>JAWNPJ010000067.1:4800000-6263792 GCA_035047585.1 Drosophila monieri
GGCCAAGATATGGCCATCCCTGGGGGCTATAGCCCCAAAACCCACTTTTTGAAGGGGTATCCCCAGGAAAAATATGAAAAAAATTAAAAAAATATTTTGTTGTCAGATTTTGATGCAGAATGATGGGGAATCGATCCACAAATCGTTTAAGGTATTCCTTGGAAGAATCGGATGAGAAATGGCTAAGATATGGCCATCCGTTTTAAGGCTATAGCCTTAAAACCCACTTTTTGAAGGGGTATCCCCAGGAAAAATATGAAAAAAATTGAAAAAATATTTTGTTGTCAGATTTTGATGCAGAATGATGGGGAATCGATCCACAAATCGTTTAAGGTATTCCTTGGAAGAATCGGATGAGAAATGGCCAAGATATGGCCATCCCTGGGGGCTATAGCCCCAAAACCCACTTTTTGAAGGGGTATCCCCAGGAAAAATATGAAAAAAATTAAAAAAATATTTTGTTGTCAGATTTTGATGCAGAATGATGGGGAATCGATCCACAAATCGTTTAAGGTATTCCTTGGAAGAATCGGATGAGAAATGGCTAAGATATGGCCATCCGTTTTAAGGCTATAGCCTTAAAACCCACTTTTTGAAGGGGTATCCCCAGGAAAAATATGAAAAAAATTGAAAAAATATTTTGTTGTCAGATTTTGATGCAGAATGATGGGGAATCGATCCACAAATCGTTTAAGGTATTCCTTGGAAGAATCGGATGAGAAATGGCCAAGATATGGCCATCCGTGGGGGCTATAGCCCCAAAACCCACTTTTTGAAGGGGTCTTCCCAGGAAAATGTTGAAAAAAATCGAAAAAATATTTTGTTGTCAGATTTTGATGCAGAATGATGGGGAATCGATCCACAAATCGTTTAAGGTATTCCCCGCAAGAATCGGATGAGAATCGGCCGAGATATAGCCTTCCCAGGGGGCTATAGCCCCAAAACCCACTTTTTGAAGGGGTCACCCCAGGAAAATGTTGAAAAAAAGTCCCTGGGGCTGCATCCTGAAATCCCTATAAGTATTATATAGACGACATATCCTATTTACATTTCCTTATAAAACCTCAATGTGGAATCGTTTCTCTCTGTGTAGAATAAGTGAAAGAAAAGCGCCTGTAAAGTGTTGTGCAACTCTGTAGGTGCGCCGAGGAAATGGCAAAGTCCGAGTCTGAAGCTGAAATCTAAATCGTAAATGTAAGCTTTAATGGCTGGCACACACACATGAGAGGCTGGGAGGGGAGGTGCAGAAAGGAGGGCCTGAAAGGGGTATACAAAGGGGGGCTTACAATAGGGGGTTTACAAGCCAGCTAGAAGACGAGACGAAAGATAGACTTGGTTATTCTTAAGCGGTCGCGTTTGTGCCCCATTTGAAGTGCACTCAATGTCGTGGCATGAAGTGGGGTGCGGTGTGTGTGTGTGTGTGCATAGAGTGTGTGTTAAGTTGGGTGGCTCCTAAGCACTTGGCATTCATCTTGGCAATGGCACAGCCTTCAGGGCCACGCCCCTTTTTAGCCAGAGGCAGCCAGCAAGGTGGCCCTTTTCGGGAAAGTCAATAGAGCGGACAATGTTGGAGCAATGGAATTTCGATTTTTGTTAGATTTTTAGTTTGATTTCGATTTGGATTTTAGGTTTCTGGGGGCAGGGGGGTCTGGGGGCTTAAGAGGCTTGGGGTTTTTGCTTTTGGCACAAAGCATCGAATTGTGTGGCCATAAATGAATTATGAGACATTTACTTCAAATTGCTTTCTAATGCAAAACATCCATAGAGCTTGCTTAAATTGTTTGGCCTTCCTAACCTTCTTTTATATATTTTCTTCTTCAATTTCCAACTAAAAGACACAAATATAAAAACAAAATGCAGACATTTGGAAAGGCAAGATGGGGATAAAAGGAAGGACCTTTCCAAAAGAAATGTTGGCCACACTTAGAGAGCACTTAAAGTTTTTACTCCGTTTCTTTGGTCCTAAGGTCCTGGGGTCCTGGGGTCTTTTGTGTTCCCTCTGATTTATGTTGCACTTGCAATTGCAAGAGAGACAGATAGTGACTGGAATTTTAGGGACTTGCACTAATCACTTACTTGTTGCTAACGGACCGCACTTGGCCTCGTCCTTAAATGTGCAGAACTTTTGGACGTCGTCGAAGTAGAGTCCAGACGGGCAACGGTTCAAATACGGAAATCCATCTACGCACTATTTTTTTTTTTTTTGTTGGAAGGAAAAGAAAGGATATACATTGTAGAATGTCATAAATTGAAAGTAAGCCTTCAAAATTGGTATAATAACTTACCTGGTAGAAGCGGCGGCAGGTCGCTGGATCGGCATAGTTGCCATTGGCGATGTGTGAGGGGCATTTGAAATCCTCCTTGTCCTTGGATTGGCCTGGCGAGGAAGTTTTTTGGGTTTTGGTTAGTAAAAAGTTTTGCAAAACTATAAATAGTCGGTAGTTGAGCTTAATATTTAAAGGTGACTTGAGTCCGAATAGGAAACTATCATTAAAATAGTTCAAATGCCCACTTTAAAACCCTTAACTTCTCAACCAAATGTTTCACATTCCGCATTTAAAATTAATATTTATAAATCACAATTCGCCATAACGAACTCATGCAAATTTGCTGCGGTAATCCATCCAATTCATAAACCACTAGTATTAACCTCTTTATAGAGTTAAGTTGTGCATGGAATTTAAATATCCGGCAATTAATTGCATAATAGACACAATACTTTATGAACACATACACATGTAACCCAACAGATTTATATTTTAAACATATATACTCTGAATACTGGACATATTTTCGCGATACACCGACCTGGAGGATAAATATAAATTATAATCGCTTAATGTATATTTATGATGGTTACGTTCGTAGGGGTATTTTTTGCTTTTTATTTTGTATTTTTAAGCCAAATCGAAGCTTAAAGGGCTTGGCGGCTTGACATTTAAACAAAAAACAAACAAAATACGACAGAAGCCACAAGAGGGACGACGCAGCCCGATAAGCGAATGAAACAAATAAATAAATAAATAGTAGATAAGTTATAATTAAATGTCGATTTACGTTTGATCAACTAACAAAACAAAAAAAAACCATAAATAAATAAATAAAGCAAAATCGAGACAGAAGCGAGAGAATTTGTATTTATTGTGAAGCCTAATTAATGAAAATATTTCAAAAATTGTGACTTGAAACTGAGTGGAGGTAGGGCTGGCTGGTGTGGCTTAGAACTCTAATGAATATAAATTGACTAACAGCATTAGATTAACTCTCAAAAATCCCCGCTAATACCACCAATGCACACCATCGTGTTCCCATTTCCGGAATCAATTCAAAACGAAAACGTTATGATTATTTTCGGGGGAAACTGATGAGATATCGGGGAGTTTTTAATTATGCGAACGGCGTTATTAGTCCGGGGGCTGACGTTAAAATTATTCATAAAGCCGATGCATTTTGGTCTAAATGTTAATTAAATGAAAACTATTATTGAACACAATTGCATTACGTGTATTGGGCGTATTGGCGGCCTGTGCGGCCTATCATGATAATTATAATAATTATAATTTTATTTGTCAGTTTTATGATTTCTCATTGTTGCCATGCCACGAAAACGGCAATTACGCGATAGCTTAGCTCGAAAAACATTACGCATACGCAGTGTTGTCACTTGTTTAGAAATTAAATAAATACGATTGTATGGTCTAGACTCGAGCCAAAAGGTTAAAAACCGCTGTAAACATTTTCCCATTTTTATTTGACATTTAATTTAGGAGTCATGTCATTTAATCATTTTTTTTCTATCGATTAACATGAAGTGGGCGCCTAGAAAATTTTAGACAAACAAAGTTGACTCCTTTTGCACAATATTTTTGCTAAAATATTTAAATGTTATTGTTTGGCTTGGTATTTATGGTGGCTTTTGTATGAAAATACGTATGGAAAACGGAGTTTCTCGACTATCTGATACCTGGTACTCCTCTCACTTCTCCAGATCTCTTCTAGTCCCAATATACCCTTAAAGTCTAGGAGTGCCAAAAGTTAATTTAAATGAAATGTTTAAAATAAACAATAACAAAGGAAAACAACTGGCTAACAATAACAAGATAAATAACAAAAAATCTCAATGTGAAATGGTATATAAAAAAAGCAACATTTTCATTTAATTATTATGGCTAATTAATATTTATTAACCAGTTTCCGCCCACACACACACACACAGAGAGTAGAATTTCACGGCTAATGAGGCAATGTCCTCTAAGCGGCTTACAACCCCCTTCTCACTATCCCCAACCACCGCCCCTGATGTCGCAAGGAATTCAATTCCAGCCACTTTTCTTCCTCGTCCTGGCCTGGACCTTAAAGGTCCTGCTCCCATCGATTAAAACGACGAAAAGTAATAATACAATTATTGCACATTTATTTAAAAAGTCATAAGGCCAATTATATGGAACAAGTTTTCATCGTTTTCCGTTTTTTACTCTCTTGCCCTTAATTAAGAAATTGGCAATGCGGAAAATAATAATTAAAAATAAGCCGGCAACCGTAACGTTCAAAAAGGATTTATTTTTCGTCCTTTCACGTCGTCGGGCGGGAAACGCAGTTGCAAAGAAATTAAATGTGCTCGAGAAAATAAATAAAAAATTGGAAATTGAACCGAAAATGGCAGAAAAAAAATATGTCATTTCATGGCATGAACATCAGATATTTAAAATGTTTTTAAAGAGTTTATTTACTTTGTTCATTTTTAGTATATAAGTAGAAGAAAACCCTCCTTCGTTAATCATTATATAAAATGTAAGCTCTTACTCTTGACTAAAGGCTTTATTTAAGCTAAAGATTTCCTTTTATTTATATTTTTTTGTTTGGCGGCCTAGTTTAAATTGAGTTTTTGGCTTTGCTGACACACTTCCATTCAATTTCATTCGCAGATGTACGGATATTCACTTAACACATTACGCATTCCCCCCCTTATTTATTTTTTTTTTTGTTAAAGGGGGGGTAGCGTCCCCCATATCTTTGCTTTTGTCTCTTTCCCTTGCAACAGTTATTGCTCTTGTTTATCCGTTGGCATTTTCAAGTAATTTTTCACGCATTTCTGTGGCTGCTTTGCGCCTCATTTTTCACATCTGCCCACGTGTGTGTATCTGTGTTTGTATGTGTTAAGCTGCTTAAATGTTGTTGTTTTGTCGCCACCACCCTTTGCAACAATTTACCATTTTTTTCGCTCTCTGTAGTCGCTGCTTTTCTGCACTTACAACGCTTAAATTGTAAATAATGCCGATTTGGTTAGCCCCAGAGATCGAGACAGCCAGAAAAAAAAATAACAAAAATACAAAAATAAAGCTCAGTGTTCACTTCTCGAGTGTGTAATGGCCAAAGCCACTTGCTTTTATCAACAAATTTGCGTTTAAAAGGCTCCGGTGCCTTCTGCTCTTATCCTTTTGCTTTTAATGCATTTTTAAATGAAGTTTATTTCGCTTTCTTTAAGACAGTGGCATAAAAAATGAATATGTCTGAAAGTTTAAAGGCTGATTCTGGTAGTTTGAACAATTATTATCCTTAAATTTCAAGTCAATAGCCTTTCAAACAAGCGAGTTAAAGCCTAAGGAAGTATTTCGCGGAAAAGCGGACACACGGACATAGCCATAAAGCATTAGTGATATAAAAGCTTAACCCTAGAGTAAAGTCCTTTTTTAGTGCATTAGTACTCTTCTTTTCAAAGGCTACTCTTCTTTCAAAGTAATATTTTTTATATTATTTTTAGTGAAAGCAATTATGCAATACTTTGATGGAAGATATGCTTGGAAAAAAGTAAAATCACAGACACAATCATGTTGGATAAATGAAGCTCAGCTCTCAGCATCCAATTTCCCTTTTCATCGATTGTTATTTTTTTTTTGTTGTATTTTTAGTGTGTCGTTTTTTTGGGGGTTATCGGTGTGGTGGTGTATTATCGATTGGCATTCGAAATTCCCGTTATTGTTGTTACGGTGTCAGTGGCAATTTACAATTTACATTTAAGTTTTTACGTTGTCCGTTTACATAATTCATGCAATATGCACCGTTTTTTTTTTGTTTTCTGTTATTTTTTTTTATTGGAAACAAGTTTTTCAAGCAAAGCCCCCCCTGCGCCGCTCAGCGAGCACAAAAGAAAGTGAAATCGAACAGAAGAAATTTTTACAAATGATCGTGATGCTGCGATAATGATACATAAACTTCAGAAAAAACCGTTTTTAATGATCGAAAAAAGTGAGTCTTGAGCGAGAAAATTAATTAAATCGAAATGCTGAAGAAGCCGCTTTGAAGAAAAGACACAAAAAAGTAACAAAAATCTTCTTGAAATTTGCATATTCATGAATATTCAGTCATGACAGATATTTCCGATATGAATTTCGATTAGAAAATGCACTGAGGAAAAAACAGGATAGTTTGAAAATAAATTTTGCAAAAAATTTCAAATTAATAAAAGTAGTTATTAGTTACTTATGCATTTTATTTTAATTTTTTATATTTTATTTCCACTTTAAGGAAATCAATTTGCTTAAATAGATTTGTTTGGATATCTTTGAAGCATTAATTTATTTATTTATTTGCATTCCTCCCCCAAATCTCTCAGTGTATGCAAATGTATGCTGCTTGTTGGCCGTCTTTCTGTCTGAATTGTTAATTAGCATCAGCGACTAAGCCAAGTGAGAGCTGCAAAAACTGCCGCTGATCAAGTTGGAGGTCAGTTCGGCAGTTGGCAAATGACAGACACAGAGACTTTTATTACGTAACGGGGAAGAGTGGCCAGAAAACTGGAACTGGATGTTAACCAGTTTATTTTTTTTTTTTTTTTTTACTATTTTCCTTTTTTTTTATATTTTTGTGTTACCAACCAAGCCAGGAGCCAGGATGGAGGCTGACCTTGCAGTCAAGGGAAAACCAGTTGGAAAAACCGCTGTTACCAATGTTACCTAATTCGTACAGGAAGTTTTTTCAGTTCCCAGTTTTCATTTATTCATTTTTTTTTGTATTTTTTTTTTTTCACAAACAAACACTCAGGAAGAGACTCTAACTATATAGACAAAAAAATATATATATATTTCTTGCACATATATCCAATTGACAACGTCAACACATTTCTTGAGGCCATTTATTTCCTTTTTCCACTTGCACTCGAAGCACAAAAACAAAAAATTGTAAAAAAAAAAATACTTGCATCATATATATAGGTGGGTCTATCATTTCATATTGATATATACTTCATGGGTAGATGTAGCATATATTATAAAATATATAACGAATGCGGAAACGTTTCGGTTTTTTGGCCAGGAACTTACCATTTACACCAGCCACTACTAGCAGCACTGCTACGAGGCACTGTTGCAACATCTTGAAGCTTCCACACCGATTCTAGATGGGTTCGATATTACAATTGTTATATATATATAAATAATTATATATATATAGCCCGATTCCGGAACGAGAGAGCTGCGAGAACGAGCTGCGAGATCGGGACCGGCGTGAGTGGTAGGGAGAGAGTGAGAGTTAGCGAGACGTCCGCAGCGCCCAAATGCAAAACGCCAACTGATCGAAAGCCTGGCCAAGAAATTGCAAGAAGCCGAGCCGAGAGTTGGCCACTTAGCCAATGAGCCACTTGGCCAGCTCAGCGCCAAGCTCAGAGCCGGCTCAAAGGCCGAATGGCTGGCTCAAAGGTGCCCGAAGGTAGGGCCTAGAGTTGATCAGATTATAGCCAAAGATTAAAGGGGTTTAAAATTATTAATTAATTATTATATAAATTGGTAATTGAAGACTAAAAAATTACAGAAAATATCTCAAGTTTTAGGGAGAAACAAATAATAGTTATACTCATATTCTAGAAGAAATAAATATTTCTCAACCAGGCTTCTAAATAAATGTCTCAAAAATATAGCATACTTTAATTTATTTTTTTAATTTTTATTAAATAAACTCCTCCCCCTCAAACTATTTTTTAGCCATTTTTTAACCATTATTACAACACTGATCTCAGCCGAAGAGAGCTTTCTGGGTGCGGGCCCCTTCGGCAAACAAACTCAAATTCACTTTCATTCCAACCGGCTTTATTCAATTCGATTCGTATCGTTTCGTTTCGAGTCGATTCGAGTCTTAAAGAGTGGTAGTGGTGGTGGGAGTCGTCGAGTGGAATCGAGTGAGTTCGATATAAAGCCGGTTTTTTGTCTTTTATTATTTAAACAGTTTATTTCTTGTTGTTTTGTGGAAGACACCGACTGGGCATGCGTGCGCATTTCAATGAGCCCCCAGGCAATTCCGACTCTGAATTAAAATCCGACTTGGAATTGGAATTATGCATATTGATTGTCACATTATGCTGGCTGGCACTGGCACTGGCACTGGTAGTGGTACCTGGCCATCCACATCCATATGCATAATGTTTCGGGCCGTTAATGATTCAACAAGGCCACTTTAAGTGCTCATCCATTCCGCATTTTAATTAAATTCTAATCACTGATTAACCGTTATCAGATGTGCAAGAAGGTTAATCAAAAATTCTAGAGAGATTTCGGAAATTAAATTCACCCTTCAACGTATGAAGGGTAACAACACAAAGTCATTATATTTCAAGATGTCACAGGCATTCTGGGAACAAATAACCAGTTGCTTGAATTTTAAAAAGTTCTTTATAATTTTTAGAGGGTTTATTTTAAAAATAAAAAAATGTATTCACAGAAACTTAATCAAAGAAAATTCTAAGAATTAAAGCAAAGAAGTAGAAAAATCTGGAACAGAACAGAAACTGGTTTTAATTAAATTTTTTATAAAAGAGATTGTTTATTTTTTTTTTACTAAACTCTCGGGTTAAATGAACTTTTCCTTTCAATTGAAATGTCAACAAAACTTGAATTATTATAGGTTTCTGGCTTGTTGACTAAATTGTCTGATTTTATCGAAAGTATTTGTTAAAAAAAAACCAAACCCAAAGGCTTTACTCAATCTAATATTATTTTTAGTTTAACTATTTTTATTTATTTATGAATTGTAAATAAATATACTCACTCCTAGCCAAGTTGGATGAAATTTCCATTTTGTTTCCCGAGGAATTATGTGCATTTTTCGTTTGCTTTGAAAACTCCACAAAAATTTCCCTTCGTATGGGAATGAGTGGGTCTTCTCTCAAAAACTTTCACACACCCCACAGTTGGATTTTGTTTTTTATTTTTTATATACATATATATATATTTTTAATGAATATTCATTCAACATACATTGGCCTTGCTTTTCCAAAGGAAGACGGAAAGTGTGTGTCCTAAAAATAAAATCGTAAAAATAGTTGATAAATTTTTGTTTCTTAACTTTTTGAATTCGAAGTAATTTTTTTGGATTATTTATTTGTATATTAAATACACAAATTTGTATAGAATTGTGTGGGCTTAATTTCGTCCATCACTGTTTCAGATGAAAAGCCAGAAATTTGTTTGCCATTTAAGCCAATAAATATGTAAATTTTTTCATAAATTTAATTAAATCCACTAACAAAGGAGAAGCGTCACAGCTAAACTGCACCGAAAGTTGTAGCACACCACCCCCCTCCTCCGGGATGGAGGAGGACAATAGTAGTAGAACTCAGAAGAAGAAGAAATGGTAGAAGAAGCATTTTTTATTTTTTTTTGTGAGGGGAGATCCATGGCTGAGTTGTTTCGGTGAATGAATGAGAATAAAAGTTTTTTGGTAAATGTATGCAAATATCTATCGCAGGCGTTGAGTGTTGAGCGTCGTTTTTTGGAGTCTGCAGGTGCCAGATGCTTGACGGACAGACAAGCGGACAAGCGGACAGGCAGAGTCCTGGGTGGGGTGTTATGCATGTCTGGCCTGGGACTGAGGCAAAAGTTTTCCATTTTTTGTAATATTATTATTCCCTACCCCTACCCCACCGGTCGACGATGATAAATGAAAATTGCCTGAGATCTTAATGTTTTTTTGACTGACAAAGAACTGGCATAGTTTTTTGCCACAACAACAACAACAACAAATAAAACAAAAACAATGCAAAGACAATGAAATCGCAAGTGAGCGGATGTGAAAATTAAAACTGAAAAGACAATCGCTTGGCTGCTCAAGAATACAGTTTTTGTATAGAAAGTTAACCTCCAGCCACCCAAAGGCTCAGAAATAAAAACTAAAAACAATTTTCCACAGATTTTGGCAAAAATAAAGGGCACTATTTGAATATCATAACAAAGGCTCACTATCAAGTTAAAAAATAGTAGAGAAAGGCCTTTGAAAAACTTCCAATAAAAATAAAATAAAATGTAGTTCATCACAGATGCTATCCATCGAATTGAAAACTGAGAAATCAGCCACAGGAAAACAGGAAAAATATATCTAAATTAAAGGCCAAAAACAGGATGAAAAAAAATAGCTTTGTTGGAAATTGAAGTGCATTGTGATTAGCAATGGTGGGCCTTTGGATGGATGGGGAAATGGAATTGCATTTTCCGGCCAGAGGTGGCAGGGAGTGCCAGGGAGTGTGAAGCGAATTTATTGCGAATTAGAATAATGCCAGTGCTCCGTACTGCCGCCATACAAATCGAAATTAAATTGAAGCTCTCACTGTATTGCCCTCTCTATCTCCATCATAGCATCTAGCTCTCTCTAATAGCAACAGCAAAACAACAGTATTACGAATTGCAATGAAATGTTGCTGGCTTCTGGCTATATTCGAGGGCCAGAATGCAGCAGCAGGTCAGCCTGCAAATCAGGCTCATTAATTATGATGAATTGGAGCAGCCGAGCAGCAGGACAGCAGGTCCTGCAGGCGCCCTCACTCTGAAAACGTTGTGGAATGACTGCAGGAGATTGAATATATATACTGCACTGGGAAAAAATATAGGTATAGTACAAAAGGTCGCTGTTTGTCTCTAAAATATTCAGAAAGTGGCTCAAAGAAATTCATTCATTTTTAAACTAAAAAAGTTAACAAATTTATAATTATTAGCTTAGAATTTTTTCATTTTTTTTATACCATTAAGTGTATATTTTTTAAGAATTTTTAAAGACAAGTCAAGAAAAGGATTATAAGGCTAAGCTATTCTAAGCCATTTTTTCAAGAAAGTTAAAGAAAGCCACTAATTTTTTTATTAAAAAGGACCTTTATTTTATTTACTTTAAGGAAAAAATAGAATATTTTTGCAACTGCAACTGCAACAGCTAGAGGCAAGGTGGCACGTTGGGCATTAGGGCGGAATGGCGATCGGAAAAATGGGGAAAGTGTTGTGTGATGTAAAATTGAAATTGGATTGGAAATATTTGCACGAAATTCCAATTTTCATTTTCAATTGACGCTTGTTTCGTCACGAATGAGCAGATATAGTACGCCCGGCATTACCAGTTGGAAAATTTGGGCTCAGTCGCTGTTTTCCCGACGCTCTCCACTCAATTACAGGCCTTTTGTGTGTTCTCCGGAGTCCACTCCCCCGCAGTGCCCGACTCCGGCTCCGGCTCCGGCTCCGGCTCCGGCTCTAGCCGTAACCGTAACCAAAACCGTAACCGAATCATCCGTCAGGTGTGTGTATGTTTGTGTTGTTGTGTGAGTTTTGCACGCACATGTGTGTGTTTGTGTGTGTGTATCTGTTTGTTATTTGTTTGTTTGCTTCTGGTCAGTTGTGCATCTAACCAGCCGCGGTTGCTACACCACCTTGCGAGTCCTTGCCACTTGCCACTCGCCACTGCCTTGCCCAGTTCTTGCCACGCCCCAATTCCCCCAGTCGAGGGAAGTGGCAACAATAACATCCTTGGCCACAACGGAATGCCTCCTCGGAATTGTCAGGGGTACGCGACATGAGGCCAGCCGAGGCGAGGCGGCAAAGGGAGCAGAATAGATTAAAGGTAAGCAAGGCAAAGGTAAGCAGATCGCTGGGCAAAGTAAAGTTTCATCAGAACGGGTTTCAAGTGCACTGAGAGAAATGTCACTTCATAACAAAATCAAAGACAACAGGGCGTATGAGTGATACACGGCGTATGAGTAATAAAAATAAATCACCATTACTCACATATAATAAAAACCCTTTTCAACACTATCTATGAACAATAAAAATTACCCAACACTACCTATAAGCAATAATTTTCTTCCAGTGCTGCAAAAAGCCCACTGGCCAGGCTGGTAAGCGGGCCAAAGGACAAAAATTGAGATTCAAAGAGAGTCTTGACAGATTTACGATTCAGAAGGTGCTCATTTAGCCGGGGAGTCATTACAAGAAATTTGCATAATGCCAGGTGAGTTGGAGAGAACGGAGAGTGGAGAGTGGAGAATGGAGAGGGGTGATTGGAGAGTGCAGTACCAGGATTCATGAATACCTTTGAATATTGACTTTGACAGTTTTTGGGCCTCCAATGAGACGAGTCAGAAAGCGTTTAGAGTCGATGGCGTGTGAATGAATTATGTGTGAGTTGCTTTTGATTGATAGCTACTCAGAATGATTTGAGTTTAGTGAGTGGAGACTTGGAATCTGAATAAACTTTAAAAATACCCCATTAATTCGCAAAACATGTGCCAAAGTCTATAAATCCCGGAGTATCTTTATTAATGGAGATTCGAATAACCATTCAGACTCGTAAATTTAATTCAAAATGAGCTTTGTAGTATTCGAGTTTGCCATAAAAATGAAATTGAATTCGAGGAAGGCAAAGAATGAGAAGAAATTGAAAATAAATTATTTAATAGAAATGAAAAGTTTTTCGATTTATGTTTTCTTTATTTTGAGGACAGGGCACACATAATTCACTTTAACCGAGAAGTGGAAGGAGTTCTTCTTTTCGGGAGGATAATTTTTATATTTATTTTCCTCAAAAAACGCTGTTGGGGCAGCAGGTGCAGTGGCATAAATTTATGCAGAGGCATTTAAAGTAAATAAAATACACTGTAAAAAAAATTTAGTGAAATGGCCTAATAGCAATAATTAATTTTAAAGAGTGTGAAAATAATATTTCTAGTGTTTAGGCTTAAAAATGTGATTTTAATTTGTGTAAAAATATTGTATTATTCATTTAAATATTAATTTATTATTTGTTAATATTTATTTACTGAAAACAATATGCTTTTACGTATTTTTTATTTAATTTTTAAATTTTAAGCTTGAGCTATTATGGGCGTAAGTGATTTTTGGAATACCCTGAAAAAAGTCAAGAAAAAATTTAAGGAATCTTTAAATTAAAGAGAATCTTTAATAATTTCAAAATCTTGGGTTAACAAACTTTAATTTAAAACTCCATATTAGTGTGCTTAAATATTCTCCATAAATAAAAAATTAAAATCGATGAAACTTTTTTTTGGGAAAGTTTTTTGCATTGATTTCCGAGGGATTCCAGTGACAATAATTGGCCTGTTGGTCCTCGACTATTTGTTAAGGACAAACAGGCTCGAATAAAATAAAAATTTGTCGCCTGCCAATTTTGTTGTATATTTTTATTTTTTTGTTGGTATTTCGTTGTTGTTGTTGCCATTGACCGAGGGTGCCGCAAAATGGCTTGAAGCGCCTTACACCTGAAAATGATTTCATTTCCCCGGCAAACGGAATGTCACCAGTAGCCCCCCCTCGGCACCATTTCCTCTTTCTTTTCGCCGCCCTTGTTTATTCGCTTGTTTGCTCACTTTCTGTGCGTCTCGTTTAAAAAAGTGTATTAAAAAAAAAAGACACAAAAAAAAGTGACAAATATTGTTAAGTCTGTGGACGATGGCTTCTTTTTTTTTGTTTGTGGGAAAAGGGAGAAAGTCAGGGAAAAGTAGGGAAAAACAGCTGGCAAATGCGCAGAAAATTGGACGAAATTTCATTTTTTCACCACCCCAACCACCCAGGGCCCAGAGACACCGAGCCAGAGGCTGAGCCGGAGCCCTTCATTTCGATTTTGCAGGTAACTAATGGAAGTGAAGCTTACTTTACTTGTAAGCAAATATTTGCAGGTGAAACAAAGTTACTTGGCCATCTGCACTCCATCTACCCCTACCTCCTGCCGTCCAGCCTTTAAAAAATCTGCTCCCGAAAGTCCTTGTGAAAAACACCAACCCTGTTCGCCTCCAAAAAGTCCGTTTCCATGTCCACATCCGCGTCGCATCGGCGCGCGTCCTAAGCTGTGTGCGGATTATCAAAGCAAACAAGCATGCTTTGAGGGGGTTTGTGGGGCTGAAGGGGGCTTTTACCAAAGAGACAGACCAGGCAGAGACAACGATAAAGGGAAAAGGAAGTGGGGAGAGAAAGGAGAACATTCCGCATCCTGACAGTTGACATTTCGTGATCGAAATTCGCGAAAAATCGCTGCTTAACTTCAATTATATGGCTTCGTTTTAGTTGATTTTCCAACAAATGCCAAAAAGAATGTCTCTTTCGAGGGGGAAAAGTAAATGGTATACAATACCCGATACTTCTGGTGAAATATAATAATCTATTCTATACTTTAAGGTACATATTTTATTCAGATATTATCCAGAAAACCCCACCAGTTGCATATTTATCCTTTTCCCCAATCAATGGCGTCAATTTGGCCGGAAAAAAAACAAGGACACATTTCCTTAACCTAACCCCAACCCCATTGAGGCAACGATAAAGAAACAAAAGTTGATTATTTGTTGATGGTAAGTCATCAAAGGGCTGCCTAATGGCGGTCCAGACGATTTCCAATGTCACTAATGTGGGCGATAAATCAAAACGAATTATGGCGCGACCTTCATCAATCAGAGGAGCGGTTAACAGGGCTCATAACAAAACAGGTTCACGGAATTGAATCAAGCAATCGTGGCTAACACATAAGACTAAACGAGCATTTTTCCCAAGCTGACAAAGTAGGTGCACCGACAAAAATCCATGTAAACTAATATACAATATAAAAAAAATATAAAAACTATGATAAGAGATCATAATTTATAAAAATAAGAAATATAAATTTCATATTTATCGATTTAATGATCTTTTACAACTTTGGTCACACTTTTCTTTGGTTAAGTGCACTTTTTCCGCACTAAAGTCTAATTAAGTCTTCGTGCTGCTGCTCCTTGTGGCCTCGAATGAATGAATGGTCAACTTGATTAATTTGAGGCAGCTAGACAAGCATTAATAATCCGGTTAAAGTGTGGCCAACACATACAATACACACACACCCACCGGCACACACCCATACAACCGAATGTAAACACACTTAAGTACCGCTTGTGGCAACACCAGCAAATAAATATAACGAACACAGCAGTAAACACAAACTAAGTATAAAAGTCAAAACAAAGCCACAAACTGTTGGCACCACATGCAGACTTTGAAAAAGGCCATAAGAGGGGGGATGATGGAGGGTGGGGGAGAGTCGCAAAAGGAGCGAAAAAGTAGCAAGGACGCCAAACACATGGAGGCAAGTCCACGACAGCCCTAAAAAGTAGGCTATGTTCTTGCATCTAACTACAAAATTAATCGAAAAGGGGGGCAAGTTTTTTTAACATAAAAGAAAAAACAGGATACTCTTTAAAAGTTAATAAAATGTTAGATTAAAGGTTATTTTTTATAATTAATATTTATAACTTAAGAAGAGATAACTCTTAACTAATATTGGTAGAGAGATGGCTAACATCTTCTATCATAGACTGAATAGAGTACATTCTTGCCTTTGTATAAAAACCACAATCAAAGTCAATAAAAACGCAATTGGGTCTATTCTGCGAAAGCCATTTGCGTGGGGTCAGTGTGATATACGAGCGATAAACGACCACACCTCCTATCAGCTTTCCACCCCCATTTCCCATTGGCTTTCCTGTTTTCCCAAGCATAAGGATATTTATTGTGGGAGGTCAGGATTCGTATGATAATACGTTAATAAGACAGTAGGACAGTAGTTTGGTTTCATGATATTAACACTTTAAACATAATTCTTGATATCCAAAACCTTTTTATAAGAATGAGAAACTATATATTTCTTTATAAACATCTCTCTTTTTCTAGTAAATAATTTCCCTTTTAAAAATAATGATGGTATGAGGCTTTTTTTACTTTGTTTAAATACTAATACTAATAATAAATATTGATGAAAAGAACTAAGTTTATTATTAAGCCTTAAGTTAGGGAAATTCTCTCATTTTTGGTCTAGGTTAGTCAGCAACTTGAAACTGAAAGGTTTCAGCAACATTTGCTTGGCAACATTGCAGAGCAACATGTGTTTGCAGGAATTTATCAAAAATTAATTATTAAATATTCATTTTTGGGAGTTTTAAATATGATATATAAGAAAAATAGTGTGATATAAAAATTGTATAACTTTTTGGGCTTAAAAATGCATTTTTTTTAAATATATATGATTCCGATTAGAGATAAAATTTTAGTTCACATTTTTTATAAACTCTTTCATCTTAAATATTTTATTGTTATAAAGATTTGTGACTTAATATTACCTATTATGCTTTTATTAATATTTTTTAGTTATAAAACATTTTTTAATCAAAATTTGTAAGCTAATTGATGACCTCTTAAGTTTAATTTAAATTCCAATTTATGTCAACAATCTTATTAATTTATTAGTACAGCTTGCAATTTATTTTTGAAGAGAATTCAGCGGGGAAATATCTCACGAAATTCCCTGGCCTCTCTGGCTGCTGAATCTGCCCAGGGAAATTATCCCCCCAAAGGCTTTTTCGCGCTTTTCCCAAAAAATGTTTTCAACTCGCCGTCGTCTTTTGACATATTGATGAATTTTTCAGAAATTCCATTTTAATGTCAAATTGGAAAACATATCTTATTCTCCATGATATATATATATATATTTTAGGGTGAGATTTTTTCCCTAATTTTTTTCTCGTATTTTTCGGGAAGAGTTTTCTTGCGTCTTTTTTTCCCATTCCTGTGATTGATGCATTGCGCTTGTAAATTTGATGCTGGCTTGTGGGAAAGTGGGCGGAAAAGTGGGCGGGGCTATGCACTCGATGGCGAAAACTCAAACAGCCTGCCAGGGGATTTCCACCGGGCAGTGTGGAAAATGAGAAGGACGACAGCCTCCTGCCAGCCATCCTGCCTGCGATCCTGCCTGCCTGCCATGCAAAGTGCGCGAAATTGACTTTGCTTCTGCGGGCGCTGACAGTGGCATTGCGGCCAAAAGGGATGGACCTCGGGGGGCGAGGGAGGAGGAGTGGGGTTATAGCCAATGATGAATGGAAAATGTGTGGAAAATTGTTAAGGCAAAACAGAGCGAGAGTGGCCAAATGCTGCGACAAGCTGCAAAAGAAATTGTGAAATCTTAGTTGAAATTATTATAAATTAATGGCTATCCTTGTGACCCAGTTAGCCGAATGTTTTGGCCAAAAGCCTGTGTGGGGAGGGGGTATTATGGCTAGTATGTATTGGGATGATTTGGCCAACAGGGCGTATGAATGGTCTGCATGGCAAGGAGCTCGGGGAAATAAAGGGTTTTAAGGGCAAATAAATAATAGACAAGCTTTACGAATCTATAATAAAAACTAACTATTTAAATAACAATTAAAACTAATACAAATTTTATTAAAAAATGTAAGTTTAAATAAGACTGATTTTGGAAAAGAAATAAATTATTTTTCATTAAAAAAACCATTTAAAAAAATATATATCCTCCCAACCAAATGCAGACCCTTTTCAGCCAACCCTGGCACACAGTCTTGGAGGATGTCCCCCCCAAAAAGGGTGTGGCCAAAATAGGGGGTCCTGGCATAGGGATAGGGAAGGGATTCTGCTCCTAATGTTGCCTTGGTTTGACAGTTGCATTTTTAATGCTCGACATAATTAAGTTTGGTTAGCAGAGCCAAGGATTTATCTTTTGTCGCCGTTGTGTGGGTATGGGTGTGTATGTCAGGGTGTGTGTGTGTGTCAGAGTGTGTGTGTGCTTAGGGCACGGTGAGCCAACCATCCACTATCCCCTCCATTCCAAAGGACCTCCCCCTTTCGTGCTGGTTAACCACTTTTGGGACTTTTACCCCGAGTTCCTGCAGAAAGCCAAACAAAGGGGACAATGTCCGTATTGTGGCATCGATAAATGAGCTCCAATGATAATTTCAAAACACAAAGGCAACTGGGAACACTCTCAAAAGTATCAATAGCCAAAAACTAATCAAGTCAAGTAATCATGTATATTAATGAGCTATTGATAAGCTGCTGGAATTGTAAGAAGCACTCCTCAAGGTTCTGTAGCATTTTCGTTATTTATTCATCCGTTTTATTTGTTATTTAAAAATATTTTATATTCTTTTAGGACTGGCTGGAGGACTTAAGGCCATGGAACGTATTCCGCCCTGAGTGTCATCTGCTGGCAAAAATAAATAAATGCAAGCTGCAGGCTAAAAACAAAAATGTAAAAGAAAACATTGGATATTTCTTCAAAATATGAATATATTAATCATATTATTGGAATATATGAAGAAATAGCTATGCAATTAGGGCTGTACAGCTTTATTAAATAGTTTCTCTTAATTTCTGATTGATTTTCATTTAAAATCAAGGCACAAAATTGTAATAAAATATAAAAAAATGAAGAAATTTATATTAAAACTATAAATAAAATAAAATATATGATGGAAAATATAATACAAGATTTTTTAAAAGTTAAAATAGAAAAAGAATACAATCATGTCTATCAATTAATTCTAAAAAATATTTATTTATTTATACTTTTTTTTCAATAACTATTTATAGAATTATAAGGAAAGTATATATTTTTATAATTACGAAAACTATAAACTAAATTATTGTTTAATATACATTAAGAAACAATAAGAGGTATAACTACTTCGATCTTCTTTGGAGAAATACCTCCTTTTGATGATATTTTGGATTTTTTTTATAATTATCTTTCATATGGGGCTGTGTTTTCTGATTTTTATTCCGACTCTGCTGGCTGGCTGTGGAAATGCGGCGTAAAAATATAAATTGAAGACCTAGACTGCTGTCTATAGACTTAGTCTTCTGGCCTGCTGTCTTCCGTCTGTGTCTTGGAGTCTTCTGTCTTCAGTCCCCAGTCTTTCCATCCAGCCGAAGCGTCACTGACCTAACACAGCACACGTGAGCCAGAGGCGGTCGGTCATAAAAATAGTACGCGAAGGCAGCCCCCGCAGCGGGAATTTTCCCTCTCGGGCCAGAAAAAGACCAATGCCGATGACAACAACACCGACAACGAAGACTCCGAAAATGTGATGCCGAAACGATGGCGATGTTGCGGCAACAAGCGGCACAGTTGCAGCTTCGTGGATGCTGCAGACTGGTTCGTGCCACATCGTGCGTCCAGTTCGTGGAAAAGTCGGAAAAATCAGAGCATCGGTAGCAGATGCCGGCAGTTGCCGAAAATCAGTCTTTGCGCGTTTTCCAACTGCTGCGGTCCAAAAGCCAAAACGACGGCTGATTTTTCAACGAAAAGTTGTCCAAAACATTGTCGAGATGTTTGAATCGTTTCAAATCCAAAACATAAATAATAATAAAACTTGAAAAACAACTGAATAAAACTCTAAAAAAAATACACAATTATTTTTTGCGATTAATGACAAAATAAACGCGTGTGGAAAAAAAGTGTTTTAATTATTAAATTAAAAATAACTATAATTGTTATGATTATATTTTGAAATTTTCTCAATTCTTGGCGTGTGTTGTTTGCCAATTTTTTGGTGTGAAAATTTTACCAAAAAATAAATAAACAAAACAGGAAAAATAAAAACAGAAATTTGGCCAAAAAAAAACAACAAAAATCTGAGCCGGAACTGGGCCGCAAAAACACGTGCCTTTTTGGGGGCAAGTACCACGTTTTTGGGTGAGTTTGCCAAGATGGTTTGGATGGAGAGTCCCTCCTGCATTCCCTGTCCTGCCTCCCAGCCATCCTGTCCCATTCCAAAATCAAACTAAACCGCAGAAGCCGCAACACCGCTCCAAAGAATTGAAAGATTCAACGAATTTTCCCCGGCTAGAGGATGGAAATTGGTGGAAAAGCGGGACAAGTTTTCCATTTTTTTTTTTTGTATCATTTTGCTGATGCAGAGTCGCTATGACAGCGGCAAATTGATTGATAGACGATGACTGTGCGAAATAGTGCAAAAGAAATTCCAAATATCAGGCAACTACTTTTCAAAAAGGCCATTTTCGAAAATAGTTTCCAAAAGGGTCACCATTTTCGGACGGGTCGGGGCGATAAATAATTAACTTGAATACCTTTCTAGCTCGTAATTTTCGTACCTCGAGGACAATATTTGTTTTTAATAAGCAAAAAAATAAAGGAAAAACCCCCAAATGTTGACTCTGAAACTATTTGAACATGGAAAACATAATAAATTGCATATTTACTCGCCAAAAAGTTGCCATAAAATGTGTTTAATTATGCAAAAATAGGGAGAGAATAGTTTTGAAAAGTTTATTTTATGGCAAAAGCAAACAATGCTTAAACAATAAATTCAAATAGTTTCAGACTCTAGCAATAATTTATTTTAAATATAAAAGAATACAATAAAAGTGGCTCAAGACCCTTCAGTTTCCGAATAAAAAATGACTGAAAATACAAATGGCGATACAAATGGAAATGTTGCCACTGCTCTTAATGCATTTGCTGTTGCAAGTAGCAAGTTGCAAGGCATCAAAAGCCAACGGAAATGGACAGTAAATAAGTGTTTACAATTTTTTTCCCCGCTGCCCCAATGCGGCCTTGTTGCATCTTTGCTTATTTTTTGGGCGTGGGAGGTGGCATGCCACATAAATTTCAGACGAAACAGCGCTCCTCTGAAAGCTGAAATCTCAGAATTTGGCCGAAAAAAAGTGGCAAGTAAAAAAATAATAAGCCACTTAAAGGACACATTAAATAAAATTCATTTTCTATACTTTCACTTGAATACTTTGCCTTGGCTGCTCAGCCCTCAAGCAGAGATAAGTTTTTATATATTTTTTGCGCTTTTCATTAGCGAAAAGAATTGCACTTGAATGCAACAGAAGCAGTAGATGCAACACAAGCAGCAGCAGCAGCAGAAGACAGGCCCCGGACAAGTGCTGCAATTACTGCATAAAGTACTTGTAACGAGGCACTGCCACTGCCACTGGAGCATTGGATGTTGATGTTGATGCTCTGATGCTGTTTCTGATTCTCATTCTGATTCGGATTCTGATTCACATTTTGAATCGGATGAGGCACAAAAAACTTGCAACTTGCAAAAGGCAACAGGCAACTGCCAGCATCCTTTTCTTTTCTATTTTTTTTTTTGTATTTTTTTTTTTTTGCTTCAGAACAGCGCTAATTTAAGGCAATTATTTGTGCCACCCGCTTCAGTGCACAGTGGGACAAAAACTCAGTAGATGACTAAGACTCTACACCCTTTGTCTTACTAATTAATTTTTAAATAATTTTTGTATAAGAGGTCTAGAATTTAGATTCTATGAGTATCGAGTATCTTATAGTTAGCTTTTAGAGATTGTAGTTCAGAAGTACTGGGTATTGTATCTTACAAGCTCCTTCTTTCTAGGCCTTTGATATTTTAGCTTTAATAATGTATTAGTACTTAGACCTTACTAGTAATCACTAGTACTTAGACTAGTAATTAGACTTAAATACTTATAACTTATGACTCTTAAAACTCACCACTCTTCATCCTGAAGAACCTCTTCTCTTATCCCTAAAAATGCTTAAAAAAAATTATCAAATCCATCTTCGTAAATACATAAATCCCCAAAAAAAAAAAAAGTACCACTGTTAATTCATGTTCCATTGTGGCAGAGTGTGTGTGCGTTTCTAAGGCTCAGGATCCATTCAGTCATTTGCCATGTCCGTTTCCGTTTCTTGCCCCTCATGGCCATTTAATGCACTTATTCATTAAAATAAAGCAGCAGCGGCAAGGCAGGCAAAAAAAATAAAAGGAGAAATATAAATGAATGAGATGAGTGTGGGGGACTCTAAAAAATAGATGGCGAGAAGGCGCTACAAGAATGGAAATGAATGAAATAAAAAATGTAAACATACACAAGTGCAATGCAAATTAAAGCAGACAGCAAAGTGGCTGCACTGCGGGATGTGGGCGGTGCGGTGGGGTGTGGTTACTGCGGGCAGATGTAGGCGTGGCTGGAATAGGGGGTATATATAGTATAGTACTGGGAGCATACTGGGGGTACTGGGAACTCTGCGAAGAGGCAATTCATTAGCTTTAATTTAGGTAAATGTCCTTGGTCCTTGTGGCGTTGCCTCTTGCGGTGAGCGTCGCAAATGCAACTAAAATGTTGCGGTTGCCATCACACCCGCCCACTGCCGCATCACCTCGTAACAAATACACTCTAAGAAAATCTATTCAAAATATTTTGAAACTCCTTTTAAACTAAAGGATCCGACTATGTGGCTGATAGGTAGGTCCAACCCTTCGAGTACCAGGTATCATTACAAGAAGTCCTTTTTTTCTATCAGTGTCCGTACGTTTTCTTCTCTTTTCGGCAACTTGCTTAATATTTAAGGCCGTTCAGCATACCAGCACCCAAGTGGGCCCCATAATGGAGCCATATAGAGTTGCCCCCCTCCCAACCCTTCAGTCCCTGGTAGGCCCTCTCCTGCCAACCACCCCACCCCCCCGAAAAGGAACACTGTCGTACAAAATTGGGTTCTGCGGTGAATTTTGATTAGTGTGTCTGGGCATAACCGATTTGCCATCCAACTCCCCTACCCCCCAGTTACATACTTATGCATGTGGGCCCCTTTAACTTTCTCAGAGCTGGAGGTTTTTGGTATGGTAATTGATTTGGTTTTGGGTTTCGAGACCAGCAACCAATTTGCATATCACAGGATGACCTACAACAATTGCCTAATCGATTTGTTCGACACTTGATAATTGATTTGCAATTAATTAGGCAAAAAAAGGGTGGTTTTTGAGGGAAAATTAAGGGTTTGGGGTGCTTTCGTGACAAAACTATAAGCGAGAAAGTGAGAAAAATTACCTCCTAACCATAGGACTTTGGTTTTTATAGAAATTTTAATATACATTGTCGTTTATAATGGATTATAGTAGAATATTTAATGTTCAGGTTTGACTTTAAAGACATTTTGGGGCATGAGGTGCTTTCGTAACAAAACTAAAGGCGAGAAAGTGAGAAAAATGACTTCCTAATCTTAGGACTTTGATTTTGATAGTTATTTTAATAGAAATTTTTGTTTAAAAACGACTTTAGTAGAATATTTAATGTATTTTTGGGGCATGAGGAGCTTTCGTGACAAAACTAAAAGCAAAAAAAGTAAAAAAAACATTTCCCTTTTAAATAAAATTTCAATTGAAATCTTTGTATTCCCCTGAGATTGTTAGACTTTAAACGATTTTAATTGAAGAGTTTTTATTTGCCAATTAAATAAGAGCTGTTCTCGTCACCAAACTGAAACGCTGTCCAATTGCGGGGGAGCCCCTTTCGGACACCCCTGACATTGGCATTCGTTGTCATCGTGGGTGGGAGGGAATGCGGTTCGCAAGGGTGCAGAAATAAATCATTTTGAGTGCCGGGTCTGAGGAGGGGTTTGAGGAGTGTGCCTTCAGCCTAATTAGATAATGTCAGTTGCAGGCCAGACACTGGAGGACCTGGCACACACACACACTTGTACTCTCCTGCACTCCTACACTCATGTGGGCATTCTTGACCCCAATTAAATTTAAATTATTTGAGTGCTTCTTAAGTAAAACTAATTGTATTGACCGACGCATCTTCCTTCCGTTCAAATCACTCCAGTTCGCTCTCTCTTAAGTTTAAATCACTAAAGCCTCATACGGAGTTGGACTAAAGCCATACCCCTCGAAAGATTCATTGTCTCAAGTGTCATCTGTTTTGTTTTTTATTTGTCGTTTTTTGTGTCGTCTGCTCTGGTTTTAATTCAATTTGTCAAAGCTGCAGAAATAAACTCGAGGCGGCTGGCATATTAATGCGTCTCTGGTCGGTCATTAATGTATTGGATAATGGATGCAAACACACACACATGCCATACCATTCCGAGGGGGGGATACGAGTAAAAAGACTGGAACACTGGACAGAAAGGCTGTTCAGACAGGACGTGTCCCCGCATGCATTTTGAAAATGAACTGACCCCGAACTCATTTGCAGATCCACTTTTGAATGCCATTTGGATCCGAGGAGAGCTCGGATTTGACGGAAACGAGACGGTAGTCGGGGGATTGGTGGGTAAGTGGATGGGAGAGTGGCGAAGGGCATTTGTTTGGTCCCCTAATCGGATGTGCCAACAGAGCCCGATGCACTGGGGCCTTAATGCTATGTCTATATAGACATCTTCGAGTGGTTAAATTTATGAAGTTTAAGGATTCATTTCATGGTGGGTTATAGTTGTTTGATTCTTCTTTTTAAGGCTTAAGATAGTAGCTAATATTTTGCGAAGAGAGTGTCTGAAGTTTCATCAAAAAATATTGAAAACAAAGACACTTTTTGAGTAAATAGCCAAAGATTTGAAAGGATATCCAATAAACAGTTATGGATTAAAGTACTTCTGTCGAAAAAGGTTTAATTTATAAAGACTAAGCAAATAGGCTTTAAAACTAACAGTTTATTAAAGCCAGAACCCATTTCAACGGACAAGCGGACACACGGACAAACTCTATAACAAGGTTTAAATGGTAACTTTTATAACAAACTTGAAGATCTATAAACTTTAAACAACTAATCTTTAAAGCCAAGAGGGTAAGAAAGCCAAAAATAAACACATTTTAACGGACAAGCGGACACACGGACACACGGACATGTCAAGCAACAGATTAGCCAAATATTATGCAAAAAATTCGACAAAAACTCTGCATAAACAAGTACTTTCCTGTATTATAAGCTTAGCTATTCAAAAATTCAAGCCATGCATATTAATAATCAGCCAGGATTCCATCTCCTCCGCCCAGTGAGTGTGTATTACAAACACCTTGGATCAAATTAGGAGGAAAAGAACTTCCTCGCTTAGACAGAAATGTGTAGGCTTCCGGGAAAAAGTTACCCTCACATCTTCGGGGGATACAGACAATTCTCAGAGGTCAGACCATGGCCTAGACAGTTAAATGTTTTCCCATTTTCCGGAAGGACGCTTAGCCGACTACCAACTGGCAACTGGCAACTGGCAACAAATTGCGGCAACTGTTGTGGCCATTCGAGGGTATCAAATTAGTGCTGCTAATTAATTATAAATGCCTTGTTGGAGTAACATACTGGCCCCCTGCTTTTAGTCCCCGTTTTTCAGCATAGAAAGCATGTCTTTAATAAATTTATAGTGGTCCTGGCAATTAGTGAATATCCTAAAGAACCCACCAGGACCCACCAGGAAACCCAAACGAAACTTTTCTTTTCCCGACATTTTACATTTTCCTCCCGCACCGATAGATGATGCTACTACTACTGGGTAATCCCCCAACCAAAAAGTGGAGAAAACAAGGCAAACATTTGTGGCCTGATTACTTTTAAATTATTTTGTGGCATAATTTCCAGACGATGGCTTGGATTTTCCCCGGCTTGCATAATAATAAATAAAAGACATGACGTACGGCAGAGAAAACCCTTGTGGACACACACAGAGGGAGAGCAGAGTGGGAGTGGGTGGCTGGAGATTTGTGGCTGGCCAGATTCAAGGGATATAGGAACATAAAACACATATGTATGTATGTGTGCACGGAGTTGGCTAAGAAGGCGC
The DNA here is from genome assembly GCA_035047585.1 of Drosophila monieri. NCBI lineage: Eukaryota > Metazoa > Arthropoda > Insecta > Diptera > Drosophilidae > Drosophila > Drosophila monieri. Next base: position 4,825,633 of record JAWNPJ010000067.1, read on the forward strand.
TCCTCTTTGAGGTCCGTCGCATTATGATATGCTTAAACAGCACAAAACTGTTTCATAATTTATGGCTCCATTGGTTAGTTTGTTGAGGGAGAAAATGGTGGGGGGATGGCTAGCCAGGATACAGCGAGGGGCATATGCGACTAATGGATAATACAAGGAGCATCAACAGACCAAAAGATATCACTTTTTGAATTATTGTCGGCCATCTACAGATCACAGGACCAAGTATCTAAAATATATGTTTCTTCTTTTATTACAAATTTGAAACTTTTTAAGGACAGGATACCGTATCCTGTTTATGTGTGGAAATTAATGAGCTCTTTGTGGGACTTAAAATAATATAATGGCTACAACAAACTTTGCCCAAAAAAACGTAAAAGAAATAAAACGAATCAAGAATAGATGCCTTGGCAAAAAAAGGGTTTTCATATGCCAGAAAGGACACTCGCAGCAGCAAAAAAAAAAAAAGGGACACGGACACATGTCGTATACGTCATATGCGCTAATCAGCCACCCGGTCACAAACCCGGGATACGTATCCGGAACCCGACCCGGATTCCAACACGAAGCAGGTCTCTTTTTTTTGTTAGTTAGATCCCCTTCATTGGAGCCTACTGCATTCTAACGTCTTTTGAGGCCTCTATTTAAGCCCTTTACGGCTTGTTACCATATTAAGATACAGTGGGGCAAAGGAGGTTGGTTTTGTATGGAAATTATATGGAAAGTTTTAGGTTGAAAGTCTATAATGAGATACTATGAGTCTTTTGACTTCTAAGAGACTTGTCCTTGTGTCCGTCTGTCCGCTAACTTCTTTGTTATTTCTCTTAGTTTTAAAATTATAGAGGAGTTTAAGTTTTATTGGATACATTTATAGAACTTTTAAGATTCTAGATAACAACAGAAAAGAGCTATATTTGTGGCTCTGTGAACATTTATTTTTAGCGTAGTACCACTGTACTCTAAACCCTTTTCCTCTGTCGCCTCTCAGACTGCTATTTTTTATTCCAAATATCTAGTATAGCCCTTTTTTGTGTCCTATTTCATAGAAAGCTCACATAAGAAGGATGTCAACATTATTTAAACATCAAAAAAAGTTTCGTTTTGTTTTGGCCTAGGATGTAGGTCCTTTTTTTAAAATATATTTTTATGTTCTATGCTGCGTTTATGGCATTCCATCACTTTCGGTCGCTTCCATTCCGGCATAGGGTCCTCTCTGTTGTGGCCACAAATTGAAGGCTGCTGGCTTTTCTTGTACTTCTGCCAAACAGATAGGGGGGCCTCGGGTGATGTATGACCGGAAACGGAAGTGCGCGCACACGGCCACCGCCTACTTTCACGCCCACTTACGCAATTTCACAGTTGCCACATCGCAGCGTGTGTGTTTGTAATTGTGTGGGTGTGCAAGGACATATACTCGTGTATATATTTTCCTTTTCGATAATGCCACCCCTCGAGGGAGGTCAAACAATTGACCAAAAAGGACCATCGAGGGTTTGGCTTTCAATATTTCTCTTCTCTTTTTTTTTTAATATTATTACATTGCTCTATTATTTTAATATCGAGTGTAATTATGAAAGACAATTAAATGCAACTTTATGGCTCTTTTCCCACGAGTTCTCTTAACATTTAAGCGAGTAATATTGTATTATTTCTTAATTTATAATTAAAACTATACAAACAATATTTAATCCATTTTTATCTCTCTGACAAAGACAGTTGTGGAGTTCCACAATTAAATGCTAATTTTTGGCAGCCTCCTCCGCCATTTTGGGTAGCAGGACGGGCGGCAAGCTGTAAATAATTAGCCGATAACGGTTCATAAGCAAATAAAAGGACTGCAACAATAACAAGCACCGACAGTGCAAACAATTCCATGCATTTATGAAACAAAAATGTAAAAATTCAAAACCGTAACATGTCTATTATATTTGTTATCGAAATGCAACAACAACCGCCCACGGGCAATCATGTTCGAGAATATAAATATATATCCGCATAGAGAGTGCATATATATTTGGGGGTATAGCCCGGTGGTCTTCATCAAAACTGACAAAGCGGCTTTAATTTCGATTTTCGCGTAAATATGCAATGTGCCTTTCCATTTATTAGCAATTAGCGCCGAAAATTGATTTCGATGGGTCTGGATTTTTGGATCTGTTGTAAAAACCACTAAATTGTTCAGAATTCGTTATCGTATGAATATTCATTTAAATATTCCTTGGATAATGCCACATAATTGACAGCCGATTTATGTGACATTTCAAAATATTTGTTTGCTTTTAGGTTGTAATTATTAATTAAATCGAGATGGATTGCTTCCACACAGTTGAGGGGCATAAGCTTTAAAATAAATCAAACCCTCATCCTACATCTCACACAACAAATAGAAATCTTTACAGAAAATTAAAAAGTGAGAGAGCGAGTCGGCTCTTCTAAGAGCACTTTCTTAGATTATTTTTTCAAAGAATAGAATACCATTTGCAAATGCCGACCGAGATCGAATTCGATTTTAAGGAGGGGGAAATTAACAAAAAAGCCCTGCAGTTGCGAAGGCTGAGTGATTAAATTATTGAATGCAGGCTTTTTTCACAGGATTTTCATTCAAGAGTGTGTGGGTGTGTGTGTGTGTTTGAATGGAGGTATCCCTTCGGTTTCCTGTCGTATGTGTTATGTTGTATCGATGATGCAAAACATTTCCGCTACAAAACGCTGAAATGACACGTTGAAAATGATACTTAAGTTGATGCCAAAGTCCTGATGGCTGTCAGTCACCTATACCGCACCAGACACTTGCCATGGGCGTGGGTCCGTGTCCCATGGGGGGGATGCATTTGGTATGTCATTGACTCGATGGCATGGCAAATATGTGTGTCAACTGGTAGTCGATGCCGCAAATGCATTTTCCTTTTGTTCTTTGTCCTTTTTTGTACCTGGTACTTCTTTTTCATAAAAGGTGTATTGGAATGCAAGACCTTAGGGGTATAAGATCTATAAAAAGCAGGCAGTTCTAGAAATACAAGTGATGTGGTTATCATATTTTTTTATAAAAAAAAAAGAGACAATACTTATACCATCATATAGTTGTTTGTTATCCTTTCTCTATAGGATGTAGGTTATGTTGAATAAAAACAATTACTTATAGAGAAGAAGAGAGTAGAGTACCGGGTATCATATTATCAAGAACCTCCAAAGTCTACCCCTTATTTTATTATTTAATCGAAAGTAGCAGAGTACCGGGTATCATAAAGTCGAAATCCTCTTTAGACTGCCCCCTTTTTTTCATCCTTTTTCTGTCTGTTCATTCACATTTGTTTTTCTCCTCCCCCCCCTGATGTGTGAAATTCCTTGCATAATTTCCCAGAGAAGGCTGGGAAATGCTCTTAATGCAATTTAAAGGCATCGGCAAAGGCAACGACAGTGGCAGCGTCATTGAGAAAGCATCTTGGTAAGTCGTCGTCAGACAGGAAGCATCGTTTGGTGGCACTTTTCGCCAGTTCGAGTACTTTGCCACACACACACGTTACACACTCTACGAGACACCATTTCATCATAAGTATGCTAACTTTTTATGCCCCAGACGCAGTTGCTGCCACAAATTCATAAATTGTTGTGGCTTATTTATATATTTTTGTTTCTTTCGACTGTTTGGCGCCCTTTCAAATGACAGTAAGTGGCTCAAATTTATATTCCACCTAAATGTTGGCCAAAAAAAATAACAAAAAGAGAAACTAATGCTAACAAGAAAACTATTATCCCGTTTCAGTGGGAAATATGCGGAAGTGATTTTTCAGTTTCTCTTACTTTTCTTTGGAGTCCTTGTCGATTGTTTTATTTGTTTGCCTTGCTGCTTTTTTTTTTTTTGCATTTAATGACGGCAGTGGCGCCTCTTTCTTTATTCTTTTTTTGTTTTTTTTTTACTTTGCAGCTGTCTCTGCCACTTTTCAATGCATTTTCATTTGTTATGCAAATTGACGTTTTCCCCGTGCTCATTTTCTGCCCTTTTCTCGACCAACTGGCGATGGAATAAAAAAAATATTTTCCCAAGCAGTTTGTGTTTCTACATCCTTTCCTTTTCTCCTTTTTCTGGGCTCCTTTAACTTTGTCTTTCTTTCGATATCGTTGCAATTCTTCCTTGTTTTTTTTTTTTTTGGCCAAAAACTAATTTGACATTGAAATTATGAGAGAAAAGTGTAAAGTATATTTTTGTTGGCTCTCCGGCTTTCTTCTCCTTTCAAGAAGGCAAATTATGATAAAAATATCCCGATAAAACACACAGAGAGGGGAGCAAGGATGCAGGACGACCAGGACCAAGAGAGTAGGCAAGGAAAGTGAAGAAAACGAAAATGAGGAAAAAAACAATTCAGCGCATTGCGCGAATCTGTCAATTGCTGGATGGCGACTAAGATTAATTGCCTTGGTCATGTTGTTCATATTAAAGGAGGGGCCGGGATGGCTGGGTGGCCTCCTAGCCAGCTGACGTCCTGCAAGATTGAGAAATGATTGAAGCCATATAAACCAATTTAAATAGAATTTTTGACAGTTGGCGAATTATGAAGTACAGTTTTCTAAAAGGAATGTAAGCCATTATAAAATTTATTGTTCATTACCAGACTAGCTTTGATGTCCTGCTTTCTTAGTGCTGTATGGGTTCAACATATGTCCTGGATTTAAGAAATAAGACTTTATCCTGCCCTTTCCAGTGATCTCATGGAGAGGCGCGTTTTTAAGGCATCTTAGTTCAACAATCAGACTTTAAAAACATGAATAACATTATCTGTGATCCTAAAAAGATATTGATTTAATAATTACTTAGTAAAATCATATATAAATAACAAGTTACCAATTAGAAACAGAACATCCAACCTCCTCATCCACTGTTCCTCCAAATTTTTTAAGTTTTTACATAAATCACGCAATGTCACTCCATTACATATAGATCTCCTCCATCCTTAAGTATCTAGTTGACTGTAGAATCACAATATCCGTAATTTATATTCTATTTAATGGCTAATTTATCAATTTGCAAAAAACGAAAGGCCAATTAGACGCCAAGCAGACGCCATTCTAGTTAGAGAGGAGCTGAGGATAATAAAAATACTGAAATCCAATTGCGAAGTCACGATCGCTATCGATAGTCAATATCGAGGTATCTTATCGGGAAAGCACCATCTCAATGAAAAGTTCCATCACTATGACAGGGTGATCAAGGTAAACCCAATTGGAATCAGATTTTAAATCTGATTCAAAGTTTTTTAAGATCGAAAAAAATGTATTTTCCATGAACTGAGAAGCTTCTTTGTAGTTCTGGTAGCTTCTTATTTCTATTATAATCTTTCTGGAACCAATTTTTTCAAATGACAGCACTTTATATAACTTATATCCCTGTTAAGAGTGTGCACATTTTACAACTTCATTTTCGTGATATTTCGAAAGATAGGAAAGTTTTCTTTAACTTGGATGATGAAAATTGTCTATTACATAAATTATAATCTTGTATATGCCAAGGGATCAAGGAATTACGCAAGAAAATCAAATAAACTCAACAGAATAGCCCCTTAATATTTATTTCGTATTATTAGTAAATTAAGCCTGGTTTCTTGGAGAAATATGATTTTTCCAGATGCTTAGACTCTTAAATACCTGTGGAATTGCCTTTTCCTTAATTTCAACTCCTAAATTTAGCAAAAATAGCTATTTTTCAAAAGCACAAATCCAATTAGATTGTCGCCCGCCATCTTTGTTAGTGAGGAGCAGTGATCGATAACAATCCATCGATAGAAGTAAAATACCTAAATTCCAAGATCGATACATTTCTATCGATAGAAAATACAGATTTTGTAGACGATAGCTGGGCAAAGTGTCATCTCAATTGGCATTGCCAGCTTCAAAAGGACGCAGCCCCAGTAAGCCCAATTGGAATTATTTGAAAAGTATATTTTTAAGTGATTTAACGTTCGGGAAAGTGAGTGCGAAGTGAAGTAACGGGTAGTATAGTGATGAGTGTTTAGTGTTTAGATGAAAAAACCTGGAAGGAAAGGCTGGAGAAGATCCTGAAGATCTTGGACCTCGGGAGTCTTAAAAGGAGCCTCCAAGGGGCACTGCCTTTAAAGATGGCGGAGCCTATGGAGGTTCCTAATATGGAGGTATGGAATAGTTATTTAATTTTGATTATTATTTTTAGATTTAATAGAAATTGACTTTTTGTGGGAAAATATAATTAAAATTCGATTTAAAATTCACTTTTCGACTCGAAGAAGCCCCTCCAAGCGACAGCTGTGCCCCGAAAGGCGAAAAAAAGATGGAAAAAGAAATCGACATTGTGTCAAACAATTTTGATTTATGGCCAAGTTGCCATTTTCAATGGCTGCCGGCTTCCCCGACCACCCACTTAACCATTTACCCACCAAATGCCCATAATTTTTCCTCCAGGAGGAGCGACCTCCGCGAGGTCTGTGAGGAAAAATCAAATTTTCAGCGATTGGCCTTGCAGGTCACGTGGCCCGGCAACGTTTATGATCTGCTATCAGTTTAATGGCTTGAATCAATAAAATAATAAAAGCCACATAAAGGTGAAATGCAACCGGTGCAGAGGTAAGTATTTCTAATCGAATAAAAAAAAGTATTTAATTAAAGTCCACATCCAGTTTTAGAGTAAATTCTTTGATTGATTTCCGTTTAATAAAGTTAAGGCTGTCGGGAGTCCTTTGGCCAACTATTCCTGCTGCTAGAGTGCCAGTCACTCACTCACTCACTCGCCCTCCCAGCTCATCAAATAAGACAATCCATTCCTCTGAGATAATCGAATCGTGCCGCAATGTTGTTTACAATTTTCAGTCCAACAAGTCATCTTTTTGCCAAACTTTATGAAATAATGAACTCGTCACGGCCGCAGCAATATTTATTTATAGAAAAAATAAAGTCATTTCTTTGCAGGATTTCCAAGAAGCTCTTCGATTAGAATTTTATTTCCTCCAACGGAAGACTCTCTTCCGATTGTGGTTGCTTTCTTTTTTTCCTTCAACATTTTGGGGGCCTGAATATGTTCATTAGCATTTCATGGCTGATTGTTGACTCGACTCCGTCTCCGTCTCCGATTCTGGGTATGATCCAACCGCGGAAACTACTCCACCCGGTTCACCTCTGGAGCTGCTCCATATACCCTGCCATTAAATGCAAATCTTGAAAATTACATGTGTATTTATTTGCCACAAGAATTGGATGGTTATGGCGGTGGTGGTGGGTGGCAGTGTGCGGGGCATCCAGAATGAGAACCAGATGCAACTGCAACTGCAACCCGTCGACTGATGCGAGAAAAGACAAAAAAAGAAAAGTCAGACAGACGCCGTCGTCGACATTCTGGAATGTAATTTTAGCCCGGGGAATAAACTGCGAAACTTTCATACACGACAAGTGCAGAAATAGAGGAGGAAATGTTGGATTACAAAAATATTAAAATACCAAATGCTCTAAAAAGAGTTTTTCTCAAATGACTTTTAGTATAAAAATGGGTAGTTTAGTCTTCAAGTTGAATTTTCCTTAAAAACTTGCCTATTTTTTTCAAGTTTTTCGTTTAAAAACATTTTTTTAAACCTCTCCTTAAGTTTAAACTGAAATTCTCTTCTAAAAAAATATTATTTTTTTAATAAAAATATTTTTGAAGTTGATACTCTTTCCGTCTGGAAGTGACTTAAAATTGAAAAAAGTATGGCAAAAAAGGAAAAAATGCTAGCAAAAAATATATATATATATATTCTCGATATATGTATGTGGAATATATCCAGGGGCGAAAATGCAACAGTTTAAACAGGAAAAAAAACTGGAAAAAAAAACAAAAAAATGTGCTCAGATGCCAAAAAGCGCCCACACACATACACTTTAAGAAAAAGCATGAATCGTGAGTATGAGTGCGATGTGAGTCTGAATGTGAGTGTATTCATTCGATATGCATGGAGGCGCACAGAGCGTATCACTGGAATTGTAATTTGGAAGCGAAATTGAACGGAAATGGCAATTTTCAAAGTGAAATGGCAAACGACGTCGGCCGAGACGACAAATGCAACTGAAATTGCGACTTGTTGACATGTTGCAACATGGAAAGGGTGGTGAGGGTGGCAAGGTGTGTCCCAGATCCCTACAATCATCTTCTATACAGAAACAGAAACAGATACATATTTTGGGATAATGACATTCCAGGCGAGCACTCAATAAACAAGAAACGGCGAAAATATGTCCAACACCAGGAGGAGGGAGAAGAGAAAACAAAGCAGAGTCCTTCGGAAGTGTCCTGGCCATATTCTGGGGAGTTTACAACTCATTTAACAAGGCGTTGGCCCACCGCAAGACATTATTAACCGAAAGGACTTGAAAGAAAACGAGAATTTCAAAGAATAAGTGCGGGAGTTTGGTATTAAAATACTAAGATTAAGGAGTCATACACAACCTGCCATCCCTTATCGATTAGCACTGCATATCCTGGGTCCTTCCTTCTCCAAAAGCAAGTCATTCGAAGGACTCTTTGGCCATTTGCATATTCCTTGGGTCCTGAAAGGCGGCTCCTGGGTCACTCGCTCATTCATCAACCCCGGGGAGGCTCCCAAAATCCAACCACAAATGGTCGAGCTATCCGCCAGATAGCCCGGTCCATAATCTGAGACTCGTCGGCAACAGATTGAAATAAATCTAGGCATTCATTGGCACCTGGTCGCGTCGCTATGCAAACTATTTCCGCGTTCCTGCTGAAGCAACAGCTTTTCCTTTTCCATTTTCCATTTTCCGGCTGGGAGTGGGAGGGGGGCGGACAAAAAATTTGAGGTGCTGGTGCGTGCCGCTACGCACAGGTGACAATCGCCAAGGACTCTGAGCATCAGGCCAACTCTGAGCCAAGGAGCAAGGACGAAATCGTTGCTAGTACGTGATGGCATGCCATGCTGTCCACTTAACCATTTGCCTTTTGGCATTTCAGTATTTGGTATTGATTCGAGTTATTCGAGAACTGGGCTGCCTAATGGCTTTTCATTAGATCAACTTGGCCGGGGGGAGGTCCTGGAAATTATATTATACATTTTATAGAAGAGATGTGTAGGCCATGGGCGTATCCTTTGATATTCGAGCATTGTGGACGTGCTGGAAATGCCAAAACAATGGAGTTTTCTTTTCTTTTAAATGGGGAATTGGGCGACTAGGAAATTACCTACTTAAGGATAAGACATGACAGGACAGAGACATGATTAGACATGATTTTAATACTAAATAAATGGGGTTTCAGTTCTATTTAGTTTTCAAAATCAAATAAACACTCTTTTAAGTTGTTCTCAAGCCATATGAGCAGAATCGATGCAGACAAGACAGACATTCCAAGACCCAAAGACCCCAGGACCCTAGTCCTGAACACACACACACACATGGACAGATATTGACAGGCAAAGTCCCAAAGGACTCTCATATTATAACAACATGAAAATAAAAAATGAAAACAGCATCCGAAATCACATAAACACATCGATTTGTGTGCGAACACGAGAGTGTGAATACAGTGAGTGCCATAAGCGAGCGGACAGAGTTGATTGAAGGCAGTACAGTGAGAGAAATAAGAGCTTCAAAGTAGGATTTAACCTTTTTTTTGAGAGACTTGAGGCTAAGGGTTCGACTCCTCCTCACAAATCATCAAAAATATTTATATTTTTTTTAAATAAATATTTAAGAAATAAATTTCTCTCAGAAAAAAAGTTTAACTTACAGCTGTTCCAAGAAATTAGGTCCTCGAAAGTCCCTGGAAGAGTCTTGTAGCACTTAGTGCGGGGCATCAACTTTTGCCTGCCAGTGTTTGGCTGTCACTCGGCAGACAAACTCAAGGCGACAAGGGGGTAGGCAGCTGCCACCAGCTCTCAATATTTTTTCATATCTCCGCCTCTCGACTATTTGTTAGGACTATTTGCCAGGACTTTATAGTTCTATTTTCTTCCTTGCTCTGTTTTATTATTTTTTTTTTTTTTAAATTCTCTGTTTTACGATTTTTGTTTTTATTTTTTTCGTTGTTTCTTGTGCAATTTTTTGTTGCCTTTTTTTAGTTTTGTATTTTGTGTGTTGGGCTGCCTGTTTGCTTTGACTTTGCCTGCAAAAGTTCATGAGAATGTCAGAGCGCTGGAAAGGCAAACGGCAAACGCAAATGACACTAATGCCGAAGCGAGTCGGCCCAAAGAGCTGTCAGTCGATGTGCAAACACAAAGGGACACACGCATTCCCCTGTGTGTGTGTGTGTGTATGTGTGTGTGTTGCCATGTTTGTTAGCCAACTTTAACGGCGAATCGCCAACTTTGCAAGCCCTTCGGCAACAGGATTTTCATTTCTGATGGCAGCCAACTTAAAGATGCTTATTACAATTTTTTTTTTCAAGCATCTCTTCATAAAATTTTTACAAAAAAGGGGGGGGTTCAGGGTGTTTTGATTCCCTCATTAGGAAACTACTCGACTCCTAAGGGGGAACCCCCCTCGAAAAATGCACATTTTCCCAAAAGGCTTTTTAGAAAAGCTATATCTTGGTCGATTCTCATCAGATCCTCAAGCGGGACACCTTTAACGATTCGCGGGCCGATTCTCCATAAATCTGCATCACAGTCGCGAAACGAAATATTTTTTTCGATTTTTTTCAACATTTTTCCGGGGAGACCCCTTTTAAAGTGGGTTTTGGGCCTATAGCCCCCTGGATGGCTATATCTCAGCCGATTCTCATCCGATTCATGCGAGGAATACCTTAAACGATTTGTGGATCGATTCCCCATCAATCTGCATCAAAACCTGGGAACAAAATATTTTTTCGATTTTTTTCATATTTGTCCTGGGGATACCCCTTCAAAAAGTGAGTTTTGGAGCTATAGCCCCCAGGGATGGCCATATCTTGGCCATTTCTCATCCGATTCTTGCGAGGAATACCTTAAACGATTTGTGGATCGATTCCCCATCAATCTACATTAAAATCCTAATCGAAAGATATTTTTTGAAACTTTTCTGGTGAAAGTCTTAACAAAATATTTGATTTCCATAAAGTTGATGTTGAACCTTTGCCAACTGGCTTAAAATTCCTAGAAGGTGCGTCTTGAATGTTTTGTTTTTCGTTTTGGAACCAATTTAGTGGGGCTACTAGACTTTCCACTTAAATTAGGGCTGTAAGCAGGGCCACTCCACACATTGATCCCAAGGACCTGGCTTTGTTTCCGCCTAGAGTGGTCCTTGTTTCTCTGTTTCTATTGCCTGTTGGCGAATTTCGGCCAAGTGCTTTTGTTTTTGGCATTGTTGGTGCTTGCTTTTTTTTTGCTTTTGGTGGCTTTCCTTTTTTGTTGGCCCTCTCTGGTGTTGTGGTGTTCTGGTGCTCTGGTGGGTTGTTGTGTGACCTTCGTTACGTGTTTGGCAAGTTCATTTTTAGCGCCAAGTTGCCTCCCATCCTGAAGTAGTTGCAAGTGATGCTGAGTGCTTGGGATGCCCGGCTCCCCGCCCGCCCATCTCTCTGAAGTGTGTGTGCGTGTCTGTGGCACATAATGGGGCGGTGTGTGTGCGTTGTATTATGAACTTGGCGCATTTTCTTCGACAGGGGCCCCAACATGTGTAAGACCTCTGACAAATGTCTGCCAGAAGTTCTTCGACAAGACAGCGGCTTACACATGTCCTGCCCCACACAATTCCTATTAAGCCAATAGTCTAGTTTTCACTCTAAAATTAATGGAAACCGTCGACACAGCATGGACATCAAGTCTAAAAGGACATTTTTTAACTCGAACCTAATTAATAAATAAGAGCCAGAGAGAGAGAGGGAGGTCCTGGAAGCACTCGCTGGGGCTCTGGGCATACTTATCTGCCTCACTGTCTCACAACCTAATTTGGCAGCGCCTTGCGCGCTCCTTCATTTTTCATGCATGCTAATGTGTAACATTTTGACAGGATATTCCCTTTCCTCCGCCCCACCCCAAGGACACGAAGAAGAAGCATCACCTTCTCGTAATAGGAACACCTAAGACCCACAAAAAGTCAGACAGGCTGTCTAGGCTGTTTACATCCTGGCTCATATACGGCAACATGACTTTGGCATTTTCCGACTCCTTGCCATGTCCTTGCCATGTCCATCGAGGATATAAAGAGGCTGCTTCTGGCCCACTTTGTATGCAAATGTGTTGTGGCTTATGTTCCTACTTAAGTCGAATTTATGGTTGCAACTTTTTGGTGTGTCTTCTGACCAATTGGACGACAAATGGTTATTAATTGGTGGTCCTTTGTCCCAGGATCCAGGACCCGTATTGATAGATATCCGATTTAGTTGAGTTTTAAAGGCAACTCGAAACTTTTCTCAATTAATATTTGCTCAAGCTTCAAGAACGCTACAAGAACCCACGTTATATATCCTGCATATCCTTGTATGGTAGTGTGTGCGTGTGTGTGTGGAAGACATTCATGCCGAGGAGTAAACTTTTTTGGCAAGCTGTTCCAGTGCCAGTGCCATGGCAGAGCCAACGGGAAAAGGAACAGAAATTTCCATAGTTTTACAGCGAAATTTGCTTAATCCCAGAGACCGCCAACGCCGCCAGCGGTTGCACACGAGTCCTGACGAGGATGGAGTCCTGAATGCAACTGGATGGAGGATGGAGGCGGATAGGAAGGAGGAAGGACTAACGGACAAGAAGCTGACTGACGGAGTGACAGTGAACGGAAAAGATGTACAAGTCTCTGGCTTAAGGCATTTCAATTCAGTATTTCATTCAGGGCGATGTGCCGCGATTTGTCAGAGGCATGAGGCATATGAGGCACAGTTTAATACTCTATCGATATATCGATAGAGAGGCTATCGAGCTTGGTCCATCTCTAATAGGAAGAACAAGCCTCAGACAAGGCTTTTCTTATGGATAGCATACACATATCCTTTTTCTTTGTTCTATGACCTTGTTGAATGCATTCACGTTTGATTCCTTGTGGGAGGGCCTGTGGGTGGAGAAAGGTGAGTAAGTGTGTGTGTGTGTGTGTGAGGGAAATAATAAAGGAAAAACATTAAACCGAGATTATGCAAATCAAAGGCGGCCTTGCGGGCTATAAGCGTGCAGTGGCAACCCAACCACCCACTGCCACAAACAGCCACACCCACACCCACACCCACATAGGAAGGCAATGAGAGAACCGCATTGACTTGCTCCCTCATGCATATGTATGCGTGCTGGTGGTATTTGTTTATGCGTTCGCCATCTTGTTTGATCAAACACGAGCGCAAACACATCTGTATATTTATGAGTTGTGGGTCACGGGTTACCCTCATGCCAGTGCCAGTGCCAGTGCCAGTGCCAGTGGTAGTGCCAGTGGTAGTGCTTGCAGTAGTACTCCTCCCAGGACCTCCGCCCACCTGGCTGATTGGATTAAACACACCATCTCACCGCCTCTAATATTATTTATTTAATTTAAACACACTCTCTCTGACCATCTCTGACTATAAAAACAAGCTCTACTAAAAATAATTCCCAGAAACTTCTCATTGAATTTCAAAATAGTATCCTTGTATAAGTTTTTGTTTTTTTTTTTACGATGTACCACCAAAGGACCTTCATGAAAGTGCACATACATACTCGTTTACTCGCTTCGCAAAGGTGTATAAATATGCATACACTTATGTGGCATGGGGCATGTAGCATGGGGCATGGGGTATGGGGCATGGGTGTCCCAACCAATTCGATTTCCATTTTTGCACTAAATTTATGCGCAAGTGCAATGCAATTTTATTGAATTTGATTAGAAATGCATCAAGGCTGCTGCTGCTGCGGGTGCAAGTGCGGGTGCAAGTGCGAATGTGGCTGCTACTTCAATTTGTTCAACATCTGGCTGGTGACAGCAAACCATGTGAAGGTCGCTTCCATCGAAAATAATACAACTCTCAAACCGAAACTGAAACTGAAACTGAAACTGAAACTGAATATGCATTTGGGTTAAGTCGGTTTAACGGCAATGTGCCTCGTGCCTTGCCATGTGGCATGTGGCATCTGCCATTTACACATCAAAGTATCGACAACTCTTATGAGAACTTATAGAAGAGTTATCGCTCCCATCATCACTTGACTTTGTAGCTTTAAAGACACACTCTGTTGCAGGTAAATGTACCTGCAACTTGCCACTTTCCCACGCCCACGGCCACATCCTCACCCACTGACACTGCCACGCCCACTTTTGGCCAGTGCTTATGCAAAGCATATTGTTGCTCATTATCTCCACAAGGATTAACATGTTATCCATGGCACGCGCGGCCGCTTCCCATTACGTCGGGTCCTTGTTCACTTTTTTTTCTCACTTTTTTTTTTTTGTTGCTTTCGTGTCTTGTTGATGATGCTTTCACATCATCCTGCTTTCTACCTTCTCTTTCTAGCCGTTCTCCTGCCTTCTCATTCTCAAATTTTTTCTTGATTTTTTGTTTTGTTTTTTGAATGGTTTTTGGTTTGCTTTGTATCTGCAGCGTTGTTCCTCTCGATTTTTGCATGACGCTCGCTTTGCTTTTACTCTGCTTTTTTCTTGCTTTTTTTCTCGCTTTTTTCTCGCTTTTTTCTTGCTTTTTTCTTGCTTTTTTCTCTTATTTTCCAACTGTGCTTTTTAGCTTTTCCATGTGCTATTTTTTGTTGTTCATTATGCTCTTTCCGAAGGATTACATGCTTTCTCTTGATTTATATGCTTTATTATAAAACTATCGATAAATATCGATTTTCCTTTAAGCCTATGCTTCACTGTTTTATTTTAATATTTTTAGCAAAGCTTTAAAGATCTATTAAAGTCTTGTCTACTATATTCAAGCTCTTATATATGCTTATATATGCTTTAAAAAAAAAAAAAATCGATAATTATCGATATATGATTTTAAATCAATAGTTCTAATTGTTTGCCTGAACTTAGAAGAGTCAATACAGTCTTGTTTATTAAATAAAAGTCATTATTTGTATTTGTTCACACCTTTTTTAACCTAAACTATCGATATTTATCGATAAATGATATATTTTCACAAACCTTACTATGTTTCTCCACCTTGAAAGCGCCATTAGAAGACTCTCTTTCAGTTTAAAGTCTCAACAATAAACAAAACCCATAGAAGAGTATCTAAGCATTCGGCTTAGCCCAAAGCTATAGCCCCCACCGACTCTGTTTTGGGTTCCTGTGCGCTAAGTACTGTGGGCATCGCAAGCCTCTTCTGGCAGCTTTTGAGCGCCTCGCAAGCGCCAAATGCGTAAGAAGAATTATTACCGCATTTTCTCTTTTCGCCTCTCGCTCCGACGGATTTGCACGTTGCCTTTGGCTTGCTTAACCATCCGGTTATGCCCCGTCCCTGTGCCCCCTCCCATACAGTATCCTGGCTTTCTGGAATCCTGCAGCTTGATACCAGGATTGCTCCTAGCCTAGAGCCCGGTGTATTGCTTACAAATTGTCCGTCTCCTTGCCCAGCGGCATTATTCTCTGATGCAATTTTTGTTGCCTTTGATGTCGCTCATACGCCGTGTTGCACGCGGGCGTACCTTGAGGGTATTTCGGTTAGCAGCTTACAAATACTCGGAACTCGGAACTCTGGTGGAGAAAAAATATTAACCAGATTCTGGTTAACCATTACTAGATATTCCGGCGCACTTGTAGGTTGTTTAAAGACACCATTGTCATTCTGGTCAGCGGAGTTACCTTTAGCTTTTGTTTTAAATTAGTTTTCTATTAGGGGGGGGGGGTCTATGGTAATTCTCCTTTTGGTGACTTTAACTCGCTCCTAGCTTGCCAGAGGACAAAGGACTCTGCCCCGGTCTCTGATACAATTGCAGAGGTAACACAACAAAATAATAAAACAAAGCACCCAAGCACATAGCACGAAAACAAAACAAACAATCAAAAAACAAAGAAAAAAAGCACAACAAAAAAAATGGAGAAAAGCAAAGAAATAACACAAAGCATTGGGATTGATTGAATTTCGAATTTTTAAGCATTTCGCCGCAGTGCAAAAATTTCGTTAGTCGAACTGCAGGAGCAAACCCAGGCAACCAAAAAAAGCTAAAAAAAAAAATGTTAAAAAATGAAAAAGTACAAAAGAGTAAAGACAGGAAACCCCCCCAAAAATATGTATAAAAAAAAATGGAAGAAATGGCAATGTTATAAATATTGCAAGAGCTTTTTGATGGGGAGAGAGAAAAGTTCAACCTTAAGGTGAAAAAAAATTAAATTTCGGGGAAGGTTCTTAGACCTCAGACCTTTATACCCAGAAGCCAACATGTTTAAAGCAAAAAAAGGAAATAGTAAACAAATTTTGTTACAAAATGGGAAGACCAAATAAACATCTGTCAGAAAAACACGTGTCGGGGTCACCCATCACGAAAAACTGGTGACCCCGATTAAACTGAATTATCTTCAATTGTGACTTTAGAGGCTAAGGGGTTGAGGGTTTTGAACCTCATGTTCTTGCTCAACATTATTCTGTTCTTTACTCCTTTCAGTGTCCGAGCCAGTGCTGGAGAGTTCGAGGTAATTGAATAAACGATCCACAATCATGAGTCAATGGGTGTAGGTGAGTACCCTCACTCGGGCCCTGCCCTTCTTTTTCACTTCTATTGACCAAGTCCGGAGGCAATGCACTATCAGCTTTCAGTAGAAGGGTGGCGAGGCAACAGAATACCCTTGAGTACACTGAAAGAAATCTGGTTTAAATGAGTATTTAAGATAATAGAGCGAAGGTTAAGCTTTAAGAGATTTCAAGGGTAAGTAAGGGGTTCTCGAAACATGCTCTCTAGTCAGGATGTATGGCTTTGTGTCCCTTTTTTCTTATACGGCATTTAAAGAATAAGAATACCCTACAAGGATACTAAGAAATAGAAGAAGGAACTGAATCAAAGTGCCGTAAAAAAGAATCAAAAGACGGAGCAAGCGAAAAAAAATAGAAAAAAGAGTGTGAAGGGAACTTGTGCATATTGAATTAAGCGACAAGTGCAAGCAAGTTTGAGGCTTTTTAAACTGTTTTTCAAGAGAGTGTGTGTGTGGGTGTCTGCCAGTGTGGCCGTGTGTGCCTGTAAAGTGTATGAGTATATGAGGGCCATTATTTTGTTATAACAATGGCGAAAGTTTCGAGGCAATGCCCACAAGCTGGAGTGGAGAACGCCCACCAGTGCCTCAAGTGCACCGAACACTTAACACAATCAATACACTCACATACACTACACTACATACACAGTACACCCCACACACCCACTCTCTAACAACCAGGAAAGGGAAAATGAGTTAATGGAAATTCTTAGCAAGTATTGTGATTTGACAGCTGCGTGTAAACTTGCGCACAAAAGAGGATGTCGGCGATGAAGAAAATGGCGATGATGATGGGGTTTGAAAAAGGAGTAGCAAGGTATAGGGTTTTCTTAGGGGGTTACCCTGTAAGAGCTACCAAGAATAACTAGAGAAGTACTAACCCTAGTCATAGTCAGAGTCATTATTTTCTAAAATCTATCACATTTCTTTGAATATTTTTCTAAAATATAAAAATCGAAGCGTCAACAGTCCCATCACTCTCCATTAATCATCTACTACCCTGTAAAAAGGGTGTAAAAGCTGTTAAAGCATCGACTAACTGCACAAAAGACCGCTCCAAAAAACTGACAGTTTAAAGGAGCTGGCTCTTTTTCCCAAAAAAATGGCCAAAAAAAGGAAGAAAAAGAAAACCTGGCCAAGTAAACCCCCTCCGAGTTCATTCGTTTTTCTTTTGTGACCAAACGTTGGGGCCATCTTTGTGAAATAGAAAGGAAAACTTCGGTCTCGACTTGAAAAAGAGCAAGTTTCTGCTTTCCAAGCCAGGAGGAAGGAGTTCTCCCGGGGATTCCCAGGACTCATACGCGTATTCGTATTCGTTTGTTGGTCCTCCAATAAAAGGACTCCCAATCCACAAACGCATCATTATCCATTTGCCGTTGTGGTGCGTGCCAGTCTCAGGACTCGGTCGCCAGGATCATTTATTCATTGAAAGAATTCATTACAGAACCCTACTACTACTACCACTACTATATTTTTTTATTAATTATTTTATTTATAGTTTAGTTTCATTTCTGAAAGGAATCTGAAGCCATCTAGCAGAGACTCCTGCCTCCGTAGGCTTAGGGACCTTTGATTAATGACTTCCTGCCGGTCAGCTGTGTGCCATAAAAGTCACCATGGATAAATGGCCGATGGCCGAAATGCAGCTGCCACTCAATTAGGCGCGTGCCAAATGAATTTATCTAAATTATTGGAATTATTATCATCCTGGCAGGATGGCCAGGATGGCTATTAAAATCTAACGCAGTCGGATCTGTTTTTTTGGGGCATTTCGCTTTTTAACGAGAAATTATAGCTTGCATTCTTGTTGCTGTTGTTTTTACAGTTATAGTTATTGTTATTGTTATTGTTATTGTCATTGCTGATGTCCTTGTAGCGAGAAGAAGCAGTAGCAGTGGCAGTGACAGTGTTGAGCAAAATGCGCGTCTTTTATGACTTCCGTTTGGCTAAAATGCCGCAACGGGGCCATGACAGTGGAGGAGGAGGGAGAAGGAAGGACGAGCCAAATGAGGGGGCGGTTGGTGCAAGCGTTGACTCCATGCTTGAGTGCACTTGATCTCCAGGACTCCGCCCAGCCGTATTCGGGCATCCCCTCAGGCAGCCCAACAATTGTCCTCGTCCTGGTCCTCGTTCGCGTTTTGTTTGCGAAAATAAAACTAAACAAAACCAAAATTGTAATGAAAAGCACAATAAACTGTCAGTTTAAATATGAAAGACTCTCGCCGGTTGCCTGTCGGGCTGTCTCCTTGGCTTTTTCGAGTCGAATCTAACTCACGCCCAGTGCTTTCAACGCCTTTGCAACCCGAAACGTCTGGCAAGGACATTTAGGAATTAAAGCAGGCGAGAGCTTAAGAAAGATTATTTTTTACAGATTTTTAATAAATTGTTTAACTTTTAATATTCCAGTTTTTCGAGTCCTTAAAGAAAAGAAAAGCTCCTGCTAGCAACTCCTCTGGCTCTATTTAGAGCTTCAAGTGGCATGCAAGCATTGAAAGGAGCAGCAAGCAGCTGGAACCCACATGGCGTATACGTAATGCAGCCGCAAGTCTTCTCGGCAGCTCCTTTGTGGGCGAACTTGTCGCTACTTAGCGAAAATAAAAATAATATAAAATACTCCAGAGCCATAGCCATAGCCATAGCCACGGAGCTGGAGAGTCCCCAACAATGCGCTGCAAATCATTTGGGGTCACTCGAGAGAAAGTCTTTCTCCGAAACACGCACGAACAATGCGGGGCGAAAGTCTTTGCTGTGAAGTGAATCCATAATGAGTGCGGCTGCTCCTTTCTTCCCATTTATTTCCAGGATCTTTAACTAAGTGTCTCTGAATTTTGGTTAAACGTTTCTTAATTATAGAAGCCCACACTGCGTATGAGTGATTAGTTTTTAGAACGATCGTGGCATCCTTTTGCCAATTTCGGGTTGGCAGAAAATGCAATAAAAATTGTGACACGCCGGGCTGACGGGTCCTGCTGGGCGGAACTTCCGTTGATGACAATTGCAGTTCGTTCTGGACTCATGGCGGCGTTAACAATGCATACAGTCGTCCTTTTAGGACACTTTCCAACGTCTAAGCCTCATTCCAGCTGCATAGTCATAGTTTTCAGGCGGTGCAGGGCAGTCTGTCGCATAAAAGTAAAATGAAATGCAATATAATAACAATAACTGTAACAATAGCGGGCCAGGATGTGGGCCGGTGGCTGGAAAGGACGAGAAGGAGGTCCAAATAATTAAATGCCATCAACAAACAACAAACAACAGTGGCAACAATGCCACAAAACTAAACCCACAAACGAAAAATGCCATTGGATGTCTTTAGTTTTAAGGATGGGAATATGTCACAGGACACTGTGTGGCTTGTAAGGACGAAGCAGTAAAGGGAGAGCTTTTAACGCCTCGCCACTTCCTCTCGCTTGGCCCCAGCCACCGCTTCAAGTGTCGAGTGTCTAAATTGAAATGTATTGGTGTGTGGCGCTGTAGCTGCTGCCATTTTGGACTTTGTTGCCAAATACATCAATGGCTGAGAGTGTGTGGGGGTGTCTGTATGTGTTGGCCATAAATCTCAACGCATCCGCTCGTTTCGAGCAGTAACTGTTCGAAAAGCGACAGCAATTAAAAATGGCAAATGCCGAAGCAGCAGGGCATAAAAAATTTCGTTGCAGCTTGGCTCTTAAGACCACTTAACAGTTCCTTAAGAAGGATGCAGCCAGCACCTCCTGCCACGCCTGCAATATCCTGAAACTATGTTGTCCAAAACGACAGTCGTAAAAGTCGAGTCGAGATTTACGCGACATGAACTAGAAAATGGCTTTGAAAAGTGCAACAGGATGGCTAAGCCATTGCATCCTTAAAAGGACTATTCTATAAGTATTTATGATTCAATATGGGACCTAGTACCCTAGTCCTCCCATAAACAACAAGCCCGGCTCGGCCCTCTTAATCGCGGCCAAAACGATTCAAGTTCAGCACAACAATTTGGCCAATTTATGGGTCAACTCATAACTTTGGCAACTCAATAAAAAAGTTGAGAGGAGGGATTTGCCAGAGGGCCGTGGGGGTGGCAGGACCTCTCGTATCTCGTGCGTTATAAAACCAAATGATTCTATTAAAATGAGATTTGTGCCATTCATGTGGAAATCAATCTGCTCTTCCACACCAGATATCGCACAGGGCATATCCCAGAGACTGAAAATCATAAATTATTTTCACCCAACCACCACATCGAGTATCTTGTTTGGAGAGACACAACAATAAAATATTCATTGCTTGTTTATTGAATGTAATTTAACAACACTTAACCCGCTCAAGGGCGGCCAATCACAGTAAAAACCCATTGGCTCGAACCGGAAAAGTCAACCGGAAGAGTCCAAGGGGGGTGGCATCTATTACGTGGTATTTAATCAGATTTTTTATGACCCAACCCGGCCAACCCGGTACATAAAAATGTAAATAGACGCAAAAGGATTGGAGGACTCTCTCCTTCTGACCAGCGCACCTTAAGACTTCTACAGGCTTATGGTCGTAAAGAAAAGAGGAAATATTCTTTGGAGGGAGTCGAACTCTGTGCTCTCCCAAGGGTTTGAGGTTAAAACCAATCAGTCAGCACTAAATTAACATTCTCTGGCTTAATTATGTCACAGACAGCCAGCCTGCCAGACTGCCAGACTGCCAGACTGCCAACAATGTTTTTCTATTTGAAGCCTGCCAGTTTCCGACTAAAATGTTTCCACTTTTTCCCACCTTTCCGTCTGCCAGCCATCATATTACATAGAATAATTAATTAATTTTTGGCCCGAAACACTTTCCAATTACTCTAATTGTATTTGCTTAGAAGAGAACCATATTTTTGCCCAAAAACTTGAGCTTTAATCTGTAATCTACGAGGGAGACTTTAAAGTAAATCGGGAATGGAACGGCATGTATAATATCAGCAAGGACTCAGCCATGCACAAGGATAAGCTCACTCTTTTTGTGTAAAATCCATAAATACAACTGTAACAGTTACTGGGGCTGCCTTGTTTTCGCATTGATTGTGACGTGTTACGTGTTGCCTCGATTCGTGGCACATACAACCGCATTCCTGCAATGTTGCCCCTCCAATCGGAGTCCCCCTGGTTGAAGGAAAATTGGATTTTCATGCATACTTGGTCACACGCGCCCCGCCCGAAAAGGCAAAAGCCCAAACGGATGACGGAGATTGGGGGAGGAGCGACGATGGCGACGAAGATGGAGACATAAGCCCGGGCCACGCCCATGGACAGGGTCCTGTGACGTTTCCTGTTCCTCTGATAGAGTTGGCAGCGTCATTTTTGGCTTTAAAAAAGCTAGATGTCCTTGGAGTTTAACTCTGTTTGAGGATGAAATGTATAATTTTTCAAAAATAAAGGATAATAAAAGGACATCTCTTGCCGCCTTCTGCTAAACGCTGTTATCCTGCCTTACTCGCCTCCTGCCTCCTGCCTCCTGCCTCTGTCTCTGGGCCGCATTGTCCTTTTCCTTTTCGGCTTGCCTCTCATATCCTTGTTCTGTGCTCGTTTGTGCGTTCGATTCCCGGCTTGTTGTTGCTCTCGGCATAAATTTATTATAAAATAATTTGCATAATTCGTTATTACTCAGCATAAACAAAGTGAAATTAAGACGATTTCTTTTCATGCCTTCACTGCCTGCCACCCGGCCACCCTGCCACTCAGCCATCCTTGCATCCTTGCTCCACCTCGCCCCCACTTGACTCTCCATCTTCAAATCTCATTTCCAGG
Source organism: Drosophila monieri (assembly GCA_035047585.1). NCBI lineage: Eukaryota > Metazoa > Arthropoda > Insecta > Diptera > Drosophilidae > Drosophila > Drosophila monieri. The sequence continues at coordinate 4,847,943 of JAWNPJ010000067.1, forward strand.
ATCTGTCTCCCCGACAGACAGCTCCGTGTCTATTTTGTCAATGTCATTTGTTTAGTCAAAGGCTCAGGACTCAGGACTCCAGCGTCGAGGACACCACCACACCTTTGTGTTTGTCAAGCAGCATGGATTTCTCAAATCCCGAGGCCTAGCTCCCAAGGACCCGGCTCTCCTTAAATCGAAAACGAATGCAGCCTTAGACCCAGAGCCGGGGCTTTATATTTATGATTATTGTAAATCTATTTGCATGATTTTGGAGAAAGGACGAAGGACAGTGGAGCTTCCCATTGTTTCATGTTCGAGTTAACACTTTAATCTTTTTTTTCATGAAGTTCCTAGAACTTTAAAGTAAGAACTAGGATCCATGAGACCCTTGGGATATGCAAGCTGCATCATTTGATTTATCGATGGATCCTTGTTCCGCCATTTTCAGCTGGCCAGTGCCAGTGCCAGTGCCAGAAACTTGACCCATCCGGCGCCATTTTGTACAAACATACACACAACATCCTTGGTCCTTCTCGCTCTGGCCCAGACAGCCCAGCCATAGGTGGAATACATTTTGTAGCTTTTGAATGCTAACTGAGTTTACTTTTCAATTTGATTTGGTTGTCTAAGCAAATAACGTAGCCATCCAGCTCGCAAGTATAAACAAATGGTTGTACTTACAGCCCGGCTCCTTCCTGGTCCTGGTGTGTATGTGTGTGGACAAGGATATGGGAAGGCGAATGGATGATACTTTAGATTTTGATTGCCTGTCTGAGTTGGAGAACGTCCTCAGAAGTCCTTTCCAGCGCAGCCGGCCCAATCTCCATACAAAGGCACTATTTATTATGCCCCAAAGTAAATATTATTCACGTTAACTTTTCAAAATATTTTCCTTTCTTGCTGCTAGTTCTTTCAGCGAACTAGTTCTTTTTTCACTGCCTAAGTATGGGGGGCGCTGCTGCACATTGTACGGCTAGTTCCGAGACTAAAGAGAAGGGGGAAAAAAATAGCTAAAACGTTGAAAACTGAACCCAAATCGCGGTCATCTCTTGGCCATTTCTACCCTTCGGCGGGTGGACAAGAGAGAAAAGGAAAATGGATTGGGTTTGGTGGCTTTTGAGAGGGGGGGAGGGACAAAGTGCCATGAAGAAAATGCTGGAAAAAATGAGGAAAATCAAAGACAAGTGCACACCGTAGTCTCGAGCCACAAAAGAGAATCAAAAGTGGATACAATGTGCTCCCCCATATTCAGTGTGCATGTAGTTGAATGCACTCAGAAAAAAGGGGGGAACCATACCGAAAGCAAAGATAAATAATATTTGTTTCAAGACCTCTTACAAATTATAGTTTCGAGTGTAGATTTGTTCAAGAAATGACTCTTTGTTGTTGTGTGATCTGAAAGCCAGATGAGCCGAGTGAATGTCCTTGCCAGGACCTGGCTCGACTGCACATGTTGCCATGAATACGAATTGCATTGAAAGCCGGGTCCTGCCGGTGGGATGCTCTTGCAGGCCGGCTCGCCGTTGCAATGCCAGAAAGTCAAGTTGAAAGACGAGGTCCATTCAGTTTTTGGGGGTCAACTGTTGGTCAGCCGAGCCGAGACCACACCGCACCACACACCCCACTCCCTCCCGCTTAATAGAACCACCAACACCACTCGACAGTGGGGCCAAGAACAAGATTATTTAACCAGCGGCAACATGCAAAAGGGGGAAAAGTCAAGAGACGAGCCAGATTGTGAAAAACAGGGCCGGGAAAGTGTAGGCAAACAAGCGAAGGAAAGCCAAAGAAAATGTTAATGGTTCCCAGTCTCTCTGACTCTGTCTCCGCCTTTCAGGCCGTCTCTTTCGCTGGCTATGTCTCTATCGCATTCTGGGTATTTTATTTTTTGTTTCTGTTTCAGTCTGACTGTGTAGGGAATATAAATGAGGGATTTTTTATAGCTAGTAGTACTGGGTATTGATATTTTTAAATATTTATTATTATTTTTATTTTTTAGTATTTTTTAGTATTTTTTTTAGAAGTACCGGGTATCATTATACTGACTTATACTGACTTATGTGACTATGTTGAGTAAATTTTCATTAAAAAAAGGGGTTTCGCCTTTAATTTTTCTAATATTTAAAAAAGAAATAATTGAAAGCCAACAATACTTGATTTTATTTAATTTTTAGGAATTTTTTAAAGATATTTCCTTAATGTAGTAGTACCGGGTATCAATATTTTGACTTTTTTAATATTTAAACAGGAAATTGTAGTAACGGAAATCAAGAATGTTACTTTTCAAAAGAAATAATTAAGGTATAGTAGTACCGGATATGAATACTGGAACTCATCCAAGGAATCCTCAACAAATGCCACATTTCTAAGCAACAAGCCACTGTGCCTGCTTGCGAGTCTCTGGTATTTGGATATCCTTCTGGCTCGGCTGCCTGCCGGCAAAGTTTTAATAAAGACAAGGACACAAGCGTTGAACAATTTGGGCGCAGAACAGAAACAAAACAAACATTTCATGCCCAAAATAAAAATGAAAGCAACCGAGAGGCTCGAGGATAAAGCTACGTATCATATATGTATATGGTTTACGGTGGGGGGGGGGGAGTACATAGTACATAGACCGACATATGAGCTGAATTTTCGAGTGGAAAGTGCAAGTCAAAGCTAAAAAGTCAAGTCAGAAACAGAATCGAAAGCCAGAAACCCAGTACTCGGGCAAGGACCATGAAAGTAACCAAAAAATGCTTCTGTTTTCTAATGAGAGCCACTGTGTGTGTGTGTGTGTGTGTGTGCTAATTTGGCAGGCACGTACACCCATTTACATAAACACATAGACAGATACAGGATATATGTATGTATCTATAATCCAGCAGAGAAAAATATTATACTGGCATCTTGCGTATTATTCAATTACCCCATAATTGAGCTGACCCCCAGGTGGTTTTCAGCCACGAGCACACACTCCTAACATGGCTAAAAAAACAACTCCCAAGCCCTAAACAATTATGCGTAATTTAATAATAAAATAATGAAACAATAAACGGCCTCATCGAACCCCAAAGGCAAACACTTTTTGTGCTAAACCGGGGAGATTATGGGATAAGAAAATCAAAGGGTTAATTATGCTTTTTTTGGGGGGGGAAAAAGGGCAACTGCCAGGGAAATAGTTCAAGGAAACTATACATATTTTTTTTTTTGATTTTCAAGCACTTGTCACAAATTGCAGATTACACTCCAACAGGCTTTGTTTATTTAATTCCAAGATTAGAAGCCTTTCAAATTATACAAATTGATTTCCTGTTGCGGTCAAGTGGGGGCTGCTGCGGTTGGGGGTCATCCATCCCCACGACCTGCCGTGTCACCGTGTGGTGACAAAATCGTTGCAACATTTATGAGGCCACCAGAAAAGGGTGGGCCTTTCGCAATTGCCGCCTAAGGTGGCAGGATATTAAGGAACCATGGGGAGGAGCCGGACAGATGTACGAGGGCGGATGTAATGCATCAACTCATTTATAAATCATACCCCTACACACATCGGCGAGTTGAGACTGGGCTCGATTTATAGCCCAGGATCAGGTTTCGGGAGGCAGGACACGCGCGAATGAATTTTCTGCTGGCGTATGAAATTTTTACGCAGTTGCAGTGAGAGAAATGGGGCAGTTTGGCGAGAAAATAAAATAATGTGGAAATGTGGGGAGAGAAATATTAAAAAAATACTGAAATTTTTAAAGTGAAGGAGATGGTATTCATACCCGGTACTTTTTACTTTTTACTACTCATACTCGAAGATTTTCGGGATAAATATTCACATAAATTATAATAATAATATATTGAAGTAAGAAGAATGAGAAAATCTAAAAATCCTTAATTACTAAAAATAATAAAGATAGTATTAGTACTCAAAGGATTATGGGATAAATATTGATATTCTTAATAATTATAATATTTTATAATAAAAATAATGACTGGAAAAAGAAAAAGTAGCTAAAAAAATACTTTAATACCAAAAATAATAAAGAATAGTATTCATACCCGGTACTTTTTACTTTTTACCATTCATACTCAACGATTTTCGGGTAAATATTCACATAAATTAGAATAATAATATATTGAAGTAAGAAGAGTGAGAAAATGTAGTCTAAAAGTCCTTAATTACTAAAAATAAGATATAGAGATATATAAAGATATAATATCTTATATAAGATATAAGATATAGAATAAGAATAAGATAGATAAAAATAAAGATAGTATTCATACCCGGTACTTCTAAGATTTCTTACTCAAAGGTTTAAGGGATAAATATTGATATTTTTAATAATTATAATATTTTACAAAAAAAACAATGATTGGAAAAAGAAAAAGTAGCTAAAAAAATACTCTAATGCTAAAAATACTAAAAATAACTTCTAAAAGTTCTCAAGTGAAAAATCATAGAGTTGCAAAGCCAGTCCTTGGGCCAAACTATTTCTCTCAGTGCACCTCCCTGTAGGTATTTGTATTTTTAGTGTTTTAGTGGCAGAGTGCCGACGTCAGCGCTGACCAGCAGCCACCGACTGGTAATGTTGGAAGACAATGCCGCAGAAGACCATCTCCCGAGTCGGTGGCCGGGTGAAAGTCAAAGTCAAAGACAAAAGTACAAAGGCCCTATGGAAACCTGCTGGCTTCGCAGGATAAACACGGTTCCAAAAAAGCAAAAAAAAAAATATAGGGGAAGAGAAAACTCTACCTAATTGTTATGGGACGAATGTCTTTCTGCCAGTCGGCCAAATTCCAAACGCGTCTTGGCCAAGAAAGCCGGCGGAGAAAAAAATGAAAACCAGAACCAAAAACGGGCTCAAAGGAAGAAAAAAAAGTGAAAGTGCGGCGGCGGTATGATGATGGCTTTTTGGGGGGTGGGAGTGGGTGGTGATGGCGAAAAAAGGTTTTGAATAAAACGGAAATTAAGCGAAAAATAAGCAACAGAAAAGCGAAAAAAAAAACCAAAGGCTAATTCAAAAACGAGACCCGATAAAGTTGTTTAACTCAGAATGGCAAATGCGTGGAAATAACAAAAGCGGGTAAAAAAGAGAGTTAAAAAAGGCGATAAGGCGAGATAAAAAATACTCTATAGTTAAGAGACAAATAATACCAAAAAAAATACTAAAAGGGGGATATTCATACCCGGTACTTGGACTTTTCTTGGAATTATTTCCTCTATAGTTTACACTTTTTAACTTTTAGTTGTAAAATCTCGTAAGTTTAAAGACTTTTTACTTAACTTTCTTAAGATTTTTTATTTTTTTTGGAAACATTATTGAATGGAATCTAAAATGCCTTCGGGGCTAAGGAATTCCAAGCAACCCGGGCTGAGCAAATGAAAATGGCAAATGCTTTTGGCTTCCCGAAACGAGCTGGAGGAAAAAGGTGAAAAGTACAGCAACCGCAAGTGTCTGCGGGCGGAGAAAGGCTCTCTCCTGCCCCACCCACTTTTTCCCGCCGCTTGTTGCTTAACCCATGGAAAATCCTGGAAAAGTTGCGCGCAAGGTGAACGCGCGTTTGGCAACTAATTCAAGAGCGTGTTAAGGACGGGACCTCATTAATATGCGAAAGGCGTTGGTGGTGAAAGGATGTAGTAGCAGTGGCAGTAGTAGTAGTAGGCCAAAGGACGAAGGTGAAGCAGGGGGCGTGCCAGTTGGCAGAGCGGTGACAAAGGGCGACGAAAACAAAAACACAGAGAGGAGAGCATCTAAGCCGGGAAAATGCGTGCCAGGAGGAAAAAAAATATATTATATAATATATGTATATAGCTTTGAGGATGAAAAAAAAAAAAAAAAAAGTGTAGAAAATTAAAAACAAATTTCAGCAAGGTCCGTCCACAAATGATGCTAATAGCCAGCGCCTGGATGGCTCTCCTGGATGTGAAAACGGACCAAAGGGCCTGGGTCTGGGCCACAAAGAGTTGGCCAAGATGGGGGTGAGCTGGTGCCTTCCCTGTTTTTTTTTCGCTAATTTGCTTAGTGCCCCAAAACGAGGAAGCGAGTTAACGCGTCGCTGACAAAGCAAAACCGCCTAATGCGCTCGAAAGTATGCTACATGGACCTCACAAAATAATTATTATTTGAATACATTACATGATTATTATTTTTTAAATCAAGAAGGATAGAAAACCCCCTAATGTATGCTATAGTAGCTCCTTGAAACCAATCCTCAAACACCAAGGACTATTTGTCTGCACATTTCAGTGGCGATGCCATCTGCCACGTCCAGGTAATTACAATTATACCTTTATTGTCGAATATTCCCACTTAACCAGGCCAATTGCTTATTTAAGCATCCTTCCCCTCGTCCTTCCTTTAATGCCTTTGTCTTTGTCCTTGTCGCTGTCTTTGTCTTTGTGGGAATGGCCGAGACAAGCTCCTGGTTTAGTGCCTGTCTCTGGGTATGGATTTCATTGAATAATTTAAATTCGTTTTGAAAGCTAATTAGTGGAGTGTGTCGGTCGTGATTAAGTATGCACGACTAGGACTTTAGTTAATTTGCTTTGAACTGCGGACTAAGGAAAGGTATTAGTTTTCCATTTATTGAGACATCCTCTCTTAAGCGGACAAGCGGACAAGCCTTGATTTAAATATTAAATTTTGTAAAGTATAAGTCCTGTTGGGCCTATCCCTTTGCTTCTTGACCTTTGTCCGCTTCTGCTTCTATCTCTTTCTGAATCACTAGCCCCCTCTCTTTCCATTCTTTCCATTTTTTTTTTGGTATCCTGTTTATATCCTGAGTTTTGTCAGTTGTCAGCGTTTCTGGGCGACTGGGGACTAATGTGGCCTCTGCAAACTAATCAGAAAATGTGTTTGCCATTGTTGTTGTTCCCCAGCTTGTTTCTTGTCATTTAGCATAACGACTACACTGAGAAAAACTCTATAATAATTGTATTGAATAATAATATTAAGACTATATGATGGGTGGTACTTTTCATCCACCATTTCCTCATCAAATCTTTGACTTTCTTTAACTTTAAGTCATAGTCTGTGTCTTTAAGTTTCTAGTTTTTATAGTTTTTCTAGTTTTTCTTCCAGTGTAGTCACAGTGACAAGTTTTGTGTGCATATGTAATTTAGTTTGGTTATTGTTGCCCTTCGTTTTCGTTTTCATTCTGGCTCTTCATTCTTTTTCAATTCAATTCCATCGCCAGACTGCCACTGCCTCCCTTTTGGGTCCTGAAGAGTTTGCCAAAATATTGACTGACATTGATTATACACTCATGGGGGTGTTACGCAGGCATCCCCCCTCCATTGATCCATCCATCCTACATCCTGCCCCTCCGATAACGTCCTCTGTCCTCTGTGATTCTTTGAATGTCACAGACATGAAGCTTATAGCCCCAAGATGCTTGCAGATTCAGTTTTTCTATTATGCTCTGTTATGGCATTTGCTGTCTCCTTTTTTGCTTTTATTTTTTTTTGTTCCCCATTTCCCAGCCCAGCCCTCTGCCCAAAATCACATGCTGTGCCCGGTTAAGTTTAACAGTCAAGGACTTTGTTGTTGAAATGTTGATTTTTGTTGATTTGGCTTAGTGGCTGCCACTCACATCGCATCACATCACGTCACAGCCCAGACACATACACTGTCAGTGCTGCCTTTAACCAGAAACTAGCTAAATGGTGGCTTTAATTAATATTTTAGATAATTTAGATAATTATTTAATTAGATTTTAGAGTTTCAACTAAAGATTTTAAGCCAAAATGGAATGGAGAAGCCTAAGACCTAATTTCTCAGTTCTAGCTTTAATAGCCTGCCATTTAGGGACCAATCCTCTCTAGAGCGGACAAGCGGACAGCTCTGGCTAAAAGTAGTTGGCTAGAAACCCCAGCAACACCTCTTTTCATAGAAGAGAGAAGTCCAAGACCTAATTTCTCAGTTCTAGCTTTAATAGCTTGCCATTTAAGGACCAATCCTCTCCAGAGCGGACAAGCGGACAGCTCTGGCTAAAAGTAGTTGGCTAGAAACCCCAGCAACACCTCTTTTCATAGTCCGGCTCTGATTCTGTAGCTCTCTGGCGCTGAAATGTTCCAAAGGCAACTAAACTGCTGATGAAATGGATTGTCATGTGCGTTTCAATTTCCGCCAATGACATTCCCCCCCACACACACACACATACACACATACAGCACACACTCACACACCAACACATACGGCAGTCTGTTTGTGAAAAGTTTGCACAAAGTTTTCCCATGTTTTGTGTGCGGCCATTAAGTGCCATTCCAGAAGCGCTAGAGCGGGGTGTGCTGTGCGTGTGTGTGTGATGGGCGGGAGTGTGAGGGAGTATTGGTTAAAGGGGGCGTGGCCAAAATGCCTTTGTATCCGTTTTGTGTCTCGCTAATGATAATCAACGGGTGGCCCGCAATGATTCCCCCCAATGATTGAATACAAATTTGAGTGCAGGTTCTGTTTGGGGCAACTGATTGATGAATATGAGCCTGCCATTTGGGTCGCAGGGGCCCAGGGAACCCTTTCACTCGCCGATTATATTAAATTCATAACTGCTATGGCATTAAAACTCACTCGGAACCGAAAACCGTCTGAAAGTGCCAGACAACTGACAGAAATATTCAAAAATAGTGAGCTAGATGGGAAAAGCGCACTTTTTGAGGGGAAATTTTTGGAAAAAAATTTAAAAATATTTTGTTGCCAGATTTTGATGCAGAATGATGGGGAATCGATCCATGATTCGTTTAAGGTATTCCTTGCAAGAATCGGATGAGAATTGGCCAAGATATAGGCTTCCCAGGGGGCTATAGCCCCAAAACCCACTTTTTGAAGGGGTCTCCCCAGGAAAATGTTGAAAAAAATCGAAAAAATATTTTGTTGTCAGATTGTGATGCCAATTGATGGGGAATTGATCCATGATTCGTTTAAGTTACTCCTCGCCAGAATCGTATGGAAATTGGCCAAGATATAGCCTTTTAACTGGGCCATACCCTGAAATCCCACTTTTTGAAGGCGTCTCCCCACGAAAACTTAAAGAAAAATCTGAAAAATATTTCGTTTCCTGATTTGGATGCAGGATGATAGGGAATCGATCCAGAAATCCTTAATCGTTTTCCGTTTAAGGATCGGACAAGAATCAGCCAAGCTATAGTCTTCCATGACGAACAGTCATGCCTTCCTCCTTTGCTTTTTTGGAAAAAAAAACTGTTGATGGGCCTGGCGGGTGCAGCGACCTGGGACCAATAGGGATGATGATTACTACGATTATTGTTATTGCTGTTTCGGGGAGAGGACGAAGCTGAATTGCTGCGGTGTCCAACTACTTTGTTTATGAAAACTGCAAGTAGTTACCGAAAGGTCGAACTTTAACGCCAACTCCTTTCCTGGCACTTCAACTCCTCGAACTCCGACGTCGTCGCCGTCTCCGACTGGAACATGGACTTCCGGTGGGGATTGGGAAGCGGAATGGGGAAATGGCAATGGAAGTGACTCCTCCACTGACTGCTGACTAACGGCAGTTTCAGTTTCCACCCAAAGAGGAAAAACGAGGGGGAAAATGGGGAAAGAAAATACCTACTTGAATAGGAAAGATATAGGATATAGACGCGGGCAAGGAGCTCCCGGAATAAAAAAAAGAAAGAAAGAAGAGCAGCCAGCGGAATGAAAGCAAAAGCAATAGCAAAGGGATACGGGTTCAAGTTGGATGAGAATCCTGAAAAGGAGGCGGGATGAGGAGACACCCACAGGATGCGAGACTGCGAGAACCAAAAAGGATCCATTGGCAACTTTGGCCACACATTTTCTTGGTCTTTCGCTTCTCGGGCTCTCAGTTCTAGTATCTGTGTGTTCTCCATCTCACACCGTTGAGTAGCAGTGTCTGTGTGTGTGTCCTTAGTATATGTGTCCTGTGTGTGTGTGTGTGTATTTGCACCGTTAGAAAAGCGCGCAAAAGTAAAGTTTTTGCTTTGCAAACAACAACCAATAAAACTTTAAGCAATCTTGCACAGCTTCGAAAAGGGGGGCCTCCACCATACCTCTGGCATAACTTTGGGCCCAAATGCCTTGCATACGGTTCAGTTCTTTTTAATTTTTTGTTCGGCGGAGAAGCACTTAAAAAAATATTTAAGATAGCTTAAAGATAGTTTTTAAGGATTTTTAAGGATCAAGTAATAGAATAGAGGTTATCTTTAAGGGGGTTTCTCTTTACTTTTTCTTGTTATTCAAGTCTTTTATATTTATTTTTTTGTGAGTGTATTTATTTTGATTTTTTACTTCTAGTTTTTTTTATTTTTTAAGTTTTTTAATGCTTGTTTTTATAAAAAAAAGGTTAATTAAATAGAATTAATAATAAAAAATCTAAGAGCTATAACTTTAAAAATAGTTAAACATAAATATATATTTTTAAACTTATTTTTTTTTAAGTATTTAAGATTAATTAAAATAATTCTCACTGCAGTTGGCAATTCTTTGGCTTTCCGGACTCCACTAACATGTGTATGGCATGAGTGTCATACCTTCCATGGGTGTAGAGTGTGTGAGCATGAGTGCCCCCCCTTTTTGTGGCCATAGGCAGTCATTTCGATGTCGCCAGTGGCCATTTGGAAGCCGCACTCCGGCGGGTTCGATGAGCGGTTCGACGACTTCCCGCCCACAAATGCACTAAAAACTGTTTTCACAATCTTGAATGTATTTTAAAGTTTTTTGTTGGCGTTGCAGGTGTGTTTGTGTTGGGTTTCTGCCACTGAAAGGGTTTTAATTCCCAGGACTCTCACACTAGAGCTACAGTGCCCTCCATGGCTGTAAGTCGTTTAATTATTAACTCCACTTGATTTTAATTTAAAAGTAAGACTTTCTCTTAAAAGTAATTACTATTTATAATTATTTCTAGTTTTCTAGTTTTTTTTCTCAAGTAATTCGCATTTAATCTTTTGTGAAATGTTATCCTTGGAAACCTTTGTGGGGAAAATGCAATTTTCTGATTTATTTTTCGTTTTATTGTTTTCGTTTTTCCCCAATTGTGAGCCTGACCTGGAAAAGGCTTAGGCCAGAGAAAATTGCCTAGGACGATGGAAAATGAAAACGCATTATGGCATCACACACACATACACATACAGATACAGATACAATATACATACGCTTGATTGTATTGTGAGGATAAAGTTTTTTGGGAACTTGCATCCTTTTTGGTGTCTTTTTTAGTTGCCAGGCGGCTGGCCTGTTTTTATTTTTGATTTTTATTGGCTCGAGAGAAGTTTTCTGGAGAGTGCCACTCGAACAACGCGCCAACACAAACACACACACACACAGACACCCATAAAGGAAAAGTTGTATTACATTTATGACACTTTTGAATAAATTTTTGTACATTTTTTTTTGTTGGGTTGAGCGAGTGTTGGCATATTTCTGGCACCCACTACCACTCCCTCCACTCCAAGCACGTTGGCTGTTTTATTTAACTCGCCATTACGTTTTTACAACCCTTTTCGTTTACTCACCAAACCCACCACCTCGCAGGACATTTCCGCCCCCATTTTGTTGCCATTTCTTTGCCCGACTCTACTTTTTTTTCCTTTCTCTGTTCTGTTGTGTTCACAAAGCGACAAAAAGCAAACAACGTGATAAACTTGGTGGCCAAAAAAAAGGACAAATCAGCGGAGCCAGGGGGGGGGGGGGGGAGGACATATAAAAGGACATTCCATCAAAATATGGGGAAAATGAGTCAATCGGAGCAGACGACGGCATGTCGGGGCACGCACTTCATCAAACTATGGCTTCCGCTAAGGAATCAACAAAAGGACCAAAAAGGGTTGGGCCATTGTCCTTGAAGGGAAATCGAGATCCCGAAAGAGTTGCCGAAAGTACACTGATCCGCATATCCTTATTAATGGCTCCACAGATCATCTTTTCTCAGCCAGAGTACTGAGTCCTGCGATTGCATTGCAATTCAATAGCCAAATGGCGAAGGAAATCGCACAGGATAATCACAGGTGATTCCCGCACATTGCAATTAAAAAAATCCGCAAGAAATTGATACGGAAAATGGAATGCCAGGACGAGTCCGATGATGGCATGTCATCAGGAAAAAATCTGCAAAAAAAAGAGACAGTGAGAGAGAGGGAAGGGGGGGAAAACCCCGTGTGTGGATGTGATAACGATGCTCTGACGTCCTTCGCTGGCGGCTCCTTGCTCGCCTCAGTTTTTTGTCCTTGAGAGCCCTGCCATTCATTCCACGGCGTGGCGTACATTTCGCGCAATTTATTTAACTTGATTTGCTGCAATTTATTTCAAGTGTTGTCGTTTATTTAAACACTTCACATGCGACCGCACATCCTGCCACACACACACACACACAGACTAGGACGTGGCAAGTGCACCGCAAGAAAAAAAAAGCACTTGCGCTCCACACACACATCCTTGCATTCGAGGCAAATTTTGTGCAATTAACCCTTTGATGTAATAATAAATTATAGCTCTGCCCTTCCTTTCAGTGCCCCTCCTCCCTGCTTATCCTTTATCCTTTATCCTGACAGCCCCCCCCCCCTTAACAGTTTGTCTTCCATTCATAAAATTATTCAAGCAAATTTTATTTGCACAAATGTACGCGACTTGTTTGCCTTCGGCTTTGTGACCAACAGTCCCCCCCTTTCTCCCTTTCGGTATGAGCATGGGGTTACCCCCTACTGGATGTCTGGCTTACTATCTGGCGAGGTTAGTCTGCTGGAAGAGTCCGAGGGGGAGGCACAGTGGTTGAATAGCTGCTTATGGGAGCTAAATAGTGTCTAGTTTTGAGGGCTATTAGTTGCTTAATTGTTTTAACTAAAATATTAAATATTAAATGGAAATCCTTAAGTTGAAATCTTCAAGTCAAACCTCATAACTTCCATTTCCAAACAACTCTACTGTGCTGGGTACTTTGTAGTCCTGGCTTTCCGCACCATTTCCTGGCCAATGTTTTGCATTCTCTTCCCTCTCTTCTTCTCCCTATTGCTCTATCTATTGCGTTTTTGCTATAAAAAAAAGGCGGGGGGCGTGGCCAGCGAGGGTCTGACAGGACTTGGTGTCTGTTCGAAGCTTGCCGGCGAAACACTTTCAAGTGTTCATCATTTTCCGCTGCTAATGGCGCTCATTTATTTTATTGACAGCCGTTTCCGCATAGCCTTGTATAGGTTTTATTTATTTTTATTTTTTTATCTCTTTATAGAGATACTCTTTGGAAGGGTATGATGATTTTTTAAGGGAGTTTAACTCTCTAAAAGGGAGTTAAAAATTATATATACCCCATAAACCATAAGAAAGTGTCTATTTCTTTTTCAAACCTCATTGCTTTCTTTTGAAAGGGCATCTGATATTCGTTTTTTTTCATTTTTTTCTCTCAGTTTGTTTGCTTGGCAAAGACTTTTGCATCCCAAAGTGTGGAAATTAGTTGATTTCTATGCGAACATCGTTTGATCTTGGCCGGCCTGGCCTGGCCAGTGGAGTGCCTCGCCTCGACCACCTGAAAAAGCAAATCAATAAAAAGCAAAAGCACGCAGAAAGCAAGGTGAAAGCGGAGTGAAAGCAGGAGAAATGCCATAAAATGAATGCCCAGCAATCTGCATGCGGTGTACGGCAATGTTGCTTTCTGGGCCATAATTAATTTTGCTTAATTTCCTTCTGCCCCTCTGGTGCTTGGTTCTTTTTTTTTAATTTTTTCCCCCATCTCCCCCTTTGATATGCATTTTTTTTATCATCCGACTACCCCCTTGGAGCTGGAGAAGCTGAGTAATTGATAATATTGAATGCTGGCAGGACATGGCCAAGTGAAATCCATTAGTGAGTATAAATTAATCCTTGTATAAATCATTAACACAACAGCACCAGGACCCGAAGCTGAAGCTGAAGCTGAAGCTGAAGCTGGGGCTGAGGCTGAAGGAGAAAAAAAAAAGGACATGCAATCTGGGCCAAGAGTCGAGAGCAATGCAGCTCATACATACATATACATATATATATTATATATTATGTATATATGTTTAAATAAAATACGTTCAGGTATCCTTAATGTGCCTGTGTGCTGAGAAATTTTAATTGAAGCTTTTACATTTGGCTTTGCGGCGATAATAATTAATAATTAAAGGCGTTATCGTGCCGCTGTCGAACTGCTGAGATCTGTTTATCTTTGTCCCACACAAGTACACTGCGAGAAAAGCGAGGGAGAGTGGCTCGAGACCGACCCACAAAGTTGTTCGGCCTAACCGCAAATCCCCAATCGTCCTGGAGGAGCCTTTGCCTCCTGGTTGGCCTGCCCATCCTCTCGAATGAGAAAAAAAGTATTGAATGCTTACTTAGGTGCCATCTCTTTCTTGTGCTTGCTTCTGTCTCTTTCTGGGGATATATTGGAAGTGTGTTTTAAGGGAAGAGAGATACCCGGTACTCCTCCTCTTATGGATTTAAAAGTCTGTTGAGGAACCTTTCTTAGATCTTCTAGTTTCTAGATTTATTTTCTTTACTTTATGATACCCGGTACTCTTCTTTTTATAATAAATTCAAATATTTTAGATATAAATTGATTAAATAGAGTTTATGAGGTTAGAGGTTAGAGAGTTTGTAGATCTAGAACCTCTTCACTATTTGATACCCGGTACTTTTCTTAGATATTTCTTTCTTAGGAGTTGAGGTTTGAGAGTTTGTAGATCTAGAACCTCTTCACTATATGATACCCGGTACTTTACTTAGAGATACATTAAAACTATGCTTTCCCAGACCTAGGTCCACACTATATGATACCCGGTACTCCTTCTTTTCTTATAGAATGATAAAAATATTGATCCATCTAAGATATAGATTGAAAACTCTATATCTTCTATATCTATCTAAGATATAGATTGAAAGATTATAGACCATTTTTATAGATCTAGAGTTCCTTTATGATATGATACCCGGTACTCTTAATTTTCTAATAAAATCGAATAAAAAATCACATAATAAAAGCAAAGAAACATAAAAGATTTAAGAGTTTCTCTACTATATGACACCCCTTAACTCTCCTTTTTCTAAACCAACTAAAGAGCCCTTCCCAGTTTGTCAAAAATCTAAATCCAAAGATGGAAAATCTTTTCCCCAGTTTCTCTAAAACTTTTGTGCCTCATGGTGGGTTGACTTTTTTTTCTTGGGGCAGACGGGGAAGGCCTTTGAAACATTATAATTTACGACTTTTTGACAAATTATCGGCACCGCTTGTCCAAATAAAAGAGCATAAATAAAATTTTTCAATAAATTAATCATTTCGGGGCATTGTTGGACAGCCACAAAGGAGTTGTTCGAGGCAGGAGGCAGGAGGCAGGGTGGCATGAGCTGGTGGCAAGCAACAGGCTAAAAGTGGCAACGATTGCTCCTCCGCCTTCTCTAAATTCAAATATTTGCTGAAAAGCGAAAGGGAATGGGGGGATAATTCAAAAAGGGCGGTAGGAGGGATGGGGCATGGGGCACAAAGCTGACAGTGGAATGGGGGAGAGGAGGTAAGCGGCAGGAGATGGTTGAAAGGAAACTGAGCCTTGTTGAGCCTTGTAGCAACAGCTGTTGTGGACCATGTCCGGGGCACTTAATGGCAATCGAAACTGGAGTGTGGGCTGGTGGTGGGGCGTTTCTGGGGAGGCGTTCCAATTACTGAAACCAAAAACGAGCAAGAACCAAAATTTCATCAATTCATAATTCATTCCGCTGTGCAATTAAATTTTGCTGCGGCCACACTTAACAGCAAATCCCCCAGGGAGTCCTTGATGCCCTAACTAGGGGTGTCTCTAACTATCTAACTATTCTCTAGTATTTATTAGAAAGTATATGCTTTAGATCCTAACTCCTATATCCTTTATTTCTTGAGGAACTTATGACATCCATTTCTTGTAGTCCTTGAAAGGGCATACAAGTTTCGGTCTTACAACCAACCATCTCCCATCTCCCTGCCTGTTTTCTGCCTTTTTTGAGTTAGCCATCCGCAACATGGCTACAAATTGATGTGTCCTTATCAATTTCCGTTCCATTTGACATTAAGGAAATTGTCAGGAGCGGCAACAGCCCTGCTTCAAAGGGAATGGCTTGGTAGTGGAATGGCACGGGGTGGCCTACTAATTATTTTCCATTTTATTACGGCCAGATTTTTATGGCCAAGTCGAGCCAGTCCTGGGCAAGCCCAGAAACTAATCTTTGACCGCATCTACCGATGTTGCAAACTGTAAGGATATAAACCGGAACTGAGGCCAAAAACAAATATCAAAACATTTTCGGTTTGCTTTGGTTTCTGTATGGCATGGTATGGTGGTTTTTCATTTTCCATTTTGTTGGCTTGGCAATTTTGTCTTCTTCTACGGGGTTTTCCATATATATGTTTAGGTTTTTCCTTCAAATATCTTCCTTTTTTTTTGGTTTTTTGGTTCTTTGACTTTTTGGCAAGTGCAACCGAATTGAAAGCAAAGCCAAGTCATCAGGATCAGGCCGGGTGCTAGGGCAAGTGTAATTGCTCGCAGGATACACACTTCTCTATACATATTATATGTGAGGTATGGTGTGTCTGAGTGTGTCTGAGTGTGTATTGGTAAAGTTTCGGGAGTGAAAAACAAAAGCTATATATTATATTATGTCAGAGGCGTCAGATAAGCGAGGAAGACAAGCTAAGCCGAGAGGACCTCTTAAAAACACCGTATCCTTATCGAATTGGCCAATCTTCCAGCGCAATTTTCTTCTCAAATAACATTCCAACTTGCCAAAAAAAAAAAAAAAATATTAAAAAAAAAAGATAAACAAGAAAACTAAGAAGACTTTGAGTTCATAGACTTATGATTTAATTTTTTTTTTTTGGTTTAAAAAATCCTCTGTCTTCCCTCTAGATTTTTCGCCAATTTAAAGCCAAGAATAATTTCTAATTTGAAAAGCACACTCACTTACACACACACACAACACACTTGACAGCCAGGAAGCAGGAGCCTCGCCCAGGGGGGGGCCTGGCCAAATATTTAACGAAATTATTAATGTACACAGAGGCGAAATGTATAACAAGCTCGGGACGATGAGAGCGTTCATTACTCATTTTAACCCCGAAAAGTAGGTAGCGTTTTCCTTCATTTTCCTTCATTTTCCACCATGCCTAGAATGGAATGGAGAGTGGAAAATGGTAGCTCGAGTGGAGAGACTCCAGTGGAAGACAAACAATTAAAAACCGTAAATGTCCCCACATGACAAAGTGTGAACTTAATTTCATTTTTGTAATTTACAAATGCAACAGCTCTCGGTCCAAACTGCTGGTTGCCACAACTCCCCAACTCTAGGACTAAAAATGCATTTCACCACCAAAGAAACACACAAAAAAGCAAGTTGCCAGGACAACTACTACTACTACTACTACTACTACTACTACTTTGGCAATAACAAGCCAAACGAGCACAAACAAATGAAAGTAATTTTCCAAATACTTACGACTGTGTCCTGCAGCCAGCAGTGTCCTCCGTCCTGCATCCTCTGCTCTGTCCGTGCTGCCAGCCAGCAAGCTAGTCATTTTTCAAAGCTTAATTTCCACAAACAATCAAACGTGCACATACCGAGAGCCAAGACCTTAAAAAAAAGCCACACAGCAACTTAAAAAATAACACCATCAGAGTTTCCAAAAAAAAACACCAGCAGTCGACAATAAAAAGTAACCGAAGGAAATGGCTTGGCAAAACAAAAACTTGAATGTAATGAAGCCGAAAACAAAAGCAAAACATTCCCCACACACTGGGGCCGGGAAAGCAGGAGGAATAGTAGGAAAATGGCTGGAAAAGCATTGGGGAAAAAGGAGTAGAAGCACTGAATACTTTTCCAAATCCAATGAATAATTACAGAATGTGAAGGGAAATGGCAATGGATTGAAGGGCTTTCCAATGAAATGCATAAAAAATAAATGATTTTAATGAAAAATATTAAAAATTATTAGAACTAAGAAAGCAAAGCTTAAGCTTAAGAGAAAAAATTACTGTAGTTGTGTTATATTTTTAAAAAATATTTATCCCCAGTTAAGTTTTCCGAAGACTTGAAACCACTAAACCCTCGAAGAACCCTCAAGCTACTAGCGAGCGAGGGCAGCTAGCTCTCTTTCAAATAATTTCCCAACTGCTGGCAAGTTTTTGCTTAAATGCATAAGCTGCTTCTTCCAATAGTTGGGAGCTGGAGAGGGTGCATGCCACACACTTAAGCTTATCCGGGATTTGGCTTCCTAATTCATTCATTTGCCGCATATCCCTTCAGAGCACCCGGATCCCGGGCTTCGGTGGCAAACAAAAGGGACTTGCTGGCTGCATCAGGAGCTTGCTACAAATTGCCGAAGCACTCGACTTCCGCTCAACTAAACGCAGTCGCATTCATAACCCAATGCCCCACACTCTTGCCACATGCCACCATACTCTCAGTTAGCTAGAAGCTTTCCTTTTTCCTTGGCGATTTCCCTTTTGGTGGGGCTGGTTGTGTGTTTAGATTTCGAGTCCTTGTCCCGACTCCTTGGGTCCTTGGCTGGCATTACGCATACGACGCGTTGCCGCGCGCAAATTAAGTTACGGCTGCACTTCAAAATAATGCCTTCGCTTTGCCAACAAATCCTTATTTTATTCTCAAATTTAAATACTCCTAGTCTCTCCTATTTCCTGGAAATTACAGGACACTGCCTGCCTCGCAATGTTGCAGCTCTGATGACAGCCGGCCACAGGACGTATGAGCAATATTCAAAGTTGCAAACTTGCCTTGCCACTCCAAATGGCTAGCGGAAACTTGCGGCTATCTGTGGCAATAAAAGCGAACTGCACATGCCACATCCGAACTTTCTTATCAGAACTTGCCACACCCCCAAAAAAAAAAAGTAATAAAATAACATTGCGGTGTCAGCCAAAATAATTAGAGACTCGACAATTTGGTCAGCTCGACATGATGACTACATGCTTCAGGGGGAGGGGGTGGGGGGTGCTGGGGGTCATGGGGCAAGAGGGTCAATCTGTTGGCCAAAAACTTTCGGGGAAAAAGAAAAATAATAGTTGAGAGAAAGCTGGAGAAAAACAGAAATGAAATTTGAGAATCATCAACTTGTAAACACACGCACACCCTGCGGGATACAATGTAAAGTTTGTCCTTGATGTGTGGCGCCCTCTAGGAGGGGAGGACAGAAACTGGCTTGGCATTAGGCGGCAAGTAATTTCATTGTTGTTTGAAATTTCTTTGCCACTTTTGTCGTGCACTTATTTATTGTTTGGCTAATTCGCGCATTGCCAGAGTGGAGTATCCTTTTTTTTCTCCTCCTGTGTCCTTTTAAGCCATAACAGTATTGGGTGGCGAAAGGACGGAAGTAATGAAAGTGCAACGAAAACTTTTGTCGCCAGTCGAGTGGCGCTCAGCTTGTCCGATTCTATTCCGCATTTTGGAGCAAAACTTTAAACAAAGCCCACAGAACCGATAAAAGGCAAAAAAAAAGAAAGAGTGCGGCGAAAGTTTCCTGCCACAAACTCCTGCCACGGAAGAAAGGCGGTGGCATGGGGCGCCTACCCCCTTGGCAAGTTGCAACTAATTTGTCTCAAGACCGTTTCTTGCTTTTGTTTACTGCCGATTGCATTTAGCCTTTTCCGAATGAATAATTCTCTTAAAGCCATCACCAGACTCCTTCTCGAATGAGATATATCCTTTTTTGTAATTTCCAAATTAGCATAAAACGCACAAGGACTCAAAGGACATAATACCCATACAACGGCATAAAATCAGATATCAAAAATTGTTTACAAATAATTTAATAGCCGCCACGCACGCATGAGCAGGCAGGGGTGTTGTGCGAAAGGGGCTTGTCTTGGAAGGGTTTTCTTCTTGAAAAAATCTCAAAGATGAAGGACAAAACATTAAAATTAATGCTAACTAGTTGTAGATTCTTTTTGAGCCACTCCCCCCCCTTGTAGCTCTTAGGGACTACTGCCCTGTCCATAAACGCACACTTGTGCCATCCATAAATCGGCTCTGTTGACCGCTCCCGGACAATGCATTGGTATTGGTGGCAGAGATTTGTGGGATCAGGGGCGGAGGGCCCTTGGTCCTTCCCCCTCCTTGGCTTATGCCACTGACTGTGGTCGGGACGACAAAAGGACCCCTCCTCCATGTGTGTGTCTGTGTGTGTGTTTGGTCATAAATAAAATGTTAGTCCGAAAACAGTGTGTGCAGGGGTGGGCAGGGTGACTGAGGGGGTAGGCTGGGGCGGATGCGACTACACGACATTAGGCCGAATTAATGCGCGCCAGGACTTAAGTCGCAAATTTATTTCTATTCAACGACGAGCCGCACAACCAGCGTTGTCCTTTAAAGGCACTGAGAGAAAACCAAGGTGGACTTGGCATACATTTTAAATCAAATAAAGACTAAGAAGGCTAATGAGGAGGAACTACATCTGAGAAATCATTAAAAGACATCCTTCGCAGTGCCATTTTTCTCTCAGTGGCCTTGCTGCACGTGTATTTGCCACACTATGTGGCACAAGCGTTCGCCCCTTTGTTTGTCTACGTTCTGTTGAACATTTCGGCATGACAGTGGAAATCCGGCGATAAATGTTACCAGCCAATGTGCGAGTGCCTACTGGTCACTCTCTCTCTCTCTCTCTCCAAAAAGGGGGGGCACTCGTACAATTTGGGTGCTCCGTTCGGGGGCCAACAGCTCCGCACGCTTTGTGTTAATTTGTGGACAAATTTGTGCGCCACAACGGATGGCCATTCGGATGGGACTTTCAAATGGGGCGAGGGGGGGAGTGAGGGAGCAATGAGGTAAAGGAGGACCATGTGTCCTTCCACAAGACATCATTGTCTTCCATGGGCGTCCGTCTAATCCCAGGGATCAGCAATCGATAATGAAGTTGCCGAAAAACACACGCCCCAATGTCATAAGTTAGACGGCAATGAAGCGTACAGATCGTAGAGTGCTACCGCACCGATTTGTTTGCCGAAAATCCAGTTATCGATAGGGGGGGTAGCCATCTCCAAAGGGCAGTTCCAATAGTCCAGGACATGGTTTCAGGTTGGGCTGAGAGCAGGACTGAGAGGAACTTTAAGAGGAATGGGAAGGGTCTAGGCCTAGGCCTAGGATTTAGAGAATTTTAAGTTGCAACCTTGTGTGTCCGCTTGTCCGCATGTCCGCTTGTCCGCATGTCCTCTTGTCCGTTTGTCCGCTTGTCCTTTGGTTAATTTCTCTCTTAACTTGACTATTTTTGATAATCTTTTGTTTTCTTTAGAGAACTTTAAGAGGAATAAAGCTTTAAAGCCAAGATATAGAGAATTTAAAGGCTGTACTGGCCGCTGTGTCCTTTTGTCCTCCTCTCTCTTAACTCTTTTCAATTATCCTTTGCTTTGTATATTTTTTTTGTTTGGCCAACTAATACCTTGATGCATTTTTTGCATTGTTATTCTTTGAATTGCAACACCAAATACCAAAATCCCCACAAAATCTCCAAACCATTCGCTAATTCCCCATGCATTAGCCAAACCGATACTTTTTGGCCAATACACTCTAATCCCCGGCTCTGAAAATTCCCAAACTCTGAAAATAAAACCTATATATATATACATATAGTGTAGAGTGTAGAGTGTGTCTTTTTTTCTTCTGCACTTAAATTGGAGAAGAGAACAGGGAGGGAGGGAGGGTAGAGGGACTATAATCGAATATCGCGTATACGCGCCGTTGCCAGCCGACCAGAGGCTGCCGCTAATGCAGCAAAAATTATATTTCCGGCATAAAATCTGCATATTTTACGGCCAACACACAGACAGACAGACTAGGCCAGGACTTTGGCCAAAAAGCTTGCCAAAATTGCATATGCAATCAAATTTCAAAGGACCAAATGAGCCTTGCCAGTCGGCCGGCGGTTGGAAAGAGGCTTCCTCTCAAAGTCTATATGGAGGACACCTGGGCTACCTGGCCACACAAGAAACTGCACCACTCCAGCGATGGGCCCGGCCCAGGGTGCATCGTGAAATAGCATAATATTGACTGGGAAAACTATTAAACTGTCAATCGCCAATGCCGCCAGTCCCTGGTCCATCCGACCAGGACCAGGAACAGGAGGGCGGACAAAAAGGACCACGAGAACTGGCCCTTTTCTCTCAATTTCCACAATTTCCTCCTGCATCCAACATATGGGAAAAGCTTACGTTCCGACTGCATTACCCATCCGCTTTGCCAGGAAAATGCGAAAAGTACCTGGCCGCCGAATTTTCGATGGCACTGTGGGGTGCATCCCATCGAAAAGGGATTACTTGAGGAGATTTCCACAAACCATGAGGGATATAATAGGGGTTCTAGGGAGTACTATAAATAATTGATATAAAAAAAATATAATCTCAGAGAATAGTTAAACTTTTGGCTTGAAATGGTCGCCACTGTAAGTCCTTCGAAATTAAAAGTCCAACGATATGGGCAATGCTGGTGGGCTGATGACGACCCTCATATAAAGGCGTTGAATGTGAAACGAAAAATGGGCACCATGTCCCAAAAAAAGGGCGGAGAAAAAAAGTGATTGCTCCACTGGATGGTGGTCCCCGGCCAGGCAGCCTCGAATGAAAATCCCCTGGTCTCTCGATTCGGGAGCGTCACGTGCGCACTTTAACATCAGCATGATGGTATTTTGCCCAGTCAGGCGCAGAGATAATACATATACGACGGGCTATACATATACATGTGGGCAATACATACAGACATCTATCACAGTCAGTTTAGAATCAATAAAATATAACTTTGCGTGCTGATTTCCAGTACACACGCCCGGAGGCCACAAAAAGGCGCAAACCTCTCAAGGTAACCAGACGCATCCAGCCCAACCATCCGTCTATCGATTCAGTGGTTCGGTCTCGGCATCCGGCTCCTGCTCCTGCTCCTGTTGCGGCGCCCCTGCAAATTCTTTGGGGCGAAATGTATTCGTAAACATGGCCAGACAACATCGCAGCCAACAAGCGAGTGACAGAAGCACGTGCAACTGTCTGCCTGTCGGCTGAAGCCTCTAGAAAGTGCACTGGGGAAATTTTCAAGAAAAGAAGGGAGTTTTGAGAGGGATTTTTTATTTTCAAGATTTTAATTTAAAAAGGTAGATTATTTAATAAACTTATTTTAGGTTATGAACTATCTCTTGTCAATGTGACCATTTTTCTGTTTGTCAATACAGCCTAGGTCACACTTTTTTCATACCCAAAGGTCACACTAATTGAATAAAATTACTAAACCTTTAAAGTTTTCATTCAAAGCCTCCAATCCCCATTATTTTTCTCTGTGAAAATCGCTTATGTGATTTTTTTCCAAACACCCACAGCCACAGCCACACTCTCACCCACCTACCACCCAAAGCCAGAGAGGGTGAAACGTTTTGGCCCTGTTTAGGGATTTCCGCTCGAATGCGAATTTGATATGCGCAATAAAATATTAAAAAACCTAAAACACACAACAACACAACACAGGAATCGACAAAATTGTTTTTAAAGCGCGTAATTCAGCTGACAAGGATTCCAGTCAGTCAGTCAGTCGGATAGTCAGTCAGTCGGATAGTCGGATAGTCAGAGCATATGCAAATGTCTGCCACTGTACTGGTACAAGGATGTGTGCCTGTGTCTGTAAATTTTGTGGAAAATGAAAAACCAAAACTGAAAACCATTTGCCAGCACTTTTCTCGCATTTCGAACGCGTTACGAATGGAAAATGAAGTCTCTTTAAATGGCAAACGATGACAGCATATAGTATATAGATATATCTTTGATATGGAGTTTGTGGTTTGAGATTCTTGAGAGTTAAGCGTCTTCCTTGCTGCCATTATCCTTAATCATACGGATACTGTTATGAGTTAATAAACACTCTGGGAGTTTATGAAATTCCCCCGTAGTTTACAACACAATTAACAGTCTATTTAAGTGCCGGCAAGCACTCGAGTAATTCCAAGGATAATCTCAAATTAATGACTAAAGTAACACGCTTCCGGAGCTGCCTGGCCTGGTTTCCTGCTTCCTTGTTTGTTTGTGTGTTTTCGAGCGACTTGATTTGATCCCTGACCGGGTCGACGGGGGTCACTTCAAAATCATTGAGCCAAAGTTGACCAAACATTAAGTTCATCAGTTTTTTGCCTTCAGGCCTCAAGGCTGGGCTAAAAGTTATTGCCCTGGGGGGGAATTTCTCTGTTCGGCCGAATGGGATTAAGAATTGGTATGGAAACCCTTTTCTTTGGGGGCTCCCCACCCTCCCCCTCAAGAAATAATAAAAATGATTTAAACAACAAAAAAATAATGGACTGTGAAATGCAAATGGGCAGAAAAAACAAAAAAAAAGAAACTTCAAGTTGAAGGGAAATTGAAAAATGTGAATGCAAATCAGCCGGAAAAGGGGCGGCTAGCGGCAGTGTGGACGTGGCACATTATAATTGTCATTCAAGTTGGTTTTTAAATGCGGCACTTGGCCACACTTTTTGAAGAGTTGAAATTGATTTCTGTTGCTCTCTCCCCCTCGGTTGCCTGCTCCTTGCACTATTTGTTATCCTTGCCCCGCCATCCTTATTGATTTGCACTCCTCGTCGGGCCGGGCTGGTGCTGGTGCTGGTGCTGATGATGATGTCATTTCAATGCTCAGCTGGAAAAGTTTGCACAAATTGCGGTGCAAATTTGCAACTTTCGCATAAAGTTTGACTCAAATTACCTAAGCGCTGGTAAGTGGTGGGTGGGTGGATGGGTGCTGGTGGTGTGCCGGTGGCGAGGTGGCCCCCGAATGGCCAGAGCTGTTGGGAAGTGAAAAGCGCAAAAGTAGTTTTCCCCAAAAAACTTGTCAGATTGTGGAAGGGAGGCAAAGAAAATCAAAATTTCAAAGATGAATGGTTGAGAATTGGAAATTAGGAATTTCTTATAGAGTTGGGCTTGAAAAAAGGGAGGGAGTCAATTAATGATACCCGGAACTTGAAGAGTACTCTTCTGTTATATAGTCTTTCTTTTTAAAGCTAGCCAACCCCCCTTTAAGACAATTATCACCCACATAGCCGCCAGTAATGGAAATGAAAGCAAATATCCAACCGAAACCGAAAACGAAACCCAATTCCAGACATCATTCATATGCTAATGCCAGGCGCGCGCGTTGGCATATAAAATTATGCTGTCGATAAAGCCCAGAAAGCAAGATTAAAATCGGAAGGGCTCATCCAAGTCCCTTAGCCCAAAACCCAAACAAAAATAAGAGAAAACCAAAGGTCGAAATCACAGAGAAAAAAATCAAAACAGTTTCGTGGCAGACGTTGTGTTTTTTAGACCAGCGGCAAGGGAGGCTCTGAGATGGCTAATGTCGTTGTTGTGGGCAAAATTCAATTTACTGCATGACTCCATAACACACACACAGCCATACACAACCAAACACACATACACAGAGAGAAATACTGAGGAACAAACACAGTCACAGTAACAGTCACAGTAACCGGAATAGCAAAAACAAAACGCGATTGCTTCAGTGAAGCGTGTGGAAGTTGCGTGTGTTGGCAGCTCTCTGAAGCATATAATCGACAAAGCACATACAGAGGCATAATCTGACACACCAACAGAACACCCACACACCCTTACACCCAGTCGCAGAGTCACACAGTCACACATATTGCGCATACGCTTGGCATATTGCGTATACGCCACCGACACACAATAGAGCCGGCGTAGCCAGCCATCTAATGCCGAAACCGCTTAAAGCCAACGAAAATTGCCAGCGACAACATCATAAACTCAATATTCAATCCATTTGACTTTTTCCCATGCCACCATGCCACGCCCCCTTTGGAGGTCCTCCGCCCCCCCCCCCACCAGACTCTTGCCTTTTATTTGATTTTCAATATTTGGCATATTGTTGGTAGAAACAATTGGTTTTGTTTGGGGTTTTTCGACTGCCTAGCCTTCTGAAGGCTTATTTATTTTATTTTTAATTAATAAATAATTAAAATTAAGACTTTTTTTAAGTTAAAAACTGAAAGGTACTCAGGAATTCGTAGGGTGTTCGTTTGGTTTTTGGGAAACCATTGATTGATATATATGCCTTTTGGTCAAGTGAGTGCGTAATGCGAGGGGGACTGCGGCTGGGGGCTGGGGGCCAGGGTCGGAAGGACCAACAGGACACCAGGAGAGAGGTGCCGGGGAGGGGGGCAGACTGTCAATAGATCAACAAACCCGAACGGTCTACGGTCGTTGGTGGCCAAATGACAGACTCAATAGATGGCCAAGTGAATGAGTTTCTGAACGAGTCACTCACTAACTGACCAACTGACTGAATGACCAACTGACTGAATGACCAACTGACTGACTCTGTGACTGAAATGGTTGACTGATTGACAATGCCTTCGGCCATTCGCATTTTATGCAAATGTCAGACGTCGGGGCTGCCCATAGTCTGGGCTCTGGGCGCTCGACTCGACTCTTTGGACTCTGGACATTTGAATTTGCATTTGGAATACGTTTACGCTTTTACCATTTTGGATTTTAGATTTTAGATTTTAGGTTTTAGAGGCATTAGAGGCATTAGGGGGGGCCAGCGTAATAAGCCCGCAATGCATTTCCAAGTGCAATCGACTGCGGTGACAATGATCTCCAATCTTTCAATTGCAAATCCACTTTCCACATACAATATGGCCCGTGCTGTTATGATTTTGCGTTTTCAATGTTAAATGCTGGTCCGACCCTCTGATTTTTCGCCCCAAATGTGTTCTCTGTTCAGGCAACTGACAGCCGACTGAATTACCAAACTGTCCATCAAAATGGCAATTGATTTCCAAAGGCATTAGGTTTTGATGGCCGTACTCGGTACTATGCGGAGCATTGTTAATTGTTGATGGTTAATGGACTCGTTTATGGGATCGCTTCAAGGTAATGCCACTGATTGATTCCCCAGCGTTGTTCCATTATAAAGTTTAATTGGCTTTTCCACTAATTACTCCTTTAACCAGAAGGCTCTACTGCTGCTAAGAGAAGGCCGGCCATGCCTATATGTTTAATTAATTTTTGAATATTAATGGGGGAGGTCTTTGACTGGACTTGTTGGCTTGTATTTTGAAATTAATTCAATTCCAGAAGGTCTGGACAAGCTGGACAGAGTTCAAGCTTCATATTTTTTATTTATTTTTTATTTTTTAAAATTAAAGAGAACTCATCCCGCTTCTATTTACATTTTTTTTCCAAAAATCATTCAAACGAAACCGAGTTCGAACTCCAACTCGCACGCGACCATCAATTATCGATAAGTCAATCGATAAGTCAATCAAATAATCGTTTATTTGGCCACACTGGCCTGGTGGGTGAGAAAGCCTGGCCCCACTGCACTCGGCTCTCATTGTTATTGTACTTTTTTATTTGTTATGTTTGCGATTTATTCAGACCCCCCCTTTTTTCCCGCCCTTCTTGCAAACGAAAGCCATAGGAAACCCCATGACCCATGTCCAGGGCAAAGTACACGCTCCGTGGGGCGTAAAAACATTTTTAAATTTATTGAAATTAAAAAGGCATTGCTATTATTGCTCCAGTAACCAGAGTGCAGTTAAAAAATAATGCCAACCAGGGCCATCAATATTGAACTTTGTTTCCCATACAGGGTGGAGAGTGGAGAGTGGAGAGACTATTTCGGGCCTAGACCTGGCCCAGATCTGAATCAGAGTCTGTCACTCGAGCTGGATGAGTGGCGGAGTGGCTCGTTTGGTCCTGTCCCCGGGAGACATTGCCACATGTGTGTCCTGACGGCCTCTTCGAGGCGAATCAGATGCTCAATGTCTGTCATCAGGCTGGAAATCTGACTGACTGACTGGCGTCTGCTTTTCCATTACCTCCCAAAAAAAAAAAAAACAAGAAAAACTCCTTTTTTTTTTTTGCCACAAACTGATTTGTGTGGGTCGTGTGCCATTTCGGTTGATTGCCCATTTCGGGTCGCGCCAAACGTTTTCCTTGGCATTAAAAAACACATCCTCGAACTGGAGCTCTGGTTGATTCGTTTTTTTAAGTCAATTCCAAACGAGGACAGCCCCGAAGACAGAAATACAATCATCAGGACTTGAAACTACTAGAGAGCTTAAGAAAATTTAAACAAAAAATGAAATTTAAACACATGGTCCCATAGATGCAAGTTATTTTTTTTGAAATATTTTATAAATCTTTTCCCTTCTAGTCCTATTTTCCCATCCCTGACTGTCTCTCCCATATCCTTATCATTATCGGCACTGCAAAAGTAGTCATCACCGTCATCGTCGAGACCCTGGAAGTGTCGACTTCGTCTGGGAAACATAAAAACGCGGCGGCATAAAGTTTGCCAAACAGTCTTCAACAGTTTTCCGCCCAATTTTTGTGGAGTTTTCAGAGCATGTTCCATGCTAATAAAAACATTAACGCTACCCCATTTCCCGACATGTGAGCCAACCAGCCAACCAGCCAGCCATCCAGTACGGGGAGTAAACTTTAGTCATAAATAAATATTTTCTTGGCTAACATTTGGAGCAGATTGGGGAGCGAGTGCGAGTGCGGCTGCCGGCAGCGCCAGATTGGAGGAGCGAGGCCTTTAAGGCAAGGACTTTCGGCTAAAGTGCGACGCGTGCCAATTTGTTAATAGACGAAGCTCCCACTGCCTCCAACTCGAAAGTGTTTGCATAGATTTTTATAACCGCTTACTAAGGGGGTTCCACACAACTCCTTAAAGGGGTTCAACTAAGGGAGGTTGAATTTTCCAAAAATAGTTTCCGGAAAGTGCTTTTTTGTACAAAAGTACCGGGTATTATTCTTAAATTGAAAGGCTCCTTGGGAAAGGCAACAGAATTTGATCCAGATTGGTGGAAAATCGATCTACAAATCGTTTAAGGTACTCCTCAGGAGGATCGGCCAGAATTGGCCGAGATATTGACCCTAAGAAGGGGGTTATACCCCGACGTCCCACTTTTTAGAGGGCTCTCCCCAGGAAAATGTTGAAAAAAATCCAAAAAATATTTTGTTGTCAGATTTTTATGCAGATTAATGGAGAGTAGGCCCACGAATCGTGTGAGGTGTTCCTTTCAAGAATCGGATGAGAATCGACCGAGATATGGCCTATCTAGTGGAGCATATCCCTAAAACCCACTTTTTGAAGGCGTCTCCCCACGAAAATTTAAAGAAAAATCTAAAAAATATTTTGTTTCTAGATTTTGATGCAGAATGATGGGGATTCAATCCACAAATCGTGTGAGGTATTCTTTGTAAGAATTGGATGAGAATTGGCGGAGATATGGCCTTCCCAGTGGGCCATATTCCGAAATCCCACATTTTGAAGGAAGAAAAAAATCGAAAAGTACCGAAAAAATATTTTGTACTCGGATTTTGATGGGAAATGATGCAGAATCGATGCAGTAACCGTTTAAGGTATCCCTCGCATGAATCAAAGGCCTTCCCAGGGTGTCCTAGAAGCAAGGACCGGGTATGTAGTAGCGGGAGTTTGAGAAAGTGCAGGGTATATAAAGTCCAAACTCTTAATATTTATTTTTGGAATTATTTTTGTGGGAAAAGGAGTAGAGGATAGTGCGCTGGTCCGCTTGTGTAACTTTTGAAATGCTTCCAAGATAACAGAGCAAAAGTTTCCGGCCTCGGATACCAGCCAGCGTCTTGGGCTCCGACTGACAGACGGAGGGACTGACACACTGACAAACCGGGGGGAGGAGCTGGGGCACTGACTGGGTCACGGCTGATTGGCTGATTGACTTGCCACCGTGCCGCGACCTGCGGCTGGTGACCCACTTAATTGTTGGCCGCCCTGGGAGGCGAACTACTCCCGCCAGCCGCCGCCGCCGCCGCCCCGCCAGGACCCAAGGAAAACTTTGTCCTGGCGATAGTTTTCTTGAAGCTCACGTCCTTTCAAGTGCGATAACCGCAGCGCGATAAGAGCTACAAAATAATAAAAATCGAGAACGAAGGGAAGGGCGGAAAGGCAGAAAGGCAGAAAGGATGGAGTGGAAAGGATACTCTTGAGGCGAGTCTGTTGTTCCAGCGGATACAATGCACAATCTGGCGAGTGTTGATGTTGGACTTGGGTCAATGTTATGGGAGGCTGCATCGCGAAAAAGTTCATCGATTGATTCAGGCAGTTGAGGAAATGAAAAATCATTGAGAGCCATATCCTGCCATCTTGCATTTAATTAAAAGGATGGGCAACTTGTTTAGCCAACCTCGGAGAGTCCTTCGGTGTCTGCCTGGAGTGCCTGGATGGGCGCTGTGCCCTCGAAAAATCTGTGCTGCGGCAGAGGCGTGGCATGTTGCATGCCTCAGCGAGCAATAAGTTGAACAAACTCATTTCATTAAGCCCGGCGCTGCATATATAAAGGACTAGCAGGAGCTAATGCGCTTCCTCGCTACGCTCTTGGCACGCTACAGTTTTTTTTTTTCCCCCATTTTCCGTTTACCAGCGTCGATCCTGCAGCTCCTGCAGCTCCTTCTCGATGGCTCGTTGTCGATGTCTCATCATTTATTGGCAAGCGCTTTTCAACGGATTGGCATCAGCTCGAATACATCGCTTAAAGTGGATAACCAGCTTGGCTGCTGGCTGCCGGCAAGATGGCAGCAAGGACAAGGATAATAGTAGGGACGAGCAGTGGCTGGGAGGGGTCTGGGTTGGTTACTGGTTACAGGATATGCAGCCCGATCCTGAAAACCAGAACCAGTCTGTTGCTATTTATTGCCGCCAGCCTCGCAGCCAGCAGCGTCGCACTCTAAAGCCATCAATTTTTTATTAGATTATATAAAATTTACCAACGATTTATCTATGCCCTGGGCCGCCATGCCATGGTCCTCGGAATGTCATGAAAATCTCCACAAGCCCCATAGCCCCCCAGCCCCATAAACCCGATACCCGTTCCAATATTTTTCCGATTGCTGCAATCGGAAATGTGATGGCGGCAGCGACAACAGGATGTATTGGTTGCATTTAATGCAACTAATTTAATGAAAGGGGCCAGGACACTGCATATTGTCATAATCATATTATTATCCACCAACTGCAGCAAGGATATCCTTTAATGCAAGGATATTTATTGCATTTTTTGTTGTGGCTTTCCATTTAATGTGGAGAGTCGTTGTCTCACATGATTTTAAATCAATTTTAAGGACATCGAGAGGAAGTCTTGGGGCCAAGGTGAGAGGGAGATGGCTCTGCCGAAGATACACAGAAAAGGATACAGCTACAGCCACCAGATCCTTTATTAAAATGCAGTTGAAGTTGCAATTTCGTGGCAGTGTCACGCCCTGCCTTTCGGCTTATCTCTCTCATTCGTCAGCGTTGCTCTGTCTCTCTTCCTCCTACTCCTTAGAAGACACCCCACCCACCCACACATCCTGCATGCAATATCTGCATTATCCTTTCCTCGAAATTAACATTATTTGAAGTTGAAAGACGAAGGACGAGTCGAGTTACTGATTTCATTTTCTTTCTTTCCTTTCCAGCTTCACCCGAACATCAAGGGTAAGTTCTTGGATAATATTTAGTTAATAATTATAAAAAAAAACTATAAAGGACGAAGCCCAGAACTGGCAAAAAAGTAAATAAATCAGCTTTATAATCCAGCTACAGAATTAGTGTCCTTTTTTTTTTTTGTTGGAAAATGTGTGTAATTGGAAACGACTACTACTGGGTGGCTCGAAAAACGAAAACCTCTCAGCTTAATGGCACGACATTAGTCCTGGCACAGCTACTCCTGCTACTGCTACTGCTAGTGCTTTTTGCCTGGCAGTCCTGCAGCTTACGCTCCTGTGATCCAGATCCACTCCTTTGGCGTTTGGCTTTGGCTCTCCTTTGGCTTAATGGGCAGCGTTGCTGTCGTTAAATGCGCCAAACAGGCGAAAAGAAATTGCCACTAAATGTTATTGAAATCGAATACGTAGAGGGATGGTGGTGGTGGTGGTGGGGCGTGGCAGGAGGCAGGAGGCAGGAGGCGGTGGCACGCCCGCTTGTCACTTGCCATTGGCCTCAGTGCTTTCGCATTGCGGTTGCTTTTAATATCCTTAATGTCCCAGTGTTTGTCTGCCGGCGAGAGAACACAAGAGATTGTGTGCTTTCATCGCCATCCTTGGCGGTTATCCTGTAGCTGTTCACCGAAGCATGCGGCAGTGTTTATCCTTTTTAATCAGAAATTGATGCTCTGCCTTTTTGTGAGGTATCCGATGATCCAGGTGAGAGTAAAGGATACCGGACAGTTGTCCTTGAAAAGGACTGTCGCTCTCAACTTGACTTACTTCGCCCGCAACTAAGTCCTTATTACAATTTCAATTAAATATTCATTTTAATTAAAAAGCCAACTTCACACAAACAACTCATACGTACACTCGCATTGTTTGTCCTTCGAAAATAATATCCCTGCCAGGGCCCACATATAGAATATCACGAATTAGCCAGAATTCCGAATGTTTGTGTTTGTTGTGCAAGGATACCTAATTCCTTTATTTATTTTCGTGTAATTATGTTACTCTTTCGTGTGTTGGGTCGATGTGTATTTTCTTTTTGTGTAACCGCCGCGAGTCGAGCAGTCATGCGAATCTGGTCCCAGGACCTCATACCCCCATCCATCCGTCCATCCGTCCATAGTCCTGGCCTGCTTCATTAAATTTCATGAATCGCCCGCAGCGTTCAGCCATATCCTGTGCATGTTGTTGATGGCTCTGCCCACAAAATGCTTGGGGCTCTGTGGGGGCTCGTGGGGTATATCATCTCCCATTGTTGTCTCCTCAAACATAACTCTCCTCTTGGATCGGTCAGTTGGAAGCTGGAGCCAGCACCATACACGCCCGTATTCCGTATCTTGACCATCCTACATACAGGACCTCCCCCACTCACTCACACTCCGACTGTTGTTTCAACGAAAGCCACAAAAACTGTTGGCGCTTTTATTTATTTGCTATTGATTTCCACTGTCCCAGGACGCAATTTGTTTGCAATAAACTTCATAACAATAATTCATGTCCGCACAAATAAATAATTCATGGCCCCACTCCGCTGAACCAAGATTTGTGGAGCGGATCGATAATTCCTTAGCCCTGATTTTGTCAGACAGGCCGACTCTGCCAGTCTAATTGCCAGCAGAAGGATGTCCTAGGCCCCGGCCAAGGACAGCCATAAAAGCCAAGTTAATAAATCCAAACAGCACTCGCAATGATAATAAAAAGTCAGCGTTGAATTAAAAGGTGTTTCATCGCGTGTCCTGAAAGCAGTCAGGCATGTAAGCGACTCCCGATTCGATTCGATCAGGACTCGCCATTAAACTAAAGAGTCGAATGAGTAATGTTGCCATGAATGATACAGTAGGTTGCTAAATAAAAGTTACTAAGCTAAAACGAATGGCCAACAAAGTGATTTGTGGAGGGATGTGGCTCAGATTCGATGGGCGGAGAAGCTTGTCCGTCTGTCCGCGTGTCCGTCAAAAGTTTACTACTTCAAATTATTTAACTAAATTAAAAGAAACAGACCATAGCTGTCATAACCATAACTATCTTGAATAGTTTATGAAGTTATGGTTTAGTTATTAAAATATTAAAGCATAAAAAAACTAAACGGACAAACGGACAGCGGACTCACGGACTCTGCGTTTAGAGACTCCCTTCGATTGCCTTTCAATGCCTGAATATGATATGGCCAGGACGAAGGGCAAATAATATGCTCCATACGTACTGTGTGTCCTCCCTTGGTGACATTCGCATCCGTATTTACATTCGCACTCCAATTGGCGTGGGTATGGATTACCAATTAGCATTTCCATTACCTCGTTTTGTGTGCGGGTTGTGGCGGTGATTCTGGAAGTGGAGTGGATTGCTGCTGCCAGGGAATGGTGCGGCTCGATGGGAAAATCAATTTCCCATTATCGTTTTAACTGAAAGTTCATGCAATTTTCACAAATATGAGAAGGAGGGTTACTTTTTTTTTTATGGCTGCCATGCAGTAGCGATGACATGCTTTCTGGCCCAGAGGCGCTACTAAGCCGCTCCACACATTGCTCATACGCCACGTGTGACGCTTTGATTTCTCACCAAAAAACACAAAAATGTCGGATGTCGGTGGTCGGTTGTTGGTGGTCGATGGTTGATGTTGGATGGTAGAGGCTGGCAGGACTCAGCCTCCGTCCGGGTCAGTTGGAATTGCGTTTTATCCGGACGGGACTCGGACAAATATAATAAAAATCAAGGGAAAATAAAATATTTACACATGCATACAAACAAATATAAACACAAATAAAATATGGCCAAGGACGACAAAATGAGAGGGCCAGAAGCGGTTGGGGGGGAAAAAAGCAGGTCAACGAGACCGAATGGGGAAGGAGGGAAGAGATTCTCCAGTGACAGCGACAGCGACAGCGACATTGGTGAGAGGCAATTGAGAAAATGAATTTACTGTGTACGAAATGGTTAAGTAAAAGTTTGTGTATCGAAGCCGAAAGCAGGAGGAGGAGCAGAACCACCACCACCAGCAGCAGCAACAGACAAAGTGGCCTCCAAAGTGGCCAAAAGCGAGATGGCACAGTGGATGGCGGCTGGTTGGGAAATAATTGAATTTTGCTAAATGATTCGGAATATGAATTATTTGTGGAGGAGTCACGGCTAGACTTTAATTAAAAGGCGAGAGAAAAAGGTGACAATACTATCGATAGTTGTGGGGGCTATGGACTATCGATAGTTTCATTTTACGACATGCATTCTTTTTCAAGAAACCATTAAGCTATATCCATTGTTTCTGGGCAAACTTATCGATAGTTTCATGTTCTGACATTCTCCTTTAACTAAGAAACTAAAGATACAATACTATCGATAGTTGTAGCTGTTTTGGACTGACCAATCGATAGTTTCCTTTCAAGACTTGCTTTCCTTTTGAAGAAACTAATAAACTTTACAAGTTGGGCAATCATTTGGAGTAGAGAGTATATAATATCGATAGTTTCTGAGGCAAACTTATCGATAGTTTCATGTTCTGACATTCTCTTTTGACTAAGAAACTAAAGATACAATTCTATCGATAGTTGTGGGGGTTATGGACTGACCTATCGATAGTTTCCTTTGACGACATGCTTTCCTTTTGAAGAAACTAATAAACTTAACAAGATGAGCAATAATCTGGAGTAGAGAGTATATAATATCGATAGTTTTTTTGGCAAACTTATCGATAGTAGAGTAGATAGAACATAAGAGCTATACTATCGATTACCTTGCAGATCTATTAATTTTTTCTCAAATCCTCTCGTGTGCTTCCCGGAAAAGCCAACTCTTGCCACATGGTTAGCCTCTTTGCGAGATCCTTGCCGTTTTTGGTGGCTGTGGCCAAGTTTTTGGTGTCCTGTATTTGGCAGGACTCTTTGGCCAGTTGCTCCTTCAACTGTTTGCTAGACTTGGCCGCGCGTCCTCCTGTCCGTTGACGTCCTGACGAGCTGATTGAGGAAATGCGCATCAGGCGCACTGAGCCACTGCCAATAAACTACATTCGATGCTGGGAAGGCAGGACGAAATCCTATAAATATGCCATTTGAAAGATAATGCAGCAATAACAAAGTGGCGACAGCAGTGGGTGGGTGGGGCAAGGAGCTAGCAGGACGTGTGTGCTGGGGAGGGTTGCTGGGGAAATCTCTGGGAAAGCCAAAGCCAAATGCAGGACGAAGAAAAGATAAATAGGCAGCAGTAGGCAAACAAGATGAGCAAACACACGTTTCACAGGACACTGGCGGGGAGGATAGTGGGATTGCAGTTTCTTGCTTCGACTCGAATGGGTAAACAAGTCACACACACACACACACACACACACACACGAACGGTCGTTGGGAGGCAAACAAGGAGTGCCAAAGGCGGCAAAACGCATTTGGAAAACGCAATGAGAAGGACACTCGCCCAGGCCACTACAGCAGCAGGTCCTGGACTGTAGGGAGAGCAGGAGAGAGAGTCGCATAAAAATGCCAACTGTCCGCTTGTGTGACTGAGCCTGTCAGCAGGACACTAGGACATCAGCTAGGATGAGCCGAAGCCCAAGCCCAAGCCCAAGCCCGAGCCTGAGCCTGAGACACAGGAAAAATAGATAGATTTCGAAGCAGCCAGGCTCCAGCAGGGATTTGGCACACAAGCATACTCTAAAAGGAAAAATTAGAAAGCCAACAAACACCGAGGCCCAGGACACGACGACACAACGAGAAAATCTAAGGATTTACGAGGAAATGGGCAATAAAATTTAAGTTTTATTTAAAAATAAAAGTAAATCTCAAGAGTTCTTAATAAAAAGAGTTCCAATTCAGATATTAAGGGCTATGAGTTGGGAATTTTGTATCCAAGAAGTGGATGCCATAGGTAGCATCTCTGGCATTGGTTGTCCAGAGTCCAGGTTGGGTCAATGGGGAGTATTGCCTCGACCCCCCCCAGTCGCACTGAGACTGAGAAATGCCAGTCGGATGCTAGATTAAATTTAGTACAGTTGGAATTGAATAACTAAAGCTCCCGAAGGATCATCTTCATTTTGTATTTATCCAGAATGAATGGTAAACGACAGTTGGAATAACACACACACACTACCAGTACAGTGGGGATTGATGATGGAAGCAGCAAGGCAAAATATTACAGAATTACGAGTGAAAGGACTAAGGACGAAGGGGAGTGGGATACAAGCACACAAACTGCCACACACACACATACGAAAACAATCAGTAATGTAATAGAGACGACTACGAGGACGAGGAGGACAACAACGCCTGCAAAATGCCGTCTCTGCAGGACTACTACAGAGTCCTGTATCCCGAATAGCATACAGTTTGGCCGGATTCAGGAGCAATGAATAAGGCACCAAGGACGAAGGACGAACGATGCCATTACAGTTGCCAGCGGCATTTTGCAGGAAACAGCTTGACAAGCCGTTGAAATTTATATTGAAAGATGTTTCTGCCAGGATTAGGTAACAATATTCCAATATTTTTTTTGTCTTTTGGTTTTTTGGTTTTCCCTTTTGTCCTTGCCGTAGCTTGTCTGGTATTTTTGGTATTTTTGAGGTGCATAATTCATATAGAAATGAAATCCTTGCTTATGCAACGATTTCTGTTTTGTTTTGTGGCTTCACAGGAAATGAAATGAGTTTCTAAGCTCCCCAAAAAAAAAAGTAAATATTTAAAGCCAGAAGTGGAGAGACCAGAAAGAGCAAATCGAGTGAGCAAAGGATGCTAATCAGGCGCATAAATAAAGGATCATAAAAGTCGCTTCAACAAAAAGCTGTTGCCTAAGTACTTCCCGCACTCTGCCTCCCATATCATTTTTTTTTTCCATTTTTTTGGCAAAAATGTTGAATTAGCAAAAAATGCCTGCTGATAAGAAATATGCAAAAATGACTGCCATTTCTCCTGCCTCCTGCCTGATGGCAGCGGAAAAGGGTAATACAGGGCGGGGATGGGGTCTTCTCAATCGCTTCCTTGGTGGCAGGTATGAATAAACATAAAAGCGTTTTGGGTTTCGGTGCCTTTATCGCGTCAACGCATCAAAAAATTCAATTGTATTTAATACGCACTCCCCCCCACACCAACCCGATTGAGGTTTCGACAACAAAAGAGGCCAAAGAATGTGTGTGCTTGGCCATAAAAGTGAGTATTACGCATACGCCCCGTCATCAGCCCAAGGGACAAGGTCGAGAAAGAAATAATGCTCAAAACTGGCATTTTCTTATATTAGAATATAGAAAAGTTTGTGGGGAAATGCATTTAAAACTTGCCATCTAATCTCGGTGGAGGGCCAGGAGTCTTCGCCAACGCCTTGGGGGAATAAATATTTTCGGAAATAAATTGAAGCCAAGACGGGAGCAAGCAGGGAGTGGCCTGGTTGGGGAAAATGGCTAAATTGCATTTGAATATAAATCAAAAATATATAGCCATCTATGCTGAAAACCTCAAAAGCCATACTCTCAATTAATAAACAAAAAGTGAGGCCAGAGCATCCAGGCACTTGGAGAAATCAAAAGGTTGTTTAATAAAAATTTCATTTCAAATAATAAATACTAGGAGAGAATGATTTAAAGATTTCTGACATTTTTGAGAACCTTAAGTGTGCCCGTTTCTGCTTTTCACATAGAATACCTTAACGCTTTCTGTCTGTTTATTGTTTTCTGAAACAATGAAATCAAAAGGTTGTTTAATAAAAATTTCATTTCAAATAATAAATACTAGGAGAGAATGATTTAAAGATTTCTCACATCTTTGACAACCTCAAGTGTGCCCGTTTCTGCTTTTCACATAGAATACCTTAACGCTTTCTGTCTGTTTATTGTTTTCTGTGCACATGCGGAATATTTTATTTGAAATAGTTTCTCCATTTCTGGCTGTTTTGTTTGCGAATTCAAATTGTTACTCGGCTGTTGACAATCCAAATGCATATTGGCCATGATTTCAGGCATTTCTCCGATTTATTTCTTTCCGGATATATAATTCAAATGGATTTTCCCACGAGTATTTTGCTTTTCAAGTTTCAACCTTTGGATTTTCTTTTCATTTTTTGGAGGAGGACTTGGCCTCGTTTCCGCTTCGACGGCTCGTTCTACACGTGTTAAGTGTTCAGGTAGCTCACCTGGCACAGCTTGCAGAAAGTTAATGCCACACCTACTATTTTTCTCTTATTTTTTTTTGGACGCCCTCGCGTTGTGGCAACGGTCAAGCGACCTACGTTAAGTGTCAAACACATTTTACTTGGCAATTTCTTGGGTCGTTCGCTGTGGCTTTTGGCCCATTTCCCCAATGCCGTGCTACTCCCCTAATGCTCTTGTGTCTCATGTCGTAGGCGTTGCCAACTCTAATGAAATGATTCATTTCCGCTTTCCGCCAAAAGGACCCAGCACACACACCCACACACATGGGGACCACACTTGACACTTTCTTTCCGCTTTGGTTTTGGTTTGGGGTTGTACGTGAAGTCGAGTTCTTGGCGGACTTGCTTCGTTGGCTTTCTCTGGGCCACGTTGATAAATTTGTGTAAATTCGTTTTAGCCAATTTCCACACACACACTGGCCTACACACACACACCCATGCTCTTATACATTTAGGAAGTCGTGTCCTTTGGGAATCGCTTTTGCACCTTTTTTGCTTTTCGGGCTTTTTTGTTTTTCGCTTCACAGCCTGCGGTCTGGCCTTCTCATCCTCGCAACACTTCCTCGCTTCCGCCGAGACAAACGATCAAGGATAAATTTTTGCGATAATTTGCTTGGCTCCGGCTCCCCTCCCCCTCCTCCCTCCTTCGCCAATGAGCCAATAAAGTTAAAGCCAATCGAATGCAAAATGAGCAAATTCGGCTTAAAAAAAAAATATCCCCAGCTCGCTGTTTAAATAATTTCTAGACCAATTTTTTCTAAGCGTTTGCCTTGTGCTGTGCGGTTTAATCAGCATTTTTTTGGGGGCTGGTGTTTTTTGTGATTTTAGTATCCAGTAGTTGGTGCGATAGAGGGTGTATAGGTTGGTTGCTCTTCAAGAGCTTGTTAGAGTGACCAAAGCTGAAAAAGAAACAGGCTAGAGGGTCTTGGAACTTATGAAAGCCAGACTAACTATAGTTATTTTAACTTTCTGTTGAGACAAACCTTGGTTTTTAATATTATATATTAGTTTTTAAGAAAATTTATGTTTTTTAGAGTGACCAAAGCTGAAAAAGAAACAGGGCAGAGGGTCTTGGAACTCATGAAAGCCTGACTAATTATAGTTATTTTAACTTTCTGTTGAGGCAAACTTTGGTTTTTAATATTATATATTAGTTTTTAAGAAAATTTATGTTTTTTAGAGTGACCAAAGCTGAAAAAGAAACAGGGCAGAGGGTCTTGGAACTCATGAAAGCCTGACTAATTATAGTTATTTTAACTTTCTGTTGAGGCAAACTTTGGTTTTTAATATTATATATTAATTTTTAAGAAAATTTATGTTTTTTAGAGTGACCAAAGCTGAAAAAGAAACAGGGTAGAGGGTCTTGGAACTCATGAAAGCCAGACCAATTATAGTTATATTGACTTTCTGTTGAGGCAAACCTTGGTTTTTAATATTATATATTAATTTTTAAGAAAATTTATGTTTTTTAGAGTGACCAAAGCTGAAAATGAAGCAGAGCATCGGGTATTTATAGGCTTGACTCTTGTATTTGTTGAAAACCATTACAGTAGTGGGTACTAATAGTCGAAACTTAGAGCAGGAAGGGCTCTATCCTGCTCCATTTTTTGTTATTTTTTTTTTTTTTTTCGTTAACCCGCTT
This sequence comes from Drosophila monieri, assembly GCA_035047585.1. NCBI lineage: Eukaryota > Metazoa > Arthropoda > Insecta > Diptera > Drosophilidae > Drosophila > Drosophila monieri. The sequence continues at coordinate 4,888,112 of JAWNPJ010000067.1, forward strand.
GATGCTGCGGTTTCGTCTGCAGCCGACAGGGGGCGCTCTTGGTCAGCCCTGCCCCTTTGCTCCGGTCACATGTTTCATGCCAGTTACACCAGATTGGCGAGGGGCACTAGGTGGGGGCTATACCATATAGTGGGAGGGCGACCCGGAAGAGGGGGGAGGCAGGAGGAGCTGCTGTGGGTGGAGCTCGAATTGCGGGGCTCATAACTTATGCCAGAGGCTCTCTGCCGGAGCGTTACCAAAAAAAAAAAAAAAGAAAAGAGAAAAAAATGGCAAATGGCGGGCCGAAGTAGCGCATTTGTTACCACGGCCATGTTGTCACAGACACTCACACACACACACACACATACACACATACATACATGACTAGAGGGTTTTCCATCTCCTCTTCCAATCTGCCCCTCTCCTAGTCCTTTCAGCTTGCTGCACCATCCTGGGGCGTCAGTTTTGAAACATTTACTTTATGTTGTTCACAGGAAATTAGATTTTTTCCCGGACTTTTTTCTGATTTTTGTTTTTGTTACTGCCAGGGGTGTAGTTGGGTTTTAAGGGGGGCCCCCCTTAAATGTTTGTTTAATTAAAAAAAATAATAACAAAGCTCTGAGGTCTTAGATCTTCATCATAAAAAATAATAATTATTAAAAGAGTCATCTCGTTAGAGCTAAAAACTTCAAGTTTTCCAACACTATAGATATAATTACATATCTCAAGATTATAAAATGGATATATTTAAGAGTAGAACCCCTTCAAGCATTAAACTCTAATTAAAATCCCAGAACTCGTAAAGAATTATGAGAGAGAACCCCCTTTTGACGAGGCCACTGTGCTGGGGGATTCCCCCCTGTGCTTATTTTGGATGTCAGTGTCCAGTGTTGGGCATCGCATTTAGTTTTTATAGCTAACTTGTCAATGACAGGAGCAGCAGTGGCCGCAGTAGCAGGCAGGAACCATGTCCTTGCGGACAGGAAACAAGCTCATTGCGGAAACAGCTTTTTAGCCGTAACAAGCCGCACACCAACACACTCGCACATACTCGTACTCAGCAGAGAGCTGCCAACTTGTTTGCTAATTTATTTATAGACGAAATACCAGAACGGGGCTCCGGGCATCCCCGTACGAGTTCCAGCTTGTTTGTTCCCCTTTTCCCGTTCATATAACTTTTATTTTTATTATTACCATTTTTTTTTTTTGGATTGAATTCCGTGTAAATTTCCGCCACAGACGACAAATTGCATAAGTGCCACGCCCACCTGCTAAATCCTTCTATTTTTTTTTTTTCTGGCCATCTGACGTCTTTAATTCGATTCGGAGCTGGGCAAACAAATCATTTAACTCATTTGTGCAAACATATTTGGGTCGCTCCCCCGCCCCTGGCTGGTTGTGAAATTTTCCTGCCATTTTCCTCCTCCTATTTCCACGATTTTCCCCGGAAAAGCCAGCTTGAAATATTCGCTGCTTTTCAATTTTTCCTCAATTTCGATGAGTTTTCAGGCTTTAATTTTAATAGTTTTTTTGTTTTAAAATTAAGGTTTATATTTGTTAAATATTTGTTTTTTAAGGACAAAACTTAAATATTAATTAAAGCTCTGAAATGGAAAGCTTAAGAGAAAGTAAGTCAAAAATTAAATATTTAAATATTTTAGAGTAAAAAAAAGGGGTTTCTTTTTTATTATTTAACTACTAATTAGTAAATAACAATATTTATAGTTTAGTTTATTAAAAAAGTTACAAAAAAAATAGAAACCCTGAAAGGTACTCCCTAGTTCCATAGTTCCTGTTTCAGTTTCTATTTTTTTCTCCCATCCTGATGGACCGCTTGTAGTAACTTTTAGCAGAGAGACTCCCTGTATGGGGAGGGGGTGGAGTGTCCTTTTTTTAACCAACTCGTTGTAGGACATGATAAGTAGCATAACCATTAAAATCAAAAGCAATGCCAGCCCCACAGCCAGTGGGAAATGGAACGCGGGCCACTTTGCTTAATGTTTTGGGCGGGGGGTGGTTGGGCCGTGAAAGCAACGCCCGCCAAAAACCAGGAATGGCACAAAAAAATAGAAAAGTGCCAACCAACCACCCACCAAACCCAACGATCCCATGGACATGCATTCATTTTGAATGGATTCGCGGAATGTCGACGGTGGCCGCAGTGGATCAGGTGGACATGAATGGCGGATTGGGTGTCCTCGGCTCCCCAGAGGCAAAGGGAACCGCGAAAAGTTACCCCAGCAAATGGGTTAAAATGAAGGGGGTGGAAAATGGACTCAATGGGTGCAAGAATGGGTTAATGGGTGAATGTCGCCGCGGGTAACAAAGTGCTTGAATTAACCCATTTATGTGTGAACCCATTCATGCCCTATTCGCGGCGCTATTATTTATTAAAAGTGCGAATTAAATGCTCGCTCATCGCATTTTATTCCATCACTCACCTGAGTGGCTTTTCCCGATTAATCGATTCCGACACTATATCTCTATATAGTTCATTTTTTTGTTGATTTTTTTTATCAATCGGATTCAGGCCTGACATCGAGCCGACCCTTCGATGGGCATTTTAATTTCACGCTTCGGCTGCCCACTGATGGGCGTTTGAAAGGTTTTTAGGGAAAAATTAATTAATTTCAAGTGTATGGATTGATTCTCAATCATTTAAGGTTTAAGGTTATATTTAAAATTTAATAAATTAAGAGGAAAAGAGTTTCTATTCGAAAAATTAGGGTTTTTAAGGAATTAGAATGCATTTCTAGTTTAAGTTTCTTGGCTTTCAAGCTTTAATCTTAAACTATACTTCAGTTAGTTAATATATATTGATTAAAAATTAATCTTTAAATATATATTTTTAATATAATTATTATTATTTTTTTAATATTTAAAGATAGTGAGTGATAGAATAGTTTTTTTGATTCTTAAAACAGTTTCCCAGCCTTTCATCTTATTAGTTGCCATTTTTTAAGCCTTAGTTATTTTTTATTTTTATAAAATATTGTTTAAAAATATATTTTAATATTTATTTACCTTAAAAAACCCATGAAGCCCTGGCTTAATAAATATAAACATTCATTTCCTTTACTGACTTTAGCCAACCATTGCAATTCAATTCCAACCGCTTCGCTAGTTTTCGGTTTCCCGCCCACAATTTTTCCCCCTTTTCCACCTCTCCCCCTCCCACCCCCTTTCACCCCATGTTGTTCATTCATTTTCCTCCATTCTGCGGTGCTGGAGAAAATTTCGTTTCAATTTGTAAAGCGTTTCTCCTTTTGTGGAAAAGTCGCAGTCGCCGTTGTGGTTAAATTTCATATTTTTTAAGGGCCAGTCGAAACTGTTGCCACCGCGCGGCACGGCGTCATGACAGCTGTTGCCGGACATGGCCCCGTGCCCACCCCCTTCTACCTGGCACGCCTCTGGCTCCATTTTTTACCCCCATTCGTCACTGGACAAGGGAGAAGCCCCTTTTATTCTCGGACCCCTTGGCTCGGCGAGTCCTGCACCCCTTCCATTCCATTCGAATCCCTGCCAGCCCCTTTCCCTTCCCCTTCCTCTACTAGGAACAAATGAAAAGCAATTTACGCCTCTAAAGGTAGGGAGGCGTGGCAGTGGGAGGCTACACTTGGAGAAAAAAGTATAAGAGTTTGAAGAAAGAAAGTCTTTCTTGAGAAAAAAAGGCACTCTTGGAGCTCCCTCATTGGCTTCTTAAAAATAGACTTAAAAATAAATATTAATTATTTATTAAAACTATTTGATAGTTTTTTATTCAAGTGTTTATTTTTAATATATTTTTTTTATGAAACCCCCCCTGAGATGGAATCAGAACCAAGGTAGCGAAGAAATCGCTCAAAAGCCTTCAGCAACCGCCTTTCTGGCGAGTGACCCAGACCAGACTTTGCGTCTTCCCCTGCCGTGACCTCTGACCCCAGCCATCGTTGACCCACTGGACAGCATTAGTTGCTATTTCTTATTATTATTATTATTTATTTTATTTTATTTTTTTTGCTTTAATGGTTGGGGGGAAAACCAACATTTTTTGAATATTAAAAAATTTCCCCCCCCCCACCAAGTCCTTGCGGCTCAGCCTTCACGAATACCACCACCAGCATTTTCTTAAAAATTTTCTTTCATTTCTTTTTTTTTTTTTTTTTTTTGTAAAAAGAGAGAGGCAGCCATCGAGCGAAAGAGACGGCTGAAGGGTTACCTTTCTTCATCGCCGTTGTGCACCTTTTGTTTGGTCTGGAATTTATATTTTATTTCATTTATTTTACATTTTCATTTCACATTTCTTTACCGCCATTATTTAATATACAAAATATTATGTCTTGGTGGGAAAGGGAAGGAAAATATGAGAGAAAGAGACAGAGAGAGAGAGAAAGAAAGCCTTTCTTTCCAAAAAGTGTAAATTTTGGAAGCCAAGACGGAATAATTGAATGAAAAATGCAAATATTCCTTGAATTGGAATCATTTCTGCTTGAATTATTATTAATATATGGATTGTTTTTAGTTTCTATATTTTATATATTTTTTTTCTATTTTTTTTTATAGAAAAAAAGCTTTTTTTTAAGACTTGTACTTATGCTGCTCGAACAGCTTGCCGGGCAAGGTTCTCAGTCATATTTACTTGCAACTTATTCCGCTTGGTCATGCGGCAGTTAAGGCTGTCCCCAGGACTCTGCTGCTCTTCTTCTTACTAGCCACCAGCCACCCCCTTCAAGTGGCATCCTGCCAGAGTCCTGTCATCTTTTTCGCATTCATTTGCAGCGAGACTCGGCCAGAGTTGGGGGGTTTCTTAAATTGAAATTAAGAAAAAGACTATTATATATTTTATATTTATTAATTTTAAGTTTAAATATATTTTTTATACTATTTTTTATATTATTTTTTATGAATTATTTTTTAAAAGAAAAACCTTAAACCTTTTTAAACAGTTTTCAAGCCAGTGTCCTTTTTGGAAAACCCAACTCCTACTCAAGAATTGGACAGCCACGCCCCCCTGCCACTCCCCCACCCCCACACCGCCACTCCCCTCCCTCCCCCTACCATCTTGCGTCTCATTTCATTTCGTTCCATTTTGTTTTAATAAATTAAAATGTCAACTTGATAAATGAAGGTTTCGTGGTGGCATTTTTGAAGTGGCAGCCGTAGCCGTAGCCGTAGCCGCTTCCGGCCGGGCACACACGCACTGCCATAAGTATCCTTACACACACACACACACACTTGTGCTGGCAGTGGACAAAATGAAGATTGTCCCTTTTGTCGGGAGTCCCGAGCTCCACTAAATTATGTTGTTGTTAGTTTCACTTCATCTGCGGTACGAATGCGAAAAAGCACACAAAATAATAATACAAAATGAAATGAGGGAAAAAATATATAAAATAAGGAAGTAAGAGAGAGAGAGAGGGAGGACCATAAGGACTTCCCACTGGGCATTGTCCTGCGGTTGTCTAAGTGGTTATGAGTTAATTTTATTTATTTATTTATATTTTATTGTTGTCATTTATTTCACTTTTTTTCTCCTCTTTCTCTTTCTCCTCCTCCAGTTTGTTGGTCTGGCTCTTCCTCTTCCTTCCGGTTTCCGGTTCAGAGTAGCATATGGGGAACAGGACCTTACATTGGACTTTACGGACACTGTCGTAATTTTTATGGAGCGTCATTGCCCCCCGGGCTTGGGATGGGACTCGTCCTGGTGGATGAAGGGAAGGACCCGCCCCATAAATTTGTTCGAAAACCCAAAAAACCCAAAAAAAAAAACTGAAAACGAAAAGACATTTCCGGCTCTCATTAAATTTGTCTACGCATTCATTTGTCAGCAAGTCGTAAAAAAAAGGACCACGAAACACGAATTTTATTTTTAGGTCCTTCTCGTCCTTGGCCACCTCCCCCGCCTCTATCTCTTCCATTTTTTTTTTATTATTTCCCGTATCTTTGGTCCTTTTTTTTTTGTTGTATTCGGACACCTGTTTCTCCTTTATTCTCCGGGAGGACGAGTCAAGGGCTGGCTCCAATTCATCCATCTGGGCCTAGTCCTGGCCAAAGCCGAAGATGGCGTAATATGGATTGATAGAAGGACACAAAAGATACAAGGATACACAGGACGGACAAAGGGAATGACAAATTATAAGGAAAAATGCCAAAGACATTGATATTCCTAACTCCAGCCTTGAGCAGTGAAGGTGCATCCATGTCCTTATGGCCTTCTATTTACGTCATTTCGGAAATAAAATCCAAAAAGGCAATAATCCAGAAATGGAATCTAAATAAAAATGTCCTTACGCTTCAAAAGAATTATTTATTTTGCGATTTGAATTCTATTTGAGCTCAGCGAGGCGTTTCTCTGGATTTTGTGCCACATTTTGTTGATTAAAAGTGTTTGCCCCTGCTTCGTCCTGTCAAAGGTCCTGCCAATACTCCCTAATACTCACATAATATTTTATTTCATATTCAGAGTCCAATCAGGCGCAGTTTAAGTTCCAAATCGCTGGGATGATTATTTTTCTTTTGGGGACATCAAAAAGGACATCAGGACACTGCTGAAGAGGGAGCTCGAGGGAGCGACATTGACTCACCTGAGAGAATCCTTGGCATTAATTGTTAAAAAATAAATAAAAAAAAAACAAGGACGAAAATGATCACTGGGGAATGTTATCCTATTTCTCGTTTCATTTCGTTTGTTGTTTCTGCTTTGTTTTTTGTTGTTTATCCTGTGAGCCTGTGAGCCTGGGAGCCTGCGGGCCTGTGAGCTGCAAATCAACAAACTTGACTTTAAATAAATGCACCGCCAATCCACTTGGATGAGCTCGAATAGCAGAAGGAAGCAGCCGTAGAGTCAACTTTCGCCGTCGCCTTCGTCCCAGTCCCAGCCACGCCCCCCCCTCCCAACCAACCAACTCCTTCGCCCACCAAAGTTTGTGTATTAAATTAAAACGCTCAGCGGCAAACTTTGTTCAAAACACACCCACACACACACTTTCTCGCAGTGAGGGCCAACCTGGCGTATGCGCAATGTCGGAAGGATACCAGGAGCGAAGGCAAAGAAAGTGGAAAGGACGAGGAGCAGCTGAAACCAGACCAGGGCAACTTTGGCGCCTTTGTTGGCACTTTCAGCGTAAATCGTTTTCTGCCAGTGCCCTTCCACACTGCACTCGAAAAAAAACAACAGGATCTAGTCTGTAGGAGTCTACATTTTGGGTTTATCTGGCGAGAAGTTTCTCTCCGTGTCGAATGTCCTTTTCGAATTGCAACTGTTATTAGCTGCAAGCAGGAACGGCAGGCAGCAGCTGCTGCTCCTTTGGTCCTTGTGCGGCGTCTCTGAAGTGCAACTGCAACTGCAGCCTACATCGAACCAAACCGAACCGAACCGAACCGAAATCCCAAAACAAAACTTTTTCTTGCCACGCGGTTATGGGGTAGATCCTTGAAGGATGCGGGAAATGGAAATGGGAAATGGGAAGGCACAAGAAAGGCAAGTTTTTTGCCAAAAAAAAAATTATTCTCTGGATAGAATTTCACCTTCTTCTTAGTCCTTTTTTGTCCTTTTTTTTTTGAAGAAAAGATTTTTGAAGAAAAAAAAAAGGGCAAGGATGTGCCTGGCTTCTACCTTTTCTATTCGATTATCAAGTGGAATTAAACTTAAATATTTATATCGAAAGTGAAATTATTATTTAAAAAAAAACTGTCCGACATAAATTTATGCCAAAAATCAATTTTTTTTAATGAAATAGTTTTTCAAAATAGTCCAGAAAACCCATCCAGTGGAAATTTATTGCCAGGAGAGGGATTGTTGTGTGTTTTTTATCGGATAATTTTCATTGAATTTTCAACTAAATCTTGTTATTGTTGTTTCGCTTTGATTCTATAAAACAGACTATTAAATTAATTATTTATGTATGGCCGCGTCCCTCATTCCGGTCGTCCTGGAAGTGCCTGTGTAAGAGCCATCCTTCCCCCACTCCCCTGGCAGAAATTGGCCAACAAAATATCAATTTTATGAAAATCAAACACACAAAAATAACGCAATTAGCGGCTTGGATGGGGCAATCATAAATTGTTCTGACTGTCTTCCATGTGTGTGTGTGTGTGTGTGTGTGTGTGTGTGTGTGTACTTTATGAGTTTTTCGTTTTAATTTCCTCTCGTTAATGGGAAAAAGCTCACTCACATAATACATATGAATTTGATACCAAAAATGCAATTAAAATGTATAAAGGGGGAGCGTAGAAGAAGCCAAGATGTGGAAGTACAGTGTCAGCCATTCATGCAAAACATCAAAAGCTTTTTGTGCGCATTAGCAATTTTTCATAGCATACTTTTTGGGGTCGCCCACCACCAGCTCCAGCTCCTTCCCGAAACAAAGTTGCGAGAATTTTTCAATCGAAATACAAATGAAATTATACACATGCCCGGGTGTACAATGCACTGGAAGAAAAACCCACAAAAAAGCTAAGAAATATTTGAGGTTTGAGGGATTTTTGAAGAATTTTTGTTCAGTGGACGGCTAAGTCTGCCGATTTAAGTGAGTTTCCATTCATTAGCAGGCCACCCCCTGGAAGCCAAGGGGGTGGGCATATTATATATATTATATAATATAAAAAGAGAAGAGAGAGAGAGAGAAGATAAACAGGAAACTGGAGACAGGAGGCCCAAGAAAAATTGTTGCCACTTCAAAAGCGATGCAAAAAGTGCCTCCGGGATCCGGGAGTGGCAAGAAAAGAAAGGCACTGCCACTGCCACTGCCCAGATTCTGCGCTTGACTTTGAATTCAATTCAACGCCTTCGAAATTGCTCGGCGACAGGCAAAAGGAGTCGAACATCCTTGCTCCTTTGGGGGCGAAAGACTTCCGTTTCGGGGCCTGTCCACTGCATTGTTGTGTAAAGTGAAGCTCGAACGCGACTTTCTGTTCATAAACATTATTCGAGTCCTGAAAGGGGGCGGGAGGGGGTCCTGGGACAACATTCCTTCGCCACTATCCTGCCTTCCCCCCCTCCCAGTGACGGCCTCGGCACATGCGATTTCCTTATTGTTGCTATTATGTGATTTTATAAAGGATCTGAGGGAAGGCTGGCAGTCCTGCCCCACCTCTTTTTTTAGCCGGCAGGAAGGCATCGGAGAAAGCCACTTCCGCCTTCTCTCCAAAGGACTTTGCCCACAAAGTGCAAACGGAAATGGGCGTGGCAGGGGGCGGGGGGGGGAGGGGAGAGGCCACCCCAGGATCCATGCAACTTTAAAGGCCCAACCGCATTGTTAAGTCCTGTTGTTACAACCATTTTTATTAGCCACAATCAATCCGCTTAAGCAGAACGACAGAAAATGACGAACGGAAGTACAACGACAACAAGGACAACAACAACAACAACAACAACTAAAAAAAAAAAAAAAATATGAAAAAGGATGGGAAGGACACTAAAGAATTCCCGGGAGTAACCCCGAACCAGAAGCTGATGTCTGCTTTTCAGCGGGGCCTGTTGATTACAATGTCGCCTGACAAAAGGCTCCAGCTCCTCCTCCTCTCTGGCAGGAGTCTCTGGCAGGAAGGCAGCCAGACACTGCTGCCACAAAGGACGACCGAAGGATAGTCGCTTGGCGAAAATGAATGGCAAATGCCGCACAAATGCTGGAAATCTGATACAACAATATAGAAGCAGTAATCCTGTAATCAGTAATCGCTGCAACTCCACCCGATCCGAAAGCTACAAACGATGTCATTAGATGATGCATGTCCTTCCATGTCCAGCAGGTCCTGCAGGTCCTGCAGCTCCCCAACTCCAACTCTACTTAATATAATTATCATAAAATCAAAATCGTGTTTCGGCAAATCACAATCGGAGTGTGTGCCTCGGACGGGAGAGGCTTTAAGGCGCTTTAATGGATCGGAGGGACAAGGACACACACCTTGTGACATCGCATAGACGTCAGCGAGTCCCAACAGGATGGCTATGCTAAGCAGTCCTGGCCATCAATTCATCGGACGCCCATCTGGTCCCAGCTCCTGGCTGGCAGTCCCTCCCGAGTCACTCCTCCAATCCATTCTCGATTGAAATTGTTGCGTGTGGCGGCATTGAACACCAAATGGCCATTATGTGCTGAGCTGGGACACTTGATTTGTGGGTGTGCCAGGGTGTGTGTGTGTGTGTGTGTCTGGTGTGTGTGGTGTGTTTGGAAAAACGTGATTCGTGATTTACATTCAAGCGTTTAACCTTCTCCGGCAGTCAGGGCCCAGCGATTAATGCCAGAGTTGCTCTCGGAATCAAAGTCCCTCCCCTCCCTCGCTGAGATAGCGCTCCTGGCTTCTATAATATTCATGTCTGAACATGTCTGAACATGTATGGACTTGTATGCTCTTGCATTTTAGAATTCATGCCTTCTGTTTGCATTTATTTGGCTTCGTTAGTCTAAGCCTCGTTGTTTCGTCCTTTTTCCTTCCAAAAACTGCCATTTGCCAGGACTGGGCTTAATTGTCGCGTCGCTTCAACCAAAAAGCCCAAACAAAAAAAGGACACTCCATATCCCCATATATATCCTATGGCCATTATTCAAAAGGCTCTGCTCCCAGCCACGTAAATCGCCGAAAATTTTACCAACACAGCCCCTGTGTCGCTCTCGTTGTTGGCTTTTTGAATGAAATTTTTGTCTCGTTGCCAGAAAATGGGAGATCGGCTGGGAGGCCGAAGGAGTCTATTGCGTATACGCAGCGTTGACACCGTACAGTATCCTTTACATTATCCTTTGAAGAGCTGGGCCTACCGTGATACCATGGAGAAAAGTTGCCCAAAAAAAAAAACATAAAAAAAAAGGATCAGGAGCCATGTTTTCCACTGCTCTGCCGTTGATAAAAATTGCATATGGAGGACGCGTATGTCCTGTGTGTATGTCCTGTGTTAGCTGGTCGAGAAAATATGGCGCAATAAAGTTTTGCTGCCTCGCGACATGAGCGCATTTTTGAAGGCTCCTGTTGAGTCCTTGGGTGCTGGCTGGCTGGCTGGCTCTCCACGCATATGCAGATTTCTCTCGTGCGGAGAAAGTGGGTGAAAAACGAGTGGGTGGCAGTTATGCCACCTACACCCACCCACTCACCCACACAGACATCCCACACCCACATACAGGAAGTTTCTATCGCTGCCAAAATTTTTAATTTCGAAATGCGCCCGAGGGCGGTTCAAGTCAACAACCATTTTCGGCGTTTGCTGGAAAAAGGTGAACTTTAAGTGGGCTGCATTGCCCGAAATTGGGAGTGTGGAGCGTTTCATACATAAGCCATACATATGTACACACGTTAGTTATCTATGTGTGTGTCTCCCCCCACACGTTCGAAGGGGGAGGAGAGCCTGCCGGCTGGAGGGACCAGAAAGTTGGCTCGGCACACCACTGAGTTGCCTCAAGAGTTGCCTCTTCAATCTCTCAATGGAATGAAAAATTAATAAAGTTGCTAGAATTAGTGGAGGAAGTTGCTCGAAGGACGAAGGATGTGATAGATCAGAGGAAGAATCACTGTCCGCGTGTCCGCTTGTCCGTCTGTTTGCTTGATCTCTCTTCTCTCTTTATCCGCTTGTCCTTCTGTCCGCTTGTCTCTCTGTTTGATGGTTCTCTAGTCCTGCTGTCCGACTATCCTTGTCCGCTTGTCCTTTTGTCCGCTGATCAGTTGTCCGCTCTTCGCCTTGTCCACTTGTCCACCTTTTCTTCTGTCCTTTTGTCCGCTTGTCTCTCTGTTTGATTGATCTTCAGACCTCTTGTCCTCTTGTCCGCCTATCCATTTGTCCGTCTTTCTACTTCTCTCTTTGTCCGCTGATCAGTTGTCCGCCTGTCCCTCTGTCCGCTTGTCTGTCTGTTTGATTGATCTCTAGTCCTGCTGTCCGACTATCCTTGTCCGCTTGTCCTTCTATCCTTTTGTCCGCTTCTCGCCTTGTCCTTTTGTCCGCCTGTCCGCTTGTTCGATTGTCCGTCTGTCCGCCTCTTCGCTCGTCCATTTCTGCGCTTCTCGCATTGTCCGTTTGTCTTTCTGTCCTTTTGTCCGTCTGATCATTTGTCCGCCAGTCCCTCTGTCCGCTTGTCCCTCTGTCCGTTTGTCTCTCTGTCCGCTTGTCCCTCTGTCCGCTTGTCCCTCTGTCCGCTTGTCCTTCTGTCCGCTTGTCCGCCTGTCTCTTCACATTAAAGCCACAGGCTCTGGCTGGCGAGTTCCTGTTTGAAATTCTGAAGAGAAAACATTTATCAATGCATTCGGTCGGTCGAGTGATTCAATTCGCTTTCATACGTTGATTCGCGGAATAATTTCCTCTTTTAACCTTTCTCCTTTTTTTGTATTTTCTTTGGCTTTTCGGTTGCCTTGGCCAATCCATTTCGGTGGCCCAGTATTGACTTTGGCCGACACACACTCCGAGTGGCGAAAAGTGGCATTGGTTTTGGGTTTGGCTTTGGCATCAGGTTGTTGCGGAGGGTGGGGGGATAGCTGTGTGGCACGCTGGGCGTGGCAGGTGCGAGGCAAACAAAAGGCAGCGACATCGATGGCTAATTTGTAGCAACCGAGCAAAACCAACAATGGCGGACAACAAAAGCCCTCAACAGGTGAAGCCAGGCCGTCGGCTTAAAGGCTCTCCCCCACCTGGCCATAAATCAGTTTTAAACTCAAACACAGCGGCGCGAAAAAATAAAGGGGGGTTAAGCATTTAAATTGCGAAAATAAGAGGCTTTAATTGGGCCAGAAAAGTGGAAGTTAAACACTTGAATGGATTTACAAAAGTTATACTTTAAGATACGAATTAAAAAGCTATGATAGCTATTCTTGATCATCTTCAGCGGAAAAGTTGAAGGAGAGCCCTTGGAAGTACCGGATATCACAGACTCTCCCTCCTAAGACCCTCGAAAGCCCCTGTTATCGTCTTAGCACCAAGCCCGTCTTAAACCCATATGTGTGCCGCATATTCCGGCCATAATTCTTCCATTTTAACAAACAACTTATTCCCGACCGACTTGCCACCAGCCAGCCAGCCAGCCAGCCAGCCAGTCTTCTGGAATAAAAATCTGAAGGCACTTGAGGCGCCGCGTCAGTCGCTTGACATGAAAACAAAGCCCGAGTGCGCCGGGATTACCTCAATTCCAATGCTCCTCCAGCTTCCCAGGCTGCTAAAAAAAAGGGAAGAAAATCTGTGGTTTTCGGGGGGAGGGGGAATAGGAAGGAGAAACCCTATCCCAGGACGAGGAGCGAGTAGAAGCCGGGATAGAATAGAAGCTAATAAAAGCTACAAATAATCGCGCATTTATTACGAAACACATGCTTCTCTTTTTTATTTAAGGCCAATGCACTGAGAGAAATTGTGGTGTTAGTTGAGCCAAGAAATAGACTTCCTTTAGACTTCCTGTCTAATATTTTAGCCTCAAACATTTGAGAACCTTTTTTTTCTATTTCTCTCAGTGCCTTGTAGGAAACATTATTATTATTAGGAGATTTGGCAGCTTCGTGCCAGTTATCCTTGGCCTCATTTTCACCTTCAATCCCTCCCAAAAGTCGAAGCTAGACCCGTTTCCGTTTCCGGCTTAAGGGCCTGGCTCGGTCTGCGGTAGGCCATCTAATAAGCCAAGAGGCTGGCCCAAATGCCCCTAAGTCGATAATTAGGGGGCATGCAGCGGTACATTGTTGCGGTTATCCTTGTTATCGTGTTATCCTTGACCGGAATGCCGAGTACCTGCCGCCGCCACCAGCCGTGTGATGGACGAATGCCATTTGTGGTTTATTCGATAATTATTAGGGAATTATGTTCCAGATTCCAGCCTTTAAGGGATGTCCTTTAAGAGTATCCTTCGATTGGCCATTCGAGCCAATTTAAATTTGATTATCATCCTGCCTGGCTGGCCAGCCGGCTTATTATTATTCCTACACCCACAGGATACGCCCTTCCACTCACCCTCTCGCTCGCCCGTCTCTCGTTCTAGCTGGCAGGATGTGCAGGATGCCACGTGGCCATTGAGGTGAGTTGAAGACATTTTAAATATGCTTACCGGTCCTTGCCAAAGGAACGGCCATCTGGGGGATTTGGCCGCCGGCTGAGATGCGGCTGCCGATGCGGATGCGGATGCCCAGCTCCTGCTGCCATAGATACAGATACAAATACCAAGATACTCATCCGAGACAGCTGTCTTGGCATTTTAAGTAAGCGAGCCAGCTCGGAGTCCTTTCTCCTTCGGCTTCCTCCCCTTTGTCCGATAACATAAGCAATCGACCCAAAAAGTTGGTCAATTGGCAATAAAATCAAAAGCGAAAAAAGTTCAAGAGCAGGGACAGATGGAGGGAAGGGTAGGTGGTGGTAGATGGTAGATGGTAGAAAAAAAAAAAAAAAGTTCCTCGACAAAGTCCAAGCGTGACCGGCATCGGAAAATCGGCCGGGCGGTCTGAGTTGGTTCATAAAACGCTTTGTACGCTCAAACAGACACTGTAATTGGCGATACAAGACTCTCCCTTTTCCCTTCCTTCCCAAGGATACCCCTCACCCCCACACATTCGTCTCTATATCACATTTTTTTATATAAAGTCCAGTCTGTAATAAATTAAAGAAACATCTTTGACATACCCTGTAATGCGAAAGTCACAGTAAGAGGTTCGAAACTTGTTCTTTTAATATTTAAAAAAAAAATAGAGAGTTTAAATGGGTTTTTATTTTATGAATTGCTTAAGAAATTAACTGTTTATTTAGTTTTAATATTTTCTTACAAATATTTCAATATATTTTTTATAAAAAGTCATAGTTTCATAAATAAGTTACTAATAATTACTAAAAACAAACTTATAAATCTTTAAGTTTGTATAATATTTGTATATTTTATTTTTGAAATTTTTTAAGTTTAAATCAACAAGAAAAATACTTGTTTTTAATTTATAAATTTTTATTGTAATAATTTCCAAGCCTATCAAGACTTAAAAAATATTTATCTATAATTTTGTCTCATTTTTTGGCCTAAATATTAATTCCCAGTAACCAACCCTATAGCCTGATATACCCTTCCCACTATAGGGTATTCAAAAAAAAAAAAAAAAAAAAAAACTTTGGCGACGCCTTTCATAAACTTTGAGTGTTTCTGTTCCTGGCATGCACTTACTACATTCTACATTCCACACTTTTCGCAGACTTTCTTCCCATTTTTCTGCGGCATTCGCTTTTGTTCGGCATTCACTTCTTGCCTCGAACTTGCCTTTCTTGTTTTTGGGGGAATTTTAGTTAAAAATTATTTATAATGAAAATCCAAATAGTGCAGCAACTACTGCACTAGCAGTATCCTTGCCAGTATCCTTTCCCTGTTGGAAATAGCAACTCGGAATTGCATTTCAATAAGCAAGTTTATTTTCCATGAAGGAGCCAGAACTCTTCAAAAATTCGGCTTCGTTAGGAGCATCAGCTGGTGTTGGCCCGCCATGGCCAGGAGCCAAGGGGCAGCTGTGGCAACCGGCCCTTTTCCGCCTTTGAGGGCGTCTGAGCTGGCCCAAATTGCATTTCGCAGTCATAATCCGATGCAAGCCGGCCAAAGTGCTTTCACTTCTGGAGAGCATGAATTTTGGATCGGCCATAGACAAGGCAACAAATGGTTATCGACGCTTGGGATGGGCGAGTGGCCCGCCGAGAGATGAAATCATGCACCTGGAAAGTGCTTCAATAAAAACCCAAAAAGTATCTCAAGCCAACACCTTAAAGCGACAAAAGGGCCACAAGATGGACAATAATTATTTGGATGGGTGGTCTGGTGGGGTGGGGTGGGGGTGGGGCAGGAGCCAGTGCATCAGCTTAATGAATTTGCAGTTCATCGAGCGTCACAAAGAAGTAATTACCTAATGCAAAAGGAGTGGCATATAGTCTCCTTCCCCACAAGAACCGCAAAATCAAAGCTCTCTTCCTCCAACAGACCAGAATGCTGACAGACGGACGACCCGGACGAGATGGTGGATGGAACAGGATGAGTG
Organism: Drosophila monieri; assembly: GCA_035047585.1. Lineage (NCBI taxonomy): Eukaryota > Metazoa > Arthropoda > Insecta > Diptera > Drosophilidae > Drosophila > Drosophila monieri. The sequence goes on from JAWNPJ010000067.1 coordinate 4,904,024, forward strand.
ACTGGACTGGCTAGCTGACTGGTTTTCATTCCCATTTACCATTCGCACTCCACTCCACTGCTGTCCAGCACTTGTAGCCATTCTCTCGCTAAGCAGGCCGACACCAAAGCCAAATGAGTTCAGCGCCCGCAGCCGGGAGACAAAAGGACGAAAGACAGGATACTGGGTGTAGGAGTAGAGGCCAGAGACTGGTGCTGGAGACTATATGATACCCAGTACTAACTCACTTTTTTGATTAAAATATTAGAGACTGTTTAGGGGCCTTTAAGGACTCTATTGTAGAGTCTTGAGCATTTTTGAAGAATAGTCCTTTTGGAAGCAGCTTGGCATCCCCCAACTACCATCAACAGTGGGTGCGAAAATTCATTTCAAATCAAAAGGCACGAACTGCATTCGACGCTTTTCTTTGAGGTTCAGCCTCCCCTCTGCCCCCTTGTGGCAACAACTGCTAACGAGCGGCGAGGCGAGCAATGATTGCGGTTACTTGCTGGTTTTCATTTCATTTTTCATGCCACTTCTTGGGGCGTACTTTTCGACCGAAAAAGGGATGGTCGGTGGGTCAACTGGCCCCAGCCTGACACAGTCCCTTGTAAGGTGTTGGCTGCATCTCTTATTCCATCTCTGCCACACTGACACTGCCACTGCCACACTGCTACTGCCCCTTTGTTAAGCACTTTAAAAACAATGTGGCAGCCCAGGCACTCGTCTTGTTAAATTTAATTTTGCCACTTGCTCCCGACGAATGACAGGGCACAAAACGAATCCAGACAGCCATCCCAGGAATGAAATGATGCACCCCCCTCCTCCCTCAGACTGCTTGCTCGTCCTGGGCGTCGTCCTTCCTGGTCAGACAATTTGTCAAATGAATTCCGAGTCATTTTGGAAAATTGCATAAGCCGGAAAAAGTGAATAGCTTTCGTTGGTGTTGGATGGAGGTGGATGGAGTAGAAGGATGAGGCTCCTTCGCCCCCTGACACTTGACATGACACTGGGAGTGGGAGTGGGAGTGGGTGGCTCGGGGTATGCAGGCAGCACCAAAATATTTTAAATGCATTTCACTTTAGACATTACCTGAGCAGCCAGAGCTGACTGAGCAATGAATTGGGGGGGGGGGAAGAATTAGGGGGGAAGCAGCAAGCAAATTGTTCCATTTCGTAGTTGCATTGTTTTCCGCGAAACACCGGCCCAGCTAGGAGCTGGAAAATTTAATTTTCCAATTAAACGGCGTAACTTTTTTCCAACCCAACGCCCCACGCCCCCACGCCCCACGCTTTCCCCCCCACAAAGTTTGTATTTTTTGGCCATCAAACTGACATTGGGGAATATTACAAAAGCCCCAAAACGCAGCGGGCGAGATAAAACATTCAGCGGGAGAAAAAAATCAAAAATAAAACAAACATTCAAACACAGGACGAGCAAGAAACAAAAAAAATGGTAGAAGAGTAAAACTCTGGGCGATTGCATTTGTTTTTGTGTATCGGAAGCCCAAACATTTTGCAGTTCGGTGGGGAAAATATTTTAAAAAATATACACAGACACGGCGAGGGAAGGGAATTTGTGCAAATAGATTGAAACAAGCGAGGGGAGAGAGGGTGTCCTGCCAAAAATATTACACAGAAATTGTTAAAAATAAAGCTAGCTATTATCGAGTAGGTGAAAAAAGGATATCTGTGATAGAAAGTTAATTAATTGCCTTAAAGTCGATACTTTTGAAGGGTATCTGGCAAGGACATGCTGGAAATGAACTAAAAGGGAAATTCAAATTCCAAAGGCAGGAAATTCGCACACGAAATCGATTAATTAACTATCGCTGGGAATTGTTTGAGAAGCTTACCAGGAACTTTATTTTTTTTTTGGATAGAAACATGGGATTCAGGATTCTGCAGCTAATTTCGCGAAGCTGTCAGTTGTCCGCTGTCCGCTCTCCTCTGTCCGCTGTCCGCTATCCGAGTAACCGTGAAAAGTTTTCGACACTTTAGCAGGACCCTGAAATTTGTATAAATTGCACTTGGCTTGGCATTTTTCTCAAAAATATATATATATCCGGGACGGAACTTGTCTCACATTAGCCGACAGCAATTGAAATTAGTGGAGTTAGTGGAGGGGTCCTTGGTAGAACTTTGGTTGTTCGGCTTTTCGGGGGGAATGGATGGACTGGGTGTGTGGATGGCGGGGCATGGCGGCAGTGGCAAAGTTTCAAGTTTTTCGCGAACAACTTTGGCTGCAATGTGGCGGCAAATTGGACGCTTGGCAAGGACCGAAAATTAAGCGGCCAGTCGCAAGTCATGCCCCTTCCACCAGCATCCTTCCATCCAAAAATAATACTTTTCACGTAGCATATTGTAGCCAGGACTCCTGGGATCGATCTATGGCTTACAACTGGTTCCGAGTGGAATTCCAACTAATTTATTGAGAAAATAAGTTTGTGGAAGGGAGATGGAGGTCCTGCGGAGGTTCGCTTACACCTTGCATTCCCTTAAAGTCTGTGTTTCCTTTCAATTAGAAGCCTCCCTGTTGACCCAATTAATTAAGAGTCCTGTAAGCAGGTCGCTCATTAAATGAAACAGCCTTGAAAATGGCCGCGATGGCTTCCGGTTCGATTCCATTCGTTCCGCCGAAGGGAGAACAATTATTAAGCATCGTCGCCGAAAACTATGCAACAGTTATTTTCGAGGCAGGAAAACTTTCCGCGGCCGCCACTCGCCACTCGCCACTTGCCACTTGCCACTTGCCACTCGCCCATCCTTTCGTCCTTTGACGTTTCGCTGGCTGGCCAGAAAGTTAAATGAGTTTTTTATGCTTCAACTCAACAGCCATTTCGTAGCTGGGAGTCCTGACTCCCCACCCCCCGTATCCTATCCTCCGCCCACACCAATCCACCCTCTAATTGGAAAAAGGCAAACGAACGAATGAACGCTCCCAATGACAATACAAAACTTTGCGAAATTGAAATAAATTGCCGGCAATAACAACAACACACAATAAATAACAATGAACGAGTTGGCAGCCCCAGCACCTTGACAAGGGGTGATTCAAGAGTGATTCGAGGGGGATTCTGGGATGATTCCAGGGTGGTTGGTGGTTGGTGGTTGGTGGTGGGGGATCAACCATTTAAAACTTGATTAAGGCTAGAGAGAGAGAGGTTAAGATTGTTTTTAAATATTTCAATAAAAAAAATTAATAAAAAATACCAAAACTAATTAAAAGGAAATTAAAATACTATCCCTAAAGGTAGGCTATACTTTTTCTTGAAAAGAACTTCTCTCGGAAAGTCCTTTGGGATTTCCATGTGGACCGTTAAATCGCTTTAATTGCCAATTTCCGGTCAAGTAATTGAAAGCGTTTTGAGAGAGAGAGAGAGAGAGAGAGAGAGAGCAATTAAATGGGGAAAAATATTTCCCGATAGATGCCCCCCCTTAGTCAGAGGCCGAAAACAAAATCGCTGGCCGAATCGTTCGGCCATTTCTGCTAAAATGAATAAATTAATGTTCGGATGAATGATTGCCTGATTGATTGATTGACGGCGAAGAGTCGGACAAAGTATTTCTCGTGTGGCGTGGCTGGTTGTGGATGGTAGAGGTTCTCTGTGGAAATTGGAAAAGTTTCCTTTGTCTGGCTGTGCGGCAGAAACATTTCATGTTTGCCATCAATTCCTGCGGCCAGCCACGAGCGGGTTAAACAAGTTAATTCGCGGGTTAATGATGGCTTTGCAACATTTGAATCCCATCATCTGCCATCTGGCATCAGCCATCAGCCATCCGATTGTTTTTTCAAAATAAATCGCAGCTCGTTTAAGAATGTCAACAGTCAGAGCTTTAAAGGGGATAGGTTTTGGCGAGAATCTGAGATAATAATATCAAGGGGGACTCTGTCTTTTCTTTATTTTTTGCCACGTACTACCCCCTATTTGGACATTTAAGACCCTTCGCTAATTGAGTTTTCGTAGCCAGGAGGGGAGCTGGACAGAAAAAGAATGAAATTCTAATGGGTTTCCGGACTGGTCGTGCTTAGCGTTTAATTGCGCATATTTTCAGGTTCGCTCATTCGCATATTTTGGCATTGCAATAAATACAAAAAATAATTAACTCATTAAATAGGCATTTGGCGGTGCAGTTGGTGGGTGGTGGTGCCAACAGGGCCTGTCATAAATATTGCTTAATGCTTTTGGCGACGTGGGTCGCCCACCCACACACCACACCACACCACTCTACCCCCTCGAAAGCCATTCGAAAAGGTAATTTTTGGCCACTAGGCCGCAATTAATGCCAAATGGCAGAGACCAGAGACCAGGACATGCCACAGTGTGTGTGTTGGCCAGACATCATCGTTAACGTGGCCAACAACTTGCAGCAATAATAAAATCATAATTTACAATATTCATTTGCGGGCCTCCAGGACTTGCCCACTTAATAATTAAGTTAATTAATTTTCACACACACACATCCTCATCAAGGACTAGAACTTTTGCTCAACATCCTTAACTCTTACACTCAATTAACATTTGGAATTATTTATCTAAATTATCACGAAGCCAGAGACAGAGCCTTGAGTTGTTTATCAAATGTGGAATGTGCAACAGGAAGAGCAAGGACGAAGCACAAAGGACACACGGACGCCGCCCATTGTTGGCATTTGCAATTATTCATACGCCACGTAGACAAATGTGCTGACAGCCCACACACACACACACAGACAATCGCACATGGTATATGGCGTCCTGACAGGACACAGGACATTCCTGCTTAGATTTGTTGCCTGCTTGTAATTGTCGCAGATAATTAAGTTGCCTAAACTCGTAAGTCAGTCCCCAGTTGGGCCCAGGTCGATGCTTTTTGGCCATTAAAGGATCATGCCCCCCCCCAGAATGAAGAGGCCGGGGGGTAAGAGGGGCAAGTTGTGGAGAGGATGGCCCAAATGACATATTTTTTGAAACTTCCTTTTCACTCCACATCCTTGTAATCGCCCATTTCCAGGTGCTTGCGGAAAGAGAAAAAAAGGGGGATCCCCTTCAAAATATCGAAAAAGGTAGAAAGTGAAGATATGGCCCAGATCGAGTGCTATATCTTTGTCACTTATACTCCGATTCTTGCGAGGAATACCTTAAACGATTTGTGGATCAATTCCCCACCAGTCTGCATCAAAATCTGGCAACAAAATATTTTTTCGATTTTTTTCAACATTTTCCTGGGGAGACCCCTTCAAAAAGTGGGTTTTGGGCCTACAGCCCCCAGGGATGGCCATATCTTGGCCGATTCTCATCCGATTCTTGCAAGGGATACCTTCAACGATTTGTACATAAATTATCCATCAAACTACAACAAAATCTGGCATCAAAATATTTTTCCAAAATATTTCAAATTTTTGTGGAAAAATAATTTCTCCATGTGTAGACTTTTGGAAATAATTTTTGAAATTTTTGAAGTCATTCGAAAAAGCCGGCAATTAAAAAGTCCTGGTGAGTTGGCCCAAGGACTGAGCCCTCTCCGCAGGACGCATAAACACAATCACAACGCAGAGTCCTGCCAAATGGGAGCTTCCCCCTTTTGTCAAAATTAAAAGTTAGAACTGAGGATTTTCCATCATTTCTGCTCATTTCGTCGCCTGTCGGATCTTTTTGTCCTTTCGTAGTTATTTATGTTTACCAGCCTGTGCTGCCAGGGGGCGTGGCGTTGCCCCCGAAAATATCCTTTGGAGGGAGGACGGCTTATTAAAACTGAAAAGAAGCGAAAAAGTGAAGGGGGGACGAATGGGCGTAAGACTATAAACAAAATGCGCAGTTTTTGAGTCTTTGTAAAATATTAAAACACATAATTTACAAGGCGAAGTGGCAGGAAGAGAAAGGACTAGACAGAGAGGGAGGTCCTGGACTCTAAGAACAATGGCCAGATTAAAACGCATCCCAAAGACAAAGCTACTGCAATTTGTTGTTGCCACAGCAAAGTTCGCCTCCAAGTTGCAAGTTCAACAAGGAAAATACATATTTATGTAGTTGGATTCTGGCAAAAAAAAGGCAAGTCTGGAACTTGTAAGCTAAGGAAATAAATGGGAAAAATATTATTCAGAAAAGTAACTAACACTAGGCAGTTGGGGATAGAAATTAGAGAACTATTTCTAGAGGTTATCGATTTTTTTGATAGTTACTGACAATCGATTCATCGATTCAGTTTTCAGTATTTTTCTTCCATATTTTTAATCGAAAACAAGCTTGTTTTATAAACTAAATACCAACTAGTAACTAAATACTATAACTAGTATTTTTTCTCTCTGCATTAGCCACATCTATTATCCTTGTAATCCATTATCCCGCTCTGGAAGAAAAGTTTAGTTGATTATTTTTAGCCTAATCCCATTTGGGTCCGAAATCGTCTTACAATTGTTGGCTCTCCACATTATGTGAGGCCACAGAAATGCCTGGCCGAAATGAAATTTCAGTAATCTTGGCCAGGTACTGCTGTCCTGCAAGGACATAATGGAATCACACAAAGGCAGTTAATGCAGGACACGACATGCTTTTCATATTAACTTTGAAGGACTTTGTTCCATCATGTGGCACACCTGATTGCCTCTGAGTACCAAACACTGTGTGTAATCTGGCTTCCTTTTATTGTTGGTGTGGCCAGGATAATGGAGCCAAGGACCCACAGCATCCGAGGCAGCCAGGAATCAATTGGCCATGCCACAAGGATGGGTCTTCTTCGCTTGGCCATCGCTTGGCTTCTTGCGGCTAAAAACTGAAAACTGAAACTGAAACTGCAACTGCCACTGCAGCAGCTGCAACTTCAAGGGTCCATAAATAATAGGCACTAAGCATGTGCTTGGTAATCCGCCAGCAGAGTCCAAAAAAAAAAGAAGAAAAATACAGAGAAAAAAAATGTGTAGAGGAAAGTAAAAGGAAAAAACTGGACAACAATCCACTCGTGGAGCTACTCGAGTCGAGTTCCTTCGGGCTGTGGATTTCCTCCAGAGGTGCAACTATTTAAGGCACGAAGGCTGCCACAAGCCAGCCAGCACTAAAGTGCACTTCAAAAAAAAAAAGAGTGTAGTTTAAAAAATATTTAAAAAATCAAAAACAAATCAAGAAATCTTTCAAGGATCAAGGATCTTTTTGAAATTTTCAATAAAAAAGTAAAAGAAATCTTTAAAAAAAAAGTAAGTCTCAGTGTATTGGTAGCTCCTGCTCCTTCGATTCCTTAGAGGCACTGAACAACAACAACAAAACAGGCACACAAAGGATCAAAGTTTCGCCCAGCTCCTGGCCCATTTAATATTAAATGTTTTGCTCCCTGGGACTCCCCTTGCTGGCATCCTCACAGGTCTCCAAGGCTCCTTTGGCTTTTCTTTGGCCGGCTGGGAAAGTTTCGTCCTGCAGTTGCAGTAGCCGTTCGTCCTTTTCGTCCTCCCTTTGTCCTCCCTTTGTGTTTTTTTGTGTTTTTTGTTAAAATGCAACGGAAGCAACCATAAAAAGTTGCGCGAGTGATAAATAAAACTATAAATAATTATGTTGAATAATGAGCAGCCAGTAATCCGGCCAGGACTCGGTTCCTAGTGTTTGTTGTCCTTAATTTAAAGGACTTGAACTTGAAGTGTTTTACAATCTCACTTAACTGCCCGTTTGTGTTTCCTAATGGCGGGGCCTAGGCCTCACAGGATCGCCTCTCGCACTTCCATTGAACCGGAGAGGCCATCATAAAATTATACGATCGAGAGGTGCTCGAAATTAGGGCTGAACACTGAGAGAAACAGGGGTGTTTCAATGGATAATTAATTATTAATTAAAGAATAAAAAAATATCTTAGTATCCTTCTTTTCTGCCAGTGGTTGGTGGTCCTCGATGGCTGGACAAATGTGGCCTCGTTAGCGGACACAGGTCCTGGGCGAAAATGAGTTAATCGAGGGCCGCAAGGACGCCAGTGGGCGTGGCAGTAGGCCAAGGGCGAGAGGACAAGGGTGCTAATTGCGTGGACATGCCAAATGTCGCACTCCGGCAGGACAAACAGGGCAGGTGGGCAGCACAGGGAAAAGGATAGCTGGTGCAGGTGTGTGCCAAAGGACCCGTTCAAATGGCAAATAAACATTAGAGAAAAGACAACAGCAACAGCAATAACAATAGGCCACATCAAAGGACAATCACACGTGGCTCGTATCCTTTTTTGGCACTTGTCCCTGGCCCTGTCGCTGGCCGAAAAGGATGCATAGCAACAGACTCCCAGCCACAATAAAAAGCGCAACACGTAATTGTTGCTGCCATCCATATGGGCAGAAAGGACACACATCAAGGATAATAACACTTGAAATGGCCAACAAAAAGGAAGCGGACGATAAAACAATCAATCCCAGGAAGCGCTCACAATCGGCCTCCCATCATCGTCGAGCCAATCTTTAAAACTTGAAGCTTAGTTTGTTTCCTCGTCGAGGAGTGAGTCCTGTCCACCAGAGTGTCCTGCGGCTTAATTCGATTCCCCTTGCACATTTTTTTTCTTTCACTTTTTTTTAACCTTTAACTTGGCCCCCGGGTGGCTGGCGAATGTTTCGCTTAATTCACTTACCACGAAGCAGATTGCTGGCCACTCTGGTCACTACTTGTCCTCCTCCTCTCCATCCCTCCCTGATTTTTTTCTGGTCGGGTGCCAATGGAAGCCAACCAAGTCAGTGGACAGTGAACTCGGATTCAGTTACTTTTGGCTTAAAGGGCAGTGGCTCGAAATGGCTTTAGTGGCCAGAAATAATAAATTTTTTAATTTAATTTTTGGGGGAAGGAGAATAGGAGTTGTGTCCTTCAACCTTTTGATTAAAAGGATCTAAGCCTCATTTTTTTTCTACATACATATATATTTTAATAATACTCTGCTGCCCAAGGTAGAAATCACATTTTTGTGTGTGTGTGTAGCGCCATCTATGGCCGGCGGCCAGGACTTGGAGTGGTTGGCAAACAAGGACATGGCCGCCGGATCGTCGAGTAATCAAAGCTGGACACGAACCTCCAGGCGCTCTCACCCACTCCTGAATATCCCGAATGTCCTGAATATTTGCCCTGCTCTTCGATGGGCGCTTCCAGCTTCTGGTTACAGATTTTCCTTTTTTTTAAACCTGAAACTCATCCTCCGGGGGCTCCATTTCCAGGCAGAGCTCCCCGGACTCGGCGCGCAGTTGGAGCGGCCGGTCAACCAAGGGACTACTCTGTTCCAAGGTGGGCAGTGGTATTAGAACCTGGCCGGTCCTCCTCCTGGGACTGTTGCCCTTTCGCGGAGGATCACTGTTCCTCTCCTGCTGCTGCTCACCCCACCAGTGGACGTTCCTCCGGCTGCGCTCCTTGTTGGCGTCTGGGGGGCAGCTCTGCTGGGTAATGGCGCCTGGACTGAAGCTGCGGTCTGGGCTCGAGCTCGGCTCACTGGGTGGGAGATGGGGCCAGAGCCGGGAGAGACTGGTGGCGTCGGGGAGGCTGCGGCAGCTGCTGAAGCCACTGCCTCCGGTGGTGGTCGTGGTGGTGGTGGTGGTGTTGGTGTTGGGGGTCGGGGTCTGGGAGGAGGTGGGGCCCGAACTGGCCTGGGGATGGTGGGTGAACAGCTCCATGATGCTGAGGGGAGGCTTCGGCTCCTTCTTGACGGTCTTCAGGCGGTGCAGGGTGATGCAGAACTCCTTGAAGCCGTGGACCGTGTGGTAGTTGTTCGGCTGATCCTTGGCCGGAGCCACACTGTGACTAGTCCCTCCCGACTGGGAGGCCCTTCGCGGGTGCTCCATGCCCGGCGACCAGGTGTGCTGGTAGTGCGGCGCCTCCAGGTCCAGCTGGCTCTCGTCCAGCCGGTCGATGGCGTCCTGCAGGGCGGGATCCAGGAGGGCCACCTCCCGGGCCGTGCGGACGTCGTGTCGCCAGAACTTGTGATGCCGCTGGACGGCGGGGGCCACCTCCTTGATCCTCAGCACCACCACGCCCATCAGCCACACGCAGACGATGTTCAGGAGGGTCAGAGCCATGCTCACGGCGGCGCACACCAGGAGCTCTATGGACAGGTCCGTGGAGTAGGTCTTGTGCTTCGCCAGACTCCCCAGCAGCTCGTGATCCGGCGGCAGGAGGTGGGTGCCAATGGCCAGGGCCCAGAGCAGGCCGGCATTCACGGCCGGCGGCAGGAGGGAGGCGGATATGGCCACGCCCACGAGGGAGCCCGTATTGCCGCCCAGGACGGCGATGGCGCCCGCTGCCCCCGAGGCCAGGGCGGTGCAGATGCCGATGGCCAGGGAGTGGGTGTCGCAGCGGGAGACGATCTCCTCGGTGAGGCCCGTGGAGATGGCGAAGAAGTGGCCGAAGCCGCAGACGATTCCTCCGAAGAAGAAGCCGATGCCCACGGAGACCGCGATCCCCAGGAGCTCGTTCTTGAGGCCCAGACACCTCAGCTCCCGGTCCCCGATGACCGACCCGAAAATGGCGGCGATGATGGGGCCCATGAGGGGCGATATCAGCATGGAGCTGGAGAGGAACAGGAAGCTGTTCTCCACCAGGCCGACGCAGGACAGCAGGGCGGCGGCCATCAGGAGCACCACAAAGTCAAAGGTCAGCGTGGCGTCCCGCCTCACCTGCCGCACCACCTGGTTCACATTCAAGCGACACCTCACCGAGTCCATGAAGCTCTGCCAGCCCTGGGTCTGCTCCTGGTCCTCGTCCTGGGGCATTGACTGGCCGTCGTCGGTGTCCTTGTAGGCCTGCGCCCTCGACTTGACCCTGGTCTCCAGGCAGGTCAGGGCGGAGACCTGGGTGCCCGGGCGCTCGCCCACGCCCCAGTCCTGCAGGGTGCAGAGGAGCCTCTCGTACTTCTCGTCCTGCCGCATGTGGAATCGGGCCTGCAGCTGCTTGCCCTCCACGTCCTGCGACCAGAAGACATCCTCCAGCCGCAGCTCCTCCACTATCGCCCGCAGGACGTGCTCCAGAGTGGAATTGTTCTTCAGATACGGCATCACCAGGGCCCGACTCTGCGTCCTTGGGGGAAGGGGATGATGCGGGCGGGGCGGCAGGTGCTGCTGCAGGGAGATCGAGGCCAAGGACACCTCGCCGTCGCTGGCCGCTATGTTGCCCAAGCGCCAGCAACGCTCGCAGACCTCCGCGCCCAGTTCCGAGATCCTTTTCCCCCCAAAGCTCCCGCCGCAGCAGGAGCAGGACCTCGGGTTCAGACGCAGCTCCTCCGCTGCGGTGGGCACGGTCACCACCACGCACACGGCGGCAGTCATCGCGTCGCATCAAGGATCTTCGCGCGTTCGTCCTCAGTGTGTCCTGTGGGATTCCCAATTCCCGTATCCTTACTCGGACTCTTCTCTTGTGCTGTGTTCCTGTTCCTGTGTGAATAGTAAACGGACAGTAAGTGATCGTTTTCGACGGCTTGCCGCTGGGTTACTATTCCGATTCCAGTTTCCACCTCCGGGACTTTGAATCTCACACATTGCTTGTCCATATCTCGGCCACTTCTCGGCCGATCGGGGGATCTTGGAGTGTCTTGGCCGACTTGTGGCTCGATTTCCCCCCAAACTGCATCCAAATCTGGAAGGACAATATTTCTTTCCACATTTTCCTTCGGATTTCGGCATTTGCCCACTGGGAAGGCTATATCCTTGCCAATTCTCATCCGATTCTTGCGAGGAATACCTTAAACGATTTCTAGATCGATTATCCACCATTCTGCATCCAAATCTTGAGTCGGAATATTTTTTCGATTTTTTTCAAAAATTTCCTGGGGAGACCCCTTCAAAAAGTGGGTTTTGGGGTATGGCCCATTGGGAAGGTCATATCTTGGACAATTCTTGTCCGATTCCTGCAAGGGATACCTTAAACGATTTGTGGATCAATTCCCCATCATTCTGCATCAAAATCTGACAACAAAATATTTTTTCGATTTTTTTCAACATTTTCCTGGGGAGACCCCTTCAAAAAGTGGGTTTTGGGGCTATAGCCCCCTGGGAAGGCTATATCTCGGTCGATTCTCATCCGATTCTTGCGGGGAATACCTTAAACGATTTGTGGACTAATTCCCCGTCGATCTGCATCAAAACCTGGAAACAAAATATTTTTTCCATATTTTTCATAATTTTCCTGGGGAGACCCCTTCAAAAAGTGGATTTTTGGAGTTTGGCCCCCTGGAAACGCTATATCTCGGCCAAATGTCATCCGATTCTTATAGTTGATGCCTTAAACGATTTGTGGATGAACTCTCTATTATTCCTTTGCAAAATCTAAAAATAATAGTATCACTCCCTATTTTCCGCAATATTTGTTGAGGAATCTTTAACCAAATTCGTGCAGGACCTGATGTTGGAAATGAAACTAAAGTCGCTGAACGGCTGTGACCTTTCCAATGGCCAACAATGAGTTTAAATGACCGGAAATTAATGAAACCGCCACGGCATTGTTTCTAAAAATAATTTCTCTCGGCGGGCTTAGTGCCTCTGGCAGCCTTCAACGCCGTTCCACGCTTTTCAGCGCTTTTCGCGATTTTCTCGCGCTTTTCCCTCACTTTTCCCAAGAACTCACATCTAAAACGGGGACATGTCCGTTGCAACATCCTGATGATGAGGAGGGCGACGGGGAGGAGGGGGAGGAGCCAGGACGAGGCAGAGGACATCGAGGATGATGATGGCGATGGTGATGGACACTGCGACAGATGCGCGTTTTATCCTGTTTGCACGCGGCTGCGGATGCAGCTAAACCCGGGACTCCCCCGCCTCTGTCCTCCACCCACCCCCCCTTTTGGTGTGGCACCACCCACCCCTTGGCGGAGCTATGCGCCGCGTTTATTTGCATCCGCTGCAGTGCGGATGGCGGCATGGAGCGAGTCCTGGTGCGGGTTCTGGCAAAGTCCCTTTAAAGTCCGCCTCCCCCCCCTGCTTGCCGCATAATCGAAACAACTACGACACAAAAACAACAAAAAGAGAAAGTCAGGCACACAAAAAACATAAACAAAGCAACAAAAAAAAAAAAAGGCAGAGAAAGGGGGTGATGCCCGAAGGTGCAGAGCAGCCGAAATGTCAACAATCTGCGCCAGCCATGAAATATTATGAGGCTTTTGCGGGTTAAAGGGTGCACGGGTGGGGGGTGGGGGGAGGGGGAGTGAGGTGGCGGTGGGGCAGTGGGGCAGTAATAATGCAACACACAGAAGTCGCACGAAAAACGCGTGAAAAACTCATAAAAAACTCTAGAAAAAAAAAAAAGATGAGACTTGACAAAAAACACAAAGCTTCTTCAGGGCCAGAGATGCTCTTTCGTTGTGGGATTTTAGGTAATATATTTAAGGGGAAATAAATTAAAAAATATATATACTATTACTAAATAATGTTGCTTATTTTTTATAGATTTTATTTAATATTTATTTTATTTTTTTTAATTCATTCATTTAAAGATTTTGAAAACTTGATTCCTCTTATTCATTCTTAATATTTTAAGAAGGGAATTTTATAGTATTTTTCTAGTATTTCTCTTATTTATTTCTAGTATTTAGTCTTAAGGAAGTGTCTCCCCTAGTCTGCCTGATATTTTTCCTCTCCAGGAAGTCCAGGGAAATTCCACGGTGTCCATTATCTAGCGGGGGTTTTCTTTTTTTTGGTGGAGTTGTTTTTCCACTTTTCCACTTTCTTATTTTTTGTTTCCACGCGTTTTCCATTTGCCATTTTGCAGTGGCTTCTTTTGGGTATCAAGCACTGGAAAAAATACTAGAGACTAATTAAGTACTAAAAAATACTAAAAAAACTACATGAAAGATACTAAGAAATCTTAAAACAAAACATCTCTTTCTTGATTTAAAATTTGAAGAAAATATAGCTACCTTTTGGATTAAAAAATGAAAGGAATAAAAACTGTTGGGAGTCCAGCATTTTCTCTCAGTGCATTGGCGCATGTGTGTGCAATTGGGTCGAGATCAAGCGTCAAAATTACATTGTTGGCATAAGCTGGCCAGCGGTTCGGCTCTCCGCCTTTTTCAGGCTCTGACTTTTTGCGAGGCTCCCCCTCCTCCCCCTCTCCCCATCTATCCATCTCTTTCTCCTCCCAACTATGGCCATCTCTTTCTTGTTTTTATTGCTGTTGCCGATGCTCCTGTTGCTCGAAATCCTTGCCATTGTCTGGACGTTTGTTTTTTTGGCCATTTTTTGTATTCGCCGCCCGCCCCGTCTGTCCGCAGAATGTCCGTACAAGAGAGGGAGGATCGGGGGTGGCGGTGATTGTTGCAATTTCTCGTTAAATTGAATTCGCTCGTTCAATGCAAGAGTCCTGGGATTGAAAGTGCGAGCAAGGGATTACGAATTGCGGAGGGCAGTGGTAGGACATTGGAGGCCGGTGGAGGATGTTGCAAGCTGCACTGCTTATTTATGACAAGTGGCCGGCAAGGGGGCTGGGGAGCTCCAAGGGAAGCGGTCATCGTGGCTTTTTCCGGCCGGACAACAGGAATGAATGAATACGTGGAGGCATTACGAGATTGCAGGGCTTTGCTTTTTCTCCCAAATTACACAAAACAGAGGCGGCCGGCTCAACACGCTTGTTAGGGCCAGATCCTTTTGTCCAGAAGGACCCTGCCCCCAACCCGGCCAATTAAAAAAGTCTGTCGCGAAAGCAATGACTGCGAAATGACAGTTGGGAGGGAGGTCGTCGGTTGGAGGGCAAAAATGATTCATGACTCGTCATCATCGTCGTCATTATCGTCGTCATGACCGTCAACGTAATGGGTTAATTGCTGCCAAAAACTCTGCCCCTAAACAGTCTCAGTCTGAGCTCCACTGCCACTCCACTGCCACTGTGGCAGGACAACCACCCATCCATCCACTCACCTTCCAATACTCGATTGCAAGTTGTGGAATTTGGAAATGTTGCAGATGCTTTTCCAGCTGGGGGAAGTGGGGTGGAAGAATGAGGTTGCAAGTAGCTAGAATGCCACCCAACCGCATCTGAAATATTACACAATTATTGCCATTAATTGGGTGGTTGCTTGATTTCGATTTCGAACTTGAATTGGTGTCAGTTTCGGGCTCATCACTAAATGCCATAGAGTGCAGTTGAATGATCACTTTGAGGACTTTGTCGGCGGAGGGCACTGGGCCGAGCTAATGCGATGATATCGGAAAGCCCCGGGGCTGGGCGAGAGACTGAATATCATTTGCCAAATCACACAGAGGCGATAAGACTGCACTGATGGCATTAAGCCTGGATATCCTGGCCATTCCAATTACTTAAGCAAAGTGAGTTTCCAGCAGAGGTGGCTTAGTGGAAGGTAACTGAGGTGCAAACATGTCTGTCTGTCCGTCCGCCTCCCTCAGCCCCACGCTGTATCAGCATCTGAATCTGAATCTGCACTCGAATCGGCTGGCGTTATCCTTATCATTGTTATACTTAAGTTAACAGCAGCTTAACTAAGCAAACGAACACATACAGTAATCAAGGAAGCACACCCACAACCTCAAATCTTGGCTTTTATGGCTGTGGGTACAGTGGGATGAAAAGGCCATACCAAGGGTGAAAAAAATCTAAGAAAAGATATCTACCTAAAGCTAATACACCAAAGAATCTATGTAGGTTATTTCATCTGCCTACCTCTTCAGACTTTGGAGATATAGCTCTCTAAACAGGCGGACAGGCTTGCGGACACGCGGACACTCGAGCACCACCCACTGTCATCGCTTACCTTGCGGGGGCAACTCCACTTGAGCCGTGCTCATTTTGTGGCAGGCGCAAAGCCCCATAATCAGAAAGCTTTTGCACTTTATTTGCGTTAGTTTCAATTAAATAAACAACGGCAAGGACGAGAGCTACGAGCTACAGACAGTGGTGGGAGAAGAACCAATTACCGCTTGATTTAGCACACACATACACTCACTGCCATACAGTCACAGTCATGGGCATAAAGCCACCATCAACTCATTGAGATTCATTGAGCAGATTGTGAAGCCTGTACTTTATTGAGAGACAGAGATGCGTAAAAATAAAATACAAACAAAACGAAACAGAAAAAAAAAATGGATAAATATTTGCTGAAAGCGTAGTCGAACCTGGACTCTGTTCCAAGTCCTTGGAGCTCCTTTTTTCCGATAACTTTTTCGATAAATCGGCCCTGCATCCCTGCGCTGGCTGTTGTGAGGCAGACAATGGCCTAATGCTTCAGCTGCTAAATCCAAACACAAATATGTACACTGAAAAATTATGTATGGGATGGTGTGGGATGGCAAAGGATAGCAAGGATGCGTGTTCCAGGATGGTTTGTTTGTTTTGCATAAAAGCTCAGGCATTGAAAACTAAAATACTGCACAACACATTGAGACTTTGTGTTGCAAAGCATTAGGCGCCGTTTCATTTATATTTTATGCACACACACACACTAAACACACACACACACATATACTCTTGGCATGTGTGTGTCCTTGTGCTGTCTGTGTGTGTGTGCACTCCTGCTTAATAGTTAAATAAACAGAAGCTTCCTTTTGCCATCGGCTGGCTTAAAGGACATTTGGCATTCTGCCTGCCAGCCGCTTTTTAGTCCTGTCTGTATATGTAACTGTAACTGTATCTGTATCTGTATCTGTATCTGTATCTGTATCTGTATCTGTGTGTCCTTTTTTTTTTACGGCAATCACTTTACAGTTGTTGAGGTTTTAATAGTCCTGACTGCCTCATGCCTTTCCATTTAACCAATTACTGCCATTGCCAGACTGCAGCTTGTTCCTTTTTTTTTTGTTTTTAAGCGAAAAGAAAGGGAAATCATGCAATACAAAAATATGTTCAAGTGATTAATGGTAATGCCTTCGCAAAAATACATTTCAAGGCTTATTACAATTGCTGGCAATGACTTTTATTGTTGCCGATAAAAAGGATGATTAAAAAAGAGTGTTTCTTTTGGCTGAGAATGAGGCTTTTTAATCTCAAATCTCAAATCTCAAATGTGAAATGAAATATTGGAATGCTGCCCTTTACAAAATGCAGCCTAAAAGTATGCAGCATAAATAGTTGAAGGAAACAACATGCCTCTGCAGGCCCATAGATGGCGCCTCTGTTCTCCCATGCAAATCATGGCAGGTGATCCCCCACCCCACCACCACCCCCTCTCGCAATCAGCGGACTAATGCAGCTCGTTAGCCAAACACACAGATGCAGATACAAATACAAACACAGAATAGAGAAAGTTAAACACAGACGCTCTCACATCATTTTATTCGCCATGTTAACACACACCCACCCTAGAAAAGGGTCTGCCTACAAAAAAAAAGGATCAAAAAAGGATAAGAGGAAATGCTAAACTTTCCTAATGCCATTTTCCACAGGGTGGAAGGCGATGGTTCTATTTTCCTTACATTTATGATTCAAATGCTTAACAAATCTTAAATATTTCTCACAAATTTATTTTTAATAATATTATCCTCATACTCCTTTATGATTCAGGCCAAAAGGACTTTTTTTTTTTTGGCATTTTTTGAGACATTTTTTGGGCCATTTGTCACTCAAGGCTCGAAAAGTGCCACTGTCTGTTGGCCAACTGGAGGGACTTCTGGTTCGAGTTGAAGTCTGCCCCGAGAAGGCACCTTTGTCCGTTTGGTTGGGCAATTTGCAAAGCGACAGGTGGACAGAGGACTGGCGGACTGGCGGACTGGCAGACTTTCGAGGTGAGCAACGGCATCTTTATAAAGTTGCCAGTCGCGTGGCACTTGGCATTATCCAGTTGAATGGATTCGAGTTCGAGTTCGAGTTTGGGTTTCGGGCTGGAGTCTGAAGTCTGGCCAGGAGTTGCCCCTTCCGAGTTGCGAAAGTCCCCAACTTAATCCCGCATAATCGCACCCAATTCATAGTTGGAAACTTACCACAAAGCTGTGCCACCAGCCACGCCACAGACTCTGGCCAGCTATTCCCAAAGAATGGCCAAAAAAAAAAAGAAATGCCACAATTCTTTATATTTTTTTTTTATTTTTTTGCATTCGCATTTGTTTTTCTTCAGAACTTTGGTTGTTGGCTGAATTTCAAAAACATTCGGATTTCTGGCTAGCCTGGATTTCGGATTTCTGATTTCGGATTTCGGATCGTTTTTAAGTAGAACTCTGGATTCGGGTTGGCTATACCTCTCTATAACCTATGTACATGCATTAGCCTAGTTTTAGATTTAATTCATCGACTTGACAAGGGGTTAGTATAAATATTAAGGCTTAGAGGCTACACACGATGTTGGTTTAAAAAAAAAAAAAGAAATGCTCCGATTTCAATGGCTTTGCACTAGAGAGTATAATATGTACACAGAGACAGCTACAACAATATATAATATATCTTTACTTTACACACCGATACACACAATATCTAATATTTTAGATGGTAGATAATATTTAAGGGAATTGGGGAGTAATTAAAAAAAAAAAAAAAGATTAGAAACCTGGAAGGGTAATGGTACATTTATGTCCTACCTCCTAACACTCACTTAGGGCTACGGTTCTATTATTAAATAATCACAATTAAATATTGCTAAGGCAACGGCAGCAACAACGCCAGCAGCAGCAGCACACGCTCATAAAACTAATCTTTAATAATTAGAATTAGTGTGTTAATAAAAAAAAAAAAAGAAACTCAAACTAAAATTAAATCAACAACTTAAAAAAGCACTTTAACACTCGGGAGAGAGAACAAAATTGTGGATAGAAAATTAATGAAAAGTTGTTGCTCAAAATTCTATTTACAATCAGGACATCCTTTTGGCAATATTTTACACTCGAAACAGAACATTAAAAAAGAGGGGGGGGTGCATTAAACATTAAAAAATAAATAATAACTCTGACACGAGATGGTGCGACTGTGGACAGACTTCAACATTCAATTGAAATCGACAGCAAGTGGGTATTTTTTTTTATTGCAGGAGGCTCCTGCTCCGGTTGCTCTATTTTCTGGCTATTTTCCGGGGAAAGAGCAAGGAGCAGGGCTACTGGGTTGTTGCTGCTGCGATGTTGCTGCTGCAATGGTTCAGCGCAGTCCTGCGGAGGACCTGTCGCCGCCACGAAATGTGCTGAAGAATCTCAGCAGCAGGGAGCGATCCTCGCCCTGCCCATCGACCTGGCGGTCCAAGCGCCATCCGATGTTCGGCAGCCACCAAAAGGGGGTGTAGCCATCGCTCAGGTTGCTGTTGCTGGTTGCTTTAGTTGCTGTTGCTGTTGCTGGTGTGGATGACTCTACTCTAATTATTTTACTATTCCTATTGCTACGATTACTAATACTTAAAGTTGTTGTGGCTGCTTGTGATGTTGTAGTTTCTGGCAATGCTGTCTCCCTGGTTGCAGATGCTGCCAGTTCTGGCATCACCTTTGACCAGGCCTGGGAGCTAGATGACTCGGTTGTCGCCTCCGATGTTGCTGTGGCTGGGAAATCCTGTTGCTGCTTCCGCAGCTGCGACAGTCGCCTGCTCTTCACCAGCTCGTTGATGAGCTTCAGTTCTTGCTCGACATTCGATTCACTTGTCGTCTTGTGGCCGTCCTCCTCGCCGATTGTGTTTGTCATTAGATTCTCGCTCTCCTCCAGCACTTGGCTCCCATTTCTGTAGCTAGATGGCTCTGTTGCTGTTGCTGTTGCTTCGGATGTTGCTGATGTTGTACTGCTGGCAGCAGCAACATCTTCGAAATGCTGATAATGGAACCGGTCACTAGTCGAGCTGGTATAGGCATCACTGGCACTGGGACTGGCACTGGCACTGGCACTGGCACTGGCACTGGCACTGGCACTGGCACTGGCACTGGGACTGGCACTGGCACTGGCACTGGCACTGGCACTGGCTCTGGCTCTGGCAGTTGTTGTTGTCACCTGAACCGGTTGCACTTTCGATTTTATCAAGACGAGACCATTTTTACCTTCATCTAAGTCTGGAACAAGCGACTCAGAAGACGACGACGACGACGATGCTGCTGTTGTTTCAGGATCCATTGTTGTGGGCGGCATGGAGCTTTCCACAATATCTGTTGTCTCATCGTCGTCTGCGGCGATTGTTGTCGTGGCATCCTCTTCCTCATCCTCGTCCGCCCCTGGCACTATGACGGTGGTGGTCGTCTCATCGCCCTCCTCCGAGGAGCCCTCTACCTCCAGGTCTTCGTCCAACTGGGTGGTGCTGGTCTTCACGTCCAGAACCTCCAGAGGGCTCACCCGGCGATGGCTGAACGGGGGCTGGAGCACCTCGATGCTGCCCTCGTAGGCCGGCACAAAGGCGTCGTCCTTGAGCAGCTGGGCCAGATCCGCCTCCGCATTCGGATTGCGATTTAAATTCGCTTTCGCATCCGGCTCGCCTCCGTCGGTCAAAGAACCTGTCACCAGCTGCACCGCCGATCCATCCGCCGGCAAAACAATGGCCTCCACATTGCCAATTTCAATGCGACTAGTGGTGGTGGTGCTAGCAGTAGTGGTGGTGGTGCTGCTGCTGGGCAGTGTGAGTGTTGCGGTGGTGGCCAGGGCATTGCTGGAGGAGGCCTGCAGGTCGCCGTTGGCAATGCGATTGCCATCACTCGGCCCATAGCCCGGAGGCGGAGGACTGGATGACGATTCCGGAGCAGTTGTGTTTGTCGCTTTGGGAGCGGCTAGTGGGGGGGAATGGCTCCCAGGAGCTCTGTGTCGGGTTCACCCGTTCCCGTGGGGAATTTCTTCTCGAAAATGTTAAACTTCAGCGGGGCATCCTCGCTGGGCAGCGCCTGATCCTGGCCGGCTGGCGGCCTGATGGCTGGCGGGATGCCACCAATATCGAATACTATTTCGTCGCTCTCCTCCGACTCGTTGCCGTAATCGTAGTCGGCGATGGGTGGCGGCGGGGGCTTGCCTTCGGCGGTCTCGGCCAGGATCAGCTCCTGGCGAATCAGCTCCTCGGCATCAATGTTGCTCTGGGGAATGCAGCGCTCGTTGTGGAGGGTGTGGTGGGGCGGGCAGTGGCGGAAGGGCAGCGTGAATATCGACTTGGCCGTCACCTTCTTCTCCTTCTCCAGGGTCTGCTGCTCGGGCCCCAGGTTCACCCAGTCCTTCCACACCATGCGCTGTATGTCCTCGATGGGCCGCGACGTGATGGGCAGGGCGTCGGTGGCCAACGTCGCTAAGACCGTCAGCCCCAGCACCGTTATGAGGCAGCTCGGCGATGCCATTGTCCCGGAGTGGGCTCTAATCGTTGCTCTGCTTTTCGGTGGCTACTCCTGGTGGGGGCGACTGTGGTGGCTGGAAAGAGTCGGGCGAAGATATATATCAGAATAGAGAAAGTATAAAGACTACTAAACGGTATCTTTCTATGGAAAGAGGTTAGTGTTGGGTTGAGGACGAAGCTTAGATGCTCTTTAGGGGGGTTTCCTATTAAATTTTAAAATTAAAAAAAAAAGTGAGAGAGGGGCTTGAAAAGTTAGGACTTGTTGAAGCTCTAGAGCTGGGTTGGTGAGAGGTACTTGGAGGACAGTCTCTGTAGGCTTCTACTAGCTGACTTAGCACTACTAGCGGACAGACGGACAAACGGACACAGGGACAGGGATATCTTGAACCACCTTATGAGCTACTTGATGGACCCTTTCTTAGAGTATCAGACCCGAGCTGGGCCACCCAATGCGCTTTTGGCTTTTTTGTTCGTGTTTGTGCAGCAGCAGCAGCAGCTGTTCTTCTGTCCGCCTGTCCGCTTGTCCGCATGTCCGCTTGTCCGTCCGTTACTGACCCTTTCCCCCCCCTGTCTTCCCCCAACCCGAACAACAACAAACAAATACCGGTTCTGGGCCACGTTAACAATATTAATGCTGGCAAGTGACAGTGGGGCGAGTGGTCGCTCTCTTTTGTCCAAAGCCATCCCTCAAGATCCGGCTATCTGGCAGATACAATCCACTGTATCTGAGGGATTCATTTAATGGTTATATCAAGCAGACTGTGAGATATATCTGTGAGATATCGTACATCAGTCGTCAGTGTTGTCATAATCGGAAGGCAACAACTTGTTGCTGTTGCTGTTGCTGCTCTTGATGTTGCAGTTGTTGCTGCTTGTGTTGTTGATTTTTATGTTGCTGTTGGTGTTGCTGCTGTTGGTGTTGGTGTTGCACTTTGCTTAAGCGTAGCAAACACATATGGAAATATATCGAGGGAACTCACTGACAGACAGACACGCACAAGTGTTTATTTATACGAGACAGGGCCGGCGGAGGAGGGCATATAAATGAGTGTCTTTAAACACACAACAATACATACACACACATGTGTATGTGTGTACAATATGGAGGCATACATATATATAAACATATATAGGTTATCGGGCGGGTTCTTGGAATTTATGAGTTCAAGTGTGTGGCATCCGCGACCGCGACTTTTTCTAACTGTTGCACTCAAGTTTATGGCCCATTGTTGTTGCTTCTGTTTGCTGTTGTTGTTGTTGTTGTTGCTGGTTCTATATCTTATTGTTTTGTTGTTGCTGGCTGGCATTATTACTTGTTAATAGCCACGAAAAGTGCGTGTGTCTCTGGGTCGCGTATCGGTCGTAAAAACTGTCCACAGAGTGTAGCTCATTCCCTTCGATTCCCCCTCGAAGCCCTCAATCTGAATGTCAAGTACCTCCTATATACTTACGCATAGCCCTCGTATCTGGTCTGCCCGATAAGGTTAATGTCATAACGGTAATGGTATTATATAAAGCAATGACTTTGACACCCGCAGCTCCCGAGGAAGTGCCCCCGATTTTGCTTTTTCTTTGTTTTTTTTTTTATGAGAAACTTTAGGAAGTAGTTTAGTTTAGTTGATTTTTTAGTTTTAGTTAATTAGTAGTAGGAAGTAGTAGTAGTAAGTAGTAGTAGTAAGTAGTAGTAAGTAGTAGTCAGTAGTAGTAGTAAGTAGTAGTAGTAAGTAGTAGTAAGTAGTAGTCAGTAGTAGTAGTAAGTAGTAGTAGTAAGTAGTAGTAAGTAGTAGTAAGTAGTAGTAGTAGTAGTATTAAGTAGTAGTAGTAAGTAGTAGTAAGTAGTAGTAGTAGTAAGTAGTAGTAGTAAGTAGTAGTAGTAAGTAGTAGTAAGTAGTAGTCAGTACTAGTAGTAAGTAGTAGTAGTAGTAAGTAGTAGTAAGTAGTAGTCAGTAGTAGTCAGTAGTAGTCAGTAGTAGTAGAAAGGAGTAGTAAGTAGTAGTCAGTAGTAGTAGTAAGTAGTAGTAGTAAGTAGTAGTCAGTAGTAGTAGAAAGTAGTAGTAAGTAGTAGTAAGTAGTAGTCAGTAGTAGTAGTAGTATTAAGTAGTAGTATTAAGTAGTAGTAGTAAGTAGTAGTCAGTAGTAGTAGTAAGTAGTAGTAGTAGTATTAAGTAGTAGTAGTAAGTAGTAGTTATAACTACTACTTTAGTTTTAAAAAATTAACTAATTAAACCATAAACAAAGCCTTTTTTTGATTAAATAAACTGTCATAGTGGTCTGGTCTCTCTTTTTTTTATTAATATCTGGTCCCTCTAAAATTGATTCATTCATGTCCATTCATGTCCCAACAATTTGGGGCAAAAGCCTGAAAATCCGTCTGTTTGAAATGCAGTTTCCCGGATCATCCCATCACTCGCCAGCCGCCCAATAATGTGACGCTCTGTTTCCCGCTCCGATTTGCTAATCTATATTTATGAAGCAGAGGGTCCACCCTAGTGGACTCTGTACACTGGACATAGATCCACCCTAAAGAAAAAAACCCTAAAACCCTAAACCCCAAAAACACCAAAAACCAAACAGCAATAGGAATCCCCTTTCCCAGGACATGTGATGACTGCCTGTTCCGGCCTGTCACCAGGCATCACTCTGGAGGGGAGGTGGGGACTAAGCACCAGGGTTGCCACCCAACCCGGGTGTGGTCAAAAGAGCGGACGTGTAGGGAGGACATCTCAGCTGTATCAGTTCATCTGTCCGTCAGTTTGGCGGACTCCAAATTGAAATCAACTTCACACGTCGCAAATTTTTAATTAAAAATCAGCAACTGATGTCGATTTGGGGTGGAAATAAAAAAGATAGAAGCCTGGCTATCCATCTATCTATCTATCTATCTATCTATGTATCTATGTATCTATTTTTTTGGTTTGTTGATTCGGACAACATTTGATGCCTTTAACGCGGAAAAAAAAGGTCTGAGGTCTCAGGACATTGGCATTCGCATTCCTACGGATATGGATGTGACTCTGAATCCGAATCCGAATCCGAATGAGAATGTTTGTACATAATTCCGCAAACACACATTGACATCTTGCTAATACAAAACAGCAACACGTAGTCATCGCTCAGATCCTGCATCCTGTGATGTGTTTGGCTGTCGGGATGTTGGGGATGCCTGGGATGGGGAGGCTGTTGGATGCTGGATTCGTGCTCGCACGTATTCAATTCGATTCAATGATTCAATACCAGTATGGCAGTGCTCCTTTATGTCCTGTACGCCTGCCTGGGTATCCTAGCAGATCCTTGTATATCCCCAAACACGCACTCTCTCTCTCTCTGGCTTTAAAAAATATATTTTAATTATTTATTTATCTCTTTGCAGGAATCTCTGGTTGGAGTTTGAGGTGAGTTCTAGCTCGGCAAGTAGTGCCAGAAAATGTATCTGTGTCTGTGGTGGCCCACTCGTAGTTGGCCAAGAAGTGGCTAGTTGGCTTTGCCGCCAAAAACTGTCCCACGTTGCCCGTCAACTGTAAACAAGTTGGCCCCCAAAGGCCGGCCAGCCCGCCAGCCTGCATTCGGATGAGATCATAGCCTTCTTTATCAGCCGAATGGAATCAGAAATCTGCATTCCCTGACATCATCATCCCTCTGGAGAGTCGGGTGGGAAAATAATTGCCGGCGCATTCCACAATCGCGGACAGTCAATGGCGTTTGTTCGAGTCGCAACAGTAATCTCCTCCTGGTTGGAGCTCTCCTCCCCAGAACCATCATCTACGGATCTCAATCGGTGGGGTAGACGTGCCCAGGCACTTCACACGCCAATTTGGAAACAAGTTTATGGGCGTTGGGGGGAAAGATCATAAACTATTCAGATGGGAAATTGATTTCCAAACAAACCCAAATGCGTGTGAAAACCGGGCGTGAGAAACGCAATTAGTTTTCGATTACTGGACTCTCCGAGGAGTGGCAGGGTGGCCAAAGGGTGGGGATCAGTTCACAGTTGCGAAACAACCAACAGCTGGATGTGATCTGCAAACTGCACTTTTCCCATTCAAAGAATTGAATTCAAAGAATTGAATGAAAAAAACAGAAACTGAATGCTTGAAAGGCTAAAAAATTGTTTATGACCACCGTCGTGTGGTTCATGTTGTTCTTATTTTGATTTTGTTGGCTTGTGGCTGGAGGTGTGGGTGCTTTTGGCTATACATATACATTGTAGAGTGGGTTGCCGCGGACACACGGACAAACGGACACACGGACATGGAGCCAACCAAAATGCGCACGCAGACGCGTGCCGAATTCATAAAAACGCACTGGCACTCGATTCGATTTACATTCGGTGGCACTTGGGCAGAGGCACGGCACAAAACCCCCAGAACCCGAAGCCAGGCACGAAACTTGAGCCCCCAAAGCCCCATGAACCACAAAAAAAAAAAATAAATAAAAAAATAATTAATCAAAAAGAAGTAAGAGTGCAGTGTCTCCGAATCGTCTCTGGCAACGAATCCCCGAAAAATGTGCACTTCTCCAGGGTCTTAACATTCCCCAAGGGATTGCTCTGGTTATCTTAAATAATCTCCCCCCCTTTTCCGGCATTAGCATAAGCAGCGATTAGAGGATGGGGCGGGGGGCCACCGATTCTAATTTGTGGCCCTCGCCTAAGTCTGATATATGAATGGGCTGCTCTGGGGGGAACTGGGGGGAAGGGGGCTTAACGTTTTTGTTTTTGTGACGCACAGATCTCCGAGAGATATTCGAGGTATATATATCCAAAGTATTTCCGATTTAAGTCCCGATTTATATTCCGCACCTCTCAAGTATTGGCTTCTCCTCTCGAAGATGCACTTTCATTCACAACACAGTGACTGCACTTGTAAAAAAAAGTAAGAACTAGACTATTTTTGTAAATTATTTTATTTGGTTTTTGTATCTTTTTTTGTTCTCCAAAGAAAAGATTCTTTGGAGTATCTGTGGCAGCGACTTGAATGGGCGAAGATCTCAATACAGACTGAGCGGAAAATATACGAAAAATTCGTATCAACTGGCGGGTAGACAAATCGCCGAGAAACCAAAACCAAAACCAAACCAAAACATTGCCGAGAGAGATACAAAGATAGAAAGATACAAAGATACAAAGATACTGAGATACTGAGTACGAGAGAGATACAAATGCAGAAGATAAACTTACGCAATATCGAAAGAGCCAAGAACCAGCCAGGCAGTCGGTCTAGTTTTCTGGAAAAACTGTCTCTGTATCTGGCCAGTGACAGTATCTATGTGTGTGGCGGCTGTGTATCTGCAAGATACGCAGCACTCTCTTGCAATTTGGCGCTAAATCTCAGCCACACTTGTTTGTTTTGATCCTGAGGAGGAGAGAGTCCGAGGAGAAGCGTGACCAGGTAGCAGCTGCATCTTAAGCCGCCACTGCAACTGCAACTGCATCTGTTTCTGTTTCTACCTGCCGCTATGAGCCTTGAGGCTCGTGTATCTGATGGATACAATGGTTACAGTTACGAATAAGAGAGTCCAACAGAGACGGGACTATTGCGTAAAAAAGAGTAAGCGATAAGAACGCCACTCTCCACAAGGACAAGCTCCAAAAAGTGTCTCTGAGATATAGTATCTCTCTCAAGGTCTTTTCTGATAATCAGATCTAATCAGATCTAACTAACAGATAATCTAATTAAAATAATAAACTAGTACTAGTACATAGCTTAAGGCCCTTGGAGACTTTCAATTCGGAAATGAATTATTAAAGAAATGATTTGTGGAAACTAATTGGAGACTAATCTGAGGCTAGAAAAGCTGGCTTAGACAGCCCATAGCCCTCTTAAAGCCCTCTTGCAACCCCAAATCCAAACTATCGGCATAAGTAATACGATCTATCGTATTAGATCGTAGATCCCAACCTAGGTCAATGGTCTAGAGCCCCCGTAGTAGCTCTCCTGGGGAACTTGAATTCTTTCCAATCTTCGAAAGCCACAAGCTCGTGTTGGTTGGCGAATAATCGCTCCGATTTCGAAGCTTTCGCTTTGGCACTATCACAAAAAAAAAGTACAAATAAAAAACGAAAAGAAAATAATGGATAAAAAAGGGGAAAAAATGAAAAAAAAAACCTCACCACTCACTGTTTGCAATTCAATTAACGCCGTCAATGTCGACATCGCAGTCGTCGTCGACAGAAAAAAAAAACAAAACAAAAAACTAAAACCGATGAGGTACAATTACAAGATCATCGGATCGACCGTATCTCTAAGATACGCAGACAGTCAGACCCACACAGTATCTGTATCTGTATCTGTTGGGAGAGTTCGGGTCGCGACTGATTGTTTATGCGTCTCGGGCAGTGGTTTATCAAAAAAGCCATGCACCACCGACAACCATTGTCTGGTTATCCAAATTCCATGGATACACTAAGCAAACAGCCACAGAACCCAGAACAAACACAAATCACAGCAGCAAACCCAACAAATGCAGCAAACAGAAGCGGCAACAAGTGCCTGCGAAACAAACACTACACTGGAAGAAAAAATGGTGGATAGGCTGGGATTGGATGGGAGATCCACCCCATTACACTTGAAACAAACCGCATCTAATTGCATGGCTCGAAGATACAGATAGTGTATCTTGCAGATAAGCCCCGATAGGGTTCGCCGGAGAGACAAAACCTGAAAAGCTGAAAACGTGGCTAAGGTCAGGCTGCCATTGACATTGCATGGGTGGTGTTGCAACAACCACTGTGCACAATGGGCTTCCTTGTTACCAGTCTACCAGTCCAGGTCCCCCTCCCACATCATTGAACTTTCAATGGCAAGCCCCAAAGTCCAAGCCCCAAAACCCACTTCGAGTATCTGTGGGTTGGCGTGACCAATCCCCCCAATACCTACCAGACCAATTAGTACTTTCAATAATCGCCTAAAACCCAAAACATTACGCATTTAGTGTTCCACTATTATTAATTTTTATTTTTTTGGCAAACTATTATGTTTTCTCTACATTTGGGTTTAGTTTTTTGGGAGGTGTGGTCTCTGCAGGCTTAGCCTCCAAAGTAGAGTCTCAGGGGCAGTCGCCAAACAAGATCCAAGCTTTATGAACCAATTAAAAATTTACATAAACTCATAATGGCCATTAAATGGGATCTGATACTGGATCAAGATCACTAGCCCATATCTTCTTGGGAACTAGATACTTGCCGCTTTTTCAAAAAAGATAAAGACAGGGGAAGACCCACACAACCCCTTCGATTTGGCCAATTGAAATGGCCTCGCTGGGGCATCAAGAAATGAGTTCCATTCCGGATAGATGATGGATATGGTGGAGGGATAGCAATGGGGTTTGGAACCCGCCCCAATTGCCATAATCGATGGACAAATGCCAAATCGGAATGAAAATTAAATTCAATTTCATGTCGCGCTTGCATTTTTTTATATCTTTTTTTTTTATGTAACCCGAATGAGCAAACTGTACGATAGTTCGTGATAGCCCACTCCCCACTCCCCCCGCGAATAAAAAATAAAAATAAAAATAAAATGTGTGAGTGAACAATTGTTTATTTTTTATTTACGTTGCTGGCTGGTTGATTTGTGTTTCATTTTGCGTCCTAAACATTCGGGCCGACCGATTCAAGGCCAAAACCTTTATTTGTGCCATATTTCATTGTTTAATTTCTGTTGATTTTTTCCCCTACTTTTTTTCTCTTTTTTTCCGTATTTATTTATTTATTTTTTCGCCCATTCGCCACTTGTGGGCGTCGTCGTGTAAACATAGAAAAATTGCCAAATTAACTGGCCATGTGAGTCGAATTGGAAAACAGATTTTGAAACAGACTGTGTTTTTATTTCAAAATTGCGCACTTGGTTGTGAGAGAGTAGGGTGTTCAGGTACTACAAGGACTTTAAATATATACTTATTTTTATTAAAAAATATTTCTTTTTTAAGAATTAAGAAGGGACTATTGTCCTCTTCTCTGTCTGTTAGTTTTTTTTTAGACTATCCATTTATCCGTAAGACTGCCTAAATATCTAGGACTTAAAGGATTTCAACTACAATAGATCTTTGTCCGTGTGTCCGTGTGTCCGTCTGTCCGTTAATACCTTTCTTCGCTTGTCCACCTGTCGGTTAGTATCTTTAAAAGACAGCCACACTCCGAATAAAGTAACTTCCATTTAGCTATGATATTGGATTATATTTCTAAGAGATCCCTGTCCGTGTGTCCGTTAAGACTTTTGTCCGCTTCTCCGTCTGTCCGTTAGTAACTTAAATAGTTATAATATCTAGTTGTTTAATTATCTTTAATACAAAATGATATCTAGAATAGATCTGTCTATCCTTTGCTTATTCCTATAGAAAAGTCTATAAAAAAAAGTATGATTTCAAGGCTTCTCTGACTTAAACTATTTTTTGATTAAAATTCCCCATTAAAGCCATAATATAGCCATTTGGTACATCAAGATCTTTGTCTAATTTGTCTTTGGAAACCGCGGAAACCCCAAAGAGTCCTTTTAGTAACTCTTCTTTCAGGACCTTTTGCAATCAATTAGCCAACCTGTGTGATTCTCTCACTACTTTTTTTTTCTATTTTTGTGTCGGCCAGGCTTTCTGTTTTGTTCTGTTTTGGGTTTTTGGGTTTTTTGGGTTTTCAGTTTTCAGTTTTCAGTTTGGAGCTTTCAGGTTGCTGCTTTCTGTTTTCTGTTTTGTGGGCTGCCGTTTTGCGGCTTATGCAACGCATTTTCAAATGAATTGTTCGGCAAATCAATTTGCATATTGCGCGGCGCATTTGCGGTAGCAGCAACAGTGGAGCCAGAACATTAATAGCCAGCCCCGAGAGGTCATCATGCCGCATGCCTCATGCCGCATGCCACGCCCACGACCGACGACTGGCAATTTGCAAAAATATTTTTGTGTTCACACTCAATTAATGCCAATTGACTGCAAAATTGCCAACACCTTTGACACACACGGGAATGGAAATGTGAAAACAATCTCACACTGCTTTCAGTATCTCTATCTGTATCTCTATCTGTATCTGTAACAGAATCTATCTATATATCTGTGACAATATTTTTTTCGCGGCTTCCATTCCCCCTAAACCTAAAATGCAAAGTAAATCAATAAATAAATAAATTCCAGCCACCTCCGAATTATTGACATTTTAAACCCAATTGAACTTTTTGCATAAATTTATGCCACTGACAGCCACTGACGATGGGTGCTACGAGTGTTGTATTGGAGATTCAGGAGTGACACCAGATACCCCTTATCTTCAGCCACTACTGACACATTTTCGAAGATACAATCCCCAATTAGTTGGCTTAGTGACACATTTAGTCTCGTACACTGGAAACCAAGTCGCCACCACATTTCTGCCGATTCTCAGCAATGTGCAGCATCGCAATCTTTTTTCAGGGGCAGGGACAGACGATATATGCTCTATATATGCGAAATTGTACAAAATATTGTACTCGAATGTGGGAAAGACAAGAGAGTGCTGGTTGTTCGCTTTATGTACTTTGTATTTTTGTTCACTTTGTATTTTTTTCATTGTGTTTCGGTGCATGGCCAGCTATCTCAGCTGGCGGCTGTTCGTCAGCTGTTATCGCTTCCGGGTCGGAGTCCCAGAGGCGCTGGCAGAAGAAAAGGGGTATCAGGGGTATCAGAGGGTGCTGTACGGCCGCTGCTGTGCGTGTTTGTTATATAAATTCTGTCCAAGTCGGCCCAGTGCTATTAGCCATGCAGCCCTGGTAAGTGCGATTCCCATGGAAATTACCAATATGGGCGACCCCTGGGTTTATTTTTGGGTTTTTGTACTCTAAGAGGGGGTACTATTGGTTTTGGGGAGTGACTTGTGGAGGGGGACTATGCTTTTCACGAAGATGTGGTTTTTGAAGCTTTAGATCCATGTCCGCGTGTCCGTCTGTCCTTTAAGGCTCCTGTCCGCTTGTCCGCCTGTCCGTTAGTCTATTTTTTAGATTCTTCGGATGACAGTCCTTCAAACTATCCAGGTTCTTTAAAGTAATATCTATAAACAGATCCTTGTCCACTACTCTTAGCTGTCCTGTCCGCTTGTCCGCCTGTCCGCCTGTCCGTTAGTAATTATTTTTAGATTCTCCAAATGTCAGTCCTCTCTAACCCTCCGACAAGTTCTCTAAAGATATAAAAGAGTTACTAATAGAGTTTCCCCAGCTGTCCTTTAGTAACTCCTATCTCCGTCTGTCCGCTTGTCCGCCTGTCCGCTAGTCCGTTAGTCTATGTTTTAGATTCTTCAGATGACAGTCCTTCAAACTATCCAGGTTCTTTAAAGTAATATCCATAAACAGATCCTTGTCCACTACTCTTAGCTGTCCTGTCCGCTTGTCCGCTTGTCCGCTTGTCCTTCTGTCCGTTAGTCTGTGTTTTAGATTCCTCAGATGACAGTCCTTCAAACCATCCAGGTTCTTTAAAGTAATATCTATAAACAGATCCTTGTCCACTACTCTTAGCTGTCCTGTCCGCTTGTCCGCTTGTCCGCCTGTCCGCCTGTCCGCTAGTAATTATTTTTAGATTCTCCAAAGGTCAGTCCTTTCTAACCTTCCGACAAGTTCTCTAAAGTTATAAAAGAGTTACTAATAGAGTTTCTCCAACTGTCCTTTAGTAACTCCCATCTCCGCCTGTCCGCCTGTCCGCTTGTCTCCCTCTCCGTTAGTCTATGTTTTAGATTCTTCAGATGACAGTCCTTCAAACTATCCTGGTTCTTTAAAGTAATATCTATAAACAGATCCTTGTCCACTACTCTTAGCTGTCCTGTCCGCTTGTCCGCCTGTCCGCCTGTCCGCTAGTAATTATTTTTAGATTCTCCAAAAGTCAGTCCTTCCTGACCTTCCGACAAGTTCTCTAAAGTTATAAAAGAGTTACTAATAGGGTTTCCCCAGCTGTCCTTTAGTAACTCCTATCTCCGCCTGTCCGCTTGTCCGCCTGTCCGCCAGTCCCTCTCCATTAAAGGGTATACAACGAGAGCATATCTACCCCACACACGCCACCTCGACCACCTCAATTTTTAATTTTCGCACTCGATCGGCCTGGTTAACCCCGTTAAGCAGCCAGGTCTGACTTTTTGCCACTTTCAGCTTTAAATTCATTGTGTGCCTCTCTGGCAGTTCGATTTTTTGTGTTTTAATTAAAATTATGTCAACGCGATTGAAATGTTATTGAACCAGAGCGGCAATGGGGATTGCTTGCCAAGTCGGGGAGTTCATTTATTTGGATTTTGTAACTTTTATTCAACGGCCAGAGTGCAGTATTTATGCCCATCGAACTCTTTCGAAAGAGTTCCCATAATTTATGGCCATTTCAGATAAAGAAACGCACTCGCAAAAAAATCCCAACCCAAAGCAATTAGGAATTTCAGTTGCAGTCGATGCTCCAGCACTCATTAAATTATAAACAAAAATTTATGTACTTGAGATTGTTTCAAATTCATTCATTACTTTTTTGGGAAAATAAATTTAAATAAAGAATACCTGGCTGACCAGCAAACACTACAAAAAAATTCAAATCTGAATGCAATCTCAGCGAAAAAAACAAGCACATTACAGTGCGAACAAAACTAAAGTGTTTAATCAACTAAAATAGAGTGAAAAAAATGTATAAAAAATAAATATAAAAAATTAATATAAAAACAAGAAGGAAAATGAACTGGAAACTGAGGGGGAGAACTGGCTCTCCCAGCCAGACTTGTCAACGCCCCCGCGGAATTCTTTGCCCTTTTGCGCGATTTATGGCTGAAACTTATCGGCAGAAAAATATTTACGAAAAATAATAGACTTGTGGACTAATAGATACTCTCATTACACATTCTACTCTTCTGACTTAAAAAAAAACTGGAATAGTTTGGGGAAAAAATGCTGTCACATTTTGGGGAGATTTTTGAAGGGCAAAAAAGGTTAAAGGTTAGGTGGAAACTAAATACCCCCCATTGAGAGTCCCCCTGGAATACCTTAATATATAGTTGGGTATAAAAACCAATACTCACCCCAAATCAGGCCATATAAAGGGAAAATGATATATGGAAGAGGTTGCCAGGGTATCAGGCTCAGCAAAAAAGTCCTCAGTCCTCCTGTTTCAGTTTATTTTTTTGTCAAACAGGATGTGGCCGGATGGATTTTGGAGCGGTTGGATAAATCTGCAATTGAATGAGAAACTAAATTAAAAAAGGGGGGACTTGCTTAAAGTTTGTAATGAAAATGGGGCATTTTTTATTTAATTTTCAACTAAATGTTGAATCATATCGCTTGCTGTTCTCTTCGGTCGATTCTGCCCTAGATTCTTTGCTTGTTGGACCTCTGAGATACAAATCCAGTTATTTGTTGAATTTGACAGTTTAATTCTACGCCTCGGTGAACGAATCGAACCCCAATCAGAGCCCCCCCTGGCATGTGTCTATTTCAATCCAAGAGCAGACGCTGAACCCAACAGATGGATACATCAGATGTATCTGATGGATACTGATAGATAGATAGATAGATAGACTCTGCTGCTGATTTGTGAATCGAACAGCTTTGACATTTCGATTCAGGATGCTAGTTATCCTTTTAAATCTCAGCCTAGCCCAGATGTATCTGTATCTTTATCTGTAGGATTGCTTATGTAAGACAGCGCCCGATGGAGAGGAGTCGAGTTCTGCTAATGAATTTCATTGGATGGGGGCTAAGGGCCCCCGGGAGAAAACTTGTCCGGAGGAGGGGAAAAAAAACCAGCTAGCCGGGCAGAGCCAATCGAGAAATAAAATAAAAAATAAGACGAGTGAGAAATGCCAAAAACAAGTTTAAATGTCAAAATGTAACTCCCAGACGGCAACTAAAAAAAAGAGTGATTTTTTTTGTTGGGAAGCCTCTTGGCTTCAGCAACAATTGCCGGAATATTGCAAGTTGGTGAGGCGCCGCGAAAGCTACAAAAATTAGCGCCTCGGCTGTTGCAATCGGCAGGGGCTTCGGTTCTCTCACTGTCTGGTTATTAATATTTTTTAACTGCAAAAAACAACAAAAAAAATGCTTAAATTAAATGCGAAATAAAACGGGGAACAACTGCAACAAAAAAAGTAGAAAAAAAATGATTATCATTATAAGTCTGTTAAAAAAATTGATAAAAAAAAAATAGAGGGGAGCGGGGGATGGGGGAACAATAAAATTAAGATGACAGACAAGCTAAAAAAAAAAGATAAAGATTTATGCATATATTTTAGAATCGAAATAATCAATTAATTCCACGATTCGTTCTAGTTGGCGGCTAGGAACTTGCTTTGTGTTTTGGCTGAATCTTAAAGGAATTAAATTTAAGCACTTAATGATTATTTAAAGTAAGAAAAAAACAGTTAGAGTGGCTGTGTTTTTTACACCTTGACAGAAGACACAAGTCTTGAACTTTTCCATTTTGAAAAATAATAAAAAAAAAATAATAAAAAATTCCAAGACAAGAACCGCGACCAAGACACGATTAAAGCTCAATTAATTTTTGTCTGACAATGACAGGGAGGCCTCTCATCTCACTGCCTGTCAAAGGCTATATATTTATTAAAAAAAATACAAAAAATAAAAAATAAAAAATGCAGAAACAAGCTACAATCTAGACATGACTCAAGAGTCTAAAGTTTCAAGCATTATCTGAAAAATAAATACTCTCTTCTGATTATTATTCTCTTCTAATTATTATTCACAATCTTTAATTTATTTATTAATTATTAAATTTATTATTCTCTCAGTGCATGGGGTAGGCTCTCAGTTCACTGGAGTTCAATGTTCTCGGAATAATATTTTCCATAATCTTTCTTTATGAGATTTCATTTTTTGTTTTTCTTTCTCCGAGGTCTTTAATCGATTTTTCTTAATATTTTTTATATTAGATTTTAATTAAATATTGTTTATATTTTTCCCTGGCTTTTCTTTATTCTACAATTCTCCGATTCTCCATTCTCCATTCTCCCTCTCCCTAGTAGAGTCATTAAACTTTCTATGTCCCACCAGGCTTATCATCCTCCTGCCGCTGCTGCTGCTGCATGTTGCTGATGCTGGCTGGCAACATGTTGCTGCCATTAGCCCAACAATGGGGCATCTATTGCAGTCGCCGGCAGTCGCATTGATTTATCTGGCATCTCACGCTCGGCTCTGGCCAGGGCCTGGTCGTGATCCATGGCTCCTCGAGATCTCGATGCCTCGCTGCCTCCCTGGACCTGACTGGCCACCCGTGAGCTGTCTGCCTCGCGCCCTCTTCGGCCCAGAATCATTGACAGCGAAATGCCACTGAGAGAAAATCATGCTTTAAACTAAATACTATATTTTTAGGCTAATCTGGGTGTAGTATTTTTTTTCTCACTGCACCAACTACATCAGCAACATGTCAGCATTCGTGGTCACACGACCCCCATCCCCCCTTTTAGAAGCCGCCCAGCTAGTTGTTCTTCTTCTTCTTGTTGTTCAGCAGAGGGCGCCATCAGTTCATGGGAATCCGCTCCAGAAGATGCCACAAACACACACACATAGAGTAATGCAGCAACAACTGTTGCAGCTGCAGCCAACTTTGGCCCCGCGAAGTGGCATTGGCGTGGGTGCCACCACCACTCCCCAGGGGGCAGGGGGAGGCCTTCGGGGTGCTGGTGGCAATTTGCTTGCTTGCATTTCGCTGTCGCAACCGAATTAAATACATTTCTCACATTGTGCGACTGTGCGGCTAGCAGTGGCATAAAGCACAATGCAAGTTGCTGCTGTTGCAAGTGTTTCGTGTTCCATTGTTCGGCCGAATCTGGTTGTCTGTCAGTCGGTCATGTGGCCAAGTAATTGATCATGCGATATGCCCTGTGCGAGGCAGCAACATCGCCACCGACAACAGCAACAGCAGCAACACAAAGACCTTAAACAGAGAACAAAAAAAAAATCATAAAAGGAAAGTGCTAAAGAAATTAACTTTCAATTTCCTTGAAGGCGTCTCTTTCAGCGAACAACACGATCCATACACTGTTATTATTATTTTTGAAAAAAAAAAACATTTTCTGAAAATATTTTCCATAAATGCTCTCATTGGCTTATCGGGGTGGCTTATGGTGTTTGTTTGTTGTGTTGTGGTGGCTAGAAATATTTTCCCAAAACACATTTTTCCATAATAAACCAGGGGCAGAGGGGGAGGAGGAGGGTAGTGGCAGAGCAGTGGCAACATCCCTTGCAACAGCAACATAAACAAGAAATAACACAACACCAGAAAAAGTGCCAGAAAACATGCGAATAAAAATTTGCAAAAAAAAAGACATGAATTTTTATGATTGTGGGGGTGAGAGTGTGGCATGTGTGTGTTGCATGTTTGTGTAAAAAAATGCCAAAAAGCCAAACGAGAATTGTCAACCAAAACATTGGCGTCGGCCACCGCAAACAGCTGTAACGGAGGCCAGCACTGGCACAGTGGCAACTAGCAACTAGCAACCTGCAACCTGCAACACGAGAGCATACTAGCCAACACCTCTGACAAAAAAAAAAAAAAAAAAAAAGAAACACTAACAACAACGATATCTGCAACATAGAGAGTTTCTGGCAAACATGCGTTTTAATTTTTCCGAAATGCAGAATGAATGCTTTGCATGCCACGCCCCTCACCTCCACAACATCCGTTGCCAAAAAGCGAGGGGGGGACCTGGGACCTGGGACACAACGATAGCATTGTCAAAACATATGCTTTCACACTCTTGCCATGCCACGAAACATAAAAAAAAAAGAGGAAAATGTGTGGAAATGGGGCCTAAAGGCAGGGGGGGCTAGGTGTGGCAGGCGAGGCATGCCACAAGCTGCGAAAACTACACACAAAATAGTCGCATAGCCAGAGAGAGAGAGCGATAGCCAAGAGCTATTATTTAAAGGCTTTTCTTTAAAAAAAAAAATAAAACTTAATAGATATATTTTTTAGTCAAATGATTAATTTTTATTTAAGCTTGAACCCCCCTTTAATTAACTCCTAATTCCTACCCCTTTTGTCGCCTGGCCCTGGCCCTGCCTCGGACATCCTTCGGGGACCCGGCAGGACCTGCAGCCATTTGGCCCCCACTTGCCACGCATTTCACAAACACGAAAATTAAGTGCTTGTCACATTTGCGGTCGACAGCGTTTAATTTTGTGTCTATTTTTGTGCAACAGCGACACCCTCACCTCTGCCCTCTGCCCCTTCATTTTTCATTTTTGGGCGGCGGTGGGAGGTGAGGCGTGTCAGCGAACAAGCTGAATAATTAAATCATTTAACCAAAAAAAAAGTAAAGAGAAAAAAACTAGAAGCCAGTAAGCCAGTTAAGGGGGGAGGGGACTCAAATCCGGGCTAAAATGGAATGTGTAATAAAGTGCAATAAAAAAAAGAATTGTAAGCGGAAGTAGCAGCGACGCGACGCATTCAGTCAGAACGCCAGAGGCAGAGGCTCTTTTTTGAAGCAAGAGGGAGTCAAGACGAAGAAGAGATACTCTCTCCAAAAAGAAGATTCAAAAAATAGAAAAATCTGTAGGATATAGTCCACCGATTCTAGTAATTCTTAGTGGTTCAATGGATCAAAAAGAGATAAAGCTGTGTGCCAAGTTAGAACTCTCTACCCCCAAAACCAAGACCCACAGCTTAAAAACAACGAAAAAAACAGACTCGTTCGAACATGACTTTTAAGTGTGACCAAGCTCATAGAAAATACCAGAACACCCTCTCCCAAAGGGTGTGGAAACTGAAAAGCGGAAGAGGGAGGCATCATCGTCGTAAAGAAAGACAAACGGCCATGGCGTGTAATGGAAGTTACGAGTCGGTGTCTCAGCGGATAAAAAAAAAAAAATATTAAAAAAAATAGCATTCTAATAGAGGCAACAACAATTGTTGTTGTATTTTTTAAAGGGGGCACTGCACCTGCCGGCTAGATACTT
This sequence comes from Drosophila monieri, assembly GCA_035047585.1. NCBI lineage: Eukaryota > Metazoa > Arthropoda > Insecta > Diptera > Drosophilidae > Drosophila > Drosophila monieri. Next base: position 4,942,008 of record JAWNPJ010000067.1, read on the forward strand.
GCCACAATTCCAGAAACGATGGATGGGCCAAGTTGCCACAAAAAAAAAAAAAATTAAAAAAAGAGAAAGAGAAGAGTTTATAAAATATTCATTAATTTCTTTTTTTTTTTAAGATTTCTTATCTATCATCTCTAGGGGGGGATAGTATTTTACAATCATTTCTAGATAATCAGAGAAATTAATAAACATTTTTAATGATAAGCTTCTCCAAAGAAAGCTATTGATTTTTTTTACTTACTTTTTTTATCAATTTATTAACTTGTTTATTTTGAAATTTCTTGTTTTTTTTTAACATTTATTTGTTGTTTTATTTTTTATTTTTGAATTAAAATTGCACCTCAGGTCCAGGCCAGAGCCAGTGACCACAAAAGCGTAACAAGTGCTGCCACAATCAGAAAGGTCTGCCTCCTGATCTCTGGGGGGGATACCTGCCCCTGCCCCTGCCCCTTTTCAATTAAGCCCCCCCCCCTCAAAACTCTAAAACCCAAAAAACAAAAAAAAACCTCACTGAACCGAATGGAGAGGCACCTGTTCGTCGACACTTTGACGCTTCGCTGATTTTTTTGAGGCGAGTGCGTGCTACGCTTTTCGCTTTTGACTCGCCGATGAGTCAGCGGTACGATGAGTCCCAGCCCCCCCCCCCCCCTTTCGGGTTACGCCCCTGTTGCCTCATATTCATCCGCCTTCATGGTTAAATAACCATGCGGGCCAGAAAGAGATGGAGAAGGGGAAAGAGCGTCCTAAAGGGGGGTTGGGATGGCGATGGGGATGGGGGCAACGCTACGCTGCACACGAGAATATAAGGGTACAAGGGGAGTGGGGTGGAGGAGGAGGAGGAGGTGTAGGACGTGTGGCAAGTAGCGGGCGGCAGGTGGATGCCTTCATCTAACGGCGACTGAATACCTTATTAGCAAATGCCACCTGAACGAGTTCAAAAGTGAATAAATGAATGAATAAACGAATGAATATTCGTGAATAAGTAAGAGGCACATGGGGATTACCAAATAAGATGGTCCAAAATTAGGGTTACAATAGGGTTGTAATAGAGTTACGAGAGTAGCACTCGAAAAGACATAGAAACAGGAGTCTGAAAGGGAAAACATTCATCTGAAAGTAGAAATAGATCCACTCTTGAGGTCCTCTCGTAATACCAAGTACTCGTAATGCCCTCCCAAAATATCCTCTCCCCAAAAAGTGTCATTCCCCATTAGTCCCATTCTCCAATTCCCAGACCTTTTTCTTTCAAAAAGTTTCAAAAGTGAATAAATGAATGAATATTCATGAATATGTATGAGTAAGTATAGGGTATTACAAATTAGGGTTATAATGGAACTAGGATAGGGTTATGATAGAGTCTAAAAGGAAGAAAGTAACAAAATAGAACCAAAAAGTCCCCAAAAAGTCCCCAAAAAGTCCCATTCCCCCATTTCCGACACTAATTTCGTTCCAAAATCTTCAAAAGTGAATAAATGAATGAATATTCGTGAATAAGTATGAGTAAGTATAGAGTATTACAAAATTAGGGTTATAATGGAACTAGGATAGGGTTATGATAGAGTCTAAAAGGAAGAAAGCAACAAAATAGAACCAAAAAGTCCCATTCCCCAATTTCCGACACTAATTTCGTTCCAAAATCTTCAAAAGTGAATAAATGAATGAATATTCATGAATAAGTATGAGTAAGTATAGAGTATTACAAAATTAGGGTTATAATGGAACTAGGATAGGGTTATGATAGAGTCTAAAAGGAAGAAAGCAACAAAATAGAACCAAAAAGTCCCATTCCCCAATTTCCGACACTAATTTCGTTCCAAAATCTTCAAAAGTGAATAAATGAATGAATATTCATGAATAAGTATGAGTAAGTATAGAGTATTACAAAATTAGGGTTATAATGGAACTAGGATAGGGTTATGATAGAGTCTAAAAGGAAGAAAGCAACAAAATAGAACCTTTAGAAGACCAACAAGACCAAACCCTTTCCCCAAAAAGTCCCATTCCCCAATTTCCGACACTAATCTCGTTCCAAAATCTTCAAAAGTGAATAAATGAATGAATATTCGTGAATAAGTATGAGTAAGTATAGAGTATTACAAAATTAGGGTTATAATGGAACTAGGATAGGGTTATGATAGAGTCTAAAAGGAAGAAAGCAACAAAATAGAACCAAAAAGTCCCATTCCCCAATTTCCGACACTAATTTCGTTCCAAAATCTTCAAAAGTGAATAAATGAATGAATATTCATGAATAAGTATGAGTAAGTATAGAGTATTACAAAATTAGGGTTATAATGGAACTAGGATAGGGTTATGATAGAGTCTAAAAGGAAGAAAGCAACAAAATAGAACCTTTAGAAGACCAACAAGACCAAACCCTTTCCCCAAAAAGTCCCATTCCCCAATTTCCGACACTAATCTCGTTCCAAAATCTTCAAAAGTGAATAAATGAATGAATATTCGTGAATAAGTATGAGTAAGTATAGAGTATTACAAAATTAGGGTTATAATGGAACTAGGATAGGGTTATGATAGAGTCTAAAAGGAAGAAAGCAACAAAATAGAACCTTTAGAAGACCAACAAGACCAAACCCTTTCCCCAAAAAGTCCCATTCCCCAATTTCCGACACTAATTTCGATCCAAAATCTTCAAAAGTGAATAAATGAATGAATATTCGTGAATAAGTATGAGTAAGTATAGAGTATTACAAAATTAGGGTTATAATGGAACTAGGATAGGGTTATGATAGAGTCTAAAAGGAAGAAAGCAACAAAATAGAACCAAAAAGTCCCATTCCCCAATTTCCGACACTAATTTCGTTCCAAAATCTTCAAAAGTGAATAAATGAATGAATATTCATGAATAAGTATGAGTAAGTATAGAGTATTACAAAATTAGGGTTATAATGGAACTAGGATAGGGTTATGATAGAGTCTAAAAGGAAGAAAGCAACAAAATAGAACCAAAAAGTCCCATTCCCCAATTTCCGACACTAATTTCGTTCCAAAATCTTCAAAAGTGAATAAATGAATGAATATTCATGAATAAGTATGAGTAAGTATAGAGTATTACAAAATTAGGGTTATAATGGAACTAGGATAGGGTTATGATAGAGTCTAAAAGGAAGAAAGCAACAAAATAGAACCTTTAGAAGACCAACAAGACCAAACCCTTTCCCCAAAAAGTCCCATTCCCCAATTTCCGACACTAATCTCGTTCCAAAATCTTCAAAAGTGAATAAATGAATGAATATTCATGAATAATTATGGACTAGGATAGGATTATAATAGAGTTACGATAGTAGAACTTAAAAAGATATACAAAGAAGAATCTAAAGAGGAAAAACATAACAAAATAGAACCTCTAGAAGACCAAGAAGACTCTCTGAAGACTCTGAATCTCCAAAGACTCGTAATACCCACTCCCCAAAGACCCATTCCCCATCAATCATTCCTATTTCCCGCTCATTAGTTTCTGATTTCTTTCCAAATCCAACTCTTCACGGTTCTGAGAAGCACTATTGCGGACCTATTCCGTGATCTATATAATGCCATTTCCGATCCGAGCGATCCGAGTGCGGGAAATGGGAAAAATTCCACAGCAAACATCTCCGATCTGAGAGTGCTTGGAGGTCGGACTATATATCGGTTTATGGTTTATGGTTTATGGTTTTTGGTTTTGGATTTGCGTTTCACATACTTTGTTGTGGGGTTTTGGGGCCTCAGGCACGTACCGCCCACGGCCTCCCCAGACGGAATAGAGAGATGCTGTATCCATGCCACAAAACACCAAAAAAAAAAACAATTAAATAAATGGAAAAAATTGGAAAAAAAAAACCAAGAGAGCTCACTTAAGTGGAGTTTATTATTTAATTTGTGTTCTGAAACCGTGACTTGATTTAAACAGAAACTGAGAGGAATTAGGGGGTAACTAAGTTACATGTTATAAGTATTTATTTGAAAGGTTCCTGCTTTTTTTCGAGTGTAGTTTTCTCGCCTCAGTCAACAATATGCATAGCACCCCCGCCACTGTCCACTGTCCACTGGCCACTGGCCACTGGCCAGTTTAATGAATTTAACTTTCATGCGGGGTTTGGACATTTTTCCATTTTGGAACCCCACTTCTTCCCCCCAACCTCTTTTTTTTTTTTTGGATTTGATTTTTGTGGCCAGCGGAAGTGATCACTTGGCCATGCGGCACTGATAGGGCCAGCTGGGGAAGTGACATCAGAGCGATCACATGGCTCTCGGGCCACTCGCCTAATCGTGATATTTTCTAGTTTCGCAAAATCCAGTTTCCCACTGATAAGGGTCAGAGCGAGAGGTCAGCGTGGGGTTCATTGGACCAGGAGATGATTAGCAGGGGAGTGAGAGTTGAGATCTATGAGGGCGTTATGTGCCTAACTCCGTTTCGGCAAAGAATTTCCCACACTCTCCCACACAGAAGTGTCAGAAGGTGAACATCGGGCGTGATCCGGGAAATTCCCGCCCAGGGGACTAGCCCACCGGAGAGATGTCTACATATATGGGAGAGGAAGGAAGTACCAAGGAAGCTGGAAAGTAAAAACTGAAACCCAAGAAACTCGTATTATTTCTGGCTTTTGGGACAGAAATTTCGCTGAATTTTTGTTGCTTTTCAATTGAATTTGCATTAAAAACGTGTTTCCACCTCTCCGCTCGACAGAAAAACAAACAACAAAAAAACGGGGGAAATTATAAAACACACACTTAATGGTATTAAAATTAAAATATAAAAAAAAGCAACAAAAAATTATAATCCACTTACTTTTGCTGTTTTATATCCAAAAACCAACAAAAAAAAAAAAACAGAAACAGGCACACGAGAAAAAAACGAAAGAAGATCTTCGAGATTCACAAAAAAAAATAATAAAAAGTTGCGCGTTTTTTAGGTTTGTTTTTTTATCTTTCACTGGTTTTTGATTATTTTTTTTGGGTTAATTCGGAGTTATTGTAAAAATAAATTAGCATACAAATAAATATTAAACACAAATTTGGTTCGATTTGGTGTTTTTTTGATGCGAAAGCACTTGTTCTTTTATGATTTTTTGTTGAGTTTTTTGTCTAAATTTTATTTAATTGCTTGAAGTTTTCCTTTCGCTGATTGCCTTTCATTTTTTAATGGTTTGTTTTTATTGTTTAAGTCATTATGACACCCAGTTTTATTATTATTATCTCTCTTTTTTTTAAGCACACTAATGTAGAGCAGAGTTTTTTATTTTTATTCATAATCCACTCATTCACAAAAATATATATTTCCTTTTTTTTTCACACACTCGACAAAAAGAAAAAATAAGCAGTAGTTCGAAATCTGTTGGAGGGGAAAAAAAAAAATAATTATTTAATAAAAGAAACAACACTTTCCGCTTTGACAAAAAAAATATACATATAGGGGGGGGGCAGCATATAGACTATATGTATATATTTTCTTCAAGATTATAAATTATCAAGCGCCTGCCGCCTACAACAACAACAACAATAGCAACCAAGTTTCACAATAAAATTTATTTTTTTTTCCAGATTTTTTCTCATTTTTGTTTCCTTTCACAGATTGGAATATTTATTTTCTCGTTTTTTTGTTTTGTTCTTCTTTCAATCCGAACCAAAATCGGGTCAAAGTTAGAAGCAAATCTGGATAAGTTCATTAAAAATTTTAATTTTAATTTTAAACATTAGTAGCTAATACTTTTTTTTTGTTGAAATAATTGAAATATTTTAGAGACACGTTCTGACCGATTGCACATGCTTTTTTTTTATTTATTTATTGTTTTTTTTTCTGTAATTTTCGAATTAAACTAGAAATTGCCGTTGTTATTGTTATTGTTTTTATTTAGTTTTTTTTCTGGTGTAGTTCTTTTGCTAAGAGAGTGTGGGGGGAGGAGGGAGGGAGGCGGTGGCCTAGGCGGTGGGCGAGAGATGGCGCGGAGGAGAGCACACACCGTTACCGTTCACGTTCACAGTTGTTTTTGCAGTGTAGACTCTTAGCAGCGCGGCCGCAACTCACATTGACTTCCCAACGCGTTCCACCATTCAGGTTCCACAGTCCACCACTATACGTTCGCCAGCGTCGCCGTCGCTGCTGGCAGAGAGCTAGCGATCGCCGATCTGTTCCCACATGGAGAGAACAGACCGCAGCCGGCACTGAGAGAGAGTCGGCCCCAAGCTTGAAACGAGCTTAGTTTTTACAGCTCTCTTCTTGCCAGTGCACTGGGGGAAATGTTTTGGGGTTTTTTGTTAGAAAATAATATATTTCTTGCTTAAAGTGTCTGTATTTAAGTTATATTTTTTTAATTTTATTTTTTATTACAAAAATAATTTAATTATTTATATTTTTTATTGAAGATAACACTTTTTTTTAGAGTTATAGATGTATTTATTTACCATTGAACCCTTTTTTCTTCCAATAATCTTTCCTTTTTTCGAAAAATAATCACTTAATCCCCAAAAAAAACATTATTTTTCGACGTGTAGAGCCCAGTACTTGGTCACCGCCCGCTAAGAATGATTAATGACCGAAAATGGCCAATGCAATGGTTTTTTTTCCCCCAGTGCATGTCATTTACATAGACACTTCTTCCTCTTCCTCTGGTAATTTCCCGGTAAATTTCCATTGACAGGCATTCTTCTTCCTCTTCTTGTTTGGGTTTTTTGAGACAATTCTATTTTGGAATAAGTCGTCCTGCGGTTGGAAGACCCGAGGGAACCCCAAAGAAATACCGAGAAGGTCCTGAAGACAAAAAACACACCGAAATGAAGGCACTTGTCCGATAAGGGACATTCGGCGAATGTCCTTAGACTAAAATAAATCCCATTAAGAAAGCCAATTGAAGGGATTTAGCCGCGTTCTGGTATTGTTTTGGGCCTGGTACTTTACGCTACCTTTAATTAGCCGGCACTTGAACTGTTTAGGCCAGCATAATGGGAAATTAGGCCCACTTGGCATTAAGTGCAGTGAGGGAAATTTATGGGAGAGGAGGTATTTCATACAAATTTATTTTCAAACATTTTTTTACAAATTATTTTTGAAGGCTAGAGGATGTCCCTTCTCAGTATCGAACTTGTAGCTCTTATTTCTTTACATTTTCTCTCTGTGTATGGTCTGGAAGCCCCATCCTCCTCCGTCTGCTGGTCAAGTATTTGCCACTGACTTCAGGCCAAAGAAAAAAAACAAAAAGTTTAACAAATACGAGCCAACAACTCAAAATCATCCGCTTTTTGGTACTTTCCTTCCTTTTTTTTGGACTTTTTTTTCGGATATTTCTCCATCTGACGCTGATGATGGTGCTTGGTGCTTGGTGCTGAGGCTGAGCGGGCTCTTCCTCGGCGTTGTTTTGATGCTTTAAGTGAAATCAATTAAAAAATTTCTTTGTCTTTCGAATGTTTGCCTTCTGCCATCGGCCGGCCACCTCCCCGTTCTCCTCCCCCTCCTTTTTTTTTCGAGTGGCATTTGGAATTTTCAATGGAAATTAATTTCTTTAAAAAAAAAAATCATTTTTTCTCTCTGCTTATTTTCTCTTACTGCCAGCCTGCCTTTGTCCGCATATTTCTCCATCATGCTAATCATTTTCACTTTTATTTATTTTTTTTTTTTTTCGTTAATGTTCTCGTTTTCACTTTCCGAACAAGTTTCTACACAAATACCTATACAGATGTACGTATTTTTGAAAAGTGCCCAACATTAATTAAGAAAAGTACAAACAATACCCAAAGTTGTCAAAAGTTTTGTCCAAAAACTGGGCGAGAAGACTACAAAAAAATATAGTTAAGTAAACAAAATGGCCAGCTAATAATTTAATTATTTTTCAACAAAAAAATGTAAACAGAAAAATCGGAGAGCGACATTCAAGCAAAGGACAGAACACTGGATTTCCTCTTCAAAGGGGAAATTTTGGGGGGAAAAAGTAATTGTTTTCGTTGGCAGCTAATGGAGGGAGGGAGATCTGGGGATATAGGCGCCGCTTAAATGTACTTTTCGGCTTCAACTCAGAACGCAAATTGACAACTTAATGCCATCAAAGTTCAAAGGGCGAGGCCAACCCTGCCCCCCTCCCTCCCTCCCGCTGAAAAAAAGAAAAAGTTTGAAATCAATGTCGATGCTGAGTCCCGAATCTGATTCCGATGCCATCCGACATCCGACATTGACATTCAAATCTAAACATAAATAATAACATCGATAAACATATCAACACGCTGCCGGGCTGAAAAGCGGGTAAGGGCCTTGGGGCCTAAGCCGCATATGCATGCCAAAGATACCAAAAAAAAGAAAAACAAAAAAAGAAAGGAGAACATGGAAAGAAAACAGAAATCGAGGCTGGAGAATCGGGGGAAAAATATATATCGACAGCCGGGCGCCGGGCAGACATGAATCAAGTTTAAAGCGATACCCGAGAGGGGCAGCAAACATTTTTAGGATTCATTTGGAGCTGGGCGGGCCTACAAAAGAAAACATCAACACATCCCGACAGACACTATATGCCATGGAGCTGGAAAAATGCCGGGGCGGGTAGGAGGGTGGGGGCGAAGAAAAGCCAGGAAGACACAGGACACAAAAAAGGGATCACATGCCACAGGACAACATGAAAAGTGGACAGCAATTCGCAAGTGTGCCATTGGGAAAGCCATTTACATATCACTTTTCCTCTTTATTTCCCTTTTTTTTTGTATTCCTTCTTTTGTGGGTTTACTTAATGGTGTTTAGGGGGTTAAAAGGGGGGTTTCTAGGGTTAAAAGGTTGGTTCTAAAAGTAATTAGGGTCTGATAATTACTGGCATCTAAAAGTCATAGTTTTTATTTATTTTATCATAAAAGGCATTGCTTTGGTGCTACCTGGTACTTAGGGTAGGCTGCTAGGGTATATGGTGTTCCCTTCATCTGTCCGTCTGTCCGTTCAACTGTCCGCTAGTTCAAAGGCTTGTATCTCAGAGACCATAAGAGGTAGAGCTATAAGATTTTGGATCTAGACTCTTTGGACACCCACCCTAGTAGCACTACTCCCTACCTCCCTTTCCTGCCCATCTCCGAGCCATACCCAAGTCTTGACCAACTCGACGACAGCCCAGTGAAATATTTCCCTCGAAGCCTACAATCTTTGGCGAGCAGGCAGGCTGCCGGCCTGTTCGGTCGCTGATAAGCAAGACACGGCTTACCGGAAAAATGACTGGGAGATATATCCAAAGTCGTGACATTCAAACTGGACGACGATGAGTCATCAGAATGAGGGGGAAAAAAAAGAAAACAAAAACAAAAACAAAAACCTTAGGTTGCACGAAAGAAAGACCTTTCCTGGAAGGGAAACTCGGTGGTGCATGTTGGTGTGCACATCTGTGGCCCATTAATAAGTCGCCACTTCAAATTCCACGGTCTGTGTTATTAACCATTTGGTGGGCCTCTGCTCCTCCGATTCCTCAAGATGTTTGTTCAAAATCTTCCAGAGAAAACATGAAACACCAGCTTCTGTCAATCGGTAATTGGCTGTCCTTTCAAAATCTTGTTTTTTAAACTGGGAATAAATTGGAAAACTAAAAGTTTTCGAATCACATAATGTGTCGTTTCGAGTCGTTAAAAATAACTTTATTTTGGAGCAGGAGGACTGGTTAGGGGTTAATTACAATCAATTCTAATCGTCTTTAAATTGCTGCTTTTGCGGCTTCCTTTTCTGGGCCTCGCTCGCACTTTAAAAGGTGTTGCCTTGCCCGTTGGCTGTTTGGCTGTATTTTCCTGGGCTTCCGCCTCACGGGAGGGGAGCCACTCCCCTCCAGCTCTTCCTCTCGCTCGTCCTGCTCTGCCCATTTCCAGTTGGGCTGCCTAGTAAGTGCATGTAATTCCCATTAAGATACACTAGAAGTGGAGTTATTAAACTGGGTGGTGCAGAGGCCATTGGAATACGCTTTTATGGGAAATATCATAGACTTAGTCGGAGACTTTTGGGGTTGAAAGTTTGTCCAATTCTGGGTTATAGCCACCATGTAATGCCTCTGGTAGAGCATCTATACTTTGTCTCTTGGCGTTTTCTTCACAAACGCCAAGCGTTTTCCGCTTGATTCTATTTTCAAACTCGGCGGCACTAAACTGCACAGAAAACCAGCTGCCAACTGCCAACTGGCAACTGATTATGGGCAAGAGAGGCAGCAAAAAATGGAAACTGTTTTTGTGACGCTTTTCAATAGAAACTTCAGTTAACTCGAATGGGAACTGGCAGCGGACTAGGTCTACAGACCACAGTGGAGAGTTCTTAATCTTCAATTAAATCCCAGTCTGAATCAAAATCACAAATCTCATGACCCTCGGATCGGGAAAACCACTGAGATTGGGTTTGTCTTTGGATTTTCATTGCCGTCAATCACAGTTCCGCCCCCTCCTCCGTTGAAGTTCATTTGACGTGGTATTTACACACACACCCCACACCCACACCCTCTCTGGTCCATATATCCCCCAGATATATCCCACAACACCCGCATATTTCCCAGCCCGGGCGCTAATGTTCCCTGTCACAGGAGGCGATGGAAAGTGGCTGGAAAACTCTGCCCCTGGCACTCATCTGCCTGGCCAATTATCCCCCGGGTTTTTCTTAGTTTTTCCACCAAAAAAAATACAAAAAAAAAATGAAAATAAAAAGCAAGCGACCGTAGTCGAACCATTTGATGAATGGCCTGTCGCCGCAGCTCCTTCCACAGAGACAGTTTGCCGAAACTCCGGCTTGTCTCTCGAAATAGTTACTGTTGGCAAATGCCTGGGCACTCATCCTTTGATTCATGCTTCAAGTAACCACTCAGAGTGCATCATCTATCGAATATGTATATCGAATGATTCATATTCGTAATCCCCTTCCCGATCGGAGCAGTTCGATAAGCGGCTTCCACTTGCCCTGACTCTTCCAGTGCAGAAAGTTTCCATTTGCTGATGAGCTAATTAAGCGAATATTTTGATGCTGCATGCCCCCTTAAAGTGGAGAGTGGAGAATGGAGAGTGGAGAGTGGAGAGTTGATCCCCCCCTTTTTAACCTGTCTGCTCTCCACTAACCACTACCCACTACCCACTACCCATACTAGTTGGAGTCTCAAATGAAGTAAGAACCCTTCTCTCCTGTCTCTTTCTGTTCAGGTCTAGCCCTCTCCCTCTCCCTTAGGAAGGGGCGGGTCTTCTTGGTCTCTGTCTCTGTTATGTAATAGCATGTTAGGTGCATAACTTTTATTATTATGATTATACCCTTGCCTTTCCCTGCCTTGGCCAATGTTTTCTATACTCTACTTGTTGTTCTTGCCTCTCTCCATGCTATTGTTGTTGTTGGGTATATATGTATATATATTTATGTATATAGTAGAGTATATATTTTCATGGTAAAGTCGGGCTCTGGCTCTGAAGAGATACGTGAAAGTCACGTGAGTCATTAAAATGAAATAGCAGTCGAGTCTAAGTAGGAGCATGACGAAGGCAAAAATGGGGGAGATGATATGATGTTGTTAGTTGGTTCTATGCTTCTATTGTTGTTCTTATTGTTGTTGCTACTATTACTGGTGTTGCACTGGGACAGGAAGTAAACCTGGCCAACACACACACACAAACAGAAGCAAAAAAGGGCCAACACAGGTGCACTTCTTCTACACTTTTCTAAAACTTTATAGAAGTTTTGTGGCTAAAAAAATTCTTAAAAAATATAGAAAGAAATGGAAATAATATTTAAGGGTTTGCAAGACTATTTCTTCTAGTTGTTGGTATACTTTTTTGTTCAGTGCCTTCGCGTGAGTGATGAGATGCTTACTGCCATAAACAAAGCTGATGTTGCTGCTGTTGCTACTGTTGCTGTGTTGATGTTGCTGATGTTTCTGATGTTGCTGCTGCTACTGATGCTGTTCTTTTTGTCGGGTAGCTGCTGCTGTCAACGCTAATGCCATCGGAGCTGAGGTTTCTCCTGGGCTTTCGGACCCCAACCGACTCCGCCCGTCCCTGTCTCTGTCTCTGGTAGAGCGAGTCGGGTTCAGAGGTTGCACTTTCCACCGTCATCGTTGTCATTGTCAGCCCATTGTTCTCTGTATTCCGCTCTCCGTGTATATCTTGGCCCCTGGGATCGGGATTTTTAATTGCAATTAATTTCCAACATTCCCGGCGAGCAGTTTCCATCGCGCTAAGTGGCAGTTCATCATGTCCTTGCCCCCCCAGAGAGAGAGACACGGAGGATTGTTGCAAATGCGAATCGATTCCAGATCGATTAATAAGCGATAGGGATTAAGGACCTATTAGGACTATTTTAATGGCAATTCTTAACAGAAACTTTATTCTATGATAAGGACTCACTTTCACTCTCACTTTCACTTTCACTGACTTGGCCGACTGTCGATTCTGTGGCATAATTTCAGCTTTCGTTCTACCAATTGCCAGTGCAATTGCGTTACGAGCTTTTCTTGTCACTCAATTAACTTTTAATTATCCGCAAAATGAGAAGCTGCCCAACTGACTGACTGGCTAACTGGCAACTGAAAACTGTTTGCCGGGAAAACAACTTATCCAACAATTGGGAAATGGCCAAGACGAAACGCCAACCACCCGCATAATGGAAAAATAAGGTAAAAACGCGCCGGCGGTTAAAACTTCAGTTGTCATGGCCACTAATTGAAAACAGCAGGAGCCAGGGGAGGAACCATCCAGCTCCCCTATATATTATACTCTTTCTGTCCCCAGGGGACGGTATTGAAAGTGAAAGGTACTGGGTTGGTCTTTTCTTTCGGCAGGTTGGGCCACAAATACAGGTGATTGGGTCTCGTAACCATTAAATAACCATTTCACCCCATCAACTGTCAGGGAATTATGAAATTAGATTTTCTATTCAACAGTAAACTAATATACTAGTTTAGGAATAGTATAGGCTAGTTCTTGGACATAAGATTGGCGGAGCTATTGGCTTTGGTTGTAAGTCTCTAAGGGGACTCTATCCAGATGCTTAATGGTTTTTTCAGAAAAATTGTATTAAATTCTAAAAAATATTTTGTTTCTAGATTTTGATGAGGATTTATAAAGAAATGTCTCACAAATCTTTTGAGGTATTCCAGGGAAGAATCGGATAAGAATTCCTCAAGATATGGCATTCGTAGTGGGGCATTTAAGGAAATTCCATTTTTTGAAGGGGTCTCCCCAGGAAAATTTTGAAAAAAATCGAAAAAATATTTTGTTGTCAGATTTTGATGCAAAATGATGGGAAATCAGTCCAGAAATCGATTAAGATACTCCTCGCAAGAATCGGATGAGAATTGGCTGAGATATGGCCATCCCTAGGGGCTATAGCTCCAAAACCCACTTTTTGAAGGGGACACCCTTGAAAATTTTGAAAAAAATTTTAAAAATATTTTATTCTCAGATTTTGATGCAGTTTTATTGAGAACAAATCTACAAATCCATAAGTGCAAGTTTCGCAGGATTCGGACAAGAATTGGCCAAGATATAGCCCTCCCTGTGAGTCTAAGTTGAAAATCCCACTTTTTGAAGGGGACCCCCTTGAAAATTTGACAAAAAATCTAAAAAATATTTCGTTGTCAGATTTTAATGCAGATTTATGGGGAATTGATTCACAAATCATTTGATTTGTATTCCCAACAAAAATAGGAAACGAATTGGCAAAGCTACAGCCTCCGATCTGTGTAGTATTGTCGTTTTCTGGATTATTTATTCATTTTTCATAAAATGTGAAACAAAATCTAAAAAATGTTCACTTTTGTGAAGAATTGGCTTCAGAATTGGCCAAAGTATAGCCCTCGATGTGGGTCTTGGAGTAATTTTCTGATAAAATGGTTAGTTTTTCCCTGAAACTCGAAGACTATTAGTAGCCATTCCCCGACTTGAAACTAAACCAACCAAAGCCTCGATAAGAAAAGGCATAAATAATACAATTATTTGTCAAGTTTGACTGGCAGCTGCCGAAAATGAATAAAAAACTGAAATAAAAACAGAAATAATGAGAAAAAGCGGCTGTGAATTAAAGAAAACTAGCTAGGAGTTGCAGTTAAAGCGGCCAGAGCCATAGCCAGAGCCCATTAGGGCTTAATTATGGAGCGAGAGGAGAGGACATGATGGGAGGAGCCCGCTTATGTGAGTGGTGGATGGCGCTACTTGAGTCCTGGGCTCCGCCACCAAGGCTAACCCATTTTCTGGCCGCAATTTCATTTGTCTTTCGAGGGTCCTTTGGCATTTTATTTTCTATTTTTCGCCATCTCTGTCATTCTGTGCTGACATTAGACCATTTTTTTTTTTCGGTTAGTAATATGAATTATATTCTTTCGTCCTTTCCCAGAGTCGCTCTTGAATTTCGTTTCATTTTTATTTTCAATTTTAATGCTGGCCGCCTTCCGAAAGGAATTTGTGTCAAGTGCGTGAATTTTTTCTGCCCTTTTTTATGAGGGGGGGAGTAGGAGGAGGAGGAGTGCCTAATTTAGTGCCTTTTTTTGTCCCGAGAAGGCGGTCACGTTGGCATGCTTTATTATTATTATTTTATTACTTAGTCGTTGTTGTTCGTTTGCTCGTTTTCTAATTAATGCGTTTCTCTCCGCCTCGGAGGGAACTGCCACAATTCCATTCAATTCCATTCCTGGGCCATTAAACGCCATTAAAATTATGGCGGCTAATGCACGGAATGGCTGTGGCCTGCTGCCTGTCGCCTTAACCGGAAATTTTCTTCATTTTTTTTTGGCTAAAACCAAGCAGCCAGCCAGTCAGCCAGCCAGCCAGCCAGGCAACAGCAAGCTTCTGTGAAATATTAATTATTAGGAATTTCCGGCTTGTTGGTCGTCCAACAAAATGGTTGCGAAACGTTGGGAATGATTTATTGTTTAATTTCCATTTTATTTCCATGGCTTTTAATAATATAAACCAATAGATTCTGGTTGGAACTAATCAAGTTATTCGATTTGTGATCCCTTTTGCAGGACATGGCCACTGCTGGTACGCTGAAGTAGACGAGGAGCCAAGGACATTGAGACTCCTCCAGGGGTTGTGGGGAAAATGTGCAAAGGCAGCAAACTTATTAGCGAAATGCACGAAGTCAACAAATGGACAGAGAGTCCTTGCAAAGGAAAAGGAGAGCCAGAGACCGAACCAGCAGCCGCAAAAACAACGAGGTAAACGTCAAAACAAGCTGCAGGAACAAGAACTTGGGCAAAACCAACAAAGGCAACACCAACAGCAAGAGCAACAACAATACCATAATCAGCGTCAGGAGCAAGGACATCAAATAGAGCAAACGGCAATGGGGACAAATGAAGAGGTGGCCATGGGAGAGACAGTGGGAGAGACAGTGGGAGCGACAGCGGCTGCCAAGAAGCACGAACAGCAGACCCTGCCAACAGACTCCAAATGCAAAAGCAAACACAAATACAAATTCAAACACCAAGCCGGACGACGGCAGGACGAGGGACAGGAGGCGGAGGTAGTGCTGGCAGTGGAGGACCATAGGAAGGAGAAGGGAAATTGCAATAATGTTGCCAGCGTGCAGCAGCATGTCCTGCGGTTGGTCTGGCTCCTGCTACCGATTCTGCTGCTCCTCCAGCTGCCAGCCGTGGCAACCGCAGCCTCGATGACACCTTCGGCCAGGATCTCCAGTGCCAAAGGCACTGCACGTGAGCTCCTCTTCACTGAGATGGGCGGCATTAGTTCCCCATCCGCCGCAGGATCTCCCCAAGGAGGGCCCATCACCGGAGCTGCAGGAGGAGCTGGAACAGGCAGTGGTGGTGGCGGTGGCGGTGGCGGAGCAGCTGGCATCGAGTGCCCCAGCTTCGACAACTCGGCCTGTCCTTGCTACAAATTCGAGGATGGTAAGTGCGAACGGTCGAGCGAGCTAATTAAACGCATCAGCCGGAGACGTCGGAGCAAAGTTTATTGCACCCAGGACGTGCTGGGAGTGTGTGCAATAACAAGCTTGGAAGGACTAGGGGATGAGTCGACCAAACGATACCCAGTACTTCCATACCCCATATCCTTTCATGTCCGTTACTCTCTCTGAGGAACCAAGAGCCTTAACTTACTAGCCTTACAGGACATCCTGTCTAGTCCTTGGCCCTCGAGAGCGATTACTTCGTCAGATGCCAGGCACCCTCAGACACTGCTTCGCTAACCAATTCTCACAATTAAGTCGAAAGTCATTAGGGTATTCCAGTCTGGATGCTACTTTTTTCCGCAGGACCTGCCGACAGAGTCCTGCAATTGCTTTCCAATAAGAACTTATGTCTGGCATTCAAAACACACTCCTTAGATACCATTATTCGGTGTACTACAGAGCCAATATTATAGTCCTTGCACCTTTCAATTTATTGAGCTGGCGCAGGACTGGTCGGAGGTCCTTGGCCACTGGCCACTGGCCACTGGCTACTTGCCGCTCTGCCATGAATATTGATTAGAAAGGGGTGTGAATTCAAACGAATATGACATGCTACTTAGCCGCCAGCAGCTGGTGGGCCGGGCGGGGCAATAATATGAATTACAATGACCGGCTCCAGCTCCTGCTTTGGACAGATTGTTCGATTGTTCATCGCCCAGCGGGCTGGCAGGACATGCAGGATGTGCTGGTCGGACTAATTGAAATGCACAAAACACTCCTTGGGCTCTCTGCGGCTATACGATTAATATTCTCATTATCATTTCTCCCCCTCGCCCCATCCCGCAGGACTATTTCTGGAGTGTCCCGGCACCACGGCGATATCCTTGCGCTCAACCCTAGAGAGGATCTCGGCGCCGATCCATTCGCTATCCATCTATGACTTTGATCGTTCGGTGACGTCCCTATCGCAGGATGTCTTCCAGCCGGGCGTCCATATCCGGCATCTGCAGTTCTCACACTCGCACCTGGAGGCTCTCAAGGACAACAGTCTGCGCAACGTCCGCTCCAGCTTGGAGTCCTTGAGCATTGTTAACGGGAAATTGACACAGGTGAGGCATACAGGCATATTATTTACAAAGAAATGGTCTTTCATTGTGGTTTTGGGGGGCGGAGGGTCTTTCCCACAATGACTCTCAAACTGTACAGAAATCGTAGCATACTTTTTGGAGGGGTGGGTGGTGTATAGTGTGGAGGAGGAGGAGGTTCAGAACCTGGCTAAAGAGACAAACTATCCAGAAGCCTCGCGATGCACTTCAAGCTAATTAGTCCTTTTGGCTTCAATCCGAACAGGACGAATGGTTGCCACTCCCCAACCATGAAAGTATCCTGCGGCAACATACGGCGCCAAATAATGTTAAACAAAGTTGGGCAACCAAAAAAATGCAAATGGCTTTCTAAGCCATTAAATTTGGAAAAACAGCCGCCACAAAAGCAAAATCCAGTATCCCAGCGTGCGTTTCACATTCAACAGTGAACAGTGGCAAGTGGCAAGTGGCACAGGAGGCACAGGAGGCACAGGAGGCATAGGAGGCAGGAGGGGCAGCTAGCCGCCAGCCATAAAAAGTAATTTGCCGCCGCCGCTGAATAACAAACGAGCCAAAGCCAAAAACAATTGCGTTCAATAAAATAATTTGCAGGCGAGCTGGCAAACGCAACTGGCGAAAATCGGCCAGCCGGAAACGCACACACACACACACACACACGCACAGCTCACACAGATAGACAGCCATACCGGAAGTGAAACAGTGGGCTGTGGTGCGTTGGGTGGGCGTGGCTTGCGAGTGGTGCTTTAAGCGGCAACGCGGAAGTAAACAAAACCAAAGTGATTCCCCGAATATATTTCAACAGCGTATTAGCCCCAAATTAGCACAGAATTCGGAGGCCTTCTGCCTCATTTCGTCCTTTTGGCTCATTTTCCCCGAAATCTGGCCAAAAAAAGAAAAAGGAAAATGATAAAGAAACATTTCAATAAAGTTTTTGTGATTTAGCATTTAAAAGGCGATCAAATAATGGATGATGGAGATTCTTAAAGAAAAAATCAACAGGTCTTAGAGCTTTTAATTCTAGTTTTTCAAGGAGATTTCTTCACAGGATCTATTTTTGTCTATTTTTGCTAGGACCTATTAATGTAGATTTGTAGAGAATAAATTAAGGAATCTTTTGGAATATTACTTTCAAGGATCTGTTAAGAATAGCCTGTTAAGATATAGTCTCTCTAAGGTCCTGAAATTGAAGAGGTTTCTTGAGAAAAATGTGAAAAATCTGATTTGAAACTCTGTTTGTAGATTTTTGTATGAATTCTTAAAAAATTAATCTAGAAATCTTTTAAGGTAGTTAGTTTACAGATCGGGTATATTGTTCTTAAGAGTATATCCTTTGCAAGTCCTGATATAATCCCTAAAAAGAATCTAATCCCATTTATTTTTCACTTTTTTAGCTTAAATGGCCTTTAAATAATTATTTTTATACATACTTCTTAGTATATAGTTTATAATTATGTCAAGATATTAGGCCAATTCCAAATCCCACCCTTTAACTACATCGGAGAAGGCGTAGTCCTGGGTGGAAGGATAATGATGGGAAGACAGACATCGGGCTTGTCGCCCACCTGCCTGTTTCCGCAGAGCCTCCTATCAGTGCGCCGCCAGTCTGGAAATTCATGAAAAAATATTAAAAACCGAAGCATGGACACCCCCCTTCCATAACTCACTATTCCTGGGCCGGGAGTGGCAGTTCTGGTTGTTCAACTGACACCTGTTGGCCAGGACCTTGCAGCTCTGGCCGTTCCGCGAACGGACGCAGATCTCCTGCTCGGGGGGAGTCCGCCTGCAGGCGACAGGACGCGCGGGACAGGGATAGAAGCAGGGCCTGCGGTTCGCGGCGCCCACGCCCCTGATGCCGCGACACTCCAGGTCCTTGGTGTGGACCACTCCTGCCGAGATGCCGCGGCGGTTGGCCAATAGGAGCTGGCAGATGTTGCCGAAGCGCTGGCAGTCTCCGTTGGGCAGTCGGCCGCAGACCCGGGGACTGCTGGCCAGGCACACCGGTAGCAGGATGCAGCGCGGGGGGAAGGGCGGCCGGATAATGGATATCCTGGCGGTGGTGCTGGTGGCTATTTCCGTGGTGGTGGCATTAGTTTTCCAACTAAAAGCTACTAGTACCAGGCCTGGAGAGGTTACAAATTATTATTGTTTTAATTTTTAGGATAAGAGTCCTTAGTGTCCAAGTCCTTACTTAAAATAGTTCCCCATTTAGGACACATCTTAGGGCTTCAAGTTTGGAAATTTCTGATTATTTTCTGCTCCAGTTTAGACGCTTTTTATATAAAAAGTTTTGGGGAGTTTTAAAAATAAAAACCCGGAAGCTGTGCTCCAAAACCCGCTACCTAGTTGAGTGGAAAGCTTCCAAGACAAGTCTCTTCACAAAAAAGCTAAAGACCAAGAAAGAAAATCGAAGACAAAAGCCATGAAGCCTTTTAAGAAACAAAACACATGCCGGAAGGACTTTAAACTCCTCAAGAACCAGTCCTATAAAAGGTAATACTTACCAGTCGAAAGATATCATTCCCTGGCTGGAAATCAAGAACTGAAGATCCTAGAAGCCTCTCAGAACCATGTCCAAGCTGAGTCTCATCCTGCTGATTGCCACTATTGTGGTGGCCATTGAGGCGGAGGGCATGGCCCGGCCACGTTGCCGCAATCGCTGCACCCCCAAGGACCTGGAGGAGCCCAGGACGATCTGTGCTCGGGAAGAGTCGAGCAACAAGTGCCGGAGGCTGAAGCCCTGCCAGCTGCAGCAGCAGAACTGCCTGCGAAGGATCACCGGCCGGGAGCTGCTCCAGGAGACGTGCCTCGCCCGTTGTCGCCGGATACCCAGCGGCTCGCAAGGACCTTGTGCCCCGTCCCGTTCTCTGATTCCAGTTCCGGTGATTGGGAGGGATTAGAAGAGGGAGGCCCGCTGCCACTGCCACTGCCACTGTCACTGGCCACTGCTCAGTGTCTTTGGAATTCAAATAACCATAAATATTTCATAATGTGCCAACAATAAAAATAAATATTATTTTATGGCATGGAACCTGCTCTTCTCGTTCGGCCAGCCAGCCAGCCACTGCCAGGGGCCATAAATTGTCGGGCGAAGTCGCGTCCTGTGCCATCGCATGTCCTGGGCCGGGCGCTGGCGAGGGGCGCCGCGAAAAGTTCAATAAATTAAAATCGGCTGCCATAAATTTCCATGTCAGTACATTAATTAAAAGGCCGTAATTCGCTTTGTCCAGCTCACAGGTGACATTCGGCTTTCGGGGAGATGGTCCTGACGGCCCGCCCACCCCAGGCCACTGGCTGCAGGATGTGTGTGTGGGTGTGTGTGTTCAATCAGTGCAATTAAACGTCTCTCCTGGCGATTCTCTCCCAGGCTGTTGGCTTCCACTGGCAACTGTCGAAAAGTGTCTGCGAAAGGCGCCCCGGATGGCCGCCAGCCGGCTCTCAAGGGTCACAAAAGATTCGGGGATTCTCTGGCCAGAAAGTCAGAGTCCTGATCGAAAAGCAAGGCATACTTGCACTTGCCTTGGCGTTTTAATTAATAATCGGACCGGAGGCCAACTAGATTGATTTTAAGCCAAAAGGCCAACAGGGGAGGCCTGAGTAGGCCCGTATATTCCACCTTTTTGGACTCAAATCCGGAAACGGCAAGTGCCTCCAATCGAGTAGGCCTTGCCGCCCGTTTGTCAAGGTACTTTTTTTTTCGAGTCCGGAACCTCATTCGTCAGTGGAAGCCGTCCTGTGAAGAAGTCTCTCTCCAAGCAGCAGCAGCAGCAGTCGGAAAAAAAAACAAATCATAAAAAAAAACTACATTTAAAAAAAAAAAAAAAAAACGAGAAGAAAAAAAATGCCAAAAATTCAAGGAAACAAGAACCGTGCCCCGGATTCCGGGGAGCCGGCTCCGAAGCGGGAGCGCAAGGAGCGGAAGGAGGGCGGCGGTGGATCGCCGAAGCAGTCGCAGCGCAGCCACCGCAAGGACCACCGCAGCAAGGACAACTCCAAGGGCAGCGCCAAGGACGCCAGCGGATCGAGTGGCCACCGGCAGCGCAGCCCCTCGCCCGCGCCCTCCAACAACTCCGTCAGCAGCGACTTCAGCTCCGAGTCGAGCTACACCGAGTCGAGCAGCAGCTCGTCGGGCTCTTCCACCTCCTCCAGTTCCCTTAGCAGCTCCTCCTTGTCGAGCGACAGCGATGACGAACCGGAGCGCTCCGAAAGGTCCGACCGGAAGCACAAGTGCTGCCACCACCGGCACCACCATCGCCGTCGCCGCCGGTACCATAGGCCGCGCCGCCGCCGCCGTCGCCACCGGGGGCACACCTCGAGGCGGAGCAAGCGGAGTCGCCGGGACAAGTCCGGGCACTCGGAAAAGGCCCATGTCATGGTCACCTCTACTCCGTTGAAGGCGCCGGCTAACCATCCTATACCCGTTATTCATATTCCGGACCCGGTGCCGCAGCCGGTGCCGGCACCCATCGCGGCGGCCATGGTTGTGCCCCAGCCGGTGCCGGCGCCCGTGCCCGCTCCCGTGCCGGCGCCAATGCCCCTTCCCATGCCAGCGGTCAGCCACGGCCCGGAAGGCGGCGTCCGGAAGCCGCGCATCCGCTACCCCCAGCCAGGACCCGACGCTGCCGTCACCCAGCACTCCAACGCCAATCACATCTCCAGCACTGGCCCCCACGCCCAGCTGTCCACTGGGGCGAAGCTCAGCGTGACGGCCACCAGCTCTGGAGTATGTGTGACCACCGGGGCGACGACCTTCTCGAATGCCCGGGACAGCGAGCCCATATTCCCGGAAGTGAGCAGCTACAAGAGCAAGATCCAGACCAGCAGGACCATCATCAGCATAGCCAGCGCCTCCAACAAGTCCCCCGGGGCGATGAAGAGCAGCATCACGAAGCCGTTGGCGAGCGGTGGCCAGCAGAAGCCCAGCCATAGCGAGGCCCAGAAGAGTACCAACCAGATGTCCAACCCTGGGGGCCAGATCCAGAGCACCAGCACCACCACCACCACCACCTCGAAGCCGAGCATCAGCAGCTCCCAGAACAACCACGGCCAGCTGGAAGGCAAGAACGAGCCCGTGAGGCTGGGCAGGATCGTTGTTCCCAACTACAACGCCGCCAGAGCCAGCCGCCGGGGCATGGATCAGTCCCCGGACTCGGAGGAAGCGCCAAGGCGTCAGTGGCAGAACAGCCGGATGCGGTTCATGCAACGCAATCAGCGCAGTCGTAGTGGCAGTCGGTTGGATAGCGACATTGGGGACGGCAAGGAGAACTCTGGGAGCAACAATGGTGGGAGTAACATGCGTCACTTCAACAACAACAACAACAACATGAACAACAAGAACAATAACAACGACAACAACAACAAGCCATCGCATTTCAACTTCAGCCGACTGCCAGTGCGGATAGTGCGTCTGCACATCAAGGGCCTAACCCGCCAAGTGACCAAGGAGCACATCTCGGAGATCTTCGGCCACTTCGGCGCGATCACGGCGGTGGACTTTCCCACGGACCGTTTCCAGGGACGCTTGGGCCGGGGCTACGCCTTCGTGGAGTACATCCGGCCGGAGGACTGCGCCCGCGCCATCAAGCACATGAACGGCGGCCAGATCGACGGCAAGCGGATCGTCGTCTCGGCCTTCCAGGAGAACATGCTGCGGGCACCGTGGCGCCAGTACCGTCGCTACTCCCCCGTCCGCCGCCGCCAGCGACAGAAGTCCAACTCCAAGTCCCGCTCCCCCTCGATCTCGGTCATCTCCCGCTCCAACTCGAAGTCGCCGCGTGGTGGCCGTGCCAGGCCGCGTTTCAAGTCGCGCTACCAGTCCAGTTCCCGGTCCAGGACTAGGTCCCGTTCCCGCTCCCGTTCCTCGCCGCGCTACGGCCAGTACCATCGGCCCAGCTCAAGGCCATAACAAGGTCACATCAAGGTCACATCATGGTCACATCAAGGTCACATCTACCTTCTGACTATTATTTGTGATTTATGAAATATTTTTAAATAAAAACCAAAACGGGAAGAGGTCTCATGGGCTCTAAGGAAAGTTATTCTCTTCGAAATGGAATAAAGAACTAAAGGGGAGTATAGACCCTTTACCAGATAGCCCGGCAATTGCATAACAATTTATTTATTTTTATTTTTTGAATAAGATCCAATCTCCCCTTTTTGGAATAAAAAAAAATGCAAATAAAGTCTCGAAAAATGGCAAAAAACAGAAGCTCGTCTAGTCGCGTGTTGCTGCCACGCGAGTGGGTTTCAATTTATTGGCATCCGAGGCAATTTAATTGTTCCGATGGCTCCGACGAGCAGGTGAACAAACAAGTAAACAATTCCCCGCCGAGGACGCTTCAGGTGTTCCAAGTGGACGGCAAAAAAAATACAAAAAAAAGAATGAGAAATCAAGTGAAAAATGTATTCCGCACAATGGGACTTTTAATTACAGATTTTGGCAAAAAAAAAAAGGGGTGGATGGAGCAGATCGCGGGTCACAAAGGTGAAAGGTTAAAAAAAAAAAAGTAGAGCAGGACTAGTGCAAGCACACGTGCCACGCGGCGTATACGCAATATTCGGGGATTACGCGAGGACTTCTTTGACATTCCAGCTTGGGGGGGTTTCATTTCAGGGAATATGATTGGAAAGCCATGCCAACTAACCTTTAACCTTTAAGCCTCTTAAAGCTAAAAAACTAATAATTAATATTTTATTCTTTTCCCTTCCCAGATGCCCTCACGCGCCTTGAGCGCCATGCAGAAGCTGACGGCCCTGGACTTTGATTACAACGAGATCGTGCGGGTGGAGGACTACAGCTTCTACGGGCTGCGGCTCTCCAAGCTGAACCTGAAGGGCAACCGGCTGCAGGGTATGCCGGAGCACGCCTTCGCCGGACTGGAGGAGTGCCTGCAGGAGATCGACGTGTCGGAGAACGGCCTTAGGACCTTTCCCTGATGGCCCTCCGGAAGCTGGACCATCTGAGGATACTGCGGCTCTCCAACAACCGCATCGCCACCTTCTACGGGGACATCCAGCTGGCCACCAACAATGCCACGGCGGCGGCGGCGGCAGCGGCTGCCCTGCAACTGCCCTCCCTCATCTTCCTCGACCTGAGCTCCAACCAGTTTGCCGAGATCGGGGACGACTGCTTCCGGGCCTTCCCCCAGCTGAAGACCCTGTCGTTCTACGCCAACCAGATCGAGATTGTCCAGCCGGAGGCGTTCAAGAGCTTGAGGGAGCTGATGTCCCTGGACATGTCGCATAACCGGATAGTCACCCTCGACCCGAAGGTGTTCGAGAGGAACAAGCGCCTCCAGACGGTGGACCTGAGCCACAACCACATCCACGCCATCGGCGGAGTCTTCTCGGACCTGCCCCAGCTGCGGGAGGTGTTCCTCAGCGAGAATAACATCCTGGAGCTGCCAGCGGACGCTTTTACCAACTCCACCAACGTGGACGTCATCTACCTGGAGTCGAACGCCATCGGCCACATCGATCCGAACGTGTTCAGCACGCTGGTGAACCTGGACCACCTCTATCTGCGCTCGAACTTCATTCCGCTGCTGCCGGTGACCCTGTTCGACAAGTGCACGAAGCTATCGTCCCTGTCGCTGGACAACAACGAGATCCAGGACCTGGAGATCGGCATGTTCAGGAAGCTGGAGCACCTAAGGGAGGTGCGTCTGCACAACAATCGCATCCGGCGGGTGAGGAAGGGGGTGTTCGAGCCGCTGCCGGCCCTGCAGGAGCTGCACATCCAGAAGAACAGCATCGAGGACATCGAGCCGCAGGCCTTCCACACCCTGCTCAACATGCAGCACATCAATCTGCAGGACAACCAGCTGACCGTCCTGGAGGACATATTCCCGGAGGACAACTCCAGCCTGCTTTCCGTCCAGCTGGAGGCCAACTACCTGCACAAGGTGCATCCGCGCACCTTCCGGCGCCAGCAGAAGGTGCAGATTATGTGGCTGCGGGACAACCAGTTGGTGCGCGTGGAGAGATCCTTCTTCGCGGACACCCCGCAGCTGGGCCGGCTCTATCTAAGCGACAATCGCATCCGGGACATCGAGAAGGACACGTTCGGGAGCCTGCTGCTGCTGCAGTTCCTCGACCTGAGCGGCAACCAGCTGCGGCAGCTAAGACGCGACTACTTCGCGCCGCTGCAGAGCCTCGAGGAGCTGAGCCTGGCCCGCAACCACATCGAGGCCATCGAGGGGTATGCCTTCGCCAAGCTGAAGAGCCTCAAGTCCCTCGACCTCTCCCACAATCCCCTCGTCCAGATCACCCGGGACGTCTTCCTCGACGAGCTGCCGCTCAGCTCGCTGAGCCTGGCCAACTGCTCGCTCCGGAAGCTGGAGCAGCACACCTTCAAGTCGCTGACCAACCTGAACGACCTGAATCTGGAGCGGAACCTGCTCAACCCGGCTGACATCCAGAAGCTGGACGTGCCGAACCTGCGCAAGCTCCAGCTCTCGCACAACAATTTCAGCCACGTGGGCCTGGGCGGCAATGCCGGCGGCATCATGGCCGGAATGTTCGACAAGCTGCGCTCCCTGCAACAGCTGACCATGGCCAATTGCAGTCTGGGGCAAGTGCCGGACCTGCTCTTCTCCAAGAACCCCAACCTGGTCAAGCTCGATCTCTGCGACAATCGGCTCAGCCAGATGAACAGGAACATCTTCAGCGGGCTGAACGTCTTCAAGGAGCTGCGCCTGTGCCGGAACCTGCTCACGGAGTTCCCGCACATCGCCCTCTACAACCTGAGCACCCTGGAGAGCCTGGACCTGGCCAGGAACCACCTGGCCTCCATAGACTTCTTCAAGCTGAGCGGCACCCTCAACCTCCGCCAGCTCATCTTGAAGGACAACAAAATCACAGCCCTGAGCGGCTTCAATGCCGTCAATCTGACCCAGCTGGATAGCGTGGACCTGAGTGGCAACTCGCTGCTGTCGCTGCCAGCCAACTTCCTGAGGCATTCGATTAATCTGCAGCGAGTCGACCTGTCCAGCAACCGCTTCCTGCAAATCCCGTCCTCGGCCCTCTCGGACGTCTCCATACCGCGCCTCTCCTGGCTGAACCTCACCGGCAATCCCATCAATCGCATCTACACCGTCAAGGAGGAACGGTATCCGTACCTCAAGGAGCTCTACATCTGCCAGACCAATCTCTCCATACTGACGTCCAAGGACTTCGAGGCCTTCCAGGCCCTGCAGCACCTGCATTTGGTCAACAATCGCATCACCCGCATATCGCCCGGCGCCTTCAAGTCGCTCACCAACCTCCTGACCCTCGACCTGAGCGTCAACGAGCTGGAAATGCTGCCCAAGGAGCGCCTGCAGGGCCTCAAGCTGCTCCGGTTCCTCAACATTTCGCACAACACCCTCAAGGACCTCGAGGAGTTTAGCGCCGATCTCTCCGAGATGCAAACCCTGGACCTTAGCTTCAATCAGTTGGATCGCATTTCGAAGAAGACCTTCCGGAACCTGCACGGCCTGGTGGAGCTCCTCCTGATGGGCAACCGGATGACCGTTTTGTCCAACGACGCCTTCCGCTACTTGAGGAAGCTGCACCTGCTGGACCTCAGGAAGAACTACTTCGAACTGGTGCCCCTGGATCCTCTGAAGCCGCTGGAAACCAATCTGAAGACTCTCAAACTGGAGGGTAAGCGATGTTTCTATTTTAAAAGAATAATTAAGATTTTATGAAAAAATGCGAAATGGCAAGGGAAACATCTATCGGCAATAGTATCGTATAAAAAGTGGCATCGCTACGCCTATCGAAGTTCCTACCGAAAGGTGGCCACACTTGTCCAGAACTTGAAGCCCTTGGACGAGCCCTCATTTCTATTCAGTAGCCGTCGGCTCCTCGACCAGAACAGGTCGAGACCTCCTTTTTATTTAAATATTTTTATTCTTTTTTTATTTTATTTAAATTAAATCCAAGCAATTGCCTTGTAATGCACTCGCTTGTGGTTGGATATTTCTATTTTATTTGAAAATTATTTAAATTCAATTTTTATTCTATTTTATTTTATTTATTTTTTTTTTAAACCTTGGGTTCTCCAATGCATTAACAAGATCGCTGGCCAGCTTGGGTCCTCTCTCCTTTTAATTTCCCTAAATTATTTTTCCCATTTCATGCAATGGGCCTTACATAGCTCTTATCACAGCTCATGTTGGTTCCTATTTTTTTAATTATTTAATTTATTAATTTGTTAAAAAAAAACATTGGGTTCTCCAATGCATTAACAAGATCGCTGGCCAGCTTGGGTCCTCTCTCCTTTTAATTTCCTTAAATTATTTTTCCCATTTCATGCAATGGGCCTTACATAGCTCTTATCACAGCTCATGTTGGTTCCTATTTTTTTAATTTTTATTTTATTAATTTGTTAAAAAAAAACATTGGGTTCTCCAATGCATTAACAAGATCGCTGGCCAGCTTGGGTCCTCTCTCCTTTTAATTTCCTTAAATTATTTTTCCCATTTCATGCAATGGGCCTTACATAGCTCTTATCACAGCTCATGTTGGTTCCTATTTTTTTAATTTTTATTTTATTAATTTGTTAAAAAAAAACATTGGGTTCTCCAATGCATTAACAAGATCGCTGGCCAGCTTGGGTCCTCTCTCCTTTTAATTTCCTTAAATAATTTTTCCCATTTCATGCAATGGGCCTTACATAGCTCTTATCACAGCTCATGTTGGTTCCTATTTTTTTAATTTTTATTTTATTAATTTGTTAAAAAAAACATTGGGTTCTCCAATGCATTAACAAGATCGCTAGCCAGCTTGGGTCCTCTCTCCTTTTAATTTCCCTAAATTATTTTTCCCATTTCATGCAATGGGCCTTACATAGCTCTTATCACAGCTCATGTTGGTTCCTATTTTTTTAATTTTTATTTTATTAATTTGTTAAAAAAAAACATTGGGTTCTCCAATGCATTAACAAGATCGCTAGCCAGCTTGGGTCCTCTCTCCTTTTAATTTCCCTAAATTATTTTTCCCATTTCATGCAATGGGCCTTACATAGCTCTTATCACAGCTCATGTTGGTTCCTATTTTTTTAATTTTTATTTTATTAATTTGTTAAAAAAAAACATTGGGTTCTCCAATGCATTAACAAGATCGCTAGCCAGCTTGGGTCCTCTCTCCTTTTAATTTCCCTAAATTATTTTTCCCATTTCATGCAATGGGCCTTACATAGCTCTTATCACAGCTCATGTTGGTTCCTATTTTTTTAATTTTTATTTTATTAATTTGTTAAAAAAAAACATTGGGTTCTCCAATGCATTAACAAGATCGCTGGCCAGCTTGGGTCCTCTCTCCTTTTAATTTCCTTAAATTATTTTTCCCATTTCATGCAATGGGCCTTACATAGCTCTTATCACAGCTCATGTTGGTTCCTATTTTTTTAATTTTTATTTTATTAATTTGTTAAAAAAAAACATTGGGTTCTCCAATGCATTAACAAGATCGCTGGCCAGCTTGGGTCCTCTCTCCTTTTAATTTCCTTAAATTATTTTTCCCATTTCATGCAATGGGCCTTACATAGCTCTTATCACAGCTCATGTTGGTTCCTATTTTTTTAATTTTTATTTTATTAATTTGTTAAAAAAAAACATTGGGTTCTCCAATGCATTAACAAGATCGCTGGCCAGCTTGGGTCCTCTCTCCTTTTAATTTCCTTAAATTATTTTTCCCATTTCATGCAATGGGCCTTACATAGCTCTTATCACAGCTCATGTTGGTTCCTATTTTTTTAATTTTTATTTTATTAATTTGTTAAAAAAAAACATTGGGTTCTCCAATGCATTAACAAGATCGCTAGCCAGCTTGGGTCCTCTCTCCTTTTAATTTCCCTAAATTATTTTTCCCATTTCATGCAATGGGCCTTACATAGCTCTTATCACAGCTCATGTTGGTTCCTATTTTTTAATTTTTATTTTATTAATTTGTTAAAAAAAAACATTGGGTTCTCCAATGCATTAACAAGATCGCTAGCCAGCTTGGGTCCTCTCTCCTTTTAATTTCCCTAAATTATTTTTCCCATTTCATGCAATGGGCCTTACATAGCTCTTATCACAGCTCATGTTGGTTCCTATTTTTTTAATTTTTATTTTATTAATTTGTTAAAAAAAAACATTGGGTTCTCCAATGCATTAACAAGATCGCTGGCCAGCTTGGGTCCTCTCTCCTTTTAATTTCCTTAAATTATTTTTCCCATTTCATGCAATGGGCCTTACATAGCTCTTATCACAGCTCATGTTGGTTCCTATTTTTTTAATTTTTATTTTATTAATTTGTTAAAAAAAAACATTGGGTTCTCCAATGCATTAACAAGATCGCTGGCCAGCTTGGGTCCTCTCTCCTTTTAATTTCCTTAAATTATTTTTCCCATTTCATGCAATGGGCCTTACATAGCTCTTATCACAGCTCATGTTGGTTCCTATTTTTTTAATTTTTATTTTATTAATTTGTTAAAAAAAAACATTGGGTTCTCCAATGCATTAACAAGATCGCTGGCCAGCTTGGGTCCTCTCTCCTTTTAATTTCCTTAAATTATTTTTCCCATTTCATGCAATGGGCCTTACATAGCTCTTATCACAGCTCATGTTGGTTCCTATTTTTTAATTTTTATTTTATTAATTTGTTAAAAAAAAACATTGGGTTCTCCAATGCATTAACAAGATCGCTAGCCAGCTTGGGTCCTCTCTCCTTTTAATTTCCCTAAATTATTTTTCCCATTTCATGCAATGGGCCTTACATAGCTCTTATCACAGCTCATGTTGGTTCCTATTTTTTTAATTTTTATTTTATTAATTTGTTAAAAAAAAACATTGGGTTCTCCAATGCATTAACAAGATCGCTAGCCAGCTTGGGTCCTCTCTCCTTTTAATTTCCCTAAATTATTTTTCCCATTTCATGCAATGGGCCTTACATAGCTCTTATCACAGCTCATGTTGGTTCCTATTTTTTTAATTTTTATTTTATTAATTTGTTAAAAAAAAACATTGGGTTCTCCAATGCATTAACAAGATCGCTGGCCAGCTTGGGTCCTCTCTCCTTTTAATTTCCTTAAATTATTTTTCCCATTTCATGCAATGGGCCTTACATAGCTCTTATCACAGCTCATGTTGGTTCCTATTTTTTTAATTTTTATTTTATTAATTTGTTAAAAAAAACATTGGGTTCTCCAATGCATTAACAAGATCGCTGGCCAGCTTGGGTCCTCTCTCCTTTTAATTTCCTTAAATTATTTTTCCCATTTCATGCAATGGGCCTTACATAGCTCTTATCACAGCTCATGTTGGTTCCTATTTTTTTAATTTTTATTTTATTAATTTGTTAAAAAAAACATTGGGTTCTCCAATGCATTAACAAGATCGCTGGCCAGCTTGGGTCCTCTCTCCTTTTAATTTCCTTAAATTATTTTTCCCATTTCATGCAATGGGCCTTACATAGCTCTTATCACAGCTCATGTTGGTTCCTATTTTTTTAAATTGGCCGAGCTATGGCCATCGGAAGGGGGAGAAATGTCCGGGATTCGCAAAAATCGAAAAATCTAGATTTTCATGGGGGTACCCCTTGGAAAATTTCGAAAATTTTCAAATCGGCTTTTAAGCCAAATTTTGAATAAGGAAACCCGGCAATTAGTTCCCTGATTACAAAACGGTACCTCATTTCCAGATCGGATGTAAATTGGCCGAGCTATGGCCATCGGAAGGGGGAGAAATGTCCGGGATTCGCAAAAATCTAAAAATCAAGATTTTCATGGGGGTACCCCTTGGAAAATTTCGAAAATTTTCAAATCGGCTTTTAAGCCAAATTTTGTATAAGGAAACCCGGCAATTAGTTCCCTGATTACAAAACGGTACCTCATTTCCAGATCGGATGTAAATTGGCCGAGCTATGGCCATCGGAAGGGGGAGAAATGTCCGGGATTCGCAAAAACCGAAAAATCAAGATTTTCATGGGGGTACCCCTTGAAAAATTTCGAAAATTTTCAAATCGGCTTTTAAGCCAAATTTTGAATAAGGAAACCCGGCAATTAGTTCGCTGATTACAAAACGGTACCTCATTTCCAGATCGGATGTAAATTGGCCGAGCTATGGCCATCGGAAGGGGGAGAAATGTCCGGGATTCGCAAAAATCTAAAAATCAAGATTTTCATGGGGGTACCCCTTGAAAAATTTCGAAAATTTTCAAATCGGCTTTTAAGCCAAATTTTGAATAAGGAAACCCGGCAATTAGTTCCCTGATTACAAAACGGTACCTCATTTCCAGATCGGATGTAAATTGGCCGAGCTATGGCCATCGGAAGGGGGAGAAATGTCCGGGATTCGCAAAAACCGAAAAATCAAGATTTTCATGGGGGTACCATGAATTTTTTCGAAAATTTTTTCGAAAATTTTCAAATCGGCTTTTAAGCCAAATTTTGAATAAGGAAACCCGGCAATTAGTTCCCTGATTACAAAACGGTATCTTATTTCCAGAT
Organism: Drosophila monieri; assembly: GCA_035047585.1. Classification (NCBI taxonomy): domain Eukaryota; kingdom Metazoa; phylum Arthropoda; class Insecta; order Diptera; family Drosophilidae; genus Drosophila; species Drosophila monieri. The sequence goes on from JAWNPJ010000067.1 coordinate 4,973,398, forward strand.
CGGATGTAAATTGGCCGAGCTATGGCCATCGGAAGGGGGAGAAATGTCCGGGATTCGCAAAAACCGAAAAATCAAGATTTTCATGGGGGTACCCCTTGAAAAATTTCGAAAATTTTCAAATCGGCTTTTAAGCCAAATTTTGAATAAGGAAACCCGGCAATTAGTTCCCTGATTACAAAACGGTACCTCATTTCCAGATCGGATGTAAATTGGCCGAGCTATGGCCATCGGAAGGGGGAGAAATGTCCGGGATTCGCAAAAACCGAAAAATCAAGATTTTCATGGGGGTACCCCTTGAAAAATTTCGAAAATTTTCAAATCGGCTTTTAAGCCAAATTTTGAATAAGGAAACCCGGCAATTAGTTCGCTGATTACAAAACGGTACCTCATTTCCAGATCGGATGTAAATTGGCCGAGCTATGGCCATCGGAAGGGGGAGAAATGTCCGGGATTCGCAAAAATCTAAAAATCAAGATTTTCATGGGGGTACCCCTTGGAAAATTTCGAAAATTTTCAAATCGGCTTTTAAGCCAAAGTTTGAATAAGGAAACCCGGCAATTAGTTCGCTGATTACAAAACGGTACCTCATTTCCAGATCGGATGTAAATTGGCCGAGCTATGGCCATCGGAAGGGGGAGAAATGTCCGGGATTCGCAAAAACCGAAAAATCAAGATTTTCATGGGGGTACCCCTTGAAAAATTTCGAAAATTTTCAAATCGGCTTTTAAACCAAATTTTGAATAAGGAAACCCGGCAATTAGTTCGCTGATTACAAAACGGTACCTCATTTCCAGATCGGATGTAAATTGGCCGAGCTATGGCCATCGGAAGGGGGAGAAATGTCCGGGATTCGCAAAAATCTAAAAATCAAGATTTTCATGGGGGTACCCCTTGGAAAATTTCGAAAATTTTCAAATCGGCTTTTAAGCCAAAGTTTGAATAAGGAAACCCGGCAATTAGTTCGCTGATTACAAAACGGTACCTCATTTCCAGATCGGATGTAAATTGGCCGAGCTATGGCCATCGGAAGGGGGAGAAATGTCCGGGATTCGCAAAAACCGAAAAATCAAGATTTTCATGGGGGTACCCCTTGAAAAATTTCGAAAATTTTCAAATCGGCTTTTAAGCCAAATTTTGAATAAGGAAACCCGGCAATTAGTTCGCTGATTACAAAACGGTACCTCATTTCCAGATCGGATGTAAATTGGCCGAGCTATGGCCATCGGAAGGGGGAGAAATGTCCGGGATTCGCAAAAATCTAAAAATCAAGATTTTCATGGGGGTACCCCTTGGAAAATTTCGAAAATTTTCAAATCGGCTTTTAAGCCAAAGTTTGAATAAGGAAACCCGGCAATTAGTTCGCTGATTACAAAACGGTACCTCATTTCCAGATCGGATGTAAATTGGCCGAGCTATGGCCATCGGAAGGGGGAGAAATGTCCGGGATTCGCAAAAATCTAAAAATCAAGATTTTCATGGGGGTACCCCTTAAAAAATTTCGAAAATTTTCAAATCGTCTTTTAAGCCAAATTTTGAATAAGGAAACCCGGCAATTAGTTCCCTGATTACAAAACGGTATCTTATTTCCAGATCGGATGTAAATTGGCCGAGCTATGGCCATCGGAAGGGGGAGAAATGTCCGGGATTCGCAAAAACCGAAAAATCAAGATTTTCATGGGGGTACCCCTTGAAAAATTTCGAAAATTTTCAAATCGGCTTTTAAGCCAAATTTTGAATAAGGAAACCCGGCAATTAGTTCGCTGATTACAAAACGGTACCTCATTTCCAGATCGGATGTAAATTGGCCGAGCTATGGCCATCGGAAGGGGGAGAAATGTCCGGGATTCGCAAAAATCTAAAAATCAAGATTTTCATGGGGGTACCCCTTGGAAAATTTCGAAAATTTTCAAATCGGCTTTTAAGCCAAAGTTTGAATAAGGAAACCCGGCAATTAGTTCGCTGATTACAAAACGGTACCTCATTTCCAGATCGGATGTAAATTGGCCGAGCTATGGCCATCGGAAGGGGGAGAAATGTCCGGGATTCGCAAAAACCGAAAAATCAAGATTTTCATGGGGGTACCCCTTGGAAAATTTCGAAAATTTTCAAATCGGCTTTTAAGCCAAAGTTTGAATAAGGAAACCCGGCAATTAGTTCGCTGATTACAAAACGGTACCTCATTTCCAGATCGGATGTAAATTGGCCGAGCTATGGCCATCGGAAGGGGGAGAAATGTCCGGGATTCGCAAAAACCGAAAAATCAAGATTTTCATGGGGGTACCCCTTGAAAAATTTCGAAAATTTTCAAATCGTCTTTTAAGCCAAATTTTGAATAAGGAAACCCGGCAATTAGTTCCCTGATTACAAAACGGTATCTTATTTCCAGATCGGATGTAAATTGGCCGAGCTATGGCCATCGGAAGGGGGAGAAATGTCCGGGATTCGCAAAAACCGAAAAATCAAGATTTTCATGGGGGTACCCCTTGAAAAATTTCGAAAATTTTCAAATCGGCTTTTAAGCCAAATTTTGAATAAGGAAACCCGGCAATTAGTTCCCTGATTACAAAACGGTATCTTATTTCCAGATCGGATGTAAATTGGCCGAGCTATGGCCATCGGAAGGGGGAGAAATGTCCGGGATTCGCAAAAATCTAAAAATCAAGATTTTCATGGGGGTACCCCTTGAAAAATTTCGAAAATTTTCAAATCGTCTTTTAAGCCAAATTTTGAATAAGGAAACCCGGCAATTAGTTCCCTGATTACAAAACGGTATCTTATTTCCAGATCGGATGTAAATTGGCCGAGCTATGGCCATCGGAAGGGGGAGAAATGTCCGGGATTCGCAAAAACCGAAAAATCAAGATTTTCATGGGGGTACCCCTTGAAAAATTTCGAAAATTTTCAAATCGTCTTTTAAGCCAAATTTTGAATAAGGAAACCCGGCAATTAGTTCGCTGATTACAAAACGGTATCTTATTTCCAGATCGGATGTAAATTGGCCGAGCTATGGCCATCGGAAGGGGGAGAAATGTCCGGGATTCGCAAAAATCTAAAAATCAAGATTTTCATGGGGGTACCCCTTGAAAAATTTCGAAAATTTTCAAATCGGCTTTTAAGCCAAATTTTGAATAAGGAAACCCGGCAATTAGTTCGCTGATTACAAAACGGTATCTTATTTCCAGATCGGATGTAAATTGGCCGAGCTATGGCCATCGGAAGGGGGAGAAATGTCCGGGATTCGCAAAAACCGAAAAATCAAGATTTTCATGGGGGTACCCCTTGAAAAATTTCGAAAATTTTCAAATCGGCTTTTAAGCCAAAGTTTGAATAAGGAAACCCGGCAATTAGTTCGCTGATTACAAAACGGTACCTCATTTCCAGATCGGATGTAAATTGGCCGAGCTATGGCCATCGGAAGGGGGAGAAATGTCCGGGATTCGCAAAAATCTAAAAATCAAGATTTTCATGGGGGTACCCCTTGAAAAATTTCGAAAATTTTCAAATCGGCTTTTAAGCCAAATTTTGAATAAGGAAACCCGGCAATTAGTTCGCTGATTACAAAACGGTATCTTATTTCCAGATCGGATGTAAATTGGCCGAGCTATGGCCATCGGAAGGGGGAGAAATGTCCGGGATTCGCAAAAATCTAAAAATCAAGATTTTCATGGGGGTACCCCTTGGAAAATTTCGAAAATTTTCAAATCGGCTTTTAAGCCAAAGTTTGAATAAGGAAACCCGGCAATTAGTTCGCTGATTACAAAACGGTATCTTATTTCCAGATCGGATGTAAATTGGCCGAGCTATGGCCATCGGAAGGGGGAGAAATGTCCGGGATTCGCAAAAACCGAAAAATCAAGATTTTCATGGGGGTACCCCTTGGAAAATTTCGAAAATTTTCAAATCGGCTTTTAAGCCAAAGTTTGAATAAGGAAACCCGGCAATTAGTTCGCTGATTACAAAACGGTATCTTATTTCCAGATCGGATGTAAATTGGCCGAGCTATGGCCATCGGAAGGGGGAGAAATGTCCGGGATTCGCAAAAACCGAAAAATCAAGATTTTCATGGGGGTACCCCTTGGAAAATTTCGAAAATTTTCAAATCGGCTTTTAAGCCAAAGTTTGAATAAGGAAACCCGGCAATTAGTTCGCTGATTACAAAACGGTATCTTATTTCCAGATCGGATGTAAATTGGCCGAGCTATGGCCATCGGAAGGGGGAGAAATGTCCGGGATTCGCAAAAACCGAAAAATCAAGATTTTCATGGGGGTACCCCTTGGAAAATTTCGAAAATTTTCAAATCGGCTTTTAAGCCAAAGTTTGAATAAGGAAACCCGGCAATTAGTTCGCTGATTACAAAACGGTATCTTATTTCCAGATCGGATGTAAATTGGCCGAGCTATGGCCATCGGAAGGGGGAGAAATGTCCGGGATTCGCAAAAACCGAAAAATCAAGATTTTCATGGGGGTACCCCTTGGAAAATTTCGAAAATTTTCAAATCGGCTTTTAAGCCAAAGTTTGAATAAGGAAACCCGGCAATTAGTTCGCTGATTACAAAACGGTATCTTATTTCCAGATCGGATGTAAATTGGCCGAGCTATGGCCATCGGAAGGGGGAGAAATGTCCGGGATTCGCAAAAACCGAAAAATCAAGATTTTCATGGGGGTACCCCTTGAAAAATTTCGAAAATTTTCAAATCGGCTTTTAAGCCAAATTTTGAATAAGGAAACCCGGCAATTAGTTCCCTGATTACAAAACGGTATCTTATTTCCAGATCGGATGTAAATTGGCCGAGCTATGGCCATCGGAAGGGGGAGAAATGTCCGGGATTCGCAAAAAACCGAAAAATCAAGATTTTCATGGGGGTACCCCTTGAAAAATTTCGAAAATTTTCAAATCGGCTTTTAAGCCAAAGTTTGAATAAGGAAACCCGGCAATTAGTTCGCTGATTACAAAACGGTACCTCATTTCCAGATCGGATGTAAATTGGCCGAGCTATGGCCATCGGAAGGGGGAGAAATGTCCGGGATTCGCAAAAATCTAAAAATCAAGATTTTCATGGGGGTACCCCTTGGAAAATTTCGAAAATTTTCAAATCGGCTTTTAAGCCAAAGTTTGAATAAGGAAACCCGGCAATTAGTTCGCTGATTACAAAACGGTACCTCATTTCCAGATCGGATGTAAATTGGCCGAGCTATGGCCATCGGAAGGGGGAGAAATGTCCGGGATTCGCAAAAATCTAAAAATCAAGATTTTCATGGGGGTACCCCTTGGAAAATTTCGAAAATTTTCAAATCGGCTTTTAAGCCAAAGTTTGAATAAGGAAACCCGGCAATTAGTTCGCTGATTACAAAACGGTACCTCATTTCCAGATCGGATGTAAATTGGCCGAGCTATGGCCATCGGAAGGGGGAGAAATGTCCGGGATTCGCAAAAATCTAAAAATCAAGATTTTCATGGGGGTACCCCTTGGAAAATTTCGAAAATTTTCAAATCGGCTTTTAAGCCAAATTTTGAATAAGGAAACCCGGCAATTAGTTCGCTGATTACAAAACGGTACCTCATTTCCAGATCGGATGTAAATTGGCCGAGCTATGGCCATCGGAAGGGGGAGAAATGTCCGGGATTCGCAAAAACCGAAAAATCAAGATTTTCATGGGGGTACCCCTTGAAAAATTTCGAAAATTTTCAAATCGGCTTTTAAGCCAAATTTTGAATAAGGAAACCCGGCAATTAGTTCGCTGATTACAAAACGGTATCTTATTTCCAGATCGGATGTAAATTGGCCGAGCTATGGCCATCGGAAGGGGGAGAAATGTCCGGGATTCGCAAAAATCTAAAAATCAAGATTTTCATGGGGGTACCCCTTGGAAAATTTCGAAAATTTTCAAATCGGCTTTTAAGCCAAAGTTTGAATAAGGAAACCCGGCAATTAGTTCCCTGATTACAAAACGGTACCTCATTTCCAGATCGGATGTAAATTGGCCGAGCTATGGCCATCGGAAGGGGGAGAAATGTCCGGGATTCGCAAAAACCGAAATATCAAGATTTTCATGGGGGTACCCCTTGAAAAATTTCGAAAATTTTCAAATCGGCTTTTAAGCCAAATTTTGAATAAGGAAACCCGGCAATTAGTTCGCTGATTACAAAACGGTATCTTATTTCCAGATCGGATGTAAATTGGCCGAGCTATGGCCATCGGAAGGGGGAGAAATGTCCGGGATTCGCAAAAACCGAAAAATCAAGATTTTCATGGGGGTACCCCTTGGAAAATTTTGAAAATTTTCAAATCGGCTTTTAAGCCAAAGTTTGAATAAGGAAACCCGGAAATTAGTTCGCTGATTACAAAACGGTACCTCATTTCCAGATCGGATGTAAATTGGCCGAGCTATGGCCATCGGAAGGGGGAGAAATGTCCGGGATTCGCAAAAACCGAAAAATCAAGATTTTCATGGGGGTACCCCTTGAAAAATTTCGAAAATTTTCAAATCGGCTTTTAAGCCAAATTTTAAATAAGGAAACCCGGCAATTAGTTCGCTGATTACAAAACGGTACCTCATTTCCAGATCGGATGTAAATTGGCCGAGCTATGGCCATCGGAAGGGGGAGAAATGTCCGGGATTCGCAAAAACCGAAAAATCAAGATTTTCATGGGGGTACCCCTTGAAAAATTTCGAAAATTTTCAAATCGGCTTTTAAGCCAAATTTTGAATAAGGAAACCCGGCAATTAGTTCGCTGATTACAAAACGGTATCTTATTTCCAGATCGGATGTAAATTGGCCGAGCTATGGCCATCGGAAGGGGGAGAAATGTCCGGGATTCGCAAAAATCTAAAAATCAAGATTTTCATGGGGGTACCCCTTGGAAAATTTCGAAAATTTTCAAATCGGCTTTTAAGCCAAAGTTTGAATAAGGAAACCCGGCAATTAGTTCCCTGATTACAAAACGGTACCTCATTTCCAGATCGGATGTAAATTGGCCGAGCTATGGCCATCGGAAGGGGGAGAAATGTCCGGGATTCGCAAAAACCGAAATATCAAGATTTTCATGGGGGTACCCCTTGAAAAATTTCGAAAATTTTCAAATCGGCTTTTAAGCCAAATTTTGAATAAGGAAACCCGGCAATTAGTTCGCTGATTACAAAACGGTATCTTATTTCCAGATCGGATGTAAATTGGCCGAGCTATGGCCATCGGAAGGGGGAGAAATGTCCGGGATTCGCAAAAATCTAAAAATCAAGATTTTCATGGGGGTACCCCTTGGAAAATTTCGAAAATTTTCAAATCGGCTTTTAAGCCAAAGTTTGAATAAGGAAACCCGGCAATTAGTTCCCTGATTACAAAACGGTACCTCATTTCCAGATCGGATGTAAATTGGCCGAGCTATGGCCATCGGAAGGGGGAGAAATGCCCGTGATTCGCAAAAACCGAAAAATCAAGATTTTCATGGGGGTACCCCTTGAAAAATTTCGAAAATTTTCAAATCGGCTTTTAAGCCAAATTTTGAATAAGGAAACCCGGCAATTAGTTCGCTGATTACAAAACGGTATCTTATTTCCAGATCGGATGTAAATTGGCCGAGCTATGGCCATCGGAAGGGGGAGAAATGTCCGGGATTCGCAAAAATCTAAAAATCAAGATTTTCATGGGGGTACCCCTTGGAAAATTTCGAAAATTTTCAAATCGGCTTTTAAGCCAAATTTTGAATAAGGAAACCCGGCAATTAGTTCGCTGATTACAAAACGGTATCTTATTTCCAGATCGGATGTAAATTGGCCGAGCTATGGCCATCGGAAGGGGAGAAATGTCCGGGATTCGCAAAAATCTAAAAATCAAGATTTTCATGGGGGATTTTCATGTACCCCTTGGAAAATTTCGAAAATTTTCAAATCGGCTTTTAAGCCAAATTTTGAATAAGGAAACCCGGCAATTAGTTCGCTGATTACAAAACGGTATCTTATTTCCAGATCGGATGTAAATTGGCCGAGCTATGGCCATCGGAAGGGGGAAAAATGTCCGGGATTCGCAAAAATCTAAAAATCAAGATTTTCATGGGGGTACCCCTTGGAAAATTTCGAAAATTTTCAAATCGGCTTTTAAGCCAAATTTTGAATAAGGAAACCCGGCAATTAGTTCGCTGATTACAAAACGGTATCTTATTTCCAGATCGGATGTAAATTGGCCGAGCTATGGCCATCGGAAGGGGGAGAAATGTCCGGGATTCGCAAAAATCTAAAAATCAAGATTTTCATGGGGGTACCCCTTGGAAAATTTCGAAAATTTTCAAATCGGCTTTTAAGCCAAATTTTGAATAAGGAAACCCGGCAATTAGTTCGCTGATTACAAAACGGTATCTTATTTCCAGATCGGATGTAAATTGGCCGAGCTATGGCCATCGGAAGGGGGAGAAATGTCCGGGATTCGCAAAAACCGAAAAATCAAGATTTTCATAGGGGTACCCCTTGAAAAATTTCGAAAATTTTCAAATCGGCTTTTAAGCCAAATTTTGAATAAGGAAACCCGGCAATTAGTTCGCTGATTACAAAACGGTATCTTATTTCCAGATCGGATGTAAATTGGCCGAGCTATGGCCATCGGAAGGGGGAGAAATGTCCGGGATTCGCAAAAATCTAAAAATCAAGATTTTCATGGGGGTACCCCTTGAAAAATTTCGAAAATTTTCAAATCGGCTTTTAAGCCAAAGTTTGAATAAGGAAACCCGGCAATTAGTTCCCTGATTACAAAACGGTACCTCATTTCCAGATCGGATGTAAATTGGCCGAGCTATGGCCATCGGACGGGGGAGAAATGTCCGGGATTCGCAAAAATCTAAAAATCAAGATTTTCATGGGGGTACCCCTTGAAAAATTTCGAAAATTTTCAAATCGGATTTTAAGCCAAAGTTTGAATAAGGAAACCCGGCAATTAGTTCGCTGATTACAAAACGGTATCTTATTTCCAGATCGGATGTAAATTGGCCGAGCTATGGCCATCGGAAGGGGGAGAAATGTCCGGGATTCGCAAAAATCTAAAAATCAAGATTTTCATGGGGGTACCCCTTGAAAAATTTCGAAAATTTTCAAATCGGCTTTTAAGCGAAATTTTGAATAAGGAAACCCGGCAATTAGTTCGCTGATTACAAAACGGTATCTTATTTCCAGATCGGATGTAAATTGGCCGAGCTATGGCCATCGGAAGGGGGAGAAATGTCCGGGATTCGCAAAAATCTAAAAATCAAGATTTTCATGGGGGATTTTCATGTACCCCTTGGAAAATTTCGAAAATTTTCAAATCGGCTTTTAAGCCAAATTTTGAATAAGGAAACCCGGCAATTAGTTCGCTGATTACAAAACGGTATCTTATTTCCAGATCGGATGTAAATTGGCCGAGCTATGGCCATCGGAAGGGGGAGAAATGTCCGGGATTCGCAAAAATCTAAAAATCAAGATTTTCATGGGGGTACCCCTTGGAAAATTTCGAAAATTTTCAAATCGGCTTTTAAGCCAAATTTTGAATAAGGAAACCCGGCAATTAGTTCGCTGATTACAAAACGGTATCTTATTTCCAGATCGGATGTAAATTGGCCGAGCTATGGCCATCGGAAGGGGGAGAAATGTCCGGGATTCGCAAAAACCGAAAAATCAAGATTTTCATAGGGGTACCCCTTGAAAAATTTCGAAAATTTTCAAATCGGCTTTTAAGCCAAATTTTGAATAAGGAAACCCGGCAATTAGTTCGCTGATTACAAAACGGTACCTCATTTCCAGATCGGATGTAAATTGGCCGAGCTATGGCCATCGGAAGGGGGAGAAATGTCCGGGATTCGCAAAAACCGAAAAATCAAGATTTTCATGGGGGTACCCCTTGAAAAATTTCGAAAATTTTCAAATCGGCTTTTAAGCCAAATTTTGAATAAGGAAACCCGGCAATTAGTTCGCTGATTACAAAACGGTATCTTATTTCCAGATCGGATGTAAATTGGCCGAGCTATGGCCATCGGAAGGGGGAGAAATGTCCGGGATTCGCAAAAACCGAAAAATCAAGATTTTCATGGGGGTACCCCTTGAAAAATTTCGAAAATTTTCAAATCGGCTTTTAAGCCAAATTTTGAATAAGGAAACCCGGCAATTAGTTCGCTGATTACAAAACGGTACCTCATTTCCAGATCGGATGTAAATTGGCCGAGCTATGGCCATCGGAAGGGGGAGAAATGTCCGGGATTCGCAAAAACCGAAAAATCAAGATTTTCATGGGGGTACCCCTTGGAAAATTTTGAAAATTTTCAAATCGGCTTTTAAGCCAAATTTTGAATAAGGAAACCCGGCAATTAGTTCGCTGATTACAAAACGGTATCTTATTTCCAGATCGGATGTAAATTGGCCGAGCTATGGCCATCGGAAGGGGGAGAAATGTCCGGGATTCGCAAAAATCTAAAAATCAAGATTTTCATGGGGGTACCCCTTGGAAAATTTCGAAAATTTTCAAATCGGCTTTTAAGCCAAAGTTTGAATAAGGAAACCCGGCAATTAGTTCCCTGATTACAAAACGGTACCTCATTTCCAGATCGGATGTAAATTGGCCGAGCTATGGCCATCGGAAGGGGGAGAAATGTCCGGGATTCGCAAAAACCGAAATATCAAGATTTTCATGGGGGTACCCCTTGAAAAATTTCGAAAATTTTCAAATCGGCTTTTAAGCCAAAGTTTGAATAAGGAAACCCGGCAATTAGTTCCCTGATTACAAAACGGTACCTCATTTCCAGATCGGATGTAAATTGGCCGAGCTATGGCCATCGGAAGGGGGAGAAATGCCCGTGATTCGCAAAAACCGAAAAATCAAGATTTTCATAGGGGTACCCCTTGAAAAATTTCGAAAATTTTCAAATCGGCTTTTAAGCCAAATTTTGAATAAGGAAACCCGGCAATTAGTTCGCTGATTACAAAACGGTATCTTATTTCCAGATCGGATGTAAATTGGCCGAGCTATGGCCATCGGAAGGGGGAGAAATGCCCGTGATTCGCAAAAACCGAAAAATCAAGATTTTCATGGGGGTACCCCTTGAAAAATTTCGAAAATTTTCAAATCGGCTTTTAAGCCAAAGTTTGAATAAGGAAACCCGGCAATTAGTTCCCTGATTACAAAACGGTACCTCATTTCCAGATCGGATGTAAATTGGCCGAGCTATGGCCATCGGAAGGGGGAGAAATGTCCGGGATTCGCAAAAATCTAAAAATCAAGATTTTCATGGGGGCACCCCTTGAAAAATTTCGAAAATTTTCAAATCGGCTTTTAAGCCAAAGTTTGAATAAGGAAACCCGGCAATTAGTTCCCTGATTACAAAACGGTACCTCATTTCCAGATCGGATGTAAATTGGCCGAGCTATGGCCATCGGAAGGGGGAGAAATGTCCGGGATTCGCAAAAATCTAAAAATCAAGATTTTCATGGGGGTACCCCTTGGAAAATTTTGAAAATTTTCAAATCGGCTTTTAAGCCAAAGTTTGAATAAGGAAACCCGGCAATTAGTTCGCTGATTACAAAACGGTATCTTATTTCCAGATCGGATGTAAATTGGCCGAGCTATGGCCATCGGAAGGGGGAGAAATGTCCGGGATTCGCAAAAATCTAAAAATCAAGATTTTCATGGGGGTACCCCTTGGAAAATTTTGAAAATTTTCAAATCGGCTTTTAAGCCAAAGTTTGAATAAGGAAACCCGGCAATTAGTTCCCTGATTACAAAACGGTACCTCATTTCCAGATCGGATGTAAATTGGCCGAGCTATGGCCATCGGAAGGGGGAGAAATGCCCGTGATTCGCAAAAACCGAAAAATCAAGATTTTCATGGGGGTACCCCTTGAAAAATTTCGAAAATTTTCAAATCGGCTTTTAAGCCAAAGTTTGAATAAGGAAACCCGGCAATTAGTTCCCTGATTACAAAACGGTACCTCATTTCCAGATCGGATGTAAATTGGCCGAGCTATGGCCATCGGAAGGGGGAGAAATGTCCGGGATTCGCAAAAATCGAAAAATCAAGATTTTCATGGGGGTACCCCTTGAAAAATTTCGAAAATTTTCAAATCGGCTTTTAAGCCAAAGTTTGAATAAGGAAACCCGGCAATTAGTTCCCTGATTACAAAACGGTACCTCATTTCCAGATCGGATGTAAATTGGCCGAGCTATGGCCATCGGAAGGGGGAGAAATGTCCGGGATTCGCAAAAATCTAAAAATCAAGATTTTCATGGGGGTACCCCTTGGAAAATTTCGAAAATTTTCAAATCGGCTTTTAAGCCAAAGTTTGAATAAGGAAACCCGGCAATTAGTTCGCTGATTACAAAACGGTACCTCATTTCCAGATCGGATGTAAATTGGCCGAGCTATGGCCATCGGAAGGGGGAGAAATGTCCGGGATTCGCAAAAATCTAAAAATCAAGATTTTCATGGGGGTACCCCTTGGAAAATTTCGAAAATTTTCAAATCGGCTTTTAAGCCAAAGTTTGAATAAGGAAACCCGGCAATTAGTTCGCTGATTACAAAACGGTACCTCATTTCCAGATCGGATGTAAATTGGCCGAGCTATGGCCATCGGAAGGGGGAGAAATGTCCGGGATTCGCAAAAACCGAAAAATCAAGCTTTTCATGGGGGTACCCCTTGAAAAATTTCGAAAATTTTCAAATCGGCTTTTAAGCCAAATTTTGAATAAGGAAACCCGGCAATTAGTTCGCTGATTACAAAACGGTATCTTATTTCCAGATCGGATGTAAATTGGCCGAGCTATGGCCATCGGAAGGGGAGAAATGTCCGGGATTCGCAAAAATCTAAAAATCAAGATTTTCATGGGGGTACCCCTTGGAAAATTTCGAAAATTTTCAAATCGGCTTTTAAGCCAAATTTTGAATTAGGAAACCCGGCAATTAGTTCGCTGATTACAAAACGGTATCTTATTTCCAGATCGGATGTAAATTGGCCGAGCTATGGCCATCGGAAGGGGGAGAAATGTCCGGGATTCGCAAAAATCTAAAAATCAAGATTTTCATGGGGGTACCCCTTGGAAAATTTCGAAAATTTTCAAATCGGCTTTTAAGCCAAATTTTGAATAAGGAAACCCGGCAATTAGTTCCCTGATTACAAAACGGTATCTTATTTCCAGATCGGATGTACATTGGCCGAGCTATGGCCATCGGAAGGGGGAGAAATGTCCGGGATTCGCAAAAGTCTAAAAATCAAGATTTTCATGGGGGTACCCCTTGGAAAATTTTGAAAATTTTCAAATCGGCTTTTAAGCCAAAGTTTGAATAAGGAAACCCGGCAATTAGTTCGCTGATTACAAAACGGTACCTCATTTCCAGATCGGATGTAAATTGGCCGAGCTATGGCCATCGGAAGGGGGAGAAATGTCCGGGATTCGCAAAAGTCTAAAAATCAAGATTTTCATGGGGGGACCCCTTGGAAAATTTCGAAAATTTTCAAATCGGCTTTTAAGCCAAATTTTGAATAAGGAAACCCGGCAATTAGTTCGCTGATTACAAAACGGTATCTTATTTCCAGATCGGATGTAAATTGGCCGAGCTATGGCCATCGGAAGGGGGAGAAATGTCCGGGATTCGCAAAAGTCTAAAAATCAAGATTTTCATGGGGGTACCCCTTGGAAAATTTCGAAAATTTTCAAATCGGCTTTTAAGCCAAATTTTGAATAAGGAAACCCGGCAATTAGTTCGCTGATTACAAAACGGTATCTTATTTCCAGATCGGATGTAAATTGGCCGAGCTATGGCCATCGGAAGGGGGAGAAATGTCCGGGATTCGCAAAAGTCTAAAAATCAAGATTTTCATGGGGGTACCCCTTGGAAAATTTCGAAAATTTTCAAATCGGCTTTTAAGCCAAATTTTGAATAAGGAAACCCGGCAATTAGTTCGCTGATTACAAAACGGTACCTCATTTCCAGATCGGATGTAAATTGGCCGAGCTATGGCCATCGGAAGGGGGAGAAATGTCCGGGATTCGCAAAAATCTAAAAATCAAGATTTTCATGGGGGTACCCCTTGGAAAATTTCGAAAATTTTCAAATCGGCTTTTAAGCCAAATTTTGAATAAGGAAACCCGGCAATTAGTTCCCTGATTACAAAACGGTATCTTATTTCCAGATCGGATGTACATTGGCCGAGCTATGGCCATCGGAAGGGGGAGAAATGTCCGGGATTCGCAAAAATCTAAAAATCAAGATTTTCATGGGGGTACCCCTTGGAAAATTTCGAAAATTTTCAAATCGGCTTTTAAGCCAAATTTTGAATAAGGAAACCCGGCAATTAGTTCCCTGATTACAAAACGGTATGTTATTTCCAGATCGGATGTAAATTGGCCGAGCTATGGCCATCGGAAGGGGGAGAAATGTCCGGGATTCGCAAAAATCTAAAAATCAAGATTTTCATGGGGGTACCCCTTGGAAAATTTCGAAAATTTTCAAATCGGCTTTTAAGCCAAATTTTGAATAAGGAAACCCGGCAATTAGTTCGCTGATTACAAAACGGTATCTTATTTCCAGATCGGATGTAAATTGGCCGAGCTATGGCCATCGGAAGGGGAGAAATGTCCGGGATTCGCAAAAATCTAAAAATCAAGATTTTCATGGGGGTACCCCTTGGAAAATTTCGAAAATTTTCAAATCGGCTTTTAAGCCAAATTTTGAATAAGGAAACCCGGCAATTAGTTCGCTGATTACAAAACGGTATCTTATTTCCAGATCGGATGTAAATTGGCCGAGCTATGGCCATCGGAAGGGGGAGAAATGTCCGGGATTCGCAAAAATCTAAAAATCAAGATTTTCATGGGGGTACCCCTTGGAAAATTTCGAAAATTTTCAAATCGGCTTTTAAGCCAAATTTTGAATAAGGAAACCCGGCAATTAGTTCGCTGATTACAAAACGGTATCTTATTTCCAGATCGGATGTAAATTGGCCGAGCTATGGCCATCGGAAGGGGGAGAAATGTCCGGGATTCGCAAAAATCTAAAAATCAAGATTTTCATGGGGGTACCCCTTGGAAAATTTCGAAAATTTTCAAATCGGCTTTTAAGCCAAATTTTGAATAAGGAAACCCGGCAATTAGTTCGCTGATTACAAAACGGTATCTTATTTCCAGATCGGATGTACATTGGCCGAGCTATGGCCATCGGAAGGGGGAGAAATGTCCGGGATTCGCAAAAATCTAAAAATCTAGATTTTCATGGGGGTACCCCTTGGAAAATTTCGAAAATTTTCAAATCGGCTTTTAAGCCAAATTTTGAATAAGGAAACCCGGCAATTAGTTCGCTGATTACAAAACGGTATCTTATTTCCAGATCGGATGTAAATTGGCCGAGCTATGGCCATCGGAAGGGGGAGAAATGCCCGTGATTCGCAAAAACCGAAAAATCAAGATTTTCATGGGGGTACCCCTTGAAAAATTTCGAAAATTTTCAAATCGGCTTTTAAGCCAAATTTTGAATAAGGAAACCCGGCAATTAGTTCGCTGATTACAAAACGGTATCTTATTTCCAGATCGGATGTACATTGGCCGAGCTATGGCCATCGGAAGGGGGAGAAATGTCCGGGATTCGCAAAAATCTAAAAATCTAGATTTTCATGGGGGTACCCCTTGGAAAATTTCGAAAATTTTCAAATCGGCTTTTAAGCCAAATTTTGAATAAGGAAACCCGGCAATTAGTTCGCTGATTACAAAACGGTATCTTATTTCCAGATCGGATGTAAATTGGCCGAGCTATGGCCATCGGAAGGGGGAGAAATTTCCGGGATTCGCAAAAATCTAAAAATCAAGATTTTCATGGGGGTACCCCTTGAAAAATTTCGAAAATTTTCAAATCGGCTTTTAAGCCAAATTTTGAATAAGGAAACCCGGCAATTAGTTCGCTGATTACAAAACGGTATCTTATTTCCAGATCGGATGTAAATTGGCCGAGCTATGGCCATCGGAAGGGGGAGAAATGTCCGGGATTCGCAAAAATCTAAAAATCAAGATTTTCATGGGGGTACCCCTTGGAAAATTTCGAAAATTTTCAAATCGGCTTTTAAGCCAAATTTTGAATAAGGAAACCCGGCAATTAGTTCGCTGATTACAAAACGGTATCTTATTTCCAGATCGGATGTAAATTGGCCGAGCTATGGCCATCGGAAGGGGGAGAAATGTCCGGGATTCGCAAAAATCTAAAAATCAAGATTTTCATGGGGGTACCCCTTGGAAAATTTCGAAAATTTTCAAATCGGCTTTTAAGCCAAATTTTGAATAAGGAAACCCGGCAATTAGTTCGCTGATTACAAAACGGTATCTTATTTCCAGATCGGATGTAAATTGGCCGAGCTATGGCCATCGGAAGGGGGAGAAATGTCCGGGATTCGCAAAAATCTAAAAATCAAGATTTTCATGGGGGTACCCCTTGGAAAATTTCGAAAATTTTCAAATCGGCTTTTAAGCCAAATTTTGAATAAGGAAACCCGGCAATTAGTTCGCTGATTACAAAACGGTATCTTATTTCCAGATCGGATGTAAATTGGCCGAGCTATGGCCATCGGAAGGGGGAGAAATGTCCGGGATTCGCAAAAATCTAAAAATCAAGATTTTCATGGGGGTACCCCTTGGAAAATTTCGAAAATTTTCAAATCGGCTTTTAAGCCAAATTTTGAATAAGGAAACCCGGCAATTAGTTCGCTGATTACAAAACGGTATCTTATTTCCAGATCGGATGTAAATTGGCCGAGCTATGGCCATCGGAAGGGGGAGAAATGTCCGGGATTCGCAAAAATCTAAAAATCAAGATTTTCATGGGGGTACCCCTTGGAAAATTTCGAAAATTTTCAAATCGGCTTTTAAGCCAAATTTTGAATAAGGAAACCCGGCAATTAGTTCCCTGATTACAAAACGGTACCTCATTTCCAGATCGGATGTAAATTGGCCGAGCTATGGCCATCGGAAGGGGGAGAAATGTCCGGGATTCGCAAAAATCTAAAAATCAAGATTTTCATGGGGGTACCCCTTGGAAAATTTCGAAAATTTTCAAATCGGCTTTTAAGCCAAATTTTGAATAAGGAAACCCGGCAATTAGTTCGCTGATTACAAAACGGTATCTTATTTCCAGATCGGATGTAAATTGGCCGAGCTATGGCCATCGGAAGGGGGAGAAATGTCCGGGATTCGCAAAAATCTAAAAATCAAGATTTTCATGGGGGTACCCCTTGGAAAATTTCGAAAATTTTCAAATCGGCTTTTAAGCCAAATTTTGAATGAGGAAACCCGGCAATTAGTTCGCTGATTACAAAACGGTATCTTATTTCCAGATCGGATGTAAATTGGCCGAGCTATGGCCATCGGAAGGGGGAGAAATGTCCGGGATTCGCAAAAATCTAAAAATCAAGATTTTCATGGGGGTACCCCTTGGAAAATTTCGAAAATTTTCAAATCGGCTTTTAAGCCAAATTTTGAATAAGGAAACCCGGCAATTAGTTCGCTGATTACAAAACGGTATCTTATTTCCAGATCGGATGTAAATTGGCCGAGCTATGGCCATCGGAAGGGGGAGAAATGGCCGGGATTCGCAAAAACCGAAAAATCAAGATTTTTATGGGGGTACCCCTTGGAAAATTTCGAAAATTTTCAAATCGGCTTTTAAGCCAAATTTTGAATAAGGAAACCCGGCAATTAGTTCGCTGATTACAAAACGGTATCTTATTTCCAGATCGGATGTAAATTGGCCGAGCTATGGCCATCGGAAGGGGGAGAAATGTCCGGGATTCGCAAAAATCTAAAAATCAAGATTTTCATGGGGGTACCCCTTGGAAAATTTCGAAAATTTTCAAATCGGCTTTTAAGCCAAATTTTGAATAAGGAAACCCGGCAATTAGTTCGCTGATTACAAAACGGTATCTTATTTCCAGATCGGATGTAAATTGGCCGAGCTATGGCCATCGGAAGGGGGAGAAATGTCCGGGATTCGCAAAAATCTAAAAATCAAGATTTTCATGGGGGTACCCCTTGGAAAATTTCGAAAATTTTCAAATCGGCTTTTAAGCCAAATTTTGAATAAGGAAACCCGGCAATTAGTTCGCTGATTACAAAACGGTATCTTATTTCCAGATCGGATGTAAATTGGCCGAGCTATGGCCATCGGAAGGGGGAGAAATGCCCGTTATTCGCAAAAACCGAAAAATCAAGATTTTCATGGGGGTACCCCTTGAAAAATTTCGAAAATTTTCAAATCGGCTTTTAAGCCAAATTTTGAATAAGGAAACCCGGCAATTAGTTCGCTGATTACAAAACGGTATCTTATTTCCAGATCGGATGTAAATTGGCCGAGCTATGGCCATCGGAAGGGGGAGAAATGGCCGGGATTCGCAAAAATCTAAAAATCAAGATTTTCATGGGGGTACCCCTTGGAAAATTTCGAAAATTTTCAAATCGGCTTTTAAGCCAAATTTTGAATAAGGAAACCCGGCAATTAGTTCGCTGATTACAAAACGGTATCTTATTTCCAGATCGGATGTAAATTGGCCGAGCTATGGCCATCGGAAGGGGGAGAAATGTCCGGGATTCGCAAAAATCGAAAAATCAAGATTTTCATGGGGGTACCCCTTGGAAAATTTCGAAAATTTTCAAATCGGCTTTTAAGCCAAATTTTGAATAAGGAAACCCGGCAATTAGTTCCCTGATTACAAAACGGTAATTCATTTCCAGATCGGATGTAAATTGGCCGAGCTATGGCCATCGGAAGGGGGAGAAATGTCCGGGATTCGCAAAAATCGAAAAATCAAGATTTTCATGGGGGTACCCCTTGGAAAATTTCGAAAATTTTCAAATCGGCTTTTAAGCCAAATTTTGAATAAGGAGACCCGGCAATTAGTTCGCTGATTACAAAACGGTATCTTATTTCAAGATCGGATGTAAATTGGCCGAGCTATGGCCATCGGAAGGGGGAGAAATGTCCGGGATTCGCAAAAATATAAAAATCAAGATTTTCATGGGGGTACCCCTTGGAAAATTTCGAAAATTTTCAAATCGGCTTTTAAGCGAAATTTTGAATAAGAAAACCCGGCAATTAGTTCGCTGATTACAAAACGGTATCTTATTTTCAGATCGGATGTAAATTGGCCGAGCTATGGCCATCGGAAGGGGGAGAAATGGCCGGGATTCGCAAAAATCTAAAAATCAAGATTTTCATGGGGGTACCCCTTGGAAAATTTCGAAAATTTTCAAATCGGCTTTTAAGCCAAATTTTGAATAAGGAAACCCGGCAATTAGTTCGCTGATTACAAAACGGTATCTTATTTCCAGATCGGATGTAAATTGGCCGAGCTATGGCCATCGGAAGGGGGAGAAATGTCCGGGATTCGCAAAAATCTAAAAATCAAGATTTTCATGGGGGTACCCCTTGAAAAATTTCGAAAATTTTCAAATCGGCTTTTAAGCCAAATTTTGAATAAGGAAACCCGGCAATTAGTTCCCTGATTACAAAACGGTAATTCATTTCCAGATCGGATGTAAATTGGCCGAGCTATGGCCATCGGAAGGGGGAGAAATGTCCGGGATTCGCAAAAATCGAAAAATCAAGATTTTCATGGGGGTACCCCTTGGAAAATTTCGAAAATTTTCAAATCGGCTTTTAAGCCAAATTTTGAATAAGGAAACCCGGCAATTAGTTCCCTGATTACAAAACGGTAATTCATTTCCAGATCGGATGTAAATTGGCCGAGCTATGGCCATCGGAAGGGGGAGAAATGCCCGTTATTCGCAAAAACCGAAAAATCAAGATTTTCATGGGGGTACCCCTTGGAAAATTTCGAAAATTTTCAAATCGGCTTTTAAGCCAAATTTTGAATAAGGAGACCCGGCAATTAGTTCGCTGATTACAAAACGGTATCTTATTTCCAGATCGGATGTAAATTGGCCGAGCTATGGCCATCGGAAGGGGGAGAAATGTCCGGGATTCGCAAAAATCTAAAAATCAAGATTTTCATGGGGGTACCCCTTGGAAAATTTCGAAAATTTTCAAATCGACTTTTAAGCCAAATTTTGAATAAGGAAACCCGGCAATTAGTTCGCTGATTACAAAACGGTATCTTATTTCCAGATCGGATGTAAATTGGCCGAGCTATGGCCATCGGAAGGGGGAGAAATGGCCGGGATTCGCAAAAATCTAAAAATCAAGATTTTCATGGGGGTACCCCTTGGAAAATTTCGAAAATTTTCAAATCGGCTTTTAAGCCAAATTTTGAATAAGGAAACCCGGCAATTAGTTTCCTGATTACAAAACGGTAATTCATTTCCAGATCGGATGTAAATTGGCCGAGCTATGGCCATCGGAAGGGGGAGAAATGTCCGGAATTCGCAAAAATCGAAAAATCAAGATTTTCATGGGGGTACCCCTTGGAAAATTTCGAAAATTTTCAAATCGGCTTTTAAGCCAAATTTTGAATAAGGAAACCCGGCAATTAGTTCGCTGATTACAAAACGGTATCTTATTTCCAGATCGGATGTACATTGGCCGAGCTATGGCCATCGGAAGGGGGAGAAATGTCCGGGATTCGCAAAAATCTAAAAATCTAGATTTTCATGGGGGTACCCCTTGGAAAATTTCGAAAATTTTCAAATCGGCTTTTAAGCCAAATTTTGAATAAGGAAACCCGGCAATTAGTTCGCTGATTACAAAACGGTATCTTATTTCCAGATCGGATGTACATTGGCCGAGCTATGGCCATCGGAAGGGGGAGAAATGTCCGGGATTCGCAAAAATCTAAAAATCAAGATTTTCATGGGGGTACCCCTTGGAAAATTTCGAAAATTTTCAAATCGGCTTTTAAGCCAAATTTTGAATAAGGAAACCCGGCAATTAGTTCCCTGATTACAAAACGGTATCTTATTTCCAGATCGGATGTAAATTGGCCGAGCTATGGCCATCGGAAGGGGGAGAAATGCCCGTTATTCGCAAAAACCGAAAAATCAAGATTTTCATGGGGGTACCCCTTGAAAAATTTCGAAAATTTTCAAATCGGCTTTTAAGCCAAATTTTGAATAAGGAAACCCGGCAATTAGTTCGCTGATTACAAAACGGTATCTTATTTCCAGATCGGATGTAAATTGGCCGAGCTATGGCCATCGGAAGGGGGAGAAATGCCCGTGATTCGCAAAAACCGAAAAATCAAGATTTTCATGGGGGTACCCCCTTGAATGAAGAACTCATGAAAGGTGTGGCGTTGGGGAGTACCTGGGAGGGGCCCCAGCATGATATGTAATGGGGGAATACGAGTTCCGCTGGGAAACAGGACGAACAATTACCATTGCATGTATTGGGCTTATCAAAAGGATTAACAACTGTCCTTTGATACGAGTCCTGCTTGTATGTGTGTGCCTGTGTGTTGGCAGGACGTTGTCATGGCCAATTTGGTGCTTATTGCTATACCGTCTGACTGCTCGTTTCAGAGAATCCACTGCATTGCAGCTGCGACGCCCAGAAGCTCTGGGAATGGCTGCGGGATCATCGCAAATGGTCGCTGGCCACCGGCGGCAGTGGCGGAGGAGGCGGAGGGGATTCCATTAATTACCTGAGGTGCGAACACCCCTCGGAGCTGCGGGGCAAGGTGTTTGGCAAAATGGAGCCACAGCAGTTCTGCGATGCCCCGCTAATACCGAAAATGGCCATCCAGGACATCCAGCCCTATTCGGTGGTCGTGTCCTGGCAGAGTCGCGACCATTTGGGCCTCACCGGCTTCGAAATTGTTTACCACGCCACCGGCGACGGTCTCGTTCCGGCCGGATCTCCAACGGACCGTGACCGTGAACGGGAGCGCGACAGAGACGGGGAGCGGGACCGGGAGAGGGACAGGGACAGGGACAGGAGTCAT
Organism: Drosophila monieri; assembly: GCA_035047585.1. NCBI lineage: Eukaryota > Metazoa > Arthropoda > Insecta > Diptera > Drosophilidae > Drosophila > Drosophila monieri. The sequence goes on from JAWNPJ010000067.1 coordinate 4,995,282, forward strand.
GGCCACGAGCGGCATCGCCAACAGGAACAGGAACGGGAGCGAGACAGAGAGCGTTACCCTCTTGCCACGGATGAGGTGAGTTTTTCAGCCTTTTTCTACCCTCAAAAAAATAGGGGGTTACCTTTAAAGAAACTTATAAACGTTGTGAGTATTTCTCTCTTGAAACTATAACCTTTTTTTGAGTGTATTTTATAAAATCTAATCACATCGTTAGTTTCATTTAATAAACTTAGGCCTAGAGGGGGAATAGTGAGACTTTTAATTGGATTTACGAGGTTATCTATAGGAATTCCCTACTGGCTTTAAGGATATCATAGCAGCCCACTTTCCGGCAGGGCTTTGAAAATTTGAAAATGCATGCCCCTTCCCAGGTCCGTACTTTGGTTATCCGCAAATATTTCACTACCTCATCGATAAATCCGCTTTAAAATGCAGAGCCCTAGTGTTCCGGCTGCTCATTACAATTTTCGAAACGCTTTAAGAGCCAAGTTGCCTCTTAGTTGTTGCCGGCAACATCGATAAACTGCTGATGGCCACCATCCGGGAAACTCGAAAGCCGCAGGGAAAGTTTTTAATAAAGCGACATGGACGCGGACAGAGCCCAGGGTGAGGGAATGGAAGGAAAGGCCAGGGACCGGGACGAGGACCAGGACGAGGACTAGGACATCGGCCATGCTGATGTTAATACTGTCGTTGATCCTGATGAGAATGAGAATGGGAATGGGAATGGGTTTCGGGGAGGATGATGGGTCGGATAGAGGATAGTAGATGAAAATGACAATGGCTAAACTGCGATGACAATAACCGTCTTGCAACCTGGTTAATTTATTCCACAGATACACGGCAAGCGGCTGAACGGAACTGCCAGCTCCACCAAGCTAACCAAGCTGAGTCCCAATACCCGGTATCACATCTGCGTCATCGGGAGCGGTAATTGGCTCTCGGAGCCCCTGGCGAATGCGCTACAACGCCTCCATGTCAACGACTCCAACCGCGACGAGGAGGCGGTGGTGGTGTCGGCCCCCCTGCCGGAGTCCTACTCCCCCTACCAGCATCACAGTCGGATGGTCATGGCCCAGGACCAGACCCAGGATGCGGATCTGGAGAATGCGATTGGCGGCGATAATGTGCTCATGGAGGTGCTGAAGAACTCGCACATCTCGGCCTGCACGGACGTCCAGACGCTGGACTCCACGCCCAGCCTGGTGACGGACGAGAATGGCCTGTCCAGCAACGGCTTCATCCACTCCATCCTGACCAGGAGACTGGGCCTGATTGTCGGCTGCTGCCTGGGCATCATAGTCTTCATCGTGATGATCTCGGTGCTGAGCTACGTGAAGCTGAAGAAGCAGAGGATCGAGAACGCCAAGCGGCAGGCCGCCCTGCCGCCAGAGTACATCTCCTACCGCCATTTCTCCATTCCCAACGAGGAGCTGACCCGGACCGCTGCCAGTGCTGGCAGTGCTGCCGCTGCCGTGGCTGCTGCCCAGGCGGCGGCGGCCGCCCAAGCGGCGGCAGCAGCCCAGGCGGCGGTCAACAGCTCCGGGACGCCATCGGGCAGTTCGCCGCACATGTCCAGTGTGCCCAGCGGCATCAGTGCACACATCAGTGGGACCAGCCTGAGCACCGGCACTGGCACGGGCACCACCACCACCACAGCCACCACGCCCATTGGCGGCGTCCCCGTGGGCCTGCCCCTCGTGGCGAAGGCGGCCAGTCCCATCGTCGGCCTGGTGGTTGATCCCTCCACGGCGGCCGGAGCCGATACCAGTGGCCACCACAGTCACGGCCACGCCCACAATCACAGTCACAACAATCACGCCCACAACCACGCCCACGCCCACCGCCAGAACAACGGGTATATGGCAGCGGGTGTGGTGCTGAACACCAATCACTTGAGTGTGTGTTAGTTAGCACCGTCAGGACACTAGTAGGAAGGTCAATCAGGACAGCAAAAGGCCACAGAAATATTTGAGCTGACAATTCCAGGGAAGATAAGGAATGGGTTTGTTTTTTTTTATTATTTTTTAGACTTTAGCAGGCTTTTCTCCAAGGAACTCAACTCAACTTTTTTTTTAAAGGATATCTCTTGAAAATCAATTTAGAATCTCAATCACATTCACACTTGTTTCAGCAATGCAATCACATGGAAATTATTATGAAAACTTCCACTCTTAATCAAAAATAATGGATTGGCCCGAAAAAAGCCAAACTAATCTTTTTTTAATTGGAAATCCAAACAAACTGAAATAAAGAGCACTTTGGATCACAAAGTAGGCTTAATGCAATCGAATCGTTTTCGAACGAACATTAGCTTTTATGATAATTTAAAAGACATTTTTCAAAAAAGCAGAAATACAAAAAATAACCAAAAATATTTGCAAATGAAAAAAATTCCCAAATAATTGCCAACTCATTCGATAATAAATGAGTTCTAAGAGGGTCCTGTCAGAGCCATGAGAGTGTCAGCGGGGGAGAGGTCCGCATTTTTGGCATTCAGCGATATAATCCGCTTTTAATAATTAAATTGATGGCGTGATTTATGTGATTTCAAAGTGAATTAAGTGAATCCGAATAAAGCGAATCCGAATCGCCACCACGGCCCTCCCCCTGAGAAGTATTCCAATCAAATCGGCATTAGTTTTTCAAATAAACCCCCTTCCCTAGACAGCCCTCCCCTGGATGAATCATAACTCATGCTCCAAAAATGGAGTCATCCACTTTTTACCAATCAGAGCGAATGCCAAAGCATTTTTTGTTCACGTTAAAAATATGCATTTCATTTACGAGGGAAGCCCAAATAAACAAAACTTGCCGAAAAATACTGAATGGGACAAAAAATAAAAGAAGCTAGGTTAGTGATAATCACGATGATGCGTTCAACGTTCGTTTAGTTATGACAATTGAAAGTAGAGCACAACTGATGGAAATGAAAATAAAAATGGAAATCGAAATGCGAAATGCAAAATGCAAAAAAAAAAGGGAGGAAAGCAAAGTATCGCAGAATTTTCAATGTAAATAATGTGGAATCAAAGCGAAATCTCGGCCAGGAAAATGGATCTGCAAAAGTAATAATCGTAAATAGTATGCGGGATGTGGGGGAGAAAATGTTGCATCTAAATCAAACTAAGCTCGATGGCTATCTATAGGAATTACATAACACACATCCCCAAACACACACTTGAACACCCATCATGGCCGTACATATATACATCCATAAATAGTATATAATGGATAAAAAAAAAAGATAAAGAACACTTTTTTTTTTGTGAGCTAGACTTAGTGAATAAATAATGTATGTGAGTTTTTTTTTTTAGCAAGTACTTGAACGATTACTAAAGAATCAAAGATAAAAACTAGCGTAAAGTAAATACAATTAATATGAGCACTTGCAGCGGTGTAAAGAGACGAAGGAAACATATTAACAACTAACTAAATAATTATAAAAAAATATACAATTAAGAGCTGGCCCCGATTATTATGCGTAATTGTTAGCAAAACTCAAAGAGTTTCATATGAACATAAATATTAAATCAAACTGACTTTTCCTAGTTAACTGCTCTGTTTTGTTATTCATTTCCAGTGGATTGTTTTCCCAAATATACAATACTATTTTTTTTTTTGTTTTTTTTTTGGTGAGATTAGAAAACAAATTAAGCTTTAGTCGAGGATGAGAATACAATATGCATAAAGATTTACTTTAGCAAGTGAGATGAGCTGGCAAATGAACAATTTGATGGCCATAAAGCATAATGACAGAACAAGAATAATTTAAGGCCGTAAGGATCGTCTAGGAATAGAATGCAAATAATAGAGCTGCTAAAGAATTTCTAGCAAATAAAGCAAACGAGTTAAGTGAAACAAATCAAAATCCCAGAAATGTTGCCAAAATACACACACACTCAAGGCTCACACCCCGACTAGCATACAAAGGAGATTTTCTCATTTTCTCAGTGTGTCCATGTCAGTGTGCTTGGGCTTTGCAAATATTTTAATATTGTTATGTGGAAAATGAAACCAAAAACAGCAATTGCAATAGAAAGTGTAGCATTCTGGAATGAAAACTAAGAAGCAAACAATAACAACAAGAACTGGGCCATTGGGGAAATGGAAAGTACGAGTACGAAATGCAAATCAAAATCAAAAAATCGAACTTAAGGCAACAAAATAAGCAAAAAACACAATACCTTTAAAGAAAGGAAGAAAAAATAATCAAATTGAACAATGCTTCCCCTTATGCTCTACAAAAAGAAAAGAACAAAAAAAAAATACATTTTGCTGCAGGGCCGAACTCGAACTCGAGCTCGAACTCGGACTCGGACTCGGACTCTTCCCTTCAATTCTCGTTCAATTGTAGGGCATAAAAAGCAAACACATGCCGACCCAACCACACTGCAGAGGTAAAATTAAACAAACAAGCAGACAAAAACCCCAGAAAAAAGTAAAAGAACAACCCAATAAATGTAATAAATTAAAAAAAAAGGAAAAATCTACAAAAAAAAATACTAAATAAAGTAAAACCAAATATTGTATGGCAAGCAACACAAAGTAAAATATTAATAAATGACAAGAAACTTTCAAACAAAGTCCAAAAAAGGTTTTCATTATTTGATTGCAGCGGATATTTGCACTGGGCATTGCATTTGCATTTTGGGGGGCACTGCACCAGCACCAGCACCAGCACCTGCAATTTGCACCTGTGTTTACCTCCAGCCTGCAACATAGGCTTGCGGTAAGTTTGGCCATAAAATACAAAGGTAAAAAGATTTCTCTATGTATTTTGGTTGCAGGCCACTTTCCCCAGAGAATCTCATAAAGTTACGGCCTTAGTTTGCATTTCATTTTGTTTATCTCGGAAATATATCATTCAGTTGGAAGTCCAAAATGAATTTCCACCTTTTGATTTCTTAGCTTTAATCCAGCAATTTATTTTTACTTTTGATATAAAAAAATGCGAAATTATTTGTAGGATTTTGTGAGACAGTCTGTGATCATCATTGAACTCGAAACCAACTCCACTCGAGGAGTAACATGCCTAGGAGCAGGTACCCTTTTATTTTATTTGCCTGCACTTGTGCAGGACTACCCTTTGCCTTTATTTTTTAGTAATTTTTTTTAGTCGACATCCTCGCCCTCTGGTTTTTTTTGTTGCAAATTTTAATTAAATGGAAATTTCCGCTGTCTTGAGCACGTTTTCTCATCAGCGGCATTAAATGCTATGCAGAATTTTAATTAGGCCCGCAACTCACACCCACCACTGCATGTATGAACAGGACATGTACACTGTACCCTCGCGCGGAGTGTACTTGTGTGCAACAGGATTTGTAGCACAATTGCAGGCGAAGCGGCGAAGAGGCGGAGCGAAGGATGTCAGGATGTTTGGCTGGCAGGAAACTGGTGGGAAATTGAGCCCTATCCACGCAATAAAACGCTAAATAATAGTGACTGAGAGGCATCTTGGCCAAGTGCAAACACAGCGAGTCCTGGAAGGCAAATTGGGCCAAAACTGGCAGCGACTGACGCCAATCTATTTCGCTAGTCGGGCGAGTAAGTAAGTTACCAAGTTGTTTAATTAAAACAAACTTTAATTGGCCAAACTTCCCTTGGCATGGCATGGCATGGTCCTTCCTGGTGTGTCCTTCTCGTCTGACTACTACTAGTGTGTATTTTTCTTATTGGGTTTCGCCACCTATTTTGTGGAATAACATCACTGTGGACTATGTCGATTTGAATGTCTAATTGCCGGACATGCCGGCTAACACATCACTTGACACAATTGTAAATATGTCGCACTAATTGAAAATAATCAAAAGGATCACCCATCGAAGTTAATTGGAAAGGCACTCTGACTTGACAACTTGCAGCAGAAAAAATAGGAGGAAAATGAAAAGGTAACAGGAAACAGGAAATGAAAAATAAAAGTTTCTCTCACCCCGACAGATGGCAAAGATGGAGAGGTCCTTTAAGCCTTTCCTTTAAGACCAACGTCAAAGATAAATCGAATTAAATTCCACTTCATTGGCTCTCGTAAGCCTTTGCCGAATAAAAGCCAAGCCATAACAAATAGACCTTCAATATGGAAAGTTATGCCACAGACAAACAGATGGGCGAAAATAAACGCGAAGCATATTTCTCATATGAACGCCGCAAAACTATTGAAAATTACTATAAACAGCCTGGCCAAGACCGTTTCATACATATATAGCTCTGCACATATACCACAATGACCGAAAAACAACAAATATTTTTTATGATAGCCATGGAACTGACCAAAGACCACCGCACACGACACGATTCGCTTCGATTTATGGGCGTCGATTTGTGGGTAGCTTTTCTCCTTCAGTACTCTATATGTATATATTTTGTACATATGCTCCTCTCCGATATATATATATATATATTTATTTGAACGTATATGTATTGTCCGGAGTACGTAAACACAAACAGCGGCAGCAGCAGCAAACAAGTAAGAAAACTCAGCGAAAAGTTTTTCCATTAAATCAATGAAGCGAACAAAATATTCGCACCAAAGCAGCGGCGACAGGAATCAAGCCGAAAATTGGCCAACTTTTTGATTTGAAAGGATTTCCCAATCCAAACATTTTGACCAGCCTCTCGAACCTAAACATACTTCATACTAATATAGTACTATATACATAATAGAGTGAGTTGAATAGAATAGTTGGGGGGCTTTGTAACAATGGTAATTATTTAAGAGCTTGTTGGCAGAATTAAAATTTGCAGTTGTTTGGAAAAAAAAAGCGGGAGGCCATTGTTCATTTTTAATAAAAACTCAGAAAACAAAATGCTACCATGTAGGGTTTGTGTTACGGACATGGGCGAGTCAAAGGGATTTCAGTACTCCGCATTGCAAAAGAATCGGCTTTATGGGACTTGAACTTTGTCCATGCACAACCTCACCTTTCATCCGAGCCCCAGCCTGCCCATCTCCACCGAATGCCATTTCAAGTGTCATTCCGTTTGTTATACACACATATTTTTATGCCTGATGACAGCTCAATTTTTTGCCTCTAGTTTTTGCACTTTTTCCAGCCACTCGCCACAAACACACAAAAAATGCACAAAAGTTTCAAAACAAAAAATGTGTTTTTTGGGTCACAAAAATAGAACAAAAAGCCAATATTGCAGAGGAGAGCCTTGGTGGAAAAGGGGCGGCTCAGGGGCCACAGGATCGGTACAATATACGTGTGTTCGTATGTCGAGAATGGCGACGCGCGGACAATAAATGGCCACACGACAAAACATACGTTTCGTGCACAAATTTATGTCATAAATTTCGCCTTTGAAGAATTTTCTTTTATTTTGATTCAACTAAGGCAAGGTATACAGCGTTTCTCAGTTCATCAATATACGTCTGTTCACTAAAACTGTTTCCAGCTATCTCCAAACGAGAAGTTTTGGGGCAGAACTTATGACAACACCTTAAATACACAGAGCTTATCCTGTGGCATTGTCTAAGTAGCAGCATTAAGCAAAAAATTTGGAAAAGGAAAAACGGCAATTAGTTCGCTGATTACAAAACTGTATCTTATTTCCACTTCCGATGTAAATTGGCAGAGCTATGCCAATCGTAAAGGAGCAAAATGTCCTGAATGAGTAAATTTCGAGAAAACGCAATTTTCATGGGGGTACCCCTTGAAAAATTTCGAAAATTTTCAAAACGGCATTTAAGCAATATTTTGAATGAGGAAGAACGGCAATTAGTTCGCTGATTACAAAACTGCATCTTATTTCCACTTCCGATGTAAATTGGCAGAGCTATGCCAATCGGAAAGGAGCAAAATGTCCTGAATGAGTAAATTTCGAGAAAACGCAATTTTCATGGGGGTACCCCTTGAAAAATTTCGAAAATTTTCAAAACTGCATTTAAGCAATATTTTGAATGAGGAAGAACGGCAATTAGTTCGCTGATTACAAAACTGTATCTTATTTCCACTTCCGATGTAAATTGGCAGAGCTATGCCAATCGGAAAGGAGCAAAATGTCCTGAATGAGTAAATTTCGAGAAAACGCAATTTTCATGGGGGTACCCCTTGAAAAATTTCGAAAATTTTCAAAACGGCATTTAAGCAATATTTTGAATGAGGAAGAACGGCAATTAGTTCGCTGATTACAAAACTGTATCTTATTTCCACTTCCGATGTAAATTGGCAGAGCTATGCCAATCGGAAAGGAGCAAAATGTCCTGAATGAGTAAATTTCGAGAAAACGCAATTTTCATGGGGGTACCCCTTGAAAAATTTCGAAAATTTTCAAAACTGCATTTAAGCAATATTTTGAATGAGGAAGAACGGCCATTAGTTCGCTGATTACAAAACTGTATCTTATTTCCACTTCCGATGTAAATTGGCAGAGCTATGCCAATCGGAAAGGAGCAAAATGTCCTGAATGAGTAAATTTCGAGAAAACGCAATTTTCATGGGGGTACCCCTTGAAAAATTTCGAAAATTTTCAAAACGGCATTTAAGCAATATTTTGAATGAGGAAGAACGGCAATTAGTTCGCTGATTACAAAACTGCATCTTATTTCCACTTCCGATGTAAATTGGCAGAGCTATGCCAATCGGAAAGGAGCAAAATGTCCTGAATGAGTAAATTTCGAGAAAACGCAATTTTCATGGGGGTACCCCTTGAAAAATTTCGAAAATTTTCAAAACGGCATTTAAGCAATATTTTGAATGAGGAAGAACGGCAATTAGTTCGCTGATTACAAAACTGCATCTTATTTCCACTTCCGATGTAAATTGGCAGAGCTATGCCAATCGGAAAGGAGCAAAATGTCCTGAATGAGTAAATTTCGAGAAAACGCAATTTTCATGGGGGTACCCCTTGAAAAATTTCGAAAATTTTCAAAACTGCATTTAAGCAATATTTTGAATGAGGAAGAACTGCAATTAGTTCGCTGATTACAAAACTGTATCTTATTTCCACTTCCGATGTAAATTGGCAGAGCTATGCCAATCGGAAAGGAGCAAAATGTCCTGAATGAGTAAATTTCGAGAAAACGCAATTTTCATGGGGGTACCCCTTGAAAAATTTCGAAAATTTTCAAAACGGCATTTAAGCAATATTTTGAATGAGGAAGAACGGCAATTAGTTCGCTGATTACAAAACTGTATCTTATTTCCACTTCCGATGTAAATTGGCAGAGCTATGCCAATCGGAAAGGAGCAAAATGTCCTGAATGAGTAAATTTCGAGAAAACGCAATTTTCATGGGGCTACCCCTTGAAAAATTTCGAAAATTTTCAAAACGGCATTTAAGCAATATTTTGAATGAGGAAGAACGGCAATTAGTTCGCTGATTACAAAACTGTATCTTATTTCCACTTCCGATGTAAATTGGCAGAGCTATGCCAATCGGAAAGGAGCAAAATGTCCTGAATGAGTAAATTTCGAGAAAACGCAATTTTCATGGGGGTACCCCTTGAAAAATTTCGAAAATTTTCAAAACGGCATTTAAGCAATATTTTGAATGAGGAAGAACGGCAATTAGTTCGCTGATTACAAAACTGCATCTTATTTCCACTTCCGATGTAAATTGGCAGAGCTATGCCAATCGGAAAGGAGCAAAATGTCCTGAATGAGTAAATTTCGAGAAAACGCAATTTTCATGGGGGTACCCCTTGAAAAATTTCGAAAATTTTCAAAACTGCATTTAAGCAATATTTTGAATGAGGAAGAACGGCAATTAGTTCGCTGATTACAAAACTGTATCTTATTTCCACTTCCGATGTAAATTGGCAGAGCTATGCCAATCGGAAAGGAGCAAAATGTCCTGAATGAGTAAATTTCGAGAAAACGCAATTTTCATGGGGGTACCCCTTGAAAAATTTCGAAAATTTTCAAAACTGCATTTAAGCAATATTTTGAATGAGGAAGAACTGCAATTAGTTCGCTGATTACAAAACTGTATCTTATTTCCACTTCCGATGTAAATTGGCAGAGCTATGCCAATCGGAAAGGAGCAAAATGTCCTGAATGAGTAAATTTCGAGAAAACGCAATTTTCATGGGGGTACCCCTTGAAAAATTTCGAAAATTTTCAAAACGGCATTTAAGCAATATTTTGAATGAGGAAGAACGGCAATTTTGAATGAGGAAGAACGGCAATTAGTTCGCTGATTACAAAACTGCATCTTATTTCCACTTCCGATGTAAATTGGCAGAGCTATGCCAATCGGAAAGGAGCAAAATGTCCTGAATGAGTAAATTTCGAGAAAACGCAATTTTCATGGGGGTACCCCTTGAAAAATTTCGAAAATTTTCAAAACGGCATTTAAGCAATATTTTGAATGAGGAAGAACGGCAATTAGTTCGCTGATTACAAAACTGCATCTTATTTCCACTTCCGATGTAAATTGGCAGAGCTATGCCAATCGGAAAGGAGCAAAATGTCCTGAATGAGTAAATTTCGAGAAAACGCAATTTTCATGGGGGTACCCCTTGAAAAATTTCGAAAATTTTCAAAACGGCATTTAAGCAATATTTTGAATGAGGAAGAACGGCAATTAGTTCGCTGATTACAAAACTGTATCTTATTTCCACTTCCGATGTAAATTGGCAGAGCTATGTCAATCGGAAAGGAGCAAAATGTCCTGAATGAGTAAATTTCGAGAAAACGCAATTTTCATGGGGGTACCCCTTGAAAAATTTCGAAAATTTTCAAAACTGCATTTAAGCAATATTTTGAATGAGGAAGAACTGCAATTAGTTCGCTGATTACAAAACTGTATCTTATTTCCACTTCCGATGTAAATTGGCAGAGCTATGCCAATCGGAAAGGAGCAAAATGTCCTGAATGAGTAAATTTCGAGAAAACGCAATTTTCATGGGGGTACCCCTTGAAAAATTTCGAAAATTTTCAAAACGGCATTTAAGCAATATTTTGAATGAGGAAGAACGGCAATTAGTTCGCTGATTAAAAAACTGTATCTTATTTCCACTTCCTATGTAAATTGGCAGAGCTATGCCAATCGGAAAGGAGCAAAATGTCCTGAATGAGTAAATTTCGAGAAAACGCAATTTTCATGGGGCTACCCCTTGAAAAATTTCGAAAATTTTCAAAACGGCATTTAAGCAATATTTTGAATGAGGAAGAACGGCAATTAGTTCGCTGATTAAAAAACTGTATCTTATTTCCACTTCCGATGTAAATTGGCAGAGCTATGCCAATCGGAAAGGAGCAAAATGTCCTGAATGAGTAAATTTCGAGAAAACGCAATTTTCATGGGGGTACCCCTTGAAAAATTTCGAAAATTTTCTAAACGGCATTTAAGCAATATTTTGAATGAGGAAGAATGGCAATTAGTTCGCTGATTACAAAACTGCATCTTATTTCCACTTCCGATGTAAATTGGCAGAGCTATGCCAATCGGAAAGGAGCAAAATGTCCTGAATGAGTAAATTTCGAGAAAACGCAATTTTCATGGGGGTACCCCCTTGAAAAATTTCGAAAATTTTCAAAACGGCATTTAAGCAATATTTTGAATGAGGAAGAACGGCAATTAGTTCGCTGATTACAAAACTGTATCTTATTTCCACTTCCGATGTAAATTGGCAGAGCTATGCCAATCGGAAAGGAGCAAAATGTCCTGAATGAGTAAATTTCGAGAAAACGCAATTTTCATGGGGGTACCCCTTGAAAAATTTCGAAAATTTTCAAAACGGCATTTAAGCAATATTTTGAATGAGGAAGAACGGCAATTTTGAATGAGGAAGAACGGCAATTAGTTCGCTGATTACAAAACTGCATCTTATTTCCACTTCCGATGTAAATTGGCAGAGCTATGCCAATCGGAAAGGAGCAAAATGTCCTGAATGAGTAAATTTCGAGAAAACGCAATTTTCATGGGGGTACCCCTTGAAAAATTTCGAAAATTTTCAAAACGGCATTTAAGCAATATTTTGAATGAGGAAGAACGGCAATTAGTTCGCTGATTACAAAACTGCATCTTATTTCCACTTCCGATGTAAATTGGCAGAGCTATGCCAATCGGAAAGGAGCAAAATGTCCTGAATGAGTAAATTTCGAGAAAACGCAATTTTCATGGGGGTACCCCTTGAAAAATTTCGAAAATTTTCAAAACTGCATTTAAGCAATATTTTGAATGAGGAAGAACGGCAATTAGTTCGCTGATTACAAAACTGTATCTTATTTCCACTTCCGATGTAAATTGGCAGAGCTATGTCAATCGGAAAGGAGCAAAATGTCCTGAATGAGTAAATTTCGAGAAAACGCAATTTTCATGGGGGTACCCCTTGAAAAATTTCGAAAATTTTCAAAACTGCATTTAAGCAATATTTTGAATGAGGAAGAACTGCAATTAGTTCGCTGATTACAAAACTGTATCTTATTTCCACTTCCGATGTAAATTGGCAGAGCTATGCCAATCGGAAAGGAGCAAAATGTCCTGAATGAGTAAATTTCGAGAAAACGCAATTTTCATGGGGGTACCCCTTGAAAAATTTCGAAAATTTTCAAAACGGCATTTAAGCAATATTTTGAATGAGGAAGAACGGCAATTAGTTCGCTGATTAAAAAACTGTATCTTATTTCCACTTCCTATGTAAATTGGCAGAGCTATGCCAATCGGAAAGGAGCAAAATGTCCTGAATGAGTAAATTTCGAGAAAACGCAATTTTCATGGGGCTACCCCTTGAAAAATTTCGAAAATTTTCAAAACGGCATTTAAGCAATATTTTGAATGAGGAAGAACGGCAATTAGTTCGCTGATTAAAAAACTGTATCTTATTTCCACTTCCGATGTAAATTGGCAGAGCTATGCCAATCGGAAAGGAGCAAAATGTCCTGAATGAGTAAATTTCGAGAAAACGCAATTTTCATGGGGGTACCCCTTGAAAAATTTCGAAAATTTTCTAAACGGCATTTAAGCAATATTTTGAATGAGGAAGAATGGCAATTAGTTCGCTGATTACAAAACTGCATCTTATTTCCACTTCCGATGTAAATTGGCAGAGCTATGCCAATCGGAAAGGAGCAAAATGTCCTGAATGAGTAAATTTCGAGAAAACGCAATTTTCATGGGGGTACCCCTTGAAAAATTTCGAAAATTTTCAAAACGGCATTTAAGCAATATTTTGAATGAGGAAGAACGGCAATTAGTTCGCTGATTACAAAACTGTATCTTATTTCCACTTCCGATGTAAATTGGCAGAGCTATGCCAATCGGAAAGGAGCAAAATGTCCTGAATGAGTAAATTTCGAGAAAACGCAATTTTCATGGGGGTACCCCTTGAAAAATTTCGAAAATTTTCAAAACGGCATTTAAGCAATATTTTGAATGAGGAAGTACGGCAATTAGTTCGCTGATTACAAAACTGTATCTTATTTCCATTTAAGCAATATTTTGAATGAGGAAGAACGGCAATTTTGAATGAGGAAGAACGGCAATTAGTTCGCTGATTACAAAACTGCATCTTATTTCCACTTCCGATGTAAATTGGCAGAGCTATGCCAATCGGAAAGGAGCAAAATGTCCTGAATGAGTAAATTTCGAGAAAACGCAATTTTCATGGGGGTACCCCTTGAAAAATTTCGAAAATTTTCAAAACGGCATTTAAGCAATATTTTGAATGAGGAAGAACGGCAATTAGTTCGCTGATTACAAAACTGCATCTTATTTCCACTTCCGATGTAAATTGGCAGAGCTATGCCAATCGGAAAGGAGCAAAATGTCCTGAATGAGTAAATTTCGAGAAAACGCAATTTTCATGGGGGTACCCCTTGAAAAATTTCGAAAATTTTCAAAACTGCATTTAAGCAATATTTTGAATGAGGAAGAACGGCAATTAGTTCGCTGATTACAAAACTGTATCTTATTTCCACTTCCGATGTAAATTGGCAGAGCTATGTCAATCGGAAAGGAGCAAAATGTCCTGAATGAGTAAATTTCGAGAAAACGCAATTTTCATGGGGGTACCCCTTGAAAAATTTCGAAAATTTTCAAAACTGCATTTAAGCAATATTTTGAATGAGGAAGAACTGCAATTAGTTCGCTGATTACAAAACTGTATCTTATTTCCACTTCCGATGTAAATTGGCAGAGCTATGCCAATCGGAAAGGAGCAAAATGTCCTGAATGAGTAAATTTCGAGAAAACGCAATTTTCATGGGGGTACCCCTTGAAAAATTTCGAAAATTTTCAAAACGGCATTTAAGCAATATTTTGAATGAGGAAGAACGGCAATTAGTTCGCTGATTAAAAAACTGTATCTTATTTCCACTTCCTATGTAAATTGGCAGAGCTATGCCAATCGGAAAGGAGCAAAATGTCCTGAATGAGTAAATTTCGAGAAAACGCAATTTTCATGGGGCTACCCCTTGAAAAATTTCGAAAATTTTCAAAACGGCATTTAAGCAATATTTTGAATGAGGAAGAACGGCAATTAGTTCGCTGATTAAAAAACTGTATCTTATTTCCACTTCCGATGTAAATTGGCAGAGCTATGCCAATCGGAAAGGAGCAAAATGTCCTGAATGAGTAAATTTCGAGAAAACGCAATTTTCATGGGGGTACCCCTTGAAAAATTTCGAAAATTTTCTAAACGGCATTTAAGCAATATTTTGAATGAGGAAGAATGGCAATTAGTTCGCTGATTACAAAACTGCATCTTATTTCCACTTCCGATGTAAATTGGCAGAGCTATGCCAATCGGAAAGGAGCAAAATGTCCTGAATGAGTAAATTTCGAGAAAACGCAATTTTCATGGGGGTACCCCTTGAAAAATTTCGAAAATTTTCAAAACGGCATTTAAGCAATATTTTGAATGAGGAAGAACGGCAATTAGTTCGCTGATTACAAAACTGTATCTTATTTCCACTTCCGATGTAAATTGGCAGAGCTATGCCAATCGGAAAGGAGCAAAATGTCCTGAATGAGTAAATTTCGAGAAAACGCAATTTTCATGGGGGTACCCCTTGAAAAATTTCGAAAATTTTCAAAACGGCATTTAAGCAATATTTTGAATGAGGAAGTACGGCAATTAGTTCGCTGATTACAAAACTGCATCTTATTTCCACTTCCTATGTAAATTGGCAGAGCTATGTCAATCGGAAAGGAGCAAAATGTCCTGAATGAGTAAATTTCGAGAAAACGCAATTTTCATGGGGGTACCCCTTGAAAAATTTCGAAAATTTTCAAAACGGCATTTAAGCCATATTTTGAATGAGGAAGAACGGCAATTAGTTCGCTGATTACATAACTGTATCTTATTTCCACTTCCGATGTAAATTGGCAGAGCTATGCCAATCGGAAAGGAGCAAAATGTCCTGAATGAGTAAATTTCGAGAAAACGCAATTTTCATGGGGGTACCCCTTGAAAAATTTCGAAAATTTTCAAAACGGCATTTAAGCAATATTTTGAATGAGGAAGAACGGCAATTAGTTCGCTGATTACAAAACTGTATCTTATTTCCACTTCCGATGTAAATTGGCAGAGCTATGCCAATCGGAAAGGAGCAAAATGTCCTGAATGAGTAAATTTCGAGAAAACGCAATTTTCATGGGGGTACCCCTTGAAAAATTTCGAAAATTTTCAAAACGGCATTTAAGCAATATTTTGAATGAGGAAGAACGGCAATTAGTTCGCTGATTACAAAACTGTATCTTATTTCCACTTCCGATGTAAATTGGCAGAGCTATGCCAATCGGAAAGGAGCAAAATGTCCTGAATGAGTAAATTTCGAGAAAACGCAATTTTCATGGGGATACCCCTTGAAAAATTTCGAAAATTTTCAAAACGGCATTTAAGCAATATTTTGAATGAGGAAGAACGGCAATTAGTTCGCTGATTACAAAACTGTATCTTATTTCCACTTCCGATGTAAATTGGCAGAGCTATGCCAATCGGAAAGGAGCAAAATGTCCTGAATGAGTAAATTTCGAGAAAACGCAATTTTCATGGGGGTACCCCTTGAAAAATTTCGAAAATTTTCAAAACGGCATTTAAGCAATATTTTGAATGAGGAAGAACGGCAATTAGTTCGCTGATTACAAAACTGTATCTTATTTCCACTTCCGATGTAAATTGGCAGAGCTATGCCAATCGGAAAGGAGCAAAATGTCCTGAATGAGTAAATTTCGAGAAAACGCAATTTTCATGGGGGTACCCCTTGAAAAATTTCGAAAATTTTCAAAACGGCATTTAAGCAATATTTTGAATGAGGAAGAACGGCAATTAGTTCGCTGATTACAAAACTGTATCTTATTTCCACTTCCGATGTAAATTGGCAGAGCTATGCCAATCGGAAAGGAGCAAAATGTCCTGAATGAGTAAATTTCGAGAAAATGCAATTTTCATGGGGGTACCCCTTGAAAAATTTCGAAAATTTTCAAAACGGCATTTAAGCAATATTTTGAATAAGGAAGGACGGCAATTAGTTCGCTGATTACAAAACTGTATCTTATTTCCACTTCCGATGTAAATTGGCAGAGCTATGCCAATCGGAAAGGAGCAAAATTTCCTGAATGAGTAAATTTCCGAGAAAACGCAATTTTCATGGGGGTACCCCTTGAAAAATTTCGAAAATTTTCAAAACGGCATTTAAGCAATATTTTGAATGAGGAAGAACGGCAATTAGTTCGCTGATTACATAACTGTATCTTATTTCCACTTCCGATGTAAATTGGCAGAGCTATGCCAATCGGAAAGGAGCAAAATGTCCTGAATGAGTAAATTTCGAGAAAACGCAATTTTCATGGGGGTACCCCTTGAAAAATTTCGAAAATTTTCAAAACGGCATTTAAGCAATATTTTGAATGAGGAAGAACGGCAATTAGTTCGCTGATTACAAAACTGCATCTTATTTCCACTTCCTGTGTAAATTGGCAGAGCTATGCCAATCGGAAAGGAGCAAAATGTCCTGAATGAGTAAATTTCGAGAAAACGCAATTTTCATGGGGGTACCCCTTGAAAAATTTCGAAAATTTTCAAAACGGCATTTAAGCAATATTTTGAATGAGGAAGAACGGCAATTAGTTCGCTGATTACAAAACTGCATCTTATTTCCACTTCCGATGTAAATTGGCAGAGCTATGCCAATCGGAAAGGAGCAAAATGTCCTGAATGAGTAAATTTCGAGAAAACGCAATTTTCATGGGGGTACCCCTTGAAAAATTTCGAAAATTTTCAAAACGGCATTTAAGCAATATTTTGAATGAGGAAGAACGGCAATTAGTTCGCTGATTACAAAACTGTATCTTATTTCCACTTCCGATGTAAATTGGCAGAGCTATGCCAATCGGAAAGGAGCAAAATGTCCTGAATGAGTAAATTTCGAGAAAACGCAATTTTCATGGGGGTACCCCTTGAAAAATTTCGAAAATTTTCAAAACGGCATTTAAGCAATATTTTGAATGAGGAAGAACGGCAATTAGTTCGCTGATTACAAAACTGTATCTTATTTCCACTTCCGATGTAAATTGGCAGAGCTATGCCAATCGGAAAGGAGCAAAATGTCCTGAATGAGTAAATTTCGAGAAAACGCAATTTTCATGGGGGTACCCCTTGAAAAATTTCGAAAATTTTCAAAACGGCATTTAAGCAATATTTTGAATGAGGAAGAACGGCAATTAGTTCGCTGATTACAAAACTGTATCTTATTTCCACTTCCGATGTAAATTGGCAGAGCTATGCCAATCGGAAAGGAGCAAAATATCCTGAAAAGGGGGGGGGGGGGGGGGGGGGGGGGGGGGGGGTGAGTAAATTTCGAGAAAACGCAATTTTCATGGGGGTACCCCTTGAAAAATTTCGAAAATTTTCAAAACGGCATTTAAGCAATATTTTGAATGAGGAAGAACGGCAATTAGTTCGCTGATTACAAAACTGTATCTTATTTCCACTTCCGATGTAAATTGGCAGAGCTATGCCAATCGGAAAGGAGCAAAATGTCCTGAATGAGTACCCCTTGAAAAATTTCGAAAATTTTCAAAACGGCATTTAAGCAATATTTTGAATAAGGAAGGACGGCAATTAGTTCGCTGATTACAAAACTGCATCTTATTTCCACTTCCGATGTAAATTGGCAGAGCTATGCCAATCGGAAAGGAGCAAAATGTCCTGAATGAGTAAATTTCGAGAAAACGCAATTTTCATGGGGGTACCCCTTGAAAAATTTCGAAAATTTTCAAAACGGCATTTAAGCAATATTTTGAATGAGGAAGAACGGCAATTAGTTCGCTGATTACATAACTGTATCTTATTTCCACTTCCGATGTAAATTGGCAGAGCTATGCCAATCGGAAAGGAGCAAAATGTCCTGAATGAGTAAATTTCGAGAAAACGCAATTTTCATGGGGGTACCCCTTGAAAAATTTCGAAAATTTTCAAAACGGCATTTAAGCAATATTTTGAATGAGGAAGAACGGCAATTAGTTCGCTGATTACAAAACTGCATCTTATTTCCACTTCCTATGTAAATTGGCAGAGCTATGCCAATCGGAAAGGAGCAAAATGTCCTGAATGAGTAAATTTCGAGAAAACGCAATTTTCATGGGGGTACCCCTTGAAAAATTTCGAAAATTTTCAAAACGGCATTTAAGCAATATTTTGAATGAGGAAGAACGGCAATTAGTTCGCTGATTACAAAACTGCATCTTATTTCCACTTCCGATGTAAATTGGCAGAGCTATGCCAATCGGAAAGGAGCAAAATGTCCTGAATGAGTAAATTTCGAGAAAACGCAATTTTCATGGGGGTACCCCTTGAAAAATTTCCGAAAATTTTCAAAACGGCATTTAAGCAATATTTTGAATGAGGAAGAACGGCAATTAGTTCGCTGATTACAAAACTGTATCTTATTTCCACTTCCGATGTAAATTGGCAGAGCTATGCCAATCGGAAAGGAGCAAAATGTCCTGAATGAGTAAATTTCGAGAAAACGCAATTTTCATGGGGGTACCCCTTGAAAAATTTCGAAAATTTTCAAAACGGCATTTAAGCAATATTTTGAATGAGGAAGAACGGCAATTAGTTCGCTGATTACAAAACTGTATCTTATTTCCACTTCCGATGTAAATTGGCAGAGCTATGCCAATCGGAAAGGAGCAAAATGTCCTGAATGAGTAAATTTCGAGAAAACGCAATTTTCATGGGGGTACCCCTTGAAAAATTTCGAAAATTTTCAAAACGGCATTTAAGCAATATTTTGAATGAGGAAGAACGGCAATTAGTTCGCTGATTACAAAACTGTATCTTATTTCCACTTCCGATGTAAATTGGCAGAGCTATGCCAATCGGAAAGGAGCAAAATGTCCTGAATGAGTAAATTTCGAGAAAACGCAATTTTCATGGGGGTACCCCTTGAAAAATTTCGAAAATTTTCAAAACGGCATTTAAGCAATATTTTGAATGAGGAAGAACGGCAATTAGTTCGCTGATTACAAAACTGTATCTTATTTCCACTTCCGATGTAAATTGGCAGAGCTATGCCAATCGGAAAGGAGCAAAATGTCCTGAATGAGTACCCCTTGAAAAATTTCGAAAATTTTCAAAACGGCATTTAAGCAAATATTTTGAATAAGGAAGGACGGCAATTAGTTCGCTGATTACAAAACTGCATCTTATTTCCACTTCCGATGTAAATTCGGCAAGAGCTATGCCGAATCGGAAAGGAGCAAAATGTCCTGAATGAGTAAATTTCGAGAAAACGCAATTTTCATGGGGGTACCCCTTAAGAAAAATTTCGAAAATTTTCAAAACGGCATTTAAGCAATATTTTGAATGAGGAAGAACGGCAATTAGTTCGCTGATTACAAAACTGCATCTTATTTCCACTTCCGATGTAAATTGGCAGAGCTATGCCAATCGGAAAGGAGCAAAATGTCCTGAATGAGTAAATTTCGAGAAAACGCAATTTTCATGGGGGTACCCCTTGAAAAATTTCGAAAATTTTTCAAAACGGCATTTAAGCAATATTTTGAATGAGGAAGAACGGCAATTAGTTCGCTGATTACAAAACTGTATCTTATTTCCACTTCCGATGTAAATTGGCAGAGCTATGCCAATCGGAAAGGAGCAAAATGTCCTGAATGAGTAAATTTCGAGAAAACGCAATTTTCATGGGGGTACTTGAAAAATTTCGAAAATTTTCAAAACGGCATTTAAGCAAATATTTTGAATGAGGAAGAACGGCAATTAGTTCGCTGATTACAAAACTGTATCTTATTTCCACTTCCGATGTAAATTGGCAGAGCTATGCCAATCGGAAAGGAGCAAAATGTCCTGAATGAGTAAATTTCGAGAAAACGCAATTTTCATGGGGGTACCCCTTGAAAAATTTCGAAAATTTTCAAAACGGCATTTAAGCAATATTTTGAATGAGGAAGAACGGCAATTAGTTCGCTGATTACAAAACTGTATCTTATTTCCACTTCTCCGAGATAAATTGGCAGAGCTATGCCAATCGGAAAGGAGCAAAATGTCCTGAATGAGTAAATTTCGAGAAAACGCAATTTTCATGGGGGTACCCCTTGAAAAATTTCGAAAATTTTCAAAACGGCATTTTAAGCAAAATATTTTGAATGAGGAAGAACGGCAATTAGTTCGCTGATTACAAAACTGTATCTTATTTCCACTTCCGATGTAAATTGGCAGAGCTATGCCAATCGGAAGAGGAGCAAAATGTCCTGAATGAGTACCCCTTGAAAAATTTCGAAAATTTTCAAAACGGCATTTAAGCAATATTTTGAATAAGGAAGGACGGCAATTAGTTCGCTGATTACGAAAACTGTATCTTATTTCCACTTCCGATGTAAATTGGCAGAGCTATGCCAATCGGAAAGGAGCAAAATTTCCTGAATGAGTAAATTTCGAGAAAACGCAATTTTCATGGGGGTACCCCTTGAAAAATTTCGAAAATTTTCAAAACGGCATTTAAGCAATATTTTGAATGAGAAAGAACGGCAATTAGTCTCGCTGATTACATAACTGTATCTTATTTCCACTTCCGATGTAAATTGGCAGAGCTATGCCAATCGGAAAGGAGCAAAATGTTCTGCAAATGAGTAAATTTCGAGAAAACGCAATTTTCATGGGGGTACCCCTTGAAAAATTTCGAAAATTTTCAAAACGGCAATTTAAGCAATATTTTGAATGAGGGAAGAACGGCAATTAGTTCGCTGATTACAAAACTGCATCTTATTTCCACTTCCTATGTAAATTGGCAGGAGCTATGCCAATCGGAAAGGAGCAAAATGTCCTGAATGAGTAAATTTCGAGAAAACGCAATTTTCATGGGGGTACCCCTTGAAAAATTTCGAAAATTTTCAAAACGGCATTTAAGCAATATTTTGAATGAGGAAGAACGGCAATTAGTTCGCTGATTACAAAACTGCATCTTATTTCCACTTCCGATGTAAATTGGCAGAGCTATGCCAATCGGAAAGGAGCAAAATGTCCTGAATGAGTAAATTTCGAGAAAACGCAATTTTCATGGGGTACCCCTTGAAAAATTTCGAAAATTTTCAAAACGGCATTTAAGCAATATTTTGAATGAGGAAGAACGGCAATTAGTTCGCTGATTACAAAACTGCATCTTATTTCCACTTCCGATGTAAATTGGCAGAGCTATGCCAATCGGAAAGGAGCAAAATGTCCTGAATGAGTAAATTTCGAGAAAACGCAATTTTCATGGGGGTACCCCTTGAAAAATTTCGAAAATTTTCAAAACGGCATTTAAGCAATATTTTCAATGAGGAAGAACGGCAATTAGTTCGCTGATTACAAAACTGCATCTTATTTCCACTTCCGATGTAAATTGGCAGAGCTATGCCAATCGGAAAGGAGCAAATGTCCTGAATGAGTAAATTTCGAGAAAACGCAATTTTCATGGGGGTACCCCTTGAAAAATTTCGAAAATTTTCAAAACGGCATTTAAGCAATATTTTGAATGAGGAAGAACGGCAATTAGTTCGCTGATTACAAAACTGTATCTTATTTCCACTTCCGATGTAAATTGGCAGAGCTATGCCAATCGGAAAGGAGCAAAATGTCCTGAATGAGTAAATTTCGAGAAAACGCAATTTTTCATGGGGGTACCCCTTGAAAAATTTCGAAAATTTTCAAAACGGCATTTAAGCAATATTTTGAATGAGGAAGAACGGCAATTAGTTCGCTGATTACAAAACTGCATCTTATTTCCACTTCCGATGTAAATTGGCAGAGCTATGCCAATCGGAAAAGGACAAAATGTCCTGAATGAAGTAAATTTCGAGAAAACGCAATTTTCATGGGGGTACCCCTTGAAAAATTTCGAAAATTTTCAAAACGGCATTTAAGCAATATTTTGAATGAGGAAGAACGGCAATTAGTTCGCTGATTACAAAACTGTATCTTATTTCCACTTCCGATGATAAATTGGCAGAGCTACTGCCAATCGGAAAGGAGCAAAATGTCCTGAATGAGAAATTTCGAGAAAACGCAATTTTCATGGAAGGGTACCCCTTGAAAAATTTCGAAAATTTTCAAAACGGCATTTAAGCAATATTTTGAATGAGGAAGAACGGCAATTAGTTCGCTGATTACAAAACTGCATCTTATTTCCACTTCCGATGTAAATTGGCAGAGCTATGCCAATCGGAAAGGAGAAAAATGTCCTGAATGAGTAAATTTCGAGAAAAACGCAATTTTCATGGGGGTACCCCTTGAAAAATTTCGAAAAATTCTCAAAAACGGCATTTAAGCAATATTTTGAATGAGGAAGAACGGCAATTAGTTCGCTGATTACAAACTGCATCTTATTTCCACTTTCCCGATGTAAATTGGCAGAGCTATGCCAATCGGAAAGGAGCAAAATGTCCTGAATGAGTAAATTGAGTGTCGAGAAAACGCAATTTTCATGGGGGTACCCCTTGAAAAATTTCGAAAATTTTCAAAACGGCATTTAAGCAATATTTTGAATGAGGAAGAACGGCAATTAGTTCGCTGATTACAAAACTGTATCTTATTTCCACTCTCCGATGTAAATTGGCAGAGCTATGCCAATCGGAAAGGAGCAAAATGTCCTGAATGAGTAAATTTCGAGAAAACGCAATTTTCATGGGGGTACCCCTTGAAAAATTTCGAAAATTTTCAAAACGGCATTTAAGCAATATTTTGAATGAGGAAGAACGGCAATTAGTTCGCTGATTACAAAACTGTATCTTATTTCCACTTCCGATGTAAATTGGCAGAGCTATGCCAATCGGAAAGGAGCAAAATGTCCTGAATGAGTAAATTTCGAGAAAACGCAATTTTCATGGGGGTACCCTTGAAAAATTTCGAAAATTTTCAAAACGGCATTTAAGCAATATTTTGAATGAGGAAGAACGGCAATTAGTTCGCTGATTAACCAAAACTGTATCTTATTTCCACTTCCGATGTAAATTGGCAGAGCTATGCCAATCGGAAGAGGAGCAAAATGTCCTGAATGAGTAAATTTCGAGAAAACGCAATTTTCATGGGGGTACCCCTTGAAAAATTTCGAAAATTTTTCAAAACGGCATTTTAAGCAATATTTTGAATGAGGAAGAACGGCAATTAGTTGACGCTGATTACAAAACTGTATCTTATTTCCACTTCCGATGTAAATTGGCAGAGCTATGCCAATCGGAAAGGAGCAAAATGTCCTGAATGAGTACCCCTTCGGAAAAATTTCGAAAATTTTCAAAACGGCATTTAAGCAATATTTTGAATAAGGAAGGACGGCAATTAGTTCGCTGATTACAAAACTGTATCTTATTTCCACTTCCGATGTAAATTGGCAGAGCTATGCCAATCGGAAAGGAGCAAAATTTCCTGAATGAGTAAATTTCGAGAAAAACGCAATTTTCATGGGGGTACCCCTTGAAAAATTTCGAAAATTTTCAAAAACGGCATTTAAGCAATATTTTGAATGAGAAAGAACGGCAGATTAGTTCGCTGATTACATAACTGTATCTTATTTCCACTTCCGATGTAAATTGGCAGAGCTATGCCAATCGGAAAGGAGCAAAATGTCCTGAATGAGTAAATTTCGAGAAAACGCAATTTTCATGGGGGTACCCCTTGAAAAATTTCGAAAATTTTCAAAACGGCATTTAAGCAATATTTTGAATGAGGAAGAACGGCAATTAGTTCGCTGATTACAAAACTGCATCTTATTTCCACTTCCTATGTAAATTGGCAGAGCTATGCCAATCGGAAGGAGCAAAATGTCCTGAATGAGTAAATTTCGAGAAAACGCAATTTTCATGGGGGTACCCTTGAAAAATTTCGAAAATTTTCAAAACGGCATTTAAGCAATATTTTGAATGAGGAAGAACGGCAATTAGTTCGCTGATTACAAAACTGCATCTTATTTCCACTTCCGATGTAAATTGGCAGAGCTATGCCAATCGGAAAGGAGCAAAATGTCCTGAATGAGTAAATTTCGAGAAAAACGCAATTTTCATGGGGGTACCCCTTGAAAAATTTCGAAAATTTTCAAAACGGCATTTAAGCAATATTTTGAATGAGGAAGAACGGCAATTAGTTCGCTGATTACAAAACTGCATCTTATTTCCACTTCCGATGTAAATTGGCAGAGCTATGCCAATCGGAAGGAGCAAAATGTCCTGAATGAGTAAATTTCGAGAAAACGCAATTTTCATGGGGGTACCCCTTGAAAAATTTCGAAAATTTTCAAAACGGCATTTTAAGCAATATTTTCAATGAGGAAGAACGGCAATTAGTTCGCTGATTACAAAACTGCATCTTATTTCCACTTCCGATGAACGTACAATCGGCAGAGCTGGTGCCAATGTCCGGAATGGAAAGAGCGAGAAAACGCAATTTTCATGGGGGTACATTTCGAAAACGCATCAGGGGTATGTTCGAAAATTTTCAAAACGGCATTTAAGCAATATTTTGAATGAGGAAGAACGGGCAATTAGTTCGCTGATTACAAAACTGTCGCATCTTATTTCCACTTCCGATGTAAATTGGCAGAGCTATGCCAATCGGAAAGGAGCAAAATGTCCTGAATGAAGTAAATTTCGAGAAAACGCAATTTTCATGGGGGTACCCCTTGAAAAATTTCGAAAATTTTCAAAACGGCATTTAAGCAATATTTTGAATGAGGAAGAACGGCAATTAGTTCGCTGATTACAAAACTGCATCTTATTTCCACTTCCGATGTAAATTGGCAGAGCTATGCCAATCGGAAAGGAGCAAAATGTCCTGAATGAGTAAATTTAACCGAGAAAACGCAATTTTCATGGGGGTACCCGAAAAATTTCGAAAATTCTTGCAAAATGGCTTTAAGCAATATTTTGAATGAGGAAGAACGGCAATTAGTTCGCTGATTACAAAACTGTATCTTATTTCCACTTCCGATGTAAATTGGCAGAGCTATGCCAATCGGAAAGGAGCAAAATGTCCTGAATGAGTAAATTTCGAGAAAACGCAATTTTCATGGGGGTACCCCTTGAAAAATTTCGAAAATTTTCAAAACGGCATTTAAGCAATATTTTGAATGAGGAAGAACGGCAATTAGTTCGCTGATTACAAAACTGTATCTTATTTCCACTTCCGATGTAAATTGGCAGAGCTATGCCAATCGGAAAGGAGCAAAATGTTCTGAATGAGTAAATTTCGAGAAAACGCAATTTTCATGGGGGTACCCCTTGAAAAATTTCGAAAATTTTCAAAACGGCATTTAAGCAATATTTTGAATGAGGAAGAACGGCAATTAGTTCGCTGATTACAAAACTGCATCTTATTTCCACTTCCGATGTAAATTGGCAGAGCTATGCCAATCGGAAAGGAGCAAAATGTCCTGAATGAGTAAATTTCGAGAAAACGCAATTTTCATGGGGGTACCCCTTGAAAAATTTCGAAAATTTTCAAAACGGCATTTAAGCAATATTTTGAATGAGGAAGAACGGCAATTAGTTCGCTGATTACAAAACTGCATCTTATTTCCACTTCCTATGTAAATTGGCAGAGCTATGCCAATCGGAAAGGAGCAAAATGTCCTGAATGAGTAAATTTCGAGAAAACGCAATTTTCATGGGGGTACCCCTTGAAAAATTTAGAAAATTTTCAAAACGGCATTTAAGCAATATTTTGAATGAGGAAGAACGGCAATTAGTTCGCTGATTACAAAACTGCATCTTATTTCCACTTCCGATGTAAATTGGCAGAGCTATGCCAATCGGAAAGGAGCAAAATGTCCTGAATGAGTAAATTTCGAGAAAATGCAATTTTCATGGGGGTACCCCTTGAAAAATTTCGAAAATTTTCAAAACGGCATTTAAGCGAATATTTTGAATGAGGAAGAACGGCAATTAGTTCGCTGATTACAAAACTGTATCTTATTTCCACTTCCGATGTAAATTGGCAGAGCTATGCCAATCGGAAAGCGAGCAAAATGTCCTGAATGAGTAAATTTCGAGAAAACGCAATTTTCATGGGGGTACCCCTTGAAAAATTTCGAAAATTTTCAAAACGGCATTTAAGCAATATTTTGAATGAGGAAGAACGGCAATTAGTTCGCTGATTACAAAACTGCATCTTATTTCCACTTCCGATGTAAATTGGCAGAGCTATGCCAATCGGAAAGGAGCAAAATGTCCTGAATGAGTAAATTTCGAGAAAACGCAATTTTCATGGGGGTACTCCTTGAAAAATTTCGAAAATTTTCAAAACGGCATTTAAGCAATATTTTGAATGAGGAAGAACGGCAATTAGTTCGCTGATTACAAAACTGCATCTTATTTCCACTTCCGATGTAAATTGGCAGAGCTACGCCAATCGGAAAGGAGCAAAATGTCCTGAATGAGTAAATTTCGAGAAAACGCAATTTTCATGGGGGTACCCCTTGAAAAATTTCGAAAATTTTCAAAACGGCATTTAAGCAATATTTTGAATGAGGAAGAACGGCAATTAGTTCGCTGATTACAAAACTGTATCTTATTTCCACTTCCGATGTAAATTGGCAGAGCTATGCCAATCGGAAAGGAGCAAAATGTCCTGAATGAGTAAATTTCGAGAAAAACGCAATTTTCATGGGGGTACCCCTTGAAAAATTTCGAAAATTTTCAAAACGGCATTTAAGCAATATTTTGAATGAGGAAGAACGGCAATTAGTTCGCTGATTACAAAACTGTATCTTATTTCCACTTCCGATGTAAATTGGCAGAGCTATGCCAATCGGAAAGGAGCAAAATGTCCTGAATGAGTAAATTTCGAGAAAACGCAATTTTCATGGGGGTACCCCTTGAAAAATTTCGAAAATTTTCAAAACGGCATTTAAGCAATATTTTGAATGAGGAAGAACGGCAATTAGTTCGCTGATTACAAAACTGTATCTTATTTCCACTTCCGATGTAAATTGGCAGAGCTATGCCAATCGGAAAGGAGCAAAATGTTCTGAATGAGTAAATTTCGAGAAAACGCAATTTTCATGGGGGTACCCCTTGAAAAATTTCGAAAATTTTCAAAACGGCATTTAAGCAATATTTTGAATGAGGAAGAACGGCAATTAGTTCGCTGATTACAAAACTGCATCTTATTTCCACTTCCTATGTAAATTGGCAGAGCTATGCCAATCGGAAAGGAGCAAAATGTCCTGAATGAGTAAATTTCGAGAAAACGCAATTTTCATGGGGGTACCTCTTGAAAAATTTCGAAAATTTTCAAAACGGCATTTAAGCAATATTTTGAATGAGGAAGAACGGCAATTAGTTCGCTGATTACAAAACTGTATCTTATTTCCACTTCCGATGTAAATTGGCAGAGCTATGCCAATCGGAAAGCGGAGCAAAATGTCCTGAATGAGTAAATTTCGAGAAAACGCAATTTTCATGGGGGTACCCCTTGAAAAATTTCGAAAATTTTCAAAACGGCATTTAAGCAATATTTTGAATGAGGAAGAACGGCAATTAGTTCGCTGATTACAAAACTGTATCTTATTTCCACTTCCGATGTAAATTGGCAGAGCTATGCCAATCGGAAAGGAGCAAAATGTCCTGAATGAGTAAATTTCGAGAAAACGCAATTTTCATGGGGGTACTCCTTGAAAAATTTCGAAAATTTTCAAAACGGCATTTAAGCAATATTTTGAATGAGGAAGAACGGCAATTAGTTCGCTGATTACAAAACTGCATCTTATTTCCACTTCCGATGTAAATTGGCAGAGCTATGCCAATCGAAAGGAGCAAAATGTCCTGAATGAGTAAATTTCGAGAAAACGCAATTTTCATGGGGGTACCCCTTGAAAAATTTCTCGAAAATTTTCAAAACGGCATTTAAGCAATATTTTGAATGAGGAAGAACGGCAATTAGTTCGCTGATTACAAAACTGTATCTTATTTCCACTTCCGATGTAAATTGGCAGAGCTATGCCAATCGGAAAGGGAGCAAAATGTCCTGAATGAGTAAATTTCGAGAAAACGCAATTTTCATGGGGGTACCCCTTGAAAAATTTCGAAAATTTTCAAAACGGCATTTAAGCAATATTTTGAATGAGGAAGAACGGCAATTAGTTCGCTGATTACAAAACTGTATCTTATTTCCACTTCCGATGTAAATTGGCAGAGCTATGCCAATCGGAAAGGAGCAAAATGTCCTGAATGAGTAAATTTCGAGAAAACGCAATTTTCATGGGGGTACTCCTTGAAAAATTTCGAAAATTTTCAAAACGGCATTTAAGCAATATTTTGAATGAGGAAGAACGGCAATTAGTTCGCTGATTACAAAACTGCATCTTATTTCCACTTCCGATGTAAATTGGCAGAGCTATGCCAATCGGAAAGGAGCAAAATGTCCTGAATGAGTAAATTTTGAGAAAACGCAATTTTCATGGGGGTACCCCTGAAAAATTTCGAAAATTTTCAAAACGGCATTTAAGCAATATTTTGAATGAGGAAGAACGGCAATTAGTTCGCTGATTACAAAACTGTATCTTTATTTCCACTTCCGATGTAAATTGGCAGAGCTATGCCAATCGGAAAGGAGCAAAATGTCCTGAATGAGTAAATTTCGAGAAAACGCAATTTTCATGGGGGTACCCCTGTAAAAATTTCGAAAATTTTCAAAACGGCATTTAAGCAATATTTTGAATGAGGAAGAACGGCAATTAGTTCGCTGATTACAAAACTGTATCTTATTTCCACTTCCGATGTAAATTGGCAGAGCTATGCCAATCGGAAAGGAGCAAAAATGTCCTGAATGAGTAAATTTCGAGAAAACGCAATTTTCATGGGGGTACCCCTTGAAAAATTTCGAAAATTTTCAAAACGGCATTTAAGCAATATTTTGAATGAGGAAGAACGGCAATTAGTTCGCTGATTACAAAACTGTATCTTATTTCCACTTCCGATGTAAATTGGCAGAGCTATGCCAATCGGAAAGGAGCAAAATGTCCTGAATGAGTAAATTTTGAGAAAACGCAATTTTCATGGGGGTACCCCTTGAAAAATTTCGAAAATTTTCAAAACGGCATTTAAGCAATATTTTGAATGAGGAAGAACGGCAATTAGTTCGCTGATTACAAAACTGTATCTTATTTCCACTTCCGATGTAAATTGGCAGAGCTATGCCAATCGGAAAGTGAGCAAAATGTCCTGAATGAGTAAATTTCGAGAAAACGCAATTTTCATGGGGGTACCCCTGAAAAATTTCGAAAATTTTCAAAACGGCATTTAAGCAATATTTTGAATGAGGAAGAACGGCAATTAGTTCGCTGATTACAAAACTGCATCTTATTTCCACTTCCGATGTAAATTGGCAGAGCTATGCCAATCGGAAAGGAAGTCTGAATGAGTAAATTTCGAGAAAACGCAATTTTCATGGGGGTACTCCTTGAAAAATTTCGAAAATTTTCAAAACGGCATTTAAGCAATATTTTGAATGAGGAAGAACGGCAATTAGTTCGCTGATTACAAAACTGCATCTTATTTCCACTTCCGATGTAAATTGGCAGAGCTATGCCAATCGGAAAGGAGCAAAATGTCCTGAATGAGTAAATTTTGAGAAAACGCAATTTTCATGGGGTACCCCTTGAAAATTTCGAAAATTTTCAAAACGGCATTTAAGCAATATTTTGAATGAGGAAGAACGGCAATTAGTTCGCTGATTACAAAACTGTATCTTATTTCCACTTCCGATGTAAATTGGCTATGCCAATCGGAAAGGAGCAAAATGTCCTGAATGAGTAAATTTCGAGAAAACGCAATTTTCATGGGGGTACCCCTTGAAAAATTTCGAAAATTTTCAAAACGGCATTTAAGCAATATTTTGAATGAGGAAGAACGGCAATTAGTCTGCTGATTACAAAACTGTATCTTATTTCCACTTCCGATGTAAATTGGCAGAGCTATGCCAATCGGAAAGGAGCAAAATGTCCTGAATGAGTAAATTTCGAGAAAACGCAATTTTCATGGGGGTACCCCTTGAAAAATTTCGAAAATTTTCAAAACGGCATTTAAGCAATATTTTGAATGAGGAAGAACGGCAATTAGTTCGCTGATTACAAAACTGTATCTTATTTCCACTTCCGATGTAAATTGGCAGAGCTATGCCAATCGGAAAGGAGCAAAATGTTCTGGAATGAGTAAATTTCGAGAAAACGCAATTTTCATGGGGGTACCCCTTGAAAAATTTCGAAAATTTTTAAAACGGCATTTAAGCAATATTTTGAATGAGGAAGAACGGCAATTAGTTCGCTGATTACAAAACTGTATCTTATTTCCACTTCCGATGTAAATTGGCAGAGCTATGCCAATCGGAAAGGAGCAAAATGTCCTGAATGAGTAAATTTCGAGAAAACGCAAATTTTCATGGGGGTACCTGAAAAATTTCGAAAATTTTCAAAACGGCATTTAAGCAATATTTTGAATGAGGAAGAACGGCATTTAGTTCGCTGATTACAAAACTGCATCTTATTTCCACTTCCGATGTAAATTGGCAGAGCTATGCCAATCGGAAAGGAGCAAAATGTCCTTAATGAGTAAATTTCGAGAAAAAGCAATTTTCATGGGGGTACCCCTTGAAAAATTTCGAAATTTTTCAAAACGGCATTTAAGCAATATTTTGAATGAGGAAGAACGGCAATTTAAGTTCGCTGATTACAAAACTGTATCTTATTTCCACTTCCGATGTAAATTGGCAGAGCTATGCCAATCGGAAAGGAGCAAAATGTCCTGAATGAGTAAATTCTCGAGAAAACGCAATTTTCATGGGGGCACGTACCCTTGAAAAATTCTCGAAAATTTTCAAAACGGCATTTAAGCAATATTTTGAATGAGGAAGAACGGCAATTAGTTCGCTGATTACAAAACTGCATCTTATTTCCACTTACGATGTAAATTGGCAGAGACTATGCCAATCGGAAAGGAGCAAAATGTCCTGAATGAGTAAATTTCGAGAAAACGCAATTTTCATGGGGGTACCCCCTTGAAAAATTTCGAAAATTTTCAAAACGGCATTTAAGCAATATTTTGAATGAGCAAGAACGGCAATTAGTTCGCTGATTACAAAACTGTATCTTATTTCCACTTTCCTATGTAAATTGGCAGAGCTATGTCAATCGGAAAAGGAGCAAAATGTCCTGAATGAGTAAATTTCGAGAAAACGCAATTTTCATGGGGGTACTTCCCTTGAAAAATTCTCGAAAATTTTCAAAACGGCATTTAAGCCATATTTTGAATGAGGAAGTAACGGCAATTAGTTCGCTGATTACAAAACTGCATCTTATTTCCACTTACGATGTAAATTGGCAGAGCTATGCCAATCGGAAAGGAGCAAAATGTCCTGAATGAGTAAATTTCGAGAAAACGCAATTTTCATGGGGGTACCCCTTGAAAAATTTCGAAAATTTTCAAAACGGCATTTAAGCAATATTTTGAATGAGGAAGAACGGCAATTAGTTCGCTGATTACAAAACTGTATCTTATTTCCACTTCCGATGTAAATTGGCAGAGCTATGCCAATCGGAAAGGAGCAAAATGTCCTGAATGAGTAAATTTCGAGAAAACGCAATTTTCGTGGGGGTACCCCTTGAAAAATTTCGAAAATTTTCAAAACGGCATTTAAGCAATATTTTGAATGAGGAAGAACGGCAATTAGTTCGCTGATTACAAAACTACATCTTATTTCCACTTCCGATGTAAATTGGCAGAGCTATGCCAATCGGAAAGGAGCAAAATGTCCTGAATGAGTAAATTTCGAGAAAACGCAATTTTCATGGGGGTACCCCTTGAAAAATTTCGAAAATTTTCAAAACTGCATCTTATTTCCACTTCCGATGTAAATTGGCAGAGCTATGCCAATCGGAAAGGAGCAAAATGTCCTGAATGAGTAAATTTCGAGAAAACGCAATTTTCATGGGGGTACCCCTTGAAAAATTTCGAAAATTTTCAAAACGGCATTTAAGCAATATTTTGAATGAGGAAGAACGGCAATTAGTTCGCTGATTACAAAACTGCATCTTATTTCCACTTCCGATGTAATTGACAGAGCTATGCCAATCGGAAAGGAGCAAAATGTCCTGAATGAGTAAATTTCGAGAAAACGCAATTTTCATGGGGGTACCCCTTGAAAAAATTTCGAAAATTTTCAAAACGGCATTTAAGCAATATTTTGAATGAGGAAGAACGGCAATTAGTTCGCTGATTACAAAACTGTATCTTATTTCCACTTCCGATGTAAATTGGCAGAGCTATGCCAATCGGAAAGGAGCAAAATGTCCTGAATGAGTAAATTTCGAGAAAACGCAATTTTCATGGGGGTACCCCTTGAAAAATTTCGAAAATTTTCAAAACGGCATTTAAGCAATATTTTGAATGAGGAAGAACGGCAATTAGTTCGCTGATTACAAAACTGCATCTTATTTCCACTTACGATGTAAATTGGCAGAGCTATGCCAATCGGAAAGGAGCAAAATGTCCTGAATGAGTAAATTTCGAGAAAACGCAATTTTCATGGGGGTACCCCTTGAAAAATTTCGAAAATTTTCAAAACGGCATTTAAGCAATATTTTGAATGAGGAAGAACGGCAATTAGTTCGCTGATTACAAAACTGTATCTTATTTCCACTTCCTATGTAAATTGGCAGAGCTATGTCAATCGGAAAGGAGCAAAATGTTCTGAATGAGTAAATTTCGAGAAAACGCAATTTTCATGGGGGTACCCCTTGAAAAATTTCGAAAATTTTCAAAACGGCATTTAAGCCATATTTTGAATGAGGAAGAACGGCAATTAGTTCGCTGATTACATAACTGTATCTTATTTCCACTTCCGATGTAAATTGGCAGAGCTATGCCAATCGGAAAGGAGCAAAATGTCCTGAATGAGTAAATTTCGAGAAAACGCAATTTTCATGGGGGTACCCCTTGAAAAATTTCGAAAATTTTTCAAAACGGCATTTAAGCAATATTTTGAATGAGGAAGAACGGCAATTAGTTCGCTGATTACAAAACTGTATCTTATTTCCACTTCCGATGTAAATTGGCAGAGCTATGCCAATCGGAAAGGAGCAAAATGTCCTGAATGAGTAAATTTCGAAAAAACGCAATTTTCATGGGGGTACCCCTTGAAAAATTTCGAAAATTTTCAAAACGGCATTTAAGCAATATTTTGTATGAAATATACAAAATATATGAATATGAATATCAATATATGAATATATATGAAAATTTTCAAGGGGTACCCCCAGGAAAATTGCGTTTTCTCGAAATTTACTCATTCAGGACATTTTGCTCCTTTCCGATTGGCATAGCTCAGCCAATTTACATCGGAAGTGGAAATAAGATACAGTTTTGTAATCAGCGAACTAATTGCCGTTCTTCCTCATTCAAAATATTGCTTAAATGCCGTTTTGAAAATTTTCGAAATTTTTCAAGGGGTACCCCCATGAAAATTGCGTTTTCTCGAAATTTACTCATTCAGGACATTTTGCTCCTTTCCGATTGGCATAGCTCTGCCAATTTACATCGGAAGTGGAAATAAGATACAGTTTTGTAATCAGCGAACTAATTGCCGTTCTTCCTCATTCAAAATATTGCTTAAATGCCGTTTTGAAAATTTTCGAAATTTTTCAAGGGGTACCCCCATGAAAATTGCGTTTTCTCGAAATTTACTCATTCAGGACATTTTGCTCCTTTCCGATTGGCATAGCTCTGCCAATTTACATCGGAAGTGGAAATAAGATACAGTTTTGTAATCAGCGAACTAATTGCCGTTCTTCCTCATTCAAAATATTGCTTAAATGCCGTTTTGAAAATTTTCGAAATTTTTCAAGGGGTACCCCCATGAAAATTGCGTTTTCTCGAAATTTACTCATTCAGGACATTTTGCTCCTTTCCGATTGGCATAGCTCTGCCAATTTACATCGGAAGTGGAAATAAGATACAGTTTTGTAATCAGCGAACTAATTGCCGTTCTTCCTCATTCAAAATATTGCTTAAATGCCGTTTTGAAAATTTTCGAAATTTTTCAAGGGGTACCCCCATGAAAATTGCGTTTTCTCGAAATTTACTCATTCAGGACATTTTGCTCCTTTCCGATTGGCATAGCTCTGCCAATTTACATCGGAAGTGGAAATAAGATACAGTTTTGTAATCAGCGAACTAATTGCCGTTCTTCCTCATTCAAAATATTGCTTAAATGCCGTTTTGAAAATTTTCGAAATTTTTCAAGGGGTACCCCCATGAAAATTGCGTTTTCTCGAAATTTACTCATTCAGGACATTTTGCTCCTTTCCGATTGGCATAGCTCTGCCAATTTACATCGGAAGTGGAAATAAGATGCAGTTTTGTAATCAGCGAACTAATTGCCGTTCTTCCTCATTCAAAATATTGCTTAAATGCCGTTTTGAAAATTTTCGAAATTTTTCAAGGGGTACCCCCATGAAAATTGCGTTTTCTCGAAATTTACTCATTCAGGACATTTTGCTCCTTTCCGATTGGCATAGCTCTGCCAATTTACATCGGAAGTGGAAATAAGATACAGTTTTGTAATCAGCGAACTAATTGCCGTTCTTCCTCATTCAAAATATTGCTTAAATGCCGTTTTAAAAATTTTCGAAATTTTTCAAGGGGTACCCCCATGAAAATTGCGTTTTCTCGAAATTTACTCATTCAGGACATTTTGCTCCTTTCCGATTGGCATAGCTCTGCCAATTTACATCGGAAGTGGAAATAAGATACAGTTTTGTAATCAGCGAACTAATTGCCGTTCTTCCTCATTCAAAATATTGCTTAAATGCCGTTTTGAAAATTTTCGAAATTTTTCAAGGGGTACCCCCAGAAAATTGCGTTTTCTCGAAATTTACTCATTCAGGACATTTTGCTCCTTTCCGATTGGCATAGCTCTGCCAATTTACATCGGAAGTGGAAATAAGATGCAGTTTTGTAATCAGCGAACTAATTGCCGTTCTTCCTCATTCAAAATATTGCTTAAATGCCGTTTTGAAAATTTTCGAAATTTTTCAAGGGGTACCCCCATGAAAATTGCGTTTTCTCGAAATTTACTCATTCAGGACATTTTGCTCCTTTCCGATTGGCATAGCTCTGCCAATTTACATCGGATGTGGAAATAAGATGCAGTTTTGTAATCAGCGAACTAATTGCCGTTCTTCCTCATTCAAAATATTGCTTAAATGCCGTTTTGAAAATTTTCGAAATTTTTCAAGGGGTACCCCCATGAAAATTGCGTTTTCTCGAAATTTACTCATTCAGGACATTTTGCTCCTTTCCGATTGGCATAGCTCTGCCAATTTACATCGGAAGTGGAAATAAGATACAGTTTTGTAATCAGCGAACTAATTGCCGTTCTTCCTCATTCAAAATATTGCTTAAATGCCGTTTTGAAAATTTTCGAAATTTTTCAAGGGGTACCCCCATGAAAATTGCGTTTTCTCGAAATTTACTCATTCAGGACATTTTGCTCCTTTCCGATTGGCATAGCTCTGCCAATTTACATCGGAAGTGGAAATAAGATGCAGTTTTGTAATCAGCGAACTAATTGCCGTTCTTCCTCATTCAAAATATTGCTTAAATGCCGTTTTGAAAATTTTCGAAATTTTTCAAGGGGTACCCCCATGAAAATTGCGTTTTCTCGAAATTTACTCATTCAGGACATTTTGCTCCTTTCCGATTGGCATAGCTCTGCCAATTTACATCGGAAGTGGAAATAAGATACAGTTTTGTAATCAGCGAACTAATTGCCGTTCTTCCTCATTCAAAATATTGCTTAAATGCCGTTTTGAAAATTTTCGAAATTTTTCAAGGGGTACCCCCATGAAAATTGCGTTTTCTCGAAATTTACTCATTCAGGACATTTTGCTCCTTTCCGATTGGCATAGCTCTGCCAATTTACATCGGAAGTGGAAATAAGATACAGTTTTGTAATCAGCGAACTAATTGCCGTTCTTCCTTATTCAAAATATTGCTTAAATGCCGTTTTGAAAATTTTCGAAATTTTTCAAGGGGTACTCCCATGAAAATTGCGTTTTCTCGAAATTTACTCATTCAGGACATTTTGCTCCTTTCCGATTGGCATAGCTCTGCCAATTTACATCGGAAGTGGAAATAAGATACAGTTTTGTAATCAGCGAACTAATTGCCGTTCTTCCTCATTCAAAATATTGCTTAAATGCCGTTTTGAAAATTTTCGAAATTTTTCAAGGGGTACCCCCATGAAAATTGCGTTTTCTCGAAATTTACTCATTCAGGACATTTTGCTCCTTTCCGATTGGCATAGCTCTGCCAATTAACATCGGAAGTGGAAATAAGATACAGTTATGTAATCAGCGAACTAATTGCCGTTCTTCCTCATTCAAAATATGGCTTAAATGCCGTTTTGAAAATTTTCGAAATTTTTCAAGGGGTACCCCCATGAAAATTGCGTTTTCTCGAAATTTACTCATTCAGGACATTTTGCTCCTTTCCGATTGACATAGCTCTGCCAATTTACATAGGAAGTGGAAATAAGATACAGTTTTGTAATCAGCGAACTAATTGCCGTTCTTCCTCATTCAAAATATTGCTTAAATGCCGTTTTGAAAATTTTCGAAATTTTTCAAGGGGTACCCCCATGAAAATTGCGTTTTCTCGAAATTTACTCATTCAGGACATTTTGCTCCTTTCCGATTGGCATAGCTCTGCCAATTTACATCGTAAGTGGAAATAAGATGCAGTTTTGTAATCAGCGAACTAATTGCCGTTCTTCCTCATTCAAAATATTGCTTAAATGCCGTTTTGAAAATTTTCGAAATTTTTCAAGGGGTACCCCCATGAAAATTGCGTTTTCTCGAAATTTACTCATTCAGGACATTTTGCTCCTTTCCGATTGGCATAGCTCTGCCAATTTACATCGGAAGTGGAAATAAGATACAGTTTTGTAATCAGCGAACTAATTGCCGTTCTTCCTCATTCAAAATATTGCTTAAATGCCGTTTTGAAAATTTTCGAAATTTTTCAAGGGGTACCCCCATGAAAATTGCGTTTTCTCGAAATTTACTCATTCAGGACATTTTGCTCCTTTCCGATTGGCATAGCTCTGCCAATTTACATCGGAAGTGGAAATAAGATACAGTTATGTAATCAGCGAACTAATTGCCGTTCTTCCTCATTCAAAATATGGCTTAAATGCCGTTTTGAAAATTTTCGAAATTTTTCAAGGGGTACCCCCATGAAAATTGCGTTTTCTCGAAATTTACTCATTCAGGACATTTTGCTCCTTTCCGATTGGCATAGCTCTGCCAATTTACATCGGAAGTGGAAATAAGATACAGTTTTGTAATCAGCGAACTAATTGCCGTTCTTCCTCATTCAAAATATTGCTTAAATGCCGTTTTGAAAATTTTCGAAATTTTTCAAGGGGTACCCCCATGAAAATTGCGTTTTCTCGAAATTTACTCATTCAGGACATTTTGCTCCTTTCCGATTGGCATAGCTCTGCCAATTTACATCGGAAGTGGAAATAAGATGCAGTTTTGTAATCAGCGAACTAATTGCCGTTCTTCCTCATTCAAAATATTGCTTAAATGCCGTTTTGAAAATTTTCGAAATTTTTCAAGGGGTACCCCCATGAAAATTGCGTTTTCTCGAAATTTACTCATTCAGGACATTTTGCTCCTTTCCGATTGGCATAGCTCTGCCAATTTACATCGGAAGTGGAAATAAGATGCAGTTTTGTAATCAGCGAACTAATTGCCGTTCTTCCTCATTCAAAATATTGCTTAAATGCCGTTTTGAAAATTTTCGAAATTTTTCAAGGGGTACCCCCATGAAAATTGCGTTTTCTCGAAATTTACTCATTCAGGACATTTTGCTCCTTTCCGATTGGCATAGCTCTGCCAATTTACATCGGAAGTGGAAATAAGATACAGTTTTGTAATCAGCGAACTAATTGCCGTTCTTCCTCATTCAAAATATTGCTTAAATGCCGTTTTGAAAATTTTCGAAATTTTTCAAGGGGTACCCCCATGAAAATTGCGTTTTCTCGAAATTTACTCATTCAGGACATTTTGCTCCTTTCCGATTGGCATAGCTCTGCCAATTTACATCGGAAGTGGAAATAAGATACAGTTTTGTAATCAGCGAACTAATTGCCGTTCTTCCTCATTCAAAATATTGCTTAAATGCCGTTTTGAAAATTTTCGAAATTTTTCAAGGGGTACCCCCATGAAAATTGCGTTTTCTCGAAATTTACTCATTCAGGACATTTTGCTCCTTTCCGATTGGCATAGCTCTGCCAATTTACATCGGAAGTGGAAATAAGATGCAGTTTTGTAATCAGCGAACTAATTGCCGTTCTTCCTCATTCAAAATATTGCTTAAATGCCGTTTTGAAAATTTTCGAAATTTTTCAAGGGGTACCCCCATGAAAATTGCGTTTTCTCGAAATTTACTCATTCAGGACATTTTGCTCCTTTTGATTGGCATAGCTCTGCCAATTTACATCGGAAGTGGAAATAAGATACAGTTTTTTAATCAGCGAACTAATTGCCGTTCTTCCTCATTCAAAATATTGCTTAAATGCCGTTTTGAAAATTTTCGAAATTTTTCAAGGGGTACTCCCATGAAAATTGCGTTTTCTCGAAATTTACTCATTCAGGACATTTTGCTCCTTTCCGATTGGCATAGCTCTGCCAATTTACATCGGAAGTGGAAATAAGATACAGTTTTGTAATCAGCGAACTAATTGCCGTTCTTCCTCATTCAAAATATTGCTTAAATGCCGTTTTGAAAATTTTCGAAATTTTTCAAGGGGTACCCCCATGTAAATTGCGTTTTCTCGAAATTTACTCATTCAGGACATTTTGCTCCTTTCCGATTGGCATAGCTCTGCCAATTTACATCGGAAGTGGAAATAAGATGCAGTTTTGTAATCAGCGAACTAATTGCCGTTCTTCCTCATTCAAAATATTGCTTAAATGCCGTTTTGAAAATTTTCGAAATTTTTCAAGGGGTACCCCCATGAAAATTGCGTTTTCTCGAAATTTACTCATTCAGGACATTTTGCTCCTTTCCGATTGGCATAGCTCTGCCAATTTACATCGGAAGTAGAAATAAGATACAGTTTTGTAATCAGCGAACTAATTGCAGTTCTTCCTCATTCAAAATATTGCTTAAATGCAGTTTTGAAAATTTTCGAAATTTTTCAAGGGGTACCCCCATGAAAATTGCGTTTTCTCGAAATTTACTCATTCAGGACATTTTGCTCCTTTCCGATTGGCATAGCTCTGCCAATTTACATCGGAAGTGGAAATAAGATACAGTTTTGTAATCAGCGAACTAATTGCCGTTCTTCCTCATTCAAAATATTGCTTAAATGCAGTTTTGAAAATTTTCGAAATTTTTCAAGGGGTACCCCCATGAAAATTGCGTTTTCTCGAAATTTACTCATTCAGGACATTTTGCTCCTTTCCGATTGGCATAGCTCTGCCAATTTACATCGGAAGTGGAAATAAGATGCAGTTTTGTAATCAGCGAACTAATTGCCGTTCTTCCTCATTCAAAATATTGCTTAAATGCCGTTTTGAAAATTTTCGAAATTTTTCAAGGGGTAGCCCCATGAAAATTGCGTTTTCTCGAAATTTACTCATTCAGGACATTTTGCTCCTTTCCGATTGGCATAGCTCTGCCAATTTACATCGGAAGTGGAAATAAGATACAGTTTTGTAATTAGCGAACTAATTGCCGTTCTTCCTCATTCAAAATATTGCTTAAATGCCGTTTTGAAAATTTTCGAAATTTTTCAAGGGGTACCCCCATGAAAATTGCGTTTTCTCGAAATTTACTCATTCAGGACATTTTGCTCCTTTCCGATTGGCATAGCTCTGCCAATTTACATCGGAAGTGGAAATAAGATGCAGTTTTGTAATCAGCGAACTAATTGCCGTTCTTCCTCATTCAAAATATTGCTTAAATGCCGTTTTGAAAATTTTCGAAATTTTTCAAGGGGTACCCCCATGAAAATTGCGTTTTCTCGAAATTTACTCATTCAGGACATTTTGCTCCTTTCCGATTGGCATAGCTCTGCCAATTTACATCGGAAGTGGAAATAAGATACAGTTTTGTAATCAGCGAACTAATTGCAGTTCTTCCTCATTCAAAATATTGCTTAAATGCAGTTTTGAAAATTTTCGAAATTTTTCAAGGGGTACCCCCATGAAAATTGCGTTTTCTCGAAATTTACTCATTCAGGACATTTTGCTCCTTTCCGATTGGCATAGCTCTGCCAATTTACATCGGAAGTGGAAATAAGATACAGTTTTGTAATCAGCGAACTAATTGCAGTTCTTCCTCATTCAAAATATTGCTTAAATGCAGTTTTGAAAATTTTCGAAATTTTTCAAGGGGTACCCCCATGAAAATTGCGTTTTCTCGAAATTTACTCATTCAGGACATTTTGCTCCTTTCCGATTGGCATAGCTCTGCCAATTTACATCGGAAGTGGAAATAAGATACAGTTTTGTAATCAGCGAACTAATTGCCGTTCTTCCTCATTCAAAATATTGCTTAAATGCAGTTTTGAAAATTTTCGAAATTTTTCAAGGGGTATGAAAATTGCGTTTTCCCATGAAAATTGCGTTTTCTCGAAATTTACTCATTCAGGACATTTTGCTCCTTTCCGATTGGCATAGCTCTGCCAATTTACATCGGAAGTGGAAATAAGATGCAGTTTTGTAATCAGCGAACTAATTGCCGTTCTTCCTCATTCAAAATATTGCTTAAATGCCGTTTTGAAAATTTTCGAAATTTTTCAAGGGGTACCCCCATGAAAATTGCGTTTTCTCGAAATTTACTCATTCAGGACATTTTGCTCCTTTCCGATTGGCATAGCTCTGCCAATTTACATCGGAAGTGGAAATAAGATGCAGTTTTGTAATCAGCGAACTAATTGCCGTTCTTCCTCATTCAAAATATTGCTTAAATGCCGTTTTGAAAATTTTCGAAATTTTTCAAGGGGTACCCCCATGAAAATTGCGTTTTCTCGAAATTTACTC
Organism: Drosophila monieri; assembly: GCA_035047585.1. Lineage (NCBI taxonomy): Eukaryota > Metazoa > Arthropoda > Insecta > Diptera > Drosophilidae > Drosophila > Drosophila monieri. Next base: position 5,036,777 of record JAWNPJ010000067.1, read on the forward strand.
ATTCAGGACATTTTGCTCCTTTCCGATTGGCATAGCTCTGCCAATTTACATCGGAAGTGGAAATAAGATACAGTTTTGTAATCAGCGAACTAATTGCCGTTCTTCCTCATTCAAAATATTGCTTAAATGCAGTTTTGAAAATTTTCGAAATTTTTCAAGGGGTACCCCCATGAAAATTGCGTTTTCTCGAAATTTACTCATTCAGGACATTTTGCTCCTTTCCGATTGGCATAGCTCTGCCAATTTACATCGGAAGTGGAAATAAGATACAGTTTTGTAATCAGCGAACTAATTGCCGTTCGTCCTCATTCAAAATATTGCTTAAATGCAGTTTTGAAAATTTTCGAAATTTTTCAAGGGTACCCCCATGAAAATTGCGTTTTCTCGAAATTTACTCATTCAGGACATTTTGCTCCTTTCCGATTGGCATAGCTCTGCCAATTTACATCGTAAGTGGAAATAAGATGCAGTTTTGTAATCAGCGAACTAATTGCCGTTCTTCCTCATTCAAAATATTGCTTAAATGCCGTTTTGAAAATTTTCGAAATTTTTCAAGGGGTACCCCCATGAAAATTGCGTTTTCTCGAATTTACTCATTCAGGACATTTTGCTCCTTTCCGATTGGCATAGCTCTGCCAATTTACATCGGAAGTGGAAATAAGATACAGTTTTGTAATCAGCGAACTAATTGCCGTTCTTCCTCATTCAAAATATTGCTTAAATGCAGTTTTGAAAATTTTCGAAATTTTTCAAGGGGTACCCCCATGAAAATTGCGTTTTCTCGAAATTTACTCATTCAGGACATTTTGCTCCTTTCCGATTGGCATAGCTCTGCCAATTTACATCGGAAGTGGAAATAAGATACAGTTTTGTAATCAGCGAACTAATTGCAGTTCTTCCTCATTCAAAATATTGCTTAAATGCAGTTTTGAAAATTTTCGAAATTTTTCAAGGGGTACCCCCATGAAAATTGCGTTTTCTCGAAATTTACTCATTCAGGACATTTTGCTCCTTTCCGATTGGCATAGCTCTGCCAATTTACATCGGAAGTGGAAATAAGATACAGTTTTGTAATCAGCGAACTAATTGCCGTTCTTCCTCATTCAAAATATTGCTTAAATGCAGTTTTGAAAATTTTCGAAATTTTTCAAGGGGTACCCCCATGAAAATTGCGTTTTCTCGAAATTTACTCATTCAGGACATTTTGCTCCTTTCCGATTGGCATAGCTCTGCCAATTTACATCGGAAGTGGAAATAAGATGCAGTTTTGTAATCAGCGAACTAATTGCCGTTCTTCCTCATTCAAAATATTGCTTAAATGCCGTTTTGAAAATTTTCGAAATTTTTCAAGGGGTACCCCCATGAAAATTGCGTTTTCTCGAAATTTACTCATTCAGGACATTTTGCTCCTTTCCGATTGGCATAGCTCTGCCAATTTACATCGGAAGTGGAAATAAGATACAGTTTTGTAATCAGCGAACTAATTGCAGTTCTTCCTCATTCAAAATATTGCTTAAATGCAGTTTTGAAAATTTTCGAAATTTTTCAAGGGGTACCCCCATGAAAATTGCGTTTTCTCGAAATTTACTCATTCAGGACATTTTGCTCCTTTCCGATTGGCATAGCTCTGCCAATTTACATCGGAAGTGGAAATAAGATACAGTTTTGTAATCAGCGAACTAATTGCCGTTCTTCCTCATTCAAAATATTGCTTAAATGCCGTTTTGAAAATTTTCGAAATTTTTCAAGGGGTACCCCCATGAAAATTGCGTTTTCTCGAAATTTACTCATTCAGGACATTTTGCTCCTTTCCGATTGGCATAGCTCTGCCAATTTACATCGGAAGTGGAAATAAGATGCAGTTTTGTAATCAGCGAACTAATTGCCGTTCTTCCTCATTCAAAATATTGCTTAAATGCCGTTTTGAAAATTTTCGAAATTTTTCAAGGGGTACCCCCATGAAAATTGCGTTTTCTCGAAATTTACTCATTCAGGACATTTTGCTCCTTTCCGATTGGCATAGCTCTGCCAATTTACATCGGAAGTGGAAATAAGATACAGTTTTGTAATCAGCGAACTAATTGCCGTTCTTCCTCATTCAAAATATTGCTTAAATGCAGTTTTGAAAATTTTCGAAATTTTTCAAGGGGTACCCCCATGAAAATTGCGTTTTCTCGAAATTTACTCATTCAGGACATTTTGCTCCTTTCCGATTGGCATAGCTCTGCCAATTTACATCGGAAGTGGAAATAAGATGCAGTTTTGTAATCAGCGAACTAATTGCCGTTCTTCCTCATTCAAAATATTGCTTAAATGCCGTTTTGAAAATTTTCGAAATTTTTCAAGGGGTAGCCCCATGAAAATTGCGTTTTCTCGAAATTTACTCATTCAGGACATTTTGCTCCTTTCCGATTGGCATAGCTCTGCCAATTTACATCGGAAGTGGAAATAAGATACAGTTTTGTAATCAGCGAACTAATTGCCGTTCTTCCTCATTCAAAATATTGCTTAAATGCCGTTTTGAAAATTTTCGAAATTTTTCAAGGGGTACCCCCATGAAAATTGCGTTTTCTCGAAATTTACTCATTCAGGACATTTTGCTCCTTTCCGATTGGCATAGCTCTGCCAATTTACATCGGAAGTGGAAATAAGATACAGTTTTGTAATCAGCGAACTAATTGCAGTTCTTCCTCATTCAAAATATTGCTTAAATGCAGTTTTGAAAATTTTCGAAATTTTTCAAGGGGTACCCCCATGAAAATTGCGTTTTCTCGAAATTTACTCATTCAGGACATTTTGCTCCTTTCCGATTGGCATAGCTCTGCCAATTTACATCGGAAGTGGAAATAAGATACAGTTTTGTAATCAGCGAACTAATTACCGTTCTTCCTCATTCAAAATATTGCTTAAATGCAGTTTTGAAAATTTTCGAAATTTTTCAAGGGGTATGAAAATTGCGTTTTCCCATGAAAATTGCGTTTTCTCGAAATTTACTCATTCAGGACATTTTGCTCCTTTCCGATTGGCATAGCTCTGCCAATTTACATCGGAAGTGGAAATAAGATACAGTTTTGTAATCAGCGAACTAATTGCCGTTCTTCCTCATTCAAAATATTGCTTAAATGCCGTTTTGAAAATTTTCGAAATTTTTCAAGGGGTACCCCCATGAAAATTGCGTTTTCTCGAAATTTACTCATTCAGGACATTTTGCTCCTTTCCGATTGGCATAGCTCTGCCAATTTACATCGGAAGTGGAAATAAGATGCAGTTTTGTAATCAGCGAACTAATTGCCGTTCTTCCTCATTCAAAATATTGCTTAAATGCCGTTTTGAAAATTTTCGAAATTTTTCAAGGGGTACCCCCATGAAAATTGCGTTTTCTCGAAATTTACTCATTCAGGACATTTTGCTCCTTTCCGATTGGCATAGCTCTGCCAATTTACATCGGAAGTGGAAATAAGATACAGTTTTGTAATCAGCGAACTAATTGCCGTTCTTCCTCATTCAAAATATTGCTTAAATGCCGTTTTGAAAATTTTCGAAATTTTTCAAGGGGTACCCCCATGAAAATTGCGTTTTCTCGAAATTTACTCATTCAGGACATTTTGCTCCTTTCCGATTGGCATAGCTCTGCCAATTTACATCGGAAGTGGAAATAAGATACAGTTTTGTAATCAGCGAACTAATTGCCGTTCTTCCTCATTCAAAATATTGCTTAAATGCCGTTTTGAAAATTTTCGAAATTTTTCAAGGGGTACCCCCATGAAAATTGCGTTTTCTCGAAATTTACTCATTCAGGACATTTTGCTCCTTTCCGATTGGCATAGCTCTGCCAATTTACATCGGAAGTGGAAATAAGATACAGTTTTGTAATCAGCGAACTAATTGCAGTTCTTCCTCATTCAAAATATTGCTTAAATGCAGTTTTGAAAATTTTCGAAATTTTTCAAGGGGTACCCCCATGAAAATTGCGTTTTCTCGAAATTTACTCATTCAGGACATTTTGCTCCTTTCCGATTGGCATAGCTCTGCCAATTTACATCGGAAGTGGAAATAAGATACAGTTTTGTAATCAGCGAACTAATTACCGTTCTTCCTCATTCAAAATATTGCTTAAATGCAGTTTTGAAAATTTTCGAAATTTTTCAAGGGGTATGAAAATTGCGTTTTCCCATGAAAATTGCGTTTTCTCGAAATTTACTCATTCAGGACATTTTGCTCCTTTCCGATTGGCATAGCTCTGCCAATTTACATCGGAAGTGGAAATAAGATACAGTTTTGTAATCAGCGAACTAATTGCCGTTCTTCCTCATTCAAAATATTGCTTAAATGCCGTTTTGAAAATTTTCGAAATTTTTCAAGGGGTACCCCCATGAAAATTGCGTTTTCTCGAAATTTACTCATTCAGGACATTTTGCTCCTTTCCGATTGGCATAGCTCTGCCAATTTACATCGGAAGTGGAAATAAGATACAGTTTTGTAATCAGCGAACTAATTGCAGTTCTTCCTCATTCAAAATATTGCTTAAATGCAGTTTTGAAAATTTTCGAAATTTTTCAAGGGGTACCCCCATGAAAATTGCGTTTTCTCGAAATTTACTCATTCAGGACATTTTGCTCCTTTCCGATTGGCATAGCTCTGCCAATTTACATCGGAAGTGGAAATAAGATACAGTTTTGTAATCAGCGAACTAATTACCGTTCTTCCTCATTCAAAATATTGCTTAAATGCAGTTTTGAAAATTTTCGAAATTTTTCAAGGGGTATGAAAATTGCGTTTTCCCATGAAAATTGCGTTTTCTCGAAATTTACTCATTCAGGACATTTTGCTCCTTTCCGATTGGCATAGCTCTGCCAATTTACATCGGAAGTGGAAATAAGATACAGTTTTGTAATCAGCGAACTAATTGCCGTTCTTCCTCATTCAAAATATTGCTTAAATGCCGTTTTGAAAATTTTCGAAATTTTTCAAGGGGTACCCCCATGAAAATTGCGTTTTCTCGAAATTTACTCATTCAGGACATTTTGCTCCTTTCCGATTGGCATAGCTCTGCCAATTTACATCGGAAGTGGAAATAAGATGCAGTTTTGTAATCAGCGAACTAATTGCCGTTCTTCCTCATTCAAAATATTGCTTAAATGCCGTTTTGAAAATTTTCGAAATTTTTCAAGGGGTACCCCCCATGAAAATTGCGTTTTCTCGAAATTTACTCATTCAGGACATTTTGCTCCTTTCCGATTGGCATAGCTCTGCCAATTTACATCGGAAGTGGAAATAAGATACAGTTTTGTAATCAGCGAACTAATTGCCGTTCTTCCTCATTCAAAATATTGCTTAAATGCCGTTTTGAAAATTTTCGAAATTTTTCAAGGGGTACCCCCATGAAAATTGCGTTTTCTCGAAATTTACTCATTCAGGACATTTTGCTCCTTTCCGATTGGCATAGCTCTGCCAATTTACATCGGAAGTGGAAATAAGATACAGTTTTGTAATCAGCGAACTAATTGCCGTTCTTCCTCATTCAAAATATTGCTTAAATGCCGTTTTGAAAATTTTCGAAATTTTTCAAGGGGTACCCCCATGAAAATTGCGTTTTCTCGAAATTTACTCATTCAGGACATTTTGCTCCTTTCCGATTGGCATAGCTCTGCCAATTTACATCGGAAGTGGAAATAAGATACAGTTTTGTAATCAGCGAACTAATTGCAGTTCTTCCTCATTCAAAATATTGCTTAAATGCAGTTTTGAAAATTTTCGAAATTTTTCAAGGGGTACCCCCATGAAAATTGCGTTTTCTCGAAATTTACTCATTCAGGACATTTTGCTCCTTTCCGATTGGCATAGCTCTGCCAATTTACATCGGAAGTGGAAATAAGATACAGTTTTGTAATCAGCGAACTAATTACCGTTCTTCCTCATTCAAAATATTGCTTAAATGCAGTTTTGAAAATTTTCGAAATTTTTCAAGGGGTATGAAAATTGCGTTTTCCCATGAAAATTGCGTTTTCTCGAAATTTACTCATTCAGGACATTTTGCTCCTTTCCGATTGGCATAGCTCTGCCAATTTACATCGGAAGTGGAAATAAGATACAGTTTTGTAATCAGCGAACTAATTGCCGTTCTTCCTCATTCAAAATATTGCTTAAATGCCGTTTTGAAAATTTTCGAAATTTTTCAAGGGGTACCCCCATGAAAATTGCGTTTTCTCGAAATTTACTCATTCAGGACATTTTGCTCCTTTCCGATTGGCATAGCTCTGCCAATTTACATCGGAAGTGGAAATAAGATACAGTTTTGTAATCAGCGAACTAATTGCAGTTCTTCCTCATTCAAAATATTGCTTAAATGCAGTTTTGAAAATTTTCGAAATTTTTCAAGGGGTACCCCCATGAAAATTGCGTTTTCTCGAAATTTACTCATTCAGGACATTTTGCTCCTTTCCGATTGGCATAGCTCTGCCAATTTACATCGGAAGTGGAAATAAGATACAGTTTTGTAATCAGCGAACTAATTACCGTTCTTCCTCATTCAAAATATTGCTTAAATGCAGTTTTGAAAATTTTCGAAATTTTTCAAGGGGTATGAAAATTGCGTTTTCCCATGAAAATTGCGTTTTCTCGAAATTTACTCATTCAGGACATTTTGCTCCTTTCCGATTGGCATAGCTCTGCCAATTTACATCGGAAGTGGAAATAAGATACAGTTTTGTAATCAGCGAACTAATTGCCGTTCTTCCTCATTCAAAATATTGCTTAAATGCCGTTTTGAAAATTTTCGAAATTTTTCAAGGGGTACCCCCATGAAAATTGCGTTTTCTCGAAATTTACTCATTCAGGACATTTTGCTCCTTTCCGATTGGCATAGCTCTGCCAATTTACATCGGAAGTGGAAATAAGATGCAGTTTTGTAATCAGCGAACTAATTGCCGTTCTTCCTCATTCAAAATATTGCTTAAATGCCGTTTTGAAAATTTTCGAAATTTTTCAAGGGGTACCCCCATGAAAATTGCGTTTTCTCGAAATTTACTCATTCAGGACATTTTGCTCCTTTCCGATTGGCATAGCTCTGCCAATTTACATCGGAAGTGGAAATAAGATACAGTTTTGTAATCAGCGAACTAATTGCCGTTCTTCCTCATTCAAAATATTGCTTAAATGCCGTTTTGAAAATTTTCGAAATTTTTCAAGGGGTACCCCCATGAAAATTGCGTTTTCTCGAAATTTACTCATTCAGGACATTTTGCTCCTTTCCGATTGGCATAGCTCTGCCAATTTACATCGGAAGTGGAAATAAGATACAGTTTTGTAATCAGCGAACTAATTGCCGTTCTTCCTCATTCAAAATATTGCTTAAATGCCGTTTTGAAAATTTTCGAAATTTTTCAAGGGGTACCCCCATGAAAATTGCGTTTTCTCGAAATTTACTCATTCAGGACATTTTGCTCCTTTCCGATTGGCATAGCTCTGCCAATTTACATCGGAAGTGGAAATAAGATACAGTTTTGTAATCAGCGAACTAATTGCAGTTCTTCCTCATTCAAAATATTGCTTAAATGCAGTTTTGAAAATTTTCGAAATTTTTCAAGGGGTACCCCCATGAAAATTGCGTTTTCTCGAAATTTACTCATTCAGGACATTTTGCTCCTTTCCGATTGGCATAGCTCTGCCAATTTACATCGGAAGTGGAAATAAGATACAGTTTTGTAATCAGCGAACTAATTACCGTTCTTCCTCATTCAAAATATTGCTTAAATGCAGTTTTGAAAATTTTCGAAATTTTTCAAGGGGTATGAAAATTGCGTTTTCCCATGAAAATTGCGTTTTCTCGAAATTTACTCATTCAGGACATTTTGCTCCTTTCCGATTGGCATAGCTCTGCCAATTTACATCGGAAGTGGAAATAAGATACAGTTTTGTAATCAGCGAACTAATTGCCGTTCTTCCTCATTCAAAATATTGCTTAAATGCCGTTTTGAAAATTTTCGAAATTTTTCAAGGGGTACCCCCATGAAAATTGCGTTTTCTCGAAATTTACTCATTCAGGACATTTTGCTCCTTTCCGATTGGCATAGCTCTGCCAATTTACATCGGAAGTGGAAATAAGATACAGTTTTGTAATCAGCGAACTAATTGCAGTTCTTCCTCATTCAAAATATTGCTTAAATGCAGTTTTGAAAATTTTCGAAATTTTTCAAGGGGTACCCCCATGAAAATTGCGTTTTCTCGAAATTTACTCATTCAGGACATTTTGCTCCTTTCCGATTGGCATAGCTCTGCCAATTTACATCGGAAGTGGAAATAAGATACAGTTTTGTAATCAGCGAACTAATTACCGTTCTTCCTCATTCAAAATATTGCTTAAATGCAGTTTTGAAAATTTTCGAAATTTTTCAAGGGGTACCCCCATGAAAATTGCGTTTTCTCGAAATTTACTCATTCAGGACATTTTGCTCCTTTCCGATTGGCATAGCTCTGCCAATTTACATCGGAAGTGGAAATAAGATACAGTTTTGTAATCAGCGAACTAATTACCGTTCTTCCTCATTCAAAATATTGCTTAAATGCAGTTTTGAAAATTTTCGAAATTTTTCAAGGGGTATGAAAATTGCGTTTTCCCATGAAAATTGCGTTTTCTCGAAATTTACTCATTCAGGACATTTTGCTCCTTTCCGATTGGCATAGCTCTGCCAATTTACATCGGAAGTGGAAATAAGATACAGTTTTGTAATCAGCGAACTAATTGCCGTTCTTCCTCATTCAAAATATTGCTTAAATGCAGTTTTGAAAATTTTCGAAATTTTTCAAGGGGTACCCCCATGAAAATTGCGTTTTCTCGAAATTTACTCATTCAGGACATTTTGCTCCTTTCCGATTGGCATAGCTCTGCCAATTTACATCGTAAGTGGAAATAAGATGCAGTTTTGTAATCAGCGAACTAATTGCCGTTCTTCCTCATTCAAAATATTGCTTAAATGCAGTTTTGAAAATTTTCGAAATTTTTCAAGGGGTACCCCCATGAAAATTGCGTTTTCTCGAAATTTACTCATTCAGGACATTTTGCTCCTTTCCGATTGGCATAGCTCTGCCAATTTACATCGGAAGTGGAAATAAGATACAGTTTTGTAATCAGCGAACTAATTGCCGTTCTTCCTCATTCAAAATATTGCTTAAATGCAGTTTTGAAAATTTTCGAAATTTTTCAAGGGGTATGAAAATTGCGTTTTCCCATGAAAATTGCGTTTTCTCGAAATTTACTCATTCAGGACATTTTGCTCCTTTCCGATTGGCATAGCTCTGCCAATTTACATCGGAAGTGGAAATAAGATGCAGTTTTGTAATCAGCGAACTAATTGCCGTTCTTCCTCATTCAAAATATTGCTTAAATGCCGTTTTGAAAAATTTCGAAATTTTTCAAGGGGTACCCCCATGAAAATTGCGTTTTCTCGAAATTTACTCATTCAGGACATTTTGCTCCTTTCCGATTGGCATAGCTCTGCCAATTTACATCGTAAGTGGAAATAAGATGCAGTTTTGTAATCAGCGAACTAATTGCCGTTCTTCCTCATTCAAAATATTGCTTAAATGCAGTTTTGAAAATTTTCGAAATTTTTCAAGGGGTACCCCCATGAAAATTGCGTTTTCTCGAAATTTACTCATTCAGGACATTTTGCTCCTTTCCGATTGGCATAGCTCTGCCAATTTACATCGTAAGTGGAAATAAGATGCAGTTTTGTAATCAGCGAACTAATTGCCGTTCTTCCTCATTCAAAATATTGCTTAAATGCAGTTTTGAAAATTTTCGAAATTTTTCAAGGGGTACCCCCATGAAAATTGCGTTTTCTCGAAATTTACTCATTCAGGACATTTTGCTCCTTTCCGATTGGCATAGCTCTGCCAATTTACATCGGAAGTGGAAATAAGATACAGTTTTGTAATCAGCGAACTAATTGCCGTTCTTCCTCATTCAAAATATTGCTTAAATGCAGTTTTGAAAATTTTCGAAATTTTTCAAGGGGTATGAAAATTGCGTTTTCCCATGAAAATTGCGTTTTCTCGAAATTTACTCATTCAGGACATTTTGCTCCTTTCCGATTGGCATAGCTCTGCCAATTTACATCGGAAGTGGAAATAAGATGCAGTTTTGTAATCAGCGAACTAATTGCCGTTCTTCCTCATTCAAAATATTGCTTAAATGCCGTTTTGAAAAATTTCGAAATTTTTCAAGGGGTACCCCCATGAAAATTGCGTTTTCTCGAAATTTACTCATTCAGGACATTTTGCTCCTTTCCGATTGGCATAGCTCTGCCAATTTACATCGTAAGTGGAAATAAGATGCAGTTTTGTAATCAGCGAACTAATTGCCGTTCTTCCTCATTCAAAATATTGCTTAAATGCAGTTTTGAAAATTTTCGAAATTTTTCAAGGGGTACCCCCATGAAAATTGCGTTTTCTCGAAATTTACTCATTCAGGACATTTTGCTCCTTTCCGATTGGCATAGCTCTGCCAATTTACATCGGAAGTGGAAATAAGATGCAGTTTTGTAATCAGCGAACTAATTGCCGTTCTTCCTCATTCAAAATATTGCTTAAATGCCGTTTTGAAAATTTTCGAAATTTTTCAAGGGGTACCCCCATGAAAATTGCGTTTTCTCGAAATTTACTCATTCAGGACATTTTGCTCCTTTCCGATTGGCATAGCTCTGCCAATTTACATCGGAAGTGGAAATAAGATACAGTTTTGTAATCAGCGAACTAATTGCCGTTCTTCCTCATTCAAAATATTGCTTAAATGCAGTTTTGAAAATTTTCGAAATTTTTCAAGGGGTACCCCCATGAAAATTGCGTTTTCTCGAAATTTACTCATTCAGGACATTTTGCTCCTTTCCGATTGGCATAGCTCTGCCAATTTACATCGTAAGTGGAAATAAGATGCAGTTTTGTAATCAGCGAACTAATTGCCGTTCTTCCTCATTCAAAATATTGCTTAAATGCAGTTTTGAAAATTTTCGAAATTTTTCAAGGGGTACCCCCATGAAAATTGCGTTTTCTCGAAATTTACTCATTCAGGACATTTTGCTCCTTTCCGATTGGCATAGCTCTGCCAATTTACATCGGAAGTGGAAATAAGATACAGTTTTGTAATCAGCGAACTAATTGCCGTTCTTCCTCATTCAAAATATTGCTTAAATGCAGTTTTGAAAATTTTCGAAATTTTTCAAGGGGTATGAAAATTGCGTTTTCCCATGAAAATTGCGTTTTCTCGAAATTTACTCATTCAGGACATTTTGCTCCTTTCCGATTGGCATAGCTCTGCCAATTTACATCGGAAGTGGAAATAAGATGCAGTTTTGTAATCAGCGAACTAATTGCCGTTCTTCCTCATTCAAAATATTGCTTAAATGCCGTTTTGAAAATTTTCGAAATTTTTCAAGGGGTACCCCCATGAAAATTGCGTTTTCTCGAAATTTACTCATTCAGGACATTTTGCTCCTTTCCGATTGGCATAGCTCTGCCAATTTACATCGGAAGTGGAAATAAGATGCAGTTTTGTAATCAGCGAACTAATTGCCGTTCTTCCTCATTCAAAATATTGCTTAAATGCCGTTTTGAAAATTTTCGAAATTTTTCAAGGGGTACCCCCATGAAAATTGCGTTTTCTCGAAATTTACTCATTCAGGACATTTTGCTCCTTTCCGATTGGCATAGCTCTGCCAATTTACATCGGAAGTGGAAATAAGATACAGTTTTGTAATCAGCGAACTAATTGCCGTTCTTCCTCATTCAAAATATTGCTTAAATGCAGTTTTGAAAATTTTCGAAATTTTTCAAGGGGTACCCCCATGAAAATTGCGTTTTCTCGAAATTTACTCATTCAGGACATTTTGCTCCTTTCCGATTGGCATAGCTCTGCCAATTTACATCGGAAGTGGAAATAAGATACAGTTTTGTAATCAGCGAACTAATTGCCGTTCGTCCTCATTCAAAATATTGCTTAAATGCAGTTTTGAAAATTTTCGAAATTTTTCAAGGGGTACCCCCATGAAAATTGCGTTTTCTCGAAATTTACTCATTCAGGACATTTTGCTCCTTTCCGATTGGCATAGCTCTGCCAATTTACATCGTAAGTGGAAATAAGATGCAGTTTTGTAATCAGCGAACTAATTGCCGTTCTTCCTCATTCAAAATATTGCTTAAATGCCGTTTTGAAAATTTTCGAAATTTTTCAAGGGGTACCCCCATGAAAATTGCGTTTTCTCGAATTTACTCATTCAGGACATTTTGCTCCTTTCCGATTGGCATAGCTCTGCCAATTTACATCGGAAGTGGAAATAAGATACAGTTTTGTAATCAGCGAACTAATTGCCGTTCTTCCTCATTCAAAATATTGCTTAAATGCAGTTTTGAAAATTTTCGAAATTTTTCAAGGGGTACCCCCATGAAAATTGCGTTTTCTCGAAATTTACTCATTCAGGACATTTTGCTCCTTTCCGATTGGCATAGCTCTGCCAATTTACATCGGAAGTGGAAATAAGATACAGTTTTGTAATCAGCGAACTAATTGCAGTTCTTCCTCATTCAAAATATTGCTTAAATGCAGTTTTGAAAATTTTCGAAATTTTTCAAGGGGTACCCCCATGAAAATTGCGTTTTCTCGAAATTTACTCATTCAGGACATTTTGCTCCTTTCCGATTGGCATAGCTCTGCCAATTTACATCGGAAGTGGAAATAAGATACAGTTTTGTAATCAGCGAACTAATTGCCGTTCTTCCTCATTCAAAATATTGCTTAAATGCAGTTTTGAAAATTTTCGAAATTTTTCAAGGGGTACCCCCATGAAAATTGCGTTTTCTCGAAATTTACTCATTCAGGACATTTTGCTCCTTTCCGATTGGCATAGCTCTGCCAATTTACATCGGAAGTGGAAATAAGATGCAGTTTTGTAATCAGCGAACTAATTGCCGTTCTTCCTCATTCAAAATATTGCTTAAATGCCGTTTTGAAAATTTTCGAAATTTTTCAAGGGGTACCCCCATGAAAATTGCGTTTTCTCGAAATTTACTCATTCAGGACATTTTGCTCCTTTCCGATTGGCATAGCTCTGCCAATTTACATCGGAAGTGGAAATAAGATACAGTTTTGTAATCAGCGAACTAATTGCAGTTCTTCCTCATTCAAAATATTGCTTAAATGCAGTTTTGAAAATTTTCGAAATTTTTCAAGGGGTACCCCCATGAAAATTGCGTTTTCTCGAAATTTACTCATTCAGGACATTTTGCTCCTTTCCGATTGGCATAGCTCTGCCAATTTACATCGGAAGTGGAAATAAGATACAGTTTTGTAATCAGCGAACTAATTGCCGTTCTTCCTCATTCAAAATATTGCTTAAATGCCGTTTTGAAAATTTTCGAAATTTTTCAAGGGGTACCCCCATGAAAATTGCGTTTTCTCGAAATTTACTCATTCAGGACATTTTGCTCCTTTCCGATTGGCATAGCTCTGCCAATTTACATCGGAAGTGGAAATAAGATGCAGTTTTGTAATCAGCGAACTAATTGCCGTTCTTCCTCATTCAAAATATTGCTTAAATGCCGTTTTGAAAATTTTCGAAATTTTTCAAGGGGTACCCCCATGAAAATTGCGTTTTCTCGAAATTTACTCATTCAGGACATTTTGCTCCTTTCCGATTGGCATAGCTCTGCCAATTTACATCGGAAGTGGAAATAAGATACAGTTTTGTAATCAGCGAACTAATTGCCGTTCTTCCTCATTCAAAATATTGCTTAAATGCAGTTTTGAAAATTTTCGAAATTTTTCAAGGGGTACCCCCATGAAAATTGCGTTTTCTCGAAATTTACTCATTCAGGACATTTTGCTCCTTTCCGATTGGCATAGCTCTGCCAATTTACATCGGAAGTGGAAATAAGATGCAGTTTTGTAATCAGCGAACTAATTGCCGTTCTTCCTCATTCAAAATATTGCTTAAATGCCGTTTTGAAAATTTTCGAAATTTTTCAAGGGGTAGCCCCATGAAAATTGCGTTTTCTCGAAATTTACTCATTCAGGACATTTTGCTCCTTTCCGATTGGCATAGCTCTGCCAATTTACATCGGAAGTGGAAATAAGATACAGTTTTGTAATCAGCGAACTAATTGCCGTTCTTCCTCATTCAAAATATTGCTTAAATGCCGTTTTGAAAATTTTCGAAATTTTTCAAGGGGTACCCCCATGAAAATTGCGTTTTCTCGAAATTTACTCATTCAGGACATTTTGCTCCTTTCCGATTGGCATAGCTCTGCCAATTTACATCGGAAGTGGAAATAAGATACAGTTTTGTAATCAGCGAACTAATTGCAGTTCTTCCTCATTCAAAATATTGCTTAAATGCAGTTTTGAAAATTTTCGAAATTTTTCAAGGGGTACCCCCATGAAAATTGCGTTTTCTCGAAATTTACTCATTCAGGACATTTTGCTCCTTTCCGATTGGCATAGCTCTGCCAATTTACATCGGAAGTGGAAATAAGATACAGTTTTGTAATCAGCGAACTAATTACCGTTCTTCCTCATTCAAAATATTGCTTAAATGCAGTTTTGAAAATTTTCGAAATTTTTCAAGGGGTATGAAAATTGCGTTTTCCCATGAAAATTGCGTTTTCTCGAAATTTACTCATTCAGGACATTTTGCTCCTTTCCGATTGGCATAGCTCTGCCAATTTACATCGGAAGTGGAAATAAGATACAGTTTTGTAATCAGCGAACTAATTGCCGTTCTTCCTCATTCAAAATATTGCTTAAATGCCGTTTTGAAAATTTTCGAAATTTTTCAAGGGGTACCCCCATGAAAATTGCGTTTTCTCGAAATTTACTCATTCAGGACATTTTGCTCCTTTCCGATTGGCATAGCTCTGCCAATTTACATCGGAAGTGGAAATAAGATGCAGTTTTGTAATCAGCGAACTAATTGCCGTTCTTCCTCATTCAAAATATTGCTTAAATGCCGTTTTGAAAATTTTCGAAATTTTTCAAGGGGTACCCCATGAAAATTGCGTTTTCTCGAAATTTACTCATTCAGGACATTTTGCTCCTTTCCGATTGGCATAGCTCTGCCAATTTACATCGGAAGTGGAAATAAGATACAGTTTTGTAATCAGCGAACTAATTGCCGTTCTTCCTCATTCAAAATATTGCTTAAATGCCGTTTTGAAAATTTTCGAAATTTTTCAAGGGGTACCCCCATGAAAATTGCGTTTTCTCGAAATTTACTCATTCAGGACATTTTGCTCCTTTCCGATTGGCATAGCTCTGCCAATTTACATCGGAAGTGGAAATAAGATGCAGTTTTGTAATCAGCGAACTAATTGCCGTTCTTCCTCATTCAAAATATTGCTTAAATGCCGTTTTGAAAATTTTTCGAAATTTTTCAAGGGGTACCCCCATGAAAATTGCGTTTTCTCGAAATTTACTCATTCAGGACATTTTGCTCCTTTCCGATTGGCATAGCTCTGCCAATTTACATCGGAAGTGGAAATAAGATACAGTTTTGTAATCAGCGAACTAATTGCCGTTCTTCCTCATTCAAAATATTGCTTAAATGCAGTTTTGAAAATTTTCGAAATTTTTCAAGGGGTACCCCCATGAAAATTGCGTTTTCTCGAAATTTACTCATTCAGGACATTTTGCTCCTTTCCGATTGGCATAGCTCTGCCAATTTACATCGGAAGTGGAAATAAGATGCAGTTTTGTAATCAGCGAACTAATTGCCGATCTTCCTCATTCTAAATATTGCTTAAATGCCGTTTTGAAAATTTTCGACATTTTTCAAGGGGTAGCCCCATGAAAATTGCGTTTTCTCGAAATTTACTCATTCAGGACATTTTGCTCCTTTCCGATTGGCATAGCTCTGCCAATTTACATCGGAAGTGGAAATAAGATACAGTTTTGTAATCAGCGAACTAATTGCCGTTCTTCCTCATTCAAAATATTGCTTAAATGCCGTTTTGAAAATTTTCGAAATTTTTCAAGGGGTACCCCCATGAAAATTGCGTTTTCTCGAAATTTACTCATTCAGGACATTTTGCTCCTTTCCGATTGGCATAGCTCTGCCAATTTACATCGGAAGTGGAAATAAGATACAGTTTTGTAATCAGCGAACTAATTGCAGTTCTTCCTCATTCAAAATATTGCTTAAATGCAGTTTTGAAAATTTTCGAAATTTTTCAAGGGGTACCCCCATGAAAATTGCGTTTTCTCGAAATTTACTCATTCAGGACATTTTGCTCCTTTCCGATTGGCATAGCTCTGCCAATTTACATAGGAAGTGGAAATAAGATACAGTTTTGTAATCAGCGAACTAATTGCCGTTCTTCCTCATTCAAAATATTGCTTAAATGCAGTTTTGAAAATTTTCGAAATTGCCGTTCTTCCTCATTCAAAATATTGCTTAAATGCCGTTTTGAAAATTGCCGTTCTTCCTCATTCAAAATATTGCTTAAATGCCGTTTTGAAAATTTTCGAAATTTTTCAAGGGGTACTTCTATGAAAATTGCGTTTTCTCGAAATTTACTCATTCAGGACATTTTGCTCCTTTCCGATTGGCATAGCTCTGCCAATTTACATCGGAAGTGGAAATAAGATACAGTTTTGTAATCAGCGAACTAATTGCAGTTCTTCCTCATTCAAAATATTGCTTAAATGCAGTTTTGAAAATTTTCGAAATTTTTCAAGGGGTACCCCCATGAAAATTGCGTTTTCTCGAAATTTACTCATTCAGGACATTTTGCTCCTTTCCGATTGGCATAGCTCTGCCAATTTACATCGGAAGTGGAAATAAGATACAGTTTTGTAATCAGCGAACTAATTGCCGTTCTTCCTCATTCAAAATATTGCTTAAATGCCGTTTTGAAAATTTTCGAAATTTTTCAAGGGGTACCCCCATGAAAATTGCGTTTTCTCGAAATTTACTCATTCAGGACATTTTGCTCCTTTCCGATTGGCATAGCTCTGCCAATTTACATCGGAAGTGGAAATAAGATGCAGTTTTGTAATCAGCGAACTAATTGCCGTTCTTCCTCATTCAAAATATTGCTTAAATGCCGTTTTGAAAATTTTCGAAATTTTTCAAGGGGTACCCCCATGAAAATTGCGTTTTCTCGAAATTTACTCATTCAGGACATTTTGCTCCTTTCCGATTGGCATAGCTCTGCCAATTTACATCGGAAGTGGAAATAAGATACAGTTTTGTAATCAGCGAACTAATTGCCGTTCTTCCTCATTCAAAATATTGCTTAAATGCAGTTTTGAAAATTTTCGAAATTTTTCAAGGGGTACCCCCATGAAAATTGCGTTTTCTCGAAATTTACTCATTCAGGACATTTTGCTCCTTTCCGATTGGCATAGCTCTGCCAATTTACATCGGAAGTGGAAATAAGATACAGTTTTGTAATCAGCGAACTAATTGCCGTTCTTTCTCATTCAAAATATTGCTTAAATGCCGTTTTGAAAATTTTCGAAATTTTTCAAGGGGTACCCCCATGAAAATTGCGTTTTCTCGAAATTTACTCATTCAGGACATTTTGCTCCTTTCCGATTGGCATAGCTCTGCCAATTTACATCGGAAGTGGAAATAAGATACAGTTTTGTAATCAGCGAACTAATTGCCGTTCTTCCTCATTCAAAATATTGCTTAAATGCAGTTTTGAAAATTTTCGAAATTTTTCAAGGGGTACCCCCATGAAAATTGCGTTTTCTCGAAATTTACTCATTCAGGACATTTTGCTCCTTTCCGATTGGCATAGCTCTGCCAATTTACATCGTAAGTGGAAATAAGATGCAGTTTTGTAATCAGCGAACTAATTGCCGTTCTTCCTCATTCAAAATATTGCTTAAATGCCGTTTTGAAAATTTTCGAAATTTTTCAAGGGGTACCCCCATGAAAATTGCGTTTTCTCGAAATTTACTCATTCAGGACATTTTGCTCCTTTCCGATTGGCATAGCTCTGCCAATTTACATCGTAAGTGGAAATAAGATGCAGTTTTGTAATCAGCGAACTAATTGCCGTTCTTCCTCATTCAAAATATTGCTTAAATGCCGTTTTGAAAATTTTCGAAATTTTTCAAGGGGTACCCCCATGAAAATTGCGTTTTCTCGAAATTTACTCATTCAGGACATTTTGCTCCTTTCCGATTGGCATAGCTCTGCCAATTTACATCGGAAGTGGAAATAAGATGCAGTTTTGTAATCAGCGAACTAATTGCCGTTCTTCCTCATTCAAAATATTGCTTAAATGCCGTTTTGAAAATTTTCGAAATTTTTCAAGGGGTACCCCCATGAAAATTGCGTTTTCTCGAAATTTACTCATTCAGGACATTTTGCTCCTTTCCGATTGGCATAGCTCTGCCAATTTACATCGGAAGTGGAAATAAGATGCAGTTTTGTAATCAGCGAACTAATTGCCGTTCTTCCTCATTCAAAATATTGCTTAAATGCCGTTTTGAAAATTTTCGAAATTTTTCAAGGGGTACCCCCATGAAAATTGCGTTTTCTCGAAATTTACTCATTCAGGACATTTTGCTCCTTTCCGATTGGCATAGCTCTGCCAATTTACATCGGAAGTGGAAATAAGATACAGTTTTGTAATCAGCGAACTAATTGCCGTTATTCCTCATTCAAAATATTGCTTAAATGCCGTTTTGAAAATTTTCGAAATTTTTCAAGGGGTACCCCCATGAAAATTGCGTTTTCTCGAAATTTACTCATTCAGGACATTTTGCTCCTTTCCGATTGGCATAGCTCTGCCAATTTACATCGGAAGTGGAAATAAGATACAGTTTTGTAATCAGCGAACTAATTGCCGTTCTTCCTCATTCAAAATATTGCTTAAATGCCGTTTTGAAAATTTTCGAAATTTTTCAAGGGGTACCCCCATGAAAATTGCGTTTTCTCGAAATTTACTCATTCAGGACATTTTGCTCCTTTCCGATTGGCATAGCTCTGCCAATTTACATCGGAAGTGGAAATAAGATGCAGTTTTGTAATCAGCGAACTAATTGCCGTTCTTCCTCATTCAAAATATTGCTTAAATGCCGTTTTGAAAATTTTCGAAATTTTTCAAGGGGTACCCCCATGAAAATTGAATTTTCTCGAAATTTACTCATTCAGGACATTTTGCTCCTTTCCGATTGGCATAGCTCTGCCAATTTACATCGGAAGTGGAAATAAGATACAGTTTTGTAATCAGCGAACTAATTGCCGTTCTTCCTCATTCAAAATATTGCTTAAATGCCGTTTTGAAAATTTTCGACATTTTTCAAGGGGTACCCCCATGAAAATTGCATTTTCTCGAAATTTACTCATTCAGGACATTTTGCTCCTTTCCGATTGGCATAGCTCTGCCAATTTACATCGGAAGTGGAAATAAGATACAGTTTTGTAATCAGCGAACTAATTGCCGTTCTTCCTCATTCAAAATATTGCTTACCCCCAAGGGGTACCCCCATGAAAATTGCGTTTTCTCGAAATTTACTCATTCAGGACATTTTGCTCCTTTCCGATTGGCATAGCTCTGCCAATTTACATCGGAAGTGGAAATAAGATACAGTTTTGTAATCAGCGAACTAATTGCCGTTCTTCCTCATTCAAAATATTGCTTAAATGCAGTTTTGAAAATTTTCGAAATTTTTCAAGGGGTACCCCCATGAAAATTGCGTTTTCTCGAAATTTACTCATTCAGGACATTTGGCTCCTTTCCGATTGGCATAGCTCTGCCAATTTACATCGTAAGTGGAAATAAGATGCAGTTTTGTAATCAGCGAACTAATTGCCGTTCTTCGTCATTCAAAATACTGCTTAAATGCCGTTTTGAAAATTTTCGAAATTTTTCAAGGGGTACCCCCATGAAAATTGCGTTTTCTCGAAATTTACTCATTCAGGACATTTTGCTCCTTTCCGATTGGCATAGCTCTGCCAATTTACATCGGAAGTGGAAATAAGATACAGTTTTGTAATCAGCGAACTAATTGCCGTTCTTCCTCATTCAAAATATTGCTTAAATGCCGTTTTGAAAATTTTCGAAATTTTTCAAGGGGTACCCCCATGAAAATTGCGTTTTCTCGAAATTTACTCATTCAGGACATTTTGCTCCTTTCCGATTGGCATAGCTCTGCCAATTTACATCGGAAGTGGAAATAAGATACAGTTTTGTAATCAGCGAACTAATTGCCGTTCTTCCTCATTCAAAATATTGCTTAAATGCAGTTTTGAAAATTTTCGAAATTTTTCAAGGGGTACCCCCATGAAAATTGCGTTTTCTCGAAATTTACTCATTCAGGACATTTGGCTCCTTTCCGATTGGCATAGCTCTGCCAATTTACATCGTAAGTGGAAATAAGATGCAGTTTTGTAATCAGCGAACTAATTGCCGTTCTTCGTCATTCAAAATACTGCTTAAATGCCGTTTTGAAAATTTTCGAAATTTTTCAAGGGGTACCCCCATGAAAATTGCGTTTTCTCGAAATTTACTCATTCAGGACATTTTGCTCCTTTCCGATTGGCATAGCTCTGCCAATTTACATCGAAAGTGGAAATAAGATACAGTTTTGTAATCAGCGAACTAATTGCCGTTCTTCCTCATTCAAAATATTGCTTAAATGCCGTTTTGAAAATTTTCGAAATTTTTCAAGGGGTACCCCCATGAAAATTGCGTTTTCTCGAAATTTACTCATTCAGGACATTTTTGCTCCTTTCCGATTGGCATAGCTCTGCCAATTTACATCGGAAGTGGAAATAAGATACAGTTTTGTAATCAGCGAACTAATTGCCGTTCTTCCTCATTCAAAATATTGCTTAAATGCCGTTTTGAAAATTTTCGAAATTTTTCAAGGGGTACCCCCATGAAAATTGCGTTTTCTCGAAATTTACTCATTCAGGACATTTTGCTCCTTTCCGATTGGCATAGCTCTGCCAATTTACATCGGAAGTGGAAATAAGATGCAGTTTTGTAATCAGCGAACTAATTGCCGTTCTTCCTCATTCAAAATATTGCTTAAATGCCGTTTTGAAAATTTTCGAAATTTTTCAAGGGGTACCCCCATGAAAATTGAATTTTCTCGAAATTTACTCATTCAGGACATTTTGCTCCTTTCCGATTGGCATAGCTCTGCCAATTTACATCGGAAGTGGAAATAAGATACAGTTTTGTAATCAGCGAACTAATTGCCGTTCTTCCTCATTCAAAATATTGCTTAAATGCCGTTTTGAAAATTTTCGACATTTTTCAAGGGGTATCCCCCATGAAAATTGCATTTTCTCGAAATTTACTCATTCAGGACATTTTGCTCCTTTCCGATTGGCATAGCTCTGCCAATTTACATCGGAAGTGGAAATAAGATACAGTTTTGTAATCAGCGAACTAATTGCCGTTCTTCCTCATTCAAAATATTGCTTAAATGCAGTTTTGAAAATTTTCGAAATTTTTCAAGGGGTACCCCCATGAAAATTGCGTTTTCTCGAAATTTACTCATTCAGGACATTTGGCTCCTTTCCGATTGGCATAGCTCTGCCAATTTACATCGTAAGTGGAAATAAGATGCAGTTTTGTAATCAGCGAACTAATTGCCGTTCTTCGTCATTCAAAATACTGCTTAAATGCCGTTTTGAAAATTTTCGAAATTTTTCAAGGGGTACCCCCATGAAAATTGCGTTTTCTCGAAATTTACTCATTCAGGACATTTTGCTCCTTTCCGATTGGCATAGCTCTGCCAATTTACATCGGAAGTGGAAATAAGATACAGTTTTGTAATCAGCGAACTAATTGCCGTTCTTCCTCATTCAAAATATTGCTTAAATGCCGTTTTGAAAATTTTCGAAATTTTTCAAGGGGTACCCCCATGAAAATTGCGTTTTCTCGAAATTTACTCATTCAGGACATTTTGCTCCTTTCCGATTGGCATAGCTCTGCCAATTTACATCGGAAGTGGAAATAAGATGCAGTTTTGTAATCAGCGAACTAATTGCCGTTCTTCCTCATTCAAAATATTGCTTAAATGCCGTTTTGAAAATTTTCGAAATTTTTCAAGGGTACCCCCATGAAAATTGCGTTTTCTCGAAATTTACTCATTCAGGACATTTTGCTCCTTTCCGATTGGCATAGCTCTGCCAATTTACATCGGAAGTGGAAATAAGATACAGTTTTGTAATCAGCGAACTAATTGCCGTTCTTCCTCATTCAAAATATTGCTTAAATGCCGTTTTGAAAATTTTCGAAATTTTTCAAGGGGTACCCCCATGAAAATTGCGTTTTCTCGAAATTTACTCATTCAGGACATTTTGCTCCTTTCCGATTGGCATAGCTCTGCCAATTTACATCGAAAGTGGAAATAAGATACAGTTTTGTAATCAGCGAACTAATTGCCGCTCTTCCTCATTCAAAATATTGATTAAATGCCGTTTTGAAAATTTTCGAAATTTTTCAAGGGGTACCCCCATGAAAATTGCGTTTTCTCGAAATTTACTCATTCAGGACATTTTGCTCCTTTCCGATTGGCATAGCTCTGCCAATTTACATCGGAAGTGGAAATAAGATACAGTTTTGTAATCAGCGAACTAATTGCCGTTCTTCCTCATTCAAAATATTGCTTAAATGCCGTTTTGAAAATTTTCGAAATTTTTCAAGGGGTACCCCCATGAAAATTGCGTTTTCTCGAAATTTACTCATTCAGGACATTTTGCTCCTTTCCGATTGGCATAGCTCTGCCAATTTACATCGAAAGTGGAAATAAGATACAGTTTTGTAATCAGCGAACTAATTGCCGTTCTTCCTCATTCAAAATATTGCTTAAATGCCGTTTTGAAAATTTTCGAAATTTTTCAAGGGGTACCCCCATGAAAATTGCGTTTTTTCGAAATTTACTCATTCAGGACATTTTGCTCCTTTCCGATTGGCATAGCTCTGCCAATTTACATCGGAAGTGGAAATAAGATACAGTTTTGTAATCAGCGAACTAATTGCCGTTCTTCCTCATTCAAAATATTGCTTAAATGCCGTTTTGAAAATTTTCGAAATTTTTCAAGGGGTACCCCCATGAAAATTGCGTTTTCTCGAAATTTACTCATTCAGGACATTTTGCTCCTTTCCGATTGGCATAGCTCTGCCAATTTACATCGGAAGTGGAAATAAGATACAGTTTTGTAATCAGCGAACTAATTGCCGTTCTTCCTCATTCAAAATATTGCTTAAATGCCGTTTTGAAAATTTTCGAAATTTTTCAAGGGGTACCCCCATGAAAATTGCGTTTTCTCGATATTTACTCATTCAGGACATTTTGCTCCTTTCCGATTGGCATAGCTCTGCCAATTTACATCGAAAGTGGAAATAAGATACAGTTTTGTAATCAGCGAACTAATTGCCGTTCTTCCTCATTCAAAATATTGCTTAAATGCCGTTTTGAAAATTTTCGAAATTTTTCAAGGGGTACCCCCATGAAATTTGCGTTTTCTCGAAATTTACTCATTCAGGACATTTTGCTCCTTTCCGATTGGCATAGCTCTGCCAATTTACATCGGAAGTGGAAATAAGATACAGTTTTGTAATCAGCGAACTAATTGCCGTTCTTCCTCATTCAAAATATTGCTTAAATGCCGTTTTGAAAATTTTCGAAATTTTTCAAGGGGTACCCCCATGAAAATTGCGTTTTCTCGAAATTTACTCATTCAGGACATTTTGCTCCTTTCCGATTGGCATAGCTCTGCCAATTTACATCGGAAGTGGAAATAAGATACAGTTTTGTAATCAGCGAACTAATTGCCGTTCTTCCTCATTCAAAATATTGCTTAAATGCCGTTTTGAAAATTTTCGAAATTTTTCAAGGGGTACCCCCATGAAAATTGCGTTTTCTCGAAATTTACTCATTCAGGACATTTTGCTCCTTTCCGATTGGCATAGCTCTGCCAATTTACATCGGAAGTGGAAATAAGATACAGTTTTGTAATCAGCGAACTAATTGCCGTTCTTCCTCATTCAAAATATTGCTTAAATGCCGTTTTGAAAATTTTCGAAATTTTTCAAGGGGTACCCCCATGAAAATTGCGTTTTCTCAAAATTTACTCATTCAGGACATTTTGCTCCTTTCCGATTGGCATAGCTCTGCCAATTTACATCGGAAGTGGAAATAAGATGCAGTTTTGTAATCAGCGAACTAATTGCCGTTCTTCCTCATTCAAAATATTGCTTAAATGCCGTTTTTGAAAATTTTCGAAATTTTTCAAGGGGTACCCCCATGAAAATTGCGTTTTCTCAAAATTTACTCATTCAGGACATTTTGCTCCTTTCCGATTGGCATAGCTCTGCCAATTTACATCGGAAGTGGAAATAAGATACAGTTTTGTAATCAGCGAACTAATTGCCGTTCTTCCTCATTCAAAATAATGCTTAAATGCCGTTTTGAAAATTTTCGAAATTTTTCAAGGTACCCCCATGAAAATTGCGTTTTCTCGAAATTTACTCATTCAGGACATTTTGCTCCTTTCCGATTGACATAGCTCTGCCAATTTACATCGGAAGTGGAAATAAGATACAGTTTTGTAATCAGCGAACTAATTGCCGTTCTTCCTCATTCAAAATATTGCTTAAATGCAGTTTTGAAAATTTTCGAAATTTTTCAAGGGGTACCCCCATGAAAATTGCGTTTTCTCGAAATTTACTCATTCAGGACATTTTGCTCCTTTCCGATTGGCATAGCTCTGCCAATTTACATCGGAAGTGGAAATAAGATACAGTTTTGTAATCAGCGAACTAATTGCCGTTCTTCCTCATTCAAAATATTGCTTAAATGCCGTTTTGAAAATTTTCGAAATTTTTCAAGGGGTACCCCCATGAAAATTGCGTTTTCTCGAAATTTACTCATTCAGGACATTTTGCTCCTTTCCGATTGGCATAGCTCTGCCAATTTACATCGGAAGTGGAAATAAGATACAGTTTTGTAATCAGCGAACTAATTGCCGTTCTTCCTCATTCAAAATATTGCTTAAATGCCGTTTTGAAAATTTTCGAAAATTTTCAAGGGGTACCCCCATGAAAATTGCGTTTTCTCGAAATTTACTCATTCAGGACATTTTGCTCCTTTCCGATTGGCATAGCTCTGCCAATTTACATCGGAAGTGGAAATAAGATGCAGTTTTGTAATCAGCGAACTAATTGCCGTTCTTCCTCATTCAAAATATTGCTTAAATGCCGTTTTGAAAATTTTCGAAATTTTTCAAGGGGTACCCCCATGAAAATTGCGTTTTCTCGAAATTTACTCATTCAGGACATTTTGCTCCTTTCCGATTGGCATAGCTCTGCCAATTTACATCGGAAGTGGAAATAAGATGCAGTTTTGTAATCAGCGAACTAATTGCCGTTCTTCCTCATTCAAAATATTGCTTAAATGCCGTTTTGAAAATTTTCGAAATTTTTCAAGGGGTACCCCCATGAAAATTGCGTTTTCTCGAAATTTACTCATTCAGGACATTTTGCTCCTTTCCGATTGGCATAGCTCTGCCAATTTACATCGGAAGTGGAAATAAGATACAGTTTTGTAATCAGCGAACTAATTGCCGTTCTTCCTCATTCAAAATATTGCTTAAATGCCGTTTTGAAAATTTTCGAAATTTTTCAAGGGGTACCCCCATGAAAATTGCGTTTTCTCGAAATTTACTCATTCAGGACATTTTGCTCCTTTCCGATTGGCATAGCTCTGCCAATTTACATCGGAAGTGGAAATAAGATGCAGTTTTGTAATCAGCGAACTAATTGCCGTTCTTCCTCATTCAAAATATTGCTTAAATGCCGTTTTGAAAATTTTCGAAATTTTTCAAGGGGTACCCCCATGAAAATTGCGTTTTCTCGAAATTTACTCATTCAGGACATTTTGCTCCTTTCCGATTGGCATAGCTCTGCCAATTTACATCGGAAGTGGAAATAAGATGCAGTTTTGTAATCAGCGAACTAATTGCCGTTCTTCCTCATTCAAAATATTGCTTAAATGCCGTTTTGAAAATTTTCGAAATTTTTCAAGGGGTACCCCCATGAAAATTGCGTTTTCTCGAAATTTACTCATTCAGGACATTTTGCTCCTTTCCGATTGGCATAGCTCTGCCAATTTACATCGGAAGTGGAAATAAGATACAGTTTTGTAATCAGCGAACTAATTGCCGTTCTTCCTCATTCAAAATATTGCTTAAATGCCGTTTTGAAAATTTTCGAAATTTTTCAAGGGGTACCCCATGAAAATTGCGTTTTCTCGAAATTTACTCATTCAGGACATTTTGCTCCTTTCCGATTGGCATAGCTCTGCCAATTTACATCGGAAGTGGAAATAAGATACAGTTTTGTAATCAGCGAACTAATTGCCGTTCTTCCTCATTCAAAATATTGCTTAAATGCAGTTTTGAAAATTTTCGAAATTTTTCAAGGGGTACCCCCATGAAAATTGCGTTTTCTCGAAATTTACTCATTCAGGACATTTTGCTCCTTTCCGATTGGCATAGCTCTGCCAATTTACATCGGAAGTGGAAATAAGATGCAGTTTTGTAATCAGCGAACTAATTGCCGTTCTTCCTCATTCAAAATATTGCTTAAATGCCGTTTTGAAAATTTTCGAAATTTTTTCAAGGGGTACCCCCATGAAAATTGCGTTTTCTCGAAATTTACTCATTCAGGACATTTTGCTCCTTTCCGATTGGCATAGCTCTGCCAATTTACATCGGAAGTGGAAATAAGATACAGTTATGTAATCAGCGAACTAATTGCCGTTCTTCCTCATTCAAAATATTGCTTAAATGCCGTTTTGAAAATTTTCGAAATTTTTCAAGGGGTACCCCCATGAAAATTGCGTTTTCTCGAAATTTACTCATTCAGGACATTTTGCTCCTTTCCGATTGGCATAGCTCTGCCAATTTACATCGGAAGTGGAAATAAGATACAGTTTTGTAATCAGCGAACTAATTGCCGTTCTTCCTCATTCAAAATATTGCTTAAATGCCGTTTTGAAAATTTTCGAAATTTTTCAAGGGGTACCCCCATGAAAATTGCGTTTTCTCGAAATTTACTCATTCAAGACATTTTGCTCCTTTCCGATTGGCATAGCTCTGCCAATTTACATCGGAAGTGGAAATAAGATACAGTTTTGTAATCAGCGAACTAATTGCCGTTCTTCCTCATTCAAAATATTGCTTAAATGCAGTTTTGAAAATTTTCGAAATTTTTCAAGGGGTACCCCCATGAAAATTGCGTTTTCTCGAAATTTACTCATTCAGGACATTTTGCTCCTTTCCGATTGGCATAGCTCTGCCAATTTACATCGGAAGTGGAAATAAGATGCAGTTTTGTAATCAGCGAACTAATTGCCGTTCTTCCTCATTCAAAATATTGCTTAAATGCCGTTTTGAAAATTTTCGAAATTTTTCAAGGGGTACCCCCATGAAAATTGCGTTTTCTCGAAATTTACTCATTCAGGACATTTTGCTCCTTTCCGATTGGCATAGCTCTGCCAATTTACATCGGAAGTGGAAATAAGATGCAGTTTTGTAATCAGCGAACTAATTGCCGTTCTTCCTCATTCAAAATATTGCTTAAATGCCGTTTTGAAAATTTTCGAAATTTTTCAAGGGGTACCCCCATGAAAATTGCATTTTCTCGAAATTTACTCATTCAGGACATTTTGCTCCTTTCCGATTGGCATAGCTCTGCCAATTTACATCGGAAGTGGAAATAAGATGCAGTTTTGTAATCAGCGAACTAATTGCCGTTCTTCCTCATTCAAAATATTGCTTAAATGCCGTTTTGAAAATTTTCGAAATTTTTCAAGGGGTACCCCCATGAAAATTGCGTTTTCTCGAAATTTACTCATTCAGGACATTTTGCTCCTTTCCGATTGGCATAGCTCTGCCAATTTACATCGGAAGTGGAAATAAGATGCAGTTTTGTAATCAGCGAACTAATTGCCGTTCTTCCTCATTCAAAATATTGCTTAAATGCCGTTTTGAAAATTTTCGAAATTTTTCAAGGGGTACCCCCATGAAAATTGCGTTTCTCGAAATTTACTCATTCAGGACATTTTGCTCCTTTCCGATTGGCATAGCTCTGCCAATTTACATCGGAAGTGGAAATAAGATGCAGTTTTGTAATCAGCGAACTAATTGCCGTTCTTCCTCATTCAAAATATTGCTTAAATGCCGTTTTGAAAATTTTCGAAATTTTTCAAGGGGTACCCCCATGAAAATTGCGTTTTCTCGAAATTTACTCATTCAGGACATTTTGCTACTTTCCGATTGGCATAGCTCTGCCAATTTACATCGGAAGTGGAAATAAGATACAGTTTTGTAATCAGCGAACTAATTGCCGTTCTTCCTCATTCAAAATATTGCTTAAATGCCGTTTTGAAAATTTTCGAAATTTTTCAAGGGGTACCCCCATGAAAATTGCGTTTTCTCGAAATTTACTCATTCAGGACATTTTGCTCCTTTCCGATTGGCATAGCTCTGCCAATTTACATCGGAAGTGGAAATAAGATACAGTTTTGTAATCAGCGAACTAATTGCCGTTCTTCCTCATTGAAAATATTGCTTAAATGCCGTTTTGAAAATTTTCGAAATTTTTCAAGGGGTACCCCCATGAAAATTGCATTTTCTCGAAATTTACTCATTCAGGACATTTTGCTCCTTTCCGATTGGCATAGCTCTGCCAATTTACATCGGAAGTGGAAATAAGATACAGTTTTGTAATCAGCGAACTAATTGCCGTTCTTCCTCATTCAAAATATTGCTTAAATGCCGTTTTGAAAATTTTCGAAATTTTAAAGGGGTACCCCCATGAAAATTGCGTTTTCTCGAAATTTACTCATTCAGGACATTTTGCTCCTTTCCGATTGGCATAGCTCTGCCAATTTACATCGGAAGTGGAAATAAGATACAGTTATGTAATCAGCGAACTAATTGCCGTTCTTCCTCATTCAAAATATTGCTTAAATGCCGTTTTGAAAATTTTCGAAATTTTTCAAGGGGTACCCCCATGAAAATTGCGTTTTCTCGAAATTTACTCATTCAGGACATTTTGCTCCTTTCCGATTGGCATAGCTCTGCCAATTTACATCGGAAGTGGAAATAAGATACAGTTTTGTAATCAGCGAACTAATTGCCGTTCTTCCTCATTCAAAATATTGCTTAAATGCCGTTTTGAAAATTTTCGAAATTTTTCAAGGGGTACCCCCATGAAAATTGCGTTTTCTCGAAATTTACTCATTCAGGACATTTTGCTCCTTTCCGATTGGCATAGCTCTGCCAATTTACATCGGAAGTGGAAATAAGATACAGTTTTGTAATCAGCGAACTAATTGCCGTTCTTCCTCATTCAAAATATTGCTTAAATGCAGTTTTGAAAATTTTCGAAATTTTTCAAGGGGTACCCCCATGAAAATTGCGTTTTCTCGAAATTTACTCATTCAGGACATTTTGCTCCTTTCCGATTGGCATAGCTCTGCCAATTTACATCGGAAGTGGAAATAAGATGCAGTTTTGTAATCAGCGAACTAATTGCCGTTCTTTCTCATTCAAAATATTGCTTAAATGCCGTTTTGAAAATTTTCGAAATTTTTCAAGGGGTACCCCCATGAAAATTGCGTTTTCTCGAAATTTACTCATTCAGGACATTTTGCTCCTTTCCGATTGGCATAGCTCTGCCAATTTACATCGGAAGTGGAAATAAGATGCAGTTTTGTAATCAGCGAACTAATTGCCGTTCTTCCTCATTCAAAATATTGCTTAAATGCCGTTTTGAAAATTTTCGAAATTTTTCAAGGGGTACCCCCATGAAAATTGCATTTTCTCGAAATTTACTCATTCAGGACATTTTGCTCCTTTCCGATTGGCATAGCTCTGCCAATTTACATCGGAAGTGGAAATAAGATGCAGTTTTGTAATCAGCGAACTAATTGCCGTTCTTCCTCATTCAAAATATTGCTTAAATGCCGTTTTGAAAATTTTCGAAATTTTTCAAGGGGTACCCCCATGAAAATTGCGTTTTCTCGAAATTTACTCATTCAGGACATTTTGCTCCTTTCCGATTGGCATAGCTCTGCCAATTTACATCGGAAGTGGAAATAAGATGCAGTTTTGTAATCAGCGAACTAATTGCCGTTCTTCCTCATTCAAAATATTGCTTAAATGCCGTTTTGAAAATTTTCGAAATTTTTCAAGGGGTACCCCCATGAAAATTGCGTTTCTCGAAATTTACTCATTCAGGACATTTTGCTCCTTTCCGATTGGCATAGCTCTGCCAATTTACATCGGAAGTGGAAATAAGATGCAGTTTTGTAATCAGCGAACTAATTGCCGTTCTTCCTCATTCAAAATATTGCTTAAATGCCGTTTTGAAAATTTTCGAAATTTTTCAAGGGGTACCCCCATGAAAATTGCGTTTTCTCGAAATTTACTCATTCAGGACATTTTGCTCCTTTCCGATTGGCATAGCTCTGCCAATTTACATCGGAAGTGGAAATAAGATACAGTTTTGTAATCAGCGAACTAATTGCCGTTCTTCCTCATTCAAAATATTGCTTAAATGCCGTTTTGAAAATTTTCGAAATTTTTCAAGGGGTACCCCCATGAAAATTGCGTTTTCTCGAAATTTACTCATTCAGGACATTTTGCTCCTTTCCGATTGGCATAGCTCTGCCAATTTACATCGGAAGTGGAAATAAGATACAGTTTTGTAATCAGCGAACTAATTGCCGTTCTTCCTCATTGAAAATATTGCTTAAATGCCGTTTTGAAAATTTTCGAAATTTTTCAAGGGGTACCCCCATGAAAATTGCATTTTCTCGAAATTTACTCATTCAGGACATTTTGCTCCTTTCCGATTGGCATAGCTCTGCCAATTTACATCGGAAGTGGAAATAAGATACAGTTTTGTAATCAGCGAACTAATTGCCGTTCTTCCTCATTCAAAATATTGCTTAAATGCCGTTTTGAAAATTTTCGAAATTTTTAAAGGGGTACCCCCATGAAAATTGCGTTTTCTCGAAATTTACTCATTCAGGACATTTTGCTCCTTTCCGATTGGCATAGCTCTGCCAATTTACATCGGAAGTGGAAATAAGATACAGTTTTGTAATCAGCGAACTAATTGCCGTTCTTCCTTATTCAAAATATTGCTTAAATGCCGTTTTGAAAATTTTCGAAATTTTTCAAGGGGTACCCCCATTAAAATTGCGTTTTCTCGAAATTTACTCATTCAGGACATTTTGCTCCTTTCCGATTGGCATAGCTCTGCCAATTTACATCGGAAGTGGAAATAAGATACAGTTTTGTAATCAGCGAACTAATTGCCGTTCTTCCTCATTCAAAATATTGCTTAAATGCCGTTTTGAAAATTTTCGAAATTTTTCAAGGGGTACCCCCATGAAAATTGCGTTTTCTCGAAATTTACTCATTCAGGACATTTTGCTCCTTTCCGATTGGCATAGCTCTGCCAATTTACATCGGAAGTGGAAATAAGATGCAGTTTTGTAATCAGCGAACTAATTGCCGTTCTTCCTCATTCAAAATATTGCTTAAATGCCGTTTTGGGGGTACCCCGCTTTAAAGGGGTACCCCCATGAAAATTGCGATCGTGTGAACTGGCCATTCTCAATATTGTGATCGCCTGTTTTTTTTCGAACCCTCAGACAGTGGAAGGGCGTTGCCTATTTTCAGTTGGCGCCTTCCGAACAAACACAGTCGATGGCATTTGGCCACAGATTTGTACACCCATAACAGCTGGTTTTTGCCCATGTGTGTGGGCTGGGGTGTGACTCCCAGTGGGTCTGTGTGGGTGTGATATTTTGGTGTGTCAGTGTTTCGGGGATTTCCCGGCCACGCATTCCATTTGGCTGGATGCGGGCCATTCTCATTGGGGAATTCGACGTGTGAGACGTGTAAAAATGGTGAAACATTTGAATACATTTGCCTGCGTGTGTCTGTGTGTCTTTAATGCCACTGCGGTGGTGGTGGTGGTGGTGGTGGTGTTGGTGAGTATCTGTGTGAGGCAATCCAAGTACAAATCACATTAGTGGATGATCAGAGGGCCGCGTAGTGGGCTGATGGCCCAGTGAGGGAATCAAAGTCATGTTTGACAAGGAAACTCCATTAAAAATGCAACTTTTAAATTTTCCCTTCGTCTGTGCCTGATATTATTACAGTTTTTTTTCATTTCTGTTGGTTTTTATAGCCGCTTACGTCACAGTTGAGCGAAACAAAGGATCCATATTGACGACCTTCAGGACGTGGCAGGACAAACAGAAAACCATAGCGTGCACTACTTGGAACAAAAATAAATGAAGGAATAAATGTACATCCTCCACTAACTATTGTAACTATTAGTCTGTCATCAGGTACTTAGTATTTTTAATAAAAGAAACACTTTTTTTTGCGGTGTATGCAGGTCCAGGATAACGAGAAACACGTAATATGGATGCCGAAACTTGTCTTTGGCGTCTGCCATGTGATAAATGACCAATCCATAAATTTTTATCTCCACTCCATTCAATCCCGTGCTCAATCTTATACCGGCGGCGTACCGCATCCAGAAGATGCATTCCCCATGGGCAGGTTTATGGAGCCGTAAGATTGCATCCAAGTTGTTTGCTCTGCCGGCACACTCTCCTCTCTTCTCCTCACAAAAATCGAAAGCGGACAGATGCAAATTGATTGCATCACGAGGTGAGAAAAGCGGAAGCGGTCTTGTGACAAAGTTTTAAAGTGAAGTGCCATTTAAAGTTACCCAGGATGTCTCCGTGCCGATTTCCCTCGCTCGGCTATTATTAATTATTCATTAAATTAATATTGCCGCACGTACATGGAAACTCTTCAAAGTAGAAACAGATTGAGGAGCTTCCAGCTCGTTATCTCGCGGTTGCCCACTATCCAGTCTTCAAAATGGAAGACACTTGAGCATCTCTTTGTTGTGCCGCCCGGTGAGTTGTTTATTCTTTTGTGCACCGGCCACTCCAAATCATCCATTATGCAGTAACGTGGCCCACTCTCGATCTCATTTTAAATCCTCGCCTCGGTTCCGAGCTCATTTGTAGTCTTCTGGCGAGTCCTGGCTGTGGCCGGCGATGTCTCCTAGTGACTAGGTTTTAGTCAGAGTACTACTTTAAACAGGGTATATCCGAGGATGACCTATATCACCCCCCAGAAACGTAACATTTAGGAAATTTCAGGCTGAGTATTTTGAAGCTCTTAGTCATTTTAGCTTGGAATTTATATTAAAAATTGGATGCTAACTTCCGTTTCCTACTATTTCCCATCTTTCAGAGTCCCAGATGGATATCTGAAATTGAGTAGCGGGTATCTCATAGCCTGGATCAGAACTTTCCAGGCAATGTTTCGGTTGCTTTTTTTCTCCTTTCGACCATTGCTCGGACGTGATTCGGGCACCGGGGGCCACTGCTAAATTGTAAGCAGACGTTCAACGCACGTTTGCGCACATAAATCAATTACAGAGCTCATGGAAAAAGCCGCCAAGGGGCGTGGCAGACGCCCACGACTGTCGATAGTCTGTGTGTGTGGCATTTTTGGGTTGTGGGGGAAAAAATGGGGGAAGGGAATAAGGCTTTGTGAAAGCGAAAATTTTTAACGCAATAAAGAGTAACCTGCACTTGCCGGGCCTCACGAAAATTTGAAAACTTTTTTAATACTTTGCTTTCCCTCTCTCGGCGATTTGAGGCCAAAAGGGAGTGGCTGTAGGAATCCCAGCTGTCGGATAAGGACGAAATAGAAAAGGAGCCACTGGAGCCAGAGGAGCTGCAGAGGCGCCAGCACGGATATTCGGAGGTGAGAGCAAGCCGCAGGCTTTCGACAAAAGGAGCAGGATTTACCGCATTACAAGCCAAACTATGTGCATACAGCGAAACTTTAAGCGAAGCCCCAAGGACCCGCAGGACCCCCAGCCAATATAACCTTCTTAAACTTTAAGAACA
Source organism: Drosophila monieri (assembly GCA_035047585.1). Lineage (NCBI taxonomy): Eukaryota > Metazoa > Arthropoda > Insecta > Diptera > Drosophilidae > Drosophila > Drosophila monieri. Next base: position 5,070,768 of record JAWNPJ010000067.1, read on the forward strand.
ATTGCTGTGTTGCTTTTTTTTTTTATATATATTTGGAGCTATCAGGAGCTATTGAAGAATGAGGAGCAGGGAGTGGGGAGCAAGGACTAAGGACTAAGGATAGTGTAGTGAAATCTATTCGCTTCGATGCATGCCTTATTGATTGTGCCACAAATTCGTTGCGATCTAAACAAACTAACACTGCTCCAGGTTTTGAATCCGGATACCAGATTTGAGTCCGCCATCCGCTATCCGGCATCCGTTATTGATGGATGGACGGTGGCGAGCTGGACGAGTGTTGGCTGACTGCCCGCCTGACAAATTGTGGTCCTGATGGATCGCAGCCGAGCAGCCCAGCAGTCCAGTATCCTTTTTGCCATCCTTTCTGGCCAGACTGCACTTTCTGTTTCCGTTGCGCTGTCTAGCTTCCTATTTTCTCTTGATTTTATTTCATTTTCAACAATAAACATATAATTCTATTTAACTTCAGAGTCTTCCAGACTCTTCAATTTTGATTTTAAATTTTAAAGTGAACTTTCGAGCAAAAATTAGAGTCTGTGGAACCTGCAACAGCCAGTTTCCTTTGTTGCCTTTGAGCTCTAATAGGTTTAGCTTTCATTCATTTGGGCCAACTTCCTGCTCCCCGTTTCGGGCCTCACCTGGCTCCATCCGACTAGGTCTGGCAATCCGCATCGATTTGCAAATTTTCAGCATGACTTCATATTCGTGTCGGCGGCAGCCGGCTTGCCCCCGATTTTTAGGGCCTCCGTGCACTTGCACTTGACGTTTTCGATTGCCACCGGAGAAGGGAGCAGGAACTACACTTGAAGAAAATATTTTTTAAAGATTTAACCCTTTATCTGGCTAACACAATAATTGTTTGATTGATTATTTGTTTGTACTTAAAGTTATAGAATTTATTAAGCAAGCCTTTCTTTTAAGAAATTATTATAATAATTTATACAGTAGATATCCTTGATATCCTTGATAATCCTTCCATAAAGTATGATATTATTAATGTCTTGTATTATTTTCCTGTGTCTCTCCAGCCTATGGCGACTATTTTGTGATGGAATGGCCGTCGTTTGAGGCATTATCCTTGGCAATCTCTTTGGCATTATGCTCACCGCCACCCCGCCACGGTTCGCTGTCAATCTATGATGCCACTTCATTAGCGACTCGCTGCAAAGTGGAAACTCGGGTTAAGATGGATGCTTTTTATTTTTCTTCTCCTGCCTTGCTGGCTCTGCCAGCACATAGCACCTGTCTGGCCATGCCTCATTCAGGGGATCCTTGGAAATCCTTTTTCACTTTTTGCCTCACTGTCTCCGTCGTCATCGTTTATTTGCGCTTGTTATCTCCTGTGCGGCTTTATTATTGTGTTCTGTGCCAATTTCCGTTGCCGACAAATGCGTTTTGTAAATAAAATGTCAAAAGGATTTGCGCGACAAGCGAAGGAGCGACGGAGGACGACGCAGGACGTAGGAAGCAGAACGTAGAGCGAGGAACCGAATTCCAAAGCGAATGGCCAGGCTGTCATTTGTCGATTTGCATTTACAGGGTTACGATTATTTAATATTTAAAGCAAATCTGTCAAAAGTCCTTACTAAGCAGGCCAGAAACAGCAAGGAATAGGGAAATTTTATCCCTTTTTTTGGCAAGAGAGCGCAGGATAAAAAGGACACCCTGTTTAAAAGCCGTTAACTTGACGCGACATTTCCAAAAATGCCAAAACAGATGTGGCCATTGCTGCTGCCTTCTTCTTGAACTTAACCCCGCGCTCCAGGACCTCCTTTCTCCAGGCTCCCCTCCTCAAAGCCCCCCCTCCCCCTCTCCTCCGATTTATCCCCCAATTTTTTACCCACTTTTCCGCGAAACTCATTTCCAGTTTGCAGCATTTTCTTTGTGCCACACAACCACACACACACACCCTATATGCGTGTATTTCTTTTTTAGTTTGATTTTGGCCTGGCCACGCCCCCTTTAGCGGCCCCCTACGTTTCAAGGACTCTGCTCAATGTCTCACTGCTGCTGGCACATTTATTGCCAAACGCATTTGCATGTAAATTATTGCATTTGGACGTTCTTTCAAAGGAAATGGCTATGGAATTATTGCCTGGCCATAATCATCGGATGGGGGGAGGGTTTGGTAGGGGGGGGTCCATATAAAAAATAAGCCAAAAAAAAAGTATTAAGAAGGGGTATCCTGGCTGTGGGGTTAAGCAAAAAAAAAATAGCCAGTAAAATGAATAAAATCATTTGCCCCAAGGTTGGACTAATCCGATTACCGAGTATTATGAAATACAAAGCAACATGTTAATACTAGAAGTTGAAATTATTATTAAATTAAATGAAAATATTTGCATTCGTTTAGTTTTATCCAAATCCTTTGACTGCCGACTACCAATTCATCTAAACATATAAAAAAAAGAGGAGACTCTGGAGCGATTTTAGACTGAAATCCAATCCAATCAATCGCTCGAATTTATTTATTATATTTTCCAATTACCCGCCGACCAGAAATGGAAATGCATAAATTTCCCCGGCACTAATCAAAGGACCTTCCGTAGTCCGTACCCGGTCGACTGGGGCTCTATGGAAGCCTGTAGTCGATTGTCCTTTGTATACCATTTGATAGTTAATAAGAAATATGAGCGGCAAAGTCGAAGGACCCGAAAAATAATGCACGACCAGTTGGCCAGTTGGCAGGACGATGATGCGATAAGGCTGCTGTCCTCTTTTTTGGTCCTTTGGTCACCCGAAAACGTATAAACGATAAATGAAATGAAACAATTTCAATGAAGTTTTCGGTTACAACGAAATGCAAAACCGGAAACGGAAACTGCAAAACGAAGTAAAGGCAAATTACATGCAACTCTGTCTGCCGTTTGTCTCTCTCTCTCTCTGTATGTGTGTGTGATTTGCATGTGTGTGTATGTGTGTATGGAAGGATATGAAAATATTGTAAATGAAAGCAGAGAGCCATGTAAATTGTGGCCATAAAAAGCCACAAAAGAACAGAGAGTGAGACAAAGTGGAAATGTTTAAAATAAACTCGGCATGAATGCTAAATGTGTAATATTTCTACACTCACCGAGAGGCATTCAAAAATGTATCAAACGTTTTGTGGCATATTTTCTAATTGAAATTACAAATGTGGGATGTATTTGAGATATTTAAGCTTTTTATTTTATCTTCCATTTAATGGCAAGTTTAATGGCAAGGACATCCAACTGTCCAACTGGTGTCCTGTTTGTCTACAAGGAGTGGCAAAAGGAAAATATTTTATAATCACATCTGTATCGAATATGCTTCGATTTGCATGAATCTTCCTTGGAATATAATAGCAAATGTAATATAAAGTGCAATCGGATCCGGGCAGAGGTTCAATTACAGACCGGCAGTGGCCGGACAATGGCAACAGTACAACTTTTTGCCACTTTCCCCATATACCGTGCCGCCGCACTCTATATGCGCCACATATCTATACAAATATTGCTCATCCGCCCCGTCGGCCGGTTGGCCCTTCTGGTCCTTCTAGTCCTTCTGGCCGGGCTCAAATTATTACCAACTTGCACTTTCTTCACTCTGGCTAAGAGATCGGACCTAATCCAACGGCAAATGGGTGTGTCACTTTGTTTTGCTTCGATTTCTTGGATTTCCTTGCTGTCCCTGTTGTCCCTGCTGTCCTGAATGGCCTGAAAGTTTGTTTGAGCATCCGAATTTCGGGTCTATGCACGTCCGATATATGAGGCTTATAGAATAATCCGACCGGGCCGAGCCGAGCCGGGCTGAGCCTGGCCGGCAGTGGTTATACAATCCGTAATGAATGCATTTGGCCAGGACAAACATTCCGCATTGGCCACGGCCAAAAGGATACTCAAAATGTGGCCAAAGGCATCGCAATCGCAATGCCCCTCGCAATGCAATTGACAACAATGGCAATGGAAGTAAAACACACACACACACATTGCCATCGAAAGAGAGGTCCTGCGATGGCAGGACGAGGCAGCAATGCAAAATGCTTGGGCCGGAAAGGCGGGTCAGGACACACACATGGACATGGTTTATTTCCACAGGAGTGTGTCTCTGTCTTTGTCTGTGTGTGTGTGTTTGTGTGTGAGTGAGGCGAAGACGTTGGTCCTGTCAGCTGGACGTTTTCTTAGAATCCAAGATGAAAGTTAGGACTGTAAAAGGTACACAGTGAGAAATATTTTTACTTAAACAAAAAAAGTGTATGTTTTAAGACATAAAAGAATATAAATAAAATATAAGGAATACAATTTCTTGAAGTCTTAATTATTAAAAGGAAAAAATAAATATTTAAAACATATATTAGTCATTAAAAAAACTGTTTAAAATGGTTAAGTGTTTTAGTTATATTTTTTTATAAAAAATGCCCTTGAGAAGAAACAGAATTTCATAGAAACTTAGACTTTTTTGACTGAAATTCCACTTTTTCTTAAAACTTTTGCTCCTTTATTTCTTTCAGTGAGCTAAAGCTTTGAAACGGATAACCATTCCGTTGAAAATTGCTCCAATATGCGTTCTGCATTAGCCGGAGCTCGTTTTGCGTAAGTGCGCGCTTTTGCAACCGGACTGGAATCCACACAGGAGCATTCACATTCACATTCTATGGGAATACCCACACAGATACCCATACACACATTCGCATTCGCATAATTGACGCAGAGTCCTGCGAGGAGTCCTGCGAAAGGAGCTGTCGCCAGCTGTGCTGCCGCATTGGTCGCTGCATCAGCAGAAAATGTTCCTTGGTCCTCACGATCCTGGTTCCTCGACAAGGAAACGAGGCAGTCAAGACGCCATCGAAGTTCTGGCCATGCCCGTCCGCCCACTTGTCCTTAGAACTCCTTCAGCATGATGACGATGATGAGGATAATGCTAATGATGACATTGACGATGATGATGGAGACTGTCATGGAAAAGGAGCAGCAGCAGCAGCAGTAGCAGCTTTATTCAAATTCAGCATTTTCATGGCATTGGCGTAAAATGATTTTATTGCTTCCTGACTGAATGACTTTTACAACGTCGCCTCAGATTCGCATTCAGATTAACCCAAATCGGATGCTTTGCAGTGGCTGCAGCTTTTCACATCTGCACTACCACATCCACATCCTTATGCCCCCCATCATCCACAACCATATCCACATCCCATATCCACTTCGATTTCAATAAAATCCCGCTGACCGTCGAAGGTGCACACATGCGATATGTGCGAATAAATGGCAGCCAGCTAACATCGGTCATATATCACATGGGAGGCCAGTTCATCTGCAATGTGCACTCTCCAATCTGCAATCTGCAATCTACCATCTGCAATTGCAACAGCTGCAGCAACATCAGCAACAACGAGCAACATGGAAAATAGGCAGCTGTTGCATACAAGCTTGCCAAAAAAATAAAAATATAAATTGCTAAAAAATAGTCACAAAATAACTAAAAATAGATTTAAATGGAATATATTTTAATTTCAATAAAAAAACAGATAAACACATAAAGCAATACTTGGTTTTTTCAAACACACTCTTTTATTCAAAGGCTTAAGCCTCAAAGAGGAAATAAGCCTATGAAAAAGCCTATTTTTTAGACCATTTATTGTAGCTTTATCCTGGGCCATCTTTAGTTCATTAAAGCCAAACCGAACTCAATTAACTAATTGCCAAAAGTGGCAGCACACACTGACAATTGGTTTTCCCATTTGGAAGTTCCCCATAATGATGATGACTCCTTTGTAAACAGATTGGTGTGGTCCTGGGCCTGGGCATGGTCATGGGCCTGGGCATGGGCCTTCTATTATAATTATATCGGTTTAATCCAGAATCAGTATCAGTTTGAAAACCAATGCATCCAGTCCACATCCATGGGACGAGAGGCATACGGGCGTGTAATTATCATTGAATGTTTTGCATTTTGAGGTTTACTTTTGCGGCGGTAATCACTTTGCCTGAAACGGAAATATACGAAAAACTGCACTTATTATTACTGATTATAATGTGATTATGCCAAGCGTTTGGAACCAGAAACCCACACATACATATATACACTCATACGTATAGCTTTGATGTCTGAAAGGACTGGCCCGAAATCGGCTTAGGAATAGAAACCAAAATGCTACTGAAATTGGGGGTTTCCGACTTCGGATGGGACTTTAAGTTGGAACCCGCAACTTGCAACTTGGGATAATCAAGCAAACTGAACTAAACTCACCTGAAATTTAAGCCCCAGAACCCAGAAAACATAATTTAAGTAGCTATCCGAGGTGGTCCGGGGCGGGGGGGGGGCTCTGACCCATAATCCAGAAGCCACTCAAACTGTTGAACACTTAATTTGGCCGAGCAAACTTTTGACTAGCGCCAGTTGCAAATGCTGCACGTGTCCATGTTCTAGCCGGCCAACTTGCCCCCGCTGCCAAAGTACACACGGCGAGAAAGTCTGTGAGGGAATCTAGTTCTAGAAGAACTAGATGTAAGAACTTATGATTATAATACACTATTATATTCCATAAAACTTGTAAAAATGTACAAATAAAACTATGAAAAATATAACATAAAATTATGAATAAAATCGATGGCTATTTTTTTGTATAAAAAGATATCCAAAAAACGCCTTTTTTTCCAAATGGCTTTTTGACAAAAACTCGTTCAATATATTACTATTATAACTGGATTAATTTTAAGCAAAACCATTATATTAAAAAAAAATTATATTTAAAAAAATAAAGCTACTAAAAAACGTGCATATCCGTATCCCTTAATAGTTTAAAAAAGAAAAACAGAAAAGAAAAAACACACAGAAAGGCCCGCCAAAAAAGTATGCTATATTTTATTTAATAATTTCCATGCGAAAAAACAAAGAAAACGAAAGCTCTATTTGATGGCTTTCCTCAAAATTAATCATTAAAATTAAACAAAGTGGCTGCAAATGAAATGCATATTTAAAATGCATTATTACTATAAGCTATTCGTTTATTATGCCAATAAAAAAGAAGCTCAAGGAATTAAATATTCATAGGGGAAGAGTGTGTGTGCCTTTCGTACAGTGTGCCCCCCAAATGAATGTCTGTGCGTGGTAGGCCACTGGAGTTCAGGTTGGGCAACGAAGTGGCCTCGTTTCTCGCTCGCTCATCAGCCACAGCGGGACAAGAATGGGATGTGTGTGTGTGTGTGTGTATGTACATATAGGGATCTGGGATAGCAGGTCCATCACTCGTGGGCTAAATCCACACACTGAGCACACGTGCACACTCTTGACCTTTATATCAATTTAAGCGAGCCCCGTAAAACCATAATAAATTATTTGCTTTTGTGTTTGTTTCCTTTTTTCATGCATGCTCACTGTACTATGCAGTATGTGTGTGTGTGCTCTTACATCTCATATGTATGTATGTATGTGTAAGTGGAAAACGAAAGTGTCACACACAATTACATTCATTTGTCGTTGTTTTTAGCTCGCTCATGCAACGAATAAAATGGTTAAAATTCTTCTAATTGTCGCCCAAGTGCACCCGGCTGTCTCTCTTTTTGTCCCCCTCCCATCCCGCCGCTCTCTTACGCTTTCATTGTTTTTTGTCATTATGCATGCAAGAGCAACAATGACACACGACAAGGGCAGACATTTTTCTTAAACGCCCCAAAAGAGAAACCGTTGCTGCTCCATTGGGAAATGTCTCCCCCTCTCTTTTCATCTGCAGCTCTATTCCTCCTACTTTCTGCCTTCAGGCTCCTCTTCTTTTTTTTTTGTCGTAGTCTCTTTGGACTCTTTGGAGCCCCCCTCCCTTGTCGACTGTCTGGAATGCTCTTGCACGTTTGCAATTTGGACACACAACTTTTTCCCGTTACGTGTTTCATTTGCTTCGGTTTTTGGCGAACTGCACGCCCACTTTTCTTTTCTTCTTTTCCCCCCTGTCCCCCTTTCTCTTCCTTTATTTTTTTCTGTCTGTCTTATTTGGAGACAACGCCTTAATGAAGAGAACTCCTCGATCTCTCCTGTCTGGCACATTTCATATATTTCTCATGCATACACCTGTATGGGTGTGGGTGCGGGTGCGGGTGTCTGTGTATGCTCTCTTAACTTTCGCTCAAGTTCTGTTTGCACTTTCCATTTGCCACTTGCCACTTGTCATTTGCATTTTAACAATTTTAACGCCTCTGATCGAAAACTGATAGGGGCGTGAGCAAATTGCTCTGATTACTTCTGCATTTTGCCGGAATTCCAAGCGGGAAAGGGAAAGAGAGAGAGTGAGAGGGTGGAAGAAAAGATGAGAAAGAAAAGAAAGAACAGGGACCAATCCCCAGGGTTGCTGTGAAAATTGAATCGTTCGATTTTAAGCAACTCTAAAGGGAAATCGATAAATGCTCCAAAAGTTTAGATTTAAAAAAGTTAAGCTCTGCAGATTTTTGATTATTACTATATTTTAATTATATATTATTTTTTAAAATTGTTAACTAAATAAAAGGTTTACCTTTTAACTCAAAAATATATATTTTTTGTATAATTTTCCCTGTGTCTAAGAATAATTTAGAAACTTTTCCCTTTAAGTTTCAAAATGTTGAAAGGTGTACTGGAAATTTCCCTCTTTTTTTTGTAGAAATCCCCCAGAAATGCCATGCCCGAGTAACCCTAAAAATTGTGACTCTGAGAACCTGAGAAGCCAAATGACTTTTCCGGATTTTTCCCAGGAGCCTAGACGGAATCGAAACCACACCCTACCCCTTGCCCCCTGCCACCTATCCTTGCCACCTGGCCACCCTGCCCCTCTCCCCGAATCCAGTCTGTTGGAATCCAAAAGCAAGTGCATCGGTTGCAGTTTGAAATTTGAGTAAAATAAATGAAGTTGCATTTGCCAGCACGTCGCAATTGATGAGCTGAGGTGTACTGCATGTGTGTGTGTGTGGGTTGGGTGAGTGTCTGTGGAGTGTTCACTGTACTTGCAGTGGCACACTTTTTGCTGTCGCATCAGCGACACTCGTAAGTAATTCAAGTGAAACCACATTAAGCTTACTTTGCTAATTGCAAGCGACACGTCGCCAATGTCGAGTGTTGGAGGTTGCCAGCCACACAGGCAGCTCGGCAGCTCGCCACCTCCCCACTCCACCCACTCCAGCTACATGCCCCAAAGTCGCCCTACCCCTACCCCCGCTGTCCTCTTATCAACATAAACGTGACATCTGTGTGGCAAGGAGTTGGAGTTGCACAAGAAGAAGCACCACCACCACCACCACCACCACCAGCAGCAGCAGGCCAATCATTTTAATTAATTTGTCAGAGTGTTGGTAACACACAAAAATTTATTACACCCCTCCAAAAACGACAACGACGCGACCCCTTTTTAACGCGCGACCCCTCCCCCAAGCACCGACGCCCCTGGCCAAAAAACCAGCAAACTGCAGAAAATTAAGATTTTCCCTGAAGAGTGTGTGGGTGTGTGTTGGCCCGGAAATCAGTGTAAACGCGCCTTGGGAACAAAACTTTTGATTACGAAAACCAAGAAAATCAATTCCAGCCAGAAAGACAACTTTTGATTTAACCGAGAGTGTGACCAGATCTTTAATATCTGACATTTTCTTCGATACTTTCTTAGAAGAACTCCTTGAATCCAAGTAGGCCTTGACTTTTATATCATAGTCTGGTGATAGAAATTAGAGACCTCAGGACGGATGAAAAAATTGAAGAAAAAATGGAAGAAAATCAAAGGAAATCAAAACATCATATAATCGTGCAGGATAGCTGGATTACTTCCCAGTCCACTATTACTTTAAAGAAGTTCCGGGATATTGGCATAGAAGACGGCTGGAAGTATGTGCCGACTGTTGAGGAAGTGAGACCTCCATTCTTCAGGACAGTCGAGATTCCCGAGAAGAACATGCTGCTGTCCATAGTCACCGATATGACCCTCTACGCGATGCACAACAATCTGAAGTACAAGAAACAGCCTCTGATCAAGAGGAAGTTCAAGTTCTTGGGGAAGGGGAGGAAGGTGGAGAAGGTGGAGCAGAAAGGCAAGTGGAAGGACGACAAGGACAAGGCCAGGTGGAAGATGGTGGCCGAGCAGAAGGAGGTGAGGCGCAAATTCACATGGCAGGTGGTGCACAAGCGGCAGCCAGAGAGGAAGCAGGATGAAGGGCTGGAGACAGAGCGGAAGGGAGAACAGGACGAAGAGCAGGAAGAGGGCAGCGATAGAGACAATAATGAGCTTCAGGACATGCTATTGGAAACCAGTGAGGAGGAAACCGAGTCTGATCCTCTGGATGGAACACTGTCCGAATCCGACAACCCATCCATGACAGTGTCATCGGACGAATACGATGCCCTGGACCCGATCAGCTTCTACGACGTAGACCAGACTCCAGAGTACCAAAACGGATCTGGACAAGAGGAGGAGGAGGAGGAGAAGAGCTACCAGGACGAGGGACAGGAGAACTACCAGAACGAGGAGGAGGAGATATACAAGGACGAGGAGGACTGTCATGGACTGTCATCCATGACAGTGTCATCGGACGAATACGATGCCCTGGACCCGATCAGCTTCTACGACGTAGACCAGACTCCAGAGTACCAAAACGGATCTGGACAAGAGGAGGAGGAGGAGGAAAAGAGCTACCAGGACGATGGGCAGGAGAACTACCAGAACGAGGAGGAGGAGAAATACAAGGACGAGGAGGAGGAGAACAATGAAAAGGAGTTTATAGAAGATCATGTGCTCTACGGCATGATCCTGGAGTCCAGCGATGAGGAGTCCGTTCCCAGATCTGTTTCCGACGACTCCGATGCTCCTTCCATGACGGTGTCGGACGACGAATTCGATCCCCTCGAACCGGAGATAGTACTGGAGGAAGTCCCGCCACCGAAGACCGATACCGGCCGCGAAGGAGCCCCAGAGAAGGAAGAGAAGATATCCGTACTCCAGGAGAAGATTGCCCAATTACGCAACAAAATTAATGTAAATATGAATCAGTATTTTAAATAAAAATACAAGTCCTTCGTGAGCTTCAAGCCTGAGTTTTCAATTTCACGAAAATCCCCGTTGAAATGTCCTGTCAAGAAGGTGCTGTTGCACTTTTCCTGCACATGCCTCGCATCCTGCCACCCCCCCCCTCCCGAAAAAAGTGGAAAATGTAATGAATTGCCCTAAGTGTTTAGCCCCGCCCACCCAAAGTCCTGCCATCCTGCCATCCTGCAATCCCTGCCATTGCAATAGAAATTGCAATTGCAATTCCTCGCCATTAGCAGAAGTAATAGGCGAGGCGACCCAGAGTGCACTCTAGGTAGTTTCTTATGGCGGCATTTAATGTGTGGCATGTTGCAGCCATCCCCTCCCCCTCCTCTGCCCCTTGCTCCAAATGAGTAATTGCATAACACACGACTAATCCCCGGTGGAGGGACTATACACATACGAGTTCTATATATTCACTTGGAATTGCAAGGCAATTATGTCTCTGATTCATCGACTTGACTCGGGCCACGTGTGACTTTCGTAAGCCTCCGGGGTCCCGTCACTTCATCAAACCCACATATATACTTCTATATCTATGGTATATCAGTATATCAGTCTATTAGTATATCAGTGTATCAATGTCTCAATGATAATTGTATTTTATAGCCAATTGAGCTGCTAATGCCGTCTAATTTCGGGGGCTTTTCATTCAGGGGGACTTTATTCTCTGCTCTAGGATGGCAGGGATTTGCCTTCCAATCGGTTTATTTTAGGCTTTTTGACATATTTATTGTCATTTTCTTATAATTGAGGATATTGTTTAAATTATAAGACTTGGAAGCCTGCAAAAAAGGCCTTTCGTAGTACTTTCTACTTAAAATCTACTCATTTTTTTACTTATTTTTGGTTTTATTTCTATTAAAAGGTAACAAACTATTAAGTAATATGTTACTAGGCCAAATAATAATAATAAATTACTAACCAGTCAACAAACACAGCCAATAAATGCCAAAAACTGACCTTTCTCACAGATTCAGCCTCAGCAACATGTGTCCGGCACAAGGCCGTCACTGGCAACATGTTGCCCTGCAAGCTGCAGACTCAGCAACAGAAGGGAAATTGTATCCTTGCCAGCGAAGGAGGCTGTAAGTGGCATGGGGAGCAAGGGGGGGTGGGTAGGGTGATGAAAGTATGAGCTTACCCCAAAAAGTAGGCAAACAAACGGCGCGAAGTCCTTTATCCGTCGATGTGTGTGTGTGTGTGTGTGTGTGTGGCGTATGAATTGCAAATGCAAATGAAAATGCTTGAAAATTATATATCATTTTCAGGCAACTTTTTACACAGGGCGTGGCAGTGGCAGTGGCAGTGGGAGTAGGAGGGGGCATGCGTGCTTTGCAAATCACGTCGTAATATTTACAAATGGTTTCTTGTAATTAAATTAACACAAAACGTGACATTGTCACTGTAGCAGATTTTTAAGCGACATTCAGCCACCCACACACATGTAAATATACACATACACACACATATATCCTTATAATACAAATCAAGGCAAGGACAAAAGGCAAAACGGAGAATACAAAGTCCCCAAAGCATTAAGCACAACGACATCTGAAGTTGGGATTCTAAATTGTAACTTTCCTGTCCTTGCATTACTTTACTTTACTTAACTTGACTCGCCTCGGCTTGCCTCGAATTTTCCGGCTTTTCCAGTCCTCCAACCCACCCCCACCCCCCTACCCTACTTGCCACAAGCCAGCCCCTACTCTAAACACCATTGTCTCGAAATGAAATTTAAAACATAAATGAGCAAAAGTGCGTGCCTGTGCCTCGTCTCCTGTCTATTTGTGCGTCATTTGGGAGATGTTCAAATGGGTGTGTCTGTGTGTGTGGCAAACTGGGTGTGGAAAGTTATACGGGATAAGGTAGACTACCTTCAACAGTAGTTAGTGTGACTGTGTGTGTGTGTTGGCCTTCCAAAGATTAGGAATGTAATTTACAATTTACAACATGCTCGCAAATAAATGTCGACTTCTTTTTTATACAGGCACTTATGCCGCCGAACTGGGGCTCCCAGCCTACCTCCTACCTCCTAACACCCACCCACACACACACACACTGCCTGCCATCCCTTCCCCTCTCCCCTATACTCACCTGCTCACGTAGGGACCTCCGAGTTGTGCCACAAAACGATACAATATGTGTATCAAAACACACGACCACATGGCGGGGGGAGGCTCTTACCAAAAAAAAAAATAAATAAATAAAATAAAGGAAGGGAAAAAAGCGTTGAGAGGAGGGCGGTGCCAGGTGGCAGGTTCAACCCACCGGAGGCATCATCTGCCGCTGCTGCGGAGCGGAAAGATTGACAGTTGTTGCCACTGAAATGCGCACACAAACAACACAAACAACACAACAATACAAAAGGCAACAAAAGTTGCCACTGAATAAAGGAAACGAAAATAAAAACCGAGACGCATTCGAACTTGGACAGGGTCCTCTCTCTAAAAACTAAATAATAAATAATTTAATATTATGTTTTTAAAATAAATCTTTAAATCTTTAGACCTCACTTTCTATATTTTATTCCAAAGCTGCCTTAAAAATCTATCTTTTTTAACTCTTAAATAAATAAAAGATCACCCTGTCTGGCAAGGACATCAGTCTCGTATGTGTTGGTGAGCTTTTGAAGGAAAAGAAATCTAGAAATTCCTTATCGCACCTCAGTGTGTTGCATTAAGTGGGCCTGTGGCACGGGCACGTTCACACTCCACTACTGCCCTGCGCCACGAATACAGGACTAAAAGGACTACAGGACTTTAGGACTTCAGGACTTCAGGACTGTGGGACTTTAGGACACCCCCGACTACAACCCCTTTTTGTGGCAACAAAAAAAAAAAAGTAGCAAGTCGTTGCAAGCAAACCGATTAACTACCGGGCCAAAGTATTTTCACCTGCCACTGGGTGGCACGGGGCATGAGGCAAATGTATCAAGAACGTGATGAGGCAGCCGTTGCACGAGTGCCAGACTTGCAATCGAAGTGGCATCGAATCGGGGCAAAGGCTATCAACACGAATCAAATGAGAACGGCATATGTTTTATGCTTGCCACATTTATAAGCCACATTTTGGGGCAAGAAACTTTTCGGGCTTCGAGTATCAGTAATCGAATTACACACACTCTCGAAAGTGAACAACTCATTAGGTTGTGCAACTTCAGACTCAAATATTAACAAATTCTAATGAGAAGTTTCATGAATTTCCAGCCAAGAGGATGCAACAGGCTGGGGCAACGGCGGAGGAGGCTGAAAGTGGCTAAAAGGCAGGCTTTCAAGTGGCCCAAAAGGATGCAAGAAGCAAGGCACGAGGGGTGCTTGTTAAGTTGGCAACTTCATTTCAACAAGTGCCTTGAAGCCATGAAGCCAAGGCAAATATTTCAGTGACGAAAGCTTATGGGCCATCGATGAGCCAGCAACTTGGTAATTACTTGAAGAACATCTCTTTCTAGTCTTTTAATAGCCATCTCTTTCTTGTAGTATAGTTTTCTCTTTCCATAATATTTTAGTGACGAAAGCCATCAATGAGCCAGCAACTTGGTAATTACTTGAAGAATCTTGTGGAAGCACAACTTGGTACTACACTGCACATTCCCTCTCTTTCTAGTCTTTCAATAGCCATCTCTTTCTTTTAGTATAGTTTCTCTCTCTCATTAATATTCCAGTGACGAAAGCTTAAGGGCCATCGATGGGTCAGAAACTTGGTAATTCACTTGAAGAACCTTGTCATAACCCATCTTGATGCTAGAATGCACATTCCTTCTCTTTCTAGTCTGTCATTGCCCATCCCGCTCCAACAGTCTAGCCTTCTCCCTCCCGCAGACGCAGCAACTGACCCCTTGAAAGGAATTAAGGAAGCCATGGCCGCCAAAACTGAAAGTGAAGTGCATAAATTTTACACCTAATTAAAAAGTAAATGTTCGCTTTATGCAAATCAAGTTGTAACTAAATAAATTACTTCCCCGTTGCCCCACTTGACCCTGCCCCCTTGACCCTGCCTCCTGCCTTGAAATCCGCGGCGTGAATCAACCAAAAGATGCACGATGGCTGTAATGAAGATGATGATGCCCCAAGCCGGGGCAGGTTCAGTCTTTTGTTTTCTCCCAACCATTTCTCCTCTACTCTCCTTTTTCGACTCTCTTTCTGGTGGGGCGAAAGTGAAAATAGGATAAAATATTAAAAAATAAAACAAATAAAAAATTAATTATGAATAAAATATTGGATAACCTAAATATCTAATAATTATTCCTTTTTAATTATGATTATTAATTAATTTATTTATTCTAGTTTTGAAATCGATTTCTCTCAGTGCTCACACTGATTCAAAAAAGTGGAAAGACGGCGGCGGCATCTAAGCTCGGCCGCGTGTTAATCACACTTAATCTCATTTTTATTTCTGGGTCAGCATCTTTATATTTCTTTTTTTTTCTTCTCTGCCCACTCCCCCTCTCTTTCTCTATCTCTTTCTCTATCTCTGTCTCTCATTTATTTTTTGTATGCAAAACGCGCTAGACGCTGTGCCACGCCCACTAGCCACCGTCGCCGCTGCCGCTGCCGTTGCCGTTGCCAGTTGCCAGTTGCCGCCCGCCATGCCGTAAATATCCTTGACAAATCTTTTTGCCCTTTCGACGCGCCAGGCGCAAATAAAAGGACATTAATTCGTTGTCGTTGTCGTTCTCGCTATGTTGCGCTGTTGTGGCTACACAGAGAGAAAAAATACTAAAAAAAATTAATACCTACCTACCACTTCAAGGCTTGAAGAGGAAAATGGCTTAAAAACTTTACTTTGAGTTTTGTTCTATAAAATAGCTTATCTTATTAATAATTAAATAATTTAAACATAAAAATATCTATACATATATAAAAAATATAAAATATTTCTTAAAAATAATATTTTTCATTAAGATCCTTAAGATAAAATTATTATAATTCTTTAATATCTTTAATATTAAAACTTAATTCCCATTTCTAATCCTTGTGAAAACATTATTTCTCTCTGTGTCCTTTGTTGCCATTGTTGTTGGCATTTTGCTATGCCATTGTGGGTGCGTTGGCCACGCCCACATCGCCCTCTGCCAGCGCCTTTTTTATGGGCCAGGTAATTTACGTAACGAACCTGACACTTTCTAATTTATGGCATCGGGCGGGCGGCGACATCGCTGAATTTTTCGCCGTCTAGGCTTGCCAACCTGTCCCAAAGTTGTTTGCCACACTACCCCCACATCCTAGCATCCTACCTCTTGGCACCCCTCATCCTGTCCCTTCGGGCGCACGATTATGGCCACGATAATGACGTTGCCAGTGTCGCTTAGTCTGGAGCCCTTTTGCGGGGCTCATGAACTTAACAGGTGCCCAAGGAAGGGGGCCAGAACGGGGAGAGTATGGCGGTGAGGGTGTGGCAGTGGCTGTGGAATTAGCACAGGATCAAGAGGTGCTGGTTGTGTTTGTATTTGTGTGTGTGTGTGTGTGTGTGCTTACTGATCGCCATGGCAGGCGGATAATCCAAATTGCCGAGTGTCACAGCAACAGGCTCTCCCGGGCTGTCGGCTAACAACAATCGCAATCACGTTAAGCTTTCCTGTAATTGAGGCCAAGATGGTTGTGGGCCAACAAGGGTTTCTCTTTATTTTTTAAAAGTGTTTCAATAATGCAGAACTTTTAAGGCATTAACTTGGCAAAGGAGTAGACATGGAGGTCTTCAAGAGCAAGACTTTTTCCTTTTTAAGTTTTAATTACTATAATAATATACATATTTATCATTTCTTTTATAAAACCTAAAAAATAGTTATAGTTCATAAAATGTAAGCCTATCTACAGTTCGTTTGAGGCATTTCTTGAAGAACTTAAGGGTACACAGGTCGTATGAGTAATATTAGGAATAAATTCATCATACGACCTGTGGGTTGGCTGAGAAATACTTAAACCATGTGGTTTTTTAATTTTTAATTTTTAAATGATATTATTTCCATTTTTTTATAAAATTTTATACTGTACTGTTCTACAGGTCGTATGAGTAATTTATTTCCAAAATGGCGATTTCTTAAGAATATTACGCATACGACCTGTTGGACATTTTTATTAACCTTAAATATTATATTTCCAATAAATTAAATTAGTAATCTTTAAAAAGCTTAATCTTAAGCTATAATTGTTCCACTTAATGTATTAAAAAGTCTTAAAATGCCCTTTTCGCAACCTTTGCAACTGAAAAATAATAAGATAGTTCGGAATGGAGTAAGTATTTAACCTCTGGCCGCCCCACCGCCCCATTTCCAGCGCAGAGCCATCCACCGCCCAGTGCCAGAGGCCAGAGGCCAGAGGCCGTTGCGGGGGCGGCAGTTGAATTAACAATTGAGCGACTAAGCCGCTTTTGGCGCTTTACGGCAAACAGATCAACACTGTTTGCCCCACCTGAGTGGTGAGAGGCGGGTGGGGGTAGTGGCAAGTGGCGTAGCAACGAGCTTCTCGGCTTCGACGCTTTATGACGTCCATTAGCCGCCGACGCAGGCTGCCCATTAAGCGGATTCCCATTATTCTCATTCAATCTGTGCGGGCTGCCCAGTTGCCCGAAAAAAACAATATGTATGAAAAAAACAAAAAAAACAGACCGGAGAAAGGCGGGAATAAAAACACGCCCTCTGAAAATATGTGAAAATATTTGGATACAACCGCTGAGGGGGGGAACTCGGACAAAAAAAAAATAAAATAAAGTAGAGGCAAATGAAAAAGTGCGGTAAATGTAACCAAATCCGCACCTAATATGCAAATTTAATGAAGTAATTCAAAGGGTCGTCGCCCGGCCGGAGCGAGGCATTTCATTTCATTTCAATTTGGCTTTGGTCCTGCTCCTGGGGTATGTCCTGTTTGCCCAGCAACACCTTTCCACCCCGTCAACCCTTCAATTCCCCCTCGAATAGCAGAAATCCACACAAACAGACAAACACACGCAGGAATAATTCACGCAATTTGCCGCACATTTTAGTCCTTGGTCCTGGGGAAATCCTGAGAGGGGCCAATGCCCAAACAAAAAATAGTAGGGGCTGAGTAACTTTGCTGCCTGTTGGTTAATTAATAAAATGACCTCTGTCGCAGTGGTAGGTCCAAGGGCTATCAGGGCTTGTGTGTTTGGATACCTTTTTGATACTCTTCCCTAGTAGGGTTAGCTTCTCCCTTATTATCTATTATTATTATTAAAATTATATCTTAAAAGAATCTAAATTGGTGGACTATATCTCTTTATAACTAAACCTCTCTTAATTTGAAGCACAAAAGTCTTAGAGTCTCTAAGGATATCCAATACCTGAAAATAAATAAAAGTCCTAGAGCATCTAAACTTCTTGATAACCTTTCTTTGCCATTTTTTTTTGGCAGGTGGGCGTGACCAGGGAGAACTAAAATATTTGCCGCTTAGTGGCAAGGACAATGGGTCACTGGGTTGCAAAAAAAAACACAAAAAACATTCCGTAAAAATAGAAATTAAGAGTTAATTGCGTTGCTATTAAATTTAATTGTCGCGATGCTTCCAAAAGGGAAAAAGGCAAAAGAAAAAAAAAGATAAAAATAAAATAAATGTAAATAAATAAAAGATAAAAAAAAGAGGAAAAAGAAAATGTGGCATTAAGATGGATGTGTGTCGAGTGGAAATGAAATGGAAAGTACTTTCG
This sequence comes from Drosophila monieri, assembly GCA_035047585.1. Lineage (NCBI taxonomy): Eukaryota > Metazoa > Arthropoda > Insecta > Diptera > Drosophilidae > Drosophila > Drosophila monieri. The sequence continues at coordinate 5,089,421 of JAWNPJ010000067.1, forward strand.
CTTCATTTTGGCCAGAAAGGTTGAGAGGTTAAAGCATTTGTTAACAGAATGCAGTTGGTAAGGCAAGAGGGGGGCCTTGAACAAATTATAAAATTTTAATTAAGGTTCAAGCCTATAAGAGCCTTTAAGAACCTGATCGCTTTTGACCATCTCTCTAGTCCGTGGGCTATAATGGTTTAGGAGGCCATCGATGGGAGTGGAAATCGTGTGTTAAAACCCAATCCAAATGAATACAAATCGAGGGACTCGTTCGCATTCATTCATGCATCGACTGTCATTCATTTGGTTTATTCACGTACGCCCGCCGCAATTATGATAATATGATGTGCACATGTCAGACCAAAATTCATACGCCATGTTGCCCAGCACACACACACACATCTATCTGTGGCATTAACTGGGTGGTAGGGGGGCAGGAGGAGCTGCCAGGAGGTGGAGACGTTGACGTGGCCTCTCGTGTATGCAACATAATTGAAAGCTGCATGCGTCAACATAATTTTCTGACAACTTTAGTTAAGCATGTAAATTAAGTTAAAAATAACGATGACATTGGTTACATAAGCGCAAATGCATGCAAGAGGGGGGAGGGATGATGGAGGGTGTCTAGAGGCTAGAGGGGGAGCGGTTGTGGGCGTGTAAGCGGGCGTGGCTTTATAGCCATATACAGTATGTATGGGAGTCGCATGCACATTTTTCTTTTGGCTCAGACCCTGGCACGACTGCTCGTAATTGGAGCGTGGAATATCACTCTTCATGTTATGACATTTTTTCGCCAACAGCGAATTAATTGTACACTGAGAGAACAGTTTTAGGAGAGTTGAAAATATTTTAAAAAATATAAGAAACTAAATAACAGGTGGCATAAAAGTAGAGGATAGATCTAAAGGCTTCTAAGATTTTTATACAAAAACCCTTAAATAGAGGGACAATTTTTTAGAGGAACTACCCTTTAATGTTATCCTTTTAATATATAAAATAAAACTATTAAGCTATTAATAGAATTATACAAATTTTGAAGCCAATAAAAGTCTAGAAAGTAAAAATTATTCAAAAATAAACTATAGAGATCTCATTTTAATCAAAAACAAATCCATATTAGGTTTGATTAAATTCACAAAAATAAAAGAAAACTAGTTAATGATTCTAATGAAATTGAAGAGAAAATAATATTTTTTGCAGTGCATTTATCTGGTCTGCGACTCACAAGACAAGTATTTGCACGCCGCACTCACAGAGAGGTGGGGCACCCGCAAGTACCACCCCACCGCCAACCAGACAACCACTGGGACTCTGTGGCTGTGGATCCTGGGCCACCAATCCCCCTGGCCACCCTCCAGCCGCCGTCAAAGAAGCTGGCTTCATGCAAAGCAAACCGTTAAGCAGGCAGCCACTGCGGCAGCAGCATTAGCAAAAATAAAAGGAGCAAGGCGACGCCAAGGTTACACGCTACCTGAAGCACACTCAAAAAAAAAAAAAGGTTTATATGGAAAAGAAAATAAAATAAAAAATAGAGAAACCGGGTAGAGAAAGCCAGGGCAGACGAGAAAGAAATGCAGGAGCAGGAACCGTAAACTGCCACTATATCCTTGCCCCTGTTGCAGCATTTTCTTGGCTCGCTGCATGGCTGATGTTTTTTCACATTCTTGGTTTTAGGGGGGGTTTATTTTTAATAAACTAGGGGTTAAAGGTTAATTCATAATGAAATCAAATACTCTCATTTTATTTTTAATATTTTAAAGGGGACATTAATGGGGGGATACTAAGAACCATAAGTGGAGGACTCTTTTTCATAAATATTTTAAAAATTATACAACTCGACAAATTAAAAGCTAAAAATCACTAAAAAATAGCTAGATACTTGTAGATAAATCGAATTATATTTTGAGTAAATAAAAGCTTTCAAGTTAGTCTGTAACTAAAGTTTGAAAGTAATACTATGTACTTCCCCCCCTATTTCGTGCCACTTATTGTTTCACTTTTGAAGAGAAAAAACCTGTTAATATTTTATGAGACACTCGTAGCACTTAATTTTTTAATGTCTTTGTTTAAATAAATGAGCAATGAAATTTAAAAGTCGTTTACAAACTTAAGTTGACATTACGGCCAATAAAGCCTTCGCCATTTGCAGATTATCTATGAATCTGTGGCCGAATATCTTTGGCATTGGCCGAGAGTCGGTGGCTGGCCCCTTGACTTCATTATCGTTATCGTGGGCCAAGTTTATTTCGTGGAAAAAGGAAAACTTTTTCCGCCAAGGGAAAGTCAAGAGGGAAAGTCAAGAAAATTGGGAGTGGAAATGGTTGTGAGTGTGAGGCAGTGTGGGAGCAGAAATGATGAGGGAACCTTTACTAACGAGAACGCCCACAACGCCCGCAAAGTGCTTCATATTACGCCACTAATTGCATAATTTCGTTGCCATTTTTAGTAGAGTCTTTGATGTCAAAAAGTGACTGAGGACGGGAGGTCCTTCCTCCCGTCCCAGTCCAGCCAGGATTGTCCAGTGTCTCCTGGGAGGAGGCACTGGATCCCTCCACCACCACTCAACTCGACACTCTACCCTCTCTCCTCTACAATTTCCGTGCCATTTACGTTCGAGTAGTAGTTAGTAGTAGTAGTGGTGAAAGAGATGGAGATAATCGAAACGAAAGAGACGGCAACAGCCGGGCAGCAGAAAGAGTGAGAAACAGTGGTGGACAGGCGACAACGAGCACTGTCGCCCACAATCGCCATTAGATTATTATAAAGGGGGACTATTTATTGCATAACATGTACATAGAAAAGAATGTAATGTCTCTGGATTGTCAGCGCTTTTGGCCCGCTTCAATGGATCGGGAAAAGGACAATAAGGATGCGACTTTATAGAGTATCCTGTACAGGCCACTTGGCTTGCAATAAGCATTACTCGCATGATTAGGTTCAAGACTAGAAACTTTTTATAAATATTAATCCTCTTATTATTTTTAAAATATCATATTTTATCCTTAAACCCTTTGAATCTCAACTCTCAGAACCATCATAGTTGCCCTTTCTGAATCGAACCCATCGCTAGAGAAGACATTATGTCGCCACATCCACTTGTTCCGGAATAAAATGGTCAGGGACTCACTCGACTGGGATGCTGGCTTTGTAATGTATTCTACTGGAATGTGTATGGGGGAATGGAAATAGAAATGAGAATGGAAATCGTTAGTGGGGGGTAGTGGGTAATAGAAATAGCATTGGCAATGGCATTGGTGAAAATCCAGTTACCAGTTACCAGTAGCGGCCGATTGAGCAGCACTTCTCCATCCCAGGATGGACAGAAATTGTAGGTAGTATATTTTATAGTCGCTTAATAACAATCCCAGTTCTCCTCGATGGCATGGTAGGTAGGTGAAAACCGAATGGTAATCCGCGTGGCAATAACCCCAAATCAACCCTCCCTCCCCAGCACCCACTTTATTGTGTTCCTGGTCCTGGTCCTGGTCCTGTTCTCTGGCCAACATGACCGTCACAGATTTTGCCTGACAGATTTAATGGGTGCAAAATACCGGTTACCGTATTATGGCCAAATTGGTATTGTTCTTATTTGCTGTTATTTCCCTTTTCCGGCTACCCGGCTATCGCCTCCCGTTCTATTTGAAGTCCTACAGGAATCAGTTGCAGGACATCGAGGGCTCATTACACAACACAAGTTGCTAGGTTGAAAAGTTAAATGCTGCCTTGTTTGCTCCCACAACATTTCAATGCAAATACGCTCCAGCTCAAAAGGACCTCAATGACACACCCATCCAAAAGCGAATTAAAATACTCAGACTGTGACAACACAGCCACAACTTGTCCCCCAGAGCGTGTAAATATTCAATTCCGACTTTTTCGATCAAATAATATTCAGCAACTGTTCGGTGACTTGCAAGAGACTTTTCAAAGGGGTTCCGTACAAAAAATTTTATAAAATCTTTATCGAAAATTGTACTTTGCAATTTTATTTAATTTATCTGGATATTGGATCTCTTAATCGTTTCAGGTATTCCCCTAAAGAATCGGATGCAAATTGGCAGAGATATAGACATCGCCAGGAGCGCTATTGGGATTTTAGGGATTTCAAAGGGGTTGGCCCACAAAATTTTGAAAAAATTTCAAAAAAAATTTTCTATCAAGCTTTGGATGCAGATTGACGGAAAATGGAACTAGAAATCATTTAAGACATTCCGCTCAAGAATCGGATGAAAATTGGCAGAGATATAGACATCGCAAGGGGCCGAATGGGGATTTCTGGATTTTGAAGGGGTTGGCCCACAAAATTTTGAAAAAATTTCAAAAAATATTTTCTATCAAGCTTTGGATGCAGATTGACGGAAAATGGAACTAGAAATCATTTAAGACATTCCGCTCAAGAATCGGATGAAAATTGGAAGAGATATAGACATCGCAAGGGGCCGAATGGGGATTTCTGGATTTTGAAGGGGTTGGCCCACAAAATTTTGAAAAAATTTCAAAAAATATTTTATATCAAGCTTTGGATGCAGATTGGCGGAAAATGGAACTAGAAATCGTTTAAGACATTCCGCTCAAGAATCTGATGAAAATTGGCAGAGATATAGACATCGCAAGGGGCCGAATGGGATTTTCAGGATTTTGAAGGGGTTGGCCCACAAAATTTTGAAAAAATTTCAAAAAATATTTTATATCAAGCTTTGGATGCAGATTGGCGGAAAATGGAACTAGAAATCGTTTAAGACATTCCGCTCAAGAATCGGATGAAAATTGGCTGAGATATAGACATCGCAAGGGGCCGAATTGGGATTTCTGGATTTTGAAGGGGTTGGCCCACAAAATTTTGAAAAAATTTCAAAAAATATTTTCTATCAAGCTTTGGATGCAGATTGACGGAAAATGGAACTAGAAATCATTTAAGACATTCCGCTTAAGAATCGGATCAAAATTGACTGAGATATAGACATCGCAAGGGGCCGATTGGGGATTTCTGGATTTCGAAGCGATTGGCCCAAAAAATGTTGAAAAAATTTCAAAAACTATACTTTCGAAATTTGAATGCAAATTGACGGGAAATGGCACTAGAAATCATTTAAGGTTTTCTGCTCAAGAATCGGATAAAAAGATGATCGGATTGGAAGAGATATGGACATGGTAGGGGCTCTATGTGAGTTCCAATTCGTAAGGGGCTGGATAGGCCGGCTCGGTTGATCACAGTTCCTTTTGAGGAGGCTTCACTTTCTTTTCGGTTTTTAGTACAGACAAGTTAAGCCTACATTTGTTTTGAGAGTGAAGTGTTAAATAATTCATCCAATATTCGAATTTCAGTGTTTTGGCGCAAAATTGAACACAGAATGTGGAATTAGGTCGACATATTGGAACTTGACCTGGTTGCCGTTTCTTGGAGGCCAAAGAGGAATAGAACACTGTTTTTGGAGCGAAACTGAATCGCTGTTAAAAGTTACAGGACATGCCCTCTCAGGATCCTTCGGCAGAGGACCTGCGAGCCTTTGAGCGGCGTCTGGGCGAGATGGTGGCCTCCGAGAAACCGAGCAAATGCCGGGGAGGCCTACTGATGGGCGCCATTGTTACCTGCACGGCCGTGGGGTCGTGCCACTGGCTGGAGGAGGCCCGGGAGAGCAAGTCCTTGGTCTTTAGGGCTTTGGCCAGTCAGGGTGCTTTCGTCATCTCGATGGCCTCGCTCGTCCTGCTGCTAGTATTTGGATTCAAGCGCGTCTCCCGAAAGGAAATGCCCATCCTGCGAAATATACGTTCCGTTCTGAACATATTTCGAATGCAATGCGACGACGACGGACATTTAATTCTTATTCCTACTTCGGATTAAAGTTTTCTATATTTCTTTATTGGTCAATATGTGACTTCTATATACTATATACACATATAAGTATTTGGTCAAAATTAGCGACAACAGATGACACAGTTGTTGAAAATAAAATGTTGAAATAGCATTTCTTTCGATTTATTCAAAAGTTCTCTTCTGAAAAGTATTACTTAATTCGAAAAAGGCAAGAGCTTTATATTTGTTAATTGATTTCATAATTTCGGAATATTTAAAACGAATATAAAAAAATATGTATGTGTGTTGTGGCTTTATTAAAATCGTGCTTGTAACGTTTTGTGGCTGCAGTTGCATAATATTCGCTGTTGCAGCTTTTTTACAGTGCTGCCTCTGTTATCTTGCCGCAGCAGCGATAAAATAAAATACTCGTATACTCGTATATATGTGTATAAAAAAATGTACAAAAAAAAATGCAATTCAACAAAATGCCGCAGCAACGAGTGCGGGAGTGCAGGAGTGCGTTGCACGCATATGCAGAGATTACGATTACGTATTCAGGAATGCATGAAGTTTAAAAAGTTCCAAGCCCATAAGCCACAATGGCCACGTCTCACCCAGCTTGACATTTATTATCTGGCGCTGCTGCGTCTTCCCCGTGCCACATGCCACATGGCATGGGGCATGCCCCACCATCCAGCTATTTCGCTGCCCTCACCAGGGGCTTACTGCCATGGCATGGCTAATGTGACTTGATTAGCTGATTAACAGACATTAGGGCTAAGTAATTTACTCTTTTTTTTTTTTAAGAGAATTTCAATTCAACTTTGTATAATTTTTTATTTAGTAAATATTTATTATTTAGTAATTTGAATTAAAAACTCAACACAAGTATTTGTTAATAATTATTTTAATAATATTTACAGTAATTATATTTAAAGGAAACATTTATTGTTTCTTAATTACATTTTAAAAATTAATTTCCATTGATTTTCTTGAAAAAAAAAGAGAAAGAGTAAACAAGCCTTCGTTGAGGATAACCGGATATGCCTGTCTCCGTCCTTTTTTTCGGGTCTGAGCTTCTGAGTGAGTGAGTCGGAGGGGCAGCGACAGAGCGAGAGTGTGTGAGTGAGCGAGTGATGCCGGGCAGGAAGGAGAATGAGAGCTGAGAGCCGGAGAGCTCGTTTGCGGTCGGCGGTCGCCGGACGGAGGCATTTGCATGCTCCGTTGGCCATTCTACGTGTCGCAGGCGACAGGACGACGACGACGAAAACGAGATTGAGGATGCGGATGAGGAGAAGGCGGACGATGGCGACAAGGATATGCGGGACAGGATCAGCTTCAAATGGGAGGGCCGAATCGGGATTGGCCTTTTGATTTCGTTAGCAAGTTTCGGGACGAAATCCAAACTCGCTTATTACCGAGTCCGCACACGTTTCTGGGAAATGTGCATTTTTCGCTAAATGTTTTGTAAATGTTTCCGCTCTCAACTTTATAATTAGTTGACAGCGAAAACGAAAAAGGAAAAAAGGGGACAAAAAACACACGGAAAACGGAAAAACGGAAAGCGAGAGCAGCGAAAGCCCGGCGGAAATGATGCAAGTTGAGCGGATTGCCAGGAACAGGCGGCAGGAAAATACATAGCTGGAGTGGCACTGAAAACAGAGCCGGAGGTATGACGGCCAACAGGACACAAAAAAACATTTAAAAATTTGTATATTCCTTAAAATCAAAACTTTAATACAGAAAATAAAGTTTATGTTAGTTTTCTTATGATTTTAAATTTAAATTTTAAATTTAAATTACCAAAAGTTATTTTAAAAATATATTTTTCACAGTGTCTTATGATATGGAATAAATAAATTCTCTTCACACGGCTGAGCTTGAAGAGCGCGATCAAATGTAACGGTGTTGGTCAAAAGAGACTCAAGGCCAGGATGGCGGCTGAACTTGCGGTCATGCGATAAGAGAAAGCACACATGGGAGCTAAGAGGGTTGGAGTGTAAATGGCAGCCAGAGAGCCGATCGAGAGATGCCGCCAATCACCTCTCACCTATTACACCTGTGCCATACTAGAGAGAGCTTATCTCTTCTGCAGAAGCTGGAAGAGCAAAAGAGCGGCAGAGATGCGCAATTATTTAAAAGAGAGTGTAACCATTACACTGTAATGGGAATTAATTTAATTTAACAAGTTTCTTGTTTTAAAATTAAAATTAAGCTAAACTCCCTCTATGAAACCATATTAAATTCATTGACTAAGCAAATCCTGCGATGTGCTGCCGCAAACTAAATGAATTTGGCAATCAACAGGTGGTCGGAGACCGCAAAGTCCAATTTTCATCGACTCGTAGTGGTAAGCCGGCAAATCGCAGTGCCAGATGGAGATACAAACACAGATACAGATACACCTAAATGCAGATACAATTTGATTGGAAGCCTTGAGCTGCGTGGGACACGCCCCTACTCCCCCAGCCGCTGCCTCCCCCCCCCCTCCATGGACCGGCACAGCCTCTTCTCTGGAGAATTTCCACGAAGCTGTTTAATTAGATTTTCGCAGAGAGATGTGAGCCGCGTGATTGAGTCACAGCTGAAATTTTCCCGAGAGAAAGTCGTGGTGAAAGTAGTGGTGGTGGGATTGAGGGGGAGGCGTAGTCCTGGGTCTGCATCTTCGGCTTGAATTGAAGTTTTAATTAAAAGGCAACTACACTGGGATTGGGCAATCAAATGCATTTGCAGCACCTGTTTCCAGTTGCCAGTTTACAAGCCCAAAGCCGCAACTTATTAAAAACTGTCTGACATTATGCTAATTAGCCATCGCAAGGGGCGGCCCAGGAGTAGGAGGAGGAGGAGGCGTGGCAGAAGGTGGCAAGTCAAAATGTCGCGGCAAATCAATCAGAATCCATGCCTCTTGAGGGAAAAAATAAACTTCCCTTGATACAACTGATGATTGGAAGGAATCTGGAATAGTTTAAGATACTTAAATATATTTAAATTTAATTTTTAAGTTTTATTCTTAATTTATATTTTTTATAAAGGACTTGAAAAGGAAAGATAGATCAATCACAAGATAGATCAAGCATTATCACAAATACCATATACCCTTGAAAAGTATCAACAAATTAACAAAAAAATGGTTGAAAAAAAAAAGAAAAATTAGTAAAGAAGAAAGAGAAAGTAACACCGCCATAGAAAGAGATAGCAGCTGATTAGCGTAATAGGACGCCGCGGTTGTCTAATTTTAATGCAAATTTCAAGCTGGCGCCCAGAAGTATGCTGCAGAAAATTTGATCAAATTTCAGGACCAGGCCCACCGGACACCCGCACGCCAGGACCAGGTCAGGACCTCTTGTGTGTCCTTCGGGCTTTGGTTAAATTTGAATATTTAATAGAATCCCCATGACCAGGACCTCCTTGCACCAAAAACTTAAAGACTCCTTCCATACATATTTCTAAAAATTAAGAATAAGCTTCTATCATAAATATAATTAATAAATAAATAAAAATAAAAAAAGGTGTGGGGGATGAGTTCTGGAAAAGGAATGGAAAAGGAAGTCGGAGCATCTGAGGTGGCCATTTCCGTTCATGTTCCATTTCCGTTTCCTCTTCACGGTCACGCCTTAAAGTGCCCATCGAGATTCAGATGCAGCTTCTCCTTCACTTTTTCCTTTACTGTTTTCCACGCTTTTCCTTTCTCCTTTCTCCCTTCTGCTTTCTTTTTTTGTTTTTTCTTTGCGGCAACGGAAAGAATTTATTTTGCTCTCGACACTTTAACTTTTTCCTTTTGGCCTTTTATGCGAGCCTTATTTTCCCAGCCACCCCGGGGCATCTACGGGGCATGAAAAAAAATCCAGAAATCCGGAAAAGTTTCGGGGAATTATTTCTAGAGGGGGTCTGTTAGTGTTATGGCACTTATTAGTGGACAGCTTCTAATTTGTTTTTAAATATGTAACCTCGGGCGGGCTAAATATTATCTAAAGCACATTTTTGCCAAACATATTTAAAAATATCCTGCACCGCAATCCGACAGGTTCAAGTGGAATGATAACCGACACACACGGTGGCAGGGATATCTCCGAACAGGAGCAACAAGGAGCCGCGACATTATTAGCTCTATTCCTGCCTGGTTGCAAAGAAATGCTGCCACTGAAATAGACAAGCAAACGAGCTGCTCCTTCTAGCAATATTGCAACAACAACAACAACATCAAGTGGCACTGGCAGTGGCAGTGGCAGTGGCAAGCAGTAGCAACATTGACAACGCCGTGTTTATATGCAACATTGACAACGTGGCGTGACGCGAGTGACGCGAAACGAAGTTCGATGCTGCTGTTGTTGATGTTGCAACTTGCAACTGCTGCTGCTGGTGTTGTTGCTGTTGTTGCAGCCATAAGCATAAGCATCGCCATTACTGCTGCCTCTTCTGCTTGCAACCAAGTCATAAAAGTTGTCTGACTCCGGCTTAGCCCAAGGTGGAGGCGTTTCTCATCCATCCTTCCATGGAATTTGCCATGTGTGCTCTTCTACAACAACAACAACAAAGTGTACAACAAAAAAAAAGTAGCAAGGAGTCCTGCAAAATGAAATGCAAAATGCAGGGACACCAACAGGTACACTGAAACAAAAACTAACTGAGGAATAAACTTTTCTTCATTATGAGGGGGAAATAATTATTATTCTTCTCAAAGCTCTTACTATTTAAAATTGAAATATGTAAAAAGTACCATTTAAATGATAAAAAAAAAAATATATACAGTTTTTTTCCAGTGCATTTCAGTGGCAGCTGCTTTGGCTTAAAGCTGACTCCAGTTTTTGCCAATGTGACTGCCGTCGCTATTTTTTTTCGCCACCTCTGTGTGAACTTTTTGTAGGTGTATTAGTTCGCTCCTCTGCCAGGATATACAGTATGTATGTAGGTGTGTGTCCTTATGGGTGTGCTGGTGAGACTATATTACATTTTATGTCAAACGCGTACGCTTTCAATATTGACAAAGAGCGTCCCTGTTGCCGCGACTTTCTGGATGCGAATGCAAAGGCGAAGGCGTCACCTGTACCATCTCCTGCACTACCAGCACACATCCTTATCCGCATCCTTGTTGCCTTGCTACTAGCCAGCTTGTCAGACCAATGTTAACTTATTTTCGTATTTTTTTTTTCGTCAGTCAGACATTCCTGACTGTTGCCGCAAGTTATTCCCCGACATGCTTCCCAACCGAAATTCGCCAAAGTTATTTTCAAATAAAGAGAAACCGTAATTTCCCAACATTGCTGCAAACATTTATTTAACATATTACTTGTTTATAGTTTCTGGCTTTCTGGAATGGGATCAGCAGCTAGAAGGGCTCGCCCAGCGGCTTGATGGTCAGCTGATGGACCTGGACGTGGGGGGGCGTGCCGAGGGCGTACAGGATACCGTCGGCAATGTCGTCCGGACTGAGCATGGGCAGAACCCCGTATCCGCCGGGCAGGATGTCCGTATCGGTTACCCCAGGAGTGATGCTCTGAGAACATAATTATTATAATTATTATTATTAACTTTTTTTAAAATTATTTGTAATTTAATTAATTTTTTTAAACATAAGCATCTAATTTTTTACGAAAACTTTAACATTTTATTTGGTTTTTAATAAATTGCTTAAAATTTTCTTAAAAGAAATATTTAAGGAGTATCTTTTGAAAGAAACCATGGCGGATGCTTAATATTCCAACATGGCGTATACTTAATATTTTTATAACTCATACGCCACGTTGGCCCAAAATGGAAAAAATTAGTTGCAGAATTTTGATGCAAAATGAAGAGAAATGGATTGAAAATGGGAATGGAAAAAGATATAGCTATAATGACTCACCGTAACCTTAATTTTGGTCTTGAAACCCCTCAGCTCCTGGCGCAGGACCTCCAGCAGGGCCTTAATGCCGTGCTTGGTCAGAGGATACATGTTGAGGACCTGCAGCTCGTCGCCCGGCGGATTGATGATCGTCTCGCCGGTGAGGCTGTTCAAGAGGACCACATGTCCTGCCACGTCCCGCTGCTGCATCGAGCGGAAGGCGCGCCTGGTGCAGTGGACGACGCCCATCAGATTCACATTGAGGGTCTGCTGCAGATGCTCCACGTCCAGGGTCAGAAGTTGGCCCGGAAAGAGGCAGCCAGCATTGTTGACCAAAATGTCGCATCCGCCGAACTGCTCCTCGACCCAATCGAAGGCGGCGGTTATCGAGTCGAGGTCCCCGACATCGCAGTGAATGGTATGGAAGCGGGCCTGCTGCTCCATGGGCATCTGCTCCTTGATGGCCTCCATGCGCTCCACTCTCCGGGCCAGGCCCACCACCACCACTCCGGCCTCGACCAGTTTCCGGGCAACGGCAGCTCCGATTCCAGAACTCGCTCCCGTAACAATAGCCACCCGATCCTGCCAGCGATCCATTCTCGAAGATTCCCTTAGATTCTCTGATTGTTTCCAAGCTGAAGAGCACAACTGAGTCGAGCTGGAACCTGGCCAAGGCTTTATATATGGCCAAGAGCTAAGAGCCAACAGCCTGTCATGCAAATTAATTATTTAAGCAGAAAATAGAAAACAAACAAACACTGACCCGCCCAAGCGCGCAGTTCACACGTGACTTGAATAATGGAATGGATTTTTATGGATTTTGTAGCGCAGCTACCATCTATGGAGGTAATTGAGACGTTTCTTAACGGATCGCACAAATAATAGTAGTCGCTTCCGCATAATAAATCATATTTTTTATTAGTGCAAAAAAAAAAATACAGTTTATAAATAATTTGGAAGAGAATTTGTAATGATCTGCCGCTTCTTAGTGGATAGTTTTGTTTAAGAAAATAAATAAAAATACTAATTTCCTCAAAAACTATAAAGCTTAAAAAAGAATACATTTTCGAGCTTTTTATTTTTTATTCTAAAATTTCTTTCAGTGCCTTAGCCCTTTTCCAGTTGCAGAAATTATTCAGTTTGTAAGTGTACTTGGCCTCAAGAACCAGTGTGTCGTAATGCTTTTTAAATTCAAAAAAAAAAGGTGCCAAGTGCTAGGTGTCCTTTATTGTCCTTCAGCCCTTTGTACTGCTTAGAAGGGCTCACCCATTGGCTTGATGGTCAGCTCGTGCACCTGAACATGCGGGGGCGTGGCCAGGACATACATAATCGCATTCGCCACATCCTCGGCCTGCAGCATGGGCAGCGTCTTGTAGGCCTGCGGCACCAGGTCCGTGTCCACTAGTCCAGGACTGATACTCTACAGGAATAGGGTATTATTACAGAGTATAGTTTATGATATTAACGGATTATTGCCGGGTCTTAATGGATTAATCATAAAGACTAGAGGTCGTTAAAACAACCATTAATCTTTCATATTTGGTTACTTTAATGGCTTTAGTTTATGATGGAAAGTAATTATTCTTTCCTAAGCCAGAAAAGCTTTAAACTATTCCCCAGATAGTACCCACCGTAACCTTGACCTGAGTCTTAAAGTCCCGCAACTCCTGCCGGAAGAGCTCGGTGAGGGCCGTGAGGGCGTGCTTGGTGGCAGGATACATGTTGAGCTCCTGCTGGCTCCCGGGAAGCGGATTGAAGAGATAGTGACCTACGATGCTATTGATGAGCACCACATGGCCCGGGACCTTCCGCTCCCTCAGGGATTCGAAGGCCCTCTGGGTGCACTGGACCACGCCCATCACATTCGTCTGCAGGACTTGCTGGACGATGTCCAGGGGCATGGTGAGCAGCTGTCCGCCGGATAGCTTTCCGGCATTGTTCACCAGGATGTCCACACCGCCCAGCTGATCGCTGATCGAATCGAAAGCGGCATTGACGGCCTCCACGTCCGTGACATCACACTGCCGGATGTGGAGGCGTTGACGTTGCTCCGCCTCGGGCAGGTCCTGACGCAGCTGCTCCAACCGATCCAGACGACGGGCCAGGGCCACCACCACCACTCCGGCGGATACGAATTTCCGGCTAAGCTCCGCTCCGATGCCCGAACTGGCTCCAGTGACGACGGCCACGCGGTTCGTCCAACGCTCCATGGCAAAATGAAATCCCCAAGAGCTCTGGAAACGATCGAAAGCCATCCGATCTTGGACACTAGACGGGCTTAGTGCACGGTGGGAAAAGTTAGGGACTAAAGGAATTTTATTTAAATTAGTTGGCAATTATTTTAATTTATTTTTAAACTAGTTATTGGGTCTTTAAAAGGTGTTTCAAGGGTTGGAGTTAGTTACAGATCCATTAAAGTATGACTTATTTTTTCTCAGTGTTGATTTTTTCACCTGCATCGTAAGGCATTACCCAATCCCATAAACCGCAGGTGGTGGGGATCTAATTACCAACAAGTAGTATTACTTCAAGACCACAAAAGTGTCAGTCAGATGGTTGAGGGGCTTTCTTGGATAATCTATAACTATAATATATATCCAGATAAAAAATTATTCATGTATATATATTGTAAAAACAGGCAGTAATTTATTTTGGCTTTTTCGGAGGCAAGCCTGTGAAATATTTGTGCCATATTTGAGGCATTTGGCCTTTGGCGGCATCAATCAATGTTTTTGGCAAATGTGGAAACAAAACAAAGCACTTGCAATCATAAATAAATTTTGCTACCTGATTGAATCTATGAATTGGGAAATTATATATAACTTAGGGTGGACATAGTCTTACTCTATTTAGTATAAAAAAAAATAAATTAAATACAAACAAGTTTGAATGAAAAAATAACCCACCATCAATGATTATTCGATTAACCCCTGACTTCTTAATTGAATGAAGGGCCACCTTAATAAAGATTTAACCCACATACCCTGGCATATATATAATCATGTTGTATTTGGGTGCTTCGGGGCAATTTTTGTCGTAAGTTGTTTGCTTTTTCTTTCCCCTTGAATGGCTAAATCGAAGTTGTATGAAGAGAAGCCCGTAATGAAATATTGACGGGTCGTATTCGCAACTTTGTCGCAGCTGCAAGCTCAACCCACCAAACAACAACAACAATAAAAACAAAAAAAGACACAAAAACAAAAAATATGAGAGAAAAAAAAAAAAGAAACTTAAGAAAAACAACAAGCCCAACAGCTGCACAAAAGTTTTTCCTTTGAAATATAAATAAAAATCAATTTGGACGCATTTTACAGCGACGAAACTCAAATATCGAAGATGGCTAAGGAAATGGGGGAATAAGGGGGGGCAGGGATGGAGGGTAGAGGTGGGTCCTATAAGGGGGTGGTGCCATCACCCACCTTGGCAAGCAAATGTCGGCAATAGTTAACAAATGCCGTTTAAAGGACAACCTGGAGGGAGCTGCTATTTACACAATACAAAATTTTCTTTTTAAATTAAGTTTTAAGAATTCTAATACTTTTTAATATAAAAATAAAATAACTAAAACAATTATTTAAGCTTCACACTTTTTTAACTTTTTTAAATAAAGATTTTAAATCTTTTTTTTTTTGGCCTTGTTAGTAAACCTTTCTCTTAAATGACTTATTTTTAGGGTCTTTGTTTAATAAATATTTTATTTATAAAATAGAATAATTAATTTATGTTTTTAATAAAATATAATTTAGCTTTTGAAACCCTTTTCTATTCAATTCTATTAAAGAATAATTTCCTTTTTCTTTTAGAAAAAATCAATCCTTTGTTTCTTAGTACAAATATTTTCTAAATATTTATCTTAAATCAAATTATATTTTTTATAAATTCATACACTTTCTCTAATTGTTTTCTAAAAAAAAATAAAATTTTTAATAATAATTTCAAGGCCTAAAATTTGTATTAAAAAAAAAAAGAAAACCTTTCTAGAATGAATTTTTTTGGTGCAGTCAAGGGACTTGACGCTTCCAAGGGGTGCCACCTCTCTCAGTGTCCCATGTCCCGAGTCCTGGGTCCTTAGTCCTGAATCCTGGCTGTAGGTGGCTGGATGGGAGTGGCCTACCACCTAGTGCCTAGGTCCTGGGCACACGTGCTATTTGCTCACGTGTTTATGGAAATTGAGCAACGTATTTCGAGTGGAGCGTCAGCTCAAAGCGCCGTTTGTTTGCCGAGACGAGTCGAAAGAAAAATGCGCATGAAAATTCCACTGATTACGTATTTGCCAAGGAGTAGGCAAGGACTAGGCACTGCCGGGAGCAGCAGGAGCTGGAGGTGGAGCAGCAGCCACTGGGCTCAGGGAGCTGGGAAAAGGACCGAAAAAGACCCAAAGACAGGAGCAAGCAAGGCAAAGTGGGTGCCGCAAACTTTTCGGCAAACAAGGATCTATTAGTCGCATTAGACTCGCCAGGATGCGCTGTGCCTTCCCCTTGGATTTCCGTTTTTACCCGCACCTCCCCCCACCCCTGCAAGTTCCCATCCGGAGAGCTACTATCCCTGGTGTCCTTAGAGTCCCTGGCATCCTGCAAATGCATTTGCGCCAGTGGTCAGAGTTCAATGCATATGCACATGCAAATTGGAAAAAGGATAAAGGGGAACTGCTAAAAAGGAGAAACTGTTAAAGGATAGAGGCCAAATCAGAAAGTGAGGAAAAGCATAAGGAAAATCAAAGGACAAGACAAAAAGAGAGAGTTTTCCAGGGACTAGGGCAGGATGTTTAAAAAGTTTAAGATTTTAGTTTGGGCAGAGGGCAGAGATTTTTATTTTATTAATTTTTGATTAAGGAAAAAGGTTAAAAAAAAAACTAATTCAAATAGGAAGATGTCTTAAGGTTTAAATGAAATATATTTTAGATAATTGTTAGTAGTTTTTTAGAGAAAATAAATTAAAAGAATATGAAACATGAGAGGTAGAGTTTCTCAAATATATAATACCCGGTACTTCTCTTCTTAACTTAATAAACTTCAAGTTTTAAAAAATAACAAGCTCTTAACTAAAAAAGAAAAGCCAAGCCTTCAAGTTTACTAATTTTGGGTCTTAACTAAAAAATAAATAATCTTTAGGATCTCAAAGGACTCTATGTTTTCTCTATAAATTGTGTTTAAAAGTGCCCTATTTGGTTTAAATTATATACTCGATGTTGTTGCATGGAAAAACAGCTGCTACTGGTGATGGTGATGTTGCTCTGCATCCTTGATCCTTGAAAGTCCTGCAGCACTTGGAGGTCCTGGCATTCTTGTGGTAGTTGTGGCGGTGGCTGCCTTGGCTGCCGCCGTGCCTTTGGCCATAATTCAAATTTGCAGTTTTCTATGCTAATTCGTAGTGATATCGCCGAACAGGAAGGTCCTTCAAGGACCTGCCTGTGTATGGATGTGTGTGTTAGGGTGTGTGGTGGAAATTTATGCAGCCCTGGTTGGATGTCTGGATGGCTATTTGAATGGGCACATATGTGGGTATACGGAGTACACGTGTATGGGACAAAAAGGAAAAGGGTTATTCAAAATTCAAATTTGGAAAACGAAATACGAAATACAGGATGCACAGGATCCACAGGATGAGGGCACTGAGGGCTTGAGGCACCCACAGAAGGCGACAAGTGAAATGTGGAGGAACAACGCGACATTTTGGCCATTTGCATTTGGCCTTAGCTTTTTAGCCAGAAGCCCTTCGGCCCCAGCTGTTTTCATTATGCCAATTTGTCTTGGACCAGGTCCTTTTCGCTCCTTTTCGTCCTTTGCATAATTATGTAAGCAGCTGGCAGCTGGCAGTCAACATCCTTTCGGGTTCAGGCCATTCGGGGATGTTTGGATGGTTTATGCGTTGGCGTCCCATTTGGATTTTATGGCCAAATAGCAGGTGTTTCGGCCAACACTTTGCCAGGCAACTCGACCAGAAACCCGGAACATCTGAGCCACTTTGCCATTTTGTGTGTGTTATGGCCGCCAATAAACTGGCCAAAAAAAAAAATAGCCACAATTCCCCACAGAAACTTGCAACAATGTCCCTGCAACACACAAAGTTGCAGAGTTTCTTAAAAAAAAAATATTATCAAAAATGATTGATTCGATTTTAATGTTTATTAAAAATTTATTTTCATCCAGTAATTAGTTTTAGGCATTGGCTTTCGGCCAACGGATATCCTGGTATCCTTTTCAGCTTAGCTTCAGTTTCGCTTTATGACGGCTGCTTCCGTTTTCCTTTCGCTGGCCAGGATCCAAGGATAATGCCACAAAAATTCCTCTTAATTTATTGCCAAAAAATGGAACAGAGATATTTTTAAAACTAATTCCAGTTATCCTTCCATTAAATTTGTAATTTAAATGTTTGAAAAGGGAAACTGTCAGTCAATCGTTGGCAAAACTATTCAATAACTTGGCCAAAAAAAACAAAAAATTAGGAAGGACTAAGGAAGCAAAAAAAGCCAGATGTCAGAATCTCATATTCGTAAACAAGTTGATTTCAATTCGGCAGCTTGTGTCATTTATTCAGCTCATTTATTGATTCATATTTGTGGCAGCAGGAGACACGTGTTTGCCGCCAGGATCTGCCACATACTCGTTGCTGGCAAGGATATAACAAAGGACCCAAGACGTGCGGACCAAGTGGCCAGAGGAGTGCAGGCAACAAAAAGGATAATAGTTTTGGGGATAATTATTATGGGGAATTATTATAAGAAGAACCTCTTTTTAATTCTTTTTTTTTTTAATAAAAACTCTTCGGAGTACTCTCTTTAATAATTTATTTAAAAACAAATAGTGCTTATTTTTTTCAGTGCCTTGATAGAACTGCCAGATGGCGGTCAGATCTTGCTGGCATCAATTTGCTGACAGGATATTTTCATCACGTGTCCGAGCGAGGATTGGCGGCAAGGATTCTGGACTCAGGATTGAGGAAGCAAACTCATTAGGCCGAAAACAGGTGCCACACAAAAAGAGTTCTGCATGAAAAAGGCGGCCAACGGAACTATACAAGAAGAAAAATTAGAAAAGGACCAAGGACCGACCACTGAGGGGGTGGCAAGGATATAGAGGAGGGAGCAGAGCTAAGGCGTGGCACGATTTGAATGGCTGAGGAAAAGAATCAGATTTATTTGACTGCCCGAGCTCTGTGGCTTACACTCCGGCCACTCAAAAGCCAGTCACGTCAGCTGCTGCTCCTTGCCGCCTCCTCCCCCAGGACATTCGGATACAAAGCTCCTGCCAGCCCCCGGCAAAAAAAAAAAAAACCAAGCAAGGAGCTAAGTGGCAAAACACAGCGCAAAAGTTCAACATAATATTTTATGAGGACTTCATGGCCAAATCTCCGCTCTGCACATGTGTGTCCTGATTGCAGCAGTTCCAGCTCCCAGCTCCAGGATTCAAGATTCAGGACTCTAGATACTGGAATACTGGTTTCTATATCTCGGATCCTGGCTAATGATAAATGGCCTCAAAAAGCGCGGTCGGAGGAGGGAGCGGCGGGGGCATGTGTATCAAATTATGGCCAAGTTGTAATAAAATGTTGCAAAAAGACATCCTGCAACTGCAACTCTTCGTGATAAATGAAGCCAAGGGCAAGCCCACATTGGGTCACCGAGATGTGCCAAGAACCCCCTGGCCCCATGCCACATGTGGCAAGTTGTCTTGCAAGTTTCTGTCTCAAAAAAAAATTATAAACTTTAATTTTCAACTCTTTATAGATAAGACTTTTTTTTTAGGGAATTTATCAAAGGGAGAACTTTGTCAAATCATACAATTATTTATGAATCTTGTCTTAAAAAAATTAAGTAAATAATTAAATCAAACTAAGATAAAAATATTTTATAAAAACCTAATTACTTTGCCCTTAAGTTTAATAGATTTTTGTGAAAAACTTACTTTTTAAAAAGTTATTAAAATAAATATAATCTTGAAAGGAGAGCCTTTAGGAAAGTAATTATTTTTTAGGAAAGCTTTTATGGACTTTCCTCTTATTTATTTTGAAATATATTTAGGAAATGTATAAAATAAGAATTAAAATAAAAAAAAATATACAAACTACTGCCCAATTTAAGTAGAAAGTTAGTTTTAATATAAAAATGAGAGAAGAAAGCGCCAGTACCGGGTATCAATTTTTTCATAAAAATTTCAGAAAAATAGAAAACCCTTCATAAACCCTCCATAAGTGAAGACGATAAACAGGATTAATTAATATTTGTCATTTCAATATTTATTTTCTCATTTGACTAGGTAATGTTTCCATCGTAATGCGTTTGGTTTGTTCGGTTCATAATAATTCATTATATTGTATTTAGTTGATCGGATAATACCATTGTGGCTTGCGCCGCATATTTGTATAATGGCGACAGCCCCGGCCGCCGGCTATATGCCACGATCCGGAACGAGATCGAACCGGCAGGCAGGGGCCGTCGACTTGTGTATAATTACTATATATTTGTATATATATATAACATGTGAGAGTGTCTTTGTTCTGTGGCTGTAATTAATCTTTTGGTTTTTTTTGTTTATTGTACATAGAATACATAATATGTATGTTGTAGACGATATATAATAGTTATGTAGAATTAAACATAGGTAAATAATGTAACATACAATATAATAAAATATAATATAATATAATATAATGTAATATAATGTAATATAATGGAATATATATAATATATGATGAAGGGCTTCTTAGGGATACAATATACATAATTTACTATTATCATTGATTTAATGATTTCATCTAGTGATTCCATCTAGAGTCGTATATATCTGAATGATCGGAATGGATTTTGAAATGGGCCATTTTTTTGTAGTATTTTTTTTTAATTGAATTTTTATAGCTTTTTTTGGATTAATTGGAAATCGAACAGAGGCAAGCTGGGGGGGGGGGGATCATAGAATATATTCATTTAACACTCAATTAACAAATCTATTTATGCAATTCTTCTCTAGTTAACTCAATCAATCAATCAATCAATCAATACATCTGGCATATAGTTATGAAATATTTGTCATTTAGTTTTTATTTTTGTTTAAGTTTTAGCATTTAGTTTAAATGTTTTAATGCCTTCATAGTTTCTTGCTTCAACAAAGTATGATTTGGTATTTTTTGTTAAATGTTTTTCTTAATTTTTTTGTTCATTACCATAGATTGAATATAATTTAATTTGATTCACAACAATAACATTTGAATATGCATTTCCGTTTCCGTTTTCGATTTCGTTTCCGGTTTCATCAACGTTTTCCTTTTTCGTTTCTCGTTTTTCTTATTTTTTTTTTGGTTTTCCTTTTAAAGTTATCATTAAATCAATGGTATACGTAAAGCTTACAGTGTAGCTGATGGATAGCATAGTTTTTCCACAAATTCCAGTTGTCCTTTCGTCGAGTGTATTAGTTAGTTTAAGTAATTAGTTTTTTTTAGTTTTTCTTGCAGTGTGTTTGTGTGCGTTGCCCTCCAGTTGAGCTTCTTTTTGGTTTTTGGGAATTTAAGATATTACTTGATTTTTTTTTGTTTTTAGGGCGAGGGGGGAAACGGCAGCACTCGATGAAATTGCTTTTCATTGCTTACGTCAGACTACATCCGATTACGTAATAATACATCAGAGAATATATAATGCATGTGTATGTCTGAGTCTGATATCGATTAACATTAATTAATAATTAATTAATGATTTAATGGCTAGAAGTGATGTAGTTTTTTCTCATCCGAAGGACTTCCGCTGGCGTGTCACGATCCTTGCCGGCCTTCCTCTTCTTCTTGGCTTTTTACACTGTCCTCCTGCTGATGTCCTCATTCTCATTCTCCTCCAAGTCCACCTCTCAGTGATCCTGTGAGCCAGTGATCCTGTGATCCTTGCTCCTTCCGCCCTTTTCACTTTATTGTCTACTAATCTTTACCTAACTCTCTCTCTTCCTCTCCTTCTCTGATTTGTGTCTTTTTGCGAAAAAAAAAAAAAACGATGAACACGAAGTGGGAGATCTTTCTGGGGAGGAAGGACTAGATCCTAGAGGCTAGAGGGGATAAATGGCATCAGACGCACATGAAAATATATATATGTATGTATATATTATTTAGGGACCCAGACATATCTAATATAGTTTGTATTTTCTTTTTTTTGTATCTTTTTTTTATAACAAGAACGATTAACCATGCAGGGAGGAATATCTACAGAAAGCCAGGATCTGGCTGGCCAGCCTAGTTGGTGTCCGTGTCCGAGTCGCTGGGCGGGACGGGAGAGGCGACCGGCTTGCTGCTGGCCGAGCTGGTCGTCTCCTCACGGATGGGCCGGGTTGCCGCCAGATACGCGTTCGTGGACTCGCCGTGCGTGGTCTCGATGCCAACCCTGGAAGAAAGGACGAAGAGGAGTTGTGGTTAGAAGGGTCTAGCTTCGGGAGAGGACAAGCTAACCCCCAAACCAAGATAATACTCACTTGTACTCGTGTCGTGCCAAATAGCGGACATACTTCTCCGGCGGCTCATCGGCGTCCGAGTCCTGGACACTCACGGAGCGCACGGTGGTATGCGAGACCTGCGTGGCGGGCATCGTGAATTCCACGAACGCGTACGGCGCCAGTTCGCTGGGTATCTGATCGTAGGAGGTGAGGGCCATCCGACAGACCAGCTGGTGAGTGGTATAGGCTCCTGCGAGAAGGACATATTCCAGTTATCCTGGATCTCCATCCAAGGATCATAGACAAACTCACCCTGACCCTCCTTGGGCAGTCGAGGACACCGCCAGACAATGGCCCGATGATGATGCTCGTACTTGGCCTGTCCAGAAGTGACTTCAATGAGGGACTCCTGCAGAGTGTCCACTGCTCCCAGTATCCTTTCGATGCCCTTGATCTTACCCGTTCGTCGATGGGCCGACTTCACCGAACCATAACTTCACAAGAAAGAAAAGGATAAACGAATGAGAAGAGGACTCTTTGGGAAGGACGAGACTCACCGGAAGTGCTTCTCCACACGGAACAGATAGATCCAGCACTCGGGTATGGGGAAGCGCACCGACACATCCTCGCAGGGTATCTGGCCCAGCTTGCGGGATGTGAAGCCCGGCACCAGGATATCGGCACGGAGCTCCACCTTGTTCCCAGTAACGCACCAGGTGGCCTTCAGCTGGAGCGGAAGTTCGCGATTCTTGGGCGGACGAACGCGGAAGCGCAGCAATTCAATGTAGTTGGCATCAGGCGGTTGGAATCTGGAGGGGATTGCCCAGGATTGGGATCAAAGAGATCAGAGAAAGGAGAAGCCACTCACTTGATGGTACGCGTTCGCTCGTACTCCTGCTGATTGACGACGCTGTGGAACTCGACGGCCTCCAGCCGGATCCACTCCTCGGTGGCCACCGGGATGATGTCGTGGCGACCGACCACCTCCTTGCCCTGGCGCCACATATCGTTGACGCCCAGCTCGATGGTCGGCATGCCGGTGAGGAAGGCCAGAAAGAAGAGACGCACCCGGGCGATCTGTTTGAGGATCTTTCCCTCGCTATCCTGCTCCACGGTGATCTCGTCCACGGCCGTCACTTGGACCTCCTCCATCTTGTAGGTGAGGGCGCGCTCCCGCAGGGCTGGCAGCTTGAAGAGCGCCTCCTCGATGCAGACGGAGAACTGTTTCATGTCCTCGTAGTTCATCGAGCCGATCTTGAAGAGCTGCGACGACTGCGGCGCATGCTCGACGGGCAGGCCCAGTTTCTTGAGATCGCTGCCGAACTCCTTGACGCCCTCGTAGTCGCCGGCGATGGCGTATTGTGCGAACTTGGTCAGCTTGTTGGTTATCCGCTCGGCCTTGGTCACCTGACCGGGCCGGACGCCGGGGCGCTCCTTGTAGAATATGTACTGCAGCTTCATCGTGAAGATCTTGCCGAACTGGTCGTACTGCTGGGCCCCGATCTCCGACACCGAGTAGGACGGCTGGAGGGGCAGCTCCTGGAAGGGCTGCTTGTCCCCGGCCTGGTTGAGCAACTGCACCACCGGCACATCGTTCTGCACCACCAGACGGACGAAGATCTTCTTCCAGAACCGCTGGCCGGTGATCTTCTTCTTGTTAGGCTGACGCAGCTGCATCTCCCATCCGGGTCCGACGTAGTGCAGCCTGGGGAACTCCTCCAGCGGCTGGGACACATCCTCGTCGTACAGCGGAGTCTGCGGCGTGTCCTGGGAGTCGGTTCGCTTCATCGGTGTCTCACCAGCCGGCGGCGGTGCTGGCGCCGGAAAGCCACTCACATCCTCGAACGGATTGACGGTGGCCGGTGGTGAGGTAGTGGCCTGATTTGAGATCCTGGCCGGGGGTGGTGGCGGTGCCAGTTGCGGGGCCACCCCGCCCACACCCTCCGCCTTGGGGCGGATCACGACACTGAACTCCTTGTCCACGGACTCCACGGAATCGGCGCGGGCGGGCGCCTGCATGGAGTAGAAGTCGTCGTCCTCGTTGCCGAAGCCATCGTCCGCCGAGTTGGCATCTCCGAAGGCATTGGCCGAGATCGTGGCAGAGCCGAAGGCACTGTCGCCCCAAGCTGGAAGAGAGGGAGCTCTCTGGAATTAGAATATATGGAGGAGGTGGGCCCTTCACTTACCATCTCCGCCCGTGGGCGTTATAGCGCCGGATCCACCGAATCCGTCCAGGATGCTGATGTTGTCCTTCTTCACGGAATCGAACTTGGCCGAGAAGGCATCGAACTCGTCCGGCTCGGCGGCGAAAATGTTTGTCACATAGCTGGGCGCCACCGGTGGCTCGACCGCTGGTTCCGGTTCCGGCTCTGCTTCCGCTTCCGGATCGTCCACCGCAAAGATGTTGCCCACCACCACCGGCACCACGGGCGCGAAACTGGGCTCGTCCTCCTCCTCGGGACTGGCGAAGGGATTGGCGGACAGCTGGCCACTCGCCACGGGCGCGAAATCGAGTCCGGTGTCCATTTGCTCCGGCTCCGGCTCCGGCTCCGGCTCTGGCTCTGGCTCTGGCTCCAGTTCCGGTTCGATTGCTGGATCCACCTCGGCCACTGGTTCGATTTCCGGCACCGCCTCCGTCGGTGGACTCCCCGGCTTGGTGTCGCTTGGTTCCGGTTCCGGTTGCCGCACCACCTCCGGCTCCTCGTCCTCGTCATCTGACCTGGGCAGATCCTCCACCGTGGTGATCTCGATGTCCGGCGTGGGAGCTCTCTGGCGACTGGTGGCATCCTGGGGAGCGGCCATGTGATTCGATTGCCGGTCCTTCACGGTGGCCGCCTGGGGCTGGGAGGTGATGTCGTGGGTGCTCTCGTCCGGCCGGATGAGCAGGGAGCTGAAGATGGGCTCCTCCCTAGCCGGTTCCGGCTCGGCCTCCGCATCCGCATCCGCTTCGGACTCCAGTTTCTCCGGCGGCGTCACCGGCAGATCATCGTTCAGCAGATCCGGTTTCGGAGCCACCGCCGGCTGGGGTGGCGGCTGTTCGAACAGACTGAGGATGTCCTCCTTGGTCTTGGGCGGTGGCGGCTTCGCCGGCTTGCTGCTGCCGGTGGAGGTGCTGAACATGTCCAGCAGATCGTCGGCATCCGCTGTGGCGGGAGCGGGAGCGGGAGTGGGAGCGGGAGGATTGGCGGGCACGGCGGCTGGTGGCGGGGGACGCTGGGGCGGCAATTGGCCGGCCGGGGGTGTGGGACGTGGCGGTGCTGGGCGTGGCGGTGGCGGGCGGGGCGGCTGTTTGGCCGGTGAGGCGGGCATGGGCGTGGCACCCTGCAAGCTGGGCACCGCCGTCGGCACCGCAAACGGATTATCCAACGGATTGGGAGGCGGTACTGCCGCCACTCCGCTGATCAAGTCCACCTCCTGGATGTGGGCACTGGAGCCGCTGTCCACGGAGACGTCCAGCAGATCGGCCAGCCCCGAGTCGGGTGTGGGACTGGGCGAGTGCAGGTCCCGCATGGAGACGGGACTGGGCGATCGGGTGGCCGGTATCCGGCCCAGCAGCTCAGAGCTGGTCTCCTCCAGCTGGCTGGACACGGTGCTGATCAAGTCCTGGGTACTTTGGGGCGGTGCCTGGGGGCGTGGCGGCGGCGGGTGGGGATGTGGTTGTGGATGTGACGGATGCGGTGGCTGGGACTTCTTGCCATCGCCATCTTCCTCCTCGGCACCGGACTTCAGGCTGAGAGCATCGTCCTCCGCCTCGATGGTGGTGCCGAAGAAACTCATCGCCGGGTCCAGATCATTGATGGGAGCTGCGTCAGGTTCCACTTCCGCTTCCGGTTCGAGATCATCGCCGCCAAAGGCAAATGGATTCGAGGCTCCAGCTCCTGGACGAGTAAGGATGTTAAATATTTTAAGATTAATGATTTATTTTTAAGACTTGAGGTGTTATTTTTGGAGACTCACCTGCCCCGAAGGGATTGTCGGATGCCTCCTCCGGCTCTGACTGCATCAGGAAGGGATTGGCGGCCATGTCGCCGCCATCCAAGTCGTCGTCCATTAAGAAGGGATTAGCCATGGTGTCTGTTTCTTTTTTTTTTAACTGTCTGAGTCTGAGTTTTTAAGATTTAGTTGCTTAATTTTTTATTTAATTTTAAGACTTAAGCTTAGCGCTCGATCAGTTCGCTTTCGAGCAGCTTGATTTCCGTCTCCCCTGGTCCCAGGTTCTCCGCAATGGAGGTGTCGAACGGATCGATTTCCGGGGCGGGCAGGACCGGCTTGGCGTGCGTCGAGGGTGTCAGGACCTTGTCGCCCAGTCCCAGCTCCTGGGCGTCGCTCAGCACGTCGAGGACGTCGGTGACGACAGTGGTCTTTGCGGTTTCCGGCAGCAGTTCGTTCTCCAGCAGCTTCAGTTCCGTCTCTCCCGGGCGGAGATCGGCGGCAATCGATGTATCGAACGGATCGATATCCTCCTCGGAATCGCCAGCACCACCGCCGGCTGAGTTCGTTAGCTTCTTGCGCTCCTGGGCGGGGGTAAGGACCTTAATATCAATGTTCTCCTCTACGGCCAGTAGCACTTCCGCCGGCACTGGAGTGGGCGGGGCACGGGGATCGAAATCGGGGTCGGAGAGACTGTGCCGTAGCGTGGACACGGACACGGACTCCTTGATGAGATCGTTTTCAATGTGCTTCAGTTCGATGTCGCTGAGCTTCGCCTCCGGCACGTACGACGTGTCGAAAGGATCAACGTCCTCGGCGTCCTTCTCTTCGATCGACTTACTCACAGGAGCGTAGTACGGAGTTAGAGGCTTCTTGTTGGCACCGGCCTCATTCCCGACACCGAGTAGGTCCGGAGCTGGCACCACGAATCCCACACTCTTCGCCTGGATGTTCAGACTCAGCGAGGACTTCCGGCGAGCGGCGTCGAATTCCGGTTCCGGTTGGATTTGATCAACTTTCACCTTTGCTGGCAGAACAACTGGTGGGGGGTCGTGGTGTTGGTCCTGGTCGGCCCGGGGATCGAAATCCGGATCGCTGAGCGAGTGCTTCAGACCACCGCCGGACTCGTTCAACAGTTCCCGCTCCAGGAATCGCAGTTCCGTGGCCTTGGGCTGCACCAAAGCCGTTACCGCCGATGTATCAAAAGGATCAAAGTCCTCCGGCTCCTGGTCGACGCTCAAAGTGGGCGCCAATGGGGCGGGCACCACCTGGCTGAGATCGGTGGCGCTGCCGGCCAGAAGATCTCTCGCTGGCGCCGCTAGCGATGCTCCTCCTGTGCCGAAGTCTCCTGCCTCCTCCTCGGCACGCGGATCAAAGTCGTCGTCCTCCTCGAGTACGGTGGTCTTCTTGATCACCTGGTCGGCGTAGTTGGTGTTGAAGGGATCGTCGTCGGGGTTCTCCTCCTCGTCGTCGGAGACGTAGATGGCACCGGGTACAATGTGAGGTCCTGTGGCAGGACGAACTGGCGGTGGTGGACGCTTTGGTTTTCCTAAAAAAAAGGGACAAACAGATAAGGAAAAAGGTTAAGGACTTTCTCTTTCACTACTTCCGGTTAGCTCACCTGTTTCCGGTTCCGGTTCCGGCTCGAACTCCGCCCAACTGGCTTCGCCAAAGGCTTCTGTTGGCAACTCCGCCGGCGGCAGGATCACCTGACTAACGATGGTAACCTCCTCCCTTTTGGTCAGAGACTCGGCAGCTAATTCGGCAAACTCGTCGTCCTCCTCGTCCTTGAGGGCATCGAATTCGGATAGATCTGGTATGGGTCCTAGTCCCAGCTCCTCCCCCTCGTCCTGCTCACCGCCCTCCTGGTCCTGGTCCTTGGGCTTGAGGAGATGCAGATGCAGGGAGACACTGAGATCGATGGGTGCCGCCGATTCCGGCAATTCCTCGTCAAGATCGTCAAGGAGATTGTGCTGCGGCTCGGTGGCGACAAGGAGATCCGCTTCCGGATCGGCTAACTCAACGCTCTCGCTGAGGAGAAGATTCTGGATGCCCTTGCGGAGTTTACGCTTCGGATTCGCTAAGGCGACGGCGTGATCCCGGTCCACGCGACCGGATAGGACCTCTACGGCCGCACCAAGGCTGACTAGCTTCTTGTTGCCCTTGGCCCGGTCGGCGCCGACAATTACCTTCTCGGCGTAGGCGGTATCGAAGGGATCCGGCCCGTCGTCCGGCTGGAGGATGGGCGAATCGGGTACTACGGCTAGCTGGAGCTCACCACTGGTTATCGCCTCGATGTAGTCGGTGGCGAAGATGTCATCGACCTCGTCGTCGTCCCCGGCCTCGTCCTCGGACTCGGATAGCTGGACAACTGCTTCGGCTAGCTTGTCGCGCTGCGCCTCGATCTGGGCCAGGCGCTGTCGCTCCTTCTCGAGACGCTCGGCCTCAAGGCGGGCGGCCTCCTCCTCCTCCTGTTTCTTCTTCTCGGCGGCGGAGGGTAGGCGCTGGTAGAAGGACTCCTTCTTAATACGATCTAGCTCGTCCTGGGTCTTGTGGAGGATGCTATCGACGCCGGAGGTTAAAGCCTTAAACTTGGCCCATTCCTCGTCGTTGTTGGCACCGGAAGTATCCGCTTGATCGCCGGTGGCTTGGTCAGGTCCTGCTCCTGTTCCTGCTGCGGAACCGGAACCGGAACCGGATGTCGACGCTACAGGCTGGTGATGGTGCTGATGCTGATGCTGATGCTGAGATGTACCGGAAGTGGTGCAATCAACGTCTGATGCCGCACCGTCGGATTCGCCGGCGTCCGATTTGATGGCCGCCGCCTCCTGTTTGGCCTTGAGATCGCGCTTATACTGCTCGAGCTCCTCCTCGGTGAAGAGCTCCTGATCCTTTTTCGACTTCTTCTTTTTCTTTTTTAGACCCTTTGGTAGCTTAAGCATTATCTAATTGCGGAGACATCGAGATCGGTCTGCAAATAGGGTGTTTTTTTTTTACGTAAATCTTACTCACTGGGAGTCGCACTTTTGTGGCATCTACGTAGGATTCTTTTTTTTATTTTTTGGTATTATTTTGATATTTTTTTTTTTTTTTGTCTATCTGGATATCGGGGATTATATATGGTATATCTATAGGTTGGATGGTACTGTTATTTGGTGGAGCGGAGGAAGGATTATGTAAGAAACGAAAACGAAATCAAAACCGGTTCTATATATTCTAAAATCTATATAAAAAATTGGGTTTTTTAAGCTTATTTTTAAGATGAATATTATTTAATTCTTAAGCTATTAACTCACTTTTTGTCATGCTTATTCTTTATTTAATTATATTATCTATTAATGTGGCGAAATTATATTATTTTTATTTGAGATGGGAAGTGTTGGGGCGAAAATCCCAATGAAAAATTCCATGAGAGTGAAGAAAAAAGAAAGTACATACATACATCATAGCTCTGTCTCGCTTCCACTCAATTGTGTACCTATGCGTAAACTTTTCCCCCAAAAAGCTTTTGTAGCGAGTGGAGCTCTCTTACTCCCTCGCTCTAGTGCGGCGGCCTGAAAGCTCGGTTTTTTTGTGGGGGAAAAGGGCGGAAAGTGTGCGCCTGCCCCAAGAAGTAGGCAACGATATATTTATTCTTTTCGAGATAACTTTTATTTACATTTGCAATTCAAATTTTAGCAATTTCATGAATTTTTCTTGTCTTCTTGTCTCTGCTAGTAAGCTATTAGGGTGAACTTGATTGAGACTGTTTCTTTTAAATATTATCAGTTCAATGGAGGCTGTTGAAAGCTCTTCTAGGCCTTAATAGCCCATAGTCCATCCTCTTTAATTTATAAACTTGGCTAAAAGCCAAAGTAAAAGTTTTTTGATCTTGATATTGAACATGTTTTTTGCTTTTTTGTTCGATTTTTGAAGGACGAAATAGATACTTTTTCTTGTAGGTGGATGATATATGTATGTAAGTCTCCTCCTCCCACCCCCTCCCTTTTCAACAAATAACGGGGCAGTAGTACCTTTGTATCTTCTTCTTCTAGCTTCTTTTCCTTTAAGCGATTCTTTTGTTGTTTTCGTTGTTGTTGCTTTTGAGGGGCGAAAAATCGATGATTCAGAGACACACTTTTTGGTCAAAGAGCAAGCGAGATAGAGCAAGATTATTTGCAAGAAGAAGAAAGCACCCACGCACACTCACTCACACACACACACACACACACACATACACACATACACATGGTCTCAGTAAATATGTATGTATGGATACAGAGGCCACGAGTTTTCCCAATTATTTTTATCTCATATCTTTTTTTTTTAAATAATCTTCAACTAGAATCTTGCCTTTTCACTTGCACTTGAAACGAACATGAAAAAATAACTGTCAATGTGCTTTCATTTCCGCAATTTCTTTATTTAACCGTTACTCATGGAAATTATGCAACTTACGTCTCACTCTTGCGCACTTTTATCTCGAAAGAGAACCTCAACTCGACATGGCCAGAAAAAAAAGGAAACCGTTACACTCGGATTTTCCGTTTATTTGCCACTTTTCTTTTTTTTCTCTTCCTATTTTCTTTTTCTCCCTCTGTTTTTCTTTTTTTTAGGGAAGGATTAAACGGAAGAAAAAATAGTATAATTAATAAATAACGGTTAGTTTATAGATTCTAACGTTTTCTTTCTTAGTAGATTTAGCGTTCGCCTGCGCCTTCGTAATTCTCGTATTTTTTGTCGGTTTACCTCTGATTTGAACTATCGGGAAATCTAGCACAGAATGAATAAAATGTCACGAAATTCCATAGGAAGTGCTTTTTGCTAGCAGCGACGGCGACCGCGGCAGAGCGGTTATCCTTCAAAAGCTTAATGCTTAAAGCTTGCCCGAAAGCGCTTTTCCGCTTAGCCTCTCGCCCAGCTGACGCACGCCTATCGCCATCCTGTTCTTCCTGCGGGATATTTATAGCTCCAAAAGCTTTAGCTCCCCCACGAACCGAATAACGGAAGTGCCAGCAGGGGGCTGTAGCGAAAGTGAGAGAGTGAGACTAGGCGAGAGAGGGAGAACTAGGCCGAATCGATGCCCGCTGGCACAAAAACAATGCTCCCTGTCATCTACGTCACGGCGGCATTTGACACTTGACATTTCGAATGCTTTTGGCCGCGCATGCTCCGTCCTATCCAGGGACTCGCATTCAGCCCTGGATGCCGTTACTCGTTACTCGCTGGCACTGAAATTCAAAAGCACCAGGCTCCAAAGTGCCAATTGGATGACGATTGACAGGCAATTGGATTACAAAACCTCAAGGACATTCCGCCTGAGAAAGGATAGAAAGAAGCAAAGATACAGAAATCATTTGCGCACATATGGGAAACCCATAACATTTACAAGGATTTTCACAAGGACGAGAATCGGGTGACATTTGGCCAAGATATAGCCATTCCACTGGGCTTTAATGGCAAACCCCGCTTTTTGAACAAGTCTCTCCAGAAAAAATATGAAAAAATTAAAAACAAATATTTTGTTGTCACATTTTGATGCAGATTGGTGGGGAATCGATCCAGAAATCGATTAAGGTATTCCTCGCAAGAATCGGATGAGAATTGGCCGAGATATAGCCTTCCCAGTGGGCCATACCCCAAAAACCCACTTTTTTAAGGGGTCTCCCCAGGAAAAATGTGAAA
This sequence comes from Drosophila monieri, assembly GCA_035047585.1. Lineage (NCBI taxonomy): Eukaryota > Metazoa > Arthropoda > Insecta > Diptera > Drosophilidae > Drosophila > Drosophila monieri. Next base: position 5,121,018 of record JAWNPJ010000067.1, read on the forward strand.
AAAATCTGAAAAATATTTTGTTGTCAGATTTTGATGCAGATTGATGGGGAATCGATCCAGAAATCGTTTAAGGTATTCCTCGCAAGAATCTGATGAAAATTTGATAAGATATAGCCTTCCCAGAGGGCCATTCCCCAAAAACCCACTTTTTTAAGGGGTCTCCCTAGGAAAAATGTGAAAAAAATCTGAAAAATATTTTGTTGTCAGATTTTGATGCAGATTGATGGGGAATCGATCCAGAAATCGATTAAGGTATTCCTCGCAAGAATCTGATGAGAATTGGCTAAGATATAGCCTTCCCAGTGGGCCATTCCCCAAAAACCCACTTTTTGAAGGCGTCTCCCCAGGAAAAATGTGAAAAAAATCTAAAAAATATTTTGTTGTCAGATTTTGATGCAGATTGATGGGGAATCGATCCAGAAATCGTTTAAGGTATTCCTTGCAAGAATCGGATGAGAATTGGCTAAGATATAGCCTTCCTAGTGGGCCATTCCCCAAAAACCCACTTTTTTAAGGGGTGACCCCAGGAAAAATGTGAAAAATATCTAAAAAATATTTTGTTGTCAGATTTTGACGCAGATTGATGGGGAATCGATCCAGAAATCGATTAAGGTATTCTTTGCAAGAATCGGATGACATTTGGCCAAGATATAGCCTTCCCAGTGCGCCATATGCCGAAAACCCACTTTTTGAAGGGGCCTCCCCAGGAAAAATGTGAAAAAAATCTAAAAAATATTTTGTTGTCAGATTTTGATGCAGATTGATGGGGAATCGATCCAGAAATCGATTAAGGTATCCCTTGCAAGAATCTGATGAGAATTGGCTAAGATATAGCCTTCCCAGTGGGCCATTCCCCAAAAACCCACTTTTTGAAGGGGTCTCCCCAGGAAAAATGTGAAAAAAATCTAAAAAATATTTTGTTGTCAGATTTTGACGCAGATTGATGGGGAATCGATCCAGAATTCGATCGAGGTATTCCTCGCAAGAATCTGATGAGAATTGGCTAAGATATAGCCTTCCCAGTGAGCCATTCCCCAAAAACCCACTTTTTGAAGGGGTCTCCCCAGGAAAAATGTGAAAAAAATCTGAAAAATATTTTGTTGTCAGATTTTGATGCAGATTGATGGGGAATCGATCCAGAAATCGATTAATGTATTCCTCGCAAGAATCGGATGAGAATTGGCCAAGATATAGCCTTCCCAGTGGGCCATTCCCCAAAAACCCATTTTTTGAAGGGGTCTCCCGAGGAAAAATGTGAAAAAAACCTAAAAAATATTTTGTTGTCAGATTTTGACGCAGATCGATGGGGAATCGATCCAGCAATCGTTTAAGGTATTCCCCGCCAGAATCGGATAACATTTGGCCGAGATATGGCCGTCCCAGTGCGCCATATGCCGCAAGCCAATGTTTTGAAGGGGTCTCCGCATGAAAAAAATATGAAAAGATTTAAAAAAATATTTTGCTGTCAGATTGTGGGGCAGATTGATGGGAAATCGGTTCCCAAGCAGTTTGAGGTAATCGCGACAAGAATCGGAAAGCACGGAGAGGAGAAAGATATAGACGTTTCACTTCAGAGAATTATAATTCAGAGAAAGGCACTCTTGGCGTTTAATTCGTTTTAGAATAAATATAACCTTATCCTAAGCCTTAAAAATAAGTGAAATAAAATCAATGGGATTCTACGGGCTGAGGTCAAAGTGGCATGGCCAGTATCCATGCTTTTCCCCGTAGTTCCAACCTAAATCTGGGCTAACTAACAGGTGGGTGTGTTTTTTTCGGGTGCGACTTATTTTTTTTTGGTGATAAAGATCGTAATTAAGAGCCGGGCAGGTGAGTCACTGGAGCACAGTAGTCCGATGTTCACATACATATTTCATGGATTTCTGTGGCACTATCTTATCGGGGGCATAGTTAACACCACTTTTGGGTATTGGGTTCGATTTGACACGACACCTAGGTGGGACCCAGGTATGTTTCCGCTGTCTCTTGTTGTCCAACCGAAAAAAAAGCGAAAACAAACAATCCCCTGGGTGGAGAGACCATTTTCAGACCATTTCGCTCGGTTTGGTGGGCTTCCATAAAGCTATCTCTTTCCATTTCGAATTTCTCCACTTTCACAATTGAATGCGACTCTGGAGGCGGCAACTGTTGAACCACCAGGACTGTATGTCGCCGTACACCTGCGACCTGTACTTGTAGGCGGGGTCATGCAGCCGGGCGCAGAGGTCACAGAACGGTGATTTGCTAGCCAAACTGTAGTGCTCCCGCCACCAAAAGTAGCTAACATACACCGCCTGATCCCCGCCCACATAGTCCATGTGGATGGCCAAGTCGGCCACTGTCTCGAACTGATTGGCGTCGATGTAGGAATGTGGTGGCAGTATCCTCGAGTAGTCCGCTCCCCCGAACACCACCGGTATGATGTTACGCCGTAGAGCTGAGTACAATTTCTCCGTCACGTAGTCATCGCAGACGGAGTTCTCAAAGGCCAAATAGAAAAGGTAATCCGTGTCCAGCATCTCATCGCAATGGGGATCCCCGCGAGCGCAACTGCAATTTTTTTAGTTTTTATTTTAAGTTTTCAAGAAAATGGATTCCTTTAAGAGAAGGTCTCTAAAAATTCTTAATTTTCTTAAAAATATAATACTAGTAAGCCTGAGGAGTGGAGGACAGAAGGACAACAGTGGACATAATTTTAAGGACTTGAGAGATGATATTTTCGGGAATCTATTCGCTTTTTAAAAACCTCCATTTTTCGGAAACCTTTTCCAAAACTCACCTGAGAGTACCGCACTTGCCGTAAATATCAACCGTAAAGTATTCCTTTAGTTTCTCCGCCAGGACCTCTCTCCGCGACAGCGTCTTGCAATGGGAAACAAACCAGGCCGCGGTCTTAGTCTTCCCCGGCCACAGATCCCAAATCTCCGTATTATTATAGCCAGTTGGTGGCTTCCGCCAATGAGGATACGAACTTGGTGCCACAACGAGACCCGTTTCGGTGTCCACCACCTGGCCGTAGGGCCACACGATGTCCGAGTCCAGGCGATAGGTCATCGTCAGGTTGTAGAAGCCTACCTCGTCGTCCAGCCGGTGCTTGGTCTCTCCGGGCGGCTCCATCAGGGCGAAGACGTACGCTTGGTGGGGACTCCGTTGGGAGGGAACCGATTTGAAAAGGGGATACATTTCGGCGGCGTGGAAGACAATGGCATCGTACATGTCCAGACTGGGCAGGTAGTCGTGCTTATTGCTCAGTTCGCAGGTGTAGACCGGGCAGTGGAGCTCATCGTGCAGCTCCTGCGGTCCCAGGGTGTCCCACGATAGTTTCCAGCGCGGATCCCCGAAGAATTCGTTCCAGATGAGAATGGTGCGTGTGCTGGAGCCGGAGGATGGTTGTCTCTCCAGATGATCGCGCAAGATCATGTACTGATTGAGGATCGGGGAGCGGGAGACCCGATGGACGACTACAAGGGTGCCGGCTAGCAGGAACAGGAGCAATAGCAGCGGAACCCGGGACCCGCCGAGCAACCGATTCGATCGAACAGCCATCGACATGTGCCCGGGACGGTCTGATAACGGCCGGCAGTCGCTCCCCCAGCTACAGTGATCACTGGCTGGAAGGAAATAATAATTCATAGACATGTGTAGTTAAATAATCATTTTAGACAATAATAGATTCTTAATTTTTTGTTATTGATTTAAAGTTAAGCAATAGATGTAATTATTTAATAATAAGCTCTAGTAAAAAATTGTTAAGTAAATGGAAAATAAATCTCTACAACTCTCACTAATATAGAGCCAACTCACCTTTCCCTGGCAGGCAGTCTCCACTGTAATCATAGTTGGTGTTAGCCTGAAGAAGGTGCTAGGGCGATGAGGCCGGGCAATATTGATTGCCGGGCCGATAAGTTTGGGAAACTCATAGTTCCAACAAGTTGGGTAAATAAAGCGATGGCCAGATTAACGGGGCGCAGCGATAAGGCTGAGTACCTGCCTCATAGTGGACCTCCTCCTCCAGCTAGTACTCCTCCTCCCTCTTGTCCCTCCTGTTGCTCCATAATTAGGACCATTATATGACCAGGGAGTGGGTGATATCCAGACATCGTTTCAGTGTCCGGATTAGTAAAGTGAACATCACCACAAAGCCGTATACCAGGAAGGTCCGGACCAGGTTCAGCAATAGCTTCATGCTCCGTCCGCCAATGGCAACCGAATAAAAGTTGGCCTATGGAAATTGTGGGAAATTTTGATGGGAAATTGCAAAATCATACATACATACATACCCTGTGGAAAAATCCTGGGGAACACAGGTGAGAAACGGCACACTTGACGCGCCAACTTGGTTGGCTTTTCTCCAACTGGAACTCGGACTTTGTTGGATAGGTTGACCAATTTTCCATACTTTCCCCCGTCTAATTGCAGTGGTGGAGAGAAATCTCCATCAATTGTCCTAATGCCTATTCCCCCGATGTCCTGCCAACAGAATTAATGGCACATTGTCATGAATGCGCCACCAGTGGTCGACCATGGAACAATCAGAATAGCAAATACACTGGACATAATGCCGGGGAACGAAATGAGCCATCATTATAGTTAAGTGGAGGGGGCCACTAATTACCATTCGATTTGCCCGTCAATAGGGAGTACCACTAAAGGAACTAATAATATGGTGACGGTGTTAAGTGATCGACCAGTTCTGGGGATTAGGAACAAACACAAGTGTCTAGGGGGATTAGGAGTATATATTATAGCGTAAGATAGTACCAGGTATTGTATATAGAGAAGGATTTTTATCAAAGTATTCAATAAATCATAAATAACTTATATCGAGATTGTACATTTAAAAAATATTACAAATACATCAAAGAAGTCTTCGATTTTCAAACAACCTGCATTCCTATTGACACACAATACCGACTCCACCGACTTTATCTCAAGTCCATAAAAATAAGCTGATTCAGCTATAAGTTGGCCCTCCAACCACATCATTATCTTACATACACCATATGAGAGAAAGCGAGATAAGAGCAAGTACAAGATAATTTATTGCTTGGCGCACACAAAGAAACTCGGCAAATCGAACCGAGAATGTCCGAAATGTCCGCAAACTTTTCATACAATATGTTGCCAAAAAAAAAGTCCTTTGGGCTACAATTTGGGGAACAAGTTATGACGAGAATTAACACAAAAAAAAGTACACATGTTAGGGGCTAGGATTACATATTTGGATAACAGAAACACATGCTAGAAGTAAGTAAATATATAAATATATACAAGATGAACATCCGCTACAGGTCTACAAGTACATAATTATGATTACTATCACAATGGGGCCGGCCATATGCGATCATCATATGCCGCAGCAGGAGCGGTGGGTGCCTGTGCTCGGATCACCCTGCCCCTCCGACTCTGCTTCCTCTGAAATGCTTAGGGCATCCGTATCGGGACTCTGTAGTCGCAACGGACTAGAGTCCGGCTCGCGCTGGCTCAGCTGCTCGAGCATTAGTTGGGTCAGCAGCTCGAATAGCTCGGCCACGCCCTCGTTCTCCTTCGCCGAGGTCTCCACATACTGGGCGCCAACCGTCCGGGCGTACTGCATCGCCTCCTGGTGCAACACCGCACGCTGCTCCTCCAGATCAGTCTTGTTGCCCACGATGATCAGAGCGATGTCTGTGCCGCGCATTTGGCGCAGTTCCCGCACCCAGGACTTCACCTTCTGGAACGAGTCCTGGTCGGTGATGTCGTAGACGAGCAGAGCGCCGTCAGAGCCTCGATAGTAGATGGGGCCCAAGGCATGGAACCGCTCCTGTCCGGCCGTATCCCAGATATTCAGCTGCGCCTTCCGGCCATCCTCCAAGTTGACTTTCCGGGTCACAAAGGACGCCTGCAAGGTGCTCAGATGCTGCGAGTTGAACCGATCCTCCATGTATCGCAGCACCAGGGACGTCTTGCCCACACATCCTGGTGGATATTAAAACAATGTATTAATAATAATTGTAGGCGTAGATATTTGTTTGTCGCTAATTAGATTTACCTTCGCCCAGCAGAACTGCTTTGAAATTGAGCGTCGGACCGCTCCTTGGCCTGCTCCTTGTGCTCATTGTTCTTCCTCTGGCTGTTCACCGGATCCTGGGCCGCCTGCAGGGATTCGCATCGGGTGGTTCACGGCAAAGGGGGACTCGGAAAACAAAAAAAAACAGGAGGAAATTGCCCGAAAATTTTTCCAGTCGTGCGTCAAGAGTTAGGGATGGGTAAGTGTATAAAAATATCAGAGACTGTATGTCATGCTAGTTATCGATAAATACAGGGTTACTTTTCCAACACTGTTGTTTCGAAAAAAAATTAAATAAAAGAGTTTATGTAAAAAAGTTTATGGTTTTTTTTTGGTTTTAGATTTTTCTGTGAATCTTGGGCAACGCTTTTTAATCTTTAACAGCCTTTATTTGAAACACGTATTTAGTCGATTTTCTGACCCCCGAGTTATCGCTGTTGCTCCCATCTCTGAGAGCAAGAGCAGGAAGAAGAAGACAGCAAGCAGAGGACTAGGCATAATATTTTCCCCGGCTGTTTGTCTATTAAAAATTCACTTAACATGGCCTACGACCTCAAAAAGGAGTCCGAGGTGAAGGAGTACATCGAAAAGCTGGGCGTGGAGTACCGGTTCGGCTGTTATTCGGAGAAAAAGCCGGAAGGTAAGCACCGCAACAGCGGCAACACAATCACCAGACCGCTATAACCTAATCCCCATACATATAACCGAATTACAAAACAAATCACGACCTGAGATAATAGAGCTAGCCTTTTTCTTGCAGCCTGCCACCTGCTGGGCGACTATCTGGAGGGTATCAAGAAGGACTTTGAGAAGGCATCGAAGGTATACAAGTCGACGTGCGACGACTACGGTTACGCAAAATCATGCTACAAGTTCGGCAACTACAGTTTCCTCGGCAAGGGAAAAAGCGGTAGCAAGGGCGATCCCAAGGTGGCATATCAGTACTACGAGAAGGGTTGCAAACTAAACGATTCGGATGCCTGCCTGCACTCGGGCCTGTTGCTAGTTTCGCGATCAATGCCCAAGGAGATCGACCGAGACGTTGCCAAGGTTACTTCTTCTATTTATTTATTCAATAAACCCTTTACTGACTCATCTTATTGGACCCCTTAGGGCCTGGAGTTCCTCACCAAGAGCTGTGACATGAACAACGCCACCGCCTGTTTCTATCTATCCGGCATGCACATTTCCGGAGTACAAAAGAAGCCAGAAAATGCCTCGGCGACTGGTGGTGCCACAGGTGATGTACCCGGTGGCAGTGGGGGGTCGCCGGTCGGTGGCAAAAGTCAACTGAATGACTCCGATTACATTGTGCTTAAGGACATGAAGAAGGCGTTCCAGTTTTCGCGAAAGGCCTGCGAGCTACGCAACATGTATGCCTGCGCCAATCTTAGCCAGATGTATGCCCGCGGCGACGGCATCGAGAAGAACGAAAAGGAGGCCGAGAAGTACAAGAAACTGGCCCTGGAGATGCAGGACGAGGTTAAGAAGCAGCAGGAGACGCTCGGCTTCCAGCAGGGCGTTGGCATGCCAAACTGATCGTGTGCTCCTGTCACTGATCGTCTAACCCAATCTTCGCTTAGTCCAATCTTTTATTTTAGTTCGTCTCCAAGTGTATTTTTATGTTGGCCAACACAGCACACACAACAACTCACACACCACTCGACAATCCTTTGTTTCTTTTTTGATTTCTGTGTACATAGAAGGCATTTGCTTGAGGAAGATGGCAGAGACGACGATGAGAAATTCCTAGTTTTAATTGTTAAAGTTATCACGTGACGAATGAAACGAGAATCCTTAATTCTGTTGATACCTTAAATATTGAAAAAGAAAAAAAATATACAAATCAAGTCCGATGAAGGACTTAGAGACCACAAGGAGAGTTTATTTTTCGCCAACAAGGGCGGTGGCGTTATCTTTGAAAGGCTTTTCGTAACACTAGCGCGTGTTCAGTTCGGAATATCTCTGTCTGGGCATTTCTATAAATCACAGCGACACATCGAACAATCAATGAAATTTTTCAGCCATTAGAAATTGTCTATGGAGTGCATTTTCATTGTCAACCGATAGTGATAGTTATAGTTTGTAGGCGATAAGGATCGTTTTTTTTTTTATACAAACTTAATAGTTAATATAATAATGTTATTAAAATTTTAATTTAGTTATCAAATCACTACCTTAGTGTACTATATATCTTTGTATAGAACCTTTGGAAATCGGCTGATCTACTGTCTATTTTAATAGATGGTCGCTTAATTAAAAACGCTCATGTCCAATTAGTGGCTCTTTAGTCAGATCCATTCATATCTCTCGGATACAGATGCACAGATACAGATATGTGTTCCGTATACATAGGTATTGGGGTATATTTAAGTACATATCTCAGCCGAGATGTCACGTAAATCGGTGGAACTATGTTGAAAGTTAAACAGACTCGTAAATTGTTTGGCGAAGCCTTCTCTCCACAAATGGGGGCCTTGACGGATATATCCGACAGCTCTTTGCGATAAACCTTTGCGTGGGTAATGAGTAATAATATTATACATATTTTTTCCCCTCTTGGGTTTTCTGGTTAATTGAAATAAATAGAAATAAAAGCCAAAAAAAAAATATATGTAAAAAAGTAGGTGCCAAGCCCCGAAAAGCTATGGCACGAGTCTGCGCTTATCTCTAATTAGTTGATCGCTCTACCATGACTTGACCTTTACCGATCTTCTCTCATTTCTCTATCAAAATGAAATTAACAAAATCAAATGCTAAATACAAAAAAAGAAATAGTAAAAAAAGAAGAAAAATCAAATAAAACACTGACGGAACAATGCACCCCCGCACACAGTAGAAATAAATAAAAAAAAAAAATAATCTAAAAGCACAAATACTAGCATGAAAGCATGCTTTTCACTGATTGCTGGTATTAGTCGAAAAGTCAGTTAAGCGGCATTATTGTTGCACACACACACACACACCCATACCAACACACACACACATCCGTAGAACAAATCAAGCTCAGCAAATAAATAAAAAACAACAAAATCTGAGCTCGGTTTGGACTAAAGCGCTCCAAACACCGATTCAGAATCAGTTTAACGTCAACGTCGGCGGCATCAAGACAATATAACACACAAAAAAAAAAAACTAAATAAATTCATAAACTCAAAAAGCAAAAGAAAAGCTAATCTACAAAAGAAATTTATAAAAAAAAAAGAAGAGAAAGAGGCGCTTATATTTGACAGCTAACGGAAACGGAAACGAGCTTGAGATTAAGACGCGAAGTGCGCGCCCCGGAACAATACGAAACGAAACACGAACACAAAAGAGATAGAAACGCTTTTTAACGGGATCAGTCATTAGTGCTAACGGGATCTGGTTTCTTGCTAATAAGTGAGAGTGTGAAGAGCAGGATTCCAGTTAGAAAGAGATAGCCAACAGGCAAGCCATTTCTTTCCGTTCGATTTCCATTTCATGCCTTTTGTTCCTTTTCTCTGAGCTTCCATTTTGTTAAGCAGCTTTGATCATAAAAAAAAAAACAAAAACAAAATGGCCAACGTCACTAGCGAACATGTTGCTGCAATCTTGTTGCATCGAGCATCGAGCCTTGTATGATATTGTTTTTTTTTTTTTTTAAGCCGGCAAATTAATTTAATTTCTTAGTAATTTTAGAAATAGTTTTTTCTTTGTTTTTGATAATTTATATTGTTTAAAAACTAGATTTCTTATGATCATTGCTGCTTCTCTTAAAAAGCTATCGTTAAGATCGCTTGTTATCGATAACATTGTTCACAGATAGCCACGATTATTAAACGGATTATCGCAATGCAGGTTCATCTCGCCGAGGCGTGAGCTGTGTGCCTGTGTGGGTGTGGGCCTCTGTCCGTTGCTTTTGTCCGCTTGTCCGCTTGTCCGCTTGACAGTGTGTGTGTGTGTGAGGGCGGCTTCAATTGGCTTCCTCACCGGGCTTCCAACCTTCTCCGTCAACGTCTCCTTCGCCAACCCACCGCCCACCGATGCCACTTGGACTACGTGCCTTGTGGATCCGATCTCCGTACCTCCGACTACGTCTCCGTCTCCGTCTCCGTGTCCGGACCAATTGAGATACTACTTGCCGCCCACTGCCCCGCCAGTTGTCCCACTCGCACCTTAAGTGTTCTTTTAGGGGGACGGGGGCGTTTGGTGGAAAGAGGCTGGAGGCGAGCATAGAATAGAATAGAAAGGAAACGAAAAGGAAGGGAAAGGAAAGGCAAAGGCAAAGGCAAAGGCAAAGCCAAAGAAAGGAACAACGAGAGGAAAGAGAAAATCAACACCAGTGAAGTGGGAAGTGACAGAGATTGAGATTGAGATTGAGATTGAGATTGCGGTTCATACAACGGCGCATCGCAGTTTACGAGTGTCCATCACCACTACAACACCGAACACCGTGCAGCAATGGAAGACTATTGGGGTCTTAGCAGCACTACGGGTACATTATCAACCCAAAAAAAAAAAAAAAAAAAAAACTTAAAACTAAAAAAAAACTAAAAACCTAAACTAAAAATAAATTATAAATTAATAACTTAATGACTAATCCCTTTCAAGAAACTATAATCTTACAAAAAAAAAAGGTGTCCTTCTAACCCAAAAAAAGAAATATTTTTTATCATAAAAGTAAAAAAAAAAAAGAAAAGAGGAAACACAAATACCCATTCATTAGAGATTATGAAAATTAAATTATAATTTTTTTTTTTCTGTTCTGTTGTTTTTAATGTTTTGTGTGGCGGCGCCAGCGGCGGCAAAAGAAGAAACAAAAATTTAATAAATCAATTAAGACCGAACCAAATGGAATAATTTTAAATGCAATGCAATTATGTACATACAATGTGTGCGTGTGCGTGTATCAGTGTGTGTGTGTCTGTGTCTGTGTATGTGTGTGTGTGTCTGTGTGAGTGTGTGACGTCATAATGGGCTTACATATACATATACATCTATATACTTTGAAAGCTAAAGCCAAAGCTTAGCCGATATCGCCGACATCGTCGTCGGTTAGAATGAAACATTGTTGTTTTTTTGTATTTTTTTATTCTGCACGCTTGGCTCACGATCTCACAAATACATATATGTATATATATGCATACATATATACCAATAGAGTGTGCCTTTGGGTGTATGTGTGTGTGCGCGTAAACTAAGGCATATGGATCAATTGTCTAAATTGGCTCATTAAGTGAATCTTAATGACATTTACTATGCACAGCAACAATAAAAAACTGTGCCCAGCTTTTCTGTTTTTCTTTTTTTTTTTTATTTATTTATTTAGCTATTTTTAAGTTAAAGTCTTTTTTTTATGACTCTATTGGCTGTACACCCAATTGCACCATGCGGCGTATACGCAATATTTCGAGCTTGAAGCCCACTATGCGTATGCTTGATATTTTTTTTCTTCCAAAATTCTGCATTAATCTGTAACTTTTTTTTTTTTGGGACATGGGACAATCGAACAAACAAATGTGCAATCGAATAGCTGGCGATTAGAATCGTAATCGAATACCTTTTTGTGGGACAGCAAATGAAGCGTAAAGTCAAAACAAACTAGCTGTCAAAACAAAAAATAATTAAGTCGAATCTAGTGAAAATAAACAAATTAAATCTTTGACCTTTTTTTTTTTTTTTTTTTAATATTGGCTGGGGTGCAGGTAAACCCGAACATAAAAGAGCCACAGCCTCTCAAGTAAGACTAACTAACTAAAAATGGAATACACCAATACAAGCTCACAAAAACACACACACACGGGCACACAAAAACAGTCACAGGGAACAGAGATATATCCGCGTTGATCGGCTGAGCTAAAATATTTTTTAAACGGAACACAAAAGTCACATTAAAACGCATTGTCGCGCTGATTTTCCTTACTTATGTACAGAAAATGAACTTACATATGGGCATAGAAATCTCCCTCATATATATAAGATAACTATATATATATTAAAGGAATATACATATATTTTCGTGGGCGGTCAAGTCGTTTTTAAATAAAATGAAAAAAAAAAAGAACGAAACAATTGCGACAACGAGGCGGATACGTAATATGCAGTCACCTAGCCAAAGTCGCCTGTTATTTAACTTCATTTTTTTTTTTAGGTTTTAGAGTATTTTTTGTTGGAAAATCTTTGTAACTATAAAGTTGTTAAAATATTTTAAACTAGTTTTAATTATTAGGTGATTTTAGGTCATCTTAATTTATAGTTTTAAATAGTTTTTAGATAGTTACTGCCCTGAAAGGTTTATTTTAGTCAATTTATAAGTTTTGGCATTGAAAAGATAGTTTTTTAAGGAAAAATAAATAAATAAAGAGTCTATTTTATAGATTTTATAGATTCTAAAATCTAATATTTAATTGAGAAAAAACAAAAAATGTAATAATTAAATTATTTGTAAACTAACTAAGCCCCTTTAAGTATTTTAAACAAAAATCTTTCCCCCTTTTTGTGTATTTTTGTTTTAGAATCCTAAGTTTGTAAACCAAAAATATATTAAATTACTATTAAGAAAGTAATTTTTGTTTTGCAGGCACCCTCGATATGGCTTTCTGTTTATGCGTCGCTCATTCAATTAAAGTGAACTTAATTCACCGTGATTGAATGTTTTGCTGATTGTTATCCACGCTAAATTGATTATCATTAACAGCAGCTGCACCACCCCTCCCCTCCCCTCCTGCCCTCCCTTCCTTATTTATTAAATATTTTTTTCTTTTATTTATTCTCTCCAAAGGGAACGCTGCAAGTGTTGATTAAGCATTATTGCATTATGCGGGTTGACGGTTACAAAATGCGTTTGTCTCAATTGACCCCAGACTCCCTCCGAGGGGCGCAACTCCCATGACTCCATAAGACCTTACATATCACTTGCAGTCTTCGCCAGACGTGCCCCATGCTCCCCATGCCCCATAACTCCGATAACATGCCACATGCCAAAGTCAATGGCTTCGGAGAATTCTTCTCAATTATTTATCGATATTTATGCAAATTGTTGGGAATTAATGGGAGTCTTCCCTAAGGGAGTATATACAGTCTTGGCTTCTTTGAAGCCTAGTAACCTTTTGTTTTCTTTAACTATTTCATAAAAATAAATTATCGATAATTATCGATTGTAGATAGAGCCAGATAGCCCTCAAAATTCATTCGATTGGATCTGTTGTACAATGGCGTTTCATATGCTTCACTGATTACTCGTATCGTTCCGTCCAAGCTATCTAATTATTGAATATATCTCGACCTACGGTCATCCACAGTCCCCCTCTGCCATGGCCCCCATGTCTCTATCAAGTTAGGCCGCCCAATCGATTGACATTACGAGTGTTATTGTGGATGGGGAGGCTTTGGCTGTTGTGTGTTGGCTCAGCCATTTATTTATTGTTCCAATTTGCGGCTCCAAGTCGGCACCGCTTCTTGTTTTAGTGCCTCTGGTATTTTTTCTTTGGAACGGGTATACTACACATATGGGGTATACGGGTTCTCCAGCCACCTGGAGACTTTCGATGCACCTGGAAAAAAAAAAAAATCAACAATTTGGATATAATTATTACTTACGATCTATGAGTATGAGTAGGAGTATGATTTCTATAAAATAGTGTGACCGTTTAACATCTGTCCCTATGTCCGTTTGTCCGTTTGTCCGTTGAAGTGTCCGCTTGTCCGTTAATCCATCTATTAATCATCTCCCATTTATGTTTTCTTGTGAATCTGTTTTAAACATTCCCAAACAGATCTGTTTAGGCTTTTCCTCGCTTCGGATTACACATTTTTCTTTTAGTATCAGTTTCAGTTTGAATTTCAGTTTGCGGCTTCAGGTTTTGTTGTTTTGCAATTCAATTTGATGACATCAAAGGCGCATTTATCGCTTCCGCTGGCGATCGCTAGTTTGTCACATATTTGATCGATGATCAAGTACATCTAGTAGCCCGATCTAGGGGGACACTCGCCCCAAATAGTAATAATAATAGTAATAATAATAATAAGCGAGGCTTCGTATTTCGGGCTTCGTACATTTGACACACACTTGTGACTCTCGCCAGTGTGTATCTGCATCGGTACATGTAGTTGTATCCGTTCTTGTACATATATCTGAAGCTGGGGCATCACACACATGTGAATGTATCTGTATCTCGTGCAGTTTCTATTTCGGCTTCTGTTTTGAGCCGTCGATTCCTTGGGTTCCGATTCCGATCGCCAGCCAGTCTTGTGGCTTTTCTTGCAGCTCCGCACTTTCAGTTCATTACCGGCGCTTGACTTCGACACAGAAAAGCGATAAAAGTCGTGGAAAATTCGAGGAAAATACGGTTTTTCTTTTCTCCATTTTTTTTTGGATTTGGAGTGTGGTGGCTTTCGTAAAAGCCCCCCAAAAAAAAAATACAAATATCAAACAGCATGAAATGTGCGATCAAGTGATTTAATTATGTTACTATTTCTTAAGTTATTATTATTTTTTTTTTAATATTTTATACATGAAATATTTGAAAATTGATTGGAGAATCGCGGTCAACTGTTTAAAAATAATTACTACAATTGAACAATCATAGGATGATTGATGTAATCGCCTTTGAGGCCAAATTATTATTTTTTTATTTTTTTTTTTTGGCTATCCAATAAGTAGGCAACATTATTATAAAATGTGATTTTAATTAATGTGCTTGTGTGTGTATCTGTGTTTGTGATTTCCAGATATAAATTGCACTCAGCCCGCCATCGATGACTTCCCCAGAGACCTGTTCTCGGAGGCGCAAAGACAGTCCGGTGCTGTTGTACTTCATGTTATAGCCAGTTTATATTTATTTGTAGCCTTAGCCGTAGTGTGTGATGAGTACTTTGTGCCAGCAGTTGAGAAAATATGTGCAGGTAAGGGAAAAACTTAATTAATTAATATTATTTAAATATATAATGATTAAAGGACTGGTAAAGGTCTGTCTGCTTGCTTGTCTTTTTATCGGAAAGTTCAGGTTATAGTCTCCAGTTTTAAGTCCACTTCCTTATCCTTTTTGTGGATCTATAATTCTTCCATAAACTCTACTAAAATCCCCTCGACTTGTATTTACTTTTCACCTTCAAATGCCATACAGCACTCAACATGTCCAACGATGTGGCGGGAGCCACGTTCATGGCAGCGGCCACCTCCGCTCCGGAACTCTTCGTCAACGTGATAGGCACCTTCATCACGGAGGGCGACATCGGAGTGGGCACGATTGTGGGATCGGCCGTCTTCAATATCCTGGCGGTGGCCGCCTGTTGCGGCATAGGAGCTGGAATGGTACGATCTCACACATCATATTTCAATATTTCTTAAAGTCTTGTCCTTTAATGGCAGACTATACCGTTGGACTGGTGGCCTTTGACCCGAGACAGCATTGCCTATGGAGTCACAGTGGCCATCCTGATTTGTGTGATGCACGACGAGCGGGTCGAGTGGTATGAGGCCTTGATTCTGGTTTCCCTGTACGCCGTCTACCTGGCGGTCATGTATTTCGACAAGTCTTTCCAAAAATGCGCCAAAGGTAAGGGCATTTTTGTTCAATTAATTTAAGAAAAAAATATAGGTTACTCGACACACTAGTAATTAATACTAGTGACATAATACTTTGCATAATACTTCGCTTAGCGAGTGCTCACTGTATGAACAATATTACACAGGTGGCGTGAAGCAGGCGCGTTCGCGCAGCCGGTCCTCCAACTGCAGCATTCACACAAAGAACAGCAATGAAAAGGAACCAGGTACACTGCAACAAAAACATACTCTATAAGCATAACGAAACATAGGAGAAAACATGCCAAAAATACACTGAAAACATTGTACATAAAATTAAATAGATAAAGTTACCTACAAAGTAAAGAAAAAGATATTCTTGAGAGACTTGAAGATAGAGATACTGCTAATTATATTTATTAAAAAATCTATACTATATTACTATATTTTTAATAACTATATTTCATAAATTTACATATTTTTTTACTCGAGACAATTATTTAAAATATTTTTAAAATTATCCTTCAAGTTTAAAAATAAAATTAAAAATTCTATAAGAAAAATCATAAACTTTAAACCCAAGCAGTATTTTAAGCGCTTCTTTTTCATATTATACTGAAAAAAATACTAAAAGTAAATACTAAATTTGATAAAAATATTTATAAAGATAGTTTATAGAATTTATTTTTAATTTTTAAATAATTTTTTAGTTGCTATAAGTAAGAAATAATTGAAACCCCATTCTCCCCCAACCCAGAACTCGTTGAAAATCGCATTTGCCAGAACATGGCCAGCATCCAATTGAACGGAGGACTCAACAATGACCAGGCCAAGTCCACTGGCGGCACCACCACCACCTCGATAACCACCACCAGCACCAGCACCACCACCACCACCCTGTCCACGATCACCACCACCACGCACAGTGTCGTTGGTGGATCGGGAAGTGGACCGAGTGCTGCGGGAACTGGATCTGGAATTATAGCACCCATGGATACCTTGGCCGAGGTGGAGGCCCAACCGGCGACGACGACGACGACGACGGGAAATGCTGGCGAGGATCGGGAGGAGGAGGGCTACTCCCTGCTCACCTATCCCAAGGACAAGAGCTGCTTCGCCCAGTTCACCTGGCTGATAATCTGGCCGATACACCTGCTCTTCCGCATCGCCATACCCGACTGCAAGAAGGCCAAGAACAACAAGATCTTCCCCCTGACCTTCATCATGTGCATCGTCTGGATCGGATCCCTGTCCTACGTAGTGGCGTGGATGATAACGATTATTGGTAAGGATATGCCTTCGCAATTATAACTATTATCTATAGTTTTTTTAATTATTTTTTTATCAGGTGATACACTTAAGATACCCGACTCAGTAATGGGTATTACGTTCCTGGCAGCTGGAACCAGTGTACCCGAGGCGGTTTCCAGTGTGATTGTGGCGAAACGCGGTAACTAATTAAATATTATATAACTATTATATATTTTATAGATATTATTAAATATATTTAAAATATTAAAATACCCTATAACTAGGTCACGGATCAATGGGAATCTGCAATTCGATTGGATCGAATACGTTTGATATTTTATTGTGCCTGGGAGTGCCGTGGCTGATCAAGGCCGTTTTCTTCCCGATCCAGCCTGGCCAGAACTATGTGGCCATTAACTCGGCCGGACTGGAGTACTCGGCCATAACCCTGCTGTCCACACTGTTTCTGCTCTACCTGACCTTCTCCACGAACAAGTTCAAGCTGGACAAGAAGGTGGGCACCGCCTGCCTGGTCATGTATCTGGTGTTCATGGTATTCGCCTCCCTCATCGAACTCAACGTGTTCTTCCGGGTTAATCTGCCCACCTGTGGCAGGTCATGAATCTCCTCAAAAATTCCCCAATAAACTACTAAAAACCAAAAAAAAAAAAAAAAAACAATTAATAAGAGGAAAATCAAACACAAAGATGTATACCATAGATGCGGATTATTTTGTGGAGAAGAGATGCAAACACCTGGAGAGGATCAGTCGTTTAATTAATTAATATGTATTTTCTGTTCTATTCTATCTACCTTGATAGTTGAGTTACGTTATACGTTATGCTGTTATTGTAATAATACTTTTTTTTTATTATTATTATTATTATTAAAGTAGACTCTTTCACCAAAAACCAAAAACCCAAAACCCAAAAACCAAAACCAAAAAAATTAAGAGAGATGCCTGTGGAGAAGCCCAAAAACCAAATCAAATTCAATAATGTATTTATATGATTAATATATGAGATTTAACAAAGAACAAAACCATTATCTAGTGTTTCATTTATTTTTTGTATTTTTTGAACAAAAGAGGCCTTGTCGCAACAATCTCTATTCTCATTTCTTCAAATCATTTAAATCAAAATTACAAAATTTCAAGTCCTTTTTTTTACATTCATTTTGTTGGCAATGTATTTCGGCTTGGAAGGACACTATTACGAAGTGCAAGTCATTGGTAAGATAAGGATTAAGTTCAAGATAGGAGGATATTGCTTGATTATTAAAGCCAAAACTACTAGGGACTAGAATTTATTATCAAAATATCACAGTTCGAAATAATAGTTGCACGATAAGCATTTAATATCGATAATCGATAGTTTTCTTTAAGATTTTCTTTTCACAGTTAGAAATGATTGTTTAACGATAAACATTTAGTATCGTTATACGATAAACAGTTCATAAACAGTTCAACGATAAACAGTTATATCGATAGTCGATAGTTTTCTAGTGTTTATTATAACTCTTAAAATATCTCAGAGTTAGAAATAGTAGTTCAACGATAAGCATTTAATATCGATAATCGATAGTTTTCTTTAAGATATAAAAATCTTTACTATAACTCTCAAAATATAATATCTCAGAGTTAGAAATAGTAGTTCAACGATAAGCATTTAATATCGATAATCGATAATCGATAGTTTTCTTTAAGATATAAAAATCTTTACTTAAATCCCTCAAAATATCTCAGAGTTAGAAGTAATAGTTCAACGATAAAAATGTATTATCGATAAACGATAGTTTTCTCCAAGTTACCCAGAAAACGATACCCAGAAAAGTATGCTACAATTCATTCGCATGCCCTTAGATCGCGGTAGAAATCCAAGCAAGCAGGAACAAGAACTCAACTGTACATTGCCCGCCATCTTGGAATTCCCGAACCTAATGAGAAGGAAGAGCGTCGGATGGACCATCAGTGTTTTCCTAATCAGCATGTATCTGTTCGTGGGCCTGGCGATTGTCTGCGACAATTATTTAGTTCCCGCCATGGAGCGTCTTTGCTTTTGTAGGATTCATTTATAATTTATTCTTTTATTTTCTTCATACCATATTTTTCGATGTGTGGGTGGGTGTGTGGGTATATACGGAATAGTAACGATAGCATCATCGCAGCCCTGCGCATGACGTACGATGTGGCGGGGGCCACGTTCCTGGCTGGCGCTACTTCGGCCCCGGAGCTCTTCATAAACTTTATAGGAACTTTCGTTACCGAAGGCGACATTGGTATCGGCACCATTGTCGGCTCTTCCGTTTTCAATGTCCTGGTAATTGCCGCCATTTGTGGCATCCTCACACCACCGGTTAGCTTAATAGTTTTCTACAAAGAAATAATTTTAAAAAATATATTATCCTTTTTAGAGCCAACTCGATTGGTGGCCAGTGACGAGAGACTGTATTTGGTATATCATTGCCATTGCCGTTCTGACGACGGCTCTTTGGGACTCTCTGGTCCTCTGGTACGAGTCCATGGTGCTACTGATCATCTATGTCTTCTACCTGGTCTCCCTGATCCTGGACCGTCGGATTCAGGGGTGTATTCGCAGTACGATCTATTGATATACGATTTACAATATCCGATAGTCATGTCCATGTCCTTATGTCTCCTAGAGCGGCACGTGGAATCCGAGCTAATAGACGAAGATCCGATGACGCGAGAGGAAGAGCCGTTGAAGTCCTTTCGAGATCACGTTTGCGGAAAACCGGAGCTGGGCTCTCATTGCTGTGCCTGGATCTGGTGGGCCATCAAGTATCCATTTACCCTGATCTTTGCCCTAACCATACCCAGTGTGCGAAGCGTTTACTTTCTGTCCATGATCATGTCCGTGATATGGATTAGCCTCATATCCTATATGCTGTCCTGGTTCCTGACCATTGTGGGCTACAATCTGGGTGTGCCGGACTCCATAATGGGTCTAACGATACTGGCAGCCGGCACTAGTGTGCCGGAAGTGGCCTCCTCCTATATCGTCTCCAAGAAGGGTAACTTTTTACTGTATCTTAACTTTTAATGTAATAATTCTTTTTGACAGGATATGGGTCTATGGCCATTTGCAATGCCATCGGATCGAATACCATTGATATTTTAATATGTCTGGGCGTGCCGTGGATGTTGAAGAATCTTATATCCAGGGACTTTGTCCATATAGACTCCACGACCATTATGTTCACCACCGGCATGCTGATCTGCACAGTATTCGTCGTCTACTCGACATTCCTGTGCACGAGGTTCATGATTGGAAAGCCGCTCGGATGGATCTGCCTGGTCGCCTATGTGATCTTTTTGGCGGTGGCCTGTACCTTGGAGTTGGTCCTCAACGACACTGTCTACTGCGACATGACGGAGGAGAAGTACGCCTCATATCTCAACAAATTGCTCGTAACGGATCGAAATCTGCTAAGATAGTTGGAAATATAGTGAGATGGGCCGTGGACGAACCTGTTTTTCATGCGCATCCCATCACATTTCTGACTATTTTATTTAGAGTGTTAGGTCTCAGCATCTACTATAAAAAACTATTAAAAAATGTAATAACTATCTGTTATTTTTTTTAAATTAATTCTAATTAGGAATAAGGATAAAATTATTCATAGGGGATAATTTTCACAAATGCCAAGAAGAGGATCATGTAGCTTAAGGGGTCGGAAGGAACTGGTTGCCCTGCTTGGAACAGAAACTGCTTTTAAGGCTTTCAAGGATTCAAGGATAGATCGAACCAAAGAGCCAAACAGAGACCTAGTGGTAAAGGGATCATCAAACTCTATTGACCAGCCCTTGATAAAAGCAAGTACTCCTCTGGCTTTTTTAATTATTACTCAAATATTTTCATTAAGCGACAGATTGTGGTGGAAAAGGACTTCAAGATCATTCATTAGCTGCGATTAAACGTCATATCCTTACGCTTTGAGCAGTTGAGGGAGAGTAGATGGTTAGAGCACCGCAAGGCTTCAAGACTTCATGAAGATCTGATATAATTCCAATCCAAGTTAATTGATTCGTCGGCAGGTGGAAGAAACGCCTTGGAAATACATATATTGGCAAATCTATACCCGCCGATCTGACCAAACATATATATCAGCAAGGTGGTGACGTCAATTAGACCATGTTATGACATCAAGCAGCCAGAGATACTTCAATATCAGGCTGTCATTGGTAGTTCACCCGTGTAGTTGGACTCCCATAATTTATATTATTGATAAGCTATATATATTTTTTAATTTCTTTTCGCCACTTGGGTAGATTTTGTGAAGCATTGGGGATCCCTGGATGGATGTTTTTGATGTTATTGGAGATTAGAGGGCTTTGTTTGCATTGTCCTTTCCAGTCATTACTTGAATTCTTAAGACTATTATTAGGTATTATTTAAAATATATATCTTTATAATTTATTTCCTCTATCCCACTGTGTTTCAACTCCTTATGAAATCTTTTACTCCTCTAAGCAAAGTGTCTTTTTCCGGCAAATGTCACTTGAACATCTCCATGATCTTTGGCCGCATTGGCCTGAGGAAGTGTCCAGCAGCGATTAGATTTTGGGTTCTCACTTTAAAACTGACCAATGGTGAACTGGCCATTTATTATCCCCCCGAGCCATCAGATACTGTTTAAAAAAAAATAAAATAAACATTTACGAAGAAATCGGACGCGCCCACGGGTGCTTGAGAGGACTAAGTCGCCACTGGAACCGTGGAGTGGCCGGTAATCTTGATCGAACTCTCACTTACGATGTCCGGCACTGGATTGACTCGACTCCTGATAATTGATAATCGCCAATCGGCTAAAGCCACTCAACAGGCCGGCAACTATCCGGCACTTTGGCAACAAAATTAAAATGAAAAAAAATTATTATTTATTTTATTTCCATTCCTAGATTTCATTCAAAGGTGTAATGTTCAAGAATATTTTGAAAAACCAGGCTAATCGGTGGCTGCTCCCGAAAATTATTAAAAAGCTTAATCGGCTTTCTCATTAAGACTGATTATAAGCTGGACTATATAGCTCTCCGGCTAATTACTCTATAGCCAGTAATAATAATCGAGTGCCCCCCATATAAAAATCGATTAATTTTGTTGGCAGGCGCCAGTTATTGTCGACATTTTGGGCTCAAAATATATGATATGTTGGTTTAACTTTTCTTTTTTATCTTTTAGCAATTATTACTATTTGAAATTAAATGTCATTAAAAGTATTACTTAACTGGCTTTTAAGACAAACAATTATTAAGGCATTATGTCAGAGTGACAGCTGAATCTTCCTATGAAGTAATTACTGGACTTGTAGATAATAATTCTTGGGATTGGGAAACTTCCATTGAGATCGCATAGAGTTAAGGTCCTAAGTTTAGACCCTAAATTTCAGCCCGAAGACCAACTATCTTTTTGGCATTAAAATTTAAAGGAAAGAACCCCAAAATCAGTTAACGAAACTGGCATGTGCTTCGAGTACAATGGGAGTCTTTCGTCCAAAAAAGAATATATATAAAAAAATGTAGCTTATCGTAGATTTATTGATATACCCGTGTACCGATGGGACCGGACAATATATAATCGGACTCCTGCTGGCAGCTGCCCGGCCGTGCAAATGCTACGCCATTGTTAACGACGTACATACGATGACGTCTACAAATCACCGAAATGAATGCCGGATAGGGGGCTCGAAATTGAAAATAAAATCCAGTGGCGTGCTGATTTGATTAGTGCCTGATAATACTTTCTTCATTTTATTTTCTTTTATTTCTTCATTTGACTCTAAAGCCTCTTCATAAATATTGATTTTTCGATTTTTAAATATTATTTACAATCTTTTGGCTTTCACAAAAAGAAGGCAGCTTTCAAATCTATAGAAAAAGTATAGAAAAAGTATTTTTGGCATACCAGGCGTATACGTATTATTTTTTTCTTTTACGTAACTTGGTTATTCTAGTTATAACTTTTTATCTATTTTACTTTTGGTTCAATAATTAGTTTGAAATAGTTTGAAAAGCTTTTTTTTTAGAAAAGAAAAAAGATTATTAACCCATTATACCTATAAACCCCTCAATAAAAATATATCTACAAGATTGATGACAAAAATCGAACAACTTCACCATGATATTTATTTAGTATTTAATTTAAATATATTATTAGTTCAGAAAAAAGAGAATAATAGATAATTCAATGAAATAAATGTAAAAAATCCCCGATGCAAATACCAGAGACTACAAGCGTCGGCCAATAATCGGTAATTTACCGATCAAAACCGATTTACCGATTTTTTTATCGGCGATCAAAACACACTCTCTGTCAGAATGGAGATTTTTATTTTTAATTTACGACCCGACAATGCCCCCGAAAAGCCTTCCAGAGCAATAGTTCTATATATATACACTTGAATGAGACTACTTGCTCGTAAAAAAAACACTTGAGATAAATTTATAGTTGGTCGAAAGTGTAGTTACAGCTTACTATTACTTACTAAATAGATCAGAGCGTAAATATAGATTATGCTAAATTTATGAAACGCACTGTATATATGTTTATGTACATAAGTAGGCGGCGAGCAGGTCGGTAAGTGACTACTGCCGATAGATTGATAAAATGTCGGGCCAATTGTTATTTTTCCTTCTTATCAGAACGGTAACTCGTATATTAATGACTCCCCTACACACGCACACCCTGCCAGATTGAGAGGAGGTAGTGCTAGGTACGAGGTATCGACTAAGGTATACCTAGGGATTTTTTAATAAGTGTTTTCTTTGAAGCTTTATGTATTAATTGATTTTAGGTTTATGCATTATTTTTGAATAATTTTTTTTCTATATCTGTCCGTCTGTCCGCTTGTCCGCTTGTCCGTTTGTCCGCTTGTCCTTTAGTTGTGAATCACAAAGGACCTAAATCTATTTCTATTTCTAAGTTAGGATTTCTTGTTTTTCTTTAAAATAGCTAAAAGTTGTTCTTTTTTGTATTAACTCTTACCCTAAAGCCTTTTTTTTATGACTCCTGCCTGTCCGCCTGTCCGCTTGTCCGTTATTAAGGACTAATAACCTAAGGACTTAAAGATACTCTGCCATTTAGTAGCCTTAAAACTTTAATTCTCTAAGAACCTGTCACAAAATGTTGACAATATTCAATTAAACAATTATTACTTTTGAAGAATTATAGCCAAGTCATTTTGGAAATACCCGTGACATAGGTATCCTGAATTAATAATTATAGTTTCAAGTCTTGTAATTCCTTTTTCGGTTAAGCAAAATACCCGGGTCTTCCCCTCAATGTTTGCCTTCTTTTTTATTTTTATTTTTATTTATTTTTTTTTTTTGAATGAATCTCCCGTATCGTTCGTGTAGACCCCCTTGTAATTTCCCCATTTCCCCAACTTTAACGACCGATACGCAAATGTTCGGATATATAGTATACCGTATATAGCTCTTTAGGTAAAGATTAAAGAAAGAAAACAAAAGCTGGCTAGAATTTGAAAGAGAAAAAAGTAAAGCGAAGTGAAGTGAAGTGACTGACTAGACTTACTAGAGAGATATCTTTATAAAACCGTCAATACAATATGAAAAAAAAAAAAAAAAAAATAAAAAAGTTGTTCGCTCTGCCAGGGCCTCTGTCGCTGTCACCGCCTCTGCCGCTGCCGCTGCCTCTGCCTCAGTCGACGTTGACGCCGACGGTGCTGTCGACGTTTATTATTAAGACGGGCGCACGCTGGTCGCACTTAATTAGTTGTGCGATACAATTCTAGCCAAGCGGTTTGCCGGAGGAGGCCAGCAGCCGAGAAATACCGTAAACGTTCAATTCGAAACAACGATTAAGTAACGGTAAACGGTCAACCGGAAGCTAAGAGTCGGCCATTTTGCAAAAGAAACGTTGCGCATACGCCGTGTGTGATACAAAAATATTAAATATTTAGGCTGTTAGGTCTTCCAAAGCGAAGAAATCCTAAAAAGAAAGTGTTTTTTTGTTTTTTTTTTAAGCCATTGCCCTAGAAAATCTTATTTTAAATTTTTGATTTAAAAAAATGCATAGAAGTGGTGCCCTTTTCCTGGGCCTAGGCTTAATATTATGTGGCAGTCTAATAACCAATACTGAAGCCAAGGGTAAGTTTTTAAAAACTAAAATCAATTTATAAAAACATAAAATAAAAAACTCAATCTATACTTTTTAAATTTAAAAAAAAAGGGCACTTTAAAGATAAATCTCTCCCTGAGATATTTTTCCCATATTTTCATTAATTTATTTCGTATACAAATTTTAATTAAATAATATAATTAACGAGACACACTTTTGGCCAAAAAATAAAATAAATCTATGGATCGATCGATCAATCAAATGGCACTTATCCACATTCGACCGGAAATGGATGCTTCCTTGGCAATTACATTCATTTTTTATCGTTTCGAGGACTCCTGATGGATGTGTCCCAAAAATCTGATGTTTTTTGGATGGATTGGGAATGAGTTGGGTTTGATAGGTACTAACTAGCCTTATCTGGAGAATCGCTGGAGTGGCCGGCAGTGATTTACGAGGGTTGGGGAGGCGGGGAGGGATTCGACAAAAAAGTGTACATGCGATTTATGGCCCGTACATGCAGGAGGATTTTCGGATTTTCTGTTTTTGTTTCGGTTCTAGTTCAAATGTATCAATTTTTTTTTTTTTTTTGTGCTATAACTAAAACTGACAGTTCTATAGATCGTCTCTATAGATACTATAAGATTTCTTTCCAACCTGTCAGGGCTCTTTATTATTGACAGAATATTTAAGATTATTTTTAATTTAAAAACAAAGCCAAAAAAATATTTACAATTTGCTGAAATCAAGGGCATCTGTAAGACTTGAACTTGATCTTGAAAAGTTGATCTCTGCTGGCTTATTTTATTTATTTTTAAATTCTGAAAGTTCTATGGAAAGTTTTTATGAAATGTCTGATCTATATAAGGGCTAAGTATTTATTTGTTTAAATCTTGTCTGTCATACTTCCCAAGAAACATATTGTTTCTTCATATTTTTGGATCATCCTAAAATGGTTTTTGTTTAAATTAAATTTTTTATTATTTTGTAATAATATACACGCCCCAATATACAAAACCCAAACCCAAATATAGGCCAAACCAAAAGCTTCTCTCTCTCAAAAAAAAAATAATATTTTTTTAAAACTGGATTAAACTAAATTCTAGGAATATTCATACAAATTTTTTTGAATGGCAAACAAATTAGGGATTTTGATTTCTGCCAACTCACGATGATCGTAAGAGAAGACAATCATCGCCATAATCGGCTTACATAATGGCCGGAGATCGGTGGCAGAATAGTCAACTATATTGGCATTAATCGATCGGTTGGTCAATTCCCAGGTGATTCCCGGTTAATTCTTTGGAAGCGGAAACCCTCATCCCGATCTATAAATACGAATAGCCCCCGATCCCAAAATGAGATGTGATATGCGATTTAATGAGTACATATTGTATGGTTGGTGTTTGGTAATTCCGAATCGATGATTTTTCGCTGGAATGATGAAAAGGAATTCTGTTTGCTGACGTTTGTTTGCACTTTTTAGGAAATGGCATTCCACCGGAGGGGGGAATTTTTTCACTCGAAATATTTTAAATAATTCAAATCCAACTTCAAGAATGAAAACAAAACAAACCGTGTCATTACAAACCAAAGTCATCGCATCATAATTAAACAAAATGTAATTTATTTGTATTTTCCCATCGCGCTCGCTTCTTGCGATGAAGTTCGAGTTCGAGTTCGCGCACTACCAGCACTATTTATTTTAATTATTTATTTTTATTATTATTCACTTATTTGTCTCTGAGTAGTTTCTTTACACTTTGCTTTTCTATCATTTTTCTTTTGTCTCTTATTTTTTTTTTTAAATCATTTTTTGTTTTGCCGCCGCAAATAAGCAAACAACATGAGACAACACCAAGCTACATAGTACCGGAAATAAAAGTTTTTTTTGGTTTTTTTGTCTTCTCTGGACTATCCATTATATAGTTGGCATTATCTAGTACCTATTAGACATAGCCATGTGCCTGTAATCGTTGGACAAAGTCGAGTTTTCCTGAAAATGATTTAATAAATGGTGGTGTGGGAGTCACGATGTGGTTTAAAACGAGGGTTTACTCTAAATTATTAGGGGGATTTCATAAATTATTATACAAAATTATTTAAAAAAAATGTAAAAAAGGTTTTTGAAGGTTTATAGAACCTATGATTTGTTGGAAACTATAACAATAATTGAATATGATATTTGTTTACTATTTTCCTACTATATCTGGCTCTATATTAAACAGAAATTAATTGCAATTAACCAACTACCAGATCGTATTCAAATCCATTGACACTCTCAGCTTCGGATATTAATTAAAATATACTTTTTTTATTAAGCTTGGTGTCTCTGGAATTAAATGCTTTGGCGGGAAATTAAAAATTGGAGAATTAATTGGGTTAGTGGGTCCAAGAAGAAGCCCACTTTTGTTGGCCAGTGACGGCTCATAGCCATATAACTGGCGGCGAACCAATAAATCGTATTTACCAAACAATTAGCCAGGCTTTTTGTTTTATTTTTGTTTATTCATTGCATTTGCATTTTACAGAAGGGCGGGGAGGGGGAGAGATGGGGATGTGGAGTGGGAACTCTTCTGGCTGCCCTCGCCGACTTCGGTAATTGGAACAAAGAAACGATTATCGATTACCAAGCAGTCGATGGGCCTTGGCGGCGTAGAATTGCACAATATTTCCGATCGCATTGGATTCATAAATACTATATAGTATTTTATGGGCGGGGTCGCTCTAGGTCTGGGCTCTGGGCTCTGGGTTGCCTGGGCCTTCCCCCGTAATCGCCGACTTAGCCCTGATCGATAGGGCTCTGGGCCTTAGCCGCAAACAAATTTCCCCGATTTCCGCAAGTACGGAAATCGTACGTTTTTATCGACTAAGCGAGAGTCACTTTGTCTCTGGGCTGGCTTTGGTGGCTCTGGGTTTTCCAAAAGCATCTCATAAGCGTTTTCACTTAGAGAAAATATGTGTTTAGTTATTAAATATATTTTTATGATTTATTTTTTGGATCATTTTGGAAGATATACACTCCAAGATGTAAAATATAAACCTTTTAATGATTTTTTATATGAGACCTCCCTACAAGAATTTATAAATAATATTTAAACTTAATAACTAAAATATATATCTACTCAAGAATATTAATTTTTAAAATTAAGAACCATATTTAAAGCCTTAAAGCCTTAAATCTGACAATGACCTATATTTCTCATGAAAGAAAATTCTTGGCCAACACTTTTCCCGGCGATTGTTTCAAGTGTTGTGCTTAGAGTGTGTGTGTGTGTGTGTGGTAGGAGTGTGTGTCTCCGGGCCAAAAACAAGTTCAATAAACTCGTTTGCTCGGCTCCGGCTTCGGGCTCTTGGGCCCTGGCTAGTCGTCGGCGACACGTTCTGCCACTTGCCACTCCGAGTTGGTAGTTGCATTCCATTGCCAGCTGCAATGCCAAGCCAGTGAGCCAGGCCAGTTAGTCAAGACTTTTCTTCGCGGCGAGTCATGCGAGTGGCAAGTGCAAGTGGCGCGTGGAAGGCCCATAATTGTGGTTGCAACTTTGATCGCGCATCTGACCCACTGAGTGGTCTGAGAGCAGGGAGTATGTAAGATCGCCCAGCTTTGTCTTCATTTATTTTATATTTTTTTTATTAATCGTCTTAAATTTAATTATTCAATTTAATTGTGAACAATGTTGCAGCTGCAACAGTTGCGTGTTGCACAGTTAAAAAAAAAAAAAACAAAACAATTGCAAATCAAATGCCGCCATCGAGCGTATCTCGCACGTGAATTTAGAAGAAGTTTCTTGAAATCGGGTCAAGAGGTTGCTGACGTCACTTGGCAACAAAAACAAAGAAACCATTTCAATTCCAAACAAGTTTTTTTATGTTTTTTTATTTTAAGTTTATTCAAGTTAAGGCCTAAAAGTTGTAAAAAGAAAACTGCAGTGGCCTTATTTTCTCAAGGAGAGTTTGAGGCTTTTGTTTGGATTTCTACAAAAAAATACGAAAGGTGTTTTAATTTAAAAAAGAAAGTAACTGTAAGTGTTAGAGTTTAAGAGTTAGAGACTCCCAAACAGGCGGACAAGCTAACGGACAGGCGGACAAGGGTTGGTAATAGAAAGGATGCTCCAGTTTTTCTTAAATATTTTAAGAAATCTTAGAGGATTTAAGGTTCTTAATCCCAATTTATGGCTCTTAACTATAGTATTTGAGTGATAACCTCCCAAACTCACGGACAAACCAACGGACAGACGGACAATGTAGATTTTTGCATTCTTGGCATCACGTTTTCGCATCGTTTGTGTTAAAAAAAAAATGATTAATTAGTGCCCCTGATCAGCTTATCAGTGATATTACCCGAGATGTCGACATGGAGCTGATACGAGGAGTATCTCTTTACCGGGAAGAGGGACTTGGTCAACAAACAAAAACTTGGTTAAGTGAAACCGAAATGCCAGCGAACGGGGCTGGCATTGGCAATTAATGGCTGTATTCGTATTTGTATTTGTACTGATGGCTGACAAGCTGGCTGGCTATGAGGGGGTGTAAAAAAATGAATGATAACACACTGGCCCAGACCCCAGACCCCAGGGCCTAGACCCAGACCTAGTCCGAGAGAAGAGCCCGACCACGACCCTGCCAGAAAGGGGGGGGCTATACTCTATATAACGATAAGGCACAAACCTGGGGGAGTACGATCTAGGGGGGTGTACCATCATAAAACAATTACAAAAATACAAAGCCAGACAAACATAAACAAATCCTCATCATCCGATCGTCATCATCGTCGTGCAAAGTGTCCATGACTGTCGGATTTATTTTGGGCCGTCAATGCAATTGCTGCTTCCCGCTAAAAAGTTAAATGGCAAGAATGGGAAAACAAAATATAAACAAACTGGTATCAGGCTTAAAAAAAAAAATAAAAAAAAATAATAGTCAAAATGAATCGAATTTAGTGCCAATCAGAACTCACAGCTAACTGGCATCCGACTTAATGGCAGCTATGGGCTATGGCTATGGCTATATAATTGGTTATCTGACCACGATTCGGAATGGAATGTTTTTGTTTTTCCGAGTTCTGGGTCTTATGGCTTTTCGTGCGAACTCCAGAAATTATAATGAAATCTGACTAACGATGATCCCACGAACATTTATCCAAAAAAGCCTTAAAAAGATTACAGAGCTATTACTTTTTATATCGATTGTTCTGAGATTGTTCCAAGAAGACGCTTCTTTTTTAGCTTTCTTTTAAAGCTTTAAGGTTCCTAGAATATGCTAAGGATTCTCCATTTTCTACAGTTAAGTCTAACAATCGATAAGAATCGATAGGCATGGCTTAGAACAAGATCTTAGGGTTCTAGGATACCTAAAAGGTTCTAGATTTTTGAAAGTAAAGTGCAAGAATCGATAGAAATCGATAGGCATGGTTTAGAACAAGATCTAAGGGTTCTAGGATACCTAAAAGGTTCTAGATTTTTGAAAGTAAAGTGCAAGAATCGATAGAAATCGATAGGCATGGTTTAGAACAAGATCTAAGGGTTCTAGGATACCTAAAAGGTTCTAGATTTTTGAAAGTAAAGTGCAAGAATCGATAGAAATCGATAGGCATGGTTTAGAACAAGATCTAAGGGTTCTAGGATACCTAAAAGGTTCTAGATTTTTGAAAGTAAAGTGCTAGAATCGATAGAAATCGATAGGCATGGTTTAGAACAAGATCTTAGGGTTCTAGGATACCTAAAAGGTTCTAGATTTTTGAAAGTAAAGTGCAATAATCGATAGAAATCGATAGGCATGGTTTAGAACAAGATCTTAGGGTTCTAGGATACCTAAAAGGTTCTAGATTTTTGAAAGTAAAGTGCAATAATCGATAGAAATCGATAGGCATAAATCGAAACTACGTTTAAAACTACCTAAGATCATCACCTAAGATTATCATTTACAACAAAATGACTATTATTTCTAAACAAAATAAATCTTAATATTCATAATATCCCACTCACGTTTATAGCTTTTTGTTCTATTTTCATGTCTGGCGATAATTTTGTTATGAAACTTGAAATAAAAGCGATTTTTAGTTGAAAAAAGGTGTCTAGGCTATGGGACAGAATAGCTTTGAATAAATTGTGTTTTAGGAGATAAGAAAAGATCAGAGATACTATAACTAGTAAATAGTAACTGATTCTATTGCCGAATATACCCTGTGACTTATGATTGCCGAATATACCCTGTGACTTGAAATAAAAGCGATTTTTAGTTGAAAAAAGGTGTCTAGGCTATAAGACAGAATAGCTTTGAATAAATTGTATTTTAGGAGATAAGAAAAGATCAGAGATACTATATCTAGTATATAGTAACTGATTCTATTGCCGAGTATACCCTGTTGCCTGATTAGTCGATTCTGATTGCGATGTCAGTCTGATTTCTGTTCGTTTTGTGCCTTTTCCGAAACTTAATCTTATCGTTCCGCTGATTTTTTTTTTTTCAAAAGTCCCAGGGCTGAGATATAAGATCTCACAAAAGTCTGATGACAAATTGATTAATTGGTTTCTCGCCTTCAGCTGGCAACGAGACGAGTTTCCTGGAGACATCTTTACGGTATTTTGACGAGCAGCTACTCCTGGACATCCTGCCACGTGCCTCGTGTCCTGGCGAAAATGAGGGCTCCCCCATGGACGAGTTCGCCGACCTATTCACGGGTAAGTTTTAACCAATTTCCGTATTTTTTTTTTTGTAGATAAGATGACCCAATATACCGGATTACTGGTTGAACTTGAACTTGTCCGGGTGTCCGCTTGTCCGCATGTCCGCATGTCCGTTGTCTTGGCCCAATGTCTTTCCTGCTTTGCTATCACTTTACCACCCGACTGATAAGAATCCAATTCAATGGCCAATAAATCAGGCATAGTCTGTTTATAGAGTCATCACCTGAAAGCAGGAGATTGGAGTTACTTGCGGACAAGCGGACAAGCGGACACGCGAGACTGTCATTTGGGGAAGTCTTATCGCTTTTGAACTTGAATAGCATTCGCACTACAGACCACTTACAACCCAGATGTACGGCGATATCTGTGGAGGGAACGGGTCTAGATTTTAATAAGAGCCCCGATAAGATTTCGACGGTAAGAAAAATGGAAAAAAAAATATATATATATGCGAACTGAATGGTTGGACCTAAAATTAGGGAGTGACTGGTGGGGGGATCGATATCTAATCCGTTGCCAAGTGATTTTTGGATTGGATCTGGTGGGCGGTTGAGATCCCTTTGTGGTAAGGGAAATAGCCTCCGACTAGTTTATTGTTTTATTTTAGACTTTAATTAATTTATTTGCTTTTTTTAATTTAATTTTTTTTTGTATTCCAGTGGAAGAACTTCGCCAGGGCTGGGTGGTCCTGCACGTTTTTGCGGCAATCTATTTCTTTCTCCTGCTGGCGATCATATGCAATGACTACTTCCTGCCCACCGTCGAGTGCATCTGCGAGGATCTGCATTTGTCCAAGGATGTGGCGGCTGCCACGTTCATGGCCACAGCCACCTCCATGCCAGAGTTCTTTACGAATACGATCAGTACCTTGATCTTGGACTCGGACATGGGTCTGGGGACGATTATAGGGTCGTTGATGTTCAATACCCTGGGAGTGGCGGGATTGGCGGCTCTGGCTATTGAGAAGGTGAGCTATTAATGGACAACAAATTGCTTTTCACAACTAATATCCACTCCTAATAGTGGCTAGACTATCTAATAAGTGAATCATAGTCATATAAGAAGGATAAACTAATCAGGAATGGTTTGAAAGACAAACACGAGGACACTCGCTATCAGTTGATAAAACCCATGACATACTCCCCTAAAAATAGCCTTTTCCATTCATATTCAAAGTTTGTAAATTTCCGGATCGATAAGACCGTTAATCAAAGTACCATAAGAATAACTAATTTATGAATTATAAACAGTGACTAATCTCGTGGAATTCCCTGTATTTTTAGCCCGTACAGTTGGATTGGTGGCCCATTGCCAGGGATTGCTTCATTTATATTTTCAACACGATTATCCTGCTGGTCCTGGCCTGGGGCGGCAGCATATCCTTCACAGAGTCCTGCATTATGATGGGATTTTTGGTGCTTTATTATTTGATTACCTTCAATAATAATAAGTTTATGCCGGCGATTCGGGTGTTTATTGAGGATCGTATGAACTGCTGTTTCTCAACGCGATATGGTGAGTTTTAGCTATTTTTTTTATTAATTTTTAGCTATTTTTTAATTGTTTTTTAAACTCTCTTTTAGACCTGACGGAACCGCCAGAGAACAGTGCCAAGGCTCAGCTGCCCCTCAAGAAGGATCCCCTGTCTGGGGATGGTCTTTTTGTGGTCAACCTGCCGGAGAATACCTCGTCCATGTCCTCCACTGCCAACCTCACGCATCCCAAGCATTGTAGGTTTTTTTTTAAAGAGTTTTTTGTATAAAAATTATTTATAATTAATATTTTTTTTAAGGGAATGGAGAGGACGATGATGATGATATGCCGGAAAGCATTTATGCCTTTCCCCATGATGCCTCCTGTCTGATGAAGTTCTGGTGGATCTTCGTCTTCCCCATCAAGTTCACCCTCTCCTGGCTGATTCCACATCCCATGAAGCACCGTCGCCTGTATCCCTTGTCCTTCATCATGTGCATCCTGTGCATTGGCGGGAATGCCTATCTGATTGTCTGGATGTTGACGGCCTTCGGTGTGGCTATTCATGTGCCCACCATTGTGATGGGTCTGACATTCCTGGCAGCCGGATCCACGATGCCGGAAGCGGTCTCTAGTTTAATATCCTTAAGAAATGGTGAGTTTTTTTTTGCCTAAAAAGTAAGAAAATTATTTAATTAAATTAAAAATTTGTAGGTGAAAATGGAATTGGAGTGTCGAACTCGTTGGGCGCCAATTCGCTGGCCATCCTGCTGTCCTTGGGCGTGCCATGGTTCATCAAGAACTGCATCCATTATGGGAGCGGGGAGCCCCAGCAGGTGGGCACCCAGGGCATCGAGTACAACATCCTGATCCTGATCATCTCCACCATCGCCCTGTTCATCATCCTCAGCTGCAGCGGCTATCGGCTGACCAAGCGAGTGGGCGTGGCCCTCTTCTCAGTCTACGGCGTCTTCATAGTGCTCCAGATCCTGATCGAGATGAATGTCTTCTTTCCCCGCGTCTGCAGCAGTTAGTCCTGGCCACAAACTAGAAGAAAGAAAAGAAAAAGAAAAACTGGTGCTGGCACCAGGAGATTATCACCAACAAACCTATATATATTATTATATATTATTTGATTCGCGTTTGTATTTTTTTTTTTGTTTTTTATATGAATAGTTTACGCTTTGATTATTACGTAAGACTGTCTTTTTTAGGTTTAGATTAGATTCCGGCGACTGCGGCGATTTCTATTTATTGCTCGCATTGTATATAGTGTATGTATATAGTGTATATATATAGTATATCCATGTATATATATCCCCAGTAGCCAGTAGGACGATCCACAAATGCTTCAACCGTTGCCAAAGCCCAAAACGAGATACTAGCAGTTAAGAAACTAAGTGCCCGCCAATTAAACACAAACATCTTCCTGCCGAGGGACCTTATTTCGATTAATCTTTAAACAAAAATAATCAAAAAAATAATCAAAAGAAGAAATAATAATTACAAAACAATCTGTTGATATTGCGATGTATGTGTAACCTTTAGGAATTATTTGTTAACCCTTGATAGTGACACTCCTGATACCATTGTTATTAATTTATAAATATATTCTAAGACAAATATTATCAAATCGCTGTTTTCAAGTGGGGGGGCACTCTCGAGTGGAACTTGATTAGCTGCAAAGGTTTCCCTTATATACAAACACACACTTCGATTGGCTTTCACTTTGCTTTTTTCTTGAATTTTATATTTTTTTGTTTTTTTTTAGAGGGATTTACAAGCCCTGCGCT
Organism: Drosophila monieri; assembly: GCA_035047585.1. NCBI lineage: Eukaryota > Metazoa > Arthropoda > Insecta > Diptera > Drosophilidae > Drosophila > Drosophila monieri. The sequence continues at coordinate 5,155,856 of JAWNPJ010000067.1, forward strand.
GTGGAGGAGTGGAGTGTGTTGGAGTTATACATCACAAAACATAACACACACAAATAAATCATTAAATGAGATCAAATATTTGGCGACCAAGTACACCACACACATTACACACTGACGAACAATTACAAATATTAGCAATTATTGGGAAATCATAAGCGATTCAAGGACAAAAATACTATGCTAATCCATTGGTGTGTATCTTAGAGATATTTATGTATATATTATTATTATTTATGGGAGATTAAATCGTTTTTGTTTGCTCACTCGCATTGTGGGCAAAATGTCTTGGATTTTGGAGTATTCGGGATCAAAGGGAGGGGGAATCGGAAGTTGGAGAGCGGAAGTACTAGCCACGCCTGCTAGCACTTAGAGTTAGAGTGTGCATTCTGGCTTAGTTAGCTATACACTAAACACACACTAAACACACAACAACACATCGCGCACAACAAGTTTTAGAAACCTGTTGGAAACTAATACACAAGTGTGTGTCCTGCCAGCCTCCTCCTCTTCCGCCTGATCATCCTCTTCCACCGTAAACAAATCAGTCTGAGCAATTACAATTCAAATGTGCCTGTTACAGCTTTCAGCTGCCGCCTAACAACCTGTCTTCGAGCCCATTGGCACAAATCCTAATCGATATGCTGGCCGCATACGGATGACTGTGCTCCAAGGATCTAAGCGCCACGATGAGCAGCGATAACTAAGCGTCATCGCCCAGCCTGGGACATGGGCGATGGCTAGTGATACTCCTGATGGTGGAGGTGCTATCGATGATGGGAGTTCTATCCCACAATTAGGTGCAGCAGTGATGTCCATTCTTGACGTAGTAGTTGTGCATGGCAACGGTGCCATTTTTGCTGTAGCTACCGCTGGAGGAGCTGCCATTGTACTGCATGCAGCTGGAGGTGTTGCCTCCGGTGCCAGGAGTCGAACTACTCCCAGCAGCATTGGCCTCCTCTGGGCTGGGGGCCGCGTCGAAGGCCTTGATGGGATTCTGGATGATTTTGCAGGTAAACTGACGATGCGGTCCCGGTTCCTAACAGTAAAACATTATAAATTATTATTAGAATTATTATTTTGTAGACTTACCTTGGGTTGGATGGGGAAGCAGCACCAAAGGATGAAGGCTATGAAGGCCACCAGCGTGCCCACCAGCAGTATAAAGTCTTCAATGGTCTAGAAATGGATATATTTTACTTTATAGATTATTAAAGTAGGGTTTAGGAGGACTAAAGTCGGAAAAAAGACACTCAAACACCATTTCAGGGAAAAGTACCGGGTATTATATCATTTTTTTAGGACTTTTAGCTTATATATGGAACAAAGAACATAAGGACAATTAGATAAAAGGACATAGCTTAGTTTTAAGTAAGAATTTCTATGAAATAAAAGTATCAAAGACCTATAGGACATGAAAAGCATCCAATAGAGCGTCTGAGTAGTACCGGGTATGAATAAAAACCTATCTATACCCATAATCACCTGCTACCCCTTAAATCCATATTATATATAGATACCCCCACACTTCACCTCCAATTGGAAGTAATTTTGTAGACATCTTCATACAAGATAATTGATTTAAAGCCAACAATTCGTTGTGAGACCAATTAGAATTTCCCAGACAACAAAAAACAGTGCCTCCCTTATGTTTCGTCACAGAGCTGACAAATAAAGCCAATCTTTGGGGTATATAGTATAGGAATATACTCTTCACTTACCGGCTCCTCGCCCAACAAAACATGATTTATCAAATAAACGAAATCATCGAACGGTGTCATATTTTTCTGGGGGGACACTGACTCTGGCTCTACGGGTCCAGTGCTTGCAAAAACGCTTTAGTTTTTGGCTTTAGCTGTTTCGTTTCCTATTTTGTGGAAAGCGGCTTATTACGGGCCGTTGACGAGGAACAGCATGTCCGCTGTCCGTCCGGATTATTTGGTAATCACGGGCATGGCCACCGAAAAATCGGCAGATAGTTTTTCACGATTTTTCCCCAGGACAGCAAAGTTCGGCCTCGCGCCAGTGTTGCCAGACTGGAGTTCTGCCCTTAAGGATGTGGCCACCCTGCCGGTGGTCTGCTTAAATACCGACTCTTAAAAATATACTACACTTATCGATATTTTTTTTTAAATATTAAGCGCTTAAATTAAATATTTCAAAGGTGGCGGGCTTTTACTTTAATTATTTGAGTTTTTTGAAAGAAATTTGAGAAGAAACATACATTTTTTAGAAATAAAATACTGTCGCTAAAACTTATCGATGATTTTCCTAGTATATCCTTACAAATGCCCGCGAATTTTGAATTTATTCAAGAGCTTTTACACTTCTAATATGTAATAATCCCTCCCTTTAATGAGAAACACCTTTAATTTTTATATTTTAATCAATTGTTATGCAATTTATTTTATACGCTATGTAAATATAATTTGTTCACAACTGGTATATAATTATTATTTCCATTTTTTTGTTTTCTTATTTTCGTTTTGATTTTTAAGCAGCTGCTTTCAACAATTGTTTCGTTTTCGTTTTCGTGTTTGTTTTTATTTATTTTTTATTTTTAAGGGCAAATCGAAGAATCTGCTCGCTATATAATTTAGTTTTGGATGATTCTGCGAGAGTGGCTCGTATGCATGTATTTATTTTTTATTTTTATAATTGTAATTCGGCTTAGCTACAACTAACGGGGGCGACTTTAATGTTAATTTTAATTTATTTTTTTCTGTGCACACAGGGCGGCACAGGTGGGCGCCGCGCCCCTCTTCTGCTCCCACCCCAAACGATCGATCTTACTTGAATTATTTTATATTTTTTATATATATACTTTTTATTTGTTTTTATTTTTTGTTTGCTTTTAGAAATGTTAACAAATTTACAGACTTATATTGTTATTTCAATAATCATGTATTTTTTTTGTTTTTATATAAAATACATATATACTATACGTATGTATAGGCATATATGTATTCATATATTGTTTATATATATGTATGTATAGATGCATTATATAATATGCATTGAAATGTGTCAACAGGATGTTTTTTTTTTCGTTTTTTTTTAATGAGGGAAAATGGCAGTTAAAAAGGGGAAAACCAGAATTATGTCCTCTTCCATCATCGGTCGACTTAATTTTATGTAAAAACTGATTTCTCTAAAATTCGTCTTACATTCTCGTTAATATCATTATTTTTTCTCCATTTTTTTGTTTTTTAAAGTAAGAAAAAGTGCCACTGGAACCCACTTTTGTTTTTCTCTCTCTGTATTTCATACGTTTTTTGTGTTTAATTGCATTTGATTTTTTATTCTTTATATGATTAGGTAATAATTTACCATTTTGTGTGTTTTTATTTGTTATTTTTTAGAATTTAAATGCTATAAGTAAATACCTGCCTGCCTAAAAACTTTTGACTTTCCCGCCATTTTTTTCTTTTTTTTTTTTGTATTACTTTTCGATTTTCGAACCCGTCACTCGCTAACTTGGCTTTTAAAAACTATTTTGGCTTATTCCCTTAGATACTCCAACTACACTACACTACGTACGTTTTATTTTGACTTAAATAATACACTCAAAAAAATCCAAAAAAATATTAATCCATTTTTTAAAACAACATACACTTACACAAATACACACACACACACACACACACTACAAACACACAGAGAGACACATTTCTACTTAAAGTTTATATTTAGAAGATCGCCTATATATTCTATACATACAGGACCTTCATCCTTGCTCCTTTATAGAGTATAGTTTTGTTTTTTAATTTTAAATATTTGTTAACTTGGCTAATAACTCTTGAAATATTTGTTTTCAGTGCAAGCTACAACAAAAAACAAAATGTGGGTGGTGGGCGGTTGTTTTCTGTCAAGGATTGTGGAATGCTCCGAGCGAGATAGATAGATACGGTAAGAGTATAAGAGCGAAAGAGACGGTTTCATAGGTGGTGTTTGCAAGTGTGTGTGTTGGGTGTTAGTTTTTAATTTTAATTCATTTTAATTTTTATTTGCATCTGCACAGCAGAGAGAATAATTTCAGTTTTTTTCCTTAATTTCTTTTTTTTTGCATTTCGCTAATGGGCACACCTGCGGTCAAAATAATGGCGCTGCCATCTCTGAAAATTATAATATAAAAACCCTTAACTGTGTGTTGTCATTTTTTTTTTATCTAAAATGGTTATTATTTTTTATTTGAAAAAAAAAATATTTGTTTTAAAATTTTCATTAGTTTACAATTTATTTTTAATTTTGTTTTTCGAAATTCTAATGGCACTACAATTATTTTGCCCACGACTGTACTTATGTATTGTATGTGTGTGTGTGTGTGTGTGTGTGTGTGTATGTGGGTTTGTTTTTATTTTTTAGTTTTTATTTTCTATATAAAATGTTTGAGTGTTTTTAGTTGCTGTGCTTACAACTTTTTTGAGTTTTATTTTTTGTTCGACTGTGCGTGTTCGAGTGTGACATTGTTTTAATATTTTTATTTTTTATTTTTTTTTGGGCAATTGCAATTTGTTTTAATATGTATATTTTATTTTATTTGTTTTTATATATATATATGTATATTATATATATGCTGTATATATGTATAGTTGTATATAAAAGAGCATTTCGTTTCGTTTCATTTAACGCCTAACAAAGTTTCACGATCTCGAGTTCGAGTTCGATTTCGTTTCGTTTTTTGTCATTTTTTTACGTTTTTTTTACGTTTTTTTTCTCCCATTTAAATGCAGTTATTGACCTGAACATTGTTTTTGTTGCTTTTTTAAAATTAATTAATCCTTATTTCCATTTTCCACGCTCTATATAATAATGTTATGTATTTCTGTATGTATGTATGTATTTTTTGTTAATGCTTTTTTCTTTTTTTTAAATGTATATTGGAATTTATTTATTCGTTTGTTTTTTTTTTTTTTTTGTTAAATAGTTGAACAACTTTTATGGCTTTCACTTTGTTTTTATTTTTTATATATGTATAATTTTGTTTATATTTTATTTTTATTTCATATTGCTTGCTTCCAAGAACTTGAGTTTCTTGCTTTTATTTTTTCTTTAAGTGTAAAAACTTGTAATTTATTTTGGTTTTTTTTTGTGAAATGTTTTCCTCTATAACTCTTTCTTTTTCGTTTTTTCTTCTTCATTTGTTTATTTGGTGTTTTTTTGTTTTTGTTGTCTTGTGCTTTGTTGCTTTTGTTTTTTTCTTTTTGTTTTTCTTTTTTAGATTTCTGACGTCACAAAAATTTTACGTACAATGTCGCTGTGGTTGTTGTTGTTGTTGTTGGTTCTCGCAACGGATTCTCAAACAAAAAATTAATTTAAAAAAAAATATTAAAAATAAAAGGTTTATGTGTTCTCTTGCAGTAAAAAAAATATATATGTACACCGAGAAAAAAAAATTATGAATAAATAAAAACTCACACACTCTTTGTTTGATTTTAAAACAAAAATTCGAAAGCTACAAGCGATACACTGCAAACAATCCGGACAACCTTAATTATTAAAAAAAAAATAAAAGTTAAAAAAAAAAATATTGCTCTCACAGCGTATCGAACTCGAACTTTAGAATTTTTGTGATTATTTTTCGTTTTAGTTTTTTTTTTTTTTTTGGGTCGGGGCTGTTGAAGGCTTACAATATCGCGGTTCGTAAATAAATAATTGGCGCTTAAAACTAAATCGTTGGCTTAACTTTAAAATATAGGCTTTAAAATATACAATCTATGAATAGTGCTCACAAATAAGTATTTGTTAAATGTTTTAATGGTAATTGTCGGTACTAATTTTAATATATATATAACAATAGGCAACAACACAGAGCAGAGAACTGATGTAGGTTATGTGTGTTTTTTTTTTACTTTTTTTTCAAGTAATTTGGCGCGAAAGGCAGAAGCGATTCAAAAAAATCATTGGTTGGGAATTATAAGAGGAGTTTCAAACTCTTTTTTTATTTTTTTTTTTAATCGCTTCTGTAGCAGCCTTTTTTTTTCTTGTAGCAGCTTTTGCATTAAAAATCAATCAGGAGATTTTTTCTTTTTTTTTTTAAATATTAAATGTGTGTTTACTTTGTGGGCGTTTTTTTTGGCAAGTGTATAAGTGGGTGGGTGTGTGACAGAGATAGAGACAGGACTGGACTGGGCTGGGCTGGGCTGGCGGGTGGACAGAGATAGAGAGACACGACTTAAGCTAAACACAAAAACAGGCAGGCTTTTGGATCCTTTTTTTTCTGAATTACATTTTTGGGTTTTTTTTTTAGTGTATTTTTTTCGATTGGTATTCCGTATTCTTTTTTTTTTCTTGAAAATCGATATCGAATCCGCCACGTTTGCATCCATTTTGAATCCCTCAACGCGTCCGCCGCCTGGAGCTACCGTTCCGACCGTTCTGGTGGTGGGTGTCCTGGCGCGGATTGGACAATTCTTATGACGTCTCTAAAAATCATACCTTGAAGGTCTTTTCGCGTCGATCCCGCTGCTGTTGCTGCTGCAACTGTTGCAACTGTTGCTGTTGCTGTTGCTGCTGCTGCTGCTGCTGCTGCGAGTCTCGCTGATGGTGTTCCCTTTGGTGCGAGTGACTGCGATGACCTCCGCCCGTGTTGCCACCTCCATTGTTGCCACCAGCAGGTTGCAGCATGGAGCTCATGGACCCGGCACTGCAGAGGGCTGTGGAGGTGACATCCTCGCAGGCATAGCTGGCGATCCGATGATCGCTGCGGGATCTCTCCCGATCGTGACTGCGATGGTGATCCTGGCTGGTGGCTCCTCCTCCTCCTCCTCCGGTGGCTCCACCTCCCGTAGCAGTCACCACGCCGTTGCCGCCGTTTCGTTTGCTGGGCGCAGCCTGCTGCTGGGATCTGCGATTCCCGAGCCGCTTCAGCTCATAGTCCCGGGCATCGGCCACATCAAACGTGGCCGCCCTCTGGCCCGTCTTGCTGTGCTTGCCCCCTCCCAGACCCGTGGAGGTGGTCTGCATCTCGTACGCCTGCGGGTAGTACTCATCGTACTCGTGCTCCTCACAAAGATTGGCATTGCAGGTGATCTGCTCTCGCTCTCGCTCCCGATCTCGATCTCGCTCCCGATCCCGATCCCTATCCCGATCTCGATCCCTTTCCCGCTCGCGGTCTCTCTCCCTTTCCCTTTCCCGTTCGCGATCTCTATCCCGCTGTTCCCGCTCCCGGCGATTCTTCTTCGGCGGCAGGGGTATGGGCGCCTGCTGGCCCTGCGCCTGCTGACCTTGACTCTGTCCTTGGGTTTGGGTGGCCGCCGCTGCGTGCAGCGATGTGGATGAGGCGCCGCGTCGCACCACATCCACACCGCCGCCGCAGCAGGCGCACTCCTACAACTCCGTCACCGAATAGAGATCGCTGTGGTTGCTGATCGCCACACTGGTGGCAGCTGCCGCAGCGGCAGCAGCTCTCTGTTCCCCCCGTTTCAGGGATCTGTAGAACATGGCCTGTTGCTGCTGTTCTATCAGCAACTGTTGCTGCTGTTGCTGTTGTTGCTGCTTTGTTGAGAAGTTGTTGTTGTGCTGTCGCTGGTAGAAGGCCTGTTGTTGCTGCTGTTGTTGCTGTTGCTGTTGCTGCTGGTGGTAGCTGCTGTCGTAAGAGTGCTGCTTCTTGGTGATCAGCTGACTGGGATACTGCTGCTCTATATAGCTCCGGGCATTGTCTAGGGTCTCCGCTCTGCGGGGTCTCTCCCTCTCTCTCTCCCTCTCCCTTTCCCTCTCCCTTTCCCGCTCCTGTTGCTGCTGCTGTTGCTGTTGCTGCCTCAGGCTGGCAGATTTCGGTGGCAGAGTCTGCATGTGATTGGCATTGCTGGTGTCGATGGCCTTTTTGTGCCTGTTCTTGGGCGGCAGGGTGGGTGGCTGCTGTTGCGGCGACTGCACTGCCACAGGTTGCAACTTCTGGGTCTGGGGCCGTTGCAGGGACCGGTACTGCCCCAGATTCGCGGCACAGAGCGGCTGGGCCGAGATCTTCGACTGGGAAGTGGGGATTTCGGGCAGCGGCTGGTTCACAATCGAGGCGGGGTTGAGGGAGCGTTGTTGCAACCTCGGCGCTGCTGTCGGCAGCTCGCTGCTCTCAATGCTATAGACAGCCGATGGCGGCAATATGTGGGTGGTCGGTGGATGCAACTCCCTCTGCTGCTGCTGCTGTTGCTGTTGCTGTTGCTGCTCCCGTTCCCTCTGCTGCTGGAAGGCAAGCAGCTGCTGTTGCTGTTGCTGCTGCAAGGCCAGTAGCTGTTGCTGCTGCTGCTGCTCCTTCGCATAGGAGCTGCCCACGCCCGTGGTGCCGGGGATTTCCGTAAAAGTATTCACTATCTTTGGTTTGGGCGGTGGCGGTGGTGCGGGTTGTGGCGGAGCTGGTGGCACCACCATTTGCTGTTGCTGTTGCTGCAGTTGCTGTTGCTGAAGTTGCTGCTGTTGCTGCTGCAACTGTTGTTGCAACTGTTGTTGCTGCTGCTGTTGCAAGAGATACTCCTGCGGTATGCAGTCCGGCTGCTGACAGTAATCCTTGGAAACGGTGGCTATCGAGGGTGTCTTGGCGCTACGCAGATTCGGCGAATGGACGGCCGGAACATTGGACACCGCCGACGCGCCACTCACCGCCGACACGCCCTTGAGGGAGCCCCCGTACCGACCCACATGCCGCAGCGTGGCGCACTTGTTGTTGGCCGACCCGGCCGCGGATATGATGTTTAGATTATTGTTCTGCCCCCGGACCGCCTTCGGGCCGATGCTAATGTACTTGGGATCGAAGCGATTGAAGCTATTGTTGGTCACATCCCGAGGATCCCTGTCGTCGCCAAACTCCCCATCCAGCCCATTCCCAGTGGAGCGACAGATTCCGGCATTCGACGTCTGGGCGGAGAGCACCGAGCGGATGGAGCTGCCCGTAGAGCGCGGCAGGGTGGCCGAAGCGAATATGTTCTTCAGAGAACTCTGGTGCTGATTGATCTGACTGATTGATTGATGTTGCTGCTGCTGCTGCAGCTGTTGCTGTTGTTGCTGCTGTTGCTGCTGCTGTTGCTGCTGCTGGACTGTGTTGCTGCTACTGCCTGCATGGGAGCTGCAGGCAAGCGAATCTCAGTAGAAGTCGTTCGATTCGAGCGTCTTACACTGCTTGCTGAGCGTCGCGTACTTTCCGTTGTTCGGTCCCGGCAGGTATGACGCGGACTGTTGATGATGCGACGGCAGCCGGCCCAGAGTATGGTGACCAGACCTGCAAGACACCATCAAGAGTTGGCATTAGTTTAAGTTTATGTTTCTTTTTTTTTTTTTTTTGGATATTTTATAGAAAAGATGGATCTTATTCAGAAAGAAGAAAAGGGAAACAAGAACCTCTTTTAAAATTAATAATTCTACATATTTTTTTAAATATTTTATAGAAGAGATAATCCTTAGTTTGAAACCTATTTAGAAACTAGAAGAGAGTAGCCTTTTCTATCTTTTTTTAATAAAAATATTTCAAGATTTATCATAAAATTCAACCTTAGACCCTTAAAACCTCTTAATTTTCCATAAAAATATTTAAAAAATAAACAAAAATGTTTCCCAATAAAATTTAGATTCCAAAGCAAATATTTTATCAATTTTTAAAAGACTTAAAAAATAAAAAGAAAAAAATAAACAACATTAAGATAGAATATCTAAGATTCTTGCTTTAAGCATTTTAGTTTTTTATTATTATTATATTATAACCAATATTTTATACAAAAATAAAATATAAAAAATAAATCTAAATCTTCAAGGAAGTCTAGAAGATCCCAAGTCCTGAAAAAAAATCTTTTCTAAACATTTTACTTAAAAAAAAAAAATAGAACCAAGATCATAGCTTGAGACAGCCCTTTTTTTTTTACTTTTTTTAAGCTCTTAAAAATCATTTTAATTTTAAAATTATATTCTTTAGAACCTCTTTTATTTTAAAATCCTAAAATCCTAATCTTTTCTATTAAAATTGTAATTTTTTATTGGTTAGTAAGCCACTTGTGGGGGGTTCTTAGTGTTTTAATGTCATTTACAGTGAAGCCTCTTTAAGAGAGAGAGGGCGGTAAGTAGTGGTATGTGTGGTTGGGTCCGTGCTGGTGGTCTTCATTGTTGGGTGTTCACTGTAGTGTATGTTTGTGGGGTGTCTACTGTCGGTGTTCTCATGCAAGTGCATTACAAAATAAAAAAAAAATAAAAAAAAAAATAAAAAAAAACATAAAAAATACATAAAAAATAATTAAAAATTATAAAAAAAAAGGAGGAAAAAAATCTAACAGTCTCAGCTAAAATTAAAAAAAAGGCTCTTGGCATTTAAATGGAATGAAAATCGCTAATCACATTTAAGTTTTTATAAAAAATAAAATAAAAAAATAAAAAATATAAAAAATAATATATTTAAGAAATAAAAAAAAAAAACAAGAACCAAAAATTTAATATTATTTCTTGATTAGCGATTTTGAAATGGAATATATGGTCTAAGGAAGGAGGTCAGGGGTCAAAGGTACTTGTTTTTTTTTTTTTTTTTTTTTTTTTTTTTTTTTTGAAAGAGAGGTAGGCAGGTAGGGGGGAGGGATAAGAGGGGTTTTGATAAGAAATCATATGAAATTAAAATTCATGCCTTGTGCCATGCACCAAATCATAGCTGGGCGGCGCTGACGGTGACATTTGACCGCTGGCCCCTCCCATTAGAGCCATTCCACCCGCCCCCGTCATTGCACCCGCCGCCCCCGCCGAGTTAGTTCTATGCTGTGTGTTGTTGCTGTTGTAGTAATGGTTGTTGCTGTGATGGTTGTTGCTGTACAGGTGTTGTTGTTGTGGTGGTTGTTGGTAGCCGGCTAAGGTGCCAGACTGTTGACTGTGGTTGTGGTGGTTGTACTGAGATGAATTGTGGCTGGATTGAGATGAAGGTGATGCCACCAACCCTTGTCTCAGGCCGGCCGTTCCATTACGGTACGGCGTCACGCCATTGTGTCCATTTGCTCCTCCGCCTCCGACTCCTCCAGCGCCGCCGCCGCCTCCTCCTCCACCTCCTCCACCACCGCCCATGCCCGAACCGCCGCCAGTCAGGGGGCCAGTACCACCCGCCGCCTGTTGGTGGTGCAACAGAGTGCGATTTATCGTCCCACTGCTCATGGGCGCCGTCGGTGAGATACTGGCACTGGGCGCATTCGAGGCCGGGAACAGTGGCGCCGTCTCCGACTTATCCGCATCCAGGGGGGTCTGTCAGAAGGTCATAGAACCATTAGAAGTCTCACATATTATAGAACTCATTCCCCTACCTCTTCGTCAAGTAGATCCAGGCATGGGAGTCGGCATAGACCAGTATGGTCAGCAGGAAGGAGGTCAGCAGTCCGGCCACCATCATCAGGCTAAGTCCCAGCAGCCCGCCACCGCACAGTCCACGCAGGGCCTCCTCGTAGTGCCGGTCGATGGCCCGGCGATCCAGGGTGGCCGACAAGGTGGTGAGATTGCGATGGGTCTCCTCCAGGTCGTGATCCATGGCGGTCAGGGTGCGTTTGATGTCGATGGGTGGATAGGTCTCCTGAACCATGCTATAAGAATGGGAATTCCAATCGAATTAGTAAGCCCTCTAGAGAACCTATTTGGAATTCTGACTCACCGCTGCATGAGCTCCACACTCTCCCGGGCCCGATCCACCAAGTCCCGGGACTCGTTCAACCGTAGAATGAAACGATTTCGCGGCGTTCCGCAATTCAGGAAATCCACGTACGGGCTCCGCTACAAAAAAAAAATCCAAAATTAAATAAAAATCATGGATGGGGGCATGAAACACCTACCATTCCCACCTGACGGCACATGTAGTCGTGGGGACGCATACAGAAGTCACCGGCGGCCACACTGGAGGCCAGATAGATGCCCGCCAGCAGCCAGCAGATGATGATGCAGAACAGGCCCGAAACGCTGAAGAAGATCAGGGTGCAGCGAGAGCGACGCGCCACACCGATCACCAGGACGGTGCACAGGAGGAGGAGTATGGTGAGGAAGGCCAGGGTCGCTGGCCATCGTATCGATTCATAGAATTCACCCAACTATGGATTAAAGATATTAGTCTGAAGGGTAATCTTGTAGAGGAGAAGGGGTAGGGTAGCCCACCTGAAGCAATCCCATTAGGGAGGTGTCGTTCTCCTGGCCCTTGGCCTTCATGAAGTAGTGGACCATGCTGTCCAGGGAGGCCACCGCCCGGGAGGTGTTCTCCGTCACCAGGCGGGAGGTCTCAATGAGTAGCATCACCACGGTCTGGTTGTATTGGGGCTTCTCCACCAGCTGCTCCACCCGGTGGCCCGCCATTCGCGTCTCCAGATCGTGTTTGATGCTCTCCGTCTATCAAAAAAAATCAAAGTGTATTTTTTTATTTTTTTATTTTATTTTAAAAATATTTTAAGTGGCTTCTCTTTAAAAAAAAATTAAAGAGAGAGTTCAAAAGTTAATGACCAAAAAAATGAGAGGGAAGAGTAGAGTAGTACCACCCTCTAAGAGAACAAAAGAAGCAACAAAGAAACGAAGAAAAAAAAATAGTTCCCATCGTAATACTAATACTTCCGGACAAGGGGGGAGGAGAAGGAGGTGGAGAGGGAGGACACACATGCACATCACTAGCCACGCCCCAGCCCTTTGGCCGCCTCCTTTGTGACAGGGATAATTAATAGCGTTTTACTCAAGGATCTCAGTCGGAGCAATGCCAGCCATCTGTTTGGCCCTCTCCTTTCTCGCTCTTGTCTCCCAAAGTCCCGTTACTCCTCCAGGTCTACCTTTGATGCTCCAATAGCATACACCCAAGTAGAAATATTAGTCATAGTTAGTATTTTATATATTTTCTTCCAATATTCTTTTTTATTTCATTATTTTTTATTATTGGCTCTTAAAAAAAAATTAAATGAAAAAGCTTTAAATTATTATAGTACTACCACTACTAGTACTAATATTTTTCTTCGGGTGTTTAGTACAAATGCTCCTCCTTTCTCCTTTCTCCACTCTCCTCCTGTTCGGCTCGTTTGCCTCTCTCATTCCACCAAGCTCTCTCGCTCCCCACCCCACCTTCTTGTGTGTCGCTGTCTCCCTGCCTCCCTGCCTCCCCTATCTCCTGACAAAGTTTATGAATAGCAAAGCTTTGGGCTGCGAGGACACTTCCCCTTGTCCTTATATTCCTTGTATTTTATACCGTTGCACCCCATCCCGCCTCCCGCCGCTTAGGCGCCCCTCGTGGCCACGTAACTGTCAACACAGGAGAGGAGGCAGCCAGCTTTTAGGTTGATTATAATGAACAAGAAGGAGAGACAAAAAAGGAGAGAGAGGGAGGTGACTCTGTTACTCTGACTCTGTTACGGTAACGGTATCGCTAACGGGAATGCCAGAAGTTTATGAAAGCCAAGAACTAGGCATCTTTTTTTTTATTTTGGTAAGAGAGAGAGAGAATGGGGATTTGAATGGAGAGCTAGGAGCAGGAGTAGGAGAGCAGGCAGTTGGTATAACCAAACCAAGTCACAGATCCCACTTCAGACCACCTCCCCACTCAAGGAAATGGTCCTGTAATTTCAGAAATCCTCTTGCTAATGTCCTTTTCAAATGCATATTCAAGGATATAGACTTGTTGACTAGATTTTAGTGCTCCATGACTAACTAGTAACTAACTATGTCCCCGACTTACCTGACGCTTAAGAGTGAGCACCAGGCCCTCGACCTTCTTGCCAGAACCAAAGGCCTGCAGCAAGCCGTTGTGGAAATCATCATTGCCATACAAGCCTGAAACGAGAAAGAGCCATAAAGATCAACGAGTTAGTGAGATCAGAAGAGATATACATATATATCATCAGATTAGTGGGGTTACGGGGCAGGTCGGTGATGTAACACATAGGCCCCATTTCTGATTCAATTAAGATCGCTGTACGCCTCTCGGTGGCTAATTAAATTATTATTTCATCGTCGCCGCCACCGATGACGCACTTGCCCTCCGGTTTCATTCAATTTCTGGCTATGCACTCTGCAAGTTTTCAGCTTAGACCCAATCTACTCCCAGGTTTTGGCCGCATTGGAGTCCACTCCGGTCTGTAGTATTCTGGCTAATTGCCAACCGACCACAAAGCACGCGATGCACCAGGATTGGGAAAAAGAGTACGTGCCTTGGCAACTCCCAACATATGAGGGACGAGAAACAACAACTACCAATTGGAATTAGAGCTCCGGGGGCAAGGAACTGTTATCGGATCGCGGCATGCGTGGGCGGAAATGGCCCTAGAAACCTATCAGTTTTACGTTTTACAACAAAACTATTCATCAATTGCGATTTAGACACTAATAATACTACTAACTACTAACAATAATCATAGTTGTATTTGCACAACTGGCGCCCAAAACGTGGGGCCCAACAAAGTCCTACCAGGTCGAATGACAAGAGGGCCCCCAAACATCCATAAAACATATAGAATCGGAAGTACTTACCCAAAAAAACTATTCTTCAATTGCGATTTAGACAATAGTAATACATAAAATAACACTTGCATTAACTACTAACAATAATAATAGTTTTATTTGCACAACTGGCGCCCAAAACGTGGGGCCCAATCAAGTCCCACAAGAGACAATGACAAGAGGACCCCCAAACATCCTTAGATTATAGAGAATCGAAAGTACTTACCCAATCCGATGGCCGCACAGGTCATCAGGGTGATGATGACCAAAGAACAGCTCTGGCACCTCTGGGCACTGGGCTTCCTCTGGCGGCGGTCACAGCAGCGGGTCAGGAGGTAGAGGAGCAGTCCCAGGAGCGAAACGATCAGCAGGCCGGCGGGAATCGAAGCCAGTATGCCCAGGCTCTGTAAATAAAATGTATATTTCATGAAATTATGAAAACAAAGGCAGGACGGCTTTCCCCCAATAGCCCAAAGGAAGTATCTAGTGAATAAAATGCAGACCAGGACCAGAACCAGGACCTGGACATGGACTCTTTTGTCCTGGACATTGACGAAACTTTTAATTGAATAACTTGCAACTCGATGCTGTGTCCTTGTTGGCGATATTGCCGCTTTTGTTGCCACTAGTTTGTTGCATGTCGACTGGCTTAAAGCAATTTGTTGTTAGTTGGCTTCGCAAACTGGCCTCGCCTCGAGTGGAGTGTCCTTCGTGTCCGAAATTGAATTGAATTGGAAAAGGGGCTGTGGTGGGGCACTGCCACACACTACTATTCCAGGTAACTGAAAAATTTCTTGGCTCAAACACTAATTTCATTGGCTTTCATTAAAAAAAAAATAGAGGAAATGAGAGAATGAGTCTTGCAACGTGTGTCTCTACGTTTTTGGGTTTCAAATTACACGACCAGGACATTGGATATCCCATCGAATTAACCCGAAAGGAGGAGGAGGAGGAGGAGGAGGAGGAGGAGGACGCCCCACTTCTAATGAATGGCAAATGAGTCAGAAGACTCGAGGAAACCACGACCCTCGACTCTCCTCCAAAACGGCAGCCACTCGAGACGTCCATTCCAGTTGAGTTGAAGCGAGCTCCGGTTTTGGGATTTCAGGACTTCTGGACGTCAGACGTCAGTGGCTCAGTTTCAGTCTGTGGAGGTGGTAGTAGAGGGGAGGGAGTTGAGGGAGTAACTCTGTAAAGTGGCTATAAAAATTAAAGTGCCATGGATCCACAGTGCTCCCTTTTCCATTCAGAGAAAGCCATTTGGGTTTCTCTTTTTTTTTTTTTATTTAAATTTGATACAAAAAGGCAGACACTTGAGGGCTGGAGAGGTTAAAGATGAGGGGAGTACCGGGTATTATTATTTTGGATGAAGTTTTATGAAGTTTTTTTCTATTAAATAATTTATTTTAAATGTTATTGGAGTATTAGAGTAAATGTCAGTAAAGATTCTTCGAAGGAAGTACCGGATATCCATACTGCCTATAGATTCCTGTACTTTTTCCATTAAATTCCCTTTGAAACGAGATGATGGGAGTACCGGGTATAAATACTTCCTAGAAACAGCTTCAAGTACCGGATATCAATACTTTTTCTTAATTTAAAGCTGTTTCTTTGTCGAAAACCCCTTCCCAACTACCCATAGCAACCTCCAGAACAGAGCCAGGGCCCAGAAATCAAAAATAATTCAAGCAGACGTCCAGTAATTTGCAGCAATTCCCAGCTGCCAATCAGCGTTCAGTCAGAATCGGAATTGGAATCGACATATTCTATATATACTATATAATAGGGGGGGAGTAGCTACAAAACAGTAACTACTACTACTTGCCAGCTCGGCTTTTATTTATTATTTATGGCACTTTCTTCATGCAAATAATCATTAAAACTAGTTGCAGTTGTTGTTGTTTGTTTGTTTGTTGTTAGTATTTGTTGTTGTTGTTGTTTTGATTGTTGTTGTTGCTGTTTGTGCCCCAGCACTTTGCATGTCCTCGCAGTTGAATGACACTTGAGAGAATGCCCCACCATTTCTAGCCAACTCTCAGAAGGCACTGAAGGAAAAAGATTATTTTCAAAATTAAAAATAATAATAAAAAATAAAAAAAATATTTTATTAAAAAATAGAATATCTTAGTTATACATTCTATATATTTTTTATTAGTTATTAATTTTAAATCTTTAATTAAAAATACTTTTAAAATGAAATATTTTTTTTCCTGCAATCCTCCACTTTCTGCCTGCCACCACCCCTTTTCCTTCTTAGCCAGGTCCTTTTCGTCCTGCCATCTACAAAATGAAGCGAAAATGTTTTCCCCTAACAAGGCGCTACCCCCCTTTTCCAGTTAGCCACGCCCCTGGCTCAAGTGCGGCACTAAAAATGGCAAAAATTTAACTGAAATTGAATTAAATCAAAAGCCAGCAACGCGGCAAGTACAACTACAACCACACTAACCTTGAGGCTGAAGAGTCAGGTCCCCCCCTCCCCTCTTCTCTCTTTTTGCAGCCATCCATGTAATTGAAGACCCCCCCCCTTTGGCGCTTTGTAGGAAAGTGTGAAGATTGACACCCCAAAGGGGGAAGGGGGGGCTAATTGGAAACTATATCACTAGGGTTTCATCAAAATATACATACATGGTCGTACATACATCCATAGATGTATACATAGTCATACCTACATAGACCTACATACTATACTATGTCCGTACTATAGACTAGTACTAGTACCATGGAGACTAGATGCTAATATCATTCCAATTAGCACTAGGACTAGGATTTAGCACTAAGTATGGATAGTATCTGTTAGATACATCTTTTAGATACAAATAGACTAAGTAGACTCAGAAGCTACAACATATATCGGATCTTATATAGTCGGGCGATTCTAAGAGGCTTCGCAGATCGGATTAGTTTGCCAGAAGTAGAATCCATAGCAAGCACCGTCCTCCTAACCTAAAAAGCAACAAAGTAATGGCATTTCCGTTCAATCAGTTATATGGCAGCTATAGGATATAGTCGGCCGATCCTTATAAAATTTGGCAGATCGAAAACGTCTGCTAAAAGAGGAGTCCACAGCAAGTCCCATCCTTCTAACTTAAAAAACAACGAAGTTATGGCATTTCCGATCAATCAGTTATATGGCAGCTATAGGATATAGTCGGCTGATCCCGTCCGATCCGACTTATATACTGCCTACAAAGGCAAGAAGGATGTGGGCAAAGTTTCAAGTCGATAGCTTTAAAACTGAGAGACTAGTTTGCGTAGAAATAGACGGACAAACGGACAGGCGGACAGACGGACAGGCGGACAGAAGGCCAGAAGGACATGCTTATATCTACACGGGAGGTGATCCTGATCAAGAATATATATACTTTATAGGGTCGGAGATGTCTGCTTCACTGCCTTGCACACTTTTGAAGCCTTTTTTGAATAAAATTTAAACAAAACCACTCCCTAATGACTCATTTTTTTAGAAAAAATATATTTTTTAAAACCAAAAAATGATTCAGAAAATATTTCCAAAAGAATTTTTAATAAAAATTCTGCAATTTCTGGGAAATAATGACGAAGAAAAAGGGAAGGAGATAAGAATTCGTATTTTGAAGTCTAGGGGGGAAGACATTAAATTGGAAATAAGAAATAAAATATTTTTATTTTTTTTTTTCGAAAGTGATGTGGGCGTGGGTGGAACGAGTTTCCCTTCTGGAGGTCTCTTTTGAGTGGAAAGCCAGTTTCAGTTTTTCCAATACCTGCCCCCCTCCCCCTCGCCCTCTGCCCTTTGGCCCTAAGCGATAAACAACAGTTATAATAAATGCATGAATATGAAGCGGTTCTGGTGGGGGGGAGCTCAGCGGGCCACATAGATAGTCATTTCCGCTGCGTCACTCTGTGCAACGTCTATCTCTCCCTATCCCTCTCCCTCCCCCCTGGCAGTGCTCTCTCTCTCTCGCCCACGTCAATCCCGACTCGGGACTCTACAATCTCCAAGCGATAAGAAGGGTTCCATGGAGGCAACTGACCCCCATATGGTCGAAGGAGCAGTCAAGGTTGCACTGATTGGTTGGGAAAAAATATTTTTTTACTAATTTTTAAGTTTAAAAAATAGTTTAAATATTTAAAATTAATAATTTAGCATCTTTTTTTAAGAGTTTTTAGCCAATATTACTATTATTATCATTTTTTAACAAGTTTTTAAACGAAAATCAAAGATTTCCTATAAAAAAAGTTACCAAGCACCGGGTATTGTTAGTATTTCTCGAAAAATACCAAAAATCAAGCACTTCCTGTATAATCCATAGATGGTATATCCTCTATAGATCCTCTACACCAAGTACCAGGTACTATTACATTTTTTTTTCAAATAAAAAGTACCGGGTATTGTTAGTATTTCTCCAAAAAAAAAACTATACAAGCGATGAGAAGTTTAGTATTATACTAAAATACCAAAAATAATAATCGCTAGATGGTATATATCCTCTATAGATCCTCTACAACGAGTACCAGGTACTATTCCTATTCTTTAAAAAAAAATCCTCAATTTTTAATTGAAAAAAATACTAAATCGAAGAGATTTCAATGGAAAAATGCTTAAAATTTCCCTAAAATTTGAGATTTTAAAAAGGAATCCCTCTAGATCCTCTATAACAAGTACCAGGTACTATAACATTTTTTTAAAACAGAAAGTACCGAAAAATATACCAATTTTATGAAATTTCCTATTGAATAACTTTAAAAAATGGATAAAAAGTATAGTTGATAATAAATACTCTAAAAAAAAAGTACTCTACAGATTAATTTTGATATAAAATTATGAATTATACAAACTTTCTGATGAAAAAATCAATGTTTTTATTTAAAAAAAAGTTAAAGTACCAGGTATAGCTGGTTTTTGAAGTATTTTATGACAAGTACCGGGTATTGTTAGTACTTTTTTAAGAAAAAACTCGATCAAAGATGATAGTTTGTTATTTTTTTAATGGGAATCTTTATCTCCAAAGACCTACAAGTACCAGGTATTATTATTTTTGAAAAGAAATCTATCATAGTGATAGATTCTTTTTATTTATTTTCTTGAGAATCGAAAAGACGAGATCGTATAAACATTATTTTCCAGCCACATGCCGCATGCCACACGGTGCAGAGTGCAGTGCCGCACACAGGAAGCCAGAGCGACACAAACCAAACATAAAAACCAGAACCCAAAGGGGGAATATATGACTAATAGGGCTATGGGGGCTATGGGGGCTATGAGGCCTATGGGGGGGCAGAGAGGAACTGCCGGAAACTATGTCCGCCGGCACTGACGTGGCATAATTCCGTATGCTAATCCCATCGAGGGCCTCGCGATGAATTCCCAATGATCTCTGGCCGGAGAGTGGTCTGGTTGGGGATCATTAGCTTTGGTTTTTGGTTTCTTGGCTGATTCGCTGGAAGCTGAAACCGAACCTCCATGCCGGAGAGACTCTGAAACCGAGATGCCCACGCAAAACTTTCACACTTCCCAGCCAGAAACCACAGCCAGAGTGTGTTGGTGGCGGAGGCGGGTGGTTGGACAATAAAATAATAAAAATAAACGCCACCAGGGGCATGCGACTAGGGGCATCCACCAAAAATATCTCAACTTTTATTGAACTTGAACTCTGCCTGCTCTGGAGATTAGATTCCATCGGGATGGTGGCTTCTTTTTGACGTCATTTGGGTTGGAATCTGGGAGGAGATCTTAGCTCTTAGATCTTAGATCTGGTTGGAACTGAGGTGGTAGCAGGGTTTAGGGCTGTGGGTGGCTATAATATTGCATTATTTACAATATATACCCATTAAGGGGGGGATTGTGTGGAATAGAAGTGCAAAATAGCATTCATTTAGGGGGTATTACATCATCAATGTATCATATTACTATAAAGTGTCAGTACATAGAGGGATGTACTATAATCTAGTGCTATAAAAGGCCATTAATGGAGGGGTATACCATAATCTAGTGCTACAGAAGACCATAAATAAAGGGATAATACATCATAATACCATATAATACCATAAAACTAAGGATATACTGAAACCTAGTACCACATATACCTCTAATATAGGGATTATGTCATTAATAATACATCATATATCGGTTTGGTACATCATAGTACTATATAATACTACTTTTATAGCAATAATACCTCATAGTACCATAATAGTGGTATAATTAGTGGTATAATGGAGAGATACTACAATCTGGTACCATACATACCTCTAATACAGGGACTATTATATCAATAATATATCATATCACTAAAATATATCACTTTAGAAAGGGATACCATAACCTAGTACCATAAAATACCAGTTATGGAGAGACACTACAACCTAGTGCCATAAACACCACTAATGGAGGTATTATAATACCATAGTACTAAAAAATACCATTAATAATACCTCATAATACCATATAGTACCACTAAAATAGGGAAATACTGAGACCTAGTACCATAAATACCACTTATATACCATAAATACCACTTATATACCATAAATACCACTTATATACCATAAATACCACTTATATACCATAAATACCACTTATATACCATAAATACCACTTATATACCATAAATACCACTTATATACCATAAATACCACATATATACCATAAATACCACTTATATACCATAAATACCACATATATACCATAAATACCACTTATATACCATAAATACCACTTATATACCATAAATACCACTTATATACCATAAATACCACTTATATACCATAAATACCACTTATATACCATAAATACCACTTATATACCATAAATACCACTTATATACCATAAATACCACACAACCCATAAAAAACGACTAAAACCTGCTTTCTCTTGGGATAGTTTAGAGCTGAAAGCGCCCTCTGGTGAGTTATTGATTGACTTTCCGGGCTAGTGGAGCTCCCCGGGTGGTCTCTACTGGCCACTTGGATGAGGATCTTGGCCAGATTCCCACTCAGCTTCGATGGATAAACAAAGAAGCAAAAAATCAAATCGCATCACAAACAAACAAAGGGGGGGCTTCCAGGTCCAAAAAGGGGGTAAAGAGTGCAAAAAAAGGGGGGAGGGAATAATAAATAAATAAATAAATAAATGAAGAAAGAAAGAAAGATTGTGGAGAAGAAGGAAGAAGTGGATTTGTGGACAGATTCCACTTCCAGGCATTCCTATTCCTCCCCCGTCCATCCTGATCCCATTGACTCGCCGAGATACAGATACAAAGATACAAAGATACAAAGATACAAAACAATCTGCGGTAAGTGGGCAGAAGCCAACAGCAACATCTGGCGAATGTGAGGGCAGCTGTCCGTCTCGGAGCTGAGGGCTGAGGGCTGGGACTGCTCCTGTTTTCTTATTATTTTCCGGCAACAGACGGAAAACCATCCGACAGATAAGAGAGCGGGCATGCACCACACAGTTGGCATAACCCACAGATACATTCTACACAGATACAGATACAAAGACAGAAGGCACAGATGCTGAATGCAGAATGCATTTCCAAAAAATCCCCAAGCCTCTTTCGAGAGTTGGGAAAGTGTTGACGCGCCGTCACAAGAGGTTGACATTTCAACAGAGACACAGATACACAGATACACAGATACAGATACATCTGCAGATACAGATACATCTGCAGATACAGATACAGATACAGCTACAAAGCTATTCAGATACAGAACAAAGTAAACCAAGAAACCAGGCCAGAGTTAAGTAAACCTTTGCTTGATTTCCGATTTCTTAAAAAAAAAAAAAAAAAAAAATAATAAAATGTGTGACTTGTTCGAGCTTGTCGCCAAGCTTGTCCTAACATGTACAGTGGTCTGCTTGTCCGTCTGTCAGTGGTTGGATTAGTATATATTTTTCCTTAATATTTATCCTTAAATTTAAGAAAATTAAGCCTTTTAACTAACTCCCTGCCTAAGATTGTCCGCCTGTCCGCCTGTCCGCCTGTCCGTCTGTCCGCCAAATAGTTTTTTTTTTTTTGCTTCTAGAGCTATTAGATTCGGGGTTTTTGAGGGTATTTAGTAATATTCTATCCCCCAAGTCCCTAAATAGAAAAAAAATGCCTTTTGAACTAATTCCCTGCCTTAGATTGTCCGCTTGTCCGCCTGTCCGTCTGTCCGCCAACTAGTTTCCACTTCCACTGGCTCTCATGGCTCTTAAGATCTTGGTAGTACTATGGTAGTACCTTTTATAACAGTAATTTAAGCAAAAACCTTTAAAAAAAAAACAAACAATCTCTATCCAAACCTTGTCCGCCTGTCCGCTTGTCCGCTTGTCCGTCTGTCCGTCTATTGGGTGCTAGTTTCTGGCACACTCCCTCCATCCCTCCACTGTAGCCCTAATTTCAGAACTCATCTGGTCGATGCGGGCTCCTCTCCATCCGTCCACCCGCACTATCCACCATCCACTAGCCATACCCCTTCTGGGGGAGAGGGTTATGTGGCACGTCCGCCACTGAAGGCTGAAGGTTGAATTGATTAGCGACAGTGGCCGAGGCAGCCACAGAGGGAGAATCAATGCAACGAGTGGCATGATGGCCGAGCGTTGATTAAGAACCGGGACTCAAGGACTACTGCTTGTCAGAGAGAGAGAGATAGAGAGAGAGAGACAGCCACAATTGCCTCGAGTGTTAATCGCATCCCGTTGTAATCCAAGCGCGTGATGTAAGTCGCTCTTCACTTTTCTTTTCTTTCTCTTTTTTTTTTGCCGTCTAGAACCGAAAAAAAAAAAAAAAACTCTTGGAAGCAAAAGCCAAAGCCTTGCCCCACCAATTAGACAGTCATTGGGCTGTCTACAGTGAGAGAAATAACGGGAAAAAGGTATTTTTATTAAAAAGAAACATGTTCCAACATGTCTAAGCGGAATACAACATGTAAGACTTTGTTTTGTAGCTTTTTCAAGTTTTGGATTGGCTAGAAACATGTCCTAACTTGTCTGAGCCAGCTACAAGATGATTTTTTTTATTAATTTTTAGATTTTAAGGTTTAAGATTTTAAAATTTAATTTTTTTTAAATTTAATTTAACCAGAAACATGTCCTAACTTGTCCTTCTTCTTGTTTCAACATGTCTTAAGATTTAAGACTTAACAGTTAACCTTTTAGAGATTATTCCCAGCTAGAAACATGTCCTAACTTGTCTAAGCAAGCTACAACTTGATTTTTTCAACCAAAAACATGTCCCAACTTGTCTGTTTTCATGTCTGAACCTGTCCATTCATGCCACTTCCTTATTTATTATTAATTTTCACCTCTTACCCTTTAAAACTGGAAAAATTTAACTTTTAGTGACTCAGCTTGAGCAGAAACATGTTCATACTTGTCTGTTTTCTTGTCCTAACATGTCCATTCATGCTTTTACTTGATTTTCCTCCTTTTTTCTCTCTGTACTCCCCAACTTTTGCTGACGCGCGTAAAAGCTACGCCCTAAAATCCAACCCAGCGTCCCTCCCCCCTCCTGCATTTGCAACAAGGAGGGGGTGTGGTGGAGGGGCGGGGCGGGTGCATGCTGCTCCAGTGCAGCCTGACCTACATCCACATTCGCGATTACAACAACAGGCTACAACCTACAACAACAACAGAAATCCGAAAAAGAAAAACCGAAGCCATAGAGCTCTCTGCCTCTGCCTCTGCCTCCGCCACTGCCTCTGCCTCCGCCACTGCCTCTGCCTCTGCCTCCGCCACTGCCTCTGCCTCTGCCTCTGCCAGCTGACCTGAATTTTCAGTTTCGCAAACGGCGGCGGCGGACGTTGGAAAATACCGGCTTTTTCCCAGCATCCAAGAGGAAGCAGATGTCTGCTAATTTTAATCAAATTTTCCCTTTGGGATTTTTTTTTTCCCTTTTTGCAATGACGCGACTGTTGGTCCTTCCGCTCCTGTTGGTCCTTCCGCTCCTGCTTAGCTGGCAAATCCTTAAAAAGGAACTTGAAATTTGCATATGTTGATTGGGAAACCGGTTAAAAGGGCGTCGTCCTGTCACGCCCCTCCACCCCCTCCCCCTCCCCCACCGACCACAATAAGCGGCAAAAGATGTTAGGAAGGCAGATAAGAAGCGATCGGTTTGAAAAAGATAATAGTGGAGAAGAATAATGAAAAAGAGAGGTGGGGGGGAGGAGAACAAAAAAAAAAGGACCGAAAAGGAAGCCGGAAGTGTGCAGCTGCTGCTGCTGCTAGCCCCGATCCCCCCTCCACCAACACCTACGTGGTATGCCAGAGGCGTCACATGTAGCGCACATGGCGGTACGAATGGGAATCGGAACAGCTGCAAAGGAGCGCTGCAGAGAGCAAGATAGAACGATACAAAGAGAGAGTTGGAGAGAGGGAGGGCGAGCTGAAGAGAGCCTAAAGAGAGGGAGAGCGAGTGAGAGAGTTGGATAAATCAGGAGCCGACGGGGGGAACGAAATGGGAAATGAAACAGTTAGCCAGGAGGCAGGGAGAAAAGAAAATAAAAAAGAATTATCCACGCGTTTTGCCTTTTCTTCTGTTCCTCTGTTCCGCTTTTGTTCCTCTTCCTCTTCTTCCTATTTTTATTGCAATTGCAAACGGGACCACGGGGCAGGTAAAACAGGGAGAGAGAGAGAGAGAGCAGGAATATTCGGGGGTGGGAGAAAGTAAAATGAAAGAAAGGCCAAGAGGCAGCGCGAAACAAAAGACTCTAGGCACGCACCGCATCCAAATTCCAAAATAGACAGTCTCGAGAACCCGAATTCTCGAGTGGAGAGTGGAGAGGCTCGAGTTGGGCTCAAGTGGCACTTACGGCGGGGCATGCCCCATTATGCCCAAGTATTCCCTATTCCCAAAACTCCATAATAATAGAGTCGAGCCTAGGGATCTAGGGAGGGTGCCACTTCACCAGCCAAGTTTGTTTATCATTTTGTGGTTAAGTGCGTGGGAAACCGTTGGAATTCCCAACTACTTAGTTTTTGAAACTTTTCTTGGTTTATAATTCCCAACTGTTTGGTTTTCAAAAGGTTTTCCTCTCTAAATTGTATAATTTTTGACAGAATTCTTAATTATTTTATTTTTTTTATACTTTTTTTGTTATAATTCTCAACCATAGAGTTTTAGAAGAACATAATATTTTTTTTAACTTAAAAACCTAAAAATCTTAGCTTAAATTTGTTACTTTTTAGTTTTAAACATTTTTTAAATAAAAATAATCAAATTTTTTCAACTTTTCATGCTTATAATTCCCAACTAATCAGTCCTGGCAGCCATATTTAATTTTCTAAACCCGAAATCCTCTTAAAAAATTACTTTTTTAATGCAATAATTGGTTTAAATAAGTTAGATGTCGTATTTTTGGTGAAAATAAAAACATATCCTAGCACCCCTATAATTCCCAACTCTTCATTTTTAATTGGGGCCTCAAGATTGTGGAGTTTTGTGTCCATTAACCGCTATTTTGGGTCGTTTAGTGCCCCACGCATGACTCATTTAATGCTCCAGATTGCAAATGGCTTCCCCCCGATCCCCAGACTACATTAGCATTACCGTTATATCCCGTTATGTGTGTGTGTGTGTGTGTGTTATCGGTGCAACGGTACTCACCTCGAGGTAAACATCGCTGTCGGGATTGAAGGTGTCGTTAACCCGACGGAATGTATAATTCACGTGCGGAATCGAGTGCAGGATTTTGACGAGGATGCTCGGCTGTTCCATTTTTTTTTCTTTCTTTTTCTTTTTTTTTTCTCCTTTGTTGTTATTTTTCTTTTTTTTTACCGTTGTAGTTGTACTAGTGCACACACACACATGCACGGCACGCGCGGCCACAAAGGACTCGCTCTCTCACTCCTTACACACCGCTGCTCCCCCTTACTAGCGTTGGTTGGGGGGTGGAGGGGGGTGGGGTGGGAGGATTTTCTCTCAGTGCGTGCGAGTATTGTATTGTGTCTGTGTGCCTGTGTTTGAGCGCGCCCGCGTGTGTGTGTGTGTGTGTGTGTGCGTGTGCGTGCGAGTGTCTGCCAGCGAAGGACGTCGCTGCTTTTGACGTCACAAAACACGCCGCTGCGAGAGAGAGCGCCTTTTTCAAACACGGCTGTAAGTAGAAACAAGAGAGAGAGAAAGAGAGCGACCGTTAGAGATGGGAGAGAAAAAGAGAATGTGTGTTGGCGGCAGTTGGCGGGGGAGAGCGTTGTCCTTTCATCAACAATAGCATGCTCTCACTCCCACTCTCCATGCATCCGACTCTCTCACACTCTACCACTCTCTCTCTCTCTCTCTCTCTGTTTAAGCGCGTCCTGTCCGCTGCTCAAAATTTTCACTTTCACTTTTCACACACCCAAAAAAAAAATTTGACAAAACAAAAAAAAAAAAAAAAACCAGGGAATTCGGCAATAGATTGCAGAAATGCAGCGATTCTTGACTCGAAAAAAAAAAATACCAGAAAAAGGACGAAAAAAAAGGACACTCATGCAACTACTATTGCCTGGGGTTTGTTTTGATTTCTCGAATCTGGAATTAGTGGCACATGATTTGTTTTTCTTTTTTTTTTAATTAATTTTTTATATAACCCGGCACCGATTTTTTTTTTTTTATTTTTAAGGTTAACACGTATCGCCGATCTTGGATTTTTTTATTTAGTTTTTTTTTTTTTTTTTGTGACTTTTTTTGGAGGAGTTTCCGCCGAGTCCTGGGCGTTGTTTCATTTACCGTTTCGTTTCGAGCCGCGACCCGTTTCGATTCCGGTTTGTACCGTTTCGCAAACTCCTGCGCCTCCTCCTGGATCTCTTCCTCTTCTATTTCGCTATTTTATCTTCCGTTTTTTTCTTTTACGTTCGTCCTACGCGCCGCCACAAAAACCAACCTTACTCGATGAGATTCGAAGAGAGAATGAACCGTTAGAACCGAGACCGAGAACAAGCCGTGCCAGCGGCAGGCCACTAGCACTGCTCTCTTACTCTCTCCCACGCCCTCTCTCTCTCTGGCACGAGAACCGTGGAGAGAGCTATCCAAAATCTAGCCTACCGACCTGTAGATACTTTATCTTAAAGATGCATTTTTAAGCATTTTAACTTTTGGCTTCGATTAGATTTTTTTTTTCGTTAAAATGAAAATCTTGATTAATTTCCTTTTATCTAAAAAATAAAATTCCCTTTTTGTCCAAACTAATATCCCCCCGATGTAGGGTGCAAAGTGAAGGCGTAAAGGGGGCGTGGCATGGTGGGGATGCCTCAAAGAGTTGTAGCGTAGCCTTAAGAAGTAAACAAGAAGAAAGAATTTGAAAGAGAGGACCATCTATCGATAACGATAAGTCCCTGCAACTAGAACTCTTTTTTATTTTATTTTTTTTTTTCCTGTTTTTTGTTAAAATTAAATTAAAAAATGCAACTGCAAGCTGTTTTTCCTTTTTTTTTTTTTTTGCTGATAATTCAGATTTAAATAATTTAAATTTTTTATTGAAATGTCTGTGCCAGTTCGGGGTCTCTTCCTCGTCGGGAGTTTTTTTTTATTTTTGTAGCTTTTGTTTCTTGTTTCTTTTGCTTTTTTTTTTTTTTTTTGTAGATTTAGTATCAAAGTCAAGCAAAACGAGTTTGCCAGCAGAAACTAAAACACAACAAAAACAACTACAATGGCGACAACAACTAACGAGAATAACCGCTTTAAACCAAAAGCAAACACCATAAAAAATTATACTCCTTTTTTTTTATTATATTTTTGTGCCTAAATTTAATTGTTTTTTTTTTTAAGAAAAAAAAAACTATTTAACTATTTAATGATTAAAAACTATATTTTATTTCTTTTGTTAGAAATAATCTTGAATCTTGTTAAAAAATTTCTCCTTGTGTAGCCGTAAAAAGGGCGGGAGTGGGAGGGGGAGTTGCATGCCCAGCCCCCCCTTCTACTTCTTCAGGTTTTCTGTTTTTTTTTTTTTTTTTCGTAATTCGAGGCACTAGAAATTCTACGACTGGCGTCGTCGTACTTTTTTTTTTATCGCTCGGGGAATATGATTATTAACAATAAATATTTGTTCAATGGCGGCGACTCATGTTTATTGTTGTTTTTGGTTTTGTTGCATTCGTTGGTGATGATAATAGACAAACATACACTAACACACACACACATAGGAGTACCAGTACCCTTATCAAGGAACGCACATGTGAAAAGTAAATAAAAAGTTAAAAATGTTCGAAATTCAACGAAATTAAATGAATTCCACTCATAAAATAATTGCAATTTTATTCTTGAACTTGGCTTTCCTGGCATTTAGTTTATTTTTAGCAAATATTTGACAAACGAAGCAAAAACGAGAGAAAAAAGGACAAACAAACGGAAGAAAAACGCCTTCCCACCGAACGCTTATACACACAGAGGCCACTAAATGGCAATAACAGATGTTTTTCACACCTTTTGGTTGCGAATTGTAGATTGCCGAGCCCGATTCCCGATTTATTGGCGATTTACATGTTCACTTTAATTTAGAAAAGACTTTTCAACTCTAAAAAGGTTAAGAATCTCGGAACCGAAACCACTAGAGGTGGAAGACACGTCCATGTAATTATCGATAGATGTAGTTTTTCAGTTACATCAACTATCGGTAGTTTGGGACTATCGATGTTTCGGGATGTAAATTGCTAACTAATAAAAAAAATGTTAGATCTTTCTAAATAAAAAACATAATTTAAACAGTCTTCAAGTTTAAATATATTAATTTTTAATTTTAAAACTTTAAAGTGTTAAGAACTATCGATAGCAACTCAACGAAACTCACGCCTACAGTGTGACCTGACTATGCGACTATGCCTTTAAATAATATTAAGGTTTCAGGAATAAAAATAGTTTATTGTTTCAAATAAAAATATGGTTTTAATTCAGTTCCAGAATCTTAGATTCTATAATAATAATAATATATAGTAATACTATAATTTTT
Organism: Drosophila monieri; assembly: GCA_035047585.1. NCBI lineage: Eukaryota > Metazoa > Arthropoda > Insecta > Diptera > Drosophilidae > Drosophila > Drosophila monieri. The sequence goes on from JAWNPJ010000067.1 coordinate 5,185,139, forward strand.
AAAATGGAACATTAGTTTCTAATATTCTATTATTTTAGAAAGAAGAGAAAAAAGATTTAGAACCGAAGAAAGAGAATGAAAGGAAAAAATTAAAATAAAATCACATTGGGAATTAATTAAATTCCCTTGGAGTTCACTCCTTTGGAGATTAAAATTTGTACCTTTGAGGAAGCCCTATGGGCGCTACGAATACCTCGATGGGTATTATTCGACAGACTCTCTTCTTTCCTTAAAAAAGCGAGCGGTGCGGGCCTGGACAGCTCCGAAGCCTCCGTTCTCCTTGTCCGCCTCCACGATGTGCCGCGATATCCACTCCGGCAGCTTGGCCTGCACCTTCTTCCAGGTGTACCGCTCGTCCAGCAGGTAGACACAGGCATAGTCCCCGATGTGACGGATGGCCCGGCCGATGCACTGGTTCACCGCCTTGAGGCAGAGATTCTCGTAGAACTCCTCGCCGGCTCGGCTGCCCAGCTTGTGGTCCAGGTGCTGCATCCTGGTCTGCAGCTCCAGGGACCTGCGATTCGGATAGGGTAGCCCCACAACCAGCACGGCCCTGCCCAGGTCATCGGTGAAGTTCAATCCCTCGGAGAGTTTCCCGCCCACCACACTGAGGAGGAGGGCTCCTCCGAATGATTTGTCCTTGACGGCGGTGGCATACTCCTCCAGAAGCTGATCAGCCGAGCCAGCCACTTCCTGAAAGACCTTCTTGCGCTGCAAGATCCTCTCCAGAGTTCCCGACTTCTCCAGATGGCGATAAACCACCTCCAGATAGTCGTAGGACGGCAGGAAGCACACAACTCCATCGGGGATCACCTGGCAGAGGTTCTGCAGCACCATGGCCAGTTCCTGGAGCTGAAAGGGATTAAAGAGGATTACTCTCTGGAAGGATGTCCTTTGGATCCTGTCACTTACCATGGTGGGAGTGGTGCGTTGCAGGAAATTGAATCGTAAGGCTGTGCCCTGCGGGCCAAGGGGGACCACGAACGGGAGGACGGCATTGTCGGGCACCACATGGCCGTAGAAGTGCTCCACGATGCGTGTCTGGCAGCAGGAGAAGAGCTGCCCCTTCAGCTCCTCCGTGGGCCTCATTGTTCCGCCGGCAACTATTACCTGTTGGAGTGGAGAAGGAGGTTACTATGGAGGACAGGGGCTGGAGGTCACTAAAGAGGTCACCCACCGCCCTAGCCAGTTGCATGATGTATCCGAATTTCTCGGCTGGTTCGATGAGGAAATACTTGAAGAGTTCGTTTTCCATGTCCACCAGTACCCGGCCGGCGTCGTTGGGATTGAGGAGAGCTTCCAAAAACGACAAGTAGTTGCGAACTTGCGAGGAGATGCCCGGGGGCAGGGACTTCTTGGGCGAGACCTTCGTCGGCTCCTTCTCCAGCTTCCGCTTGCCATGCGGAATCTCAGCCAAGCATTGCCTACCGGGTTTCGGTTTCGGTTTCTCTTTCTCCTGCTGTTCCTGTGCCAGTTTCTGGAGGATCTGGGTACATGCGGATGGAGGACCACCACCAGCTGGTGGCACATTCTCGTTTGGCTGGGGTTCGCGTTGCAACTTCTGGGTGTAGGACTGCACCTTCCGGGCGAAACGATTCTTTTCGCAAAACGTTAGGATGCCCCTCAGGTCCAGATTGAAGAAATCGGCCTTGGCGGTGAGAGTGAAGGCGTCGAGGATTTGGGGTGGACCCATTGTCTCCTGAACCTTCGTCAGCATCTTGGCGATGAAAATGAGCTGATTGATTCGCAGCAGGTTCTGGGCACTGAACCGATTCTTGTAGAAGTCCCTGTAGTTGAGCATCTCCTGCCTGGCGAACTCCATGTTCGAGCGGGTTATCTCCGCGCCATGAATCTGGGCCACCGACTCGAGGAGATTGTGCGCCTCGTCCACAATAACGATGGACCCTCTCAGGTTTATGCCCAGCTGGTCGCGAGCGGTTCTGTCGAGGAGCAGCTGATAGGGCAGCAGAATCAAGTGGGCCTCGGACAGGGCTAACCGGGAGGCGTAGTAGGCGCAGGCACCCGTAGCATTACCTTCTGCGGCCAGCTCCTCGATGTCCAATGGCTCGCTGAGCGCCAAATCCCTAAGAGATTCAATGAGATGTTGGCCCTTCAAGGGACAACGACTCGGCTTCGATTCTCTGCCGGCGATGCGGATCTTCTTGCTGGTACTCGGATTGGACGGGCATGGCCGGGTGATCATGTCCAGGCAGCGTTCGTTCATCATGCTGACATTCTTGAGGGCCCGGACCTGGCTGTTGCAGCACAGCTGCTGGCGGGAGCCCATCGAGATGCAGCGGACCCAGCTGAGGTGCGGCGTCTTCTTGATCTCGGCCATGATCTGGGCCAGCTGCGAGTGGGTGCGGCTGCAGAAGAAGATCTGCACCGACTGGAAGCTCTCCCTGGGCGGAGCCTCCTCTATTTCCTCTGTCTCGTGGAGGGTCTCATTATCCGTATCGGAGTCGTCCTCATCCCTCTTTGCATCAGCCTGTTTCGGCGCGAACTTCTTCCTGTATCGTTTGTGGATCTTGACCCGATTCTTCATCTCCGCCAGCTGCTGCTCCTTTGTCTCATGCATCTCCTTGAGCCGCCTGAGGCTCTCCAGCTCGAGCACTTGCTCCTGCAACTTGCCCTGCACGTCCAGCCAGTCCTTCGCCTCCTGCCCATCCTTTTTTAGTTTCTTCACCACTATCTCCACCAGATCGACCCGCTCCTGCAGCTCCTCCTTGACGAGCTTCTCGTGCTGGGACAGCCAAGTGAGAGCGCCGCAGGTGAGGGTCAGGGACTTGCCTGTACCGGTGGGGCTCTCAAAGATGCCCACCTCGCCGTTCTCCAGCACCTCGAACAGATCCTGCATCAACTTCTTCTGGATCTCGTAGGGCTCATAGGGGAACCCGAACTGGTCCGCTTCGGGAGTTTCCAAACGCCCCACAGGCGAATAGTTCGGCATTTTTATTTAAAATTCAAAGTAATTCGTAGTGAAAATTATACTTGTCGTCGGAAGAGTTGACAGAAAAGTGAAAATGAATCGACGCGCCAGGTAGAGCTGAGAGAAGAAGAAAAGTGCCCAAGCCCAGTGTTGGAAAACGAATATTTAGGCAGTGGCTACTGAGGTTGGCAACTCAAAAGGATAGATGACTATGAATTTTTATTCTATGAAATTACGATATACGATTTGAATTATTTTCTTGAAAAATTACGTATATAAAAAAATTTTCATATTCTGGAAAGAGTTTAGGATAAAGACACCCAAACAGAATGGAACTCATTTTTAGCTTTTTTTATCGACATGCCATTTACTGAGCATCTCTAAAAAGCTATCTATACCTGTGCAGCGTTTTCCAGCACTGACTTATCGATATCTGCTTCCATCTCTAAGCCGAGGCACTAAGAGGCAGCTGATAGTGATGTGCCAAAAGCAATTGATAAATTCATCGATATACAATGTTTTAGCATGAAAATACCAAGTTTTTAGTATATTTTGGTCGATTTCGATAATTCGATATGAACATGTACTTTCGACATCCCTAGGACAAATTCAAAACAAGTGGAGCGTCGTGTGCAGGTGTTTTGCCACACTTGGCCGAGTTATTGTCGAACGAAAGTGAATTGAACGGAAGCGCTTGCACAGCTGAGTTTTCAAAAAAATTACCGAAGTCACCGCTAAAATTTTGCTAATAGCTCGAAGCACGCACAACATTCCTGTAGTGGTGGGGCTGGCTTAGGGAAGGCAAAGCAAAGCCACAGGACTGTTGGCCAGATGTTGCGGACATAGCGGTATATTACTTTCGTGGTAAGCAATCAATATACCGTTAACTGGGCGGGGGGGACTCCCCCAGAACGGTGTGTGCCTTACACCGTTTGCATTCCGCATCGAATTAATTATTCAATGCAAGTTTGTTCCTGTTGATGCTGGCCCGCTGACGGCACCACTGTCATCGCTGTTTCCTTACGGTTTATTGACCGACAAGTGAAAAGGCCTACGTGCCACTCTCTCACTCATCCGCTCTCACCATTTTTTGTTTTTGTGTCTTCTAACTGTTAAGTGTGTGTGTGTGTGTGTGTGTGTGTGATAAGGCGCAATAAGTGTGTCACCAGTGGTGTAGGCAGGACTTAATTAAGGGGGGTTTTAGTCTAAAAATTATAATTATTTTTAAATATTTTGTATAAATTGTAAATAATTAAAATAAATCAATTTTAATAAAATATTTTTGTTTTTTAATATAATTTTTTTTTAATTATAAGTTCTTATTGAAAGAATGATTATCCTTCAGAATCCTTAAGTCATCTTACCTTGAAATACTTAAAAAAAAAAACACCCCCTATATCTCTATAAGTTCTTAATCCCCAGGATTAGTGACATAGTTGCGACCCCCCTTAGCTGCGCCCCTGCTTTCCACAGACAGTTGCTTTTGGCTTTTGTGTCAAAGTGGAGCAGAAAAACAGAAAACCTTTCGGCGGCTTAGTCCCTTGTTTGTATGAGTGAGTGAAAGGGCAATACACACACAAACAAACAAAACAAACACCAGCACACACACACTCACACACATATGTCACATGTTGTCATTCGTTGGGAAAGGAACATTAGCATTAGCACAATTTTTAATTGTGCATGCTTTTCAAAAACTCATATTCGAGTGGCATTTTCTATGACGGCCCCCCCTTCGTTACCCCTCCCACTCCCATAGCAACCACCCCACCTGGCCCGGTCAACCCTTTTTGCGCCTCATTTGGCATTGCCTACTTTGTGGCACAATTGTGTTCTGGCCGCCCACCTTCGCCGCCTTTCGCCGCAAATAAACACGCCAATTATTATTTGTGCACGCAGTGGTTAAGGGGGGCTTAGTGGGTTAAGGGAAGGGTGGACTTGATATCAAATAAAAATCTATATTGAAAAATGCATTATAATTAGTGTTAAATAGAGCCCATTAAAGCATCATTTATTTTTCAGCACTGTTCCCATTCTGAAATCTTAAGATCCTGTAAGGAGCAAGAAACCCATTTATATATCATTTACCAACACTGTTATGATTCCATTAACTGCAGATCCTGTATTGAAAAACGCTTAGCAATAAGAAGTATATATTTCGTTTACCAACACTGTTTTAATTTCTTAATCTTAAGATCCTGTGTTGAAAAATGCATAGTCATAAGTATTTACAATATTGTTTAATATTTAACTTTACAACACTGTTAATTAACTGCTAATTCATTAAATTTAAGATGGCTGACCTCTCTAAGTTAGTCTGTAACTAATATTTATTTAAAAATACTTGTTCTTCTTTTTATATAAAAATTCCTTTGGCAAAAGCTGGTTCAAAAATTGATAAAACTACCATATGTATTATTCCGTTGCAATAAAAAACAAGAATGGAAAGCTAACTTCGGGCGGAGCCGAAGTTGATATACCCTTGCAGATATGTGGTAGCTTAAATTATTAGATATATATCGGATCTTATATAGTCGGCCGATCCTTATAAAACTCGGCAGATCAAATTAGTTTGCCGAAAGTAGAATCCATACAAAGTCCCAGTCTTCTAACTTAAAAAACAACAGAGATATGGCATTTCCGATCAATCAGTTACATGGCAGCTATAGGATATAGTCGGCCGATCCTTATGAAATTTGGCAGAACGAATAAGTCTGCTAAAAGAAGAGTCCACAGCAAGTCCCAACCTTATTACTTTAAAAACAACAGAGATATGGCATTTCCGATCAATCAGTTATATGGCAGCTATAGGATATAGTCGGCCGATCCTTATGAAATTTGGCAGATCGAATAAGTCTGCTAAAAGAAGAGTCCACAGCAAGTCCCATCCTTCTAACTTAAAAAACAACGAAGTTATGGCATTTCCGATCAATCAGTTATATGGCAGCTATAGGATATAGTTGACCGATCCGGGCCGTTCCGACTTATATACTGCCTGCAAAGGAAAGAAGGATGTGTGCAAAGTTTGAAGTCGATAGCTTTAAAACTGAGAGACTAGTTTGCGTAGAAACAGACAGACAGACGGACAGACGGACAGACGGACAGACGGACAGACGGACATGCTTATATCGACTCAGGAGGTGATCCTGATCAAGAATATATATACTTTATAGGGTCGGAGATGTCTCCTTCACTGCGTTGCACACTTTTGACCAAAATTATAATACCCTCTGCAAGGGTATAAAAAAGCGGCCATTGTAGCCGGTAGAAGCGTGTTCTTGTTGATTCAGCTGTTGATTGATTGATTGATTGATTGATGGCAAATCGCCACAAACAAGAGAATACACATGCAGACGCATTAATTTCACTCAAATCGTTGTCCGTTCGTCTGTCCGCTTGTCCGCCTGTCCGCTTGTCCGCCTTTTTCCTTTCTGCCTCCCCCAGCTGCCCTCCTTCTGGGCCTCTTTTATTATTCTCCTTTTCCGCATTGCCTGATGGCTTGTAATCGAAAATTGAAATTAATCATTTTGATTCAATTTTGGTTTTAATTTACATGAAATTCCGCTTTAAAGTTGGACCATATTCCAGAAAGTAAACCCATTAAATATTGCCCTTGCCACTGGGCTGGCACTTCCGATTATTGTTCAATGCATTAGCCAAAAGCCGTGTTCACTTCAATCATACAACTGTCATGCATTGCACTGATATCCCCCGATATGCCCACCAATCTGTATCTTGTTTTTTCGTTCATGTTTATTTACTCATTCGAGTGTCAACTCGTCACTTTTTGCTCATGCCCGAATAGATAAGTATCATATTGAAATAGAAAGCTGCACACACTCCTATCAACATGTAGATACATCTATCAGCATTATAATTACGGGAGTGGGCGGGTGTCGACGACTTTTTCAAGAGGGCGACTCCAAACCCAGCCAGTACTCCCATACCCTTACTGAAGGTACTGCCACTTTTTGCCAAAAATTAAGATAACTTATAAGACATGATTTTAATTCTTTTTATTAGATAAGCAACAAATCGATTAAGGTACTTCGCTAAAGAATCGGATAAGAATTGCCAAAGATATAGACATCGGAAGGGGCTATATGGGAAAATGCAGTATATTCCAAGGGGTCCTATCAGAAAATTTTGAAAAAAATTGAAAAAATATTTTGTGTCAGGATTTTGATGCAGAATGATGGGGAATCGTCCCACAAATCGTTTAAGGTACTTCGCTAAAGAATCGGATAAGAATTGCCAAAGATATAGACATGGGAAGGGGCTACATGGGAAAATCCAGGATTTCGCAAGGGGCCCTATCTGAAAATTTTGAAAAAAATTGAAAAAATATTTTGTGTCAGGATTTTGATGCAGAATGATGGGGAATCGTCCCACAAATCGTTTAAGGTACTTCGCTAAAGAATCGGATAAGAATTGCCAAAGATATAGACATGGGAAGGGGCTATATGGGAAAATCCAGGATTTTGCAAGGGGTCCTATCTGAAAATGTTGAAAAAAATCTAAAAAATATTTTGTGTCAGGATTTTGATGCAGAATGGTGGGGAATCGTCCCACAAATCGTTTAAGGTATTCCGCTCAGGAATCGGATAAGAATTGCCAAAGATATAGACATGGGAAGGCGCTATATAGGAAAATCCAGGATTTTGCAAGGGGTCCTATCTGAAAATGTTGAAAAAAATCTAAAAAATATTTTGTGTCAGGATTTTGATGGAAAATGGTGGAGAATCGATCCACAAATCGTTTAAGGTATTCCGCTCAGGAATCGGATAAGAATTGCCAAAGATATAGCCATGGGAAGGGGCTATATAGGAAAATCCAGGATTTTGCAAGGGGTCCTGTCAGAAAATTTTGAAAAAAATTAAAAAATATTTTGTATTAGGATTTTGATGGAAAATGGTGGAGAATCGATCCACAAATCGTTTAAGGTATTCCGCTCAGGAATCGGATAAGAATTGCCAAAGATATAGCCATGGGAAGGGGCTATATGGGAAAATCCAGGATTTCGCAAGGGGCCCTATCTGAAAATTTTGAAAAAAATTGAAAAAATATTTTGTCTTCGGATTTTGACGCAGAATGATGGGGAATCGATTCACAAATCGTTTAAGGTATTCCGATAAAGAATCGGTTTAGAATTGCCAAAGATATAGCCATGGGAAGGGGCTATATAGGAAAATCCAGGATTTCGCAAGGGGTCCTATCTGAAAATTTTGAAAAAAATTGAAAAAATATTTTGTGTCAGGATTTTGATGCAGAATGATGGGGAATCGATCCACAAATCGATTAAGGTATTCCGCTCTGGAATCGGATAAGAATTGCCAAAGATATAGACATGGGAAGGGGCTATATGGGAAAATCCAGGATTTTGCAGGGGTCCTATCTGAAAATTTTGAAAAAAATTGAAAAAATATTTTGTGTCAGGATTTTGATGCAGAATGGTGGGGAATCGATCCACAAATCGATTAAGGTACTTCGCTTAAGAATCGGATAAGAATTGCCAAAAATATAGACATGGGAAGGGGCTATATGGGAAAATCCAGGATTTTGCAGGGGTCCTATCTGAAAATTTTGAAAAAAATTGAAAAAATATTTTGTGTCAGGATTTTGATGCAGAATGGTGGGGAATCGATCCACAAATCGATTAAGGTACTTCGCTTAAGAATCGGATAAGAATTGCCAAAAATATAGACATGGGAAGGGGCTATATGGGAAAATCCAGGATTTTGCAGGGGTCCTATCTGAAAATTTTGAAAAAAATTGAAAAAATATTTTGTGTCAGGATTTGGATGCAGAATGATGGGGAATCGATTCACAAATCGATAAAGGTATTCCGCTAAAGAATCGGATGGAAAATAGAGGAGATATACATTGGGCCCACCGCAATGGAGAAATATTTTATGGTCCGATGAGAGCAAGGTGGTCATGTATGGTGGAAAAGGATCCCGATCATATGTTAGACGTCCCAAAAATGCATAATACAAGCCCCAGTACTCTACAAAGACTATTAAGCATGGAGGCTGCAGCGTCATGTTATGGGCCTGCTTTTCATATAATGGAGTAGGTCCTATACACTGGATAAAATCCATTATGGATCAACACGTCTATGTGGATATTTTGGAAACTTTAATGTTACCATTCGCAGAAGAGGAAATGCCTCTTGTTTGGGTCTTTCAGCAGGATAATGACCCGAAACATACGAGTAAAAAGGCAAAGGATTGGTTTCTCAAAAAATCTGTAAAAGTTTTGGAGTGGTCTGCGCAGTCGCCGGAACGAAATCCAATAGAAAATCTGTGGTCCGACGTTGGCTGATACCAAGCCAACGACTATAGATTGCCTTTGGGGTGTCATTAAGGAGTCCTGGACTAATATACCAAAAAAACGCTGCCAGGACTTAGTCGATTCAATGCCAAGACGTTGTGCAGCTGTTTTAGCCAACAAAGGATGCGCTACCAAATATTAACAAACGCATACAGATATATTTTTAATATATCAATATTGTTTAATAATGAATCTCATACGAATTAGTCATTATTAGCATTTAAAATCCATATTTGAAAAGTGGTGCTATTATTTTTTTCGTTGTATTTTAGAGACTTCAATAAATTTTGTTAAATATCTTAAGAACATTAAAAAATTGTACGTTTTTTTGTTCATTTCTATTATCTTTAGGGTCTTCGATATTTAAAAAAGTATAAAACGATTTCTTAAAGTTAAAAATATGATTATGGTGACTTTTGAAAAATTTTATCTGGTGGTGGTGCTATTTTTTTTTTCGCAGCTGTAGGTATGGTTCCACCTGGGGAATCAAAAAGGGTATCCGGACTTCCGCTCCACCCCGAGATGGCCGTTGCTTCCGGCTCCTGTCTAACGTTTTCCGATGACACTGTTCGCCGTACTTGAGCGTTGTTTATCGCGAGTCGAAATATGCAAATTGGAGCTGATGGTCGACGGGGCACAAAGGATGTACCAGTTACAATGGTTAACGACATGAATACTACTAATTTTTCTATTGAGAGCCACCGCCCGCGGCCCACACCCACTTAACCGAAAGGGCTCTGATTGGACGGCGGGTGTGGGAGTAGAGTGGAGTGGGTGTGTTTGCTGGGGATCTGAAATAGAGTGTAGTGGGACTAGGGTATACCAGAAGGTATAATAGAACGTTGTTTCTTAATATTTTCCTGGGAAAGCCCTGGAAAGTATGCTTTAACTATTACTAATTATGTTATCCTGATATCTTGGCTCTGTGTAGTAGTTGTTTCCAGGGTATTAGGAGCTTCGATACCCTTGGAGAGACCTTGGCTTATTGCTTCATTGCAATGTCGAGCAAACGACTACAAATCGCGGCCTGACGTGATAACAAATAACCGCAAACCCCTGTTGCCAACAGAGCTCCTATTGTTCGGTTGTTCAATAAATGTACATAATTTGATGCGCCCCATCGGTTGGATGCCTCATTCCGGCATTGCCCCCACTGCCAACTGCTTACTGCTTTCTGCCACATTCCTCCACTGCCGCTCGCCCGCTCGCTCATCCCGTCCAACAATGGGCTATGACGACGATGTCGATGTCGATGTCGATGTCGATGAGGAGGAGCCATCAATGTCAACTCGTGTAGTTTGCTTCGTTGCCTCCGCGGGGCAACTTCAGCTAGCGGGTTAAAAAGGACCCAGGTCCCAGTCCTCTCCACCATTGTCCTGCCGCTACTATTGTCCACTCGCTACTGTCCACAGGCAGTCTGAATGTCTGTCATGTCCTCATCCGCCGCCAATGGCCTGATCGTCGAGGGCATTCCGCTCGGTATGGGCCGTCAGTTTACGCCCCGTCTGACCATGAAAAGGGTCTACAACACCAAGTGCTTTCGTCCGGAGCGCTATCGCCATGAGGTGGCCAACCATTATCGGGACTATAAGCTGCAGCAGCATCTCCACCAGCACCCGCACCATCTACCCAATGCCGGGGGCCATCGTCGACGGAGGCGACGTCGTCCGTACGGATCAGAAAGTACTCGAGTGTCCGGCACCTCATTAGCGTCGGCATATGTGCAGTTCCGCGACGTATGGCCCACCCCCGTTCACAACTTTCCCAGGTAGTATCATTACCATTAAAGGTACAGAGAGAGAAATGGGAGGTGCTAGTAAGATATTATATAGCTTGGATTTAAAGCTAGTAGTACTTGGACTTCTGAGGTCCTGAGTTCATAATAGATTGGAAATTCTGTATTATTTTTATCCCAAGTACTGGGTATATATATTCTTTCAAAGAAAGATGTTCTATATCTTATCTAGCTTATGTATTATTGGATTTAAGGATAGTATTTCATATCCATAAAGTCTTAAGATCATAAATCATTGGAAATCCTAGAATTTCTTCCTCCCAAGTACCGGGTATGAATATCTTTTTCATAAAAAGGTTATAGCTATCTGGTAGCTTATATTTTTTATTATTATTATTGGACTGAAAGGATAGTATTTCATACTCATAAGGTCTTGAGTTCTAAAGGTCCTAGAAATTCCTAAAATATTTTTTTACCAAGTACCGGGTATGGATATCTTTTTTTTTAAGAAACTAGAATGAATAGATATTATTACTTTACCTTACTAGATCTTTTTTAAATAGTTTTAAACTATAAAAACCTTGGAAATTATGAAACTATATCCTCCCAAGTACCGGCTATGAATATCTTACTTTTCAAGAACCTCGAAAAATAGTTTTGCCATCAAAAAGGAAGATACTTTTTCTCTATCTGTAACTCCAAAGCAATTTAAATGCGACGTGGGCGTGGCTGGGGGTCGGGGGTCGGGGACCGGGACCGGCTCGGCTCTTTGACAGTTGCTGCCATAAATATAGGTTGGGTTGCTATCTGCTGTGGTTGGCGTGAAATTTCCGCCGCATCTCAAGTTACACGGCCTTGGCTTCTCGTCAGCAGAAACTGACGTCAGCGGTCGCCACCACCACCATCGTGGTTGGTGGCTTAAAGTAAAAGTCTGTTTTTGAAAAACGGAAAGGAGGTTGAACCACAGAATGTGAATCCGGATACGGATACGGATACGGATACCGGTGCACCAGTAGCAGTAGGAGGAGCAGGAGCCGAAGCAGGATTCCCGCAGGATGCATGCGATGCTATTTTAATGCCTTCAAGTCGACACTGTCAGTTTGTGTGGCAATTAAGGTGCCAGGACTTTGCTAATGAACTATCAATTTCCAAAAGTTTCAATTAAGGAGCAGCGCCGCTAAACTTTTCCCCACAAATTAAGGAACTGGGAAGTTCAGAAATTCCACAAACTGAAACTAGTTTGCGAGGAAACGAGTTGAAAAGTCTAACCATAAATAGGATTATGTGTTTGGTGGATTATTGGAGGGGAATCTCATTAAATAGAACTTTCAAAAGAATCTATCTAGATTTTTGTACCTTTTCTCATAAGACTTATAGAGGGAGCTAGGGTGCTCGTAACTCTAGGAAACAGGTTTATGCCTTTAGGGGTATGTCTTTAGGGGATTATTTGACGAAAATCTAATAAAATAGTAAGGAAACTTGTCCGAGAAGTTCTCAGTATTTTTTCTACAATTCTTCGAGTCTATTATCAGCCTTATAGAGGGAGCTAGTGTGCTCGTAACCCTCGGAAATAGTTCCTGGAACTACACCTAAAGTGAAACCATTTATAGGATTATGTTTTTTGGGGAATTATTGGATAGATATATACTTTAAAAGTTAGTAAACTCTTTAGTAGTATTTTCTGTAGTATGTATCTGTAGTATGAGCTCTATAGAGGGCGCTCTAGTGCTTCAGAAACCGCTCCTAAAGTCCAACCAAAAAAAGGATTACATCTCTAATAGATAGTTTTCTTAACTTATCCTGAAATCTAGCCCAAAAAGGATAATGTCTCTGGAGTGTTCTTAGATGGAAATCTACTTTAATGGCTAGTTAGACTCTATAGTATTTCCCTGGAAATTCCCGAGTCTATTATGAGCTCTATAGAGGGCGCTCTAGTGCTTCAGAAACCGCTCCTAAAGTCCAACCAAAAAAAAGGATTACATCTCTAATAGATAGTTTTCTTGGCGTTTTTTTGCAGAAAGAACCTCTCTAGAATCTCTTCAGTCTATTATTAGTCCTAGAGAGGTAGTCCTTGAACCCGTAACCCAGTAATTTCCCTTTTTTTTATCGTTTGTTTGATTTTTTGTTACAAAAAAAATTAAAGCTGACAAACAAAAGAGAGACGACTGACTCCGAGAGGTGGAAACCGAGTGGCAGTGTCAGTTCCTTGCCCCAGAGGGTTGGCTTTTTTAATTATATTACCCGGGCCACTCCGGACTCGGGACTACGGTTACGGCTACGGTGAAAATGAAAGTGTACGGGTGTATTTTTTTGTTTTTTTTTGGGTTCGGGTGGGGGTGCGGGTATGGAATGGATTGTTTACTCGCTTGTTTGTCGTACGTGTTTGCATTCGCCATTGTAATTAATGTTTTGTTTGGACGCGGGCAGTTCTATTTTCCGCCATCCTGTGCGACAGAGTCAGTCCTGCCTTTAACTAATTGGTGCCTTCCACTAATTACAGATTCGACGATACGTTTACGAGCCGCGGCCGGAGGACTGTCTGCTCCGGCGAGCCACCGGACGAGCCATATAACGACGCAGTGCGTCGGATACGTAGCTCTCAGAGCTGCTCACAGCTCCGGCAGTTGGTCCACCGCCAGTTGGCGCATCCCCGCATCCGTTCGTCAGCTAATAGCGATTGTGAAACTGGTGGCAGTCGTCCGTGGAGCCGCAGTAGCCGTAGCAGCCATGGGAAGACCAGCAACCGGTGGCGAAGCCAAAGTAGTAGCGACCCCATCAACGACCGTGCCGTCAATTATCAGCTAAATATTAATATTGCTGCTGCAACCACGGAAACCCAACAAAGTCCGGCCCACAGCCAGACCGAGTCCCACCAGCAACCGGTTGACTTTTACGGATATTTGCAATTGGCCAGTGGCTATTATGAGCGGGGTGTTCAGGCCAATATCGCCTACCTGGAATCGATTGGCCGGCAAAAGCAACAGCAACATCGTAATGCAATAAAGGCACCACTGGCAGGTTTATTCTTGGACCCACCATCCCCCCAGGCATTGGCCATTCCCGGGCAGAAGTTGACGGGTCGGTTGCTCACTTTACTGAAGAGTTTAAAGGGCAAGGTGATTAAAAGGAGGGGCCAGAGTCCAGAGCCAGGGATACGAGTGGATATTAGGAACTTGAAGAGTCAAGATCGGGGGAAGGAGGAGGAGGAGGAGGACCAGGACGATCAGGAAGACAAGGAAGAGTCTCCTCCACCGTCTCGTAGGAATAGCATGTGCGATTATTATGCTGAGGAGTCGAAACAATCATCATCGAGATTGCCAAGTTGCCAGACATTGGGCGCCACTTCAGCCACATTGGGAGCCACTGTAGAGGCCACCGCAGTGACTCTGGAAGCGATCGCCACACGCGTCCCAGCCGTAGGCGTTGCTGGAGCCGATCATCGTTGTGTTTACGAAATCATTGATAACCTGAGTCACCTGAGTATCGGGGAGAGTGGTGGCCATCGCCCACAGCAGCAGTCTCGGCCACTGCCACAGATCACGCTCACCGACTGTACCGCTCAACAGGTGGCGCTCTACAGCGCCAGCTTCGATCTCATCCAGCTGCAGATACCCAACGAGGCCAGACCACCGACCAGAGACTAGCCTGGGCTTTTAATTTCATTTTCTGCTCAGCTCGGCTGCTATTTGGCGGCAATCGAATCGAAATTGAATCGAAACTGAACCGATAGATAGAAACCCATAGATAGAGAGCCCAAGTAGGAGAGTACAGAGCTCCAGCGCCCCACAGTCCAGAGACTAGAACGGAACCGAACGGAACAGTGTAGGAAAAAAAATAAAACCGAAAACAGAACGTAACGAATCTGAAAGGCGCGAGCACGTCAGCGGAAATCGTTTATATGCAAAATACAAATAAATAAAAAATAAAAAAATCTACAAAAAATCTACAAAAAATACTACAAAAGAAACTAAAACAAAAATAAAATAGAATATAGGTTTGGCGCTTTTGCTCTCCCGAACAATGGTTGTTGGTAACAATATTGTGGAACCTGCAGCATTGATAGCCACCTCAGAGAGCGGTACAGTAGCAGCTATCCACAACAACAATCCCAGGGACAGTACAAGGGACACTACAGACACTCCAGATACTACGAACAATCCAACGGATACCAAGGACCCAGAACAAACAACGAGCATTAGGATTAATCTTGAGGAGGAAGAGCCCGAAGGTGACGAGTCGGAAGTTCAAGTGGAAATTGAAAATCGACAAAACAACAATATGACGGATGCCGGCAAGGAAGCTGGCGAGGATGCTCTCAAACTCTCAACCACAAACACAAGTGCCAGCTCTCCGGTTAGTCCGGGCTCCGGTTCGAGCTCCGGACCAGTTGGAATGGCCATTGTGCCCACCAAGAGCGCCGTCAGCCAGCGGAATGTGGACATCAAAATCGAGAAGAGCAGCAACATGGAGGCGGCCACCCAGCAGCTGACCAAGAAGGTTCTCAAACTGGATCTCGGTGGCAAGAATCTCGACGACTTCTCCCTCAAGTCCCCCAAGTCGCCCATAGCTGGTGAGCATGCCAACACATTCTATTAATTATTTATTTCAAAAATAGAATATGAAATCGTTGAACAAAAACCGGAACCGGTCGAATGTATATCGTTGAGCTTGTTAGCCTGGCGCCTCCTCAATTGGCGCCTCGAATTCATCAACCTTAATTAGTTTGCTCTGAAAAACATAAAAAAAATATATAAATTAACAAAAAACACTACGTTTCATCACCATCTCACCATCAAGTTTTCAATTCAATTTATGTCAGCCACTGCAAGTGTGAAAAAATATGAAAATCGAGTTACAGTTTCCTTCAAATAGTTGGTCCTGAAAGTTTCACTTTGAAATTCAATTTGTTTTAAAAAAATATATATATATATATACAAAGTTAGTAAACTTAATAAGCTATCAAGTGAGATGAGTGTTTTTTATTTATTTGTTTTTAATTTGTTAAAAATAATGACTTATCTTTGTTATTTATGAGTAAGGGGTTCGAACCCCAAAGGAGGAGTTACTTTTTTTTTGTGATGAAAAATATTTTTAAAAGCTATTAAATATTTTTAATGACATCACTTGTTTTTGATAAAAAGTACTTAAAAAATGTATATTTGTTTTTACATTTAAACATTATTTAATAATTTAAAAGTTAACTAGAAAGTGAAGCTGCATAGTTTTCGAGTTCGAGTTCGAACCCCTAGGCTTCTAATGATTTTTTTTAGGTAAAAAATATTTATAAAAGCTTCTGGATCAGTAATTAAATATTTCTTTTGATTAAAAACTAGTTTTTAAGAGTTTAAATAAATTTAATTAGAAAATTAGTTAAAAAAAAGATGAAAAAATGTAGTTTTGTCATAAAACCATACTTCTGTTATAGAGTTCGAGTTCGAAACCCTAGGCACAAACAATTGAATTATTTTCTGTTAAAAAAATATAATTTGAGCCTCTAGTTTGTAGCATAATATTTATATTTTTGTTTTAATTACAAACCGTGTTTGCTTTATCGGTTTTCCACGTAATTCTCCTCGGGCTGGTCCGGCTTGTATGGCTCCGAGCTCCATTATCAATCGGGTCTATGGCGTCTGGCCTCTTTTTTGTTTATTCATTAGCATATTTGTGTGCCCATATGTGTATAGTACATATGTATAGTGTAGTATATAGATAGTATGTACACATGTTGCCTTTAATGTTTGCGCAAATGCGATGACCTTCCCACCAGATTAATTCCTTTCCTTATCTTTTATTTTTTTTTTTTTAATAATTATTCGATTGGCGGTGTGCTGTTTACGGCTTTACGATTTTTTACAATTCCCGATGAGTTATGACTTGGATATTGTTATTTATATTCGTAGCACGATTGCCGCATCAAACATCGCTGACGTCGTCGGTGGATGTGGAGGACCGGAAGACGCTGAGGGAGGCCCTATACCAGGGCATATTCCACCGACATCGACGCACCATCTTCGCCGTGGGCAGCTTCCTCCGGATGCTGCGCAGCCGCAACTCGCAGTACAATACGATAAGGAGCTCGTCGGAGGGCGAGGACATCGACGAGGTTAGATAAGACCTTGGATTAATGGATTATAACAATCAGAATCAGAATCAGAATCACAAATAATTACCATCCATCATGAATCATATAACTGCAGGACATCCCGGACAGCAGCGACAATCGGAAGACTCGTTG
This sequence comes from Drosophila monieri, assembly GCA_035047585.1. Taxonomy (NCBI): domain Eukaryota; kingdom Metazoa; phylum Arthropoda; class Insecta; order Diptera; family Drosophilidae; genus Drosophila; species Drosophila monieri. Next base: position 5,202,371 of record JAWNPJ010000067.1, read on the forward strand.
AATATTTTTTTAGATAGAAAAGATCACCAATGAAGACCACATCTAGCATCCCAGAATCCAGCATCCAGCGTCCCATAGCTGCTTGAATTTTTTTTTGATCGAAATGGGACTTTTGAATCACCCCTAAACCCCCCTCAACCCCAAGAGCATATTTATTTAATCCGCCGTATTTATTAACTACTGTTGTATATATATATTAATAAAATATATATATATATATATTTGTGCAACCAAGAGACTAGCCACCTGTTGTGTTAGCGTTAGAGATAACAAGCCATATTAGTTCTTGTAACGGGATCGTGGAAATCCTACGATCCTGGCCACACTACACCATCTGCTGTTTCATCTTGTTCACTTTTTTCTAGAGCAGACTCGCCTTATCTTAACTGGAAAGCCCACTTTAAGCTAAATCTTAAAACAAAAAACTAAACACTAAACTATAAACTATGAAAGACACCCAAAGCTGAACTAGAGAACTCTTATTAAAAAATTAATCTTAAATTGTGTAAAGCCCAGCCCTCGAGATTAAATAAAAAAAAATATATGCATCTCTTTAGTTTTTAGATTTTTAGCTCAAATTAGTTTTAGTTTTTGGCATTTTAATGGAAAGTTTTAATTTTTATTAAAAATCAAGAAAAAAAAATACCATTCCAAATAGGTTTCCAGACAAAACTATACAGTAATAATAATATTTGAGAGTGCTGGGTATTCCATAGTCGTAACCATCGACTATTTCATGTTTTTTTTTAAATTATTATTTAATATTATGTTTAAAATAATGTCATTCGTTTTTCATTGCAAAGGGAACAAAACTTATAAAGCCACATGTCGAAGAAATGTTTTTTAAACAAAAAAAAAATATATAAATAAAGTTGATATATTGCGCATAGAAATAATATATTATATTATATATACATATATATATGTAGCTACTATATATATCCATATATATGGGCTAGTAATAGTTTACAAAAAAAATTAAAAAAAATAAATACAAATCGTTGTTGTCGCCAGAAATGAAAATACAAAAAAATGTTGAATGTAACTTTGATTTGCGAAATTCCCCACAAAAAAGACACATATTTAACAAAACATATATACTATCTAGTGTTAACATACGATATATTTTAGAATATATATACTGTTTTTTTTTTGTTCATTGTACTTTAAAAATTTAGTGTTAGAATTGAATAATTAGTGGATTAAGATCGTTTTTTTTTGTGTTTTTTGTATTATTGTGTACAGAATGGGAATGGAAATCGAGACAAAAAAGATACAATTCGCTAGAATCGTTTTCAGCCGTAGTTCAGCCGTCATGCAACACCTCCCTGCCCCCCTGCCCCACCCCCGAGAGATACACGATTTCTATTTCATTTCGATTGTAAACAAATAAAATCTAAACGAATGCTAGTTGGCGCTTAAATGTTTTCATTTCCGGGAAATTGTATAACCCCCTTCTAATATTCTAGTTCCTCAAAAGGCGCGGCTCGAAGCTCCTCCGCTTACAGCACCTCTTCGAGCGCTGATCCGGCCCTGGCTATGGCTGATATATCATCCGATGCGGGGCCAGGACATGGTAAAGTTCCACACGGGAAACGATGGGACAGCCACACGACCTCCTCGATGGCTAAGAAATTCCTGAAATTATAAAGATTTTAGTATAATTTTTATTTATTTTTTATTATAATATCCTTATAGACCCTTTTTTTTGAAGAAGTCCTTTCACAAGAACATCTATTTTTTTTTAAAAGTTATAACTGATTTATTTCTTAAACTATTTCTTTAAAAATTACCTCAAGATGGCTTTGAAAACCTCAATATTTTTGATTATTTATCCCACATCCTGATAAAAAATTATATGAAAATATTATAGAACCTCTTTGGGAGGAGTCCTTTCCAAAACCTATATATTTTTATATAAAAAATTATTCAAATATTAAAAAAAAACTCTATATTATTTATCATACATCTTTATAAATCTTTCAAAAATAATCTCTCCTACTTTAAAATATTGAATTATTTTTAAGTAAAAACCTTTATAGAACCACTTTTCCTTCAGTCCTTTAAAATATTTATTTACTTTTAATTAAAGAGCTTCATCTCTTTTAAAGAATTCCTTTCCATAAATTTGTATATAAAAATTTACAACTGATTTTATCCTTAAAGATTAAGCTATTCCTTTAAAAGTAACTCATAAATATTAAAAAAACAACCTATATTATATAATTTATCTAAAATTTAAACAATTTTACTTGAAATAATACAGATTATAGAAAAATTATTATTTATTTTAAAGTAAAAACTAAAAAATAGAACCCCTTTCTAAGAATTCTTTACGAAAAACTATTTAATTTTATAAATAAAAGTTATTCCTTATTTTATCTTTAAATATTTCCATTAAAAACACTAAATAATACTAAAAAACAACACTATTTTAATATTATTTATCCTAAAACCATAAAATCTTAAAAAAAAAACTTACCTGCGAGGGTGGAGCAGCCACCACAAAGGTATCCTCGTTCACCGCCTTCTGTATCTGAGCCCGCAGGGCGGCCACTTCACGAAGGTTCTGCTGGGTGACCACCACCCGGGAGGCCTGCGAGGAGGGCGGTATGGTGGGCCCCAACAGCCAAGTGGGAGCCACCACCTGACGGCGCCACTTAACCGGATCAGCTGCCACCAGACCCAGCCACAAGATCACCAACTGCCAGCGCATGTTGTTCGAGATTGAATGACAAGATTTCCGGAAGAAGATGACCATATCGACAGGGCCGACAGAGGAACGTGAAAAACGTCGAGTTTTGGAAGAATTTACATTTGAGAATTTATTGTTGCGGCAGTGAACACGAAAAACCGTGTTCTACAAACATCTTTCGTTTTTTTTTTTTTACACTTTGTTTTTTTTTTTAAATGAAAAAATTATAAAAGTTAAGTTAAAAAGAAATTAAAAAAAAGATGTCGGGGAGATGTTGGATGGGGAACACAATTAACTATAATGTCTAGGGATTCATTTCCTCGGCAGGTGCATCTTGGGGCTCCTCCTTGATATGAACATCGTCGTCCTCCTGGTCCTCCTTGCTGTTCTCGTGCAACAGGACATACTCCCGCGAACTGAACCCAAACTTAATGACATCCTTCTCCATCAGTTCGTAGTACTTGCGGCCATCGATCTTCTTGTTGTTCAGGAACGTCCCATTCGCCGACTCCAGATCGATGAGGTACAGTCGGACGCGTTTCCCCTGACTGCCGTCGTCGCGCTCAAACGGCACCAGACGATACTGCAAAGCGGCGTGCTGTTTGGAGCAACTGGGATGATCCACCGCCAGGTCGACCACCTTCCGATCGCGTCCCACCAGGAAGCAGCTCTGTCGATGGATGTGGAGCGTGGGCAGGGCCGTTTCGCCCTTAAATGGATACAGACGCCAGCGGCGTTTGGGCTTGCGGGCCTCCGGGGGCTCTGAGTACTTCACCACCACACCATTCACTTTGTTCGTGTCCTCCGTGAGGGCGCCGCTCAGTCCGAAATTGGGTTTCTCCTTCTCCACGGGCTCATCGTCAGCCGGCTTGTTGGATTTCTCGTCGCCCTGCTTGCCCCACTCGTAGTGCTCGTCGTCGTTCCGATTCCGGTTGTCCCGCCGGTTACGATTTCGTCCAAAGTCGCGACCACCACGCGGTTTCCGATCACGGGGACTGCGACTACGACTACGACTGCGCCTGGAAGGGGAAATTAGTGGTTTTGTGAATGAAAGGATAAGGATGATAGTGCTCACCTGGCTGGCCGTCTGTCGGGTGATCTCCGCTGACGATCCCTGTCCCTGTCCCCCCTCTCTCTATCCCGATCCCGGCGTTCGTTGCTGCGCGGACGCCGCTCCTTACTGCGCTCCCGTTCCCGTTCTCTGTCCCTATCCCGACCGCTGCGGTCGTGGCGGTCCCTATCCCGGTCGCGGTCTCGCTCTCGTTCCCTCTCCCTCTCCTTGGAGCGACTGTGACTGTGGCGACGCTGCTTCACATTCTGGCGACTAGAACTGCCCCGCTCCGGGCTGTCCCACTTGGAACGCTGCTCCTGCAGCTCCTCCGTGGGTTTCTCCTCCGCCGGCTGCGGCTTGGAGCGCTTATCCTGCTTCTCCGATTTCTCCATCTTGGTGCTGTGCCGCTTCTTGCGCTGGCTGCTGTGGTCGCTCTTGGAGGAGCTGTTGCTGTTGCGGCTGCTCGACGATGAACTGGAGTTGTCGCGGGCTGGTCGCTTGCTTTTCTTGGGTTTTGTGGCCACCGCCTCGTCGGCGGCACTGGAAGAACGCCGTTCTCGTTCACGGCTGCGTCGTTTGCCCATTTCTTGGCTAAAATCGTTAGGCGTCACCAAAACAGGAGGACCAAAAACCAAAAAAAATGGCTTGGAGTGTCAGCTGTCCGAGTTATCGATAGCAGCCGGCTTCTTGTTGGTGGTACCATAACTAGCTATTATTTTATATTTGTTTTAAATGTAGGATTAAAATCTAATTTATAAAATAAATGTATATTTTACATAGACACTTATTAAATTAAGTTAAAGCTAAATGGCTAAAGAATTTAATTAAATTTATCGATTTCTGGTATTTTTTTTAGCCTTTTATCTGCTGAGGTGCTCAGATCTGATACTTAGAGATGGACTACTATCGATAACTTGCAATGTAATCAAAGCATTTCGGAGGACGCCTAGTTTGATTTTAAATTTGTATTTTTTTAAATTAAAAACAGTGATGTGATTGATAAAATTATTTAAAAACGCGTGTGAATCGAAGAAGGACAATCGGGAATAGAATAAAACCCGAAATGCTTTGAGGAGCAACCCTAAAATCCACAAATTACATTCTAACGGTAAATGGTCCTTTTCCAAAAGGACGCCATATTCTGGGCGGCTCCTGTGGCCATCCTGGCACCTCAACATGTCGCAGAGCAGTTGCCGCCTTTGCTCGAGTCCAGAGACTATCCTGGATCTGTTTTCGCCAAAAAATGGACACCTTTTGCGGCAAATTCGCACCATAACCGGAGTGGAGGTAACCTTCCTCTCCTTTCCCACATTACTGCTTATATGTTTCTCAAAAATTATGTCCAACAGTTGATCCAGAACAAGGACTGGCCTGGCTGGATATGCCAGGCTTGCATGGTGGACTTGGAAGGCGCCATAAGATTCCGTCGCCGGTGCATTATTTCCGAAAAGCAACACCTTGAGGGGCAGAGATCCAACTCCATGGAGCCAGAGCAGCCAAAAACCGAACCTGACGATGTCCTGCAGCTGGAGGGCAATGCCCTGCATGAGATCAAGCTACCCTTTGCGTGCCGCCACTGTCCGAAGAGCTACTCCACCCAAAAACAGCTTTCTGCCCATCGCATCGTGCACCGGGATCCGGGCAACAAAGACACTACGATTGACCTGACTTGCGGCACTTGCGGCAAGGTCTTTCAACGCCGGCACGCTCTGGAGTATCACAGGAGCGTCCACACCGGTGCCCGGGACTTTTCCTGCCCGCACTGCCCGGCGCGCTTCGCCCAGCGCTGCAATCGCGAAACTCATGTCCAGACCACTCACCTCAAGCTGCGCCAGTTCGCCTGTCCGGAGGGGGGCTGCGGCAAGCGATTCGCCCGGCGACGGGAGCGGGACCAGCACGTGAAGACGATCCACCAGCGAGAACGGGATCTGATCTGCGAGGTGTGCCAGGCCGCCTTCAGTCATCCGGTGAACTACAAGAAGCACATGCTGACGCATGCCTCGGCGAAGTCGTTCGGCTGTCCCATTTGCGGCAAGTTGTTCAGTGCTCCGGAGAACCGGGACGTGCACCTCTTCGTCCACAGTGTCTGCAAGGCGTACGAGTGCTCCGTGTGCGGGGCGGGCTACATGCGGCGGCAGCAGCTCATCCGGCACAGTGCCCACAGTGGCCACAAAAATGAGAATATTATGCGACAGAAGCCCCAGTTTAGTGCCGTCTTTACTCAAAGATCTATCCAAAATGTCAAAAATCTCAATGAAGGGTCGGAAAAAGGGCTCTTTGATGGACAAAGTTCTGGGGATGTGGAGCTGCCACTTGTGGAGGAGCTGGGTGCTCCAACCATCATAGAAGATGAGTTCTTCAAAGAGTTGCAAGAGCTCGGAGTGGAAGAGATCGCTCCCAGCTGATACTTTCAACAGGTATGGCAGTAACTAAGGGGTTAACACTATTCCAAACTAAACAAAAAAGAAAGAAAATCTCAAGCTGTCTTGCTTCTTTTCATGAAGAAACTCAACAAGAATAAAGTACGAGGGGCAATATTATAATTTTAAATGATTATTATTAGCTATTTTAAGCATAAAACTAAATGATTTAGTTTAAGAAATATTTGAAAAACATGAAATCGTTTAAAAAACGATTTAAAACTGATTTAAAAGATATAATAGATAAAAAACTCGATCCAACAGGGGAAAGAAAACAAAAATATTACCGAATGCAAAGCATGAAGTTGAAAGAAAAAAAGCAAAGCAAGTGACGACTAAAAAGTGAATGTCGTCGCTGCACTTTTAAATAAAACAAAAAAAAAATGTTAAATGAAATGTATGTATGGGTCTCTAACCTCTCACCCCCACTACTTTCCTCTGGCCAAAAAAATAACATCAAATGGGAGGGGGGGAGCCTACAACAATAACGTTGAAATGAAATTATTTAACACCTTTTTTATGGCTCATTTGGCGTGTTAATGTGCGAGTTTGTGGCTTGACCCCGCCTGACAGTTACCTGCCCTCTCCGCTACCCCACCCCTCTATTTTTGGCACATAATTCCAGACCCCCCCTCCCCTTTCTCCCCTCATATTGATCGATCGATTGGCTTGTTAACTTATCGGCTACCCAATGGGCAGCCATAAGCGCCGCTTCTCTCTCTCTCAGTCTTTTATTTTTTCACCTGACCCCCCCCCCTCCCCGGAAAGCTTAACCCATTGTTAGATGAAAAAAATTATCTAATTTATTGTTGTTGGCCGCCTTTCGATTGTTGTGCCTGAATGAACTTGTCGACACAGTTAGGATTCCAAGAAAGAAAGAAGATTGCACAACTTCTTTTTTTTTGACCCTGCCCCATAGTTTATTTATTTTTTATTTATTTTTTATAAAAGGTATTGCCTCAGTCTGTATAGGCGGGGTTTATGGGGTTAACTGGGTTTAAGGGGGGTATATTTTAGGTTTTATTTGACATTTTTGGGGCTTTCTACTGTGACATTTTTTCATATTTTTGACATTTTTTCAAATTTGACATTTTTTTTTGCTTCTAAAAGATCTTAATTTTAGTGAAAAAAATATTAAAAAATTAATTGGTAGTTGGTTAGTTTTTAAGATTAATTTAGTTTCTTTTAGCTTTAAAATTTAGCTAAAAAAAGTATTTTTAACTCGATGCTTTCGTAATTTATTGTCTTTTTCTGTCTCAAATCTTAACTTATTTTAAATTACTTAAAAAAAAAAACCAACAAGAAGTCTAGTAATTAGATAATTAGCTAAAAAAATGTAACTAATTCCGGGTAATTGAATTTAAATATGCTATGCTGTGCCCCAACCTCATACCCTCCACCCTTCTCTCCGAAATTAACTACAAAATCGTATATTTTGATTTCGTCACCTGCTTGGGCTTATTTATTTGACATTTTTGAGATAACAAAAAGCCATTTCGTGCCTATTCAGAGACTAAAATAATTCCCATAATAGCATTATAATAGAAACCCCAAAGACAATGAACCTGAGACTCCGACTGCAGTGCCCAGAGACCTTGCTACCTTTGGGCTCTCTGGGAGTCACGTCTTGGCGGCGAATTCTAGACGCTTCCGTGACGGATGTGGCGATGCTCCGATAGCTGGGACTCAGCGGAGACGAACGTGGGAGCTGGCGGGGCGTCAAGTTCAGCGGTGTAGGCCTAGGTCAGGTTATTCGATCGGCCGGCACTATCAACCGCCACTATAATCCCCATGATCGGCGCTGTCATCCTTTCACTTTCGTTACGTTACGTCGCTGTGCGTCTCATGGCTTTGATGTGGGTCAGCGACTTAAGGATCAAATGGCCAAACTGGTTGAGCGAATCACCTCGCCCGCGATTGCGCAACTGGAGATTGGAGATTGGATTGGGAGCGGGTCTGGGAATTGAGGTTCCAAGATGATTAATTCGCCAGTTCGCTGACCATCCATCATCTCAATTCCTGGAGTGAATGCCTCCCATCTCCACCACCTGCCACCGTACTTGGTGGGGCATTCCAGCACATTGGTCTATTAGGAGCTTCCACCTGGTATACTAATCGACTTCACCCACATTTCATTCGGGTTTCGGTTTCAACTTGTGATTTGAATTTCAAATAAAACTTTCATCTGGTTGAGGTTTTTGTTGCTTCAAGAGCTTCCTCTTTTTTTTAACTAAATAGAAAGAATATAAAATAATATTATTGGGCTTAAGTTTTTATAAAAAAAATCTGGCCTTTTTAAGCTTAAGATTATAAGGGAGTTCGACTCTGCTTTATTACTATGGAAATATTCTTTTTTTTATTTTAAAAAAATATTTTTTCGATGAAAATCTAAGCTTTTTTAGCTTCGGGTTTACGAAGGAGTTCGACTCTGGTTTTTAGGTTAATTTTTATTTTTTTTTGTATAAAAATTCTTACTTTTTAAGCGAAGGTATATGAAGGAGTTCGACCTTTGTTTGCAATTTAATAAATCATTTTTTTTTATTCAAAAATCTCTGTTTTTGAAGCTTCAGGTTTATGAAGGAGTTCGACTCTGGTTTCTAGGTTAATTATTATTTTTTTTTTTTTAATTCTTACTTTATAAGCTTAAATATATATCAATAATTTGTGTTATCTAAAAATCTACGCTTTTTAAGCTTCAGGTGTATAAATATTATATTTCATTTTAAAAAAACATAAATTGCAAGCTTAAGGTTCGACTCCGGTTCGTAGAAGAACTATTAATATTTTTGTTATTTTTTATGAAAATCTTTGCTTTTAAAGCTTGGGATTATGAAAGACAGTAATTTATGTATTTATTATTTAAGTATATTTGATTTAAAAAAAAAAAATAATGTATAGAGTATTTATAAAAAAGTTTCAGTGTATAATACTTTTAAGTTTTTCCTTTCTCTTTTTTTATGGAGTTTCAATTTTTTTGAAACCAGAAATCTAAATGGTACTCGTTCTTCGGATTATCCATAAATTAGTCCAATAATTGTTTTTAATTTAAGTTTTAAAACTAATTTTTGTGATCTCTCTTTTCCTTCCTTGTTATTAATCTTTTTTAAAAAAAAAAGCCAATCCAACCGGATTTCAGACTTGGAGTGGATGGCTCGAGTCACTCGTTTAATTGAAACATTTTTTTACAATTTTTTTTAACCATTTTTTTAATCATTTTTTTTGTTGCTTTTGAGTTGGAATTAATTTTTATGCCAGTGGCGTAGTGCTATAGTTTGTCGCATCAAATGCGAATCACAAGTTTCCAGCGAAATCCGACCGAAAAAAGGCAAACAAATCCGTAATCCGTGATCCGTAATCAGAAAGCATAATTCGGAGAGAAAACCGGCCAAATCGGGGCATGTGCTCGGAATACAAACTTTGGACTCTTTGGACTCTATCCAGATGGTACGACCGAAAGAGGGAGAAAGGCTACAAAATTTCCCTTTTTTCAAACTCAAAAATATCCCATTTTTTTACTTTATATTTTATTTAATTTTTTATCTTAAAGTTAAAAAACAATTAGAGGGAGGGGGAGGGAGAGTGGAAAAAAAATACAGAAAATATATTTGTTCTTAAAATTATTTCAATAATTTAGTGATAGCCGTGGGTGGGCGTGGCCGGGGGCAGGTAGCTGCTGGCGGGCGGCAGGTAGGTGGCCTCCGGCTCAAAGATGGGCGTGGCTGAGTCGCCAGAGTGGCCGGGTGGGCCGTACAACTGAGCCGGAGCCGGATAATCGTAGCCCGGCGCGGAGGGCGGCGACTGTAAAAATGGAGAAGTGGGCGTGGCATAGTCGTAGCCGGAACCGGAAATGGCATTCGAACCGGAGCTCTCGTGCTTGGCGCCCAGGAAGGCGCTCGGCTTGAAGGGGGCCTTCGACAGTTCCAGGTCATGTCCGGCGGCCAGCGAGGAGCTGCCGGAGGAGCTGCCGGAGTGGATGTCCGTGTGGAGGGCCTGGGGCTTGCTGGCCGTGTACGTGAAGTGGCCCAGTCCCTTGTGTCCCAGAGCGTAGACCGGAGTCTCCCGTTCCTGATCCCTTTCGCGCTCCTTGTGGTCGGACTGCTCGAGGACCTGCACCTGCAGCGGCGCCTCCTGATGCAGCGACTCCTGGTGGTCGTATCCAGGGATCAGTGGTACACCGTAGCTGGTGAGAGGAGTACCCTTGCCGAAGGGCGTTGCTGGAGCGTCGTAGGTGTACCCGGAGTGCTCTTCCGGAATGGGATGCTGCGCGTAGTGACCTCCACCTCCACCAGAGGACGAGCCGTGTCCTCCCAATCCCAATGCCTGGGTCAGTCCGTGCTCCAAGGCGTGCTCCAGGCTGTGGTCCAGACTGTGGTGACTTGCCCCATGACTCGCCGGTCCGTGGCTGATGTGATGCCCGAAGCCGTGACTGTAGCCGTGGGCGCCGTGGGAACTGAAGGAGGGTCTGCCGTGCACTGGTCCCGATCCGTAGCCGATGCCGTGACTGCCTCCTGCGCCGGAGTACTCCGGAGTGGCCACTATGTAGGTGCTGGTCTTGTGTCCATTTCCGAGGAGGTTCAGGTACGAGGAAGCGGCTCCGGACGAAGGTGCTCCGTACTTGTAGCCCAATCCGGAACCATGGCCGTGACTCACTCCGTGACTTAGTCCATGGCTCAGGCCGTGACTTACTCCGTGACTCAGACTGTGACTTCCCCCGTGACTCAGTCCATGGGCACCGGCGTAACCGTGACTTCCGGCCGAGCCGCTGCTGGTCTGGACAATGTACGTCTCGATCTTGGGACCCGATCCTCCGGAGCTGTAGTGGTGGGGCCTGCTGCCGTGGGAGCTGGAACTGCCACTGGAGTAGCCATACCCGTGACCGTGCGACGAGCCGTAGTGATGATCCCCCTCCAGGTGGGCGTATTCCGTGTAGGCGTGGCCCGAGCCCAAGGCATTGCCGTGATAGCCACCCCCGCCCCCGCCTCCACCGAAGTGATTCTCGTAGGCGGGCGGCAGGTACTTGTGGGAGGGGCCGTGGTAGCTGGAGAGGCTTCCGAAGCTCAGGGCGGCATCTCGTTTGGGTTTCGATGAACTAACGGCACTTGCAACCGCCGGAGTGGCAGACGATGAAGAAGAAGAAGCAGATGCAGCAGCAGAGGCAGCGCAGCAGCAACAGAAGAGCAGTAGAACTGCTAACGGTAATCCGGCGTATCTCATGTCGATTATTATTTTTTTTTTTTTTTAATTTAACACAAAAAAAACAACAAAAAAAACAACAAAAAAAAAAGGAAAAAAAAATGTGAAAAAGAAAGGAAAGCTTTCTTTCGTTAACCGTTATCCTTGCACACTCTCTCTCTCTCAATCTCTCTCTCGCTCTCTGTCTGTTTCTGTGGCTCCTCTCGCTCTTAATCCGAATTGTTGCGCTGCCGTCGACGGTTTGTGGACGCCCTCTGCCAGTGGCAACCCTTTTATACGCTTCGCCTCAAAAACAGCGGCTCCAAAACTAAGAAAAAAAAAAAAAAATTCAAAACTTCATTTCCACTCAAAACTCCCAAAAGGGAGGGGGCTTGGCGGGGGGCTCCACTGACGACGGCGCAGCTGTCAGCCGCCCAAGCTGCGACGTCGCGTCGCCGTCACCGATGCGCAAACGGTTTTGCATACTGTCTCTCTCCCTCTCTCGCACGCACAAACCTGGGGGGGGCCAGCACACCTTTCCACTCTTCCACTCTCACTCTCACTTGGAGGGGGGCAGAGCGTCACAGTGGGCTTGGTTAGTGCATTATTTTTGCATATTGTTTTTAATATGACATTTTTTTTGAAGAATTTCTTACTTTTTTAAAAAAAATATTATTTTAAAACTATTTTTTATTATATTTTATGCTTTTTAAAAATATTTAAATATTAGATCTTGCTTTAAAGCCAACAATTTTAAAAGATTCTAACCTTTTTTTTTGAGTTTTTCAATGAAAACTTTCAACTCTAAAAATATTACGTATACGATTTACATTTTACTTTTGAAATTGATTATTTTCTTATTTTTTAATATTTGTTAAAAAATATATAAAATAATTCTTAATTTACTTAAAAAGTATAAGGTGTATATGCTTTATTTTGTTTAAAAACATTTAAAATATATTAAAATCTATTTTCAAAATATTAAGTATACGCCGGGTTGCATTTTCTGAGTATCTGCTTACAGTTTTTTAGTTTCTATTTAATATTACTCATAAATTGTTAATATAAGGTATTTAAATAAGTAAAAAATATATATTTATTTATAAAAGTATCTAGTTATTTTTATAGATATTTCGTATAAGTAGCTACAATTACTCAAACTTCAAATTTATTTTAATTTATTTAAGGTTTAATTTGTAAATCTTAAATTTTTCAACCTCTTTTATTGACTTTGCTTTCCTCAACTTTTACTTAATTTTTGTTCCAGTTTCTTTGCTTTGGTTCCACGGTGCCTGCGAGTGCCAGCAACTTGACAAGCGCCTCTCAAGTTCAAGTGACACTTTTTCATATCACATGTCCGCTGGGCCACGCCTCCCCGCTGCCCCCTTGGCCTTGCCACGTTTCTGTGTTTTTCCCAATCCGGCTGCTCCCCTTTTCCTCACAAGTCATCATGGCTTATGCGTAAATTGCATTTAATTTGCAGTAACACGCCTCTGCCTCCTGTCCCTGTCCCTGCCCCTGGCCACCTCTGTTTTGTCAGCTGCGCGAAATTGTTGCAAGTCGAAATGCGATTTGTTTTGCCACCGCCACCGACATTCGGGATCTCAATTTGGATCTTTGCCGCAACCGAGTCTGAGGTTTTCGGCTTGGACAGTGATGTGGCAACACACCAGGCACCGCTCCGGCCTCTCCAGTCGCCGGTCTTCCGAGCCAGCTTCTCGCTAATGGCCCCTGACCCATGGCTAGCTAATGATCTTTAAGGGGGTATATTTTTTTTATTTATGAATAATAGATTTAATACAAATAAAAAAATATAAAATTGTGTTGTTCTTCCACTTCTTGGCCTTAAAAAAAATATAAATAATGTCACTTTTTGGCCATGGTTCGGGTCAAGTGTAGTTCTTCTCTTCTCTTGCAAACGGTTGCAAGTCTGTAATTTATCTAAAAGATACTCTTTGTCTTGAAAATACCTTGCATGTATGAGATACCCAGTACTTATCCTAAATACTAAGTAATTATCAAATACTAAAAAAATAAAGATGAAAAAATAATATTTAGGCAAGTAATTGTATTTTAAAATGAAGAGATTTACTAAAACAGTGATTTATTAATTAAAATTAACATTTTTAATCCATTGTTTATACCTACAATTAGTGTTAAATATTATTATATTATAAAAAAAGATAATTATTTTTATAAAACTAACTTATAATAAAAAATATAGATTGTCTGGCAACTTCATGGTTCCTTTTTTTTTAGCCAACTTCTTTATTTTTTATTTTTTTTGGCTCTTTTTGCGTCGTGTGGCATCGTCTAGCTTTTAGTTGATGTAATTGGCTGGCAAGTGCCCCTGTCTGCGTGCCACAAGACTGTTGCGTAATCCGCCACAGCCAAGGTCACACCTGCCACGTCGAGATCGAGTTATAATTTCGCCGATTTGCGACTTGTGCGAGACGGGGCGTGATTGAGACATATTTGAAAGTGGCAGCAAATTGCCGGAGATGGTAAAAGTTTTTGGCCCAAACAGCAACAAATCATAAATAACCACAAAGAGCCGACGGTGGGCGAGTCATCATCAGCGGCCTAGACTTTGGGGCATTGGGGCTTCAACCTAAATTTTCGTCTCGAATTCCCAGACCCCCAGAGAGTGTGTGTGGGGGAAGGCCTTTCCAATTGGTAACAAACATATGGCTTTTAACGGGAATATTAGCAACTTAAAAGGTGAACAGATTTTATAAAAAAAAATAAAATAAATCAAACTCTTCAACCTCAAAGTACAAATTAGTATCTTAAGAACTATGATTAAGATTGTATCCTATGACCTAAGACCTTACTAGATTGTAGAGATTACTTGGCGAGAGATAGACATATCCTAGAGGAGCAGCTCCTCCATTTCCTGATCCTCCTTCCGGCTGTACACCTCTGGGACTGATCTCCGATCTCTCCGCCACTTTGTAGGGATGGGCGTGGAACGGAGGCTCTAGTTGCTGTTGATGTTGCTGCTGCTCCGGACTCTCCCGGACTTCGTTGTCCACCTCGTCGTCCGTGTAGCCGGCAAAGGGTGATGGCCGGAAGGGCAGCGTGAAGTGTCCTGCCTGGGGAGGAGCGGCCAGAGGATGAACTTGCAGCTGAGGAGCGAACAAGCCAAAAAGGACAGGTTGCTGAGGATACTGTGGAGGATATTGCTGTTGCTGCTGTTGATGTTGCTGCTGCTGATACTGCTCCTGATATTGTGGTTGCTGTTGTCCTTGCTGCTGATCCTGCGCCACTGGTGGAAAGGTCTGTGGCCCCGTATAGCCCGGACTCAGTTGGGAGACACCAGCCAATGGCGTGGGAGCTACTGGGGGCAGGATCAGAGGACGCCAAGGCATTGGATACAGCCAGGCTGGATGCTGGGCCTCCGGGCAACAGAAACAGCTGGCCAGGATCAGGACGTTGAGGTGGACAGCCTTGAACATGTTGCCCAAGATTGTTGGCTCTTGCAAATGTTGGCCCCGACACTGCCGACCCACGCATATATAAGAAAGTAACGCCGACACCCGATATCCCTGGTTCCGCTGCAACTGATACTTGCCACTTCCTTTCCAGCCTCTTACTCTTGGTTGCGCAACTCCACAACTCCACAATTTCCATTTAAGTTTCAGTTTTTCCAACTAGTCTGTATAGTATTTTCAATTCTTGTGAGATTACTCTTCTCTGATGGACATCTTGTTGTTTAATTTGTTTGGCGATTTGTGGAGAATGAAGTTGCAATGTTGCAAGTTCGAAAATTACCATTAATGCTCGAAGAAGTCAACAAGCCATGTAACCGAACCCCAAGTTGACTGCTCTTGGTTGCCCTTCGAAGGTAATATTTTCCAGCTGAGGGGTTTCATACTCTTTCGGGGGGTATGATGGGTTTTCTAAGACTCTTTGTACAGACTTGTCCGTCAAGAGTCCGCTTAATTTCTTAGCTAGATTATAGCTTAACTATCTGAAATTATCTTTTAGTATCTTTTGCATTAAAAAGAGTATCTTGACTTTGTTTTCTTGAAGCTATCACTCTTTTCTTTCAAACACTTCCCCCATAGACCGTCATACCATCAAAGTGCGATACTTCAGGTGTGGTTTATCTTTAAATGGTTTTTTACTTTTTTAACTTTAAGTCAATGATACTAACATCTTACTGTATATAGATTACTTACTGTATATAATTATGTGACATTATAATCTACATTATTAATAACACTACAATAATATTTTAATCTACAATTAACCAACATATTAATCCTAAGGTGGCCTTGGTTTTGGTGAAGATTTCTTCTGGAAAGCCTCTCTATAAAGTCATAGATTCTTCTACATAACTTAATTTAAAAATAAAAATAATTATTGAAATTGTAGATTATAGTTGTATAATCTTTTCCTAATCCAAAGACACTCCCTAGATCTCAAGGAACACTATCTAAGAAAGACTCTAATGATTCTCCTTAATAAATATTTTATATCTGCAGATTCTGCAATCGTTTTAAGATGTTTTTTAGTCTTCAGATCTATTTTAAATAAATTTTTTATATTGTAGATTATTCTTTTATCACAAAATATATAATTTTGTCGGAAGATTTCTTAAGTAAACATTTTTTAAAGGCATCTAAGGGCTCTATTAAGTCTTTAAATTAATCTTCAATGTGGATTAAAACAGTATATCTTTTATTTTTATAAAAAAAATCTTTTAGCTCTTTATTAACTCATAGATTCTCTCCTAAAACCTACCATTTCTATACTGTACATTGCTTTAATTTTGTAATCTTTTAATTTATTGAAAACCCATTGACTTCCGTGTTAAAAAATTCCTCAAATAAAAAATGAAAGTGGCGCCTCCATAACAATCGGGTGTAACAGTTGCCCTCAGCCGTGGGCAGTTGCCGATGTTGCTGATGTTGCTGTTGCTACTATAGTTGCTGTCGCTGTTGCTGTTGCTGCTTTCGAACGACAGCTACATTTCAATTTCGATGACTCGACTCGACTTGACTTGGATCGAAACTGGTGATCATGACAAATAGTGTGCCAAAAAGAGAGCAGACCCCTGGCTTGTGAATGCAATATTTATTTTAATGTTGCTGCCGTTTTCTGGTTGCTTCCTGCTGCTGTTGACTGCAGCTGCAATGAAAGTTGCTGCTGTTGTTATCATTTCTGTGAGGTTGATTGTTTCTTTGTTGGTTTGTTGGCTTTACCTTCACCTGTGGACAGAGGAAGCAGCTCAAGAACCATAACGCGTCTAATTTGGGGCCTCTAATCGCATTTAATTTGAATCCAAAACACATCAAACATCATGAGAAAATTACAAAATTCTCGCAATTATCCAACGGATTCATAATCAAGTTAGCCACGCTCGCATTTTTTGGCCAAATTAGTTGTGGGATTGGAGACAAGGTTGCCTCCACTTCCTCCCGGTGATCTCACCCAAAGACATTATTCTTTTAAAGTATTTATTTTATTTTTTTTACAAATTTAGTTTCGAACTCTTCAGAAACATCTGAAAATTATTAATTTTGGATTTAAAAAAAAAAAGAATAAATAATTGGAGTTTGGAGTGGAAAGAATATTTAGTAATAGGGTGGCTGGAACTCCCGGCTGGGATGATTCAGGCTATTGGGAGAGGACGGGGAGTGGGATTGGGAGTGGAGATGCGATGGCGACACGGCATAGGCATTGGCAGAGTACTGGCGATTGCCGGAGTGGTGCTCCTGGGGATACTCCCTGTGGGTGCTCTGGGTGGAGGGCAGCTGATACGAGTGGGATTGCATTTGCAAATAGCCCGAGGATGAGGATCCTCCCAGCTGCTGCTCATGACGCTGACTCTGGGGCAGAGTACCAGGGCCAGAGGGCGGGGAGAAGGGCACTTTCCTGTAGGCATCCGGCAGGGATTGGGTCAGCAGACGGGTGTCCAAGCTATCCAGTCCAATGAAGCGATCGTGTTCGGCGTCACTGGAGAGAGTATAGGCCGGCACTAGTTTCGAGTTCTGGCCGGGATTGACGAAGGTTTTGTGGCTGGAGGCATGGGCCTCGGCGGAGGGCAGCTTCTCCAGGTCGTGCTCACGGATGGGCTGCCAGAGATCACCGCGGTATTGGTTGTTCTGGCCGTGACTCTGCCAGGACTCTCCACGCTGGGAGTTCCAGGATTCGGCGCCTTTGTGGCCTTCGGGTTGTTCGGAGTGAGAGTTCCAGGGTTCCTGCCTCTGGTTTCCCGAATGGGAGTAGTGGCTGCCTTGTTGTCCGGGATGGGAGCCGTACGAATCACCTCGCAGGTTGCCCTGCTGTCCCTGGTTGGATTGCCAGGATTCTCCACCCAGCTGCGAGTTCCAGGACTGTCCTCTTTGG
The DNA here is from genome assembly GCA_035047585.1 of Drosophila monieri. NCBI lineage: Eukaryota > Metazoa > Arthropoda > Insecta > Diptera > Drosophilidae > Drosophila > Drosophila monieri. The sequence goes on from JAWNPJ010000067.1 coordinate 5,220,066, forward strand.
TTGTCATGCTGCCCCGAGTGCGACTGTGACGACTCTCCTCTTTGGCCTCCCTGATGTCCTTGGTGGGACTGCCAGGATTCTCCTCTTTCGGTTTCATACTGCACCTGGTTCGAGGGCCAGGACTCTACCTTCTGATGGCCTTGATGTCCGGATTGGGAGTTCCAGGACTCTTCTTTTTGACTTCCGTGCTGGCCCTGATGGGAGTTCCAGGATTCTCCTCCGAAGTATTGGGATGAAGGTGGTTCGTAGGAGTGTTCGTTGTTGTGATGTTGCTGGTGTTGTCCTCCCAGGATCTGATGGTGTTGCTGGTGTTGTCCTCCCAAAACCTGATGATGTTGCTGTTGTCCTCCCAAAACCTGATGATGTTGCTCTTGTCCTCCCAAAACCTGATGATGTTGCTGATGGTTTCCCTGAGAGACAGCCTGGGAGAAGGCGGGCTGCCAGGCTTGCTCCTGGCCGCCATGCTGCCTCTGCTCCTCGTAGTGCTGGGAGCTATAGGGTCCGTTGTAGCCATTCTGCTGGTGATCCTGGTGCTCCTGACCTGAGCCTGGCTGTTCGACGGGCAGGTACTTGTGGGCAGGTCCATTGTATCGGTAGCCATTCCGGTTGTTGTTGTGCAGCTGCTGCTGCTGGTGTCCGCCGCCGCCGACCACCACCGCTTCCAGGGCGTGGATCCCCAAGAGAGCAACCAACACGAGTATCTGTGGATACATAATTATTATTTAAGATTAGGAAGCCAAGGATTAGTTTAGTGTGTTTTAGGCCCTTACCTGGCTAGCTGTGAGCTTCATGGTGTGGCGTGCTGAGTGAGCAATGGCTAGTTGTGGCCAAAACAAATAGTTTTTATACCCAAACGGCCAACGCCAACAGCCAAGATCTATGATCTTGAATAATCTGTGCGTGAGCGTTGATGGAATTGGAGCCACAAAAAACTACATACACCGAGATACACTATATACGATTGTATAAAAAAAGACAATGCTGCAGGTGTACTTGCGATAAATCGGCCAAGTCTCACGTAACTCCGCATTGGACTCTATTTACACAAAATTTGTAAGTGAATCTTTATTCAAATTTAGCTCACCGGAAGTGTAATTAGCTTGGCTTTTAGTTTTCGCTTGGTTCTTACTTGGCATTACTTAAAAATAATTTAAATTAAGGTTTAACTTTGGGTTTTGCTTTAATTTTTTGCTTCAAATTACACAATTCGAGGCTGAATCTGTGCATCTTTTTTGGGGATTTTTTCGGTTAGTGTGGGTGGCTTAACATATTTAATTATATCATTTATTTATTTATGTTTTTTTTTTGTTTTTTATTTTCACGCTTTCAATGAAAGCGAAGCACAAAGCAAAACAAACGAGCAACGAAAGCGAAAATGAAATATAAAACAAAAGAAAATGATTTTATTTATGGGCAGCACTTGCTTTCTGGGCCTATTGTTTAATAATATTTAAAAAAAGATGATTAATGGCTATCATATCATGTTTAATACTTTAACAGAGGGTCCTACTGTAAAATACAGACTTTAACGCTTAGCTAACAGAGCGCTGGCGCATATTGTACGGCTGGAATCGAGGAGACAGATGTGAGAGCAAAGAAAGATTTAGAGGATAGAGTTGGAAAAGTTAGTCTAGAGTTAGAAAGCTTTATAGTTGAAGGAATGAGTTAGAGAATAGATAGTTAGAGGATAGATAGCTAAATGATATATAGTTAGAGTAGAGATAGTCAAAGGATAGATGGTTAGAGGACAGAGTTAGAGGAAGACTTTAAGGATATATGCGAGTTAGAGGAGTTGGAATGTTGCTCTGCAAAGGAGTTAAGTATAGAAGACTTAATATTAAAAATAGAAGAAAGCAAACTGATGCCATAGAGACCTTTGTAGGCCTAAAATAATACCCTAAAGGCATCATGCTGGGCATATTAAAATCCCTAAAGAATATAACTTAGATTTTATATCGCAAAGTTTACCTTTTCTTTGGTTGAAAAGCCTTATGGTTTGAGCTTCAAACGTAAACCCAATAAAGAGTATATGTATTTCCTCTATTATTTATTAATTTATTTACTCGTTTAATTGCATAATTTGTTTTCGCTTCGCTATTAAATAAATAATCATACTTAGAATTAAATTTAAACTGATAACACACTGAACAAAAAAAAACACAATAGCATATACAAATAATAACCAAGCACTTGGACAAGTCTGGCCAACAAAATCAGCTATGAGGGGCTATTGGGGTGGAGGGGCTATAATGACCAGGAGGCGGTTTAAGGTTAAAGGTTAAAGGTTGAGGGCCAACTACTTGGGTGGCGGTCTCAGGGCCAAGCTGGCCTCCAGATCCTTCACCTCTGACCCTCGCAGCTGCTTCTTGATTGCCTCCTGCCGTGGATGAACGCCTCCGCCTCTCTTGCCACGCTTCCCACCCACCACAGCACTGGCCACGCCTACATTACCACCTCCCACTCCCACTCCGCCTCCGCCTCCTCCTCCCTGACCCTGAGATTGTCCTGGCCGCAGCTTGTAGGTGTGCTGGTATCCATATCCTTCGGGATTATTGTTGAACTTGGGACTGTAGCTGTCGTATTCCAGACTGCTGCCATGTTTGTGGGCGTGCGAGTGGGCGTGGCCATGGCCATGATGCTGGCCATGATGGGCGGCATGGTTGTGCGTGTGGGCGTGGCTCAGGCGCAACGGTTGCTGCTGTTCCAGCCAAGTATCATGCTCCTCGAGAGGTTCCTTTTTCAAAACATAGTGATACGGGTAGCCCTCATCGTTCAGGATTAGTTTCGTTTCATTGGGATCGACTTCCTCCGCCTCCGGTTCGGCAAAGTATCCGGAATATCCTTTGTAATCCGGATGCAGATTCTCGTTTGAGTTCTTGAGCTTGTGACGGTACTCCTGGAGGGCCGCCTCCTTGCTCTTGTAGGGCAGGGAGTTGATGTCATGATAGATCTCCGAGTTGAAGTACAGCTTGTGGGGCTTGCCCTGTAGTCTCTCCTGATCCTCCCGAGAATCGCGCTCCCGCTCCCTCTCTCTCTCCCTCTCTCTTTCTACCCTTTCCGGAGTGGGAACTACATGCGACAAGTCGAACTCTTCGATGTTCTTCAGGGCCGCTCCATGATCGAAGTGCTCAGCACTCTTGAGAGGTAAGGTGTAGGGCTTTGAGACAGTCTTCACTGTAGCCGTTTGGAGGGGGGCTCTCGTTTTGATCTTGTAGATAAATTCGATGTTGGGGGATAGTTCATCTGCAGGAAGATCGGGAGCCTGATAGGCCGTTTCAGTTTCCGATTGGAAGTGCTGCAGCGGCTTCTGGCTCGAAACGGATGGCGAGTTCCTAAGCTTCGCCGTAATTCCCACGTTCTGGTGATGGACAGCCTGGTGATGGTGCTGGGGCGGATGGTAGATCTGCTGGTGTTGGTGCTGGTGCTGGTGCTGGTGATGGGGCTGAGATTGCTGCTGTTTCTGGGGCGGTGGTACGGTGTACTTGGGCCTCACTGTACTGCTGCTATAGCGCTTTTCTTCGGAGGCTCCTCCTCCAGGAAGTCCCCCCGCAATCCCATTAGATATCCCATTCGATTGGGTTTTGTAATAAGTTTTAGTGATTTGCTGGACTGGCGAGGGCGGAGGTGGTGGCGGTGGTGGGGGCGGGGCTGTGACCGGTTCCTGGGGTGTACTTATTATTTTGCCCTCCGCCTCCAGCTCCTTCATATACTTGATCACCGACTTCTCGATCTGCTTCATTATCTCCGATTTGGGTATCTCCGTGGAGGCGGAGACCCGGACCTTCTCCTCGGCCTCGGCTTCCAGGTTCCTGTAGATCGTGGGCGGCTGGTAGGGCTGGTAGCTGTAGCTGTTGTACTTGGGACGATAGTGCCGTTCGATGTCCTCCTCAACGGGTATATGGCCATCGCCTTCGGTCGAGGCCTCGTACAGCTCGTAGCTTCGGATGACGGGATCCTTTTCGTAGACAGGAGCCGGCGCCAGGGCGGGGGAGGGCGGTGAGGAGTGGGGCGAACCCAGGGACGCGGATGAGGCAGCGGATGGAGCTCTTGCCAGGAGCAGAGCCTGCTGTTCCATGATTTCCCGCTCCCGCTCCCTCTCCCTCTCCCTATGCTCGTTGTAGCTCCTCTGAGTGGAAGACGAGGGCAGGTCCTTTGGCGCCTGGAGGTGATTCGGCGCAGGACTCTTCACCGGAACGGGTGGCTTATTGTAGGCCAACTTGATGGCATTGGCCACGTACTCCGCCGCCGATTGCGAGTCCTCCAGGCTGACAGGTCCTGCCGATCCTCCCGATCCCGAGGCTGCTGTCGTTGTGCTTAAGATCAGCTTGGGATGCGACTCCTGTTCCGGTCGCACGAGATTCAACTCCACGTGGCCATAGTTGAAGTCTAAAAACAAATAAAATATTTATTAAATATTAAATCATTTGTTCACATACTTTCGGGCATTTCTGTTTAATATTTTTCCAACAAAATGTTTTTTTTAATGTTTTAAACTAAAATATTTGGTTTAATGGGCCACTTGGGGGATGTCCCCTAAGAGCCCCCTCCAAGTCCATATCTCTATCGATTCCCATCTGATTCTCTAGCGAAGTACCTCAATCGATTTGTATATCAATTCCCCATCATTCTGCATTAAAATCCTGACACAAAATATTTTTCTAGGGGAACCCCTTTGGAAAATGACGGACTTCCCCATGAGCCGCTTTGATGTCCATATCTCTGGCAATTCTTATCCGATTCTCAAACGGAATACATTAATCGATTTGTATATCGATTTGCCTTCGATTTCCATCAAAATCCTGACACAAAATATTTTTTAGATTTTTTTCAAAATTTTCAGATAGGACCCCTTGCAAAATCCTGGATTTTCCTATATAGCCCCTTCCCATGTCTATATCTTTGGCAATTCTTATCCGATTCCTAAGCGGAATACCTTAATCGATTTGTGGATCGATTCCCCATCATTGTGCATCAAAATCCTGACACAAAATATTTTTTAGATTTTTTTCAAAATTTTCAGATAGGACCCCTTGCAAAATCCTGGATTTTCCTATATAGCCCCTTCCCATGGCTATATCTTTGACAATTCTTATCCGATTCCTGGGCTGAATACCTTAATCGATTTGTGGATCGATTCCCCATCATTCTGCATCAAAATCCCGACACAAAATATTTTTTCAATTTTTTTCAAAATTTTCAGATAGGACCCCTTGCAGAATCCTGGATTTTCCTATATAGCCCCTTCCCATGTCTATATCTTTGGCAATTCTTATCCGATTCCTAAGCGGAATACCTTAAACGATTTGTGGATCGATTCCCCACCATTCTGCATCAAAATCCTGACACAAAATATTTTTTCAATTTTTTTCAAAATTTTCAGATAGGACCCCTTGCAAAATCCTGGATTTTCCTATATAGCCCCTTCCCATGTCTATATCTTTGGCAATTCTTATCCGATTCCTAAGCGGAATACCTTAATCGATTTGTGGATCGATTCCCCACCATTCTGCATCAAAATCCTGACACAAAATATTTTTTCAATTTTTTTCAAAATTTTCAGATAGGACCCCTTGCAAAATCCTGGATTTTCCTATATAGCCCCTTCCCATGTCTATATCTTTGGCAATTCTTATCCGATTCCTAAGCGGAATACCTTAAACGATTTGTGGATCGATTCCCCACCATTCTGCATCAAAATCCTGACACAAAATATTTTTTCAATTTTTTTCAAAATTTTCAGATATGACCCCTTGCAAAATCCTGGATTTTCTTATATAGCCCCTTCCCATGGCTATATCTTTGGCAATTCTTATCCGATTCCTGAGCGGAATACCTTAATCGATTTGTGAATCGATTCCCCATCATTCTGCATTAAAATCCTGACACAAAATATTTTTTAAATTTTTTTCAAAATTTTCAGATAGGACCCCTTGCAAAATCCTGGATTTTCCCATGTAGCCCCTTCCCATGTCTATATCTTTGGCAATTCTTATCCGATTCTCACCCCGAGACCCTTTCTAAGACAAACCTTTGTTGGGAGTTTCCTTGGGTCTGCTGTGAAGTACGGATCCCCTCCTGGAGTAGGGCCTGGTGTCATCGGATGCTCGGCGACTGGCGGCCAAGGCCAGTTGATCCGGAACGGATTTGTCGCTGGTGTCCTCCAGGGAAGCTGCACTGGCTCCGCCAGATCGACGCCGGTTGTTGCCCGAAGTGCCAGAGGTCACTGAGACGGCACTGCTCAGGGTCAGGATCTAGGAGGCAGAGAAAGAGGGTTGCAATTGAATGAAAAAGTATGAATAGTGCGAGAGTCTGTTGGCCAGTGCTAATGGCCTTGTTTGCCAGCTCCTGGCCACTTTGCTTTTAGGCCCATTTATTTGAGCCCACTTTGCAATTAAACTAATTAAACTTAGCCAACTCGCTTTCGCTTTTCGCGAGAGAAACGGGAGGAGAGTAATGGATAAAAGTGGCCAGAAGAGTGGCAAGAGATGACTGACGGCTCGATTGGTGTTTAGTTGGCCAAGTTCAACGCCCCTGGATGGCCGAAAGAGGGCAATGAAACATCAGCATGGAATGCAGAGACTCTGGCACGCAATCTTGTTAGAGGGGTTGTTCCGAGGGGATATTTTTCTAAATATTTATTATATATCTTTATCTATTTTTCTATTTATTAATCTTTAATCCATCTACTATATGTTTTTGTTTGTTTTTTCTATTTAAGTCCTTTTCCTTTAACCTATTTTCTTGTTGTAGTCTGTAGTCTTCCTGTATGTTGCATTTTTTAAGTTTCATATTTTAATTTAATTTTTAGACTTTTTTTTGACTATTTTTCAATGAAGAAATTATAATATTTTGTTAAATTGTTTATTAAATCTCCTAAAATAGGTTTCTGGATATTTTTTTAAGGAAATTTTAAATGTAAAACTGAAAATCATATTTTTCCAAGAGGGAGGTTTTAAAAAAAGTGTTTTTTCGAAAATCTCTCCAACTATTTATTGTGTTTTTTTTTTTGTTAGTTTAAAGAATTTAGAGGAAAGGATCTACAAATTTTTGGAAATGGTGTTTTGGAAATTCTTATATCCTTTATTCTTATTATTCTCATATTTAAAATATTAAAATTTGGTTTTGAAAATCTGTTCTTAGTCATTTTTCTAAATTTTATTTCTTTAAACTTTGTTTCAAAAATATAGTCTCATAGTTTCAAAAAAATGTTTTTCAAAAATTGAAACACTCAAAAAAAAATTATGAATATATGAGAATCCTTGTTATATTTTTTATGTTTTTTTTGTGTTTGGGAAATCACTTCACTTGCTCACTAATACACAGAAAAAAAATACAAGAGTAGTAATCCTTTCTTTTTGGAGTTGTATCCTTTGATTTTGGTTTCAGATTTCGATACTTACGGCCAGCAGCAGGCAGATGCCCCATTGCAGCCGGTATTGGAGGAGGGGATGTGGCACCTGGCATCTGGGGGGACGCGATGCTGCGGCTGTTGCATGGTGATGCTGCGGCTTTTTTTTGTGGCAAGACGCGGACATGGTGGCGCGTCAGAGGCTCGGATGGAATTGTTGGCGGCCAGCTGGCGAGGTGCGGCTTTTATAATGATGCGGACCGTTGCAGCGGAAAATTTATGCGAATGTGCGGGCCAAAGAAAAGCACACACACACTAACACACACACGTTGCACCAACAGAGAGAGAAAGAGTGAGAGAAAGAGGGAGGCAATGTGGCAGATCGCTTCACTTTCGATGACAATTCAAATCGTAATAAGACAACACTGCGTATGCGTGATAAGTTTACAAAAAGAGACAGCAATACGGGGTGGAAAAGAGAGGGAATGATAGAGGGGGGCAACTGGTTTACTTGGCTTTAGTGGCTTCAGTCTCAGTTTCGATTTTAGCCACTTTGATGGCCAATTAAGCCAACAGCCAGGCCAAACAAACATACAAATGCATGGCTTATGGTTCAATGAAATGGTTGTCTTTGGTGGGGAGGGGCTGGGGGAGGGAGGAGGGAGGAGGCAGTGGGGGAACACCCGGACTCGTAACACCCGTAATTGACTTGTAAAATCCTCAATAGCCCCAAAGCATTTATTGTTATAAACGATCAACGACAAATTAAAATGATCAAGCCCCCAAGGGGCCTGGACAGTGAACTAACCCAGTATCGCTAATAATTGGGGAAGTTTATGGAAATGTTTTCCATTGTTTTTCATTTGCTGGGAGTTTGTAGGGGACTAGAGCTTTGAATATTTGTTATTAATTTTTGTTTTGAGTGTAGAAGGTGTGGAGAAGAAGATCTAGATAGTCGGGTTGGAGATAGTTGGGATCAGGATCTAGATAGTTAGAAACTAGATAGTTAGGAACTAGGATTTAGATAGTTAGGATCTAGATAGTTAGGATCTATGCTGAAATCTCTAATTTTGTTTCAATCATAGAGTTTCTAGAAAGAGTTTTTGCTTTCTCTCCCAGAAAACTACATTTTTTTGTATAGAAAAATGATAGATATACTATCCCTAATTTAAATTTAAGAATTTCTTATATATTTTGTTGCAAGAAATTAACTAATTTTATCTATAAGAACTGTTCAAGGATAGACTCTATAGAGCAGTATGTTTTTCTACATTTTTATTAGAATTTGAGAATAAAAAACCAATAGATCTATTAGATGAGATGTAAGGTAATCTTCCTCATAACATTTGTATTTATAATAGCTTATGTATATATCTTATATTATCTTAAAAAAAATCGAATATAAAAAGAAATATGAAATACTTTGTGGGCATTACCTGAAATGGCAACCTGAAATTAGCAAAAAAAAAAACCGCCAGAGAAAATCCCAAAACCGCCAAGGGAGATGGTTTTAAGATGATGATGTTTTTTTTTTGTGCTACGGTGGTGTCTGTATCAAAGCCTGATGGTGGCTGCGGCTTCATGGTCACTGATTCAGTGCATAATAATTAACAAGGAGCCAAGCACAGCTGTAAAAATACCAAAAAAGATTTATGATCATTTCAACCAGAGTTGCAGTTTCTCAGTGCCAAAAAAAAAAAAAAAAAAAAAACAGAAAACTGATTTTAATTTCGATAAAGAGATTCGTACGAAAAAAAAAGAAAGGGGTATCCCTGTTAATGGACTTGGAATTGCATTCGGCCATCTAATTAATTTTCATGACGTGCTTGTGAAGAGGGGATTTCTTTTGCAGACAGACTGGCCCACAGGGCGTATGATTTATATTTTAATATTCGCCATCGATACCCTGAAACTGAAACTGAAACTGATACTGAAATTGAAACACAAACACTTGCCACACTTAACGAAGCTAACGATAATAGCCGTAGTAATAAAAGCGAAGCAATTTTCTCAATCTCAACCGAAAACAAAACAAAAGCCAAACTAACACAAGACACAAGACACAAAAAAATAAAAAAAAAAAAAAGCCTAAAAAGCAGAAAAGCTAAAAAAGCAATAGCTGCCAAAGCGTTTCGGCCTCTCAAGACATGTGTGAAGATCAACAACCTTGCCAAGCAGTCGAATGCGATTGCTATTTTGATATTTTTGTTACTTGGCTATTGCGATTCATGCCCCGTTATGTGGCAGAAACAGAGAGTTAAAAACACTGATAACTGATTCCACCAAATCCACAGAAAATCCACTGAATTTTCAGCATTTCAATCAGATAAACAGTGACATTTAATGGCAAGCGAATTAAGCTTTAGCTTCAATAAGCTAAAAATAAGTCAAAAAAATTTTTAAAGAAATATAAAGGCGGACGGTATAGTGGCGGACACACGGACAGATGGACAAAAAGACTCGCGGAAAGAGGGACACACGAACAAAGTTTCTAACACAAGACAAAAGGACTAAAAGGAAGTGGGAAGTAAGGAGTTACAGAAGGACTTTCGGACACATGCATTGAAGGACATACAGACTAACGGACAAATAGATTAGCGGACACACGGACACCCAGTCTACCGGACAAAATAATTTTAATCTTAATCTAACTATCTTTAGCTTATATTTTCCTACCTTAAAAAAAGTCCTACTACTTTTAAATATTTCCTAAAAGCTCTTCTATTTTTTATACAAATTTACCTTATATTTCTACTCCTCGTCCCACTGTAACTATAAACGCTACGAAAATGTTACGTTTGTGGTTCAGACTACCAGCCAGCCGGCCCCCTTTTTTTTCCACAATTTAAGTTATTAATTTTCTGGCATAGCAGTGGCAGTTGCCGCTTGTGGCATGTGGCATGTGGCATGTGGTGGTAGTTTATGGGTCCATTGTTGGTGCAAGATCATCGTTTAGATCATAAAGCAGTCAGTTTTCGCCACTTGATATTAGACGGAAGGGAAGTAAGCCCCCAAATGATTGATAAGATTCCGGACAGGGAAGCTTTGCTTACATTTTTTTTTGCTCATTTTTTTTCACCTTTCTTTTTTTTTAGTTTTTTTTTTTTTTTTTTTTATTAAGAAATAAACTTGGCAAATATCCAAAGTGACAACAATGGCACTTTCCAATTTCCACTCCAGGGAGGGGCAAAAAATGTAATATGGAAAATATATTCCGGGCAGATCTCCAAGAAATTTCAAGTTAGTTTCTTTCATTTTTTTTTTTCATGCAAATTGAAATGTGAATGCGAAGGCGAATCTTTCCAGAAAATAAAAGAAAAACTTTGCGGAAGTTGGATGTTTGCTAAGAGACCACTTTTTGAATTCGAGTGGAAAGTCGAGAGACGCTGCCGCATTTCAAAATTATAGAAATTGGCACAATTTACCAGCCATTGCGGCAGCTGATTATGCTAATTGTTGGCCACAGTATCTTACTGGGATCTTTACGTAAACATTCATGTGGCAAGCGATGTGGCAAATGTGGCAAATGCGGCTGAAGGAAGAGACAGCCGACAGTCGACAGCTTGAAAGTGCCTCCTCCCAGTGCTCGTTGAGGCTGATAATTTCCTAAATCGCTTTTGGATCACTGGAGCAATCCTACATATAGAGGGGATTGCTTGTGGAATTATGCAGATAAAATAAATGGAAAAATAAATAATAAAAAAATACAAATAGTTTCAAAATATTTTTAAGGTCTAAGGACTCTATTCTTGAACTATTTATAATATGTGTCATGTCTTCTTAGCTTATCTTTGGAAAGAGGAAACTTTTTGGCCTCTAAAATAATATTTTCTCTCAAGACTTTTATTTCAAAGTCATTTAAATATTTATTTTGAAAAAATATGAATGCTGTATGATAGAAGAAGGACTATATGATACCCGGTACTTCTGTCTCTTTGAGGCTGTTACTAGCTGCTACTAACTGCTACTGAGATAACAAAGTCCCTCACCTTATTTAAATCCATTGAATAATAAGCCATTTTTTAGGATTTTCCACCTCCCACATTTTTTAATTCAACTAATTGCATGTAAGCATGTGCTTTTTTTTTTTAAACCAAAAACTATTTAGTTACCACTTAGCACTCGAGTTATTTTTATGACTCAAGTGCGTGACTTCCTGTATAAAATAATTCCAAAAAAGAAAAAGACTTTATTTTCATTTTTCAATATTATTATTTTTTTTGTATAATTTTACTTTCGTTTTTAATCATTATATAAAAAATAAGAGTACAAGTAAGTAAATTCAAGAAGCACATTTTTTCATTAAAGACTAAATATTGCACACATGATCAGCAGCAGCTTTATTTTCTTGGTTAACAATAAAAAAAAGGACAACTCTAAGAAAACAAAACAAACAAAAAAAAGTACACATATATGTTAAAAATAAATGAAAAGCGAATGTGAACCTCTGTCCTCCACGCGCCACATGGAATGCTAATATGTGGCATGCTTTCCGGCGTTCCTATTTACACTGGCTGTGGCCCGAAAGTATGGATGGATCTTGGACAGGAGTTTGTTTTGGAAATGATATGGAAATGGAGCAAGTAGACCCCTGCTCCTTAACCCACTTGGAATAAATACTAATGAAGGGATTTATCTTTTTTTTTTTTTTAGGCACAAGAAGCAACCACAATTCTGTGTGAAGAGTTTCAGTTTTAGGGGGGTCTGAGGTGGTATTCACATCAGAATCAGACTTCATTCGATATAATCTAAAGTTTTTATTCAATTTTGAGACCTCCAGTCCTCTACTAAAGATGGTTGTGAGATGTCACTTGAGCGGACAGGCGGACAGACGGACAGAACTTTGAGTTTAAAATCAAATATTGAAGCATACTTTTGGGATAACTTTCTGTAAGTAAAGTGAATTCCAAAGCCCCCCCTTATTCCCCCCGGGGCTACTCAGCCCTCTAGCAATTGTGTCGTTTTGTATTCCACCGCAGAACCCATCTCGGCTCCCAGCTTCTCCCTAACGTACTCCCTGATCTGCTGGAGTCGCTTGTCCCCCCCACCGGCGCCCACGGACGGCTCTGGCTTGGCCGCCCTCTTGCCGGGCCTCACTTTCAGGGCATGGGCGTGGTAGTTGAAGGGGCGATCGCCCTCCGCCTGCGACTCCTCCTCCAGATTGGCGACATGTTGCTCCTGTTCCTGGACATGTTGCTGATGCTGTTGCTGTTGCTGGTGCTGTTGCTGTTGCTGGTAGGGATACGGATTGAAGATGACCTTCGTGTGAGTGGGTCGGGGATTGTTCTCCGTAATGGGGAGATTATGCTCAGGTTCCACTTCCGGTTCGGGCTGCTGTTCTGGGGCAGTGGGTGGCTCTCCCTCCGGGACATAGATGGGCTGTTGCTGCTGATGCTGATGATGTTGCTGATGTTGCTCCGGTTCTGGCTGGGTCATGGCGATCAAGTAGAGCTGCGGCTGCTGTTGCAAGTGCGACTGCGGTTGCGCGTAGTAGAACTGAGTGGGCTGCTGGTAGTCCATGGGCGTGTAGTACTGCTGCGGCTCGTACTGTGGCTGCTGCTGATGGCGGCCCTTGTAGCTCTGGTAGACATCATCGATGGGGGCATACTGTACGGGCTGTGGGGCGTAGCTTACTTCGGGCTGATAGGCCACGGGCTCGGGAGGACCGTATTGCTGGGGTTCCGGGACGTGTTGCTGATGCACCGCCTGATGCTGATGCTGATGCTGTTGCTGCTGCTGCTGCTGCTCGGCCTCTTGCAACAAGCTGAGATACTGGGCTGCCCGGATCTCCAGGTACTGCTGGAGGAGCGTCTGCAAGTGGGCGGCGTACTTGGCGGGTCCTGGAATCCGTAGCACTATCACAGGCTCCTGGTAGCCACCAGCCTCTGCCTCGTCTTGCGGCAAGTCGATTTGTGGCTGCTCGGGTGCCGTGTGCTGTGGTGCCTGAGTTTCGTAACTGGTTTGGGGCTTCAGCTCGTAGGAATAGGACGGTTCGATCGTAACACTCGTGACATGTTCGTGGTTGTGTGGTTTCTGTGGCGAGTGGTGTTGCGGCTGCTGCTGTGGTGGTGATGGTGGTGGTGCCTCCTCCAGCTCCTCTGGCAGTGGCTGTGGGTGAGCAAAGCCGGAGGGAATGTCATGCTGGGAGTAGGGATAGAACATAAACTTGGGGGGCGTATAGTCGTAGCCCGGATGGGAGTAGCCATAGCTGGAAGAGGAGAATCAAATCTGTTATTAGAATCTATAATATTTTAAGGAAGAAACCTCCCAACTTACCCCAAATCCCCTTCAATAGTCCTCTTGCTATTCTTTCCCCCGAAGCTGTCGAGTTGTCCCTCTCCACCTTGATCTTAATTTTATTTCCGTGCAACTTGAACTGCTTGTCCAGTTCCTTAATAAATTCCAAGTCATCTGCCGGCAGATTCCCGAAACTCTCCGCCAGAGCTGGAGCCGATCCTGGAGCTTTCGTAGTGGTTCGAGTTGCCGATTTCGAAATCTTCACTCGTGGCTTGCTGGGCTTTGTGGTGGTGCCCCTACTGGTGCTGGTGCTTGCAGCCACTGTGGTGGGGGTCTTGGTGGGTCGCTTTTTCAGAGTGGTTACCTTTTTGGGATAGCCTTTGGAGCCACTGACCTCCGATTGGCCGAGACCATTGGCCAAGCACAGTAGAGCACTTAGAGTGCCCTGGAAGAGGAAAAAGTTTTTAAAAATTAAAAGAGTCAGAGAGGCCTATTCTGGTTCCCATTTCTATTTTCTTTTTAATTAATTATTTAATGTTTAATTAATTTTTAAGCCATTTAAATTATAGAGTTTGCAATGCAATGGATTGTGCAAATCGCCGGCTTTTGTTTCGACTTGGATCTTTGTTGGCTTTTGTTTATTTATTTCTTTTCGTTGGAGTCTCTCGTTTTTTTTTTTTTTTGGGCTTTTGGGGCTCAAGGTGACGAGGCAGAGACAAAAGGGGAGTCGCAGCACAAAGGCTGTGGGCCATCGCTTGGTCTCGATTTCGATTTCGATTTTGATCTCAATATCGATCGTAAAGCCATCAATATAAATACTTAACACACGTTCGGGTTTCACATTTGACATTTCGTCAAGTAAGTTGTGTTGGTTTTGTAATTGAATCTCTTGTGGTGGCTGGTGGCTGGTGGCTAGTCGAGTTTGTGTCTTGAGTCTTTCGTTTTATGATTTTTTTTTGTGCAGATGGTGACAGATAATGTTTAATGGCTAACCGATTAACTGGGTGATGGTTCGATGGTCAATTAATTTATTTTTATTTATTTAATAATTTAAGAATAAATTTAAAATATAAAGAGGAAGTTTATGAAGAGGTTTTCTTAAATAATTTTGAAACCATTAGAGAAGGATATAAAGCTCTTTAAATCTTTTTTTAAATTATTTTTATTATTTGCTTCATTAGTGAAGACCACGCCTTGTTAAATAATTAATAATTGCCACACTAATCGTGGCATTAATATTTGTGCAACGCACTCATGTTCGGCATTTAAATTCGCGTATCTGTCGGATAGTTAACTTTTAATTGCATTTTGTCACTCAATTAACTAAAAGAGAGTGTGTGTGAGTGTGTGTTTTAAGCCAAAAATAAAAATAAAAAATAAAGTAAAACTGGGACACTGTGTCAAGTCATTTTAATAGTCGTTGTCGGCTCATGTTGCTTATGTAGCAGGAAGACTTTTTCGGCGGACTTGCCACACAGCCACAGCGCACCAGCAACAAAGCACAAAAATTTTTGTCAAATGTGCTTTTTGCTGTGGGATCCGAAACAGAAGAGTTGCCGTTTTACTTTTTTTTTTACTGTTTTCCTTTTTTTTTTGAGCAAAAGTTATATAAGCAACTAGTTGGATCTGTCTGTTTTTTTTTCGAATTGATTTATCTCCGCCAACTATTTTGAGTAATAATTTAGTTTAATTGCATCAGTCGGCTGCCTTTCACTTGGGTCACTAAATTATTACAAGAAATAATCACTAAATTATAAAAAATATATCATGACAAAGTGCAGATTCTACTAATGAGCTTTCTAGACCAATAATTAAATAAAAATTAAAAATAAAAAATACAACAGAAATAGTAACAACTTGAGGCAAATGAACGTCACGCAACGCGTGCAAATTAGTTGCTTTTTTTTCTCAGTCTGTTTTTTTGGCTTATTGTTTTTTTTTTTTTTTGTCAGTCTTTGATGTTGCTGCTTGGCTTTCATTGTTGCATCATCACAGCAACAGCAACAGCCCCAGCAGCAACATCAAAGCACAACAATAAAATGTAAATTAGACAGCTACTGATTATCCTGCCAGTGGCCTGTCTTTTTTTTTTTTTTTGCTTTTCAGGCACTTTGGCATTTTGTAAGCCACCTTTCTTCTATTTTTCTAGTCGCCAGTGTAATAACTTTATGTAACCACACGAGGGGCACAAAGCCACAAAACAAGTTCTGGTTTCCCCGATCGACTTTTCCCCCACAAACAGTGCAAGAAAAACGTGCGAGTTTATATATTCTAAATATTTAGGATTAAAAAGTACCATAGTATGACATTTTTTGAATAAATTCAGAAATTTATAAGGCAGGCTTCTCTCATTTTCAAAACTAAGAAACAAAATTCATAACTTTGTCTAAAAAGAATAAAATATCTTAGATCAAATATAGATTATAAAAGTTTGAAATTTTTAAAAACGAGCTGATTTATTTAACTATTTTATGATTGCTTTAATGATTTCTAATGGTTTTCTATAAATAAGTTCCTCTTTTGTCTTTAAATTGCTTTAAAATATACCAGAACTGCTTTGAAACTTTGAAAAAATATAATTATTTTAGCCTTTAAAATATCAATATACTTTGATTGATTAATATCGTTAAAATAGTTTTAATGATTTGGGTTAAAAAAGAACAAGTTTAATGATTTTGTTCGACTAATTTACTAATTTGTGGTGTTTTTAGTTTAAAATATATTTTAAGTAGAGGCCATAAATGCTCTAATTTTAACAAGCAAAATTAATAAGGAAATATTGAAGAAGAATAAGTTAAAATATAAATTGTTAAGAAATGTTTCAAGACAGATCTTAACAATATTTATGTTAAATAATCTTTTAAGACAATTGGACATTTATTTCCAGTGCTTTAATCAACATAAACGGATGTCTCTTGCATTTTTCAAACCAGAACAAAAGCCAAAGCCCCCAGACTGTGAAATACTTATAAGATCAAGTCTTTATAGGAAACCCCTAAGGGGTCTTCAGACTTAACCAAGCCCGTCCAATTAGCAGGCGATAAGCGGATAAAAATGCCATTTAGCCCACCAGGTGATTGATGAGTACAAAAAAAAAAAAAAAATTAAGAAAAAACTAGAAATATAAGCTTGCAACAGGAAAAGTAAAAGGGGCAAGGGCAGGGTCTGTCGTTGGAAGGGCAGTCGAGCGTCAAGGAGGTCAAGATTTTCAGGTTTACATGCTTTTTGGGGGGGGATCTTTCCGGGGTTCATTGCATTCGGGCAT
Organism: Drosophila monieri; assembly: GCA_035047585.1. Classification (NCBI taxonomy): domain Eukaryota; kingdom Metazoa; phylum Arthropoda; class Insecta; order Diptera; family Drosophilidae; genus Drosophila; species Drosophila monieri. The sequence continues at coordinate 5,236,916 of JAWNPJ010000067.1, forward strand.
CCAACACTCTACCTGGGGGTTGAGTGAACCCCAACATTGCAATCTGCAATGTGCAATGTGCAACATAAAGCCAGCAACTTGCAACAGCTTTCCCAGCTGACCAAGCCGGCTCGGCAACTGCGCCGCCACTTGAATGCAAATTAATTTGTCAGCCAGTTTTGCACAATTTTTTGTATTTTTTTTGCGGTGGGAGTTTCTTTACTTTATAGAGGGGGTGTGGGTGGAATGATTTCCGTATTTTTTACTATTTCATTTTTTTTTTTCTTGCATTCAGAGATTGTGCAATCTTACCAAAATCAAAGCTAATCTCATGATGTGAACACACTACTGGTTTTCAGATAAAAAATATTAATTTCTTTTAAACACTTTTTTTGTTATTTATTTTTTTTTTGGAAGAAAAGTCTTTTTTTTTGGCACAAAAACAAAAAAAAAATAATACAAAAAACACTAGAAATTATTTTTAAAATAAATCACAAGAGTTTTTGGATTAAACGTATTTTTTTTTTGTCGAGAGGGAGGGTTTATGGTTTTTTGGTTTTTTTTTTATAAATTATATAGAAATAGAAATCGGAGGAGCGATGTCGGCGTTCAAAAGTCGCGCCTCTTACTGCGGATGGCGCTGACGATGTTCGCGGTTTTTATATGGCGACCGTAGCAACACCCCGACTACACCAGCAACACTAACAACAGCAACATCAAAGACGACAGCAGCAGCAGCAGCAGCAACATCAACAACTTGGTCTTCGGGTTGCATCAAAATGGAATCGGATTTTCAGTCTCAGATTCGTAAACGAAGTTGAAGTTTTTGGCTTTTTGTTTTTGCCTTAAAGAAGAAGCCAAAACTAAAGGTAAAGCTTAAAAGTAAAACTAAAGTTTAAAGAAAAAAAAAAAATAGAGTTTTTTGCGGAACGACCAATGACACAGCACGTAGCACCGTAGTTGTATCTGTATCTGTGTTTATTGTCTCGCCATCTGAGAGATATACGGAGGCATAACTGAAGGTGTAGGTTGCCTGGGATTGCCCCAAAAAAAAAAAAACAGTAAACAAAATGCTACAGATACTTGCAACTCAGATACAAAGATATGCTTCTCTTTAGGCATTTTTTTCTTTTTAATTTGACTTTTCTTTTTTTTTCTTAACGGGAAGTTTGTTTTTTGGTTTAAAAAGTTAAATAATTAGTTGAGGAAATGGTTAAAAATAATATAGGGGAGTATTTTCTTTAATTTTTTCTTTAATTTAAGGAACTAAAGATTTTAAGTTTAAATATATCTGTAAAGCTTGCTTTATAAATTAATATAATAAAAAAAATAGGTATAGTCTTCTGAAAAATTATACACCTATGTATGTATTATAATCTCTTCTAAATTATATTTAAACAATTTTTTATCAAATCTTAAAAATAAGAAAAGGAAACTTCGAAAGTACTTCATATTAAGAACTCATATATCACTACTAATCCCTTTTTAATAATTTTAAAAAGTTTTATAGATTTGAAGTTCACTTTGTGGAGCATTGTTTATCAATATCGATTTCACACGATGAGAATTATTTATGAAACGACCTTGTGCTGCCATGGGAGAGCTACCTTTCACAAAAGGGCTCGGGGAAAAAAAAAAACAAAAGCAGATCGAAAAACCTTTCGAATTTCTTCAAGAGACAAGATTTAAGTTTTTCCAGTTCAAGTTCAAAGTCATAAAGACAAAAAAAAAATAAAAAGAGAGAGAGAAAAAATTGGCGCAACTTTTGAAAATGACAAAAGGTATATCCATATAAATGTATATATATTTTTGTTCCAACATTTACTGGGATGTTCGATGTAGAGTCCGATTCCAGCATTTTTTTTTTGCCTTTCATTTTGAGTGAATAGATTTTATGGCTGGGCTGCTTTTGTGTGGTGGCTGGGCGATGTTGTTGTGGGTTTCATTATAATGGAGCCACCACACAGATCCAATCGAAACAGAAACACAAAAATTTGCATGAAAACAATTGCAGATTGCAGATTGCAGAGTGTCGGAGTGAGAGTAGTTTAATTGGCGCATTAACTTGTCTTCGGACTTGGGCTTGGGCTTGGCTTGGCCCACCAGCCATGGTTTAAGCCAAAAAGCCAGCCACGCCAGCGAGAGAGAAGAAATGGCATAACAAGAGTTTCAAACTCATTTTGTAAGACGTTTTGTCACACAAAAAAGCCGATAAAAACTCGCAGATAGCTTTAAGACACATTCGTAATAGTAATTTCGAACCTCTGGCTCTACAGGGTATCCTGGTATTCGTTTCAATTATGGTTCGCCTTGATCGTAGAAATAAAAGCAATTGCCAGCAAGTCTGTCGATCTTTTGTGCTCTTTTTTTGGCTCTTTTTGAACCCACAGACTTTCAATCAGATATCAACAGATATATATAGGTTTATAGAGATATACATATCCAGCCATTCAATGCAACAATAACCCAAAACGAATCGAAGAGGCAGCTAAGCAAACAGACATCAATTTCACAATCTGGAAGCCTCAACCTTAGTTCATTGTCCAAAAAAAAACTGACAGACTCTTTAAAGCTGCAACAATGTCACTCGGTCGGCAGCATGACTGCTTTATTATTATTATTATAATTATTATTATTTTATTTATTATTAGAAGGCTTAAGGCCCACGTTGTGGTATGAAAGGGCTGACCGTGGGCCGGCACAAAAGGGTCAGATTTATGGCAGAGTTGACACAAACTAGAGCTTTGTAGACGACCCGAGAAGAAGGTCACTGGCCTGGTCTAAACTTTCGGTTTTTAAGAGTTAGGTTTTTAGGAGTTAGGATCAATATTAAGAAGACTTTTCTCTCTGTGCACCGGAATTTATTTTGCAGCCAGGAAGCTTTAGGTAGCATCACACCCTTTAAGTCGGGGCAGGGCATCCCCCTCTCTCTCTCTATGACAATGCAGCAATTTTGTGGCAATTTGCCTGTGGCAGCTTCATTAACAGCCATGAGATGGCCGAAACGCAACACAATCAGTACACAGCTTCGCTACAGTAGTGATGATGTTGCCACTGCCACACAGGCAACACAGCCAACACAAGCAACTCACAAACAACAACCATTACATTTTGCAGCATCTTTGCTTCCTACTTGCATAAATCTTCACCAGTCGTCTGGCTTTTGGATTTCTGTATTTTTTTTTTATATTTTTTTTTGTTTGGATTTGGATTTGGAGGCTGCATCTTCAGTGAGGCACACTGCCACACAAATCATAATTTTTGTGGCCACTCTGTGCAGTGGCATCGTAATTGTTTGCTATTGCCGGCTGTTTGGTTTATGGTCGCGATTACGTGAGCAACATCAAAGCAATATATACCATCTGTATATACTATATACCCGATAGATTCGAGTCGAGCTCATTGACAAAGTCACATATTGCACATTTGATTCGATTGGCTTCGCTTTTGGCCTGGCTCTAAATGGAGAGGCTCTGCAGCCGAGATGAAGCGCCGGAGATTGGCCACCAAAGATGCTACTGCTGGCTTGGTTATGTGATCTGCCTGGGGGAAGCTGCTTTTTGGTGGAAAAGGCTATCAAGATTTTACTTTCGGTTTAAAAGTGGGTTTTTGAGTAAAATGTTCTTGGGTTTTAAAAGGTTTTTGTCTCTTGTTCCAATGATAAATCAATGTTTTTTGATGAGATTCGATAATAGTCGATATTATTTGATAAGATTCGATATTACTCGTTCGATATATTCGATACTATTCCATGAGATTCAATATTATTCAAATATAAATATTATTCAATTTATGATTCAATATAATTCGATAAGCTCTAACGATATATTCGATAATAGTCGATATTATTTGATATTATTCATTCAGATCATACGATATATTCGATATTATTCCATAGAATTCCACATTATTCGATAAGATCAATGGATACTTTCGATGTTACTCTTAAGATTCACCATTATTCGATAAGCTCAAACGATATATTCGATATTATTCCATGAAATTCGATACTATTCTATATAATAGTTAATCTTGGAAGACATTTGATCGTTAAATGTAATTTTATTGTAAGAAAGACAATATTTCTAAGAAAATTAAAGTCAAAAACGTTTTCTTTTAAATCAAAAATAATAAAAACTATCATTTAAAAACAGTTTTGATCTAAAAAGTAATCAAAATAACTTTAATAATTTAACTATATTTAATTTTAAAGCTGAAATACTTGCAATATTTTGTTAAAATTTCTCTAAATACCCGAGAAACCCCTGAAAACCTTCCCACAAACGATGGCCCCTCAGAAAATGGTCTTGCAATTTCTGCGCCCCAAACATATTTGTCAAAAAGCAAAACCGCTTTGAAGTTAACAAGATGATTGGCTACTTAGCCCAGTTTAATTAATCGCAGATGCGGTTAAACATACATATTAAATATTAACACGGTCTGGCTTGCTTAACCTGATTTTCGGATATCTTCGATCAAAGAAATGCTCTGCAATTAATCCAGGCAGTGTGTGGCAATAGAAACCCACTCATTGTTGCTGCAATAAATATTCGTTTTAATGTATTTCGTAATAAAATAAAAAATATTAAACTATACAAATTAAAAATGTAAACAAAAAAAAAACTAAACATTTTCGTTCAAAGGCCTCAGAGCCTTCTTCACAACTCTCGTTCGGTTGACATCCTGGGCATCCTTCGGGTCCTTGGAGTACCTCTTGAATAGTCTCAGATGTGGGGGAGCCGGATACGCCAATGTCTGTCGATGGATGGGCCGGAAACCCCCCACACTTCCGGTCTCCCCCCGCTGCTCCCTTGTAAGTCGTATCACCTCCCAGCTCGGAATGTACGAGTCCAGTAGCGACTTGGAGTTCCGTCCGGCGAACAAGTCCGGCGTAGGATCCGGCTGCGAAGGACGGAAGGAGGAGGCGGGTCTTCTGGTCGTAATGCTGACGAAACTGGGGGGGTATGGCAGGGGTATGCGGGGTCCGTTGGCGTAGTGTCGTTGGGGGGGCGTGGCAGGGGCGTAGGCGTACTGTTTGGACTGTTGCACCACCAGGGGGGTGGCAGCCGACACTTTCGAGGGCCTTCCTTGGGTGAAACCGTAAATAAACGGTGGCCTTCCATTGCCAGGCGGTGGCAGAGGGCGTGGCACTGGCAGTGGCAGGGGCAGGGGCAGGGGCAGAGCATTACTTGCCACATAGGGAACGCTGTTCAAGCCCAGTTCCAGATCATAAGGCACTATGGGCTTCAGAAATCTATTTGCCACTGTACTTGTGGCAGTTGTGGGCGTTGCAACAGTGGGCGTGGCAGTAGGCCCCCTAAAAAAAAAGAGAAAAAAAAAAAGAAATTGTAAAAATTAAGCTAAAAAGGGGAATAATAGCCGACCATTTGTCGGAAGCCAATGGGCATTGATTGTAAGTGAAAATAAACGAGCATTATTTCAACACTTTTATTTCGCAGCCACTAACTAATCGCAACTACTAACTAGTTTAGTCATCAGTCATTAGTCGGTTGGTTCGAAGGGGAATGGCATGGGAGGCATGATTAGTCCATTTCTTCCAGTATTTTCAGTTTCATTTCCATTTCCGATTCCCCAAGCGCTAATTTGCACGTCAATCGAATGGCCAATCAGTCAATCATTAGGGGCTCTTTGCATATCAATCAGGGCATCCTGATAATCGTTATTAGCTTTTCACTAAGTAGGGGCTTACTAAGCGGCTTATATTGTGTTTCTCATGTTAGGTTGAAGATTTTAATCAAAAAAATAAATTATTTTAAGGTTTATAGTATATTAAATTATTTAAAAGATAATAAAAACTAAGAGCAATAATTTTTTATAAAGAAAACTATATTCAGAAGAAGACATAAGTATTTTAAAGACTTAAATGAAATATTTTAGTTTCAAAAATAGAGTAGGAAGTTCTGAAGAGTAAAGATTTTTTCTTATTTTTTATTATTTTAAAAATAAAAGTAGTAGAGATATAAATCTATTTAAAGAAGTTTTTAAAGAAAAGCTTACCTTGAAGCTTTTATTCATGGCTTTTATTTAAACTTTAAGCCAAGCTTTAAGTTTTATATAAAGTTTAAGTTCGAAACTAACTGGCTTTTTATTCCAAACTTAATAAATAAATGTAATATATATATATTTGTAGTTAAAAAATAAGAAAAAGCCTGTTTAAAATAAGTCAATATTTTAACTTATTTTCAAGCTTTTCAACTTTCATGTTTTTGAAACCCAAGTTCGTGTTCCAAGTCTTTTGTTTTCAACAAGCTTTTATAAAAGTTTCTAGAGCTTGAAGGCGAAACATGTTTGAAAACCTGATAAAAGCTTTTGAAAGCTTTATAAATATTTTTGAAAAAATACCATAGAAGCTTAAAGTCTTCAAGAAGTACTCACACGTAGAGCACACCTGGCAGGTGGGCGGGAAAGGCGTAGCCGGCACTTAGCTGCTGATGCTGTCGCTGTAGCTGCCGCAGTTCCTCCAGTTGGCGCTCCCTCTCCCTCTCTCGCAGAGCGGCGTCCTGGACGTAGCTGGGCGGCAAACTGGCCGCCACATCCGGTCGCCATTCGTAGTGATTCGGCAGGAGGGGCGGTCGGTTGAGGTCCTGTAAGTGCAGCTGATGCTGTTGTTGCTCCTGTTCCCGTTCCAAGTCCTCCAGGCGCAGGGGCAGTGGGGAGCGGTCGTCATCGTAGCCAGGTGGTGTCAGGACAGCCTGGGCAGTGGCCAGGGCCAGGATCAAAAGGACTAATTGAGGTTGAAGCTGAAAAAAAAGGTTGAAGAGGTTGATAGTATTTTTTATTATTTTTTTTTTAAAGCTATTGCCTCAGAAGACTTGCCCGACTTTTACCAAAATTGTGCCAACCCTTCCATCTTTTGTTATCAATTTCCGTTTAAAAACTAAGCCAAATTATTGTTTAAAAAAATTAATTTTAAACTCCATTGGCATGCGACCTTGTGGCCTGAAAATCTGCAAGTGTATTCCCAGTTTCTTTTTATTATTTTTTGTTTTTGTAACAACTATTTTTTGTTCACTTTCGGTTGGTGAAAGGTTTTGGTTTTATTTTTTATCTATCCATCTATATATTTTTTAACGCCTTTCGCTGCTTGTGGCTGTTGCGGGCACGCCCCTCAGCGCCTATTGATGCGTTTAATTGAGTCTGACTATTTTTTTTTTAATTTAGCACAAAATTGCAAAAGGGCGTTGATTTTTAGTGATTCCCCTTGTTGCTTTTTCTTCTTAAAATTTATTTTTTTTTAACAAAAAAATCTGTTTTTAAGGCGAGACATATTAAGTGTGAAATTTTTGTGCAGGCCAAGCCCGTGGGTGGGTTTTTCGGTTTATTTTTTTGTTTTGGATTTCTTAAAAGCGATTACTTTTCGGTTGAAAACGAAAAGCGAACCGCAGTGATCCACCTGCTGGTGAAGGCCGCGCCGCGCCACTGATAAGCCTCTGGCAGAGTAGCCTTTCTAAAAAAAACTAACACTAATATATATACTACAAGTTGTGTTTTTTTTTTTTTTTTTTTATAGACTGGTGCAGAGAAAAATCTCTGACCAAACAACTTATGAGCATTTGTCACGCAAAGGTGATGCCAAAAAGAAGCATTCCATCTGATGTTGCAACTTGTGTATTTTTTTTTCGCGAAAACTAGTTGCAGTTGCAGGTAGCACAAGTCTATTGCGTGCCCCAGTTTTTCGCTGGTTTTTGGGATTTCTGCAAAATGATTTGATGTTTTATTTTTGGTTTTTGTATCGTCTAATGATCCCAACCGGGTCAAATGACATAAGACGATGCAAATGCAGCTTGATTGATGATTGAAGACGGCGCTAATGCGCATCGTTAACACGCGTAGTTTGCGCCTCAACATGAGCTTTTAACTAAAAAAAAAAAAAAAAAAGAGACTCGAAACCTTAAAAAATAAAAAATAACATGATGCGACGACCACACAATGTGTGAACAAAGAGGCAGATTACAAAAAAAAAAATTGTAGAGATAAAACAAAAGACTTAAGACACAAACTTGCCACAGGGCCAATAAGTAAACTTCAATCTGTGACAAATGCAATTGTCAAGTTTACGAGTTTAAAGTGTGAATTCTAGGACAATGTCAAGATATGTGTAAGATATACATATTAAATACATATACTAACTAAAAAGGTTGACTAAAAATATTATTTAAATTTTAATTCCTAAGCTTCTTGTCTTTTAATCCCTTTTGAGAAACCAAATATCATTTCTCTTTCATTTTTTATATATTTATATCACCTGCCTCGTCCCAACAACTTTCCCCGCCTTTTCTTTTTTTTTTTGGACAAATAATAAAAATAATACCCTTTCTATATTTTTTGATCTTTTCTCGATCGTTGACATGTCATCAATCAATTCACCGACCATGAAATTGTCTCATTAGAGCCACTTTGTTTTCAAACATCTCACTCGCCACTATTTTTCCATAGTTTCTGGCTTAGTATTTAATTATCATTGGCTTTTCTTCTCCATTTTGTTTTTGTCAATTAAGTTGTGTAATATTTAACTTTAACCTCTGCTTAGATTTTTATTAATTAATGTTTTGTCTCTCGAGAAATATTTAGTTCAATGGCATGGAAAACGTTGATTAAATTGGGGCATCTTTAGGTTTAGTTTTGTTGATTAGATCAAGGTTTTTTTAAATGGTTTTTTAATTATATATTAGTGGGATTTTAATTTTAGTTTTTATATTAATTGTCTTCAAATAGACTTCCGATTTGTTATCAGGTTTTATTTGTTTTAGTTTTTCTTTTAAAAATTGTCGGAAAATAAATCTTACTTGAAATAAAGCCTAGAGTTCTATTAGAAATTTTTAAAGTTTGCCAATCTTATGCCATGAACAAACTTTAAAATCCTGACTTTTTTTTAAACCCAATTGATTTTTAAGTAAAAGATAATTATTTTAAGATTTAAATCCTTTCATTCCCCTCTCAAAAGCTTCCATGTAAAGTCCCCCATTTGAATTTGCTTTCCTTTCCGTTTATTTAATTCATTTTTCTGGCCATCTGGCATACGCACCATGACTCTGAGTTTTAGTTTTTATTTATTTTTTATTTTTTTTGTGGGCTAGTATCCCGTTTATGGTCTCCTCCGCTGATGATGATAATAATAAAGCCGAAATTGATGATGATGAGCCTGGTAGACCGCCTTGATCCGAACACTACTCCTTCGAGCCACCAACCAGCACCGACAACATTCACTTGATTTTTGGTTTTTTTCTCAAAAAAAAGAAAAAAAATTACACCAAAATAAACCAAAAAAACTAATATAGTTAAACACCCGAATTAAAGTCCAAAACTAAGAGTTGAACCGAAAACGGAAAACTTCAAAAAGGTGAAAAAAATAACGAAAAAAAAAATAAAGAAATAAATGGAAAAACTAAACCGAACCGAGCGTGTGACGAGCTGTAAGGCGAATGCAATGGCGCGAAGCTCTGACACGGTGTTTTATACTGGAAGTTGGCCACCGAAATTCTCTCCAAACGCGGCGCCCATCAGACACGGACTCTGTATCTGAAAGATAGTTTCGGGTAAAGGTAAACTACTACTGAGAGATGCAGAAGAGCGAGGATCGGACAAAAGCAGCGTCGATTCGTTACGTTTGGATTGGATTGAATCCGTTTAGAGCTATGGCAATTAATTGAAAAGGAAAGTAAACTCCAAATTGAAATCATTTCAAACTCAATCAGCACCGCCCAAAAAGCCAAAGCAACAAAAGGCTAATTTACGCGCTTTAAAGTGTTATAACAACATCGAAACAAGTGAAGTTCAACTAAGAAATAAAAAAAGTCGTTTTTCTAGTGAATTTTTTGTTCAAATTTCGAGCATCGATAACCGCTCGTTTCCGCTCATGCTCCCCCAGAAACACAAATTCATGGCAAGTGCCAGGTCGGCCCAGACTGACCGTCATCCAAATCCCATTACTAGGGATTCACCGCCATGGGGCGTCTTTGGCCAACCTCATCATGATCATGCCACACATACATCTGGGGAGTCATCATCATCATTATCGTCATCGTTGGCGGTGCATCGACACTGATTGAAAGTGAATTGTGGCACTCAGTGCCAGTGCTAGTACTAGTGCCCCAATGGTATTGGCCCTCTTGGGAGATACTCTTTAAAAGATTAGGGGTAGATTGGTTAATATATTAAAAAAAACTAATAGATAGTTTTTGAAATATTTTGATATAATTTTTGATATTTTGGATGCTTTTGAGTTGGAAAGGGCCGTCTTATCATGAAGGTTCCCGAAACTCCTCTTAAAAATTATATTAATAATTAATATTAATTATTATATACCATCTTAATGCCATATCTTATGTCTATTAATGCGTTTTTATATTTTTTCCAGAACCATAACTCTTGAATATATTTATAAACTTTTGGGGTAAGTACCTTATTTTATTTTTCTTTGTCCTCACCGTTGCTGATCATTTTTTTATTATATATATAATAAATCGATAAATATCGATAATATATCTAGAAAATCTAGATAAAAAACTATGTAAAAACGACATTTATCGATAAATATGAATACTATGATAAAAACTATACGAAACTCTATACAAAAATATAATAAAAACGAATAAATCGATTTATATCGATAAAATAAAATTAATAATAAGAAAACTAGTATGAATACAAATAGATCGATAACACTTATAACTATAGATCCAAAAAGAGTGTTTAAGCTTCACCAAGTCTGTCTGCAAAACCCAGAAAGATCAAAAGACCCTTCGGCCATTTGCTCCACTTAAGTGCGGCAAGTGAAAGATGTGTAGTTGAGGCCGAGGCCCCTCCCTATCGAGTGAAGGTAATGAAAGCTACGATTTCGATTAAAGCCAGTTAATGCCAAATGAATTTGTCAAATTGTGACAATTAGGTGTAGACAGGAGGGATGGGATGGAATGGCTTGCAGCTCTCTGACGCAACCACCAAGGTTGGGTTGCTTTTTCGTGAACACTTTGTCCGTTTGTCCGTCTGTCCGTCGGTCCGTTGGATTTGTCCGCTCAAGTGCTAGCTCAAGCCCTAACCATGTGTTATGTGTTACATGTTTATGTACTAAGTCTTTCTCTGTTCCGGTTGGACTTTCACGTCAAAAATAAAAAAAAATAACAGAAAAAGATAAAGTCTAAACAATGGGACTGCATTCTGTGTCCGCCAGTTGGGGCGCGACCTTGTTGGATTCCAAAATGTGTGTTTACTTTATGTACTTTGTTGTTTTCTTTTTATATTTTTGTCGCCATGCAAATAAACGGTCTAGATTCGGTAACCGGTTGGGTCATCTGGCTGTGAAAACGAAAGGTGCCAGTGGTGATGAAGAACGACGCCCTCAATTGTGCCACCTCATGTGTCAACTCATGTGGCATTATGTAAATGGGACCCCAATGAGTTCAACCTTTGGAGGGCTACCCCTCGAAAACTCTTTGAATTCTTACAATAATAAAGAGTACCATTATGTTAAAGACTTTTATTCAGATGGTGTCTGTGGGAGAGTAAGTTGATTTGTGATGGTTGACCTATGACCTGGCCCTCAAGTAGAGATGGCCGGCACTCGATCCTGCCGTCTCATGGCCCATCGAAGAGGCAGGAATGTATTCATTGAGATTTAGAGAGAAAGCTGGAGGAAAGTGCTTGTCCTTGGCCTCTCGATTGATCCTGTAACCCCGGTAGGCTCCGGCGACGGCGGCTGCTTGGGGATTGAGAGCTCCGGCAGCGGCATAGCCCTGAAGAGCTCCGTAGTTGGGGGGCAGGGCACTCAGCACGGTGGCTGTACGTCCGGAGAAGTCCGGTTGTCCGCCGGCCGCTAGTGTGGGCGATCCTCCTCCGCCGGAGAGATACGGACTGATGGGCACGATGATCGGTCGAGTGGGTATAAGCTGGAGATACTGAACCGTGTTTCCGGTGCCGTCCTGGAGGGTCTGGGCGGGCAGGTACTGCATCAGCATGGGGGTGGAGGGCAGACTGGCCACACTCGGTGTTCCGGCCGTCTGCATTGGCGTGAAGTTGGTTTCCATTTCCGGCATTTTGTAGGACGGCTTGAAGGCGCCCTCGCCAACCACTGGATTCTGGCCAGGAGTCTGGGCCATGTCGTAGCCACTGGCATAGGCACTAAGGGAATTCAGATGCACTGCCTCCTGTTGTTGCAACTGCAACTGTTGCTGCTGCTGCTGCTGCTGCTGGACTTGTTGCTGCTGCTGGACTTGTTGCTGTTGCACTTGCTGGTGTTGCACGCTGTTGGGTGATTTGGAGCCTTTGCTGGAGATCTCGGGACTGGAGACGGGGTTGGCCTGCAGAACGTGTGGCAGCAGCATCAGGAGCTGCCACAAGATCGGGTGGCAGAGGATGTGTTGGTGGCACAACATCTAAAAAATATATATATTCCTTTAATATTTTTCACTTAAATTATTATTTTACACTGAAACAAAAATAAGGGAAACACTTTCAATTCACCTCGCCGTTTTTCGGATTTCAGATTTTTTCGATTTTGGTGGCAAAGAAAAAAAAGACTTGCACTTTTCGTGGCCAGCGACGCGCTTTGATTAACTCGACTGTGTTGCATGCCACGCTTTTATATCTCCCCAGTTCGTGGCCAATTTCGTTGCAATTGCAACAGCAAAACAAGCAACACTGGCAACACAACAAAATGCAACAAACAAACAACAAACAACTTCCAGAGGCAAATCAGTCCTGCCTGCCAGCCACATATTGAGGCACATCGAGTTTTCCACTTTTGCAATTCTGTGGAAGCATTTTGTGTTGCTGCATTGTTGCATGTTGCTGGCTACTACGTGTTGCACGTTGCATGTTGTTCAAGTTCAAGTTTAGCCATCGATCAGGCATCAAAAGCAAGCGTATTTTGCCTTTAATCCGGTTCCGGTCTTCCGAAATGGCTTCGCTTTTTTGGGGGCGTGCCACAATTAGACTCTTGCCACTGCATCTTCCGCATTGCCACATGGCCATGATATGCTTAAACGGGTTTCATTTCGTTTCTTTTTATATATTTTTTGGCCACCAGTTGTGGCGGCAGCTTGCCGTTTATTTTATTGGTTTTTGCACTCAAGCTGGCACAATGGGATTAAAGGCGGCTGATTTGTTAACCCGCCACCACATACGGGTTAAGCTAATGGGGTGTGCCACAAAAACGGGAGGTAAACGATTCATATTTAAGTTATGCATACATTTTTTATACTTACTTTTTAGGATGAGTATAAACCAAGGTACAGAGCCCTACTAGGAGACCTATTTTCGTAACCCGCGATTTTCCCAACTTCAAAGGAGGTCTTCAAAGAAAAAATTTTAAAAAATTATTTATCGATAACCTCGATTTCAGATTTTTCGGGTATTTATACAGAATTTAACTGCAAATCGTTCAAGATAGTCTGTATAAAGATTGGAGAAGAATTGATCAAGATATACCAATTTTCAAGGCCCTTACATGACAATCCATCAATTTCCAAGGGAAAGATTTTTCAATTCCCCTGAAAAATATGAAAAAATTGTAAAAATATTTTGTGTCAAGACTTTGATGTAAATCGAAGGAGAATCGATAAACAAATCGATTGAGGTATTCCACTGAGGAATCGGATTCGAATTGCCAAAGATATAGACTTGGGAAGGAGCTATATAGGAAAATACAGGATTCTGCGAGGGGTCCCATCTGAAAATTTTGAAAAAAATCTGAAAAATATGTGGTGTCAGGATTTTGATGCAGAATAATGGGAAATCGATCCACAAATCGATTAACGTACTTCGCGCAGGAATCGGATAAGAATTGCCAAAGATATAGACTTGGGAAGGAGCTATATAGGAAAATCCAGGATTCTGCAAGGGGTCCTATCTGAAAATTTTGAAAAAAATCTAAAAAATATTTTGTGTCAGGATTTTGGTGGAAATCGAAGGAAAATCGAGATACAAATCGATTAAGGTATTCCGTTTGATAATCGGATAAGAATTGTCAGAGATATGGACATCGAAGGAGATCATATGGAGAAATCTATCGTTTTCCAAGGGGTTTCCCTGAAAAATTATGAAAAAATGTTGAAAAATATTTTGTGTCAGGATTTTGATGTAGAATGATGGGGAATCGATATACAAATCGATTAAGGTATTATCTCCTCTTGAGAATCGGATGAGAATTGGCGGAAATATGGAAATGTTTAGTGAAAAAATGGCCACTTCCCAGTACTTCTTGGCTTTCCAACTGAATTAAAAAATAAAATGAGCCCCATGGTGCACCCCAGCACCCACTGTAGCACCCACCGGGAAAACAAAAAGCGGTCGGCATTACTTAACCCATAAATTTAGCTATTGATCGGGCCGAACTGATATACATATAGCGAGTGTTACTGGTTCCGGGCACTTGGGGCTGGTGGGGGGACTGGGCGCTTCCGTTTCGGAGTTAGGCGGTGAAGCTCTGGGTGGACTGGAGGTAGGAATTGGATGAGCGGGTCGTCTGCTTGAGGGGCGGACCAAAGATGAAGGCAGTGCTGCGTCGGTAGAGGTGGCGTCGCAGGTCGAGGAGGCCGCAGTGTACCTTGCGGGGCAGGGCGGTGGCCCAGAGGGTGAGCCACAGCAGGCAGGCTCCAATGAGGCCCGTGGTCAGGCCCAGGGTCCAGTATTCGCAGGCCAGGAAGGTCTGATCCTCGACGCCCAGCGTTTGGAGGACGCCCACTATGGCGCACTGGCACAGCGACTCCACGCGTCGCCACAACTTTGTTAGGGTGACGTCCAGTACGAGGCAGCAGATGCCCGTCTCCAGGAACAGGGCACCCCACGAGGACTCTGGCGGATTGAGGGGACCGCCGCCTCCGCGGTTTCTGCCCCGCAGCTGGGTGGCCGGCGTCGTGGCGGGAAATATGTGAATGGCCTGGAGGAGTGCCACTACACAGGCGGAGAACAGCCAGGCTCCGATCAGGGGCACTCCGGCGGGTGTCCGGCGAAAGTAGTGGTAGTACGATATTCCCATAACCGAGTGGAAGAGCACCGCGAGGCCCAGAGCTGTGAGGCGAGCCATTTTTTTAAAATATTTTTTGGTGTGTGTTTCGGGAATCCGCCAGCAACCAGTTCCGGTTTCCAGCTCAACCGGAAGCCTTTTGAATTTTTGTTGTTCAACTTTCGGTTTCTGTCAGTTTTCTTAAATTTCTGTTGATGCTTCTGGCAGAGACAGAAAGCAATCAATCTGCGTTTAGGAATTTCAAAGTCATGCCAAGTGGAATTTTACAAAAAAAAAAGTATGTGGAGTGGAGTGTGGGAGTAGGGAGTATGCACAGGGGATTTTTCATAAAAGATGCATTTGAGAGATATAATATATATAAGATTGATTTGGCGGACAAGCGGACAAGCGGACATACGGACAGTATGGAACTTGTAGCAGTTTTTGTTTTTAAAATTTTATTTTATTATTTTTATTATTTTTAAGACTTAAAATAGAGACTAGGTTGAGCTTAAAGGCTAAGCAAGCATAATTTTCTATAAAAAATATGAATATTTCTCATCGTGTAGTCGCAGTCACTGTCCCCGCCGTCACAGTTGGAGTCACAGTCACTGCTGTAATTATCGCCACAAGTCAAACTGGCTTTGATGTCAAGGCCTTGTTTTCCTCATTTCCATTGGACTCATTACGTGAGGCGCAAGTGGAAATGGGAAATGCTCTCAAAGTTGTCCGCTTACTTTCATTTTTCTTTGCCGTCGCGCTGAGCTTAAGATTTTCAGACATGAAAGCTTAAAAGCCAAGCTTTATCCATATGATCGCCGTAAGTTTTGGGTTAGTAAGCTTTCTTAATTAAATCCTAACCAGAAAAAAGGAAAGAATTAATTACGAAATCCTGTCATAAATCACCGAGAGAGAAGAGACTTAAAGACAAAAAAAAATGGAAGTGAGAAAGCTGAAAATGATCCCATAATCCGAGGCATGCAACTGCACAGGATGCACAGCAGAGCAGAGCAGGGCAGAGCGAAACGCAAGTGTCCTGACATCCCAATCTGGTCCTGCTCTGTCAGCAAGTCATAAATCTTTGGCTCCGACTGAACTTGATACATCAAAATGTTGGTCAAATTAAATTTCTTGCGCCTTCTCGAGGAGCAGCAGCAGCAGCAGCAGCTGCCAAGTAATTCGTCAAGCTGCTCCTTTGTCCTCCACCAGCGGTAGCTCCATCGTCCTTATCTCATCTTTGGGTGAGCATTGTTGGCTCTTTTCCTTCAGATCCTTGCCTTTTTCTCCTTTTCTGGCCATGTTCAAATGTCTGTATTTGTTACACTTCTAAAAACGGAGTGTTATTTGTCAAAATGGAGGTTCTTCTTATTAGTAGCCATTTTTTAAGGTTAGACAGTGTGACCAGTTTTAAGGGGAAACTTAGAAAATTATGCCATTTTTGAGAGATAAGAAAGTTAAAATTCAACATAATGGGATTATTTTTAATTAGTTTTATAATATTAGTTGTACTGTGACTATAACCATCGGGATTATTGCCATTTTCAATTTATTTTGAGGTTAGACAGTGTGACCAGTTCTTACAATTTTGAAAAAGATGCCATTTTTGAGAGATAGGAGAGTAAAAGTGCATAATAACAGGATAATTATAGGATTACTGTGATTATAGCCTAAAAAGATAGTTGTTTTGCTTTCTAGTAGCCATTTTAAGTTTCTTTTGAGGTTAGACAGTGTGACCAAATCCTATAACTTAGCCGCCATCTTTAAAGTAAGAGAGTTAAATTGAAAAATAACAAGTGTACTTTAACTAAACCTTATATTATTCGTTGTTCTAAGACTATAGCCTTAAAATCCTTTAAGAAAAGTGTATTATTTCCAGTGCTTTGTACATCCACCCCACTCTCCCCGGCTGCCTTTCATGTCAACTGCATTTTTCTTTTGCTTTGCTGCTTGTTGTGTGCACTTTTTCACTGCTTTAAACCACTTAATGGGTTTTTTTTTTTTTTTATTTTTTTTTATATGCGGACCTGGCTTAGACGGAAAAATCGAGAAATGAAGGCGGGTATAGTAGTGAGGGATGACGGGACGCCTAGGGGCTATTCATGCTGCAGCTTTCTTGTAGCTTCATTCACAAAGACTTGCAATTCATCAAATCTCGTTAGCCTCGGCTTTTATAGAAAATCTGCAGCTGCTTTTGCTTCTACTGCGATGCTTCTGCTTTTGGTGGCTTTGCTTTTATTTTCGGGGCTTTGGCTGCTCGCATTCAGCTGCCACACCCACAACGAGGACACGAAGTGGGCGGACTTCGGCTCCCATCCATTGACTATCCATGAAGGAAGTGGAGTTGAAAAAGGTGGGTTGTCTTTAAGGCAACTTTTTCATTCGCTTAGCTTTAATGGCTTCAATGCAATGAAGCACCCAGTCAGTGGCAGTCCTACTCCCAGTCGCAGTCACAGTCTCAGCATTTGTGAGCTCCTTTGTGAGGTTAATGAAAAGTGTGTGTGTTGTGTGTGAGTGTGTCTCTAGGAATAAGGTAGAATCCTTGAAGCTCTGTACTCCTGGATGCTAGATGCTCACATAAACGAAACCAAACGCAGGAAGGAACTACAATAAACGAGGTGGCCAATGCATTTTTAATGCCACCATTGGAACACCAAGCCACCCGAAGGCCCACTCACCCACTTGAATGCAGTCAAGGTGGTTCAGTTTCCTCATAAATATTGCAAGCACACTACCCTTTGTCATGGCAAATGCGTTGACCAACACTTAAAGTATTTAAATGGGGATTATTTTTAGAAAGAATTGATAAAGATTTGAAATTTATATAAAACTTTATAAATATTAGTACTCTAGTTTCAATTTTTCTTTAATAATGTTATATATTATTTATTAAAAAAGTATTTCCTTTCCTTTGTTTTGATCAACACTAGAATTTATGTTTTAAATTGCATTCTGCAATACTGGATACATTTAAAAAGAAGAGAAAAAAGATAAAGCTTTAAATATATATAAAAATGATAAATATTTTACAAATTATTGATCTTTTTCTTAAAAAGTCTTAAATTATTTTCATTTTAAACAAAGTTTTTTCTTTACTGTGCCTTTATCAACACTAGTTCTAATTAGACGCTGCTTTAAATAGCCTTTACCAACACTGATCATAGTAGAGACTTAACAATATACTCTTCTATTGGAAAAAAACTACCTTAGATTGAAGACTATTTTTGACCAACACTTAACCGGAAGTAAAGCCAACATTCCCCGAAAGTGTTGGATAGCTAATATTTTTCAGTTTTTAAGTGTCTGTGTGTGTGTGTTTTCAAATTGGCAAGCACTCTGGTTAAGTGGAAGTCATCCTTTCCGACCATTCTTTAGACGAAGCAGTTGCCACCGCCCTGTGGATGCTTCATTTGTGCTGCCTCCTGGCAAAGTGCCCCATATCACGCACAGCCAAACACTGCAGGGACCTCCACCGAATGCATTCAATTAACAATTCCTCCTCTCCGGCCTGGGCATAAAACTTTCCTGGCAATCCATCTGGCGAAGGAGGTAGAGCTGGAGGTGGCTTTTAATCAAAAACTTGCATTTGCCAAGTGGCAGGGTAACTTTTTTTGGGGCACCAAGTTTCTGGGCAGACGGCAACGGCAGAAGTGTGGAAACTTGTGCAAATTGTGACGTCGACAAAAGTCAAAATCGTGCCGACAGCCAGCACCCTCGGATTCTTTGGTTTGAAACTTGCAGGATTCCAATTAAGGATTTTGAATATGAAAGTAACAACCTATAAGATACCCAGTACCTAAAATTAATTATAAAATAATATCTAAATACGGTAAGACTTAATTTTAAAATAAAAAACTTGAGCAAAATCGAAACTAAACTATCATATTCTTTAGGAAATGCTAAAGGATCCATATCCTTGAGCCCCAGTCACCTCGTGCCATTTTGGAAAAGTAATTAAGCGTCGATGCGTTTCATTTGTGTTACTTTTCTGGGCAATTACAGCAAAAAAGTTTTCCAGTTTTCGAATGCGGCATAAAAAGTTTCCTCTTCCTTTGATTTCTCTTTTCAAATTTCTATTCTCCATTTTTTTTTTTCGTTTTGTAAGGACAACAGGTTAGTTAGTGAGACTTGAGATAATTTTATCCCTCGAGTGTCAAGGGGGGCGGAGTGGAAGAATTTCCATCATCAGCTTCATTGGGGCCAACAATTTACCAACTTATCCGGTTATTCCCCGACGGCCACTGCAATGTGCAAAAAGTGTTTCTCATTAAAAAGTTGTTTCACAATTTTATTATCCTGTCGTTGTTGGTGTCCTCCAGGTGCAAGGCTCATTGTCACGAGCTCAGTTGAGCTCAACTGGGGTGACAATGTCAATAAAGCAAACTTCCACTCCCATCCACGACCCGGAACCGGAAAAGCCCTACAGCGGACACGTACCACCCACCCATCGCCCCCACATCAAATTATTTTTAAATTACTTGTAAAAATAGCAGCGAAAGTAAAAGAAGAAAAAAAAATATAATAATAATAATAATACAGAAATGGTGACAATGGCAGAAGCTGGGGGAGAAAATAAATAATAAAGACTCTGAATTATAGTTTTATAAAAGTGTGTACTATATGTATGGTAGTTGGTGAAAACAATTTCCACAGAAATTAAACTCTCCCAGGACGAAGGAGCACATTGTTTGTGACCTGTTCTGTTCTGTTCTGTTCTGTTTTTTTTTTCTGTGGGGTTGTTACCAACTATTCAACTCATGAATATTTGAGCATTTCATTAGCCAAAAACTACGAATGCGAAATGGAAATGCAAATGGTTCCTGGCTAAATGTTAGAAAACAGGACGAAAATAAGTATCCTTCTCGGACAATCGTATACAGCAAATGTGCAAATAAGAGAGATTTAATGGTTGTGTGTGTGGCTTTAATTACCCTTTTTTTTTGTTGGGGGGGTTAATATATGTAAGAAGGTACGGGGATTACTTATTCATTTGAATTTGTTGGAGATGGAAGCTTTTCTTATGGGTCTAAAGGTTTCTATTTTTTTTAAGAGATATTATGTATAGATATATCACAAAATATAGAACCTTAAAACTACAACTCGTATTATTGTCGGGGTCACCAAATAAGTTAGTTTCCCTTATGGCATCACTTTAAGAGCTAAAGCGCTAAATATTATGATTTAAATAAAATTATATCTTAATAAGTGGTATTTGTTTATAAGTTTTAACCTTGTATAAGTTTTTTTAAGAAAAAAATTAATTTTCGGGGTCACCAAAACACACTGCTTGGCAAAAAATAGTTTTAGAGCATATCTTGATGAATAAAACACTATAGTAAGTCTCAGTTTTATCTCAGATTTGTTTCAAAGATAAAAACAAAATGCTGACTAAAATGTAATGGCTTTCTTTATCTGTCTGTTTGATTAAAACTGGAAAGAACTCGGACTTTTATCAATAGCTTGTGTCATTTCAACTTTAAAGTCTTGGCAAATCGCTGCACTATTTTTTATAGATGTCTAATCGAATTGATTGGAGCCATCGGGCCTTATATTGGTCGTTATGACCCATTAGAGATTGCCCAGGGAATTCTACGAATGCGATCCAAGGACCGGTCTGCGTTAGTGGCGATCGGATTGGGCCGAAGGGTAATTACGGTAATTGATAAAGTCCATTCCGTTAAAGTGAGAGACGCTGGCGCACATAGTTGTACATTGATAATACAGTGCTTATCGCAGCCACTCGGAGTGATTAGATTGTCAGGTGGAATATGTAGTGGGACGTTTGCAAACTCCACCTTTGATGTTAGTTCGCATCGGTACATAATGACAATGAGAGGTGGCTTTTGCCGCCTGGCCCTACTGGTGGTCGCCTCCCTGTTTGCCTTCCTCCTGCTACTGACCGCCCTCCAGCATACGGATCGCTTGCGGCTAGTCACCAGTCTGGATGATAAATCGAATTCGCAGTCGCCGTCGTCGCCACAACAGCTCCAACCACATCCGGTTGCTCAGTTAATGAAAATAACCCCACCACCGGTCCGCCATTTGGAGGAGCCGATTGACGAGGAATTGGTGCTGCAGTTGGAACAGGAACTGCCGGAAGTGGACTATGCCTTTTGGTATTATACGGCCAAGCCGAAGAACTATCGGATTAATGCCACATGCGGCTTGTATCCCGATCCGTTGGATCTGCAACTTCACAACATCTACTGGCAGACGTTCGTCAACGCGAATGTGACCTTTCGCCTGTACGCCGCCTATTTGGATCGCAGGGATGCGGTTAAGGTGCCAACGGTGAGGATTTTGGCCACCGCCAATCAAATTGGCAACCAATTCCCACCCACCCAGTGCCAGTTTTGGTTCGAGGACCACAAAATGCCGATCTACGTTAATGTTACCGAGTACGTTAGTGTCTGGGTCAAGGCGTGGGGCAACAAGCCCCAGCTGAGCTACCCCCACCTGCTCAGCTGTCCCGTGCCCACGGAATTGCCGCCAAACGTCATGGATTCGTTGCCCAGGACAGTGTCCTTGGTGGCGAATCAATGCGATCGGGCCAGTAATTCGTTAAGGATTAATCAACAGGTGAAGCAGAGCGATCCTCCGAAAAGGTCGGCAAGTCAAGAGGATGTCTTCGCTGGCAATGTGACTTCTTCGAATCAAAACATCACCGGGGTGGTGCCCCTGAACTTCGGAGTGTGTGTCAAGGGATTCGATTTTCCGTATGTGGATCTGTCGGAGCGGCTGATAGAGTGGTTCGAAATGCAACGGATACTGGGCGCCTCCAAGATCTATGCCTATATGTACGATGTCCATCCGGCGGTGCAGCGGGTCCTGGACTACTATCAGCGCACTGATTACCTGGAACTGCGACCCCTGACCCTGGCCAATGGCATGCCCCGGTTGAGGCACTACCAGCACATGCTGTTGCAGAATAGGCGGCTGGAGAAGCGTCTTAACGAACTGATACCCTACAACGATTGCTTCTATCGGAATCTGTACAGGCACGACTTCCTTGTCAACGTGGATGTGGACGAGGTGATAATGCCGCTGAACGGCAACCGGAACTGGGATCAATTGGTCCAGACCGCCTACAAGATGGAGGAGAAGATGGGCGGCAAGTGTGCCGGCCGGTTCCCGGCCTTGTGCTTCATCAATTCCTATTTCACGAAGGTGGAGCCCGAGCTGCGCAACCACGAGGAGCAGGCCATCACCGGTGAGCTGTACATGTTGCAGCATACGTTGCGGCATCGCAACTACTCACTGCCCGGTCGTGCCACCAAATGCTTCCACAACGCCCGGCTATCCCTCACGCTGCACAATCACTTCACCCTCAAATGGCTACCCGGGGGCTGTAATCCCCGCACCATTGACACCTCGGTGGCCCAAATGCATCACTATCGGGAACCGGACTCCAAATACACAGACCAAGATCTGGTGGAGGATCGCAGTGCCTGGCAGTTTGCCACCGAACTGAAGGCTGCCGTGGAACAGGTCTGGCTTCATATGGACGATGTCCTGGCCCAGGTCAGTGATCCCGAGGAGCAGGAGCGGATTGATGTTGCGCTCGACCAGGAGGGCGAATCGGAAGTTGAAATGCCACCACCAGTTCCGGTTCCAGTGTCTTAGATTAGGTATTATTTTAAAGATTTTGTGATGTTTGGTACTTTTTTGACTGACCTTTTTCTCCAGATGCTTGTCAAAGTCCGGTTGTCCTTTAGAAGATCATTTTGTCCGCAAAAAGTTCATTTTGGAGTTCATTTTGTCCGCAAAAGGTTCACTTCTCCATGAAATATAATTTTCACTTAATTATTTCAAAAATTTATTTCTGACCGAACCTTTTCTTCAGGTGTTTGTCAAAGTGAAAGGTTCATTTGTCCGTTAGGAGTTCATTTTGTCCGCAAAAAGTTCACTTAAACGTTCATTTGTCCGCAAAAGCGGAAACTTTTGTCTCCATGAAATATTATATTCACTTAATTATTTCAAAAATTTATTTCTGACCGAACCTTTTCTTCAGGTGTTTGTCAAAGTGAAAGGATCATTTGTCCGTTAGGAGTTCATTTTGTCCGCAAAAAGTTCATTTTGGAGTTCATTTTGTCCGCAAAAGCTTCCCTTCTCCATGAAATATAATTTTCACTTAATTATTTAAAAAGTTCCATTGGAATAAAATCATTTAAGAACCAAGCATTTAATAATCGCCAAACCAATTATAAAATTAGTATGTAGAACCATTATTTTTTTTTGTCCAGGAAATATTTATTGAAACAAATATACTCACTAATTTAAAAGAATTGTTTCGGTTACTGTTTTAATTTGTTATTGTTGGCAGTGTTTGCGTTTTGAAAACAAAAACCTGACAATGTCTTACTGTTTTATGCAATCATCGTGATTACCAGCTCTTGTGCGAAAGAATCCAAATATTTACTCCGTCGTCAAATAATAAAAACTTTGAGTAGCACTAGCTTGATAGGGAAAATAAAGATAATCAGTGGGAAACTTTATTATTTTTTTATTTTTTACCTCCAGGGCAAATGGTAGCCCATTCATCACACTTCTTGTTGACATTTTGCAGCCCATTGCATATATGTGCATGAATAATAAATAATAATAATAATAATACTTATATATTCATTTACTCTTTGCTCCGATGATGGTCCCGGTGCCATAATCTTATCGGGCAATGTCGGGAAAGACGGCATTTTTTTTCAATTTTTTTTTTTTTCAATCTCATTAGTCCCAGAACAACAAAGTACATTCGTCGATTGGAATGCCGATAAGTTAGAACTTCCTATTCCAGAAATAGAAACTCCAATAAATATATTGGATGTCCCTATGTCCCTATCTTAAGAGTCTCTTGATGATCGTTCGATTCTTCCAGTAATCTTTGCCATTGATCCATTAATATTTTGATACAATTATTGCCAAAGGAAGCTTTGATTGACTTTTAATTATTAATCAATTTCAGATAGGCTCTTACCTTGGCCACTTCTCAATTAATTCTTATCTCCGAACTAATTTATTGCTGACGTTGGTGTTTGGGAAATCCATCAGGGAACTGTCAAAAAAAGCCCAAAAAACCCGATAATAGAGGGGGGAAAATAAAAGGGTTAAGAGTATCTAACTAAAAGTTAGTAATTATCTATGATAAGCTTGGTGGATATGTTGGTTTATCAGTGAGGTGGTGGCGATATGGTGGGGCTTTGTATTTTTTATTTATTTATTATTTTTTTTTTTTTTCGAAGGCCCAGATGTATGCTATGCCTTAAGCAAGTCAGCCGGAAACTATGCAGTTCATTGCTACAAGTCTAAAAGAAAGGTTTTTTTTAAAACTTGATCTTCAAAAAGATCTATCTTTCAAATGGGAGATACTTTATCAAATATAGAAGAAAAGTTGGGGTTCATCATTAGAGGTCTTGACCTAAAACCAGCATCATGGATCAGCAGGAATATTATTTTCAATACAGGAATATACATATATATCTTATATATTATCTTATATATATCTTATCTTATATCTTATATATATACATTAGATATATCTTATTGAAAATAGAAAGATAGACTACAGGCAGCCCCAAAAGTATGCTCTGCTTTCGCGAAATCCATCCGTTTACTAAGACTCTCAGAAACCAAGACTTTCATCGAATCTGAACTTATTTTGAATTTATTTTTGGATCTAGATTAGAGCTTACTACAGAGAATAATTTTGAAATAGATTTTTTTCATTTATTTGTACGATAGAGCATTATTATTAAATAAATATAGTTTAATTAGAATACAGTATTACTTCTTTTTTTTCAAAACACGATCGGCAAACTCGATGTGGGTTGAGGGACTACAGGTCGCCACCTCTCGTCTTTTACCAACAACTCGCTGGGAGACATTAAGTTATATGGATCCATGTACCAATAAACCGAAAAATGAACAAAAAAAACAAAAAAAAAATAGCTTATAAAGTATCGGTAATATATAAGCTTTCGTTATCGCTATCGGGGGCTATTTCGATGGTCAGAAAAATAAAAAAAAAAACATAAATTCTAAAAGAACTAAAGAGTTTGCCGCAGTCTTTGATGGTGTGGGGCAGTATTTTTCCTTTTCCAGTTGGTGGCTCTTGTTGTTGGTTTAGTAGCGATTTAGGATGATGAGTCCAGAGGCAAAGAGTCCGGCGACTAGGGATCCGAAGTGGGATGTCAGTCCGGTGGCGCCTCCGCCGGTACTGTTGCCGGCGGCGGCCATCAAAATAGGCTTCTCGTTGGCCCGGGCATTCATGTAGGCCTGACAGTCCGTTTCGTTCTTGACAAATCTGAAGATCGACTGGACGATGTTGGCGGGCGTGATCTCGGAGCACTGCTCCAGGTGGTGGAGGACACACGACTCGAACCGTTGCAGGTCCACGCAGTGGGTGGGCGAGAAGAGGAGCTCGGGGGCGCTCATCAGGTCGGGCACCTGACCGTCCTTGGGTATGTAGTTGTGGAACGACTGGTTGAGGCAATTGGAAATGGCCTCCTTGTTGGCTTCCAGACACTCCGGGCCCTGCTCGGCCACGAAGAGGGCGATCTGATCCCCGCCCCGGGAACAGGCGAATCCCAATAGCGATGCCCCAATGCGGGCAATCGTCTCCTGGTGGCGCTTCTCCTCGGCGGTGAGGCAGACCTGCATTTTGGTGTTGAACTCCTTGACGCAGGCCTCGGCCTCGGGTGCCTTCTTGCAGTATTTGTGGAAGACGGTGTCCAGTTCGCCCTGCGGCTTGGCCTGCTCCATCTCCTCCTGGATGGCCGTCAGATTGGCGACGCCACTGATGCAGGTGCTCATCTTGGCGGCAGCCTGTTCGATGTCCTCGTAGAAGGATGTGTTGTCCGCCCCGGTCACTTTTTTGCATTTCTCGCGATAGAGCCGTTTGATGTCATCTTTAAAAAAAATATTTATAATTATTATAAAATATTATTATTATTAAATATTATTATGTGTGAGACTCACCCACAGTGACGTTGGTGTTACGGTATTCCGGCGGCAGGAATTGGGCCGACAGACCGCCCAACTGACTGGGATCCAGCTTGGTGGGAATGGCGACACCCGCCGGACTGGCATTCACCTCGAGGAATACGGCTCCCAGGGCCGACATCAGGCAGAGGCCCATCATTGTGTACTTGTGCATGGCGCTGCAGTTATCCGGGGGATGATGAGGCGTCCGGTCGAATGAGGTTGAGGGCTGCGGTGGTCCGACGGTGGCGGCGACTGGCAACTGAATGAATATCACCGGTTACCGGCCACTAAGTAAAGCGTAACAATTGACACAACGGTGGGCCGAAACCCAATCGAATGCAGTTAAAAATCCCCAATCGCAGTCGCTTTATATATTTGTCGACTGACGGATCGGTTGAGTAATATCCGATATCTTATCGGCATATGGCTTGCCAGCCACCAACTGAAAATGCATAAACATTTCATTTCTTCGGATTTCAGCTGAATAATCCATATTGGAGAGGAAGTGATTGGATTTCTAAGAATACAAAAAAAAAAAGCCTTTATTCAAGCCACTTTTAAGTTGAAAAAAAATATATATAATATTAATTTAATGTCTTTTTTTGGCGTTTGGTACCACTGTCCAATCGCGGCTCTGCTTTGACTAATCAGACGATCATGATGTAGTGACATCATTCACGCGACGAATGTCGTCTTAGCTTCGTTTATTTCTGACATTCGTACTTGCTTTTGTGTATTTTTTTTTTCTAGTCGGAGTTCAAAGTTTCTTCCACCACACACTCCACTCCGGAAGTTACAAGATAATGGTTAATGATTCATCAAAGAAAAAAATGTTAAAATGGGAACACAAATCGATGTCCGTCGCTGTCCCCGACGTATTATAAATTTTCAGCAAATTTCATGCTTCGATATGGGGGCCTCGGTGTCCTCGGATATCTTATCAGACATAAGCTAATATTTATGTACTCACTATCGCGAATGCCAGTGGTTTCTGCTTTTTATTGAACCCCCATCACCTGTGCCAAGTGTGCATTGGATTGGGTAACCGATTCAAGGAATAAATATGTGAAGATATTCTTGGCAATCGATATGAAGCATAGGTGCTTTAAATAAATATTTTTTCTTATATATAAAAGTGATGGCAAATGCCTTTAAAAGAATTAATGTATTCCCCCCTAAGGCAAACATTATGAGAAGCGTGTAGAAAGGCGCGAAAAGAGCTCGACTCGGCAGTCTCAGGTATCCGAGAGGTTGGGAAATGCCCTCTGGGCTGTGTATTTGCGCTTCCATCTAGTCTTCTCAAGTCTAGAATTATTCACCGCACAGCAACTGAAATAGTATAAGTACAATAAAAAGCAAAAAAGCAAAAAATAAAAGATCGTAGAATTAAGAACAAAGCGTTTGGATCGATTGCAACGTTTGCGGAATTTTCAATTGTACCTTTTTTGTCATTTTTTTTTGTTGTTACTTTGGTCGGAGCTCGTTTTCAGGTCGAGCTCTCTTTGTTTACGTGACAGCTTGTTTGTGTAATTTAATAATAATTTCTTCAGATTTCGTTTCCCATTCAGCACATTTCCGAATTGAGAAATAATGTGAGGAAATCTTTTTGGCTATCTTTGAAATCACTTGAGCGTGGACCCATTTTAATTACTCACTGGCCGTGCTGGGCTATTAGAACTGGACTAAAGGTCGTCTAATAAGTCGACGTAACACGATGATAAGGTCTGATGATAAGGTGGGTTTCCAACCGGACAAGGTATAATATCAAGTTCTTTTAACAAATGATAGGTTGTCGCAGAAAATAGGTTTAGTAGATTGTCAAAACTTTCACCTAAACACTTAAGAAATGAAATACTTGAGGCGTTTATTTATAAACTTGAAACACTGATAGCTATAAGAAAAGATAGTATACTTTCAGGCGGAACAATGATTGACATGAGTTGATAATCATGATGGGAAACCAGAATCTTTGAAATGGTATGTTCAATATTACGCATACGCCACGTTGTCGGCACTCAAGCTGCTTATGAAGCCAAACAAATGAGCTGCTGACCTTTTCACCTCTGGTTGGTTGCTCCGGCAATCCCTGTTCCAATCCGTTTAGTAATTTGCGGCAAAAGGATCCCATACAGAACTCAGAGAGGAAGGGAGGATACAGTATAGACTACACATACCCGGTACTTTTAAGTTTTTAAAATTATTTGAAACAAGCTAAAAAGTTAAGAAGTATATAGTTTCGTTTCTAAAATATATTATAAAACAGAAGTTGGAGAAATATTTAAGTTAGACCCCCCTGGGCTACAGGGTATCATACGACCCAGTGAAGCAGCAGCTGTTCTTGTCTGGAATTCGGTGTTCGGGATGCTGGTGCTTTTCTTTTCCACCAGACCTCGTCAAGGAGGAGCGCTTGCTGTTTGCCTTGCTGGCTGTTTTATGAGCTTAGTCCGTGTGCTTTACTACCCAATTAAGCCAGGAAATACATTTAGCAAACTAATGAATTATAAACACACACACACACACACAGACAGGCATAGCTGGAGCAAAAAGCAAGGGAGGAGCCTGCATTATCCTTCCCACACACGGTCTTTGATCAAAGGATGGAAGGTTATTCTGGTTCTGGATCTACTTCCACGGCGTTAAGTTAATCACGCCGTGGAAAGCCACTCTCTCTCCCTAGATCCCCAGTAAAAATTTCACAAAAACCCTGTTGTTTCAAACTTCATATGGTAGTTAAATAATTCAGATTCCATACTGAAGCAGTTAACTTTCCTCTTCGTTAGTCGCCGCCAAAAAGCGGGGAAAGGTTTGTGGGATGGTATCCTGTAGCAGCCAGGATGCAGTGCGCTGGGTATCCTTTTAAATGAAATTAAGCTAATTTGGGTAACAGGCAGCGCGTCATAGTCGTCCTGGTACTGGATGGCAAGCCTTCTTGTCGCCATCGTTGTTCCAAGCACATTGGTATGGAAATCATTAAAGGGAAGGCATAGATTTTGTTAATAAATAAATATTTTAAATGTATATATATGTAATTTTTAAGAATTCTTAGTCTTGTTTAATAATTTCCTAATCATTTATGCTTTCTTGGGGTACAGTGTGCCTTGCTTTGGCCCCCTTGCTGTGCGGCGAATCAAAGTTGCCCCATATGTGGCCTGTTTTGTGCTATTTGCAGCACATGCTACACATCGGGGTGAGCTTCCTGCCTCCACCCTCCACCCTCCACCTGCCTCCCCACTTTCATAAAAACTCCACCCTCCCACCTAGCTGTTACCTGTCCATCCGCTATCCTAGCTGGGCCGTGTATTGTAATTTATTATCCTGCAAGGCAAAAAGGATTTTCATCAATTAATCATGCTGATGATGCTGCTGTTGGTGTTGCAGCTAGACAACACTAATACTGGCCACTGGCAGTGATTCGGATTCCCCGACAACAGCACGCAGTCCGTTGTCTACCTGTCCGTTTGTCCGCTATGCAGAGGTTCACCCAAAATCGAACAAAAGGCTAGGAGGGGCCTTCCAGCTATGAGCCGCAGAACTGATAAATTAGTGCACAACTAGGCTCAACCTGAGGTCAGGAATGGGGTTGGGACTATCTGGAGAACATAAATAACAGAAGGCGTTTTAGGCTCAGAAATTAAATAAATAAATTAAAAGAAAAAGCATAAGCAAAAGCTTTTTCAGATAAAAATTAAAGCCACTTGTGGCCACCGCTGTTGGTGGCCTTGGCCTTACTTTGACTTGGACTTTCCGTGTGTCCTGGTCGTGTGTCCTGGACTGGGGTGATTTATGAAGTGCTATGGCTGTGGCCCTCCCTGCATATATCCTGGCCAGTCAATGCACTCCTTGGCTCTCAGCTCGAGTGTGTTTTAGTTCGTTGGCAAGTAAATCAGCTTAAAGTGCATGAATGGCCCTTTCATGGACGATTTCATCAATTATTCAAAGCCAGCCAAGTAGCATAGACCCTGGCTAAGTAAAACTAAATTATTGCCTGGCAGTCCATCGACCAGAGAGCTGTTTTTCAAATAGTTTATTATGCAAAATTTAATTTTAATAAACAAATAGGCCAAATGAAGGTGAGAGCCAACGATAGAGCCAGCTAGCTAGGGCCATTTCGGTTCAGATTTAACCAATTGCAATGGCCTCTTATGTCTATTGATTGATTGACTCCTTGATTGATTGATTGACTGACGGATGGTACTTCTCCATGTAAATTGTATTTTTGATTTTCTTTCTTTTTTGGCAAAATAGCAAAGGCTAAAGGATTATCTCCTGCCTGGCACTTGTTAAATTTCCATATTATTTCCATTTTCGGCTTCAGTTTGAAGCTCTTTGGCTTTTTCTTTGGCCAACAAGTTCCAGTTAATGCGATTTGTGCACTTGCCCCGAAAAGCTTAAAGGGTCAACAGAATGATGACCAATTTGTTGTGGCTCTCGTAGCACACAGATTAGCTTCGGAATTAATTAGTGGCCTGGCCAGCCTGGCCAGCCCGGGCTATTGGGGAGGGTAGAGATAATTTGATTAATAAGAAAATCAATTCAAAGACTCTCAGATGCTTCAAGTCTTTTTTGATTGGCTTTAAACTAAGCTGTTGTTGATCAGATTGAATTGGAAAATAAGGATTGATTATTTATTTAACAAGAGGGTTAGACTCTCAAAGGCTTTTGGTTGTTGATAGAAGAGGTGTAGTTAGGATTAACTTTTAAAATCTTTTTTTTTTTTTAGAGATTTTCGGTTATGTATAATAAAAGCTCTTTTAAGAGCCGTACAATATGCATCAGCGTCCAGCTAGTTTAAAAGCTTACTAACCTTAAAGTGCCAGGTATAGTTAGTAAAAGCTCTTTTTAGAACTTGAATTCTTTAAAGCTGTTTGAAAAGCTTCCTAGCCCTTAAGTACCAGGTATAGATAGTAACTAACTTAATACTCTTAACTAATTAATCCCCCTTGTAATCCTATTAACCAAATAAACTTTAAGCTTTACCCTTTAAGGTGCAATGATCTGGAAAATGTTTTATCTAAGAATTTACCATCTTACCTTCACCCTTTGGTGGCATTTTGCGATGCTGCTGCTTCTGGGGGCTCTCTCCACGTGGAATAATTTAGCTCATTAGAGGCAGCTCCTTTGGTCCTAGCCAGGCTTAGACTCCATCTCATCTTACGAGTCAACTCCAGACTCTCGAGTGGCTTCTTCTCCAGTCTCCAGCCTCCATGATGATGATGATGAGGCAGGCTGAGGAGTGTCTCCCACCTAGTAGGGGAAAGAGTAGGGTTAATTCGGGCCATAAATTTTGCTGGCTGGGTGCTGGGTGCTACTGTAGCCACTGTTGCTATTTGGTAGTTGCATGTTGCAGACCCAACCGGGCCAACTAAGACCAGCCCTCCTGCCTCCTTGGCGCTGATATAATGTGACACCAGCTGCTTAATGTTTTGGTTAAAAGCATTCTAAGTGAAATGCAACAGGGCGGAGACACGACACTGCACTGCCCTCAAGCAGGCGGCAAAACAAAAGGACGAAAAATGGTGCCAAAGGACGAGCAGAGCGGAGGTCAGGACGTGGCAGGAGGCGCTGCCTCATTGCCTCATTCGGTCTGGCAATTTGCTTAAGCGAAAGAAGGCTGTAGCCGAGCACATATGAGCCAAGAAGTGCCAAGGCACTCAACTTTTGGCCCACAAACAGTGGGGCTAAAAGAGAAATTTTTGGTGAAAAGTGAGATTTTTTGGAAGGTTTTTTTTTTGATTTTTTTTAAAATAAGAAATATCCAAAGAAAGTCTTAAACTTCTATCTTTTAAGACCTCCTAGTTATGATAGTAGACATCTTTTTTTTTTGTTATATGACTACTACTATATCTATACTATATCTATAAGATATAGTTGACCGATCTTAACCATTCCTTTCTATATACTGCCTGTGTCTACAAGAAGTATGCCTGCCAAGTTTGAAGATAATAGCTTCAAAACTATTATTATAGTTGAAGTTTAAACAATTATGCGGACAAACGGACACGCGGACAAGCTTATTTTTTTTTTTTTTTTGAATAAAATTATATAGTTAACCCTTTTTAATAATTTCTAGTGAAGATAATAAGACATCTGACTAGCTTGGAGTTAAAAGTATAAAAAAGATGATAAACATACCTGATTTTTTTATCCACAATGTATCGCATCACACCCACTGTGGCAAAGTGTGGCAAGGAAGTTTTGTTGGTTTGCTGCCTTTGCCAGCGGCTGTTGTGGCAACATCATCATCATTCATTTGCGCCCAGGTGCGTTTTCGTGTGCACTCTGTTTCCTCCAGCCTCCAGGCTCCAGGTTGCACGTTGCAAGTTGTTTGCTCTGTCCTACCTCAATGCCGCTTAGTTTGTATTTGGTTTTTGGGGTTTTTGGGTTTTTCTTCGCGGTATCTGTTGCATACCTTGCGGCGGCGGCGGCGGTGGCGCCTCCTCCATTCCGCGGCTCCTTGTGAACTGAATCCTGGATCCTTGTTTGTTATTCTTAGAACTTGTTCTGGATTCCGCTCGGCTGCCTCCCTCCAGTGTCTCTTCTCTGTTTCTGTTTCTGTTGATTTTTTGGTTTAATTTTTTTCTTTTTTTTAGTAAGGATTAAGTTTTCCAATCTTGTTTAGTTTCAACTCTATATCCCATGACTAATTCTGTGCTATGATTAATGGGTTTAATTTTTAATAAAAATAAACAAAAAAAAAAGAATGATAACCTTTTACGAAAAAGGTCAGTGACGCTCGAGTTGAAACAGCTTTATCAAATATTGTAAAATAATGACGAAAAATTGGTGCTGCGCTCTCAACGCTCTTAATTCCGGATCAGTTGATCGCCGAAATGTTATCCAGTTACACGCGACTGTTCCGCATTTTGTTCATAATTGTGTTTATGAAATTGCTCTTCCTACTGGCATTGTATGTGAGAACCTACGACGGGCTGGCTCGGTTCAAGGCCTCCTCGACCTACAAAGTGGATATTTTTGATGAAATCCTAGTGGATCGGAGAGATCGTGAGTTTGTCCATTTCTAAAGGATTTCTTGCCAAATAATTTCACAAAATAATCAAGACACTATGTCCTTTAATAATAGTTCAAATATTTCATCAAAATATCCTTGAAATAATTGTAGAACCCACTTGGGAGCAGCGTCTGAAATGGATTCGTGAGGAAGTCCCCTCGTTTCCGCTGGAGGAGATGTCCGAGCGGGAGAAGCTTGCCCTCAAGGCCCCGGAATGCGGACCCATACCGGACATGATGAACATCGACTTCCACAACACCTACTGGCAGCGGGCCATTAATGGGAAACTCAATTATTTTATTTATGGAGCGTACTACGACGACAGGGAGACTGTGGCGGAGGCACCTCTCGTCCGCCTCCTGACAATGGTCAACCAGCACGACGACAAGGCCTTCAAGTATCCCGAAATCTTCTGCCAGCTGTGGCTCAAGGACCGGGCCAATCCCGTGATTGTGCCCGTTGCCGAGCATCGGGTTATGTGGCCTTTTGGACACTCCCCCCGGCGGTACTACCCGACATTTTTGAGCTGCCCCCTGCCCGAGGGTCGCTTCAAATGGGAAATCCCAGAAATGGTATCGCTGGTGGGTCAAAGGTGCGACAGGGCCAGGAATCTGCTGAGGGTGGTCTACGAGCCGCGCGAGGATGAGCCCAAAAATGTCACAACACGGGCCCCGCAGGATCCCCGGTTTATGGTTTGTGTGAAGACTATGGACTTCCTTTATGAGGACAAGTCCTGGCGACTGATCGAGTGGCTGGAACTGATGCGCTTACTGGGCGCCAGCAAGGTGGTGCTCTACGACGGACAAATGCATCCCAACATGACCCGGGTGGTCAAGGACTATGTCACGCATAGTCCTGGTTTCGTGGAGCTCCGGCCAATGTCCCTGGGACGGGGGGAGCCGCATGCTCGGCCCCATTTCCATCACTACGCCATGGCGTCGGACGGCTTCAATCGGATTCTGAACGAGATGATACCCTACAACGACTGCTTCTACCGGAACATGTACCAGTACGACTACGTGGGGGTGTTCGATATCGATGAGGTGATCATGCCGCTGGGAAACATCACCAAGTGGTCCGAGTTGGTGGAGCTGTCGCGCACCGTACCGGACGACGGGAATCGCATACCGGCCGACTGCACCGAGTGGGTGAGCTTCTGCTTCCGCAACGTCTACTATCCGCGGTATCCGGAACGTCCGAAGGTCTACCGGAATCTGTCCAGCTCCTTCTATATGCTCCAGCACGTGGAGCGGGTGCAGCGCCATTGTGGTCGCGGGGATGCCACCAAGTGCCTGCACGACACTCGCTTCGCCGTCGGGCTGCACAACCACTTCACCTTCTTCCACACGGAGCAGGAGGCCTGTGCCGCCAAGTCGATCCCCATAGAGTATGCCCAGATGCAGCACTACCGGGAGCCGGATACCAAGGCTCTGCTGATCGATCCGGTGGTGGATGCCAGCATCTGGCGCTTCCAGCCGGAGTTGCAGGCCCGAGTGGAGGCGAGGTATAGGTCGTTGGGCTTCCTGCCCAACGAGAAACAACTGGCGGATACCCTGGAGCAGCGCAGGCGCACCGATGAGCGGCAGCTAAGGGAGGCAGTGGGTCGGATCTGAAAAAAAATGTAAAAAAAAAGTGTAAATAAATGGTTTTCTAATTTTTTTTTTTATAAAATATAAGTAGATTAATATTAATATTTTTAGGTAGATATGAATTTTAGTAATTAAATGATTTATTTTAAATAAAATAAAATATAGGTTTGAAACTTTTTCATCTGTGCATTTTTATGAAATTTTTAAGAAAAAGCAAAATAAAAGCACATGTCCTAAAAAACATGTTAAATTTTATACAGAAACTTGTTATAAAATGTCAAATATCAAGAATAAAAATTGAAAACTAAAATTTACATAAATAAATATATTAAATTAATTAAAAAACTCATAAAAGACATTAAAAAGTTGAACTATAGTCAGTACTCCTCTCATCTTCCTTCCGTTACAAACCCCCTCAACAGCCCTATATACCCTTCTTTCTTCACCAAATTTTAATGGGTAGCATGTCCATTTCATTGTAGAATTTTTGAAGGGAACTACAGTTATATGTTTGCTCAGACCAGTCATTGTGCTTTCGGTGTGACGCAAGTTTCTCTGAAAAGCCTTTCAACTCAATGGGTGGCTGTTTGAACAGTTCGTGACAATCGTTCCATAATTGAAACGAAATCCGTATGTTTCACTAAAAAGCGGGTAAATAATGTCTTAAAATAAATTCGGGCCTTATTTCTTAAAAATAAGACCTAATTTGTATTATTTGCTTTTTATTTGGTCGGAAAACTCTGTTAACCTTCATCTCAACAGAAGTCTGTTGTTTGAACATTATTGTTCGACTGAAGTTCGAACGGAATGGTCGAACAGGTTGCAAGTCTTCTTGGCCAATTGGCGGCTGTTGCTTTAGCTTTGCACCGTTAGTTGCCGAAAAACCGTTAAAGGGGGACATGTATGAGGGGGGCAAGGCGGTTACTGCTGACTTAAAAAAAAATAATATATTTTAATATTTTTTAAATAAAATTACACAAATTTATATTTTTCTATAAAACTTTTCCTCAAAAACCATAAATTTTAAGGCTAAAAAATCAATAAAATTGCAATATTACGTATACGACCTGTAAACCAATCAAAATATTATTCAAATCGACTTTTCCGCCAACTTTTAGGCTTTAAACCTTTATTTGAAAACGAAAACACTCGTAACTAAATATTTTGTTTAATCACATTTTTCAATTAAAAGTTTTTTTACGCTTTTTTGCGAAAATTGTGAGAAAAAATAACTTTAAAATAACATAGGTGGTTGTGCTTTATTTAAAAGCCTTTTAATATAATTTTCTGAACAATTTAAAAAGCACTTAAAAAGGTTGAAAAATATAAGGAAGAAAAAATAAACCATTTATGTAAATATTTGTGGAAGAATTTTAAAATATATATATCCTGTGTAGAAGCAGCTGTTAACAACTCTTTAAATATTTAACATGATTTAGCAATTTTAATTGACGTTTATATTTCGATGGAGTTTCAATTTCATTTTTTCAGTTTTTCAAAATGCATTTTTAGAGTCCAGAATGGCAAATGTCAGATGCAGAGTTTGCTTTTACCACTTTGGAGTGATTTTTTCCTCTCCACCGACACACTCGTCAGCAGTTCAATAAAAATTCACATAGAAATTTAATTTAATTTGCACGCCACACACACACACATCCACTTCTAATTAATTGCATGACAGAAAAACACAAAAGCAGCCTGGCTATAAACCAAATGCAAATATGAAACAAATATGGCCAACATTTTTGTTAAAAAAAAAATAAAAGAAAAATGATCAAAAACAAACAAAATGTAGGAAAAGCGATGCAAGATGAAAATATTCATTATTATTTGGCCAAAATGGGGAATTAATGATATCAGAATACACTGTTGGTGGCATTTAAATTATGCCCAAAACGAGAAACAAAACAATACAGCGGACAGCAGCAGTAAAAACTATGCTATTTTTTAATTAAATGTTTTTAGTCTAATCCTGGCAGCCAGGAATCCAAAGGATTAGGTAAAATATTTGAAAAGTCACGCGGAAAACAAAGAAGCCCAGTGGGTGGCACAGAGATGGAGGGAGACAGAGAACAGATAGGAACAGAAGGGAGGGGTAAGAAAGGGAGGTAGGGTAGGTAAACCGGAAACGGAAACGACAGCCAGCGACAATGGCGCCGTGTCAGAAAACTGTCACCAAATGCAGGCTTTTGCAAAGAGACGGAATGCAATCGAAGCCGACTAGAGGATGCTTTATAGTTTTTTTTTAAGAAATAAAAATAGGCTTTGCCTTTTCTGTCGAATATATTTTTTCACTCGTTCGTCAATCTCCCAAATAAAAGTCAGTTCACAGCAAGATTTCACCAAGTATAGTGTGCGTGTATAAAAAAGTCACTAAAAAATGATGTATAAGTTATATATGTGTGAGTAAAACGCGGCTTTAGATCAACAGTTCTGGTTCGAAAAGAAAAGTGCTTGGGTGTTTTTCAGAATTATTTTTCTTTTGAAAAGTTTGTCAAAAAAAATTTAACAAAAACCAAAAAAAAAAATAATTATTAAAAATATAAAGAAGTAAAGAACGTAAGTGTTGTATTAACTTGGCCAATTAGATGGCCTATTAATTTGAGAGTCGACTGTGTGTGTGTATGGCTTCTTGGCCATTTCAGTGGACCCTGAAAGTATGCTGCGAATTGCAGTTAATTGAGCGGATCGGAAGTGGGCTAGAGAGTGGGCTGGCTGACTAGCCCTATGCCATATACACTCCTCTTTCGAAATGCAAGGATACAGGAGAACAAAGTTCAAACTGGCCAAACCAAACAAAACAAAACAAAACAGAGCCAAACAAAACAACAGAGAACACAGTACAGAGGCGTACAAAATACACACCAGAACACACACACAACGAAACGCAACAGGGAACTGACCATGTTTTTTGTTAATTAAAATTGGCATAGCTCCCAAAAAAGGACGATGGTGGGGGGTGAATGGCAGGGTTCGTAGTGGAGTGGCTACAGCATTTTTGCATTTACATCAAATATTTTTTTTCTAATTTTTTTTATAGTTTTTTTTTTGTTAGTCAACAGTTGAACATTTGGAAAAGCACAGGAAGTAAAAGACTTTTGGCCACAAAAGGAAACTCTAAACTGGAAAAACTCTCCACTCTCCACTCTTCACTCTTCAATTTTCCATTTTCCATTCTCAAGTTTGAGCTTTTCAACCGAAATGAATGGCACTGAAGGCCACGATTTATATTAAGTGCCGTCCTACACTCTCCTTCTGTTACAGTTCGAGTGTGTATTTACCTTTCGAGTCCTTAATTTTTCAATGGATGACAACCCATTGAGGGCCGGTCCTCGATTTATGTTCTGCCAATAAATTTACTCAACACTTTGGCCCTCCGACTAATACAATATTTACATCAAATTGGTGGGAGGTACTACTAGCCCTACTATGGCGGCTACGGGGGGTATGACTTGTAGATAGAAGGGGAAAGGGGTTTTCCAAATAAAAAATGGCAATGCGTTTTTCCTTTCAAGCCAAAGGAATGGAGAACTGAGAAAGGACACTTGAAGAAAATGGTATGAGATATGAAGAGTTTGTTTTATTTTTTTAGTCTAGAAGTACCGGGTATCATCATTTGCTCTTCAAAGAAATATATTCTTAGTCTTCTAATAAATTTTTATCTAATTCTAAACAATTTCCTTTCAGTGTCCACCTTCTCTTGTTTCTGTTTCAGTTTTGGCTTCTTGTAGAAGACCCCATAGAGCACCCCCAGCACCCAGCACCCAACACCCAACACCCAACAGCCCCCCATGGGCTGTCATTTAAGTTAAAAGCGCATTTGTAAATGTACAAAGTGGGAGGATACTATATACATTCTTTGCCGAGATCCCCGAGCGCCTTTTAAAGGCAAATCTGGCACAAGTTGCTGGCTGCGTTTTAGCCATTTCTTAAGGGGGGGAATGGAGGGACTAGCCCCCCTTTTTTTAAGCCCAGAACGGCAAGTGTTAAGTGTATGGATCAAGACACAGATTCCCCATTAAAAGCAAAAAATATATGGGTCATAGAAACTGTCATAAATTCCTTAGTGGAGTGTCCGGTCAATGGTCTTACTGGCCTCGGACAAATATTTATCCTCGTCTCAAATACAGAGATTTCAATTCAGAAATCCAGGACATTGGACACTGGACACTGGACACTGGGACTGTGGACTATGGACTCTGGGACTGAGTGATATTTTTCATTCAAGAGCCACCGCTCTTTGCCGCTTTTGGCCTTCATTTAAACTTATGACAGCCAAAGCCAAATGAAAGTTTGCTTTTCCTTTTCAGCTCTCGGCTCCTGCCCCAATAACACTCGATACGAGCAAACAAAAAAATGTTGCCATTAGTTAGAGTTCTGCTTACCAACTTGGGGAGTTTTGGGGTATATTGAGAGAAAAAGTTATAGACTCTCTTCGGATTAACTGGAAATGGGTTTAGATTTTCAAAAGAGAATCCCACAAGCCTTGCATTAATTATAAAATATTTAAAATAATTATTTTTAAGGGGTATTTTGTACATTATTCCCTTTTCTTTCCGGTCTGTGCTTTTCCATTTCATCGAATCGTAATAAGTTTCTGGCAGAACTTGGCTTTCTTGACCCAAAAGTGCAGGCTAATAAGAAATGCGTGATGTGTTGCCCCCCTGGTCTCGATTCCTTAAAAACTTCCTTCCATTTTTTGGGTCTCGCACCCACACTCACACTCACACTCACACTCACACTTACCTCATCCATGTCCAAGTCCGGGGGTGTGTGTGTAAATATTTGTTTCCAGAGTTGGCCAACTTCTGTACACGTTCCTTGGTCCTTGGGTCCTGGTTAGTGTGTTCGTGCTTTCGAATGATTTGCTTCCTTTCGACCATGTCCTCCATGTCCTCGTCCTCCTGTAAAGTGAAAATTTCCACCAAATTTCTCTCACGTTTCAACAAAGAGAGCAGCTCACGTCGATGTCCATCTATGTATGTCCCTCTGCCACGACTCTGGTGGTCAAATTCGAGTAGATCTCATTAGTGGCATGCCCCATAGTGTTGTATCGTTATCGATATTTGTACAGGACTTGCCAATGCACTGTTTAAAAATGGGATTTTTAAAGAAACTTGGGCTATAGGTTTTAATTCTTAAGAAAAGTAACTAAAGGCGGTTCAAGTCGAGTGGTTGTTATCGCTTCTGTTATCGATAAATGCACAAGAATTTGTAACCTATAAGTTATACAACACTCCTAGAAGCTTCAGAAGCAAAACTGACAAAAAATATCACAAGATCTTATAGGTGGCATGCCCCAAAGTGTGGTATTTGCTTAAGACTTGCCTAAACCACCTTTAAAAATAGTTATTTCAAGGGTATAAGCTATGATACAACTCTCCTAGAAGCTTCAGAAGAAAACCTGACAAAAAATATCATCAGATCTTATAAGTGGCATGCCCCAAAGCTCAATATTTGCAGAATCCTTGACCAAAACACGTTTGAAAAAGTGCATTTCAAAGCTACTAGTTGTAATACAACTCCCAAAAAAGTTTCAGCAGAAAACCTAAAACAAAAAAAGTAGCAATCTAGTTAGTTTGGGCTTTACATTCCCTGGCATAGGGTCTGATAGATTTAGTTCGAGTTTTGCTTTCGCCCCAAAAAGAACAAATACATCGACATTCAGGCATTTGAGAACAAAAAAAAAAATCTTTTAGATTTTGTAAAAGTTTTCCAGGAATTGAGGTTCGTTTTCTGTTTTCTCCTAAAAAAAAAAAAATAAAAATAAAAATATTTGTAAATATTATTTCGATTGAAAACTAATTGAAATATTTTTGGATATTTTTTGAACCCAGAAGCCGTCGCAATGTTTCCCAACAATTTTTACAAAATGAAGAACTTCGCCAATCCGAAGACAATGTTCAAGAGCTGTTCCTCCGGTAGCAGCAACAACAATAAGGAGGATGATGCTGCCACTGAATCGTTGAAAGGTAAGGCGGCTGCTCAAACTGGTGCTGGTGTGGCAGGAGCTAGTGTTGCCACAAAAGAGAAGGCCCAAAAGAATGCAAATGCCAAGAAGGTGGCGATCCCATCGACTCCATCGGCCACTCCAGCCCCGCCAGATAATTCGAATGCCAAGCCGGGAAAGAATAATAAGAAGAATAAGCTTAGCAAGAAGCTATTGAAGAGTCAACCACCGCCGAGGAGCCCCAGTGTTTCGAGTAATGCCAGTGTTAACTTCAAGGATAACAAGAAATCAAACAGCAAGGAGAGCAACAATCAACAGAAGACTGCCGGCAAATCGAAGGATAACAATAAGATTGTCCCTGAAAAGAAAGTGATGATGATGCCAGAGATGGCGATCCAGAAGAAGACATCATCATCATCGCCGCCACCACCACCAGCACCACCAGCAACCAAGACTATGCCTATGCCGCTGCCGTTGCCGATGCAGATGCCTCTGCCGATGACTATGAAGATGACCAGCCAGGAGCTAAGCAAGGAGATGATCCCCAAAGTGGAGAGCAATCAAGTGGCCGTGCCGGATGAAATGATAATGCCGATTGAGGTGGCCGAAGCTGAGCCGCCAAGCGATGCTGTCAGCGAGCTGGGCGATATGGTTCCATCACAGCAGCCAGCCCCGATGCCGATTAGTGAGCCACGGGAACCGCATCATCCACTTAATAGCCGATGGACGCTATGGTATTTGGAGAATGATCGCAGCAAGACCTGGGAGGATATGCTCCACGAGGTAACCAGCTTCGATACCGTGGAGAATTTCTGGAGCCTGGTGAATCACATAAAGCCACCGTCGGAGATCAAAATGGGCAGCGACTATTGCCTGTTCAAGAAGGGCATCCGGCCGATGTGGGAGGATGAGGCGAATGTGCATGGTGGTCGTTGGGTGATCAGCCTAAACAAAAATACCAAATCTGATCTGGATAACTTCTGGCTAGACTCAATGCTCTGTTTGATCGGCGAGTCCTGTGAACATTCCGACGAACTATGCGGCGCGGTTGTCAATATCCGTGCCAAGTCCAACAAGATATCGATTTGGACAGCCGATGGTGGTAATGAGGCAGCCGCATTGGAGATTGGTCGGAAGTTGCGGGAGGGATTGCGAATGGAGAGCGCCTATGTGTTGCAGTATCAGCTCCACAAGGACACAATGGTCAAGCAAGGATCCACGGTCAAGTCGATCTATACCTTGTAGATTGGTACACTTGCAACTACACTTACACACCTACACTTACAACTACAACTTTAATTTTAATTTAAGAAAAAAAAAAAAAAAAATACTACAAGAAAACATCAGGACTCATCAGGACAGGACACTCAACCATAGCATAGTCGCATTACGCAAAGAATTAACATGGATTTATAATTAAGTACGCTCGCCTTAATCACCACAATCAATCAATCAATCAACTAATCAATCAATCTGTTAATCAATCAATCAATTAATCAATCAATCAATCAAGATCAATCAATCAGTGCAAGGTCAAAACCATATCATCGCCAGATTAAATACTTTCGGTATTTTTTACACCAGAACCAACTGTAATCACTTCTACATCCCCGTTCCCCTCGATTGGATGTCAAAATTCTCAGTTACCCCCTCCGCTCTCCTCACCACACACGTTGTCAAAGCATAAATTTTAACGTTGCTCTTACCACGATGAGAAATATATGATCGGCTGTATGTGTATTTAACCAGAGATCGGCTTGTGTTCTTTCGGGAGGGGAGGCTTGGGGGCTAACTTGGTCCTTCATCCGATGGGATAATTATTAATAAAGATTGTAAGGATACTTGGTAAAGGGTTAAAGGGAAAAGGCTATGGCTGAACCACTGTCGACATGACTTGGATCGATTATAACTACACTTACTTATGTCTATATTTTATACAAAACTTCCATCTTAACTTAACTAACAGGTATCTTAATCTGACTAACAATTCTTATTTTATAGCTTAATTATTAATTTAATTATTTAATTACTTAATTCTCAAAATTAATTCTGAAGAACTCGGCGAATCAAGTCGCCGAATTCAAGAATCGATGGGCTGGTCGGGATTCAAAAGAATCTTCGATTTTAAAAGTAAAGTTTTTTATTGACAGAAAAAAATTACAACAAAAAATTAAAAGAAAGAAAAATATATATACATATAAGAGAATAAATTACAAAAAAAAAATTACAAAAAAAAAAATTACAAAAAAAAATAAAAAAAAAAATTACAAAAAAAAAAATTACAACAAAAAATTACAACAAAAAATTGCAACAACAAATTACAACAACAAATTACAACAACAAAAAATTATTACAACAAAAAATTTACAAGAAAATGATTAC
Organism: Drosophila monieri; assembly: GCA_035047585.1. Lineage (NCBI taxonomy): Eukaryota > Metazoa > Arthropoda > Insecta > Diptera > Drosophilidae > Drosophila > Drosophila monieri. Next base: position 5,279,761 of record JAWNPJ010000067.1, read on the forward strand.
AACAAAGTAAAAAACAAGAATAAAAATATTTTTTTCGCCTTTCCAGGCCTGCTTACGTGCTACTTTTGAGAATCGAGGAGGAGGGCACTGTTTTTTTAAATTAATTATTTTTAATATTTTATTAAATTACCACCAAATTAAGACGTCTTCATCAATGTTATTATACGCAAAAAAACCATAAAATTGTGCTCTTCATTACCAAACGACTCCTAGGCGCCCTTAAAAGTAGGCAACAGAGATATGAATGTTTACATTTTCGGATTTATGTTTTGCAAACAAACATGTTTTCCTTTGAAATTCATAAAAGATATAAGTTGTTATATAAGCATTGTCAGCTTTTATACCCTAGCAACAATATATCGGTTCATATTGTACCGTTATTCAGCAGATATAAATAAAGTAATAAAAAGATTTATTTTATTATAAAAAGCTTCCCGACTGGCAATGATGACCGCTCCCAATGCCTATATCTCTGCCGATTCTCATCCGATTCTCAAGCTTAATACCTTAGACGATTTCTGGATTGATTCCCCGCCAATCTGCATCAAAATCCGAGAACAAAATATTTTTTAAATTTTTTTCAAAATTTTCCATGGGATCCCCTTGCCGAATCCTGGATGTCCCCATATGGCCCCTTTCCAAGTCTATATCTCTGCCAATTCTCATCCGATTCTCAAGCGGAATGCCTTAAACGATTTCTGGATCGATTCCCCGCCAATCTGCATCAAAATCCAGAAACAAAATATTTTTTAAATTTTTTTCAAAATTTTCCATGGGATCCCCTTGCGGAATCCTGGATTTCCCCATATGGCCCCTTCCCAAGTCTATATCTCTGCCAATTCTCATCCGATTCTTAAGCGGAATGCCTTAAACGATTTCTGGATCGATTCCCCGCCAATCTGCATCAAAATCCAGAAACAAAATATTTTTTAAATTTTTTTCAAAATTTTCCATGGGGTCCCCTTGCGGAATCCTGGATTTCCCCATACGGCTCCTTCCCATGTCTATATCTCTGCCAATTCTCATCCGATTCTCAAGCGGAATACCTTACACGATTTCTGGAACAATTCCCCGCCAATCTGCATCAAAATCCGAGGACAAAATATTTTTCACATTTTTTTCAAAATTTTCCATGGGATCCCCTTGCCGAATCCTGGATTTCCCCATATGGCCCCTTCCCATGTCTATATCTCTGCCGATTCTCATCCGATTCTCAAGCGGAATACCTTAAACGATTTCTGGATCGATTCTCCGCCAATCTGCATCAAAATCCAGGAACAAAATATTTTTTAACTCTTTTTCAAAATTTTCCATGGGGTCCCCTTGCGGAATCCTGGATTTCCCCATATGGCCCTTCCCATGTCTATATCTCTGCCAATTCTCATCCGATTCTCAAGCGGAATACCTTAAACGATTTCTAGATCGATTCCCCGCCAATCTGCATCAAAATCCGAGGACAAAATATTTTTTAATTTTTTTCAAAATTTCCATGGGATCCCCTTCCCAAATCCTGGATTCCCCCATATGGCCCCTTCCCATGTCCATATCTCTGCCAATTCTCATCCGATTCTCAAGCAGAATACCTTAAACGATTTCTGGATCGATTCCCCGCCAATCTGCATCAAAATCCGAGAAAAAAATATTTTTTACATTTTTTTCAAAATTTTCAGATAGGACCCCTTGCGAAATCCTGGATTTTCCCATGTAGCCCCTTCCCATGTCTATATCTCTGCCAATTCTCATCCGATTCTCAAGCGGAATGCCTTAAACGATTTCTGGATCGATTCCCCGCCAATCTGCATCAAAATCCAGAAACAAAATATTTTTTAAATTTTTTTCAAAATTTTCCATGGGGTCCCCTTGCGGAATCCTGGATTTCCCCATACGGCTCCTTCCCATGTCTATATCTCTGCCAATTCTCATCCGATTCTCAAGCGGAATACCTTACACGATTTCTGGAACAATTCCCCGCCAATCTGCATCAAAATCCGAGGACAAAATATTTTTCACATTTTTTTCAAAATTTTCCATGGGATCCCCTTGCCGAATCCTGGATTTCCCCATATGGCCCCTTCCCATGTCTATATCTCTGCCGATTCTCATCCGATTCTCAAGCGGAATACCTTAAACGATTTCTGGATCGATTCTCCGCCAATCTGCATCAAAATCCAGGAACAAAATATTTTTTAACTCTTTTTCAAAATTTTCCATGGGGTCCCCTTGCGGAATCCTGGATTTCCCCATATGGCCCTTCCCATGTCTATATCTCTGCCAATTCTCATCCGATTCTCAAGCGGAATACCTTAAACGATTTCTAGATCGATTCCCCGCCAATCTGCATCAAAATCCGAGGACAAAATATTTTTTAATTTTTTTCAAAATTTCCATGGGATCCCCTTCCCAAATCCTGGATTCCCCCATATGGCCCCTTCCCATGTCAATATCTCTGCCAATTCTCATCCGATTCTCAAGCAGAATACCTTAAACGATTTCTGGATCGATTCCCCGCCAATCTGCATCAAAATCCGAGAAAAAAATATTTTTTACATTTTTTTCAAAATTTTCAGATAGGACCCCTTGCGAAATCCTGGATTTTCCCATGTAGCCCCTTCCCATGTCTATATCTCTGCCAATTCTCATCCGATTCTCAAGCGGAATACCTTAAACGATTTCTGGATCGATTCCTCGCCAATCTGCATCAAAATCCAGGAACAAAATATTTTTTAATTTTTTTCAAAATTTCCATGGGATCCCCTTCCCAAATCCTGGATTCCCCCATATGGCCCCTTCCCATGTCAATATCTCTGCCAATTCTCATCCGATTCTCAAGCGGAATACCTTAAACTATTTGTGGATCGATTCCCCATCATTCTGCATCAAAATCCTGACACAAAATATTTTTTAGATTTTTTTCAAAATTTTCAGATAGGACCCCTTGCGAAATCCTGGATTTTCCATTATAGCCCCTTCCCATGGCTATATCTTTGGCAATTCTTATCCGATTCTTTAGCAAAGTACCTTTATCGATTTGTGAATCGATTCCCCATCATTCTGCATCAAAATCCTGACACAAAATATTTTTTAGATTTTTTTCAAAATTTTCTGACAGGACCCCTTGCAAAATCCTGGATTTTCCCATATAGCCCCTTCCGATGTCTATATCTTTGGCAATTCTTATCCGATTCCTGAGCGGAATACCTTAATCGATTTGTGGATCGATTCCCCATCATTCTGTGTCAAAATCCGAAGACAAAATATTTTTTAGATTTTTTTCAAAATTTTCAGATAGGACCCCTTGCAAAATCCTGGATTTTCCCATATAGCCCCTTCCGATGTCTATATCTTTGGCAATTCTTATCCGATTCCTGAGCGGAATACCTTAATCGATTTGTGGATCGATTCCCCATCATTCTGTGTCAAAATCCGAAGACAAAATATTTTTTAGATTTTTTTCAAAATTTTCAGATAGGACCCCTTTCAAAATCCTGGATTTTCCCATATAGCCCCTTCCGATGTCTATATCTTTGGCAATTCTTATCCGATTCCTGAGCGGAATACCTTAATCGATTTGTGGATCGATTCCCCATCATTCTGTGTCAAAATCCGAAGACAAAATATTTTTTAGATTTTTTTCAAAATTTTCAGATAGGACCCCTTGCGAAATCCTGGATTTTCCCATGTAGCCCCTTCCCATGTCTATATCTCTGCCGATTCTCATCCGATTCTCAAGCGGAATACCTTAAACGATTTCTGGATCGATTTCCCATCAATCTTCATCAAAATCCGAGAACAAAATATTTTTTAATTTTTTTTCAAAATTTTCCATGGGATCCCCTTCCCAAATCCTGGATTCCCCCATATGGCCCCTTCCCATATCTATATCTCTGCCGATTCTCATCCGATTCTCAAGCGGAATACCTTTAACGATTTCTGGATCAATTCCCCAACAATCTGCATCAAAATCCGAGAACAAAATATTTTTTAATATTTTTTCAAAATTTTCCATGGGATCCCCTTTCCAAATCCTGGATTTCCCCATATGGCCCCTTCTCATCTCTATATCTCTGCCAATTCTCATCCGATTCTCAAGTGGAAAACCTTAAACGATTTCTGGATCGATTCTCCGCCAATCTGCATTACAAGAGACAATATATTTGTGAGGTATCACCTTGAAAAATCTGGTAACAGACACCCTTCCAAGTCTTTGTCCTTTCCATGTTCCCTTAATATCCATGCCATTGTAGGACTTGCAACATGCAACTCTGTGTGGCAACAATTGCATCTCCATTTCTCGGTAATCGAGGCTGTTCTTGATTTCTTTGTCCGCCTCGGCGGCTGTCTGATGGGAAGAGTAGTTGCTTTTTGTTCGGCGGGGTCAGTTCGAAAAAGGAGAAGCTGGGAGGCACAGGGGGTCCATGGGGGCATGGGGCACTGGACATGGGAGACCGGACAGGGGACATTCGATATATTGGCCAGTGGACGTGGAACAGGGGACTTATTTGGCGAAGGCCGTCACAAACTTGGCCGCGCTCAATTGTTTGATTTATTGACGTTTATTGGCAGTTGGCATTTTATTGTTGCGACTATTTTTGGTGGCAGGTGGCAGATGGTGGGGCAGGCAGTGGAGGCAGTGCCCCTGTGGGGTGCCAGGGTCCCCTTGGCATGGCCACTTTACTTCCATTCGATTGGTTTTTATGTCCTTAATGTTGTATATTTATTTTTACCTCCGCGAGCTGGCACTCCGATCGGCGGAAAGGTCAAGGGCCAGGCCATAAAAGAACTACCAATAGATTTATGACATTTAATTTCATTTTGGTTGTGGATCGGGAGGTAGGGGGTGGTCCTAACTCCCACTCTCATATACTTTAATACAGCTAATGAGTGAACATGGAAGCACTTTCCTTGACAGCCGCAAGAAATCGATTTGGGAGACGATCTGGATGGGGGGAGTCGCCTGGGAGGGATTTGTGGATGAGCTGGATGTTTAACAATGGAATTGCCAATAAAATGAAACGAATAAAAATCCCAAAAAAAAAATTCTGTAAATATGCAGAGTGAAAGGGGGAAAGGGTGGAGTAGGGCAGGGGATGTGGCAGGTTGGCAAATGGGGAATACGCCGCACATTTCAAGGATAACAATTGCCAAAAGTCTTCGCACTCACAAAAAAAAAATATAATAAAAAAGGAGAGCCACGTCTGACTTGTAAGAGATTTAAGACGACTAGGGGTTGCTCTTTAAAATTTAATTTAATGAAAGTTAAGTCTTTTTTTCTAAATTCTTTCAACTATTTTTTCAAAAGAAGTCCCTTTTTTAAAGACTTTATTAAAAATCATATATTATACTTGCTTCTATTTATTTTTCCTATTTTTAATAATTCAGATTTCCAACTTTTTATCCAAAAACCCTCAAAAACAAAAGAGTTCAAACCCCAAACAGACCATTAAAATTTAATGAAAAACTCCTTCTTCAAACACTTTTCATATTCAGAAATCCCCTTTTCTTCCCTTCGTTTACTTTCAATATAAAATTTAATTTCTTTTATCAAAGGCCATACATTTCAATTAATAAATCTGTGCAAATGTATATATGAAAAACCCGAAACCGAAAACCAAAGAAATAAAAAGGATTTTTCTTTATGCCCTGTGTGTGTTGCCAAACAGTGTTGTGTAACGAACAAACTCCACACACACTCCCTCGAAAAAAGGAAGATAGAAAAGTAAATTTACCTTCAAGCTGCCAACTACTCCCCTCGGTGAAAAAAATGGGGGGGTGCCCCACAGGTGGCATTTGTGATGTAAAGCGTCGATTTACATGCGTGTTGTATGCACAAGGATACTGGGATCCTGGCACACAGAACTCTATATGCTATATGCTACATGCTATGTGTGTCTGTGTGTATATCCTCTGATTCGAGGGCGCTGACGAATTTCAATTTATTTACTTTATTTGCGTATGCAAAATAGTCGGCTGTGGCTTGATTTTGGTTGGCAAACGGAACGTGAAAAAAAATCGGAAAAAAATTAAAAGGAAAATGTTTTCCTCGAGTTGGAAAAGTAGCGCCTTGATAAGTGATTTTCAAGAGCCTTGGGTGGCGTTATATTTGTTAGCTTTAAGTTTTTAGAGTTTGAAAAAATAATTCAAGCAATTTTCATAAGTTTTTAAAAGTAAATTAATAGTTTAATAAGTAAAAAAATACTTTAATACTAAAGAAAAGGAAAATTAGTAAGAAAAGCTATATGATACCTGGTACTTTTCACTTAAAAAGTCAAGAAATAGACATTTTCCAAGCATTTTCTTAAAGCTTTCTTCACTTTTAAACTATAATATATAGGATATGCATCAAGTCTATGGAAAAAAGCTATATGATACCTGGTACTTTTCACTTAAAAAGTTAGGAAACAGAGTCCGAAAAGCCTTTTTCGAAGCTATAATAAGGAAATAATTACTATAATACTAAAGAAAGGGAAAAATAGTAAGAAAAGTTGTATGATACCTGGTACTTTTACTTTAAAAGTTAAGAAATAAAGTCTAAAACCCCTTTTTTAAAGCATTTTCTTTTAGCTTTCTTCACTTTTGAGTTATTTTATATCTATATCCACAAAATCTAGTAAGAAAAGCTATATGATACCTGGTACTTTTCACCTAAAAAGTTAAGAAACAGAGTCCGAAGAGCCTTTTTCAAAGCATATAATAAGGAAATAATTACTATAATACTAAAGAAATGGAAAAATAGTAAGAAAAGTTGTATGATACCTGGTACTTTTTACTTTAAAAGTTAAGGAACAGAGTCTGAAAAGCCTTTTTCTAAGCATTTTCCTAAAGCTTTCTTCACTTTAAAGCTATTATATATCTATATCCATAAAATCTAGTAAGAAAAGCTATATGATACCTGGTACTTTTCTCCTCAAAACCTAAGAAATCTAGTCTTTTAACCATTTCCTCAAACTCTCTCCACTTTTAACCGAAAATACATACAAATCTCCATCACAAAACACACAAATGCCAAAGCAATTTAAAATTAAAACAGAATTTATTAAATATAAGCCGATATGAAGTAGAGCTGGCATTTGCAGGTCCTGGATTGTGGGAATTATTGCATTTAATTAATGCAGGATACGAATTATGTGCAACAATTTGGCAAACACATATCTGGACGAGATGTTTGCCCAGCATTTTCTTCCTATTGCTGGTCAAGTGGACGTGACACAGAACCGAGTGGCAGGATATAAGCGGCAGGTTATGGCAGGACAAAACAGGACACAACAGGACAGCTGATTGACATATCGTGTGCCAACGTCCATTGAACTCCAGCCCTCTCTCTCTGTCCTGGAAAGTTGCTCCCAAAACGGGCCAAAGGTAATCACACCATAGACATGACTTATTCAAGTCCTCGAAACACAGGAAGCAAGGTACAAGGACCAAGGACCCCCATTCCTTCATTAGCCTTAGTCATGGCCATATAATTAGCTCGATTCCGGTGATGGGAGGTTTTGGCCTGGGGACTCGTTCGAGTATTTCCATATGACATGTTCGCCTCTTGTCCAGTCGGCTCGGCCCACCCATATCCTTGCTCCTAACGGCAATTGACAGCAAGGATGTGGAGGCGTGGTCAACCAGGGGCAGCTCTGTTTTCCGTTTTGTGTCTTTATGGATTATGGATTTTGGTGCTTGGCCAGAGACAGGGTCCTTTTTGGTCAAATGTCCTGTTAAACATAGACAGGATAATATTAAAATTAATTATTTTTTTTAATCATTCCTATAGCCCTTGTCCTGAAAACTATTCTTGTGCCATCTGCTGGCTGGCGCAGATCTTTTGTCACTGATTTTGGGGCTTAATTTTGGGTGGATTTTATTTTAGTTTCTATTTTATCCTGCCTGCGGCTATCCTTGAGTGTCTCCAGGACTTCATTAAGTTCAAATTGAATCGATTGTTTGGCTGTGATCAGGATAACTTCCTCTAAGCCGACAGACAAGTCCCAGTAGACAGGCTCTTGCTTTCTTCTCTCTCCCAGACTTGCCTTGGGGGGTGTTATATATATTTTTATATATATTACAAGGATATATATATATAGAATCTATCCTTTTTTATCCTTTTTTTTGTAAAGCGTTCCCTTAACTCAGAGCAAGTGCACTTGGCTGGCAAATGTTGACATTTCTTCTTGGGGATTTTGGCCCGCCGAGTCGGAGAAGCATTTGTGCGCTTGGATTTTGTTTTTATTATGATTGTTTTAACTGCTAAGGCAAAGACAAACACACCGAGGGTTAAGGATCCAAGGATTTCGGGGGGTCCTGGGGGGTCCTGGGGGGCAGCAGGAGCATAAAATGCAATTTTCAGAGGGCCACGAAGCGAGTGGGCGGAGCTGGGGAGGGTTAAGATGAATGCAATGAGTTTGGCGACAAGTTAGGCTTAGAGATGAGCAATAAAAGGTTTTTAAAGGATAACAAATTAATTTTAAAATAATATATTTATTTAATTAATATAAAAATTAGTATAAAAAATAATTCAATGATTTTTTCAATCAAGAATATCTATTTTTTCAAAGCCTTTGGAAGTGAAAGTCGAGAAACTCTCAAGGCAGCTTGTTCCTTTCAATATTATCACAACTATTGCTACTATCGATTCGATACTATCGAGTTCTCCCATCACTAGTCCCTCGCCAAAGCCAGACAAAGTGAAATGCAATAAAACAAAGGCCAGCCAGGCCAGGACGAGGAAGGAGCTCTGCAACTGTCTTGTCTTGTCTTTGCTGCTCGAATGCCTGCAGCTGTGACCCCAGATCAGCCCTTGCTCGCTCGCAGGATATTTTTTGTAGGGATGTGAGGATGGGGGGTGGTGTTACCCTGAGCATCCCTGGAAAGCACAACGCATTTACAGCGCAATGATTCAAATTGTCGCCTCGGATTATGGATTTATTACGCGTCTCGTTTCTCGTAAGCTGCCAAGGGAGCTGCAATTGTGCATGCTGCTCGCAATTACTATCAATGGGGCAAGTGGGGCAAGTGTGGCATGCACCCTTTGGATTTAGACTCCCACCCAAGGGTTCTACCTATATTTTTTAACTTTTTTATTCAACTCTTTGCTAGTAGTTGCTGGGAGGAAACTAGTTATAGTCCTTACTCCTTACCTTCTGTCTTACTTTTCCCAAAAATATATATATTTTTTTTTGTAGATATATATAGGACCACCCCCTTTTTTCCAGCACTCCTTAGATGTCCCAGTAATTCGCGTTGACAATTTTTCGGTCTTCGGTTTCTTTAAACTTGTCGTGTTGAAGCTTCAACTTTTTATTTTTGTTTTGAAAGTTGGTTGGGAAAGGTCCTGTGTCCTGTGTCCTGGGGGTGGCCGAGAAAGAGAAAGGACATTCTGTTATCCTGTTTTCTGTTGCCCAACATAATGGGACTCACATGGGATGAATTAGAATTGCTTAATGAGTTTGGTTCTCAGTTAAATCCCTTTTTTTTTAGCGAAAGAGGAGGCTGTGGCCCGTGGATTATTATTTTTTTTTTCTATTCTGCCATGACTTTACTGCCATGTCATCGATGGCCATTTAGAAGTTAAGTCTGAACCTTTTTGGGTCAAGGTCCAGAGAATTACAAATGCTTTTGGCCCAGTCATGATTGGCCAAGTTGGAGCATTAGGCCTACTCATGGCATCATCTTGAACCCGGGTTCGACTCCAGGCCCCAGAGGCCAAGGTGTTTCGGTTACGGATTTGGTTTCTCATTTTTTTTGGACTTAAACGAAAATTGTTAAGCAAATCATTTGACCAAAAAAAGCTTTATTTTTGTTTTTGGCGTAATTATTATTATTATTAGTGTTGATATAATAAAAATACAAGCAATGTTAATTGTTAAAAAAATAAAAAAAAACTATTTGGATGCTGTTTGTCTGTCACTGCTTGTCGTCGGCGTTTCTCTGTTTTTTGTTGACAAAGCTGACATTTCGGATTTAGACATTGGCTGACTGTTGACCGCACATTAAAATGCGCTTTTTGTGTGCCACGGCTAGTTAGGATTGTGGCAATAACACTCCCCCTCCCCCTCTCCTCATCTTTAAACCAAAAACTAACAAAAAAATGGAAAATGAAAAGCGCACCCATCAAATTATGTAAAAAAAAAAAAGAGTTTCCGTTTTGTTTTCGTTAAAAAACGTGTCAAAATGGATGAGAAATGTTTTTGGTAACAAAAAAGAGGGACATTGGGGGGAGGGCCGCTATAAGGGGGTGGTGGTTATTTTTTTTTTCCAGGCGGAGGTCACGAAGATGCAGAAGCCACAACAATGCAATAAGCAGGCGTTGCAGATTAATTAGCGTCTGAATGCGATAAAGCACGTCGGAGTTGCAACCGCAACGTGAGCAACATTCAGTGGCCCGGCGAGACGGGGCAGCTACAGGGATGCCCAGTTGCATAAAAAAAATATACATGGCATAGTCCAGGCCAAAGGCCTTAAAAAAAAAACAAAAACAGAGGGAAATAGGGAGATTAATCGATAAAAAAAATAATTTTTTCATTTGTGTTTTTGGGGGATTATGTTTTAAAAATATTTTTTACTTACTTTAATTTATTTTTTGTAGTTTAAAGTTTTATTTTTTATATATATCGATATGCAATAAATCGATAAAATTGATAGAAATCAGCACTGTTTTTAAATGATTTATTTTTAAGAGGTTTTTGTTGGGAATAAAAATTTAAAAATAGTTACTTCTATACCAGATTGGTCTTATTTTTGGTGAGTTTTAAGAATTATTTCTCATTTATCGATAGGAATTAATCGATCAAAGTTATAGATTTATTTTTGAGAAAGGTATTTGGGGGAAACCCCTCTAAAATTTGTTACTTTCTTCTGTCTCTGCCATTAGAATTTGTATATTTTTAAGGCTTAAGCTTTTTAACCTTAAAAATAAATACAAAAGCAATCACAGTCATTTAAAAACAAATCACTTAAAGTTATAATAACCCCATCAAAAACGGATTTCCATTTGACATTGTTATTGAAACAAAAGCATGTCCTTTCACACAATAAAGCCATTAGGGTTTATGACAAAAAACTCCAACAATTAAACATTTTTTTAAACAGGCTTTCAGATATTTACACGGAAATGAAGCTGAAATGAAGCGACAGGACTTTGAAATAATATTTTCATTAATATTTAAATTAGGGAGATGGAAAAGAATGGGAAAACAATAGAACAGATTTCAATCAAAAACTGTAAAGGAAATAAAATTAGATGGAATAGAATAATAAATAATATGTTAATTATTTAGATAAGCTAGTAATTTATATTATAAATTAAATAAATTAAATAAATTAAAGACTTGCCCCGCTGGGGGTTCAATGATTGGCATGTGCTTGGAATGTATCCTTTTTGGCGAGGTCCGGTTGCCGCAAATATTTGCGGCTTGCCACCGACAGCTGTGGCAGCTGCCAAAGGATATCAAGGATACAAATAAATTCTCTCTCCTTCACCATAGTTGGCTTTAATTTTTGTATAAAAAATGATGTCTAGACAGGGTTTATCACCATTTTTAGAGTCTTAAACTTTAAAGAGTCTAGTTTTCAATTTTTGTAACTCACACTTTTCTTAATTTTTTGCCATTTTGTTTGCCATTTTTTTCGGCGGTTTCTACTTAATTTTTCACTGCTGCTTCGCGGCCAACTAAATACCTGTATAAATATTTTATTACGCAAATGAAACAAGCATTGTTTGCATTTTATTTGCGCGAACAAGGAAATGTCGCCAGCTGCAAAAGCCGGAAAAATAAAACAGCGCAAGGGAGGTGGAGAGCAAGTGTGGGCGGATGGGCGGATGGGCGGTGGATGTCCTGCAAGGACATACATTTGTATGCAGGACACAAACAGAACAAAAGAGGAAGTATCTAACCGAGGGGGAGGGAGCTGCCTGACCACAGACACTGCCACAGGAAATGCAAAGCAGAATGCAAAGAATGCTGCCCCCGAAGGCAGATTTCCACCTGGGGATTTTCCGAGCCAGGTGCCATTTCTTGTGGAAAAATAGAGGGGGGGGGGGTATAAAGGGAGCTTGGGTGTGGCAGGGGCAGGTAGTGTTAGAGACCCCTGGAGACGTGATTGATTCAAAGAGCTTTCAATTGGCAACCTGGGAATACAAATGATTAGACAATGGACTCGACTTAATGCTCTCTTTTAAAAAATATTATTTATGATAAAATATAAAAGATTTTCTATTTAAAAAAAGGCAAATCTCTCCAACTAAAGTACTTTTTTTTTAAGAAATAAGGCAACCTCCAGGTAGGGTATCGTTTTCACTTAACAGGCTATTTGAGGAGCCAATTGGTATCGCTAATAGAGCTCAGATGGGGGGAGTTGGGCTTCCCAAGAGTGCCTCACCAGTTACCACTTTGATTGGCCAACAACTGTTTTGAGTTGGCTCGTCAGCTTAATTAGCAGCCAGCTGATAAAAAGACGTGCTTAAATATTGCTCATACGCCATGTGGGTTAAGCGAGGATAAATGGCTTTAAAAATCTACTTTAGACTCCTTTTTTTACTCCTTTTACAGCTTTAAGTAATATACTTGAAGTTCATCAAACAAATATTACTCATACGCCCCATATGTTTTTAATTAAAAGTACAATTCTTAGCTTTTTGCTTCAATTAACAATTAAAGGGCCACTCTGTTTCGCATACAAGTCCCTTGGCATCCTTGAAATACATAATTTAATCCAATAAACACCCAATAGCTACAAATATCCAATATCACGCATACGCCACATGTCACACTCGAGCATTAGGTCTGTTGCCAGGACTTTTCTTCCAGGAATTTGATTATTTTGCCTTCTGGTTTCTTTTTCAATCAACGCATAAATTACTGGGAAATGGCATTAATCTCATTTTAGGGCGTCGAACGGAAGAAGAAAACGAACTAATATTACCCATACGCCGGGTAGTACATCTAACCTCCTACTCCCCATCCTTGCCGTTAAGGGCATACATCAATCAGAGTGGGTGGGTGGAGAGCTGGAGACTCCTTGGGAAACTGTGCAAACAATCAAAGGAAGCAGAAATCGCAGAGCCATCGGAATTAGGCTAATGAAATGCTTGTTAAGTGAAAACGATGATGACAACATTCAGCCTGAGAGTGGCTCCTTGGGGGACAAGAAAAAGAAAAGCAGGCCCAGACAAATAGCCATTGATGGACACGATTCAGAATGCTGGCTACATTTTCTATTGACCCAAATGGTCATCGTTGTCCGCTGTCCGTTTGTCCGCTTGTCCGCTGTCCGCTTAATTATTCATTATTATTTGGCTTTTGTGGCTGTTTGTTTGTACTTCGGCATCGACTAATGAGAAACCAGCAGCAGCAGAATGTCCAGTCATCACTTGATGGCCCTTCAGGTCAGGGCTAATTAAAAAAAAAATAAATAATAATAATTATGTATTAAGTGTTAAGTATTTAATCATTGTACTACTATAGTACTACCTTGGCCAACATTTTTTTTTGAAATCTTCAACAATGATTGAGAATATATTCTGTGAGTGGGAGAATCTTTTAAAGAAAAGTTGAAACCGCAGAGAATAGAACCACTCAAGCTGTGTCCTGGCCAAGTCCTGGCTGAGTCCTGGGTGTTCACTCCTTCCCACTTAATGGCTGTCAACATATGTGCATAAATTTCACACGTGGCGCCCACCGATTCATGCATTTTACATTCACCAAAGGATTTCCCAGCTCCATTTTCCACTCCATCTCCATCTCCATTTTACCATTTTTATTTTTTTTTTTTACTTCTGAACTCCATTGTCCTGCTGGTTGGCAGCTCAGCTTTTTTTTTTTCATCTCATTTTTAATTTTATTTTTTTTACATTTTTCGAATGAAGAAAATAAATAAAAAAAAAAAGAATAAAGTCAGTCAGAGACGGCTTGTTTGTTAATATGAAGGCATTTAATTTTTAATCGCTGCATCCGACTCGAAGTTGGCGGTGGAGGATGTGCCAGGACGTGGCATCCATTCCATTTCCTTCCATCATTCGGCGGCCATGTTCAGCCGGAGGCTCATCCTTTGCCATATTTTCCAATTGTTAACCCAGCGCGTTACAGATGTTTAATGAAGAGAGAGAACCGCACGCACGAGTTGCTCGAGCGCAGGACCTGAATGTCAGAAATGGTGCGGGAAGGATATTATACACTGTCAAAAATAATAGTTACTTTAGATAATAATAATAATTTTAAAAATATCCACTTTATAGGTTTTTTATGGGTGTTGTGATAAGATTATTGTGATTTTTATAACAAAAAAGCATGCTTTTTCAAACTTTTTCTTTTAAAATATTGTTTCTTAAATAAAAAAAGCTAGAATACAACAGTTTTTTAATAACTTTTAAGTATTTCTTATAATTTGTATTATAATTAACTATATTTCAGTTTTTAAAAGATTTTTGGTAAGTTTTTATGCTTTTTTATAGAAAAAGCATGCTTTTTTGAATTTTTTTTTAGAAATAGTTAGTCTCTTAAATGGAAAGAGCTAGTAGACTACACAAGTTTTTAGTACATATTAAATAATTCTTTCTATTATTATTAAAATAAATGATATTTTAGGTTTCAAAAGAGTTTTTAGATGTTTTTAGTGACTTTTTTGAAAGAAAAGCATGCTTTTTCTTAAAATTTTTTTAGCAATAATTTTTATATAGAGAAGTTTTTAATTAATAATATATATTTATCATAGTTATCATCATAATAATTTATATTTAATTAGTTTAAAGACAGTTTTCAAGCCTTTTTGTGCTTTTTTTTATGGAAAAGCATGCTTTTTGAAAGCTTTTCTTGATAAAAATACTTAGAGCCCAAAAAAAAAGGTTTTAAAATGTTTTTCTTATTCTCTTAATAAATAATATACTAAATCTTAAATATTTTTTTCTGTGTATTTTTTGTGGTGGAAAGAAGATGCATTTCAATGCCTTGAAAGCACCCACACCATAACCAATGAATACAAGAGTCTATCTGTATCTGTATCTGCATCTGCCAGAGTATCTGTGTATCTGCTATCTGCTATCTGGTAGCTGGGTGTGTGTGCCACAGATAGATGTGTATGTTGGATGCTCGCTTCTGACTCTGCGGCAAGTTATTATAACAGTTCATTGATTTTCAATTTTCAATGCATTTCATTGTTTGCCGTTTCGTGCCATCCTCGCTGCCTGCAACACCCACTCTGTATGCTTTTTTTTTCTCACTCACGAAAATGGCTCAACTTGCGGCAGTGGCAACTGCAACTGCAACAAATTTCCGAACTGCAAATTCACTCGCATGCATAAATTTATTCGAAGTTTATTTTTTGACGAGCCAACCAGGCAGCGCGACTGCCGGGCCATCCTGCTAGCCAGCAATTCGGCAACAAAAGCGAGCCAAACCGACAAAAAAAGGAAAATTTAAATGATTTTTTTTCAGGCTTAAAAACTGCAATGAAAATGGCCGAAATGGTTGGGGCGGTGGGTCTCAGACGGAATTGTCCCAATGCAGATGCGGTTTATAATGCTTAAAGCCCAAGTTATTTATGACAGCGGCAGTGGGCGGAAAAAATGCGGAAAGTACTTCGATTGAGCTGCGATTTTACTTTTCCCATTGGCCCAAAAACAAAAATCTACCCTGGAAGTTATTCAAATAAGGGGTTACAGTGACGAAAGAGCTTACTATGTCATACTTTTAAGCATTTAAGTTAAGAAAAGTAGAAGTCTAGGTTACTTAGAGTTACTTATTAATACTAGAGACCTTTATTTTAATAAAATACTAGTGACGAAAGCACTTGTAATGTCATACTTTTAGTGATGTTACTTAAGGGAATAGATAATCACATAAGAAAATTATAATTTAATGCTAAGAAGTCTAAGAAGTTATTAAAACAAGAAATTACTAGTGACGAATGCCCTTACAAGGCTTATAATATCAATGACGAAAGCAGCCTCTTTTGAATTTGAAAATAAAAGTAGTCTTAGTATTTAAAATCAGCCTGTCATTTGGTTCCACATTCTGAAACAGTCACAACCACTTCAATGGAGAAAGCCACAAAACCCCACATGAACTCTTGCGAAACAGATCCTCCTGAAGTAGGTGAGTTTCCAGCTTATTCTCTAATATCCAAGCGATAATCCCCAACCATCCTCAGTGATCAATGCCATTCGATCACGTCGTCTACCCACGGATCCTACTATCCTCATCAATTGGGTCAACGCCCTCATCCGTGGCAAAGTTCGATCCATGGATGAGTTGCGCAGTGGAGTGGTCTACTGCCGGCTGCTTAATAGTCTCTATCCGGGATCGGTAAAGGTGGAGAATCTCCATAACCATCCGATGTCCTTGTGGGAACACAATTACCGAAAGTTCCGGGAGGCGCTGCACTCGTTGGGACTTGAACCCCATTTGGATATACCGAAACTGATGAGGGGCAGCTCCATGGACAGTACCTATATGCTTCACTTCTTTATTGATCTCTATAATATGCATATAGGACTGTCCATGGAGCGGCGCCGGGGTAGAAGGGTGGAAGCGGCTCAAAAGATGAAGACCGAAAGGAAGCCCAAGGAGCCATTGAAGACGGAGCCAGAGCCAGAGCCACCAGAGCTCCAGAACTCGACCATCTATGACCTGTTTCAGTGGTTTAAAAATATGATCTTGGGACAGGATATTCCGCCGGCACCGCCCACTGCCGCGGTTAAGCCACCGCCGCCCAAAAAGTCCAAGGAAGAGGCCCAAAGGGACTTTGATCGTCAGGTGAGGTTGTTGCTCTTCGAACCGGTGCCACTGTCGGAGTTTAAGGCACAGATGGAGAGGCAGAAGGGCGGAGCAGCCGAAACCCCCGATCAGGAGGATAGTAAGCTTCCGGAGGCAGCGCGCCGACAGCGACGTCAGGATCATAAACAGCTCCGTCAACTGGTGGATGCTTGCTTGCAGCTCCGAAACGGTCATCAGCTGATGCAGGAGCTTTGGATGCAGAGCCGCCAAAAGCGACTTAGAGAGGCCAACAGAGAATGATCTAGCAGACCTTTGTTTGTTTAGTTTTGTTGTGCGTGTGTGTCCGGTTTTTTTTTTGCCTATCAGAGGCCGGTTCATTGGTTTAAACAAGCGATCGAGGTAGTTATGTCACGGTCGCCATGTCACGGTCGCCATGTCACGGTCGCCATGCCAAGGTCGCCAAGTCACGGTCGCCATGCCACGGTCGCCAAGATAGAAAGCTTTAGCAGGATCATGATCATCTCTAGTCTCTGGCACTCACTGGCTACAAGCACTTGAGTTTCAAGTCTTCAAGGAAACATCCTCTGACCTTCGACCTTCATATATTTTTTTTACACATCTCCTTTGCTGCCTCATCCTTCTGTTCCGGCTGTCAGCTGTCGCCATTTAATAGACTCCTCCATTCCGACTATTTGAAGATTGTTTTTCTTTGTTTTTTGTTTCTTTTTTTCATGCCATGCCCTGCCTGGCCATGTCCTGGCTGGCCTCTAACTTTGTTTACTTGTAATTACTTGACCTTTACCCCAGACACCCAGGACCCAAGTCCTGGACATTTTTTCGTGGATGTTGCCGAGTCTGTACTTGGAATAAATTTTTATTTTTAAAGATTTCATAAAAAAGAGTGTTGGGGAGTGGAATTTAATGTACAATTTTGTTGCCTTATTTTATTATTTTTTTTTTACATCTTAAAGATCACTGGACTGGGTTTTGTTTTGAAAACATTTGTCCTTTTCCCTCCTTAATTTCCATTAATTTTCTCATTTTCATTTTTTGTGTTCTTTTCACTTTTTTTTCCAGCAAATTGCCATTCAATTTCATTTCATTTGAGCTCCGTTTGGTCTCTTTTTTGTTTCTGTCTCCCCTCCGACAGGTATTTGATTGTTCTGCATTTTGTGACCCCCGAGCGAGGGTCTGCGGGGGGGATACTGTCTATGTCTTTATTTAAGACCCGCTCATAAATTTTAATTATGTGCATTTTTAAAGGGGCCTCCGGCGACCCTTTGGCCCTTTTTTTTCTGGGGCAGTGCATCATCGCCACTGAGGCATTAAATAAGCCCTCAAATGGAATGGGAGTGAGGGTCGGGTTGCAGGGGCATGCAAGGTAGGGGACAGAGGGACAGAGGTGTTGGATTTTAGGGGGTGCTTCCTTTCAAATTCCACATTCCCTCTCAGAGGGTGGCTTTTGCTCATCTTTGGAGGGTTGCTGCGGTGCTGGTGGAGGTGGCGGTGGAGGAGGAGGAGGAGGACCATCAATTAGGGGAGCGAAGCCCAGGATGACAAAGCAATATAGTCCGTAGTGCCTCTTCTCCTTCCCCTGAACTCTCACCTGTCACCTTTTGCTTCCCCGACCAAGCCTCTGGCACCCCTAATAAGGCCTCCTCCCTATCCTTTCCTTTCCTTTCCTTTCCTGGCACTTCCTTGCTGCCGCCAGAGTCCTGAAGAGTTCGATGTCATTTGATTAAAAGGGAAATATGACACTCGGTTATACCCTTTCCAAGAGTTCTATTAGTTCTATTAGATCTTAAAATATAATAATAAAATAATATAATAAAAAAATAGCTCATTTATAACCCCTTTTCCTTCTAGTAGATCTAAAAACTAAGTAAAAATATTAATTTTAAATATTTACTCCATTAAAATATAATATTAGCTCTTTAATTATCTCTTAATTATAATATTATATTTATTATTTAAATTAGAAAGAAGGCTTCTTTTAAAACTCTTAACTTTTATGATTAAATAAGTTTTAAAATAAGTTTAAATTGTTTTAATTATTAATTATTGTATAAAAAATATAAATTTAATTATAGGCAACAATATTAACTCTTTTATTACCTCTTTCTTAATTTTTAAATATTTATTTTTAATATTTTTAACAGAAACCCCAACAAACCCCGTCTGGAAACCCATAAGCCCCTCGCCATAAAACCTTCACTGAGACTACGTTTTGGGTCTGGATTTGACCCGTTTACGACCTTTTCAATTGACAGGCCAACGAGCACAGCACCCTCTCAACGCCCTCTGGGCTGCATGCAACCTTGCAACATTGCAACATTGCTGCAACATTTGTTTCGCTGGCAGCGACGGCAAACGCCGAAAAACGCGACACTCCTCTCTCGAGGCCACAAAACCGACAATCAACATTTAAAGTGATGATGGGGCCGATCCCCCCACTCTACTATACAGTGCCCTCTTCCCCCCTGTTTTGGGCCTGAAACGCCCCTGGAATCCTCAACCAAAACGTTGCCATCACTAAGCAGGGCGCGTCATTTCGAAATTCGCCTCGGTTTGGTAACTAAATTGACGGCCTTTTTGCCACCCAGAGGCGCCCCTTTGGGGCAACCCCCTCCCCCTTTGTCTCTCTCCCTCTCTCTCTCTCTCCCAAATACACAATTCCAACATTGATTTAGTGCTGCCACCAGCAGACAACAGAAAACAGACAGAGCCAGGGCTTTTTTTTGGGAGAGTCGAGCCCCGAAATGCACATCGATATAGTTATTATGGCTCTGGGCAGACTGGGTTTTCCATTTGGCCAAAAACAAGGGGGGGGGGGGGGAGACAAATCCCGAGGGCCTAAGCCTGGTTAATGGTGTAGTCGCACCATCAAAAGTGGGCCAAAAGGGCTGATGCTTCTGTTGCCATTCGGGTCGGCTTTGATTTTCCACAAAACTCCAATACCTGACCTTGCTTTTGAATCAAAATTTGTAATGGAAAAAGATTAGATTTAAGAAGATTACATTACTTTATAAACTAAAAAAATATTCATTAAATTTAAATAATTTAAGTAAGGTTTTTAAAAGAAATTTGATCAAGAGACTTGGGAATATGAGACTATAGCCTGTTAAAAATATTTAGACTTAAAGTTGTTATAATAAAAAATATATAAAATATTTTATACAAATTATAAATTTTCTTAATATTATTATTTTTATATTATTTAATTTTTTTATTTAAGTATTTGTTCTTTAAAAAATAAGACTATTTAAGAAGATTTAGAAATAAATCGAACTTTTTCCTATTATTATTTTTTTTATTCATTTACAAACATAATTTTAAATTATATTTTTGGCTAAAAAACTTCACATATTTTTATATTTATTAAAATTGTATTATATAATAATGATTATAAGTAAATATCATATTTTTTTAACAGCTAATACTACTAATAATTTAGATATTAAAAATAGGATCTATCAGCTCTCAGTTCTTTCATAAAAATTTATATTTAAGGACTTTTTAATCATAAATACTTAATTTTAAGTATAGTATTATATTATATTATATTATGAGTAATTTAAGTATTATAATTCCAACTCTTTTTAAGACCTTTTTTTAGTTTAAACAATATTTTATTTAAGATTCCCCATTCATTTCTAAAGTTAAGCTTAAAACCATATCTTATGCTCTTTGGGAGCTCAGTGTCCTTAAATCAGACTACTTATTCCTTTAGTTTCCTGCATCCTCCCAGATAATACATCATTTTGCATTAGAAACTGGATTTAGTTGCACTCAATCACTGCTGTGTTGATGCCACATGGGGAAAGGGGAAGGAGCAAACAAGGAGGCAAGTCTGTGGATTTATTTTTTTATTTTCATGTCTGACGGCAACCTTAAGCCTTTTAAGTGCAAACAGCTTGTTGTCTGCTCATCGCAGCCATTCTCCGGAATATAGAATTCATAATGCATGTGCCGGGAGTCCCTGGGAACCCCCTAGAAACCCCCCTGAAACCCCCTTTCGAAAAAAAAGGAAGAAAAAATATCTGCCAGCTACTCCCATTTTTGCAATAATTCAACTTTTGTCCAACATCGACAAGTTCCCTTTCCCCCCCCCCCTCCAATTTCCAAACAAAACCAAAAAATACCAAAAAAAAAAATACTAAAGTTAGAGCCAAAAAGGGTGAAAAGGTAGAAAAGCCACGCCCACTGCCCAGGGACGCCCCAATAATATTTTTGAAGGTGGTACCCAAAAATTTTGTGATAAAAGTTGGGGATTCCCCCGTTTAACTGTAGTTTTTCTTGTTTTTTTTTCCATTTTTTTTTTTTGTAAAAAGTTGGACAGACACTGGGCCACGCCCCCAGCTTTGGCCCAAACGCCCCTCTACAGTGGCGCCTTCTAACGGAATCTGTGTGTATCAGTGGCCCAGGATTTATGTGTTTATATTGCCAGTTTGAAGTTGGTTTGGCAGTCCGCGCTTTTCTGGGCCACTTTTCTATCCAGGCAGGGGGCGGTGTGTGTGTGTGTGTGGGGGGGGAGGGTTTTGTGAACTGTGCGGTTGCACAACTGTCGGCCAGGGCGGCCAGGACGCATAAATTGCAGCCTTACAGACCCCAGACCCCAGACCCCAGACCCCAGACCCCCGACCACCCAATATGTATCGCAAAAAGTGTGGCATCGGAAAAACTGCAAAAACAAAACATTTTCCAAAAACAACAAATAAAAAAATAGATATATATGTATAGGAGAGGGGGGAAGGAAAGTGGAGGGGGTAGAGCTATCATAGCCAGACAAGTTGCCAAGTTTTTGCCCAGGAGGGCCAGGCTATTCAACAACTTTGATTGAGAATTGGAGTCTGTTTCGAAAAAAATTCACAAAACGTAGATAGATTTGATAATAAATCGAATTTTTATGAGGGATTTGCGGTTTTTTTTTATCGATATTAAATCGATACTTATTTCATAAACTGGAGAATGAATTTAGAGAACAACTCTTACTGAGAACTGGACTGTCTTTCTCAAAAATACACAAAACTTAGAAAGATTTGATAATAAATTGAATTTGTATGAGATATAGGCAAATATTTTTGATTGTTATCGATAATAAATCGAAAGGAAATTGTAAAAGATATTATAATTGTTTGATACAACTTTTTTTGACTTATTGCAATCATTTTTTCTAATATTTTTTATCTTGAAACCCATCATCAACAGTTTAGAAGAGTTTTCAATTATAATCGATAATTAATCGATAAAAATTTGTAGGAAAAAATGTATAATTCCAGAAATATAAACCCAGTCTTATAATATATACCTTTTTCTTAATTTAAAACTTAGATTGAAAGATATAGACTCTATTTTCTTTAAAATGATTTAAACACAATCGATAATAAATCGATTTTTATCGATAAAACCGATTTCAAAACCATAAATGTGCATTAATTCTTAAATCAACTTAAACCCCGATCTAGAAGTCCCCCTTTCTTGAGAGTCTTCTATAAAATCCCATCTCCCAGTAAAAAAAAAAGGAGAAAAAATATAAATTTAAAAAAAATAAATTTTAAATGAATTCCTGCTTCCTTGTCCCTCGGAGTCTGTAAATGAAAAAGTTTTGATTGCTTTTTAGCAACAACAGGAAAATGGCAAGCGAGGAAAAATATGATCATGTAGTGGGAGGTGGGAGGTGGGAGGTTGGAGTTGGGGTGTTGGGGATTTTGGGGCAAGGCTGCAGGACTAAGTGGAAAAAAGGGGGGCTGCTCGGATGGAAGCAGAGTATTGAAAAAAAATTGCGATGCAAAAGCACATTTTTAGCATATTGCCAAGGCCCCAAAAAAAAAAACAAGAAATGGAATAAAAAACCATCTACACATGGCGCATAAATCTTGCACCTGAAGGGGGGGGGAGAGAGGGTAGTAGGTGTGTGTGTGGCAAGTACAGGTAAGCAAGGTGCTAATGGCAATCTGTATAGTACGTGTGGGTGAGGGTTACTTTTTCCAATTTTCAATGTAATTTCTGTCAATCCCCCCCGAAGCCACCCCCCGACTTTGCTCTTGGCTGATTTTTTATTGGCGCGATATTGAAAATTATGCGAAAGCGCTAAAGCGATTTATCCCTCACTTTTCACCAGATAGGAGAGGGGGAACTAGGGGGGAGGGATAAAATATGCAAGAAGAAGTAGGAGCCAGAGCTAGGAGTCATATACCAAGGGTTAATGTTGCAACAAAGCTGACAGGCCGGGGAACAAAATATGGCAAACATTGCAGATTCAGAAAGTGTGAGATGAAGTGAGAAAACAATTGGGGAAAAATATTAGATTTATGGGGGGTTACCAGAAGCTTCTATATGATAAGGTTTAAGGATTGAAAGGATAATATTTTGAGATTTAAAAATAGGTTTTCAAAAAGACATCATCTTGAAGGGCTTAACTTTCTAAGAATTCTTCATAAAAACCTTTTAAAAGTTGTATCCATTTCCCCTTAACTAAAACCTCTTTAATCTCTGACTATCTATTTGGGAAATCTTTATAAAAGATATTACCAAATAGCCCAAAACCTCTTCTCACTCGATTAGTGATTAGTTGAAGCCATTCATCTCTTGGCTAAATCGTAACACATTTCCAAGTGACAGCCATGGCAGCCAATGGTGGGTAGATTAATCAAATCAAGAAGCCCCCAAAACCTCCACCCAAACCTCCATCCCTCCACCCCTCACTCGGATTACAACGATAGCTCTCCAGCAATTATTTCGACTTTCGGCCTAATCGGATCTGACATTAACACCCCCCTTTGGGGCCCATTGGAGAGGCCCATTGAAAAATAGTCGAAATCGGATCCAACAATTAGTCCAAACTTGGTGATGGTCAAGCGGTGATAAGTCGTCGTCCCCCTCCCCCCTTGGAGGCACGCCACTGATTGTGCGAAGGCCTAATGATGATGACGCCGAAGACGATCTGTTGCAACTGTCGGGGTCACCTACTTGAGATTGGACTACAGATTGGAGATTGGATTTTTTCAAATTTATTTCAAGTAAAAAAATTGATTTATTTTCAAGTTAAAAAGCTTAAAATATTTAAAATATTCATTTCTAGCTATAAAATACATGAATTACTATTATTACATAGTTCTCTTAATTTTTTTTTTTTTTTTTGGGAAATCTCGCGCTTGTCACTCGCTGGGCATTCATTTGTCGAGTGGCTGACAGGGCGACTTAATGACAGACAGCCGCCAGACCTTGGTGGCTCTGGTCGAGTGGTGGTGGTGGTGGTGGGGCAAGAGGGGCATCATCCAGTAGGTGGCGCAACTCCAACTTAAAACTCAACTCTGACTTAATTACGACACCGACAACCGGCAAAAGGTGCCACCAAAAATGCAGCTGCCAGCACTTCGAATGGGCCAAGAAGTGTTAAAGAGAGGGGGGAGAGGAGCGAGGGAGTCAAGGGGTTAAGGGGCAACCAGAACAGGCCTCTAATTTTTGTTAAAAAATTGCCCAAGAGTTAAGGGTTGTCTGTAAATTCGTTCTGAATCATTATTTTTTTTAAATAAAATTACAAATAAATATTTAAGAGAGATTTAAAACAATTATTTATATTTTTTTAGCTTCAAGACCTTAAAAATTGTTTGATAAATATTTAAAAAAATAAAAACAAACACTTTTTGAAGAAAAATCGCCATCAATTCCAATCTATTTCCCACAATCACCTATTAGCTGATAGTCCTAGTCCTGCAGGATTACCTGACCTCTGTCACTGTCCTTTTTGGGGTCTTTTTTTATTCATTTTTTATCCTGCTTCCTGGCCAGATCATTCCTTGGCCATAAATCACAATTCTTATGGCCTATGAGCGACTCTTGGCACTGCTCTTTTGCCTTTTGCTGCGAAACTTTTGCCTGGCACTGTTGGGTTTTCTTTTTTTTTGGATTTTCCTCACAGCGTTTTCCTTTGGATTTTGATCCCCTCAACCCCCCCTACCCCCCTCCAGCTTCTTGGCAGTGTATCATTTTTTTTTTCTCACCAGATCTAGCTGCGAAAAAAGTTTCTTTTGGCAAAGTTTATGTGCCACTTGCAAAGATTTACTGGCTAAACTTTTGCATTTTGCATACAGAGGACTAAGGACTAAGGAGTAAGGACCTAGGACCTAGGACTAAGGACTCTGGAACCTGGGAATGAGAAAATTTCTCACAGATATGCGAACGATTCTCCAGTATTCCTTCTTAAAATTGTTGATATTTTTTTTTTCTTTTCTTTTCGATTTCATTTTGGGGCGAAAACAAATCCAAAGTTCTGGCGACATGTCCTGGCACAACTGTCACAGGAGGTGCTAGACAAGCGGACAGACGGACAGGAGGACAGGCGGACCGGCGGACACTGAGATCCGAACAAATCATGTGTCCTGGCGAGTTTTTCAGGATACGGAATGCGATTCGGGCTTAGCAACTCCTAAGCTAAGTAACTTCCACAGCCAGATGAATAATGCACTGAGAGATATCTCTAAAGGAACTTGAAAACGACTTGGGGATACCCTAACATTAGTAGGGAAACTAAAAAATAAATAATATAAAATATAAATAAACAAATTAGGGCTTATATTAAAAACTATGTGCATTTTTTTAATTATTTTTGTTAAAAATATTTATTATATATTTTATTTCAAAATGACAACACTATCCCCTAATAATTCATCTCTTTTAATTCATTTCCCATAAAATTTCCCTAAAATAAATCGAAAACACAAAGCAATATTCCTTAATTTCCCTTTCCATTCATTTTTCTCTGAAAATTTCCCCAAAATAAATCCAAAAACACAAAGTAATATTTTCTAATTTCCCTTTCCACTTATTTTTCACCTAAAATTCCCATAAAATAAATCCATAACATAAAATACTTTTCCTTAATTTCCCATTCCAATTATTTTTCTCTTAAAATTTCCCAAAAATAAATCCAAAACACAAAGCAATATTCCTTTATTTCCCTTTCCATTTATTTTTCTCTTAAAATTTCCCCAAAATAAATCCAAAAACACAAAGTAATATTTTCTAATTTCCCTTTCCACTTATTTTTCAACTAAAATTCCCCTAAATAAATCAATAACATAAAATACTTTTCCTTAATTTCCCATTCCATTTATTTTTCTCTTGAAATTTCCCAAAAATAAATCCAAAACACAAAGCAATATTCCTTTATTTCCCTTTCCATTTATTTTTCCCTTGAAATTTCCCTAAAATAAATCCCCCAAAATATAACTGGCACCTTTTGGTGACTTATTTTTTTAGCAATCGATTTCACTAATAGATTTGCTCTAATATTAACCCCCCTCCTCCGGGAAAACTCCCCCCTCCCCCCTTGTAAAAAAGTTTAAGCTGTGTAAGCTCTGGTAATATCCTTGCCATAGAAGAAGGTGACAGGATGGTTGGGGGGTTGGGGCTTACAAAAAACAACAACAAGAAGAAGAGAAACAACCGAAAAACTAGAAAACTAGCAAATAGCAGTCGAATGCAAAAACATTTTACCAACAATTTTTGTTTTTTTTTTGGAAGCAAAGCGACAAAAGCGAAGCGACAAACAGCAAACAAACAACGAACTCGACTGAACTGAACTGAAAACGGAAAATGGAAAACTTTTGCACTAAGCAACAACAACAACAACAACAACACAGTAGCCGAACAGAAGGAAAAAGTTCATTTACGTAAATGTTTTTCTTGTGCTGGCTGCTTCGTTTTTGGGTTTTCTTGTTTTTTATACTCTAACAAAAGGTATTTTCATATTGCTTAGATATTTGAAAGAGTCAGTTAGTAGATATTTTAAGATAAAATTTAATATTTATCATCAAATGATCACCCTTTCCCTTTTCATCCTTCCAGGCATGCATATTCCACGCTAACTTTCCGTTAAATCACTTACATCAAGTATACGCTCATTTTTTCTCTCTCTCCATCTCCTTGCTCTCTGAGAGAGTGAGCCTAAAAATGGAGGCTGCATCCATTGATTGCCAATATTACGCATACGCGCTCTCATTTGTACTCTCGCTCTCAATAGGAATGCGATCAAAGAATGCAAGTTCTCCTTGTGCTTGTTGTTGTTGCTTTTTTACAAGGTGTTAACTTCCAAATTATTTCCAAAGCTTACAGTTAGATCGCTGAGATTACGCATACGCTCATTGAATGCGCTCTCTCTCTCTCTGAAAGTATGAATGGAATGCAAGATCAATATCCGTTTGGTGTTGTTGTTTGATTTATTACAGCAATTAACCCATTAAAAAGCAAGTTTAATTTATTGTTTACATAAGTTTTTTTTTATTTAAAAAAAAGAACCTAATAAAATTAATTAATATAAGTCTGTAACATAATATTTTAATTATATAATAATTTTTATTTTTAAAATATTACTTATAACTTTAATAATTTATTTATTCTAAAACAAAACTACTTTTATTTTATATTTCTCTACAAAACCACCAAAGGGTTAAGAGCTGGAATGAGAACACAAGAACATACAGTTATTTGGAATCGGATGCAAATGCCAAGAGATTCCTGCGCCGCCATTACAGAGCATTAGTTCTTCTCCGTTCCCCAAAGTAATAACTCGCCGCTCCCGTTTGTTTGTGATTTTCGTTTTTTGTTGCGAAATTAATCAGCAAATGGATTTTCAATTCCCCATTAACACGCTGCGACAGAAGGAGAACTCCAAAGTTGCACGGTGGCTGTCTTTGTCTTTTGGCTGCTGTTTGGACGTGTTAGGAGTAACATTTTTGTGAGCGGCGGAGGGGCGGAGGAGGAGAGCTTAAAAAGGGCGAACAGAAAAAAAAAAAAAATTGGAAGATTAATGGAAGTAGGTATGAGTGTGTGGATGAATTTTCTTGTCACTTTCCAGGCAAATATCTATAATTAAACTCTTTTTTTTTTTTTTTGTACAGAGAGAGAGAGAAGGAGAGGGATTTTGGCGCAAATGGCGAAATCAGGAAACAGGTTGCATCATCATTGCAATCATCATCTTGGGGATCTTCATTATCGTGTTGCATGGCAGCAGTTGGCACTTTCTTAACCCACTTGCCACTTGCCACTTGGCTACCGGTGGCTACTGTTCGTGGGTTCAATGATTTCAGGGAGGGAGGTGAGTACTTTTTTTTTACTAAAAATAAAAATATTAAAAAAATATTATAAAAAAATAAAATAAAAATAAATTTTATATTATTTAAATAATATTTTAAAATATTTTTTTTATAATTATTATTTTTTGAAACTTTTTTTTATGAGATACCCCCTTCTAATTCCACACCCCTTACCCACTCTATTAGGCAACACTGGCTGTTTCTGCTGCATTTTACAGTTAAAGGTGACGACGATGACATCCAATTTGTTGCCTCTATTGGCCATTAAGTTGTATAACAAAAATATCAAAGGATACTCTACAAAAACAAAGTGAAATCAAGCTAAAACATGCTTCAAAAATAAGAAGAAGAAAAAAAAAAGGTAAGTACTGGAATTGTTACAATGCGATCTCTCTTTCCTTCCAGCTTTCCAGCTTTCGCTTTAAGGTTCACTCTATAATATATAGAATAGAAATAGCATAGCATAACCCCTTTATGGCCATAAGCCGTATTGCCGTAAGCCAGATCCATCAATCACGGGTGTTAACTGTGTCATATACCTTTTACTAATCGCCCTGCACGCTCGATCTATCAATTAAGCTTTCCATAAAAGCGAGACAGAGCACGAGATGGAGAAACGAGAACAGAAATCGTAAAGAAAAGAGAACACAGCGCTGGAAGAACAGAAGCTGAGACAAAAGAGGCGGCGGCGAATCGAGGTGACAAAGTGGGGGAGAAAGGAGAAGGAGAAAGGCGACCCACATAGCCTGCCACTGGGAGAGCAGTGAGGAAAATGCATTGCAAGTGTGATGTTGGAAAATGGAAAACGGTAAGTACTCTCTCTTATAATCTCTTCCTTATAATAGCCTCTCAATTAACAGTTATTTTTGAGAAAAAAAAAAAAATAAATTAGATTAGAATCTTTTTTTTAGTGTAACTGTAAACTGGCCCATGTATCAGCCGCCTGAGTATCTGTGTCTGGAGACATATCTGTCAGCTACGTGACACTGTCTCCACAGAGCTCCCTCTCCCCAGTCTCCAGTCTCCCCTTGTTCTCCTCCTTTTCTCTCTCCTATTTTGGAGCAGTGGACACGTTTTTGTGTTTTTTTTATCGCCGATGTCGTTCCAGGGGCCTTCATAAAGTGTCGCGATATTCATAAAGATAAAGCGCGGCTCTCTGTCTCTTTCTCTTTATCTATCTCTGTCTGTCTGTGTTAGTGTGTGTGGGGGGAGTGTGTGGGGTATATGGGGTCTCTGGGAGTGTTACTTTTATCGCCCCATCACTGACCACGCCCCGTTTTGTGGCCTGCCCAGGCAATTAAAATGCCCATTAGGCTCTATTAAAATACCATTGACTGTTTCTACGCGGTGGAGGCTTCACTGTACTACCCAGTGGCCAGTGGCCAGTGGCCTGTCCGCCTTTGAGGGAAATTTAATGCAATTACATGCAAACGCCCCACAAAGCACTCCTGATAGAAACAACCATAAAGGACGAAGGCTTAAATGCTCTAAGGATTTTTATTTTTTTTTTTATTCTATTAAAAATTATAAAAAAAATAGAATATCTTTTAAAATATATTTTATTTTTGATTTCTTTTGAATCAGAGCACCCCCTGGTAGGGTATTGGAAGGGAAGCAACATCCTGCCAAGCAAACAACTCAATTAGAAGAGGAGCAAGGAGCTGGAAATGCCGCAGGGAAAGCCCAGAGGGGGTGAAGGGGAGGTAGTGGCTGAAGAGGGTGCTAGGTGGGTGGTTGAGGTGTGGGTGAGTGCCCGAAGGACATCCATAAGTTTGCCCAAAAACTGAAGCCATTCAGTTTGGCTTTTACGGCCTTCCAAGCAGATACCTTTAATAGCCATTCACAATTTATTGCCTTTTGGGCATTATTTTGAATGAATTATTGTGAATTATTGTGAATTGTTATGAATTATAGTTTTGAATTGCCTTTTAAATAAATAATTTGCAATAAAATATGTTTTTTTTTTTGAAAAAATAGAAAGAGAATAGAGAGAATGAAAGAATAGAGAGATTAAGCCTCTTTTTAGAGGCTTCTAGACCATATTATTGGCTATAACTGTTATACTATTATACTATTATACTGTTATACTCTATTTGAGTTGTTATTTTAGTTAATTTTATTAAAAATACTTTTTTTTATCAAAAATATAGTTTGGTTTAGTAAAGAAAAATGTTAAAAAAAAACTTTAGGATAGTTAGGATTTTATTAAATATATTATATAATACTACTATTCTTTATTATAGTAACTATTTTAGTATATACTAATATATTTGACAATCTTTTACTATTTTTTACTATAAATAATATTTTTTTTACTTCTAAAAGTATAATTAGGGAGGGAAAGTGATAAAAAGTGAAGAAAAGTAAGGATTACTTGTTGGGATTACTATATTATACTAAACTACTATAAATACTACTACTACTATTATAGTTATTATAACTATATTGTAATAACTATAATTATACTTTAATAAAAGACTAAAAATAGTTAAAAAAGTTGGGATTAGTTTAAGATTAAGATTAGTTTCTTATAAACACCATAGCACTATTATATCAAACTATATTACTACTCCCATAACTGTACTTCATTTATCTATTCTCTTTCGCGCGTCTTCCACCCAACCGACCGACAGACGCTGCCGCATAACGTACGGCTCGTATGGTTCAAGGGAAGAGCAGAGTGTGTTCCTTTAGTTTGAATTATTTTAGTAATTATTTGACTAATTTTGACAATAATTTGTACATTTATTTCTTAATGATAGATAGGGTAATGGTAGGGAAATACTATATCATAATATACCCTTAATCTATATACTAAATCAAGTACTATATCCTATAACTACACTTCTATTCTCCATAATATTTATTTTTAAACCATTTTTCATAATAATTCCTGTTTGTTTTAGGCTCTATTAGTTCCTAAAACTTTATTTCCTTTGAATTCCTTGACTTTAATGTCTTAACCCTTGAAATTTCGCTTTCTCTTAACCCTTATGGTGCTCTAAATATTCTGTTGACTTTCGAGTTTTACTTTTTGTTTTGAAAAATAAAACTTTTCCTCACTGCTGTCGACTTCTTGACACTTGTCGTCATATGCAGTTGATGCCACCCCCTCCCTACACCCACCCCCTGGACTCATCAGCCTCTTAGTCCTTTTTTCTTCTAGAATCCTTGTTTTTTTTGTTGGTTCTGCTGTCGTCATAAATGCAGCCTTATTAAAAGTGCAGGAAACTTTTATATTAGTGGAGACAGCAGCACGCCTTCGCCGCCAGGCGGTGTCAGGTGGGCGTGGCAAGGACGAGAGAGGGAGGAGAGGGGAATTGTTCCACTTAGGTTATTGCCAAAAAACAACTCTGGCTGGGAAGGAAATTATTATCAATGTACGCATAATTCATTAAAACGAGCAACTTTTCCCAGGGGGTGTCATAAGGGGGGGTCTGGCTTCAAACTTGGTCCGAGGCGGGCAGGAGGGGGGTGTCTAGGGAGGGGGAGCGTGCAACATGCGTGCTCTGACGAGGAGGATGATGATTATGTCAGAGTGCATTTTGTCATTATTTCAAAAACACTGAAAAAAATGTAATAATAAAAAAAATTAATTAATTAATTAAAAACAATAAATATTTCCACTCTTTTTTTCTACTCTTTTTTGAAATATATTTTAATTATTTTTTTAAACAATATTTTTTCAAGTGTACTGCCCGAGAAGCCATCGAAAGGAAGGAACTCCGGAAGGAAGGAAGAAACTAACTAACTTTGTTAAAATTTCTCTCTCACTTTCGGGCTTAGGCAAGTGTGTCCCCCCCTCCCTCCACCTCTGCCCCTCTTGCCTTAGGCTTAGGCAACCACATCCTCCCCCCTCTAGGTTTTCCCTCCCCCAACACCCCCTCTTATCCCATGACTTTTCACTCCTCAATGAAGTTATCGTTGTCAAGTTTTAAGCGTGAACTTTTCGCCATACCACCCCCCCCCCCTCTTGGGCCGCCCACCCACCATGCATTGAAAATTGGCCGTAAC
This sequence comes from Drosophila monieri, assembly GCA_035047585.1. Lineage (NCBI taxonomy): Eukaryota > Metazoa > Arthropoda > Insecta > Diptera > Drosophilidae > Drosophila > Drosophila monieri. The sequence goes on from JAWNPJ010000067.1 coordinate 5,311,568, forward strand.
AGCACATCCCCCCCTCCCCCACGCCACTGGCTGCATCATAATTCGCTATTAGAAGTCACTTAAAAAGTTTCCCAAGTTTTCCATGCAGCTGCCAACATTGTTGTCAGCCACGCCCACTTTTCAAGTCAGGACCAAGACTGCCTCCCTCCAAAAATGTCCCAAAAAAAGGGGAAGGACATTATTTTAATTGAATAATTGTGGCCAAGTGCCAAGAGGATTCTGGGCCAAAAAAAAAAAATAAATAAATAAAATTCTTTTAAGAATTAATTATCTTTTCAAAAATATATATATTTTTTTTTTATTTGGACAGCTTTCACAAGCAACTCGATTTTAATTCCCTGGCATTGGCATTATTGTCGCTTTTTTTACTCTTTCTTGGGGTATTCTAGGCAGGATCTACCGCAGGACACGGGTTCGACCCCAAAAAGTAGGTTTTAATTTGAGGTTTTAGGTTTTAATTTAATGATTTTTGAGATTTTTAATTAGATTCGATATGAAATATTTAATTAAGAGACTTTTAAGGTATTGCTTTAAAAAAATCGGTTAAAAATTAATACAATTATAGACATCCTTGGGAGAAAAATCTAAAAAAAGAGTATTTTTCAAAGAAAATTAAAAAAAAAATTAAAAAAAAAATATTTCATCATAAAATTCTGATGGAAAACGATAGGAAATCGATAAAGAAATCGATTAATACACTTGGCTTAAAGATCGGATAGGAATCGGCTGAGATATAGCCATAGGGAGGGTCCTAATAAGAAAAAAAGGGGGTGACAAGGAGTACTTTCCCAAGAAAAAGTAAAAAAAAATTAAAAAAAAAAATCATCATTTTTTCATCAGATTTTGAAAGAAATCAACAGAAAATCGATTAACAAATTGATAACAAATCATATCCCCTATCAAGATCGGATATGAAATGGCTAAGATTTAGTCTTTTCAGGAGAGAATTTTTGAAGGGGAGACCCCCAGGAAAATTTTGAAAAAAATTTCAAGAATATTTTTTAGTCAGAAATCGATAAATTTTGATAGGAAATCGATCCACAAATCGATAAAGGTATATCGTTCCAAGATCGGACAATAATTGCCCAAGATATGGCCTTCCAAAGAGACAATGGGCCAAAATGCTACTTTTTAAAGGGGTACCTCCATTAAAAATTTCAAAAAAAAATATTTCCCTGATTTCGATTAAAAATCGAGAAGAATTCCTCTAGAAATCTTTCAAGGTAGTCCTTTTGAGAATCGTTTAAGAATCGTCCAAGATATGGTCTTCCCAAGGGGGCATCCAACTTTTTAAAGGGCTACCCCCTTAAGAAAACCTTAGAAATATTTTATTCCTCAAGGATCGGAGGTCTATAAGCCCAGATATTGCCATTGCAGGGTATAGAGTCCACGCCTTGCTGCGTTGAGAAGTCGTCCTGGCAGGTCCTTTTGGCTTTGTGCGTTAATTCCGCCTCCTGCTGCACAGCCTGCCACTGGCAGACATTAATGGGTTAATTTGCATTAAAATATTCAATTGAATGCCCCGCCGCAGGTTGGGCAAGTCGATGGTGAGTGTCTGTCGGTCTCTCCATTTTTTTTAGCATCTGTTGTCCTTTTTGCAGTGTCCAGTGCGTTTAATTCGATTTGCCATTGGATTGCAATTAAATTCATTTCCTGGCAGTCGTCCGCCCGGAATCTATAATTGCATTTTAAGCGCCTACAAACAAAAGAGAGGCCTTTTCCGCCCAGTGTACGGCTGCCGCCACAAGTCAACTGGAGCTGGAATCATCATTAAAGTAATTATAATTGTCAGTGCAGGGCGTGGGCGAGACCCGATAAGGGATTAATAGGAGCCCAAAGGGGGGAAGGGAGGCTGAAAAGCTCATAAAGGTAATTGACGGCTCAAACAACGCCTTTAATGGGCTCCTCCTGGCCAAGCTTCTTAGCTTCTGGCCGCAACGGGCCAAAAGGCACTCAAAAAAATTAATAAGAATTATAGAAAAACTTGAAGATATCCGCCTGAAACTTTGTATTCCCATGTATTATGGCTTGGAAAGCCATCCCACCTCATTAGTTTCTCAAAAACTTAATCCAAATAATAATAATCCCCTGAAAACCGATTAAATATGAACGGAAATCTCTGACGACGAGTTCCCAACACCCGTTTAGCGCCACCTGTCGGCGGGCACTGTCGATTAAGTCGCCGAAAGGAAAAGTCCAAACAATGACCAGCCACTCGCCGCCTGGGAGAGAAAACTCAACGCATTCTTGCCCCATTTCCGCCACGCCTCGCTGCACTTGCCCCTCCAAGTCCGCCTCCAGCTCTTCCCGACACTCGTCGAGCGATTAACATGATTTGCTTAAGAGTACAGTGGGGACTATCCATGCGTTTTTTTCGAATTAAATAATTTAAAATAATATTTTATTTTTTGATGTAATTTTCTTTTAAATTTTAGACTTTAAAGGGGGTTAGAGTAGGAGAAATAGTTTAAAAAAAGAAAAAAGTCTGTTGAGGCTTGAAGTTCGAAACCAGTACTTATTTATATTATTATTTATTTTTTTATAATATATATTTTTTATAAATTATAAAATTTTACTAAGCTAATTTTTAGTTTTTAGCAAAAAAATCGCTTTTTTAGCTCATTTTTACTTTTTAACCAAAAAAAAGCGTAAAGTTCGAAACCTGTACTTATTTTTATTATTTTTTTTAACTTTTATCATTAAACGTGCTTATTATTTCATTTTTTTTTTTTCTACATTTAAATTATAAAATTTTACTAAATTAATTTTTAGTTTTTAACCAAAAAAGAGCTTGAAGTTCGAAACCCTTACAGTGCTTATTATTTTTTTATACACATTTTTAATTTTAAATATTTACAAAACTTATTTTATTTAAAAATCACTAATTTACACATTTTTTAGTTAGTTTTTAGTTTTAAAAATACCTTTTTTTATTAAGAAAAAGAAAAATAATTATTTTTTATATTTTTTTTTTCATTATTTAAGCCTTTAAGTTTCATTTATTTAGTGACCACTGTACCTTGTTCTAGTTTTTCTTTTGTTTCTCAGCCGGGGCACCTTAAACATTTTCTTTTCGCTTTCTTCCCTCCCCCCTTTGGCTCCCCTTTCCCGCACTTTTCCACTGTTGGTCTTAATGTTATTGTTGTTGTTGTTGCATTTCACTCTTCGACGCTTCCCTGGCTTGTTAATTTCTTATTATTATTATTCGTTTTATTTCTTAATAAAAAAAATAAAATAAAATAAAAACTATCAGGAAGCCAAGGGTTCTAAGCCAGCAGAGTCTTAATTAAGTTTTTTTTTTTGGGATTTAATTTCCACTGGCTTCCAGTCAGTCGGAGAACTAAGCGGGAAGGTGAGAAAGAGAAGGCCTAAGAAAAGAGTCAAGAGGTTGGGAATTATAAGAAAAGGTAAACTAGGGTTAACCTTAATAAAAAATTAATTAAAAATTCAAACAATGATTTGCACTTGCCTTCAATTATTATAAGAAAAAGTATATTTTATGAAAAATAAATAAATATTAATTAGGGTTAACCTTAATAAATATTAAAAACTATAAACTCAAACAATGATAGTTAGGCACTTGCCTCTTAGTGCTTGAGATGCTGAGATCATAGGCATTTTTTGGCCACTTTGCGGACCTCGTGCGACCCTGACCTTGGCCCTTGGGGCTGCCGCCCCGCGAAGGTCATCCCCTAGCAGCTCGAAATTCCAATTAGGATGCAATGCGCCGCTTAATTACACAACCCAAAGTCAAGTGCAAAAGCAACGAGCTCAGGTAGGCGGCGAGCGGGGAAGAGAGACAGACAGGTGACAGCCATCGAACTCATTAAAATGCTCGCTACGCACTCGAACCTGAGGCCATCTCGCTCTGGCAGCCGTTCGCGCCTGCTCACCTGCTAATCGAACTCTATGGTTATATAAATAGTATTATGGGGGCCATATCTGGCAGTCCCTCGTATTGGTCTTGGGCCTTCTTATGGGTTTTACTCTTTTTTTTTTTGTTTATTATTTTTTGGCCAATAATTAATTACAATGCCAGCCGGGGCTCCAATGTTAACTTAACAGAGACGACAGTCGGGGCGAACATGTTCGACGGGAGACCGGCTTTGAAAAATTTCAAACTGTTGCGCTTGGTTCGGACGGCACGCCGGCGCAGGTACTCTGGCTGTCCAGGTGAGTCGAACCAGACCGGGTTGCAGGCAACATCGAACCGATAAGGCTGCGACAGTGATGACATTTTTGAGCCATCATTATAAATTATTAATATTTTTATCAGAGGATTATCATTATTTTAAAGAAATATTTTTTTTTTATAGTTTTTTATAGTAAATTTTATAAAATTTATAATTAATTACTAGAAAATATTTAACATAATATATAAAAAATATATTACATTTAAGGATTAAATATTTAAAAAAATATATATATTTTTTAAATTTTCTTAAATAATATTTATTTTTAACAGCCACCAACGGCCAACCAAACCAACCGAACCAGTACCCCCTCTAGACCCCAAACGAAACACGTTGTGGGGCTGGCAACATGTTTGGTTCGAACGGCTCCAACCTCGAACCAGCAGCGACGGTGGCCGCCACTCAACAACAACCCCGGCCGCTAACCGTATTTTACAGTATTTTGAACCGCCGAAGAAGACGCACGCAGAGCAGCGCGTCGGTGAATCGCGGCGACTAATCAACGTGAATTTTGAACGTGATTTCGGCAGCCGGAGCTTGCATTGGAAAACGAGTTGCGCTGGAAAGGGATAATAATTGCAATTGAAAGGCAGCAGCAGCAGCAGCAGCAGAGAGAACGCCGCGAAAGGTAAATTGTGGAAGTTGGAAATCTCTTATCGGAAATCGGTCAGTTATCCGTTATAATTAACGCGCGCGAGTGTATTTTTTTTTTTCCTCCTAATATCTGCCTATTCGAGAAAATAACAAAAAAAAAAAACGTAAAAGGAGAAGGAGAAGGAAAAGTGCAGTTGATAAAAAAATATTCATTTTTTTTTTCAAGTGAAGTGTGTTATTTTTTGGAAAAATATAAATAATAACTAGAAGAAGCAGAACGGTGGAGTCACGGGAAAATAGGAAAAGAGAAATACAAAAAGTTGAAAGAAATTCAAAAAAAAAATAAAAAACCGGATTCCAAACAACAACAACACAGAGCAGCATCAAAGTGGAGAAGAAGAAGCAGCACTCTAGCAGGCAGAAGCGGCTGGCTTAAAAATATATATAAATACATATATATATTTCCAACAACAAGTAGCGTTTAAATTCCATGCTGCTGCGCGCACACGCACTGGAAAGGCAGCGATTTTGATAGAGCCCGAGGATCCTCTCACCGGCCATCTGCTCTGCCGCTCTCTCTACTCTGGAAGACAAGGTGAGTGGAATGTTCTCCTTAGACACACACACACACACACACACACACACATACAGATGCATAGGCACAGGAAGAGGCAGACATGGAAAGGCGCGCAGGCGCAACCATTTGCAAAGTGTAGGAGAGCGTGAGAGAGAGTCGCAAGGAGAGAGAGAGAGAGTGCGTGGAAGGTTCAATGGAATAGTTACGGTATTTTGAAGAAATGCTTCCAGGTTTTAGGGAATATTTGAAGGAAATGAAGAAAAATAAAAGTCATTTGTGCTTTTTCTGATTTATTTTCGCTGCTCCTCTTCTGGAAAGTAAAATCGAAAGTTGCAGAACTTAGTTTCTTGTCATCTTCGTTTAGTTTTCTTCTTCTTTCTTCGCTGCTCTACTGATCCATTTGTGGGCTCTACGAAAAAATACCAAGTACTTTGTAGGGTTTTCTCTTAAAAAAAAAAGAAGGGTGGAGGGGGGCAGCTCATCAATAGTGTAGCTTCTAAGGTTTTCCTTTTTTTTCTTCTTCTTCTTCGGCAGGTGACCATAAACTGCTGACATAATGAGCTAAAAAAAAAATAGAAGAAGAAAAAAAGAAAGGGGGAGAAGTGGAAGAAGATGAGACACAAATCGGTAGCAGTGGGGCACAGAGACATGCACGCACATGTCCCCCCACCCCCCACATTAGGCGACAAAATGCGGTTGGCATTGCACTTTGCTTTTTCTTCACTTTTCTCCCCCTTTCGCTCTCGTTTCTGACCAGTTTGGGTTCAGTATTTAGTATTTTTTTTATTCTTTTTTACTTTTTTTAGTATATTTTCTTATTTTTTTCCCCTAAAAAGCCTAAAAATCACTTACTACCTGACACTAAGTCACTAATTTGTTAAGAAAATAAATAAAAATCAACAAATAAGCAAATATCTAAGGTTTTGGTATTAATTTTGGTATTTTTTGTTCCATTTTTTAATGGAAAATAATACCAAAAGTTGATAAATCTTAAAACCAAAAACAATTGAATTAAAATTGCATTAAAAAAAGGCCTAATTTGTGTTGCAAGTTCGATAACAATGAGGCGCCTCGCCTCAAAGGCGACTAAGGCCGCTAATTCAATTAGCACCCGCATAGTGCTACAACAACAACAACAACAAGAGTTTATTCCAAAAACAACAACAAATGGGATTAATAAAAAAAAAAAAAAGAAAAAAAGAAAGAAGAGCAAAGAAGAAAGAGATTTTGATTCAAAAAACAAAAAAAATGGCTAAAAAAGTCAAGATACAGATACTTAGATACTTAGATACATAGATACTATTGGGTGCTCAGATACAGATACAGTTACAGATACAGATACAGATGCAGAGACACCTACACACACAGCCACAACAGTTACAGAAATATGTTTCTTTCATAATCGACCTGGTCTGGTCAAAAGATTGGAACGACACAAAAAATGGCTAAAAAATGGGAAAGGGGGCAAGACAGTAGAGGCAGTGGCAGTGGCAGGGGCAAGCACGACATGGTAATAACGGTTTCACAAATTTAGTTGCTAGTTTTTTTTTTCTCTCTCTTTTTTTTCCCGATTTTTTGCTTATTTTTGTTTATTTCGAACCCTTTCACTTGGTTTGTTTTTTGGTATTTTTGGTAGTTGGTTTTAGTATTTTTGTTAAGAGGACTTCTTAAGCTTCTATTTCTTTTATTTTTTCATTAAATCTTCTATCTAATATAATGATTGAACTTTTTTTTCTATTTTTTTTTGCTTTTTGTTTGTTTTGAAGCCTCTTACTTGGTCTGTTTTTGGTATTTTTTGCTATTTGATGTTAGTATTTTTGTTAAGAGTAACTCTTCCATAGATTCTTACTCTCTTTAAGCTTCTATTTAGCTATTTTTCTATTAAATCTTCTATCTTATGAGCAGATTGAGCCTTTTTTTTTATAAAAAAGTTTGTTTTGAAGGCCTTTTCTTGCTTTGTTTTTGGTATTTTTTGTTATTTGGTTTCAGTATTTTGTGAGGAACTCCTCTTCTAGAGGGAGTATCTATACTTTTAAAGTATTTATTCCTCTAATTATCTTCTATATCTCCTATGTCTCCTCTATCTCTTATCTAATCTGCTGATTAATTACAAAATTATTTCCCAAACTTCCATTTCTTTTTCTTTTTATTTTATTTTTCAATCAATTGCTCATTCTGCTTACTTTTTTCTTTGTTTTTTTGTTGTTGTGCCCCCAATGTTGCAAGTTAATATCGCCGCCTGCCGGCCGCCTCCTCAGATTACGCGGATCTGGGCGATATTGTGGCCGAAATGCAAATTCATGAAGCGGATATGCCGTGAACTCTCCTCACGAACTTTGAAGAAATGTGAGATTGGCGAGAAATCGGACAAAAAATTATTAAAAAAGAGCTACAGTGGAGCTCATTAACGACAGCTGCTGGTCATTTCTTTTGTTCGCCAAAGACATCAATCGAGAGGAGGCTGTCAGTGGCGCCCCCTACTCCAAAATCAAAACTCAAATCTAATCAAAAAAACATCAAAAGTGACTTTCCCCTCGAATTATTTAACAAAAAGATTTAAAATTAATGTCTCTGCCTCTTAGTTCTAAGCTCCAGCCAATCGATTATCGAAAACAATCGACAATCAATCCAAATCGATAGCAGGTTGCCTTTTATCGCCGCCTTAATTATTTATTCTGGAAATTAAAAAAGAAACATCACTCGAACTTGATTTGATTTGATTATTTAATCAGTCTCTGCCGATTAGATAGTCTCTATGCCAAGTGCCAAGTAATCGTTCCCCTAATTGCTTCTTTGTTGGCCTTTGGGTGACGTTTTTATCGATTAATTGCGGGCTATGGGCTTTTGTGTCTCATTCTTTGTCTCTAAAAGGTAATTATTTTAATTAAAAAGTGAAGATTACTTGGTAATCGATTATTTAAGCTTTAGAAGACACTTTTTATCGATTTATCGAATCTATCGACTATCAATTAATCGATTAATCAGGCTTCTTTGTCTGATTCTTTGCTTCTAAGAAGTAATTATTATAATTAAAAGATAAATATTGCTTGGAAATCGATTCTTTAGGCTCTCGATGGCACTTTTTATCGATTTATCGAATTTATCGACTATCAATTAATCGATTAATCAGTCTTTTCGGAGCTAAATTCTTTGCTTTAAGATGTTTGAGGCTAGAGGAGCTTGGCTTGAATCTTTTTCTAACCTAACTGATGACTTTTAGATAACAATATTATCGATTAAGTGAAACTATCGATGTTTTTCAAAGAATTCCCCAATTTCTTTGCTTTTTAAATGTTTCAAATAACAGTTTTCAAGTTTAAATATTGTTTTGGGATTAAATATAGTTTCTTATATGTTTTTACGATCTTTAGATAGCAATATTATCGATTTATCGAAACTATCGCAGCTTTTAAAGACAATCCACTGCGATAGCAGACTCTTCTTGCTTGATTCTTTGATTTTAAGAAGCCTAAGCTGGCAAGTTCCTTGCTTTGATTTTATTTTTAAGATTTCTAATCGAAAATAATCAAAACTATCGATTAGTCGACACTATCGAAGCCTTTAAAGACAGTCTTCTAAGAGTAGACTCAATCTTCTGTCCTGATTCTTCGCCTTTGACAAGTCTAAGCTTTCTTCAGTGACAAATTTCGAGACAAAATCCCCAAAACTATCGATTAATCGAAACTATCGAAGCTTCGAAAAGCATCACCCCTGAAGGCCTCGCCATCTTGCGACTGATTCTTGGCCCCGCGAGCGGAGATGCCGTGTTCGCATTGTTGCAAGTCTATATATAAGTGGCAAGCAGCAGCTCGCATCGTGCCACACGAAATGTCTGCCTCTGCTTGATTTTTGCCGATTTTTGTTTGCTTTTTTTTGCTTCTTTTGCTGCGGCGGCTAAATATAAAAATTATTTGAAGCCAAGAGAGGGGCAAGAGGCATGAGGCAAGGGGCAGGGGGCAGGGGGCACAGAATAGAGGCTGAGACAATCGAGAAGCGATGAGGAAAGCGCCACAATGCCTCGAAAACTGAAATAGTTTGAAATAAAAAGAGGAGGAAGGCTTTTTTAATTCTTTTTAATTAATAATTTAATTAATTAATTAATTAATAATTAATAATTTTTATTAAAATTTTCATTAAAAAAAAAAAAGAAAAAAAAAAGAAAGAAAAAAAGTCAACTTTGGTTGCCAAATCGGTGCAACACGTGTGCTGCAGTTGCTCCTTGCTGCGCTTAACTCTTGTGCCGTTCCTGCCCCATGCCCCTTGCCCCATGCCCCATGCCTGCAACGTTTGGGGCGCATTTGTGTCGCCCTTTCTTGTCGTCGAGACTCCCAAACTCCAAACTCCAAAGTGCTGCTAAAGTCGTGTTCGTGCTGAGATCTCGGGGTCCCAGCCCCCCACTCTTTAGGTGCTTGCCGATTACAGTCGAGGTCATGGAAATAGCAGCAATTATTAGAGAATTGAAGGAAATGTTTGCTTTGTTTTCTAGAAATTTTAATTCCTAGTTTTAAAAATATTTTTATAAAAAAAAAAATATTTCTCTTGAAATGAGTAGTTTTTCTCGTTTTTTTATTAAGACTTCTTTAAAAATACAATTTATTCATCAATTTTAAAAAGAAAGAAAGAACTTCTTAATAGAATATTAAAGAAATAAAAACAAAAACATGAAAATTTCTTAAAATAAAAAAAAAAAATAGAAACTTTTTTTTTTTATATTTTTATTACAAATTTCATAAAATTTTTCACTATTTTTGGGATTTAAGCTTAAACTAAAACTTTTTAAAATGTTTAAATTCTTAATAAAATTTTAAATAATTCTACTTTTAACATTTTTTTTTATAATTTTATTAAAAAATAATTACTTTAATAATATCAGCCTTAGGAAACACTACTTAGCCTAGTGCCCTCTGCTGTAGGTTGGATGAGTGTGCATGTGTGAGCATGTTGAGTTGTTTTTTTTTTTTTTTTTTTTTTTTGTTTTTGTTTGTAATTAAAATAATAATGCGGTGTTCAGTGTTTGGTGTTGGGAGTTGAAATGGGAGTTTGCTGGGAGGGAGGGGGTGTGCTTGGAGGGGCTGTTGCGTCTCGAGTGGGCGTGGCTGATTTGCGAAGAGGAGCTGGAGCAGCAAGTCGAGTGGAGAATGGAATGGAGGGAGTTGAGTAGAGTAGAGTAGAGAAGAGTAGAGTGGAGGGGAGGTGAGGGGAGGGGAGTGGAGAATGGGGGGAGCATAAGGAGCAGGAGGGGAGGGAGGTGGTGGGGAGGTGTGAATAATTTGGTGGCACATGTGCTCAGTTGCATCTCGGCCTGCAATTGTTTAAAAAAAAAAAAAAAAAAAAATATGTAAAAGGAGGGGAAGTGTGGAGAGGAACTCGGTTTTCCAATGATTTTTCAGAAGAATTCCACGAGAGAGAGAGAGAGGGAGCGATTCGATTGATTGAAGACCCAAAGAGAGTGGAGCTTGGGGTAAGGGGAGAGCCAGAGCCAGGCCATAGAAGAAGAAGAAATATGCAAAAGGCAACCGGTTTCATGTTTTTTCTTGTTTCTCTGTGTGTGTGTTTGTGTCTCCAACAAAAAATTCCTGTTGCCTTCTCAGCTTTTAGTTTTTCTTCTTCTTCTTTTTGTAAGAAAAAAAAAATAGTGAGAGGTGGAGAGAGGAGGGAGAGTGGAGGACAACGCATGTTCTCGCATGTCCAAAGTATGAAGTGATGATCAACAGCCTCTCCAGCATTAATGATCATTAAGTCGGTAGTTAGTTAATGAAAGCGGAAAAGGGAGATAAGGAATGGGGATCATCATCGCCCCATCTCTTTCATCTCATAGAGTGCTTTTGGATTATCTTGAAGATCTTTTTTTTTTTTTTTCTTTCTTTCTCCCACTGTCTCCCCTTCTTCTCATTAGAGAGCTCTGCGACTGCATTTCAGGGTCATGCGATAGTCCCGAAATGGATCTTCTTCTTCTTCTCTTATGCGTGCCACACGAGTAGACAGCAGCGCAGCTTTCTTCAGCGAAGAAAATGCCACAAGCCAGATGCCACATGGGGCATGCAACACATTTCTAAGGCAGGCCAGGATCTCTAGAATTTGTTGCAACTGGCAGGAGGCATGGGGCAAGGGGCATGTTGCAAGAACCGGTAGTTTCCACAAAAATAGAACACAGCCAGACGGTGGCCAGGTGGCCCCTTTTTTTGTGGCAAGTAGCAGCTAGAATTGTGGCAGGACTCTGTCTCCAACAGGACTTCTCAGAAGTCCTTTGAAGAAGAAGAAGAAAAGGATAAGAATTTGAAAATTATTTCATTTCCATTTCATTTTCTCTTTAAAGCGGCTCTTTGGCGTGGCCAGGGGGCGTGGCTAGCTGCCTCCTCTGCCACTTGACAGGGTGGCAGGACGAAAAAAAAAGGACGAAGCGATTTGAAGGCAAATTGCCAAAAAGCTTTTTGCTGCTGTGGCGGCTGCAGCTGCATTTCGGGGCTGAGGCTTCAGTTTCAAGTGCACGAGGGGGACAGACAGAGAGAGAGAGAGAGAGAGAGAGGGGGGGAGAGAGAGCCCAGGGCTTGTCAACGGGTCCTTGCCACCTCTGCCCCCCTCACCCCCCCTCGTTTATGCAAATTCACGTGAAAATATTCAAAATATTTCCATTTTTTTCCCCTCCTTTTTTTGCTTTCAATTTCCCTGAATGCCACGCCCCCCTTGCCATAGCCCCTCTTTTCGATTATTGCGCATACTTTCGCATCGATGTCGATGTCGATGACGATATGCCGATGACGCTGATATTTCGCCGCCTTATTTTGTCTCTGGGCTTTGACTTTTTTGTTTTTGTTGTTTTCTTTTTTTTTTTTTTTTCGGGCCGGGCGGGCTTTGGCTTCGAATTTTTCAACGCCTGAAAAATGCATCCTTTTTATGGCAAGAGGAGGCCTTCCCCCGGGGAGTAGCACAGGGAGTGGCGTTTTTTGCCTCGAAATCCATTTAAAAAATAGTCTTTTTTTAAAAGAGAAAAGGTAGAGCTTAAACTTACTGAAAAGTTTAATTCTTTTCTATTTTATGAGCAATTTTATGAAAATAAACATGTTAAGACTTGTTCAGACTTGTAGAAACATGTTCAAACATGTAGAAACCATGTTTAGACAGATAGAAACGTGTAGAAAACATGTTCAGACATGCATAACAGTATAGAACACATGTTCAGACATGTAGAAACGCGTAGAAAACATGATCCGACATGTAGAGACGTGGAGAAAACATGATCAGACATGCACAAATGTATAGAAAACATGTTCAGACATGTAGAAACGCGTAGAAAACATGATCAGACATGTAGAGACGTGGAGAAAACATGTTCAGACCTGTAGAAAAGTGTAGAAAACATGTTCAGACTTGTAAAAACGTGTAGAAACCATGTTCAGTCATGTAGAAACGTGTAGAAACTATGTAAAAATCACGTAAAAATGTGTTTAATCATGCACAAACATGTATAATCTCATTGAAACATGTAATAATTATCAAAATTACAACAGCCGCTGCCAAACAATGTACGGCCGAGTATCAGAAAGACCCATAACAGGCAGGGAGACAATGTGTAGTGGGAGATGTGGCAAGGGGCCCGCAAAGGCGACGATAAGCGAGGCAGGAGAGGGCTGGGCTGGGCCTGGGCCTCTTGGGGCAATGAAGCGCGACCATTCCAGCTTGAAGCTCTCTTTGTGTTTGGCTTCTTTTGGCGCGTTGTCCCCCAGACCATGTGGTCTGCCGTCGAATGGAGGAGCCTCAGACTCGAGACACAAAAATAACAAAAAAAAAATGAAAAGAAAAAGAAGCACTAGAAGAGGAGGGAGGTTCCCAGGGGCAAGACGATCTCATTCAGCGATCGATAAAAAGTGCCGTGTCACTGTCTTATGTAATCTTTGAAGAGAGGAGCTAGCTTAAGACTAGAGACTGCAGACTGGAGAGCTCTTTGGAGGGGAGACTGGAAGGTGGATTATTTTTTAATAAATTTCAAAGCCTTGCACTTGAGCGACTCGGCTTTCCCCCAGCCTCGACGCTCGACGCAAGTGCAGCGATCCCCGCGATCGACTGCCACGGCCTGCCAGTCGGCCGGAGAGACAATTGCCCAATTAGACAGCCCTGACCCGAGCCAGCCAACCGATTTGCGCAAATCTGGCCGAACATGATCCGAAAACTAAACAGAGTCGCGCCAAGAGCTAAGTATGTTGTGCGGCCTGAGCCCTGGTCCGGGGGCCTCTGACAATGAGCTCGCCTTTTATTTGTTTGTGGCGCGACTCCTCCAGTCGACTTAATTGCCGCATATGCATGATATGTGTCCATGCCTCAAGGGGCATTGGTCAGCGACCCATGAACCAAGCATTTTTCGCCAAAAGCTTCAAAACTTTTCAACATTTCCATATCTTTTATGGCAGCTATTGTACAAAACATGTTATATGTTATGAAAGGAAGTGTTTTATAAGAGGGAGTCAGGAAATGGCTTGGAAATGTCTATTTTTAGAGATTTTAGAGATTATCTAAAAAGAAACACGTTTAGTCACGTTTAAACAGGATTTTTTTTTTTAATTCTAACCTCAAAACTCTTTAAATTCTTCAAATTCTTGCTGTAAACAGTGGAAACATGATTGTTTTTGTAATTCTAACCTCAAAACTTCATATAATCTTGGAAATCATGAAGCAAACATGTTTAAACATGATTGTTTTTGTAATTCTAACCTCAAAACTCTTTAAATTCTTCAAAATCTTGCTGTAAACATGATTGTTTTTGTAATTCTAACCTCAAAACTCTTTAAATTCTTCAAAATCTTGCTGCAGACATGTTGAAACATGATTATTTTTGTAATTATAACCTCAAAACTTCATCAAATCCTAAAACTCATGCAGCAGACATGTTGAAACATGTACATACATGTTGATTCTAACCTCTAACCTGAATTCTAACCTCAAAAATCTATAAAATCTTCAAATTCTTGCTGCACACATGTCAAAACATGATTCTTTTCAATTCTAACCCCGAAAACTCTATGAAATATTGACATTTTTGCTGCAAACATGTTGAAACATGATTATTTTCTTAGTCCTAACCTCAAAAAACTGTAATTTCTTTAATTTCTTGCCCATCTACCAACTTTTCTTAGCCCATTCCTCTCTGTACAGGCCTGAGCTCTACTTTTTTCATCACGAAAGCAATGTCTTCGTTTCATTTCGCTTCTTTTCGCCTCGTTTTTTATTTTTTTCGAGTATTTTTTTGTCTCGTCTCGTTTATCTGGCTGCCATATCGCGCATTGTCTCAAAAATATATGCTGTGGCATGGCCCAAGGGGAGAGGCTGTCGTTGTTGTTGTGGAAAGTTGCACAAGGCAACTCCATTTTCATTTTCATTTTCATTCCACAGTCCCGCTTCCATCTTCTTTCCATCTCGAGTGCCGCCCCGCGCACTATATCCATCATCTTGGATATATAGATTTCGAGTCTCTGTCTCTCTCAACAATATCGAGAAACTTTTACTTTTCAATGCAAATACCAGAGGCGTGTGTAGTCTCCAACTTTTAGTCAAAAAAAAAATAAATAAAATCCAAAACAGGAAGATGTTTCGAACCATACGCCCCATCGTTTATCCTTTTGGAGCTCCACCTGCTGGAAGAAAAAGACGGGAAGATTTATTGCCAAACCAAAGAGCTCTTGCCGCTCCTCGTTGCACGTTTTTTGAGGCCGCTCCAAGTTGCAAAGCTAAGGCTGCTCTTCGAAAATGTCAAAAGTGGCAAGCTCGACCACCTTTTGGTTGTTGTTTCTGGGGGGAAGGGATAGGATAGGTCGCCGCAAAGGTTTCCCGCAAATGCAATTTTCGGTGGAGGTTGCCGTTTCCACTTGGAGGTTAGCCAAAAAATGAAGAAAAGTCGCAAAATCTTTGCCGTAATCTTCTCTCCATTGTATTGGATAATTTGCTTATCGACGGGGGAAATCAATTGAAAATGTTTTCAAACTTTAATTGGATTTTTTGGCGAAAGAAAGGGCATTTTTAGTTTAATTTTCATATTAAATGGTATTGTGGCTCTCTTTTGATTGGTTTTTATAGATTTTGGAGTAAAGAATAGACAAATACTTCATTTTGCACTTGCTTTTGCAAAAAAACATGCAAAATCATGTTAAAACTTGCACAAAAATGTCACAAATATGCAAAATTATGTTAAAAACATGTTTAAATACTTCAGAAATAGGTTTTAGCCAGTAAAGTCATGTAAAAACCCCTTAAATCATGTAAAAACATGTAAAATCCTTCACAGACATGTCAAAACATGTTCGCTCTTCCGTCATAACCTCAAAAGACTCTCTATTTTTGAGTTAAAAACTGCAATCTCCCAACTGACTCTCCAAACTGAAGTCAGATTCCGAAGTATTTTTAATGCCAACCCTCCCCCCTCCCCCCTTATTAAAAGCACAAATACCTGTGGGAGAGTACTTACCGTTAACCCCTTCAGTGGCCCTCCTCCGTCTCCCCCTCCGTCTATCACCTGGGAGGCATTAACGGCCAACGAGGAGAGCAAACACAATTCCGGAGTTGTACTAGCTGCCACGCCTCCTTTTCGGACAAACGCCTCAACATATTTGTGCAGCACAAACAGTTAAGCGGCTTATCAGAGGGCGGTGGCATAGATGGGGGTGGATGGGGTGCGGCAGTAAGGTTGAAATCCCCATCGAACCGCAGGCGTCAAGCGGAGGGATTCGGATATGGATTGGGTTTTCGGTTGGCTTTGGTCAACAAAATCATAAATATGTGAGGGGTGGGGAGAGGGGCACGGCACACACACTTGCAACATTCATTCTGGCCATTTTTTGCGGCGTGGCAAGCTGTTTAGGTGCGTCCTGCTTATGAATAATTTGCATTTGGACAGTTTTGTCAGCTGGGCAGTCAGCTGGGACCTGAGAATCACAGATTTCTGTCATTTCCGAGGGATTTGTGAGTGTTGGCTCGCCCTCCCCCCTCGTGATAAATGGCATTTGTTTTGGACACGCCCACGCAGGCTCCCAAAACCAGTTCTCAAAGATATCGAGGCTGGATATCCATCAGGTTGGGTTTCCGTTTTTCTCGAACTGGTTCTGATTCTCAAACTGCCTCCTGAATCAGAAAAAAAAAACCTGAAGCTGACTGAGAGAGAGACTCGACTGGTGGAAAGCCCACTGGAAGAGTTCTAATTGGAAACTGGAAACTGTAACTGGAAATCATAAAAGTCCATTTACGTCAAGACAGAAAAAAGAAGGCCATTACCACGCCCCAAAGCAAATCGCTTACACGTCCAAGATACAATATCTGAGAGATACATTCTGCTTGCTGAGATGGCAACCTTTTTCTTTCGATTCTCCGAGACAATTTATAACAATTCCCGTTATTCATTTGCATGGCCACGCCCCCGGCTCACACAACGCCCCCTGCCGAATGTTTATTGGCGCCCAACGAGGGGTAGCCCCTTGCCGAATGTTTAATGGCGCCCAACGTGGGCCCCCCCTTTTTTTTTTTTTGCCAAAAATTTGCACTATTGAATAATTTCTTTGGTTTTTTGTTTGGTTCTCTGTTCTTTTCACTTCCTATTGGCGCTATTGAAGCTTCCGATTCTGCTGCTGTTGCCTTAAACGATTACGAGGGCCATAATAAATAAATGTTTGGCAATGAGGGACAAACGACAACAACTGGGGAGGCTATTCCAGGACCTTTCCCTCTTTCAGACCCAAAGTCAAGGCCAACGAATTATTATTGAAAATGCAAATGAAAAATGCTCCAAACACACACACTCGTTCATGCCAGATTGGACCCTAGGGCAAGGTCGGACCCTTTTTTTGGTTACTTCCACCCCCCAGGAGGAAGGAAGGAAGGAAGGAAAGCGGAAGGGCTAAAGATAAACAGCCTGCGATTGTGTTTTATTTTGTTTCTGCTTGTGACCTTCAGAGCGGAGGGGTGTTTTATGGATAATGCGTGTAATTGCATAAGGAGTGTGAGGGAAAAAGGGGAGTATTACTGGGTGTTGTTACAGGGCATCAGTGAGGCCATAATATAGGGGCTAATGGCGAAGATTTGTTACCAAATTTGCTACAAACTCTACGCTATCATAGCCAGAGTCAATCTGACAGTGCTGCCCTCCTTTTCCAGAGGCTCATCATTAATTAAACACTTAATTAAAACTGCAGCCGTCCAGCAAATGCAACCAAACCATGTGTGAACTCAAAAGAGAGGAGGCACAACACACAGTGCATAGCTAATTGATTAGATGTCATCGCTTTCAACTGTTTCCCCCAATAATCGACACTAAAAATACATTTCCAAATGCCAACCGCAAAACCAACAAACCGCCAACAACATCACATCACTGCGGGTAATTTTCAAACGAACATTTAATGCCCGATAATCGCGTTAATAAACATTTGAAATTAACGCAAAAACTTTCATTTTTCAAGTAATTTTTAAAAGCGGGCAGTTAATGGCTACATAGGGGGGGATACTACATCAAGAGTTGTATAACAAAGGGGGGGACATACTGCAAGGAATAATGACAGAGGAGCAGATTTTTATATTATTTGGCTTTAATTTTTGTTTTAAAATAATATCTTGAGAGCTTTCGTCACAAATCTTGAGTTAAATGAGCAATTAGGTGACGAAGACAGCCTTATCCTCACAAAGGGCTAAGAAATTGGAGGAAAAACTATACTATAGAGGAACTATAGAGTTTCTTTTCTTTTAAATCGATTTTTCTTTTAGAAAGAAGAGCTTTCGTCACAAAACTTTAGTCTACTGACTACTTGAGAGATTAGAACGGTGGAAAAAGTGTTGATTTGTTATTGAGAAGTAAGAACTAAAGAGTTATTAGTATTTTCTTTCAATTCTTCTTAAAGAAAAGAGCTTTCGTCATAAAATTCTATCCAAATGATCAGGTAGGTGACGAAAGCAGTCATTAAAAATGTTGAAAAAGTGCCATTTTCTTCCTAGAATCCATTAAGTACAGAATTTCTATTTAAATTCTTGTAAAAACTATCTACCTACACCGTTTGGCTTTCAGTTTTTTGGCTTGAAAGAAAATGATAAGCGAACTTGGGCGAAAAATGTTATCTGGGAGTCTGGGAGGGGCAGCTGGGAAGGCCAATCTCGAAGCTTCATTGGAGATTCGTGCGATTTTGAATTAATTTTTGGAGCGGCATTGGAAAAAAGAAAAGAAACCAAGGCAGTAAGAGAAGGAAAATGCAATTTTCACTTTTTTTTTTGGACAAGAGTGTGTGTCTGCCTCCTCCTCGCTTTGTGTGAAAAGCGTAACTGGAGCAGAAAATGTAATGTCTGGCCTCCTCCTCCCTCTCCCTCTGTTTCCTTAGTTTCTTTTTCTCGGAAGAGTGAGAGAGGCCCCAGACTCTCGCTTTCTTAACCCACAACTGCCCACTAAGATAAGATAGTAGCTCCAGAGATTAGCCCTTTAAAACCAGATACTACGAGCTATCAGATATATCTAATTATTTTGTAGAATAGTTGTTGGGCGCTAAGTAGTGTGTTAGCCTTGTGGAAAAATTCGGACGCCAGAGTCGGACGATAAGAACATTTGTTCAACCAGAGTTGAACCTCTTATCTAATCCGTATGTGGCGCGGCTTCCCGATAAGTAGTCTAGTGACTACTACCCCATCATCGAGGCTAGTTGATACTGCTTAGGGGTCTGTCGGTCTGTCGGTCTGTCTCCACAAAAAACATTAAAGACTGAAAGCCCTTTGATTAAAATAATTGGGTTTTCCACGCGAGTGGAGCTGTCAGTTGCAGATTAAAGTATTATTTTATGACTCCCCGATATCGGAATCGGAATAAATGGATTAATGAACAATAATTGAACTCAATGTTTGCTTTTTTCAGATCTCTGCCAGGAGGAGGTCGTCATCGTCGTTGTCGTCGCTGCTAATTGCAAGTAAGTCTATTAAGTATAATTTCTAAATTTATTCAATCTGGGTGGTGGGGGGTAGAGGTGTTCTGTTGTGTTGTGTTGTGTTGTCTCCCAAGCTCCCACTTCCCAAGCTCCCAACTCGCACAACACGATGGCGACAGCTTGCTTGACTAGCCTCCGAGAGTCTCAAAGTCCAACAAAACACGCCAAACAGAAACAGAAACAGAAACAAAAACCAAAGGCAACCAGTTGCCAGATCGCGTGCCAACAAATAATAATGAAGAAAAATCGTGTTACTTAGGCCTGGGCCAAGTCAACAGAAAGAAAAGCAAAGCAAAAAGCAAGGCAACCAGCAACACTTTATGTCTAATAATCATAGTAGCCCCTGGCTCCCTAGCTTTTCCAGAACCCCCCCTCATTTTCCACCACCCATTTCCATTTCCAATCATCATCATCATCAGAGCCACAGCAGTTTGTGTCATGCGCCTGCGTGCCGTCTAATTAGCGTGGAACCTCAAACTCCACCACAAAAAAAAAAAAAAGAGAGTAAAAAGTGTAAAAAACACATAAAAAACAGTGGGGAGAACTTCGAGTCAAGTCTTTCATTCAAGTCCAATGACCATAAACATTCCTAGAGCTATAATTTCACGAAAAACTAAAGAAATCAAAGGGAAAACTTGATTTAAGATTTAGGAGAGCTTTAGGAGAGTTAAGTCTGATAATTTGCTTACTTATAGTTTACTTCGTCACTAAACTTTAGCTAGGGATGAAATTTAGATGACATAAGTGACGAAAACGGGCTTCAAAGTCACTTTGAGCTAGCGTGAAACTAATTTGATTCTTTTTTAAACGAAGATATAAGCCATTTTTAAAAAATTTTCCAAGAAAAACTAGTTTTCGTCACAAAACTAAAGCCAGTTGTTCAAAAAGGTGACGAATTTCTTAGTTAAACTGCAAATTACTAGAATCTAGGCCAAATTTTGAAACACTTTCCAACAAAATGGAACAGAAATCAAGAAAAAGCTAATATTTTCGTCACAGAACTTGGGTCTGCTAGGCAGAGAGGTG
Source organism: Drosophila monieri (assembly GCA_035047585.1). NCBI lineage: Eukaryota > Metazoa > Arthropoda > Insecta > Diptera > Drosophilidae > Drosophila > Drosophila monieri. The sequence continues at coordinate 5,331,895 of JAWNPJ010000067.1, forward strand.
ACGAAAATCAGAAAAACTAACCTTGAAAGAAAATGTAAGCGTGGGAATTAACATTTTAAGATAATTATGTAAATGAAAAACGGAAGAAAAACAAAACAGAAACCAAGATAAAGGTGTGAGGAAACGGATTCGTCTTCTGATTGAAATCTGATGAAATTTTAATCGAGTTTTAATTCAAAGCATATGCCAGAGAAGTGCCACAATTAGTGGCAGAGTGGCTCAATGGCTCGGGGAGACTGAGGCAGGGAAGCCTCGTCGAATCGTTATTGGATTTTAGAACATTGCCACACATAGGTTGTCGCTCTTTTGTGGCAAAGTAATCCCCGATGGGGCAGGGGGAGGGAAGAAGCCGCATAATCCCCTCAGAAAATAGGGGGGGTGTCTCTAAGCCTAAGCCATTTTTGATGCTGGAAGGCAATCCCTTGACTCTCAGACCCGAAACTATTTGCCACCTGCCACCTAGGTGGCGCCACTCGACCGAAAAAAGGGGTGGTCTGCCTGCCACCTGGATAATCCACGTAGGGGGTAATTGCGACCGCAGACAACATGCTAATTAAAAGCTACTTTGCCAGCCGCATTAAAATACAACAAAGTACCGCAAAAATCATGCGTCCTTGTTGTTGTCAGCTTAGGGGGGTACTGACTCAGACACGACCCTGAAGTCGAAGCCTCAATGGCAACAATTTGCATTTTGCCAACCGAAGGGGGGGTGGCTCTTCATCAAAAAACTCTAGAAACCCTGGGGAAAGGGGGGGTGCCACACACAGCAGACAGTCGGGAAGGGGGGCTCTTGTATACAAAGCACAAAAAAAAAAATAAAAAAAACTTGGCAACTGTCTGTGGCATCATTAGGAATTGTCTTGTTGTGGCTTTGATTTTGAAGCTCGGGACTTGCTGGTCCTTCAAGGGGGTGTCCTGGGGGATTTAATTGCCAATTTCCAATGGAAACCCCCCTTGAGAGGGAAACTTTAAAAATAAAAATAAGGGGGAGGGATATGGTTAAGAAAAAAAAATAAAAAATAAATAAAAAGGGTTAACTTGGCGGAACTAGAATTCAAAAATGTTGGGAAACTTTTCGTTTATTTTGAGGACAACACATAAAAGGACCTCCGGTAAAGGAGGCCACTAACAAAAAAAGGGGGGGGGGCTAGTGGCAGGGACAGGAACTGGCAGGATCATCGGACTTGGCGGAAAAGTTGAAACTGCAAGTGGCAAGTGCAAGGAAGTTTTCATTTCGCTTAAAAGGATTCCCAGCATTAAGTTCCCACCACCACCATGCTTGATGGTGTCCCCCCTCAGTCGCTGGCCTCTTTCTTTGTAGCAACTTTAAGTGGGTTAAGTGCGAGTGAGGGGGGTAGCCATTTCTGTGGCTATTACTTCTTCTTCTTTCACTTCTCACTGTCGAATTCACGCTGGTCGCCAAATTATGACTTTTACACAAAAAAAGGGGGGGTCTTCACTCTTTTCCCATAGATGTCACTAAAAAACGGGAAATATTTGCATAATTTTTGGGGTGGGAGGGTAGGGGAGGATGTAGCTATACAGAAAAAGGGGGTGGTTTCATTATTAGCTTAGGGCTCAACAGTAATTAGATCGCTGGAAAGGGCAATGGGATTGGGGATTATTCTACTTAAGGGATTTCCTCATAAACATCCTTTATAGAATCTGTCGTAGGAGCTCCTAAAAATGTCTTCGATGAGCTCTCATACCTCCCTATGGGAACTCCCTTTGATGACTTCATACAGTGCCTTCATTCTTCCCATACAATACCTTCTTATAATATTATACCTCCCCATAGTCCTCTCTATAATAATCCCTTCTTGTAGATCCTTTTTATTCTTCCCTTTAAATTCCCTCTTATTATTTCCTCCTATTACCTCCTTCCTACAGTACCTCCTTCCTACAGTACCTCCTTTTTATAGTGCCTCCTTCTTGTAGTACCTCCCTCTAATACCTCCATAGAGAACTTCTTTATAGAACCTCTGTATAGTTCCTCCTCCTTCCTTATAAAATATCCCTAAAATAACTCTTATAAGTACCTCTTTATAAGCTTCTTTCTTTATTCTTTTCAAACCTCTTTTTAGAACCCTCATATAGAACCTCCCTAGAATACCTAGTACCTCATAAAACCTTATAATACCTAGTACCTAGTAATACCTAGTTCTTACAGTACCTCCCTAGTCCTTAAAGTACCTGTCTATACTACCTCCTTCCCTATAGTACCTTCTTAAAGTACCTCCCTAGAGTACCTCCCTAAAGTACATCCACCTCCCTCTAGCACCTCCCTCTAGAACCTCCCTCTAATACCTCCCTCTAGAACCTCCCTCTAATACCTCCCTCTAGAACCTCCCTCTAATACCTCCCAATAATACCTCCTTACACAATATCCTTTCAGAATATCCCTTCTTAAAAATTCCCCTAACACTACTCCCCTTTATAATAAACCCCTTTCAGAACCTCCATAAAATACCAAAAATCTTACAATATGTAGTCCCACTTTTAACCTACACCCTATAGACCTCCCTAGAGTACCTCCCCCTAATACCTTTTAATAAATACCCCCCTAAACCCACCCCCTTGTCTCCCCTCTCCAAAAGAAATCCCTTCCCCACAACATGAATCATTTATTCCGAAACCCCAACTTTGAAATGCAATTCGTCTGCAACTCTTCACTCGAGTTGTTGCTGTTGCTTAGCTGGCTTCCTGCTGCTGCTGCAGGAGCTGCAGGAGCTGCAGGTCCTTGCCAAGTCGTATCCTTAATACGTTTAGAAATAAGTATACAAGTCGACGTCCAAGTCGTGCCACTTGAGCGTTCAATGTTCCCAGTTCCCAGCTCCCAGCCTCCTTCCTCGCCAGCTCTGCTTGAGTGATTGAGGCTTTCAGCGAAAAGTCCTTTGAGAAAAAAGGACTCTCCCGGGCATGCTAATAGCAGTCAGTTATTTAAAATTCAATTAAAAGGTGTTTGATTTTGTTTTCTGCATAATGGCATGGATGTCCTGGCGGCATATCCCTGAAATATGTGTCCTTTATCATTCCATCAGCCAGAATCAGTCAAAGGACTGCCACAGCATTTTCACATTGCGGCAAATCAGCTTTTCCTTTTTCCATTTTCCATTTTCCATTCCGAAGGAGTGCTTCGATTGTCAACACTTTCTCAATCATTGCGATTTACTGTTGCAAGTGCAACAGGACGAGGCAAGGACGAGTCTAGACCCAGGCAGGAGCAGGGCCCTCAAGTCCACATTGTTGCACAGTGCCGGCTTTCACGAATTGATTGGCTCGGAAAGGAGCTCAAGTTTCGGGGAATTCCCAAAGGAATTTATTTTCTTTTTTTTTTTTTAATACCCTAACTGAGGGATATTATGGGTTAAAGGGGTTAAGGATATTTAGAGGGATATTAAGGGGTTAAGGGATTATATAGGAGGGTGAGGAACAGGGGCTTCTATGGGAAATTTTTGTTTAAAAAAATCTTAAAAAATAATGTCTCTAGATTTCAATGGGAATCGATAGTAAATCGATATACAAACCGATTAATGCCTTCCCCTATAAGATCGGATAAGAATCGAGAAAGATATAGACATTGGAAGGTGACTTTTATGGAAATCTGTGATTTTCCAAGGGGTAACATCAGAAAAATTTGAAAAAAATCCAAAAAATATTTCGTTTTGAGATTTTAATGAAAAATGAAAGAAAATCGATATACAAATCGATAATGGTATATCTTTCCAGAATCGGATGAGAAATGGCTGAGTTATAGCTGCCCAAGGGGGGGTCCTACCAGGAAAATTCAAAAGAAAAATTCTAAAAAATATTTTGTTGGGGATTTTGATAAAAATCGATAAATAATCGATAGACAAATCGATTAAGGTGAGTTGTTTGAGAATTTGAAGGGAATAGGTAGAGATATGGACATCGCTAGGCGACATAGGACATAGGACATGAGGATTTGTGGGGAGTCGATCCATAAATCGATCAAGGACATCCTTTCAAGGATAGGCTAAGAAATGTCCAAGTTGTGGAGGTCCAAAGGGCCAAGTCTAAGGGGGAAGTCTGCATTTTTTAGAGTTTTTCTCGGAAATCTTTGCATAAAAAATCGAAAAAAGATGTTATGTCTTGGGATTTCGATAAAAATCGATAGAAAATAGATAGAAAAACGATAGAAAAAATAAATAGAAAATCGATAGAAAAAATAGATAGAAAATAGTAAGAAAAAAGATAGAAAGTAGATAGGAAATTGATGGAAAAACGATAGAAAAATGGATAGAAAATCGATGGAAAAATCTATATAACATCGATAGAAAAACGATACAAAATCGATAGAAAATCGATAAATAAGACTATCGAAGATGACTTGCAAAAGAAAGAGAATACAAGTTCCCACTACCACCGCGAGTAGCCATTCACCTGTCGTGTCCTTTGTCGCCTTTGATGGATATGGGAGGAGATGCCATTGAGATGGAAATCGTTGTGATATCACAAATCAAATTAAAGGGTTAAGAAGGTCAAGGGTTAAGGGTTAAGAGGAGACTAGCTGCTGCTTCCGTTTTCAATTTTCTTCAAAAAAAAAAAAAAAAAAAAAGAAGCGAATGCAGATTGTAATTAAGGGAAGAAAGAGAGAGGCGGCTATGTTGCCATTTCACCTGAAATAGGAAGCTCTTGAAAGGATAACAGTTGGAGGGGGGAGGCGTAAGGAGGAGTGTCAAGGACAAAAAACAAAAAGGACAAACAAGGAGAATCGTGTCGAGTTGCCACTGTTGACTCGATTATAATGAATGGAATGGAATCTAATTAAAGAAGTTGAGTTGGAGATGCGAGGGGGGTAGGGGGTTGGCTCATCCTTTTCAGTCTTAACCCCACCCCACTCCACCCCCTCCTGTTGTGACCCTTAACCCTTAACCCCTTGCCTGTTGGCATCACAAACATCCTAATTACCAACTTTTTTGCTCAAGACTTTGCTTCTCATCGATGGTTAAGGGGGGAGGGCGGGGGAAGCCATTAGACAGGGGAGTAGGGAGAGGGGGAGGGTAAGAGGAGGGTCATGGTTCGGTGGGTCACTGGAGTGCTCCACTTTACATGTTTCGATGTCATCGCCGTGGCAGTCTCTCGTCTTCTCGACTAATTACGTTCTCAGCCCATGGACGGGCCCCGTCACCTAATGACCCAAAGCCCAAGGGGGAGGGTCAGGGGTGAGAGAGAGAGAGAGAGAGAGAGAGAGAGGGAAGGCCAAATCACCGGATAGAGAGGCAAGATGCGTGCCAGAAAGAGAAAGCCCACGCACTTTTTTTGGGCCTCGAATCAGGGGGGAGGGGGGGCCTCTAATGACCTTCATTACATTGAGTGGCGCCCCCTGTCGGCGACTCTTGTTGGGTCAAGCAAAGAAATAAGAAGAAGAAGAAGAAGAAAAAATAGAAATTAGAGGGGGCGTGGTCTAACCCACGCATGAACGCCTTTTTTGTATTAAAGGTTAAGGGGGGGTTGCCATCATTAATTTTTTTACTTGCAAGTCTTTTGTTTTAAGAAGTTTAATTAATAATTAGCTTAAATATTTAACATTATTTGAGTTTAAAAATAAAAAATAATTATTTCTTCTATTATTTCTGATATTTTTTATTAATCTCTCTCTCTCTCTCTCTTAAACTTCTATCTCTTTCAGCAACTTTTCAACTGAGGAAGGAGAAATCTTTAAATAAAAATTTAGGATATTAGGGGGTAAGTCATGCAAAGTTTTTAGATTAAATAATCGAAGTTATCCTTGTTCTGAAATGGGTTTGGAGGGGGGAGTCTATTTCTAGGACTTCTACTAGAACTACTACTAGGACTACTACTAGGACTACTCCTAGGACTACTCCTAGGACTACTACTAGGACTACTCCTAGGACTACTACTAGGACTACTACTAGGACTGCTACTAGGACTACTACTAGGACTACTACTAGGACTACTACTAGGACTACTACTAGGACTACTACTAGGACTACTACTAGTCCTTGTCCCACTCCTCCCTTCACCTCCATGTATGACTCTCAGTCTCCTCAAGTCCTCCATCGAAGAGCAGGAGCTACTCCCTTGAAAAATCCCTCCAAAGACCTTGCCCAAAGTGTCCTTAAACCAACCATCCTCTAACCTGCCCTCTACCCCCTCAGGCCTAGTTCAAGTCCTTGCAGCAGACAACATTAGCGCTGGTCCCTGCTTCTTCTCCTTTTTTTTTTTTTTCTTGTAGCACATATCCTTTGAGTCCTTGCTCTCTCGTCAGCCAGCTGGCCCTTTGATTTCCGCCTCAATTGCCCGGCAATGCGAATGCAAATGCCGAACCGCATGCCATTGCTCATACGTGGCTAGTGGCTTCAAGTCCTTATCCTTATTTATCCTTTTGAAATATTCATGGACTCGGCCAGGACTCGGGCAGTGAGGACTCGGGCACTCAACACTGCCGTAGGTGCGCCAGCAGGTGCCGGGCAGGTGAGTGGGTGGCCTCCGTTTCCTGCCTCCCGAATTCCTTCCTGCAGGACCTCCATCGCCTTTCAATTAAAAATTGTTTTTCTCTACATTTGAGTTGATTGATTTTTAATTGATTTCAATTAAGCCATTCCAGGACCTAGCCAGGACCCCCAGCCAGGACCTCTTCGGGACAGAAGCTTTCCAGACATGATCCTGCGGGAGAGGACCTGAGAGCAAAGTATTTTATTCTGTGGCTTGCTTTTATTTTTATTTTTTTTTTTTAATATTTTATGGATATCCTGGAGATATCCTTTAGGGTATCCTGTCATCTGTCCTATTTTTGTTCGAAGGACTCTACCGCATAGCTTATTTATTATTGACAGGCACTCGTATGTCCTCCCCCCTACCCCCTGGACTGCCAGGACACCCACAGGATGCAAATTGCATGAGCGGTGTCTGCGGCTTTTGTGGCTCGACTCGTAAATTTTTAACAAGGATCCTTTTTTTTTTTTTTTTGGCATTTGAATAAAAAAAAAAAAAAAACAAATTAGAAACTAAAGTGGAAGGTTGTTAAGTGAATTTTAATTCGCCATTAACACAGGGGAGGGGGTAAAGGATATAAGGACATATCCTGCCACCACCGGATGCAACAACAAAAAAAAGGGTTGAAAACAAAAGGCGACAAAAGTAAACTTGCGACAAAGTTTTTTGGGGGGGAGTTTGGGGAGAAGGAGGGGGAGATGGCAACAGCCTGGCTTTTCCAGCCAGGACTCCCAGGAGAAGGGAGGGGGAGGGGGAAAGGGATGATATATTAGCAACAAGCTGCCAGAAATTAAAGTCAAAAGGTGCCTCATAGCCTCAAAGTCGCTTCAAGTGAGCCGTACACTACGCGGCAGCACCCTTAGGGATAAAAGGGAATTAATAAGTCCCGGGGAATTAATTGTGCCTATGGGCCAGTGTCCTGTATCCTTGTATCCTTGTTACCTGTTGGATTTATGGCCAAAGCTGTCAATATGTGCAGCCCCCCCTTGTTTTTTTTGCAGCCGCCCCTGGCTGGTTCCAACCTGTCTGTTCTTGTTCTCCCAACAAAGCTTCTGTTTTTGTTCTCTCTCTCTCTGTCTCTCTCCTTTTTTTTTCTACTTTTCTGTCCTTTTCTTCTTTTTTTTTTTTTCTCCTTTTCCCTTTCCTTCGTGTGTGTGAGCCTTGAATTATGACAGAGCAGGAAAAAACATGAAGGGACAAGCAGGGACAAGCAGGGACAAGCAGGGACTGGCAGGGCAGACATGCTGAGACATGGAGGGGGAAGCCAGCCAGCATGGTCCTTGGAAGTTATGGTCTACACATGTTGCTGTCTAATGTTGTTGTTGTTTTTGTTGTTGTTGTTTTTGTTGTTGTTGTTGTTGTTTGTTGTTGTTTTTGTTGTTGCTGGAATGTGTAAGTAAGAAAATTGTTTTCGAAATGGCTAACAAGCTATTAGCAAACAAACAAAGGCAAAATGATGATGGGGGAGGGACTGCCTCCAGGACTCGTAAGTGGGTGTGGCCAGAGCGACATTTAAGCGATTCATGCTGCCTGCCTGCAAGGATTCTCCTTTGGCCATCAATCAGGAATGGCAAAGGCTCGGCTTTCTCTTCAAAAAAAAAAAATAAAAAAAATAAATCATATGATTTATGAAAGGATCTATCGAATGCAAGGTCCTGGAATCAATTCAAGGAGCAAAAAAGAATGCCACAATGATGATGATCTCATAAATTCACAAAAAAGGAGAGAAAAAGGGGGTAACAATATTTATATTTTCAATTAAATCTGCGAGGGAAGGCAGGAAAGGTTTTTGATTTCAATTTATTGAAAAAAAAGGGGGGGTTTTGGAGGGAAGAGGCTTAAAGGATATGCAGGATATACATATAGAGGATATATGTTTCAGAAGAATATTAATTAAAAAAAATATATAAAAAATATTAAATAAATATGAAAAAATATGGAAAAATGTAAAAAAAACTAAAAAGACCTGACCGGAGTCGAACCCAGAGATCCTCTTATGCTTTGTGGCCTCTATGAGCCACAATTTGTGCCTTGAAAGAGGGCGTGGCAGGCAAACAAGTGACAACCTGAATTATTTCGACACCTTGTCCTAAAAAAAGGAGAGAGACAGAGACAGAGAGAGAGAGAGGGAGACAAAGAGAGAGATAGCACCTGGTCTAAAGGTAAAAAAAAAGGAGGCTTTCCTTTCCCTTCCTTCCTTTTTTTTTAGGCAACTCCCAGACATCAGGCATCAGACATGGCAACATATTGTGCCATGTTGCATGCAACAGAGGGGGGGATAGACAAAGAGACAGACAGAAGGACACGCTCTGGGAAATTGTCGAGGCAGGGAAAAGATTCCAACTGCCAGTCAGCCAGGCAGCCTCTCTCCCCCTCTGTCAGTCTCGTGTCTACGCCCTCCCCTTCCCAGTCTGGTCACACTACGTGCCAGGATAAAGAACAAGAAGAAGAGGGGTAGGAGGAGGCAGGGAAGGGGAGGACATGGTTGGGGAAGGACTCTGCCCCAGTCGCGGGCTCTGCTGCAAATTGCCAGTTAAAATTTTGCTGACATGTCAGCAGCAAACGTCAAACGCACCAGGGGACTAAGGGGGACTCGCAGGACGAGATGGAGGGGGCAGGGGGCAGGGGGCTTAGGCCCGATAGAGGCGGCAGTAGGCATAAAGAAAGAGATGCCAGATGGACAAAAAACAAAAAAAGGGAGAGACTCACTCGATGGGGACAAGTGTCAAGTGGAGTTTAACGAGATTTGTTTCCATTTTGTTGGGCCCGACGCGGTGGGGCGATTGTTCGATGACATTTCGATGACATTTGGGTTAGCGATCGGGCATTGTCTATCGATAGGCGAATAATAAGAGCAATTAGGAATAAAGGTAGAGCTTTTCAGAGCTTGAGAAGGGGAATTAATTGGCAAAATCAATAGACTTATCGATTAATTATCGATAAATGAAAAACATAGCAAATCCAGTCACTAAATTGCTTTTCCAAGCTTAAGTTATGAAGTTTAAGAATTATAAAGATAAGTCAGTTTATTGATTGATAGTTATCGATAACCCATTGATAACCCATTTCGATAACCATAGGGTTATCGATGGGGTATTGTCTATCGATAAGTGAAGAATAAGAGCAATTAGGAATGAGGAAAGGCCCTTTCAGAGCTTAGTTGGGCTTGAGAATGGGGAATTAAAAGGCTAAGTCAATAGGCTTGTCGATAAATTATCGATTAATTATCGATAAATGTAAAACATGCCAAAAAACGTCACTAAATAGCTTTTCCAAGCTTACTTCAGTTAAGAAATGTTAAGAATTATAAAAAAAGAGACTATTGATGGATGGTTATCGATTTTAATCGATTTCAATCGATTTTAATCGATTAGTGAGGAGAAGGAGGATATCTGAGCAATTAGGCAGCCAAATCGATTCGAAAAGCTCAGTCAAGTGGCAAGGCAGCCCCCTTTAAGGGGGGTAACTATTAAATATATTTATAAATCGCGACAAATTGGTCGATTGGGTAGCCAGGGCCAAGAAGCGACCTTCGATTCAATGGCCAAATATTGGCTGAGAGCCAAGGCAGCTAAGTAGAAGCCACAAATTGAAAGACAAATACAAGCACTGGGCTACTACTCCCTCTACCGAGTCAGTCAGTCAGTCAATCAGTCAGTCAATCAGTCAGTCAGTCAAGGACAGTGTTTAATAAGCTATGAGCGTGTCGAACGTTGAAAAAAAAAATAAAAAAAAAATAAAACTTGAAACGAAACTGCATTCCAATGTGGGTGAACCCAAAACGATGATGAAGATAATGGTGATGATGAGGCAGATTGTGGAGGAGATGGTGGCCCCCACTTGAACAGAGACCCAGCGCCAAAGCTAGCTCTTTAAAAATTCAAAACTCAACACTAAACAAATATTAAAAATAAATAAAAAAATAAAAGTGTGTTGAAATGTCATTGAAGTGTCAGTTGAAGGAGGGAGGTGGGAGGGATGCCTGCGTCTCTGATTGCTGCCAGCTCTCTAAGCTGCTCCAACTAGAAGCACCTGAAGCTGTCAGAAGGACAACTAATTATCCCAAATCTCCAGAGATAATTCCACGCCAACATGCTGCCTGTCTACGGCTGAGATTCCGACTTTGATTTCAAGTCCAATTGCCGATTGTCAACCCTCGTCGTGGTCGGGCTGAGCAGAGACCTCTCCCAGGACGACACCAGGACACCCTCTTCCAGCAGTAGCTTTGTTTTTATTGTCGCCTGTCGCCTCGCTATTGATGCATTGATAAATGATGTTGCCGCCACCCGACGCTAATTTTGTGTGACAAACAGTAACATGTCAATCCCCCCTCGCTCTACCCACCAGTTCGCGTCCTTGCTGGATGTCCTTGAGGGGCGAATGCCTGGTTGGGCGATGGCAGTTGTACCCTTTGTTTGTGGAGGTTTAGTTTCTTTGGTGGCAGTTTAGTTTGTAGTTTAGGAGGGTAGCTTAGTGTCCGTGTGTCCGCTTGTCCGCCTGTCCGCCAAGCACTTCAACTTTTTTGCTCTTGACCTTAAAGTTTCAAGTCTTAATGGCTTTTATTATGTTATATAGGCCATCTATAGATTATCCTTCAAATGAAATTGAAGGATATAGGCCATTCCCATCACAAAAACCTTGTCTTGTCCGCTTGTCCGCCTGTCCGCGAAGTATTTTTGCTTTAATCTTCAAGTCTTAGGGCCTTTTTTTATATTATTCTGTCTCTGGCTTAGCTATGGCTTAATTTTTAATCAAATCTTTGGATAGAAACCAGTTCCAGTAATAGAAACACCTTCTTGTCCGTCTGTCCGCGTGTCCGCCAAATATTTATGCTTTTTTTTGCTTTAAAACTTCTAGTTTTTGGCTGTTAAGTCTGTGAATACTTTATATTATCAATCTATAGATCATCTTTCGAGTCAAATGCCAGGATATAGTCTGTTCCTGTCTCAGATGTCACCTTGTCCGCTTGTCCGTGTGTCCGCGGAGAGTTTAAGCTTGAATCCTCAACTCTTTAAGCCTAAAAGTCTATTTTTTGTTATTTTTTTAATCTATGGATTCTCTTTTAAGCCAAAACCCAGTTTTAAGACTAGTTTCTGCCACAAATATCACATTGTCCGCCTGTCCGCTTGTCCGCCTGTCCGCTTGTCCGCTTGTCCGCCTGTCCGCCTGTCCGCCAAATACCTAAAACCTTAATCCTTCAGCCTCTTGGCCTCAAAAACTATTTTTTTTTTGACACAAAACGAAAAGCCAGGGTATAGCCAGATCCTAATAGTCCTTCCACGCACTTAATGTCCGCTCGTCATGCAATGTCCTCGGAAACGGCAGGAAGCAGGACATAGGAAGCAGGAAGTGCCTTAAAGGACACCATTTCAGAAGCCCCCTGACCGCCTCCACGGTCACTCGAAGCAAGCGGAGCACGTGGCAATTATAACTCTATTAGGGACACCGCCAGGACCCCCACATCCTGCCCAAGGACACGCAACAAGGAGCCACTATGAGAGGGTCTCCACTTTAATGGAAAGAGGATGGCACTGGGAATTTTTGGATCGACTTGCTCGGCTCGGCTCGGTGGGCTCTACTGGTCGTAGTCCTGCAGGGGGGGCGTGGCTGTGCGGCGCAAGTGGCCCGCCCGGAAGAGGTCCTGCAGCATGGCCAGGACCTGCATGTGCTGGTGCAGCTCCTCGGGCATCCCGGCCTCGTCCAGGTCGGGCGGGACGTGGACGTACCTGGCCAGATAGCGGATGTGCTCCCGTATCGACTTGTGCCAGGAGGACTGCTCCAGGGGATCGAACGGCCGACGCGACACCTCCGGCAGGGGGGCGGGCACCAGGGCCAGGTGGCGGTTGCCACTACTGCTGCTCCCGTTGCCCCCCCGGGCCGCCGCCACTCCTCCGCGCCCGGGAAGGCGCAGCAGACGCCGCACGGGGCCCAGCACGACGCCCAGCAGGAGCAGCAGCAGGGATACTCCCAGGCAGACGATGGACACCAGGATCACCGACATCTCTTCGCGGCAACTGCAACTGCGACAAGGACGAAAAGGACCAACGAGGTGTAGTCTGTTTGTGATTTTTTTTTTTTTTTGTGGATTTTTTGGTGGGGGAGACCCGGAACGGAAATGTTTGGAATTTCTGATGTGGATTTATGATTTTGTGTGTCTGGGCTGGGGGTGAGTTCCAGGAAACGTCACAAGGTGGAAAGGCTACTGGGATTGGGTATGGGGGTGAGAGAGCGAGGGAGCTGAGGTGGGGCTGGGAAGTGGAGAGGGTCTGGGGGTGCTCTGAGATGGTCTAAGGGAGGTGGAGCCAAGATAGAGCTGGGATCAAGTGGGGTCTAAGGGTCTCTGAGGTGATATAAGCGAAGTAGAGCCTCCGGGAAGGACTTCCCAGTCAAGTTAAGTCAAGATAGAGCTTGGATCAAGGGTTTCTAATGGGTTTCTAACATGATCTATGGGAGGTAGAGCCTCTATGAAGTACTTCCAAGTCTATGGAGCTTGGAGCACGGGAGGTCTATGGGTCTCTGAGGTGATCTAAGGGAGGAAGAGCCTCCAGGAAGGACTACCCGGGGTTTAGAGCTTGGATCAAGTGAGGTCTAGGGGTCTCTAAGATGGTCGATGGGAGGTAGAGCCTCTGTAGAGCCAAGATAGAGCTTGGAGCAAGGGAGGTCTAAGGGTCTCTGAGGTGATCTAAGGGAGGAAGAGCCTCCAGGAAGGACTCCCTAGTCCATAGAGCCAAGAAAGAGCTGGGAGCTATGGGTCTCTAGCATGATCTTTGGCCAGTAACCCCCCCCAGTCCACAGTCCACAGTCCAAGCCCCTCCAAACCCACCTCTAATGGCTGTGGAAGCCACCCACTCATCCGCGAAATGTGCGCTCGGCAATTATCTTGGCCAGAGCTCCATAATGGCCCAAACCCGATGATGATCAGAGAGACTATAGCCACCCGATTATATATATTTATTTTGAAACGATCCGGAAGTGGCGGGGCCAGAGGGCTGATGGGTTTCACGGCTAGTTGGCTGGCTTTCCGCTAGAGTGGGCCTTCGGATCGGAGGATGGGACTCAGCCAGAGTCTAAAAATAGTTTTCTATTTTTTTCTAATTGCGTTAACTCGTCGCTGAGTTTTAGGCAAAAAGGCAATCAATCTTGATGAATAAATGAGTGATTGATAAGCCAGAGGCGGTGTGTGGGATGATGACATCACCAGAGACCAAGGCCCGGAGACTGGGCTCTGAAGAGTTGCGAAGAATTGAGGCAGGAAATGGAGAGAAAGAGGCATAGAGGAGAGTTGGAGTCAAGTCTCAGTGTAGCTTGGAGGTTCTTGAACTCGCTGCTTAGCCGGAAGTGGCAGGCACTGGTGACTCACTCTGCTCGCTGGCGTATCTGATGGATAAGCAGATACACTCGCAGCTACACTCGCAGCAGCCTCCAGGTGTCGTCGGTGCCTGGAAAGAGTCAGTTTCCAGTTTCTGACGCCATAGGCTGGGGCTAATGCCCCACCCACTCCCCATTGGCTAGGAGGGGCCTCCCCCCCCCCGTTCTGTCATAAATTCATTTTCGAAGGCGCCGCCGCCGCCCACGCTTGAGTTGGAGGAAGGGGGGGAACTCACTCACGCAGGCATTTAAATGTCAGAAGAAGAAAAAACTATTTATAATTTCACACCTCGATGTGATTTACGAGAAGGGGCGCCGAGAAGGGGGTGGGTGGCTGTCAATGGGCCTGAAAATGATTCATTTTTGTGTCGGAAATTAGGGGGTGGCTGGCTAGGTCTTAAAAATATATTTAGTTTTGGGAAAAAAAGGAGAGGGAGGAGGAGGGGGAGAGGGAGAGGCAAGCAAGGACAAGCAGGAACTAGCAAGGACCTAGTCGATCCTTTTTATAAATAAATATTTCCGAGAAGAGTGACTCCTGATGGAGTTATCTTCTCTATTGGTTTACCTCAAAGGGTTACCCCCTAGCCTCCACCCTCCCCCCCTTCCCCAGGATTCCTGGCCAAGGACTAAAGACCTAAAGAGCCTCTCCTCCACATCCTTGGCTTTGTCTGAAAATGAAAATGGAATTAAGAGAGCTGGCAGGAGAACAACTGCATCCATATATGCTTAAGGGGGGGAAGTCGTAAAAAAAGAAAAAAAAAAAAATAATAATAAAAATAATAATAAAAGAGAGACCTGGCATGCAGTTACCCCCTTTTTTTCTGTCTTCCCTCTCTTTCTCTCTAGTCTCTACCCATCTCTTTCTCTCTTATATCTCCCCCTCTCTTTCTCTTTTGAAGTTTCTTTCTTGAATTATTCCGCTTTTTTGTCAAAAATAATTCATAAAATGTATTACCCCCTAGGATAGCTATCTCTGCCTCTCTCTTCCAACATACTGCCATCTCTCTCCCTCTTATATCGCCCTCTCTTTCTTTTCAAGGATCAAAGCATGTTTCCTTCTCAAACTCCTAATTCTAACCTCAAATTCTCTTTTTGAGGTTAAGTCTGAAGTGAGGTTAAGGCCGAAGTAAGGTTAAGTCCGACTAATTCCAGTCTTAGAGAGAAAGAGAAAGAGACAGAGACAGAAATCAAAGGATAATGAAGCATATGGCTGGCAACAGATTATCTTTCTCTTTCGCTCGCCCCTCTGCATGTCCCATCTTGTTCCATCCTGTCCGCTTTGTCCGCTTCTGTCCGCTTCTGTCCGCCTCTGTCCGTCAACGAATGTGTTTTGAATTATTGCGCCGAAAATTGGAAAAAGGATAGCAGTCGTCCTCCCTGCCTGCACTCTCGAGAGAAAAAAGATGGCAAAACAAAAGGATATTGTGACAAGGATTTATGAGTGTGTCCTGCCGACAGAGGCGGAGGCAGAGGCAGCGACAGAGACCATTGTCCTTTCAGGGTTGATTTGGGAGAACAAAGGACATGG
Source organism: Drosophila monieri (assembly GCA_035047585.1). Classification (NCBI taxonomy): domain Eukaryota; kingdom Metazoa; phylum Arthropoda; class Insecta; order Diptera; family Drosophilidae; genus Drosophila; species Drosophila monieri. Next base: position 5,347,271 of record JAWNPJ010000067.1, read on the forward strand.
CAGAGGGGGTCGTGTCAAAGTGCAATTATTGCTCATTGCATGGCAGCAGGTCCTTGGAATTATGCCATGAAATCAGCTGCGATTTATGGCCTTCAATCTGCCCTGGCAGGACACTCTCACTCTGCCTATGTCCTTCGCAGGACCCTCGCAAAAGTTTCTCAACTGCGAAATCGGATCTTGGCAGCCAATTAGATGGGGATTAGGTTACCTTTTTCCTCTCTCACACCTCTCACACCTTTTTCCAAGGACCTTAGTCCTTGCTCCTTGGTCCTGCGTGAAAAAAGAAAGAGTCCTGGAGAAAAAGTAGCCTCTTTTGGCCAACAAACTTTTGGAATTTGACTAATTTATTTAATGGCTTTGGTTATAAGCAGGACATGCTAACCATGCTACCCCCTGCTAGCTACCACTCCCTTTTAGTCCTTGCCAGGACGATCTTTAGCGGCCATTGAGCCAAGAATAATGGCCCGAATCTGCTGCAAAAAGTTTTATTGCAATTGCCAAATTAATTTGCCAGCCAGGAAAGTTTGAGCCGGAAAAAGGGGGGGTGGTGGTAGCACTCCACAAATGTGCGTTCATTAATTTAATTTTTCATTAAAGCAAGCCCTACCCCCCTCAAGGGGGCAGGCCAATGAAAAGTGTCATAAGACTGCCCAGAAAAAAAACAAAAAAATATTTATTTCTGACCATAAACAAAGGGGGGGACTACAAGGGGGGCTCCAGGGGGGATTACGAAAAGGTATCACCTTTTATTTTAATATTTTTTGGGGGTCATTAAAAAACATTTCACAGCAGCCGTCAACGGTAGGGGGGCTTCAGCTTCGATTGCGAGACTTATTTTACGATGAAAGGATTTTTTTATGGAAAGAAATCAATGAAAAAGGGGGTACTCTTGTATTTCAGTTGGTAGATGAGATTGGTGAGGCAATAATTCATATTTTTTAAAGGTTTTAATTAAAAAAGGGATTATATTTTATAAAAATTTATGATTCTAGACTACTTCTAGTTTAAAAAAAAGGAGTTAAAAGAGGGTTTCTTACTTAAAAAATAAAATAAAAGAGAAAATCTTCTAAAAAAAAGAGAAACTTTAAAGGAAAGAAATGAGTTTTAACTTTAGAGAAGTCTTGTATTTCAGTTAATAGATGAGTTTAGGGAGGGAATATTCAATATTTTTTAAATTAAAAAATTAAAAATTAATTTTTAATATAAAAGGCTCTAAATGATATGAAATGTTATAAAAATATATGATTCTAGACTACTTTTTATATAAAAATCGTTTAAAATTGTTAAAAAAAGGAGTTAAAAGAGGGTTTCTTACTTAAAAAAATAAAATAAATGAAACAATTTCTTAAAAAAAAACCTTTAAACAATAAAAAATGAGTTTTTTTAAAGGAAAACTTCAATGAACTCCAAAGAACTCTTGCACTTCAGTTCACAGATAAGTTTGAAAGATAAAAATCAAACATTTTTTTAATTTTCTGACCATTGTACCCCCTTTATGGTATGATGATAAAAGACTCTTTCTATAAGAATTCATAAAAAAGAGTATCTCCCGCTTCTTCAAGAAAAAAAAAGACAAAAAAGTGCCAGAAAATAGCGTCAAACAATTAGGGCTAAACGCTTTTATAACAAAAACACTTGTGGGCGGAAACGATATATAAAAAATATATTTTTTTTTTTTAACTTTTTTGGGCCTCTGGTCAGGTGGTGGAGGGCCGGGGAGGTGGGCGAGAAAATGAGGGACCCTCGAGGGCAGAGTGGACCGGTTCCTCAGATTAATGACACAGCGCAATTTTTACGATTGTTTTGTCCAAAGTTTTGTTTTCTTTGAAGGGGGGGAGTGATGGAGTGATGGAGTGAGTGAGGTTAGGTAAGGTAGAAGGACGTGCTTTTGTTTTCTTCAGCCCGCGGAAAATTTCTCCATGCCCCCTTCCAGTAGTACCTCCAGCATAGAGGTGCCATCATGCCCCCAACTCCCAAAAAAATTTATGAAATTTCACCTTTCGGCCAAGCAATTTGTTCCATTTACATTCTTTATTAGCCGCCGCAGTTCCCCTTGGCTGGTATGGTATCCTTTAGGTATCCGGTTGCCAAAGGGCCTCCCTAGCTCTGCCCGGGCAGTTCTTTGAAAGGAATTTTCTTTCTCTTTTTGGTGCTGGAGGGTGGAGTGGAGGGGAAATACAAGAAAACACGGAAACGGAACAAAGTTTTCCAGGCTTTGTGTTCTGGTGAGGAAAAAGGGGGGGCAGCAACATAAATATATGCAAAGTTTGACAATCTTTGGATGATGATTCCTTGTTCCAGGGACTAGGGGGGGGTAGGTGCTCTCAAATAATTGCATTTTCTGAAGTAATTTCTCCAACAATTTCGATGAATCTTTAAGGGTTTAATGATTATGATGTCCTCATCCAAAGAAAGACATTTTTTTGAAGATAAAAATTGGTTACCCCCCAAATTGGATGATGATTCCTTGTTCCAGGGACTAGGGGGGTAGGTGCTCTCAAATAATTGCATTTTCAGAAGTAATTTCTCCAACAATTTCGACGAAACTCTAGGGGTTTATTGGTTATGATGTCCTCATCCAAAGAAAGACATTTTGTTGGAGATAAAATTTGGTTACCCCCTTTTTTGTTTTGCAAAAAAAATAGACATGGGAATTTAATAAATTCATCATCTTTCATTTAGTCTGTTACAGTGCCACAAAAAGAGGCAAGTCTAAGAGGAGGGAGAGGGTCTGGGGGATGAAGATGCTACTGCCCAGAAGAAGTTGCATAAAAAAGGCAGAAAAAGGGGGGAAAAAAAAGTAAAATCGTGACTGTCATTTCAACGAAGCAAAGTTATTTTTCATGACAAAGCAGCCAAAGAGGCAGAGGCGGAGCGGGAGTCTGTTAAGGGGGGAGGGAGAGTCTGTATTTGGTAAGGAGGCATTCCAGCGTTAAAATACCTTTTACTGCCACATTACCAGGCACCAAGAAAAGCCAAAAAAAAAAATAAAAGAGAGAAAAAAGAAAAACTCATCCTCCTTTTTGGACCAAAAACTGCAGTCTGCGTTTTTCATGAAATTATTACGACTTTGGAAATGGGGTCGTACGAAATGTCGTTACGTTGGCGGGAACAAAGTTTAAGGCCCGCTTAGCTAAGACTCCTCCGGAGACTGCCCCCCGGAGACGATGAGCTCCCCCCCTACCATTTTCGGTTTATTGAAAGTGCGGGAAATGTTTGAAAGTTGAAGTTGAAAGAGTTACTTTTCAGATAAACTATTTCGTTTTTATAGATTTTATGGCATTTCTTCCAATTAAGATTAGGGGGGGAGTCTGTAAAAAAAAGAATCTTAAAAAGGGAGAGAAATAAAGAAAGTAAAGTTGAAGAGATATTCCCACATTAGTGTTTTAATTTTTGGTTAAAGTTTAATTATAGATTATAGTCTGAGAAGAATTCTTGTAGAGATTCTTTGAAGATTTGCTTTCTGTCTTCTAAATCTTTCCGAAAAGCGAAATATTCTAACGTCTTGGCTTCGATCGACTGACTGAGTGACCCACTTGATCTGGTTTCGAATCTCTGAAGACTAAAGTCTGTCTAGACAGAAGACAGTCTTCTTGGCCATCTCTCTTTCTCCTAAAAAAAAAAAAAAAAAAGAAGGCATTAAAAGGCCATAAAAAGGCGTACCTGATACTCTATATATAGAAGTAGAGTCGCTGCTTTCTCGACTCCAATAAGCGTGAAATAATTGACATTTAAGCGAGGCTTCCACTTTCTGTCTGACCAAAACAAAAAAGGGGGGGTAGTCATCGAATGAAAACCCCCTCCCCCCCCCTCATACTTTGTAGGCCACGACAGCCATGGAGCTGAAGAATCATGACAGATGACCGCACGTACATTTCCAGCTACAAGATACTTGTGTATCTGTGAGATACTCTGAAAAAGGGGGAGAAGGTCTTTCAAAAAAAAAAAAAAAAAAAAATTAAAATTTTAGAGACAAGTCTCTCTCTCTCTCTCTCAGCCACCTCCTTTGATTTAATCTTTAGGGGGGGTAGCTATTTATTTCTGTGAAATAATTCTCCAATTTGCATTTTTTTTTTTTCGTTTCAGAAGCCAGCCAGGAGGAGGTCCACAGCGTCCACATGTCGGCAGCTTAAATGGTGAGTGCCGGCAGGCGAGATGCCTTTTCAGGACGCAGCTGGGGGTATTAGAGGGAGGACCACAGCCATCCACCCCCTCGGCCCAGGGGCAGCTGGTCAGAGGGCTCTCCAGATTGCAAATCCATCAGCTGGATGGCCAGATTGATGCTATTATGGCTTCAATCATTCAATCAATCAGGAAGCTTAAATTTTTGAAGCAAAAAAGAGTCAGACTCTACTTGGGCATTCCACTAACTTATTCTATTGGAAGTTGGGAGTTCCATCTTTAACCCATTAGGCCCCACTGCCCTGCCACTAAGTGGTGGAGCCACCGACTGGCCTCCCCCCTCACCCCTCACCAAATATTGCCACAAGCTGGCCAGAGGCAAAGGAAACTGTGCAATTATTTGCCCAACTAATAATTCACTTTAGTGTCTCGTTGAGAGCAAATATTGGTTGCGAAATGTCCAAGGCAAGAGGCTATTGGGAAGGGAGATATATCTAAAGATATATCCAACAGATACAGATACAGATACAGATATATCCAACAGATACAGTACCCACCTCTCTCTACAAAAATGTCAACCAACTGCCGCCACTACTAAGCTTCTTTGCTTCCCAACTGCTCTTTATAATGTTTCTTATTTTTTTTTATTTTTTATTTTTTATTTAGTTTTTTATTTATTTCTTATGGCCGCCTCTTAGCCGACAAACGGCCTTGGACCCAGCCACCCGACGGATTCCCACAATGAGTCGAACAATTTGTTGGCAGCGAGTGGCAGTGGCAGCGCCTCTGCCTTTGTTTGCTTCGCCAGACTGGCGGGCTAATTGTCGGCGATGGGGCTGCTTTTTTGGCCAACAAGAGCTGAAGAGCTGTCTTCCCTCTTTCCCCACCTCCCCCCCACACTCCCTCCTCCCAAACACTTTCAGTTGGGGCACCCTGTTGTCATCCAACCAAGGCACTGAATGGGGAAATTTATAAAAAATTTATCAACAAAATATTTCGATTCAAGATTTTGATGAAAAGTTTGAGAAAATCGAACTTCCAAAGAATAAAGGTATTTCTCTAGAGGATTGGATAAAAATTGTCCAAGTTGGGCACTCTCAAGGGGTTCATATAGGGAAATTCCTCATTTTGATGGGGGAAATTTTGAAAAAAAATTTCAAAAATATTTCGTCTCTGGATTTTGATGGAAATTAATGGGAAATCGATATACAAATCGATTAAGGTATTCCCCTCGAGGATCGAATAAAAATTGCCCAAGTTAGGGACTTTTGAAGGCCTCATATAGGAAATCGTAGAATTTTTTAAGGGGTACTATTAGGAAAATTTTTAAAAAATCTGAAAAATATTTTTTTCTTAGATTTTGATGAGGAATTGTAGTAAATCGATATACAAATCGATTCGTGTATTCCCTTCAAGAATCTGATGAGAAATGGCCAAGATATAGCCTTTCCAGTGGGCCCTATTCCGAAATCCCACTTTTCAAAGGGGTTAGCCTACCAAAAATTTGAAAAAAAAATGTTAAAAATATTTATTTCTCAGATTTTGATGAAAATTGACAGGAAATCGATTGACAAATCGATTACTATAAACCCTTTAAAGATCGGATAAGAAATGTCAGAGATATAGACATCCAAACTTTTAAGGGGTACCTACATAAAAATTAAAAAAAAAAAAAAAAAATAATTAGAAACGAAAATGTTATCAGATTTTGATAAGAACTATTAGAAAATCGATAAACAAATCGATTAATAGCCTTCCCAGTGGGCCATATGCCGTAAACCCACTTTTTGAAGGGATTTCCCCAGGAAATTTTTGAAAAAAAAATCTTAAAAATATTTAATTATTAGATTTCGATGAGTTTGGATGGAAAATCGATAAAGTTATCGATAACAATCTACCCGAGCCTCACTGGATAGCCCAGTACCAGTCCACAAGTGGAGTCTCAGCTCCCCATTTTGGAATTTCCCAACTCGGAGAGCCCCATAAGTCCCATAACTTTCGAGCCAAAGTGCTCCACTTGAGTCCAAAAATGCATTTCCAATCGACTCCCGGCTGTCATTCACCTTCAAAGCCATTCCAATGGCTTGTAGCATTAACTGAAGCGGAAAAACCAGTAATTAAATGTCAAACAGCCTGCCTCTTGCCCCACTACTTGCCACACTACTTGCCACACTACTTGCCTCACTCCTAACCAGTGGGGGGATAATTTGTAATTGAAACTTTCATTTTTTATTTGTTTTTTCATTTAAAATTAAGACTTTCTGGCACTTGCCACAAAATGTGGCAAGAAAGGGGAGGAGAGTGTCTTAAGAGAAGGCTAGAAGTGCTTGGAAAAAGAGCTTTAAACTTCTCTAAATAAATATTTAAAATTAGAATTAATAAATTATTGAATTAAAATTAAAATTAAAAATAAAATAAAAAATAAAATGCAAGTCAGGAAAGCCAAACAAAGCCCTTCTCCCAGCTAGCTTCCCACGTTTGTCTTTCGATTTCTCGATAATCTCCCCATCTCTTTCTCTAGCTATATCCCTATCTCTTTCTATTGCCCACTCCCCCTCTCTCTATCTCTCTCTTTCTCTGTCCAGCGCCTTGGCCTTAAGTGAAGAAAAACAAATTGGTTTGAAACCCGATGACATCCACGTCGCGTTGCTTCCGTCGTTTCGTATTTGTTGTCATTGTCGCCGCCAGAACCCCCCCTTTTTCTGTCTGAAAAAAAGGGGGGGAGGGGGCTGCAGTATGCAGTATAGCGGGTGCAGTGACTGTGTCGAAGGGGGGGAGCTAGTGCTAGTGGCAGTGCAGTGGCGTGGCGGCTTGGAAGGGGGGAGACAGCTTTGGGGGCTAATGAATGGCAAGCCCGGCGAGAGGGGCTTCTGTCTTTGTTTGTGTCTTTGCTTTTGTCTTTGCTTTTTCCCCTCCCTTTCCCTGCCCCTTGGGAGCTCCTCCTCCTCCTCCTGGCCACCTGTTTAAATCAATGGCCCGCCTCTGAAAAAAAAAAAAAAAAAAAAAAATATGAAATCCAACACCCATCCCCGTCCTCGACTCTCTGCTGGCATTGTCTGGCAGCTTGCAACAAACAACCGTTACACTTGCCCCCTCGTTGCACTCGATGATATCTCTCTTTATTATTATTATTATTATTTTTTTTTTATTTTTAAATAAAATGGCAACTTAAACTTGTCAACGTTGAAAAAATTACGCATACGCCGCATAAGCCAACAAAAAAAAAAAAAAAAAAAAAAAAAAAACCAACGCCTGTAAATGAAAAAAAAAATAATTAAAAATGCATTTTTCATTAAGGCATTAAAATGCCCCGAGGGCGTAAATGTGGCATAGTAGGAGCTGCCTGCAATAAAAGGGGGGGGGGGGCCCACACTACGGATAGTGGCGGCAGTGGCCATTCATTTATTTCATTTATCTTCGGGACTGCCCCAACCCGGAGGCTGGAGGCTAAAAACTGCCCGCCAGTTCATTGATTACAATGCGAACGCATCGGTTATTGGCGATGGGAGGGATGTGGCGAGTGTTAGGGATGGGAGCGTGCCTCAGGGATGCTTTGGGATGACAATTACTTTCAAAATGGCCGACTTAAGAGAGTTTCTGGGAATTAAAAGCGAAAAATAATTACTTATTTTTAATAATTACTTAAAATATTACCTAAACTTAAAAATTACTTACAAATTGAGTTTGGAAATAAAGTTTTTAGATAAAGATTTCTTAGAAAGGCTTCACAAAATGGCGGATTTATTTTTAAAATTGCATTAAAATCTTCAAAACAGTAAGGATATGTTAAAGAAAATTAAGAAAAGTTGAGATTTTTTACTGATATTAGTTCCCTTTTATAGTTTTCTGACAAAAGAATATAGATTTTCTTTATAAAAACTCCTCATAAAGGCCTTCAAAATGGCGGATAATTAATACTTTTGTATAAATATCATCTATAATATTAATAGAGTTTATGGAAGTTATAAAAGGAATAAAATACAAGGTACTTCTCAGTTCAGATTTATAGTTTTTTTTATGATATTCATCGTAATATCTATTCTACATAGAACTGTAAAGCTTCTAATGCGATAGTTCCTATATAATGCCTACTAATTGTTCCTAATTATAGTTCCGATAGTTTTCTTATAGATATAGTTCAGAGTTATACTCTTTCCTATAAAGATAGTATTATCTAATTAATAATTCCTTGCCATAAACCTTAAAATATCTCAACTGCACCCCAAAAGAATAAACATTTTTCGATTCCCTAACTCATTACGATAACTATCAACCATAACCTCACTATTGAACGATACTTTAAAGAGTGTTTTATAATTATTTCACTAAAATAACAATAATATTATAACTATCGGCTTAAAAATAACAATAATATGATAACTATCGGCTTGAAAATAACAATAATATTATAACTATCGGCTTAAAAATAACAATAATATTATAACTATCGGCTTAAAAATAAATAAATTCTCGTGAAAGCCCCGAGCCAGGTCCATCTCTAAACGATAAGGAAACGCACTGGGAGCTGCGTTTATGTCATTTTGAAATTATCATTAATGCCCGGAGGCTTCTGGGGGGGCAGTGGGGGGCACCGATATGATGACCACTTCATTTTGCAAACAAACAGGGGGGGGGGAGGAGGGGAGAAAGGGGGATAAATAAATGAGAGAAGAAGAAGGGCGGTTGGATGAAAAAAAAATTAAAAAAAAAAAAAAAAAGCTTGTGGCGCGTGACGGTCATTGAAACAATGCGCGGAAAAACGCGTGTAATTAAAACAATAAAAAGCTTCAGCGACAATCTCCTGCCCCTTCCCTCCTCCCCCCGGAGGCAGTAACAAAAAGAAGAGGAAGCAACAACAAAATGTTCAGTTAAGTTTTCATTTTCAAAAGTGTGAAAAATACTATTGAAAAGGCGAGTTGCCGCCGCCAGTGCCAGTGCCTCCCCCCAAAGCCGCAAAATAAAAACACAAAGCGCGCCTCGGCCAACGAGCCACTTCCGGCCAACAACAACTACAAAAAAAAAACAAAAACAACAAAAAACTTAAAAAATGAACTGAGAATGAAAAGAATTTTCCCAGTTGTATAGTTTTTTTTGGTTTTATTCAGGCGAGTGGAATTACAGGGTTTGAGGTTAAGAGACATGAATCAGGTAGGAGTCAGGGAAATTAGGGAAATTTTAGGAAACAATTGAGGTTAGTTTTTTAGAAGATTTGTAATTAAATACTAAAAATCTCAAGAAGTATCTCAGAAGAATCGAAAAAGTTAAGACTTTTAAACAGTTTGCCTCAAAAAAGAGTCAAAATAGTTGTCCAACACTGCTTGTCAGTGATATAAATACTTGCCTGATAATAAAGACCTTTTCAACACTGCCTGGAAACCAGTGACTTCCCATTCACACTCCATCCACTTTACAGAAGAATCGGAATGCTTTAAGACTTTTAAACAGTTTTTTCTCAAAAAAGCCTTCCTGGAAAGCCAAAAATAGCTGCCCAAAACTGCTTGCCTGATCATAAAGACCTTTCCAACACTGGCTGGATAAAAAAACTATAGAAAAATCCTTAATTGACCAAAAAAAACTGAATGGCTTGCAATAAAAATCGAATGGGAAGCTGGAAAGCAGCCGATTGAATCACAATGGCAGTCTAGTTGCCTTTTTTTTTTTTTTTTTATTTATTTGTAAAATATTTGTTTGTTTGACTTTCCGATGGTGGCATGTGCCGAAATTTTGGCCACAACTTGCCGCGAAATGTGGCACGAAAAGTGAATGTCTGTTTGGGCCGATTTTCCCAAGAAAATTGTATCTGATGGCTTACCAGAGACCGAGACACTCTTTGTGGCAAGTCACTCTGTCACTACTGTGTGGGTTGATGGCGGCCCATCCGATTATGCAATCCGTCATCGAGTGATGTGAGAAAATCGGAAGTGTCTGAAATCAGTTTTCAATAAAAAAGATTGAAGAAAGAAAAGGAGACTGCAATGTTGTTTCTCGAGTGGCGAGTGAAGTAATCAGAGCCAACAGTAGAGCAGAGCAAATAAATAAACTGATGAGCAGCACCCCAGTGCCCCGGCCAGTTGAAAGAAATCAAACGGACAGAAATGCCAATCATGCGCGCTAATAGCAGAAACAAAAAAATAATAAAAAACACAAAGGAATGGGAAGATGGCCAAGAAGATGAAGCTCCAACAAGGAGGAGGGAGGAGAGAGGAGGCGCTGCTGGAAATCAATTTAATGCATTGCAGCAATCAAAAGTAGGAATTGAAGTTGCGGACAGACAAGCGGACAATGCGGACAAGCGGACAATGCGGACAAGCGGACAGAGTTGAAAGTGCTCTGAGCAGAAATGTCAAGATTAGTTGCATAAATCAACTGTTGAATGGCGGAGAAGGAGGTGTTGGCTTCGGAGTGACATAACTCCCCATAACACCCCGCCATCTGATGGATGACTTTGTGGAATTCCCAAAGATGACAGTCAAATATTATTGGCACTCTGCCACTTCTCATCATAATTCTATAGACATTTCTGGGATATTATTCATGCCATTATTATGGTTATTAGGGGGGCTTTCTCCGAGTTAGGGGGGGTGGTGGTTAAATATTAAGTAATAAGTTTGGGAAAAAAGGGATTTCTAGTAGATAGTTTCAAGGTTTCAGCTTGAAGGTCTCATTTCTTCTAATTAGTGATGGCCCTTCTTAGATAGTGATGGTGGAGGTGATCTAGAGCTGTTATCGATTAATTGGTGGATGCAACAGTGCAGTATTTGTTTGAAATTATCTGGTATTATTAGTATTTCATGTCCTAACTTTAAAATCTCTTCTAATTAGTGGTGGACCACCTTAGATAGTGATGGTGGAGGTGATCTAGAGCTGTTATCGATTAGTAGATCATGTCCTATCTCTTCTAATTAGAGATGGACCAACTTAGATAGTGATGGTAGAGATGCTCTTCTAATTAGTGATGGCCCTTTTTAGATAGTGATGATGGAGGTGATCTAGAGCTGTTATCGATTAATTGGTTGAAGTATTTTCTTCAGGTATCTGGTATTATTAGTAGATCATGTCCTATCTCTTCTAATTAGTGATGGACCACCTTAGATAGTGATGGTAGTGATGCTCCAGAGCTGTTATCGATTAATTGGTGGATTCAACAGTGCAGTATTTGTTTGAAATTATCTGGTATTATTAGTATTTCATGTCCTAACTTTAAAATCTCTTCTAATTAGTGATGGACCACCTTAAATAGTGATGGTGGAGGTGATCTAGAGCTGTTATCGATTAATTGGTGGATGCAACAGGGCAGTATTTTCTGCAAGTATCTGGTATTATTAGTAGATCATGTCCTATCTCTTCTAATTAGTGATGGACCATCATAGATAGTGATGGTGGAGGTGATCTAGAGCTGTTATCGATTAATTGGTTGAAGTATTTTCTGCAAGTATCTGGTATTATTAGTAGATCATGTCCTATCTCCTAATTAGAGATGGACCAACATAGATAGTGATGGTGGAGGTGATCTAGAGCTGTTATCGATTAGTTGGTGGATGCAACAGGGCAGTATTTTCTGCAATAATACCAGATATTAGTAGTTCACGAGTCCCTTCATGTCCTATCCTATCTGAAATAGCCATCATTTTCGCTTCTCCCCGCTTGTGAAAGCCCTGGAGTGTGAAATGCTGAATGGGATTTGCATAAATGCTTCATTATCCGCCATTATATACATTTTGGGTTTTGTTTGGCTGCCCACCCGGCAACACCTTCACTTTCGGCGATTTGTTTAGTTTTTTGTTTGTTTTCTGTTTATGTTTCTCTGTTTTTTTTTTTTTTTTTTGAATCGGAGTCTGTTGTGTCAACAATTGTTGGCTGGACACGAAACACGAAGCTTGAAGCTTACCAAAAACATCATTTCTGTATGATATTTCCGGCTAGTGATGGGAATTTTTGGTGTTTTTAAGTGTCCAAGCCTGGGAATGGGAATCTCTGCCTTGTTTTTTTTGTGGCACCTGCTGTGTAGACACTCCCCAGTGTCCCCAACACGCCGGACAGGCGTCTCTCAAGGCAATTGACTTCAAGTTTCAGTCTCTGTCTCAGTGCAGTGCGTGTCTACAATCTAATTGCGATTCAATTAAAAAAGATATATATCTATATCTGTTATTTTTACAAAAAACTAACCACATTCCACTCCAATTTCAATTTTAGAATTGTCGTCGCCGTGAAAGTTGCTCGACCTTTTGGGGCACCAAGCGTTTGTTTTCCGGAAATCAATGTGCGAGCGACACTCTTTATTGTCCAAATTAACAATTAATCGAATATAAATTAACACGTTTATCGATAGGGGAGTGGGGAGGGGGTACTGGGTACTGGGGAGAATGAGTCGGTTAATCGTTAACAAGCGATATGCTAATTCCCCGCCTCTCGTTCCTGATTTATTCTCCCAGAGACCCGCTTTTGTATGTCCGATGACGGGGCTCGGAGCGTAAATTCCATTCGAAACTGAGTCATGGCTATGAAATATATGGATATTTTTTCCCTTTTTTTTTGGGGGGGATTATGAATGCAAAGTAGGGGAAGTTTTCAGATCAGACTGTAGGGTATATGGGAAGTAAAGGGTATATAGGGTATATGAGATCATTTGAGAGGGGTGATGGGAATACAAAGTGGGGTATATAGGATGTAGGATCTATAGGATATAGGATATATAGTGGATGGGATAGTGGGCTATGGTATATTAGTTATAGAGAGGTGTAGTATGGTATGGTATTTACAGTATTTATAGTATTTATTTGGTAAGGTATGGTATGGTATAATATGTGCTGTAGAACTGGTATTTTATAGAATGGTATGGTATATGGTATATGCTATAATATATGGTTCGGCATAGTATGGTATTATAGGGTATATATACTATAGTATAGTATTGTTTTGTTTAAAACTGTATAGGTATAGGTATAGGTATAGGTATAGGTATAGGTGGGTATAGCATAGTATATGGTATATAGTTCATGAGTATATAAATATATGATAGTAAGGTTTATAGAATAGTATAGGATTGTGTACAGAACACTATGATATACATTTAGGATAGAGCAGCTTAGAATAGGATGGTATATAGTACTGTATAAGGACTTAGAATGGTATATAGTAGAGTACTGTATAGAGGATAGCATAGGACATGATAGTATAGAATGGTATAGCGTTGTATAGGATGAGATGGTAGAGTACAGTACATAGTACAGTGTTGTATAAGGACTAAGGATAGTATATAGTACAGTAGAGTTTGGTATTATATGGTATATGGTAAAGTGTAGTGCATAGAATGGTGCATACAGTAGTATGGGATTGTATACAGAACCGTATGATATCCATTTGGGAGAGTAAAGTTAAGAATAGAATAGTATATAGTGCAGTATAAGAACTAAGGATGGTATATAGTAGAGTTTAGTATAGAGGATAGTATAGTGTAGAATGGTATAGACTTGTATAGGATGGGATGGTACAGTACAGTACATAGTACATAGTACAGTGTTGTATAAGGACTAAGGATAGAATATAGTACAGTATAGTATGGTAGTATATGGTATATGGTATAGTATCACAATATCATCCCATCACTACATACCATATAGTGTATAGTATGGTGTATACAATAGTATAGGTATACAGTACAGTATGATATTGATTTAGGACAGTATACAATACATTATAGTATACGGATTAGGGATAGTCTATAGTACAGTATAGTATGGTATAATATAGTATAGAGCATTGTGTACTATAGTATAGTTTTGTTTAAAAAAGTATAGGTAATAGATAGGTATAGGATAGTATAGGGTATAGTACATGGTATAGTATAGTATGTGGAATAGTATAGGACAGTTCAGAATGGGAGAGTATATAGTAGAGTATAGTATGAGAAATAAGGACAGTATATAGTACAGTAGAGTATGGTATTATATGGTATATGGTAAAGTGTAGTGCATAGAATGGTGCATGCAATAGTATAGGATGGCATACAGTACAGTATGATATAGATTTTGGATAGTATATAGTACAGTATAGTATGAAGACTTAGGATAGTGCATAGTACAGTTTAGTGAGATTCAAAATAGTATAGGTAATAGATAGGTATAGGATTGGTGCATAGAATAGTATAGTATAGGATATAGGATATAGGAATATCCTATAGTATCAGTATATAGTATATAGTATAGTATCCTATAGTTCAGAATACTATAGAGCACAGTATAAGGACAGAGGATAGTCCTTAAATTGGAACTGAGGAACTGTACTATAAGTTTAGTATAAAGGATAGTATAGTACAGTATAGTACAGAGTGGTATATAGTACAGTATAGTATAGGATAGGATGGATTATAGATAGGATATAGTTGTAGATAGGATGGTATAGGTTAATGCTGTTCAACATAATACTATATAGCATAGCAAAGTATAGTTTATACCAAAGTAAAGTAGTGTTTAATACTAAAAAGAATAGCATAGCTAGTATATAATACTGAATGGTATAACAGAGTGTAGTATATAGTATAGCCCCTTCTGCAAATTATAACAGTTCCCCGACCATCTGACCAGCCCCCCAACCCCCACTGATGATTGATTATGAAAATGCTACACAATCGAAGTCATCAATGATGATGATGATGATGATACACAGTATGCCTCTTGCTCTGATGTTTGTTTGTTTGTTTGTTTAATAAAACGCTGCAATCGTGAATGGGTGGCATGGCCCGGGAGTGGAAAAGCGAAGAAGAAACCGTAACCATTATTATTATTTATGATTATTTATGATTATTGTGTGGTGGTCCCCTTTGGGCCTCGATCGAAGGCGGAAATGGCCAGTTGGACTCGATAATTGATAATCTGAGCCGAGTCCGGGTTCAAGCTTACATTTTTTTTATACTTTTTTTTTATTTTTTAGTTAATGTGGCAAGTGCATAGCCGGAAAAATTAATTGACCAAAAAAAAGGTCTCCATCTACTATCATATTATTATTTTTTTTTAGTTTTCAGTTTTGGGATTTAAAAGAGTGACTCTACACTGAAAAAAAGACTTGGTTCATTGAACTTTTGGGTTTATAAATGATTTTCAAGCTTTAAAGTGGAGTTTGCTTGGCTTTCTCATAGTTCTAGTATTAAAAAAAATACTAAAACCTGCTAGAGTTTTATTTTTGGATATTAGTGACGAAAGAAATTCATTTTATGTAAAAAACAAGCTTAAATGGAGAGTTTCTGTTGATTATTTTTAAAAAAAATTAATAATTAATAATAGTTTAATAAAAAATTAAACAAAAAAAAGTGAAAAATAGTTTATTTTCTTCAGTTTCGAACTCTAGACTCTCTTGAAGCTGAAATATTTAAAAAATAGGTTTAAATGGAGAGTTTCTTTGGTTTATTTTTTAAAGAAATAATTAATTTATAAAAAAAATAAACAAAAAAAGTGAAAAATAGTTTTCTTGTTTGAGTTTCGAACTCTAGACTCTAGACTCTCCTGGAGTTCGTTTATCGACTAATTGTGACTAAAATGTCACTAAACTGTAGAGAAATTGCAGTTGAAGAGGCTAGTAGCTAGTTTATGGTAGTTGGTAGTTGTGGCTAGTTGCAAGTTGCTTGTTGCAAGTTACTAGCTACTAGCTGTTGAACTTGTTACAGTTTGAATTAACATTTTTATTGGACCGGAGCGTGGCTGGACCGGATTGTTGCTTTTCTTTCTTTTCTGGCCTTTGTATTTGTATCTGTTGAGTCCAAAGTATCTCTTAGTCCAAAGTATCTTTGTATCTGTGGCTTGGAGTGGGACGCGTGCTGCAGAAATGTTGACCAACGGCCATGTGCCGTGCCCGCCGACCAGACCCGCTATGGCGGCAAACAAGAAACCGATTCCCAATACGAAACCCAAACCGGCTCAACACGTTGCCAAAGTCAGTCTCTAGCCGCTGTTTGTTGTTTCTTTCTATTATTGCTTTTTTTTAAACTATTTTTTTAATAAAAAAATAAATAAAAATGCCTTTGGCGCCCGCGAATCGCACATTGCGTGGCACACAAGCGGGGTCTCTCTCGTCCATTAAACTTGAACTTGTCAGCCGATGCGTGGCGACTTGTGGCACAGAAATTTTGGGCCGGCAAGGTAACCGATCGCTGGCCATCTCTCAGGTGTCTCAGGGTGGCTTGGGTGTCTGGAGTGGCGAGTTCGCTTCGAAAACTTTCAAGTGCAACGGCAACTTGACATGCTCCATGGAGTTCACAGACCAGAGAGGCAAAAAAAAAAGATGGAAGTTTTGAATGATTCGTTAGAGGAAGTCGGCACTGGCCACTTGATTGGGTGGCAGGTGGCAGGTGGCAGGAGTGTGTGTGTCCCTTAAATGATGCTCCATTGTGAGGACAAAGTTTGCGGTTGAACTTTTTGGATAGAACTCTGGGAAGTGACAGGATCAGGTAGGAAATAATACGCTTCTACCACAAGTTGAGAGACACTGGAAAGAAAACCTACCAACTTCTCTTGTTAGAGCTCCAATATTTGATGAGAAAGTCTATTGAATTTCTCTCAGTGTTTGGGCTTTGATGGCACACTCAGACTCTGGCTAAAAATTCTTAAAAGGCTGCCCTGAACCCGAACTCTTGCCTTAAATATTCATGCCTCTATGCCCCGGAGGTGCCTCTTTCAGTTTCTCGTCCAAAGTATGGAATGGAATGCACTTATCCTTCATCTGCCTCTGCCTCTGCATCCTGGAAATCAAAATAAAAATCAAAATCTGAAATCTGAAATCTATAATCGCCTTGAACCGCAGGCGATTGAACTCGTCTCTCAAAAAAAGTTCAACTTGAATTTAGGATTTCAGGCGAAAGTTGATGGCAATTTTCTTGCTTTTATTTTATTTTTGTTTTTGTTGCAAAGCAGAGAAATCTATAAAAAATAAAAAAAAATAAAAAAATAATAAACAGAAACCAAAACCCGTTGTTCGAACAACAAAGGCCTCTCGATCGATGATGGATCTGTTAGCGACGCTACGCTGGAAGCGACTTTCTCAGACCGATGACCCATCGTTTGATTAATTGCTTAATAATCCAACAACAACAACATCAATAACAACAATAATGGATTATGCGACAACCCACACACACACACGCACAAGGGGATTAGGGTGCACGACAATCTGTGGCACAATGTCCGATGTGGCAAGTCTCTCATGAATTTGCAATTCATTCATTTCCGAGTCGCAAGAAAACACTTCTGGGCATTAGTTAGGATGACTAACTAGTAACTAACTAACTATAATCATGGTCAAGGCCAACCATGGGTCAGGCCAACCACCCTTGACAGTTCAGCGAGGCATCAGGCCTTGTTCTCCCATCTGGCTTTAACCTTTTTGGCCAAAAGGAAGCCAAGAGACACCCGGTATCCTATTTCTTAGTCACTTTTTTTTTGCTTTGTCCTTAAAAGTTAGTTTTTTTGGTAATTAAATCCTTAAAAATACCAAATATCTACACTGTCTACAAGTACTGGGTATAAATAGCCTACAGATTTGGTATTTTTTTCTAATCTTAAATATGAATTAAGTTTTAGGGGAAAGTATTGCGTAGAATACTTAAAAATATAAGTATTTAATACTAAAAAACATACTAAAACTAAGACTAAACTAAAGTAGAATAATACTAAAGTATATAGCTTTCGCATTTACTACATAGTACTAGTATTTACTTAGTATTTCATATTCATTCTAGTATTATTATTCAATACCCTACCAGAACTAGGTACTTCTAGATCTGGTATTAAAGATCTGGTATTTTTTTTTTTAATAGAAATAATACCTAGTATAGGTACTACGGAATAATTAAGTAATATAACTATAAAATACTAAAGTAAAGCAAATAAAATACTAGATATCAATACTACATAATACCCAGTACTTTGCTTATTAACTTTTTCTTTGCTTTTTGTCAAAAAATACGATAGTACTCTACTTTAGTGCTCTTCTAGTATTTATTTTATTTATCACCATATTCTAGTATCTAGTACTAGTATTATTATTTAGTATTATTCAATGCCCTACAAGTACCAGGTATAAATGGCTTATAGATTTGGTATTTTTTGACCCAAATATGATTTAAAAATACCAATTTCTTTTCAAAGCGAAGCCAAGAACAAGAATCCCTTAAACTTTTCTGCTTCTAATTGTTTGAAAATCCTTTGAGGACAACCCCGACTTGCCTCTCAAGAATTCAGTATTTTTTTTTGTTGCATTCTCGAAGCTCTATGGAAGTCTACTCTCTTCACTTTTTTTTTTCCTTGGAATTCTCTTCAAAGACGAATGAAAAATTCGCGCATCATTTGTCATGAATTCGATTTAAGTTTTCCTGCAACTGCAACTGCAACAGCAGCTGAGCACTTTGCATTCAGAGTCGTCTCTGCTTTTGGTGGCGAAAAGTTTCCACTTGCCTCCTATAGTGGCGCCCCTTGGTCCATCCTGCCCCCTGGTTGCAAGTATTCATCGCGTTTGATTGCATTTCTGAGGAGGTGGGAGGAGTAGTGGGAGGTGGCATGGCTGCCGATTAACTCTCAACACTTTTTTGTTATAAAAAAGGAATAAAAAATAAAAATAAAAAATAAAGAGCTAAAAGTAAAAAGTAAAAAGTAAATAAAAAACAAACAAAACTCCTCAAAGTGTTTATTCAAATGAAGAAAAGTTTCGATCGTTTGTTTGGTTTTCAGTTTCCAGTAACTTTCGCTAATAGTTTGAAACAATTTCGAGTTGAAATTCTTTTTTTTTTTGGAAAGACTACTGCAACTAGCTTCTCTCCATTAAGGGGTTAACTGACTTAAGAAACAAATTAAATAATCCACAAACTAGGGGGGAGGAGTGGCAATTGGCCGCAAAATAAATTCACGAAGCAATTGCCGTAGAAGCCAGCAAACGGAGAAGACAGAGTAACCGGAACCACCATAAACCGTAAACCGTAAACCGTAAACCGTATACCGTTAACCCCTAACCGTAGAGAAAGAAAAGTATTGCCGTCTTGCTTCTATTTCCCAAAAACACTTTCCGTCTCGGCTGGTCGCCAAGTTTTAATTTGTGTTAAAAACTTTTTGATTGTTTCTGGTGCTGATGTTGCATCTTCTTTATTCTAATTCTGGTGTTGGTGGCATGCAAATGTTGCACTTGGAGAAATTATAAGAAATTAGTGGAGATTAGGGGGTTTAAGGGGTTCATATAGAGCTTTTTTGGGGGGTTTAAGGTGTTAACATGGCTTAGAGGTTGAATTTATTTTTCTTCAATTTTTCATTCAAATTTCTTATATTTTTATCATTATTATTTTTTATTATTATTTATTTTTAATATTTATTTTTAATATTTATTTTTAATATTTATTTTTAATATTTATTTTTTTTTTGAATATTTTTCTTAACATTTTTCTTTTTAAGGCCAGCAGTTATCCTTAAATATTTCTTTAATTCTCTTAAAAACTATCATTTATTCTGAGATAAATTTTTTAATTTTTCTGATTTTAGAAATTCATTAAAAAATCTTGCTTTTTAAACAAATTCTTAAAAAAAAAAGTAATTTATCCTAGAAATTGCTTAATTATAAAATTCATTTGATAATTCCTTAATGAATAATAGCTTATAACTTTAATAATTAAATAAAATCTTATTTAATTTCTTTTTTTTATTTTAAAAAAAAAAAACTGTCACCTATCCTTGTAATATTATTAATTCTTCTACCATTTTGGTCACTTATCCTTTTAATATTATTTTTTAATATACTTCTTCTTGCACTTTAGTCTCTTATTCCATAAATATTATTATCTTTAATTATTTAATTATTTAATTGTCTTAAAATTGAACAGAAAAGGCCTTAAAAGCCTGCCTTTTCCTCAGAATTAGAAACTATGAATTATTGAAACCTTTTTGAGAAGAGTTTCGGTGTGGCACTTCAGCTGCTTTGGGCATTCATTTGGAAATGCTGATGTTGTTGCAGTTGCACTGTTGCACTTCTTGCAGTTTCTTGATTAAATTGTTCTTCATTGTGGCATGCCCCTCGTCTCCGCCTCTGCCGCCTTGCTATTTTAAGTTTTTAATTTCATTTTATTGACACTGGCTAAGGGGAGGAAACAGCTTAAAGCTTTTTATTGTCATTTTTCCCCATGGATATTGTTGCAGCTTCTCCAGCCTGCCGACGACAGCTCCTCTCTCTCTCTCTCTCTCTCTCTCTCTCTCTCTCTCTCTCTCTCTCTCTCTCTCTCTCTCTCTCTCTTTGCCCCTTGGAAGGCAACAATTTGCGGCCAGGATACGGCCAAAGGGCACTAGTGCGTTGTGTTGTTCAAGGAGCAGGTCAGAAATTCTGACAGAAACAGCAGCAAGCTGTCATTACAATTTCAAGACACGAGGCACAAGACAAGCCTTTGTGGCAGCCACATTTTGTGGCTCTTACCTGTTCACTGCCCAGCGGGCAGCATGCCACACTCTGCAGTACTCTTCTCTCTCTCTCTACACATGCATAAGATGCTGTTTTTGGTATTTATTTGGTATTTTTGGTAATATTTTTTAAGAATTAGTTCTTATTTCTGCTTCTTTATTGCTTTTTAGTCAAAAAAGCATTGAAAAATCATGATTTTTTTCGGTATGTTTTGTATTTTTGGTATATTTTCAGTATATTTTGGATATACTTCTAAAGAAAATCAAGAACAAGCAACAAGTTCTTGTTTCGAGAACATTTTCGTTACTGTTTCTTCTTTTTTGTTGCTTTTTTAGCCATAAAAGTATTGAAAAAGCATGCTTTTTTCAGTATATTTCATATCTACATATATTTTTGGTATTTATTTGGTATATTTATCCAGAAAAAGCATTGTAAGATAATGTATATGTATGAAGAATAAGCAACATCGTCTTATTTCTGCATTGTCTTTCTTATCCAGCCAGAAAAGTATTAAAAAAGCATGCTTTTTTCAGTATATTTCATATCTACACATATATTTGGTATTTATTTGGTATTAATCATCAATAAAAAGCACTGCAAGAAAACAGTAAGAGTGAAGAACAAATCACAAGTTCTTTTTTCTTCTTTTTTTTCGAAAATCATTGAAAAAGCATGCTTTTTTTGGTATATTTTATATTGTTGTATATATTTTGGTATATTTTTGGTATTTCTTTGAAATATCCTTTGAGAAAATGCACTGCAAAGAAATGTGTATCAAGAAAGAGCAACAAGTTCTTGTTCCTTTGACATTTTTGTCACTGTTTCTGCTGAAAAGCATCGAAAAAGCATGCTTTTTTTTCGCAATGCCACAAAACGGAAAACAGCAAACGACAAAAAGCAAAGACAGACCATGCCCCGGCATTCTAATTTATTTATGTTAATGCAATAAAAACACTCAATTCGCTGCACACTCGAAATGTTTTCCATGTTGCTTGCTGCATGCTTGCTGTTGCACTTAGTTGGCAGCCCTTATCGCTGCCCCACCACCAGTCCCCCCAGCAACATCAACAACGTTCAGAGCTAACCTTGTTATTGTTATTTAATTTCCCTTTTTTTTTTTCTCCTTCATATATATACAAAAATATATATATATATATTCCAGTTCTGGTCATATGCCACTGTTGTTGTAGGTGTCTCCTTTTTTGTTGCAAGCTCTCGTTGTTGTTGTTGCCATTTTATGTTGGCCGCATGATTTATGGCGTTGGCGGCAGTTTTTCTGCTTCTGCTTGCCAATTCTGTTTATTTTTCTTTATGTATTTTTTTGTTTCAAGTACAGTGGGGCTTGTGGGAGCGGTTTTTGAATCAATTTTTGAATATTATACATATTTAGTATTTTTTTTTAGAGGTTTTTGGTATTTTTTTTTAAATATAATTCATGATTTATAATATTTGTAGGACCTGGTATTAAAAAAACAAAAATATTTCAAAGTTTTTAAAGAAAATAGTGTGCCCAGGGGTCATCATTTTTAAAAACTATTTAAAAAACTTATCAATAGTCTTTTGGAAAAATTATTTTGAAGCTTAGAATTTATTATAATAAAACTTAGAAGCTCTTCAATAAAAATAGCAATATTTGTTAAAAGTTTTTCAAACAAAAAAGTGTGCCCAAAGGTCATTATTTTTAAAAACTATTCAAAAATCTTTTCAAAAGTGTTTTGAAAAGATTATATAAAGATCAAAAGTGTTTTGAAAAGATTATTTTGAAGATTAGAATATATTAGAACTTAGAACTTCTTTAATAAAAATAAAGCAATATTTTTTGAAAGTTTTTTTGAATAAAAAAGTGTGCCCAGAGGTCATTGTAACAAAAAGCTCTTTAAAAAATTATTTTCAAAAATCTTTTTTTCAAATTATTATTAAAATATGAAATATTTGAACTAGAAACTCATATATCTAGTATAATCTGGTATATAATGAGTCAAATCTAGTATTTTCTGTAAAACAAAAACAAAAAAGAGAGAAAACCCAACCACTGTTCTTGCAACTCTGATACGATGGCTCTCGTAATGTCTTGTTCATGGACTGTGTGCCCACTCGGGGAGTTCATATTCAGCCTGTAGATTGTAGACTGTAGCCTGTAGCCAGTCTACCGCCCACCACCACCACAGCCACGCCCCTTTTTCGAGTGCGTCATTTGCATTTGTCATAAAAAATGGAGAAAAAAATGGGGGAAAAAATGAAAGAAATAAAAGGAAGAAGAAAAAAAGGTCGCGTGGCGTGTTAGACACGGCTTTACTTTTGTCTGTGAGACTGAGCCGCCTCTGACCTCTGACCTGTCAGTCGTCCACCTCCCCCTATCCCTCTCCTCCCTCTCTTGAACCCCTTTTTGGTATTTTTTTTGCCAAACTGTGAACTGAGAACTGTGGAAGGTTTATAAACAGGTCTTTCAGGGACTGTGACTGAGACTGAGTCTAAGGCTGACTTTTAGCCTCTTCCTTGGCCACGCCCCTTTATCCCTCTGAGGACACTGCCTCCTCCCTCCTCCCCCCCCCTCCTCTGGGGTGGCCATTTAATAAAGTCATTCTATTTGCATTTGAGCCTTTGTCTTGTTATTTATTTGCATTTTGGCAGTGAGGCATGGAGGCAGCTGCAGATTGTTGCTGCCGCAGCAAGATGACGAGGGGGGGGACTATTTTAAATGCCATTTTAATTATATTTGGCTTTGGGGAGAACCGAAAGCCAGAGACAGAGACCAGGGACGAGGAACCAGGAACCAGAAACCCAAAACCCCAAAAGCCAGAGGGAGCTGTTTGTTTGTCGCTTTTTCGTGTGCAAGTTTTTCAATTAAAATTAAATAAAACGACATAAATCATGATGCAGTGTCTTGTGAGAGTGCCACATGCCACATAGTACTACTTGCCACATGGCCCTAGCCCTACTTGCCACTTGCAACTTCATTTCTGTCTCGGAGAGCAAGTTCTTGGCTTCTGACTCCAAGCTGATGGACAGTTTGTGGCAAGTCCTGTGGCAGAGAGGCAGCCAGGAGCACTCTGTAACCCCTAGAGGTCTACTGGCCCTTTCTTGGAGGCACAAGCACTCTGCCACCAAGAGTGGCAGCAACGCCAATTGCAATTGTTTTTAATAATTCACTTTCACTTTTGTTTTTATTTTTTATTTTTATTTTTTTTTGCCTTCCTGCCACACCAGAGACCTTGAACCACATATGAGAGTGCTGGGGCAGGCTTTTCACGCCTTAACTTGCCCCGAGGTGGCTCTTACTGTTGTCCTTTTTGCATATGCGATGGCTGGTGTCCTGTGTCCTCTGTG
Source organism: Drosophila monieri (assembly GCA_035047585.1). Classification (NCBI taxonomy): domain Eukaryota; kingdom Metazoa; phylum Arthropoda; class Insecta; order Diptera; family Drosophilidae; genus Drosophila; species Drosophila monieri. Next base: position 5,371,139 of record JAWNPJ010000067.1, read on the forward strand.
TCCTTGCGACAAAAAAAAAAAATAAAAAATAAAATTAATAAGCAAGGAGGAAGGTAGACCTCTTTAGTGCCTAGTCCTGCTCCTGTCTCTTATCCTTTCTTATTTTATTTTTCTTATTTTTTTGTTCATGTCCTTTGCAGAATCATCGCGAGCCACATCCTTATCCTGGTAGCAGCTCTAAGGCCTGAGAGGAGCAGGAAGACTTGGAAGACTTAACTCTGAAGACTGTGGCAGCCATCAGGTGAGTTCCTTAAATCATTTTTTTATTTAATATTAAAAAAAAAAAAAAAAGAGGAAAAAGTCAAAGAGCAGCTATAGGTATCCTTTGAATCCTTTGAGAATCCTTAATTGCTTTCTGAGAAGCATATTTCACTTTCAGGAGTGCATTCGTTTTAAATATTTTTCGATTTTATTTGAAGAGAGAGAGAGAGAGAGAGAGAGAGAGAGAGAGAGAGAGAGAGCGAGAGAGCAAGGACTTGGGTGGGAAAAGGACTAACAAGGACTAACAAGGACTCCCCAGCCACCCTAGCTGCTCTTAAGCCTATTTATTATATTTTAACTTGCTCGATGGACCGGTTCTTGGTCCTGTTTGCTCTTACTTCTCGCATATCCTTGAATGTCCTTACCCTTAGACTCCCCCTCCCTCCCCTTGGATCCTCTTGGAGAATCAAACAAAATCCTGGCAACAGCTTAACCCCCTTTTGTGTTTCTCCCTCGCCGTCCATAGCCATGAAATGGCCAACGGGCATATATGTACATCCTGCCACAACAACAACAAACAAGGAGCCACTCTCTCGCATTAAATGTTTCTAAACGCTTTATCCTGCTGACTGAGCTTTGCCGTTTCTGGGTCACAGCCCGGCCTCTGGATGGCTTTGATTTTTTGGCGCAAGCCGCCAAGGAGGGGCCACAGGGGCCAGTAGTCTCTGAAACTAAAACCAAACATGCATCATCTAGTTTATGGCCCAAACACACACACACACACACAGAGGAACAGGTGCCTGTGCTTTCGTTTCATTAATTATGCCTCCAAAACCCAAAAACCAAAAATCAAAAATCAACAAGCAGCCAGCAGCCAGGTGCCACGTTCCAGGTGGCAGCAACATTTAGTTTTTGGCTTTAAGCACTTTTGCTTTTTCTACCTGGTTTTGATTTCTTTTTTTATCAACTGTTAAGTTATTTATTTATTATTTATTATTTATTATTTATTATTTATTATTTATTATTTATTATTTATTATTTATTATTTATTATTTATTATTTATTATTTTTTAATTATTATTTATTATTTATTATTTATTATTTATTATTTATTATTTATTATTTATTATTTATTATTTATTATTTATTATTTATTATTTATTATTTATTATTTATTATTTATTATTTATTATTTATTATTTATTATTTATTTTTATTTATTTTTTAACTCAACAGAAATTGCCTTAAAAGCTAGAGGCTAGAGGGCGTTGAAAATAAATACTTTCAACAAAAATCACACTGGAAAGTACTAGGTACTTCCATATTCTTTCAAATTCAATGATTTTTAGAGATTTCTACAATTTTTAATGAAGTCTATACCCAATATCCCCAAAACTACACCTTTATTTATGTTTCTGTTTAGTTTCTCCCCAAAAACTCCTATTTTTGTCCTTTTAAGAACACCCTTGCTTCTATTACTGTTTAGTATTTCTTTTTTTTAGTATTTTCCCCATTTTTTTTTATAAAAACTACAATATTGAAACTGTAGAACTGTAGAACTCTTGCTATTTATATAAATTTTAGAGCTTTTAGGTTTCTTTTTTTATGAAACCTCCTAATGGATAAACTCCAAAACTCCTTTTTATTTCTTGAAAGACCCCTTTTTGCTGTTCTACATCCTATATTATAGTATATAGCTTCGAACTAAGGTATTTTTAGTTTTAGAACTGAAACTATAGTGTTGTAAAATAACTAATAATTCATTTAGGGGAATATTAATAATTCAGAACTCTTCCTCATTCTCTACTCTTCCCAAAACTCCTATTTGTTTTTGAGAACGCCCTTTGTTCTTATTCCTAAAAGTATAGAGTTCGAAATAGTGTTTAAACTATTGAGAAATGGAACTATAGAACTATAGTGTTGTATAACTATGAGTTCCCTCTCAAATCTCCAAAAACTCCTTTTTTTTGTGGGTTGTTCTGTCTATTAATCCTCCTCTTTCTAGAGATTCTATATCTTTCTATATAGAATCAGATGTATAGAACGGGATCTGGTATTGTAGTCTTATATTACTAAGAATTCATATTTAAAATCCCCTAAATCTCCTTTTTCAAGAACACCCCTTTTTCTTTGTGGGTTGTTCTGATTTTTGTAATCTCCTTTTTTTTTTTTTTTATTTTTTTTGCTGTGTTTGTGAATGTGCAACCACCACAAAATCTGTTTATGCGCCTCCAGCCAACTTCAGTTGTTCCTGCCTTTTGGGGGCACCCTTCCCTACCCTCCCCCCCCCCACTCCCCTTACATACCACCCACACCACCCACTCCCTTTATTTTTTTTTGTTCGTTTTCCAACTCTGGGCTGCATTTGACTTTTATATGTGAACTAATTCATGAAAAATGCATGCTGCCTTGTTGCTTGGTTGCTCTTGCATTTTTTTCTTGCTTTTTTGTTGCTTTTTTGTTGCTTTTTGTTTGCTTTTTTGTTGCTTTTTGCTTGCTTTTTTGTTGCTTTTTGCTTGCTTTTTTGTTGCTTAGAGCGCCTGTAGCCTAAATGAAGAAAAACCGGCCACCATAAATCGTTGTCGTCATCGCTGCGCTCTCCACTCGGTTTCCAAACAGCGAATGGGGAATGTGAATGGCTCTAGCTCTGGGTCTGCCTCTGCCTCAGACTCTGGCACTGCCACTGAACTCCTTCTATACTCCCCCCCTCCCCCCTAAAATAATTAAATTAAGATTTTTATAGCTTAATTGGATGTTTTGTCGTTGAGGCGAGTGACGAATGGCTTCCCTCCGCCACTCCACTCCACCGCCAGTTACATTTCAAAGCGAAAAGAGTCGTAACAATGTCACTTCCACAATAAAAACTGGATGTCTAGTGCCTATTTTTTCCCTCAGTGTAGCTGGCAAGTGAAAGGCATTATTATCGAGGGGGCGGTTGGTGGTTGGTGGCTGGTGGCTGGTGGCTGGAGGTCTGTCTTAGACTTTGATCTCGATTGGATGGACATTGACGGAGTGACTGGCTCGGGGTTCTAGGAAATGTCAGCTCTGCTGTCCAACTGCGACTTGGGTAACCTTTTCGGCTCCCCAGAGACAGGCTCCTTGGCATTTTTCAAAACAAAAGGCGACAATTTATCGAAAAGGAATTCCACTTTTGTCATTTGGTTCTCTTGGCCCACTTTTGCAGCTATCCTTGAACTTTTTTAGGCTTTTAAAAAATGCATGAAGGCATCGCGAGATGCTGAATGGCAGTGTGGCATGCCTCCTACTCTGACTTGAGCTTAGGACCAGCCCAGTCCCTGGCCATCAGAAGCATAAATTCCAAATGCAAATTGAGGCTGTCGCTGGCCAGCCATCCAGCCATCCAGCCAGGTGGTTGCCTGGGCTACCACTCGGCTTTGTGGCACGGCTCCTTTGCCTTTTCAAAGCCTGCAACAAAAGGGACCACCACAAACACACACAAACACAAACACCACACACACAACCCTACACTCACAGGCCCAGAAATAAAGAAACGAATCCCCAGCCTGGCCAGAAAACCAAACTGGAACTGAAACTGAAAATGAAACTGAAACTGAAACTCAAACTGAAAACTGAACAAAATGAAACGAAACGAAGATCGCAAATAAAAGGAGAGGCACTGGGAAAAATAAATAGAGAGTTAGATTAAAGGATATTAGAGAAAAGGATATAAGAGATCTATAAGAAAGGGTTCTGGAATTCTGGAAAAGAAACTGGGCTGGAAACTAGGATTCTGCAACTCCTTGAAGAGAAGTTGAGAGAAGAAGCTACATCAGTTCTTTAGGGAAATAATCAAAAAAATACTAAATCAGTTCTAAAGGAATAGGTTCTATATATCTATATCTATATCTATATCTATATCTATATCTATATCTATATCTATATCTATATCTATATCTATATCTATATATAAAGGAATAGGAAGATAATCTTGTCTTTCTTGGGAGAATTATTTAGAGAACAAATTGTACAACTTCTAGAGGGCTCTTGAGTTTATTTTAAAAATAAAAGTTCAAAAACAACTATTTTAGAACTCTTATTCTAGAACTCTGAAGGAAATCTTAGAAAATAACTATTCGATTCTATAAGAAAGGCTTCTTAAAAGAAGACTCTTCAAAACTCTTCAGAGAATTGTTCAAAAAAATACTCTACAAGTTCTAGAAGAAAAGATTCTTCAGAGAAAAGATTCTCTCAAAAGTAGTTCGAAAACAAGAACTAGTTGCAGTTCTTAAAAAAAAGTCCAAAAATCTTTAAAGAATTGTTCAAATTCTTCAAAACTTGTAGAATGTCTTCTACTTAGAATCTACAGAGGAGAGAGAGAAAGAATCTTTAAAGAGTACGAGTTTTTTTATAAAAAAAAAGGTTCAAAGTTTCAAAATTTTCAAAAGTTTCAAAAGAATTCTTTCAAAAATTAAATTCAAAAACCAATTAATTTTTAAATAAAAAATAAATCCCATAACTCTTCAAAAGAATTTAATGAAAACTATTTATTTTTATTTTTTTTTTTTTTCTTAGTTTCTCTCAGTGTACAGCACCCTGCCCTGCACCACCCCTCTACCCCCACCACCCCCCTGTTTAGTCACCTTTCTATGCCACCAACATTGTACATATATACCGTTACGTTTATGCCACTTACCGCCTACTCTCCTCCCCCCTGCCTGCCACCCTTTTGGGGCAAGCTTGACGCTGCCCATGGTCGCTGTTTGTCGCCCGGCATTGTTGCAGTTTCCATTTCCACTTCCCCGCCCACTCCACCGTCCACCGCCCACCTACCACCGTCCACCGCCCACCACCCACCGCCCACTCCCATTTCCATTTCTATTGCCTTGGCCGTGGCTGCAACTGCCATTCGAAGCTGGACGCTGGCTGGTGGACGCTGCAAGTGGCAGCCATTTGCTGCCGTTTTTGTGGCACTTCTCACTTTCCGTTGTTTGCTTTTCGCTGCCACCGTAGTCGCCGCCTGTGCTGTCCTGTCCGGCCGTAGATAGCCCAGCAGTGGCGTATAGAGCTCTTCAGGCTTCCGGCTAAAGTCAAAAAAAAAGAAGTGCCACTGCCACTGCCACAGACTTGTAGCAAGTCCATGGCTTCCACTCACGTAATTGTGTCACGTCGTCGGCTTATTATATTGAAATGTCGGATAATGGTGTTCCGCTCATTTGGTGGCCATTTGCTTGCCGCTTTTGTAATTCCATTCCAGAGGACTATTTGCCTTCAGATTTTCGACTCTTTCGAGCTGAGACTTTCCACTTTTTATTTATTTTTTATTTTTTTTTCATTTTAACCTTTTTTAAAATTCAAATATTTTAGTTTTTAGGGACAAGTCTTGGGCTTAGAGCCCTTAAGGGATTTTGGAACTCTTCTCAGACTTCTCAGGCTTCTCAAACTTTTCATTATTTATTTTTAAAACTTCTACTGCCTGTGGCTCTCAAACTGTTTCCAGTATTTTTCAAAAACTGTTCCCACTTTTTAAAAACTTTTTAGTCTTTTTAGCCAATATCTCAGCCAAATCCCAACCGATTTCAAAACAGAGGCTTTAAGGCCTTAACTTTTCAGATTTTTATCAAAAATAATGATCGTACCCCTTGGAAAATTTTCGAAAATCGGATCAAAAATTTTATTTTGAGATTTTTATCAAAAATAATTATACTCGAAGTTTTAAGACTGGGAAGGTATAACATTTTGGAATCCGCCAAATATTAGTCGAGTTATGCACATTTTTCCATTTCGAAAATCGAAAATTTTGACATTTGGTCTGATGGTTTTTATTTTTGAAAATTCCGAATTTTTGATTCACCTTTTTGCAAATATTTTACCTATTTCTTAACCGATTTGGAAACGGAATACCATTTGTGAATCGGAGAACTTTTGACCTTTAATCTGCTTTAAAATATTGAAAAAATGGAACAAAAAAATTTTGATCGATTTTTGAGAAAAATCATGATGGTACCCCTTGGAAAATTTTCGAAAATCGATTCAAAAATTTTATTTTGAGATTTTCATTAATATTAATTCTGCTAGGAATTCTAAGATCGGGAAGGCATAACATTTTGGAATCCGTCAAATATTAGCCGAGTTATGCACATTTTTCCATTTTAAAAATCACAAAATTTTGAGTCTCGTTTTCGAAAACATTTTCTTTTGCCAAAATCGTATTTTCGATTCAGTTTTTTATGAATATCTCAACTGTTTCTCAACCGATTTGAAAACAAACTACCATTCATGAATCAGAGAACTTCCCTTCTTCGATTTGCATCAAAATCTTAAAAAAATGGAACAACAAAAATTTTGATCAATTTTTGATCAAAAAACATGATGGTACCCCTTGGAAAATTTTCGAAAATCGGCTAAAATTTGACGTTGTCAGACTTTGGTTGGAAATAAAGCTACGCGAAGTTCTAAGATCGGGAAGGTATGACATTTTCAAATCGGATCAATATGGGCAGAGTTATGATAAAAAATGTCTTACGATTTGGGTTAAAAAAATGGGATTGGGTTTGGGATTTTTTTTTAAAACTGTTCCCAACTTTTCGAATAATTTCAATAGTTTTAGGGGCTTTTAAGGGATTGGGAATACTTTTCAGATATTTTTCAAGTCAATATTCCTAAAACTATTCCCAGTCGTTCCAGAACTATTCTCAGTTTGTCTCAAACTGTAGGAAGAACTTCAAACTGCTAGCAGTAGCTCTTAAACTGTAGAGAGTAAAACTGTTGAGAGCCTCCCAAACTGTTCTCCTGAACTGCCTCCCGGTAGTGCCCCCAAATCTTAGGTTTTCGGTTGAAGTTGCCACATTTCTTTGGTCGCAGGCTGCCTCTTGGAGGCAAATATTTTGCAATTTGCTCACGTAATTGTCTCACGTCAGTAGGCAGAGCGGCGTTGCAGCTGCATGTCGGATTGGATGCCACCAACATGCCCCGTCTATCGGCTTAGCACCTTGCAACGGAATGTATTGACTTATTGCCGCCACATTAAACGGATGGGGCACCTTCCCTTCCCCTGCGGGGGAGATCTCCCCCATCTTTCGGCTTCTTGACAATTCCGGCAATGTGGCATGCCCCATGCTGCTGCAGGATTGGGAAAGGCATCAGCCATCAGGCATCAGTTCAGCAGCGCATCCTTGGCGCATTGCAATCAAAGTCAGCGAGACGAACTTGCCACTGACTTGCCTGTATCTGCCCCTTGTGCCACTCCCCTCCCCTGGATGCCATGCCATTCAAATGCCGTTGACAACTCTCACACACACACACACACACACTCTGATTCTTTAGTTTACTTTTCCTCCTCGAGCACCCAGCATCCTGCATCCTGCATCCTGCATCCCAGCTCGGATCTGTATCTGAATCGGAGTCTAGTGACTGACTGACTGACTGTCGCTCGGGGGGGAGCTGCCACAGACAAGGGCAGAGGGGCCAGAGGGGACAGAGAGACAGAGATGGAGTCGCGGCGACGAGGGAGACAGACTGATAGACAGCCTAGCATTCGACTGCTTCCTTATGTTGTTAGACGAAACGTGACAAGAAAATCAAATACCAAAAAATCTTCAGCAGCTCAGCTACAGGGCACTGAGAGAAAAGACTAAAAGGTTCGAAACTCTGCTAAAAAGATAGAAAAAATATACCAGATCTAGTGGGAAGAGTGTGGTATTTATGGGAATATGGTGGAAGTATGAAGTTTGAAGTAGAAGTATGACTTAAAAGATACCAAAAATATACCAGATCTAAGGTATAGGAGGAATGGTATACTACTGATATAGGATCTATAGGTATCTATATAGTATCTATAGTATCTATAATGAGTATATTATCTATAATCTTTAGTATTTTGTTTCTTAACCTAAAAGTTACAATAAAGTCTGGTTCTGGTCTTAGGTTCGAAACTCGCACTTTTAGAACTTTTTAAAGATATTTTTTGTGAGAAAAAGTTTCAAGAGAGAAAGACATACTTGATCTAGTATTTTTTTAGTATCTAGAAGGAATCTGAAGCTTTAGGATCTATAGTTTTTTTTTAGGGTGGATAGTTAGGGTGGATCTTACAGAGTAAGAGGTTCGAAACTTAACTTTTTAGAATAAAAAAAAGAGACTAAAAGTTAAGGATCTATAAGGAATAGTATAGAGATAGTAGGAGTAGATAGTAGATAGTAGATAGTAGATAGTAGATAGTAGATAGTAGATAGTAGATAGTAGATAGTAGATAGTAGATAGTAGATAGTAGATAGTAGATAGTAGATAGTAGATAGTAGATAGTAGATAGTAGATAGTAGATAGTAGATAGTAGATAGTAGATAGTAGATAGTAGATAGTAGATAGTAGATAGTAGATAGTAGATAGTAGATAGTAGATAGTAGATAGTAGATAGTAGATAGTAGGAGTAGATAGTAGGAGTAGATAATAGATAGTAGATAGTAAATAGTAGATAGTAGATAGTAGATAGTAGATAGTAGATAGTAGATAGTAGATAGTAGATAGTAGATAGTAGATAGTAGATAGTAGATAGTAGATAGTAGATAGTAGATAGTAGATAGTAGATAGTAGATAGTAGATAGTAGATAGTAGATAGTAGATAGTAGATAGTAGATAGTAGGAGTAGATAATAGATAGTAGATAGTAGATAGTAGATAGTAGATAGTAGATAGTAGATAGTAGATAGTAGATAGTAGATAGTAGATAGTAGATAGTAGATAGTAGATAGTAGATAGTAGATAGTAGATAGTAGATAGTAGATAGTAGATAGTAGATAGTAGATAGTAGATAGTAGATAGTAGATAGTAGATAGTAGATAGTAGATAGTAGATAGTAGATAGTAGATAGTAGATAGTAGATAGTAGATAGTAGATAGTAGATAGTAGATAGTAGGAGTAGATAATAGATAGTAGATAGTAAATAGTAGATAGTAGATAGTAGATAGTAGATAGTAGGAGTAGGTGGTAGATAGTAGATAGTAGGAGTAGGTGGTAGATAGTAGATAGTAGGAGCAGGAGCAGGAGTAGGAGTAGGAGTAGGTAGTAGTAGGAGGTAGTAGATATTAGGAGGTACAAGATAGTAGTAGGTAGTAGATAGTAGTAGGTTGTACTAGATATAGGATAGAGGATGAGGCTCTACACTCTATATTTAAGTAAAAAAAAAAGAGCACAAAGTCTTACTAGTTAGTTACTAATTACTTATAGTAATAGCTACTAAGAATAGTATCTATGAGATAGAAGGACAGACTTCAAGGCAGAAGGAAGGATTGTATTTTGTGGAAATAGTATCTATGGTAGCTGTGGTGGAGAGTATCTATAGAATCAGATTCGAAGTACCTCTCGCTCTTGATAGACACTCCTCATACCCTACACCCCTCAGATCCCAATCCGTTTCTCTCAGTGCACTTACACGCCAGCCAAGCAAAGCAAACAAAGCAAACAAACCAACAAAACTGCTAAACTCCAAGATGTTGGCGGCGGCGGTGGCGGTGGCGGTGGCGGCGTATCTCGAAGATGCAATGCTTCGGACACGGTGGGACTTGTGCCGCGCAGCACAGCACAGCACAGCACACACTGATTTCAGTGGCATGCAACTACCACTAGTGGCATGCAACGACAACTAATGCCAAGCATTCCGTGTCACAGTTATATAGACAACGTGCGGCCAAAAGTTTTCTTTGTGGTGGCATCTGGTTAAGCGCTTCATGTTGCCGTTGATTTGCTCCTCTGCCCCTCGAAATTGTTTCTCAATTGGGTTTGGGTTTGGGTTTGGAGCCCAAGACGACAGAGTTGCCCCCTAGCCACCCTGCCCCCCTTTGACAATTGCCATAATAGGTTAGCACAACAAGCGAATAAAAAAAAGAGAGAAGATGCAACTGCCAGATGCAGATGTGGCACGAGTTTGGGTCAAGGAATTGTCGTGACAACTGGAAGGGGGGAGGGAGGCAGAAGGGGCTGCTTATCTCAGCTATGGTATCTATATATAGTATCTACTATAAGTATCTGTACAATAAGTATCTCTGCTACAAGTATCTGTGCTATAAGTATCTGTACTATTAGTATGTATGACGCTAACCGATTGCGCAACTTATCAGCTTCCATCCCACTCCCCTGAGTCACTTGTCATTGTATCTGAGTATCTGAGTATCTCAGTATCTCTGTATCTGAGTATCTCTGTATCTCCGTAGGTGCGTAAGCAGTAAGTTGTCTTTCTTCCTTTTTTTTTTTTTTTCCTAAAATAAGCTTTTTAACATCCAACTCTCAAGTCGTCAATCACTTTTTAGTAGCTACTAAATGGGATATACTAATATTAAGAGGATTACGCTGAGAGCCTTGGCTTGACTCGAAAATTAAATCCATTAACTCATTATTTTAATTTCAAGACTTGGCAAGTCACTTAAAATATATTTTTAATTAAAAAAAAGAGAAATAAATCCCAAAAGGTGAGACGCCTTAACCCTAGACCCCTCCCTTTATTAATCTCTTTAACTGAAAGCCGCCCTTTTCGCATCCGTGTTGCATGCCACTTGCCACACTTTCCATTTGCATATTGGCCCTCGCCCGTTTCATGTCTTTTGACATTTTGCCGCATTCTGTTTTCCGTTAATTGTGTTTTAAATTTTAAATCACTGCAGTAGGGGATGGGAGTGCCTGAGGTCGAACTCTAAGCCCCTGAACCATAGTCTGCCCAACAATTTGGCCAAAAGCAAGTCTAAAGCGTCCAATGGTCTAGTGGCCATTAAAAAAAGTGACAAAAACGTAATAGAAAACGGAAATAATGATAATAATTCTGAAATAAAGTTAAGGTAGTTCCTTTTCTTGTGGAATGGGGATAGATGGCGCCAAAAAAAAGATGGCGTCAAAAATGAAATCAACTTTTTGGCGACATATTGAGAAATCGTTTCGATATCAGTTACCGAGGGAGGGGCAGAGGCAGAGGCAGAGGCAGAGGGAGAACCTGAAGTGCTGCCCCAGAAGTTGCCGGCACACGTACGCAAATAAAAGGATGTGAGTCGAATTAAAATCGCAGCCACAAGCAGCAGATACAGATACAGATACAGATACGGATATGGATAGGGGGATGCCAAGGAGTGGAGATAGATACATATGCGGTGTATCTGAAAGATGCGAGCCACGGCACTTGACGCAAAATACTTAACTTCATTTGTGCCACTTTGGCTCTTGCCGGCAGAATTTTAAATTGTATCTGTATCTGTGAAAGTATCTATATCTGTATCTTTAAAGAACGGATCTTTGTGCAGGGGGTATCTGCATTCAAATACTCATCTCGGCGCGTGATTCATCTGCCCAATCAGTTATGGAGTCGCCTTCTATAAATAGTAATGCTAATGGCAGCAGCCCACCATCCCCAACTCCGTAAATCAATCGGCAATGTCCAAACGAGTTATCGGCGCACAGGTGCTGCCCCCCGAGACGACATCATGGCTATAGATATGATAGATACTCCAGGAGTAGCTCACAGATGACCTCACTCAGTGCCCACCAGCCCCGACTTGGCTTTTTATGACGAGAGTTGGGAGATTCTAGAGACTAATGAGCTTGCTTTGTTTTTTATGGCTTGGGAGAGATACTTACTTCCCAAGAAGGGAAGTAATTGAAGGTCTAGACTCTAGAGGGGCTTCTCAAGGGGGGTCTTCTATATAAGATCTATCTATAACCTTTTAACATCTTTTAACAGATACTCTCTTATATCTTTAGAACAGAAATCATTAGAAAAAGACATTTTTAAGGCACTTTTATGCTTCTTAAGATCTCTGACTAGTTAGAGGTTCGATCCAACACCTTTAACTCTTTTTTTTTCTCTTTTTTTTTTTTTTTTTTAGACTTTTTATACTTTTTTTTTTTAACTATTCTAAGTCTTGTAGAATCTAATTTAAGAAACTAGGTACGAGGTTCAAGGTTCAAAACTCCAGCTTCATCTCTATCTTTTTTTTTTTTTTTTTTTTTTTTTATCTAAACTCTAATAAAATTTTTTAAACTTGATTTATTTTGATGACTTATAAGATCTGTTTATAGAATCTAGATATAGAACATATATCGCCTACTTATAAGATCTCTGAAAGAAAGAGAAAAAGGTTCGAAACTCCAACTATAAATCTTTTTTTTTTTTTTTTTTTTTTTTAACTCTAATACTTGATTTATTTTTAAGAAACCTACAAGGGCTATAACTACTTTAGATCTAGAGATCTAGAGCAAGAGATCTCCTTATCTCTGACAGAAAGAGAACAAGGTTCGAAACAAGCACCTTGATCCCATCTCTTGATTATTTTTTTATTTATTTCCCCTATTTTTCTTCCAACTGCCATATATTTTAATGATCTTAATTGATTATTGGAGCTAATGGCCACTAATAGCACTCTCTACCTCGTCTAATCGCTTGTTTAGTTCCCCAACTAACAGTACTTCTTGAAGAAACATCTCCCAGAAGATACATTTCCGTTTGTTCTTGTCCCAACGCCTCATACCCTCATACATCACTCCGGATCATTGAACCAAAAGATCAATGTACGGATATATGTTGGGATTTGGTTTAACTCTCTAACCCTCCCCCTCCCTCCCTCTCTCATGCTCCTCTCACTCGGGGCTCATTGACCCATTTTGGTAGCCTGGCCCGGGCGGTAGCCCGAATAGTTAAAGGCATCATTAAAATTTCTATCTGTATCCGAGAGTGCTTTGTTGTTCAGCTTGTTGGCTTGCTTGGTCTTGCCGTCTTGGTCTTGGGTGCGACACACATTCCGGGGCATTTAAGTTCGAAAGATCGAACCTGTTTTGGTTAGCAAATTACGAGGCAAGCTTGTAGCTTCTGGGTTCTGGCTTCTAGGCTTCTTGGCTTCTAGCTTCTAGCTTCTAGCTTATAGCTTCCATTATTCCAGATACATTCTCGTTTTCTGAAGTAATCGCATAAGCATGACGCGTCTCTAATGGCAAATTGACCCAAATCGTTGTCGTGAAAGCCCCGCAGCAAACTCTCCACCAAAAATGATCATTTGATGGAGGCGCCTCATGGCCCTCGTCTGTGGCACCTCCAGGAACATCTCCATGGGGGACTTGAACCTTTAAGAATCTTTAAGGAAATCTCTTCAAACTCAGCTCTTCATCGCTCGAGTTGAGAATTTGTGATTACAGAGGCAACTTGCCACCTTGCCACCTTGCTTGCCACCTTGTTGAAAGCTTGCTGTTTCTTGCCCCTCACTGCTGGCGAAAAAAAAAGTTTTCGCCGCACACACAAATGAAATGGAAAACTTGCACTGCTGATGTTGCATGTGCCACCACCTCCTGCCACCAGCCACCAGCCACCTCACTGGTGGCCATTCCATAGAACGCCTAAACCCTGACATTTATGATGAGTTTCCTCTCCTGGCTGTTGAATCGAAATGTGTTTGTGTTTAATAGAAAGCGAGTGCTGGGATGGGACCCTGCCCCTAATCCTGGTCATAAATATTAGAGGGCCTACCCCAGGACACGCACAACTCTATGCCATTGCACAGATACATAGATACAAAGATACAAAGATACAAAGCGCAGATACGCAAACAGATTGTCGCCTGCAGTGTTGCCATAAAAGGATACAAGGGGGAGTGTGATGGAAAGGACAGCAAGGACTACTGTGGGCAGCTACAGTGGGATGGAACTAGGCAAGGATAGCTAGCCATTTATCAGCAAGGACTATCTACTGTCCTAATAAAATATCCTGACAAAAATATCGAAAAAAGATACAAGATTTTAGGGACATTTTTCCTCTTAACTATTTAGTCCTTCCGACCCACCGTAAGGACTCACTCTGCTTAGATTGTTTGCCTTTCGGACTAGCCCCCACAATGTCCTTAATTTATATTTTCATTTAAAAATAATAGTGGCATTCTATGTCCTTGCAGCGCTGTAACTAAAGACAGGATTATCCATCCAAAAAGGACACCCCGGATCCTAGCTATATACCTTGCCATGGCGCACTCGAAAGTGATACTCAAGATCCTGTTCTCGCTATGCGTCTGGTCCTTTGTGATCATCGGGCTGTTCAAGATGCATGGCACGAACCTGGTGCCGCAGGAGTACCAGCAAGTGCCGTTAAACGGACGCATCCTGCTGCAGAAGGATATGCGATTTGCGGAAACCACATCCACCACCACGGATCACTTCGATCCAAGTGAGATCCTGGTGGACAATCGAACCGGTAAGTCAAGGACTAGCATTTATTTCTCTACAAAGATATCCTTAAAATCGTATCCATGTATCCCCTTTAGCCATGGACGATGACCAGCTGGTGCGGGATGTGGAATCCAGGATACCATCGCTGCCAATCGCCTACTGGAGCAAGAACAAGAACTTCCTGCAGCAAAAGTCCTCAACCTGCGCCAAATATCCGTCCATTTTCGAACTGGAGTTCAACAACATCTACTGGCAGACCCTGCGCACCTCCAACGGCACCTTCCAGCTATTTGGGGCGTACTACGATATCCGGCGCACCTCACTCCTGGGGCCCACTGTCCGGATCCTGGGGATGATCGATCGGATCGAGCCGAAGGTGAAGACCTATTGCCAGTTCTGGTTCGACGGCCAGAAGGAGCCGTTCATCGTGAAGACGTTCGAGTACAAGTACATCTGGTACAACAAGTGGGGCAACTACAAGCAGGGCATCTACCAGCCCTACCTGATCGCCTGCCAGATACCCAAGCCCTTCCACGGCGTCGTGCCCAGCTCTGTGTCCATGGTGGAGAAGGAGTGCGACACCGCCACCAACAACCTTCGGGTCATCTACAATCGTCCGCCGGACGACCAGAAGAAGGGATTCGCCGTTTGTGTCAAGGGACTGGACTTCCTCTACGACGATCTCAGTGTCCGGCTGATCGAGTGGATCGAGATGCTGAATATCCTGGGAGCCGATAAGATCTACTTCTACAATCTACAGGTGAGTTTTTGTCTAAATTAACATTTCTTTTAATATTTAAGACTTTAAAAAGTTAAATTTTTATAATTTTTATTTTGTTTTTTCAACTTTTTCCATAACAATGTTTTTAAACAATCATTTTTCTAAAGAAGCTGCCTCATATTGTACGGCTAGTAATCGCTTAATCGCTGCAGCGATAGTTATCGATGGTTTGCAATAGAGATGGCACAGTTCTTAGAAATGAACAGTTTCCTGGAATGAGAATAAATCGATAAATATTAGTATTTCTTTGAAAAAAATTAAGATTCTTAATTAAAATTTATATAAAAAATTAAACCCAATTAATACTTAATAATATTTTAATTTGAAATATCCTTTTTTTTATTTAAAAACCCTTCCCATTACTTGCAGGTCCATCCCAACATCACCAAGGTACTCAACCACTACGAGCAGGAGGGCAAGGTCCAGGTGATACCCCTGACCCTGCCCGGCGGACAACCGAATGTGCCGGGCTTCCAGCACCTGTACCTCACCAAAAAGACGAACCACAAGCGTCAGAACGAGGTGATACCCTACAACGACTGCCTCTACAAGAATCTCTACCTGTACGACTACATCGCACTGCTGGACATCGACGAGGTGATCATGCCGAAGGGCGGATCCGTCCTCTGGTCCGAACTAATGGACAAGGTGAGGCCGGAGTCGCGGAAAATCAAACCGGATGGCTTCCACAGCTACAACTTCCGGAACGTGTACTTCCTCGACGATCAGCAGCACGAGCACGGCTGGCACAAGGACATCCCCAAGTACATGCACATGCTGCAGCACGTCCACCGGGCCAAGAACTACACCAAGCCGAACCAGTACGTCAAGTGCTTCCACGACCCGGAGCGCGTGCTGACCCTCCACAACCACTTCCCGCTCTCCTGCCTGGGCGGAGTGTGCAAGTCGTATCCGGTGGATACGCAGGACGCCCAGCTGCAGCACTACCGAGCCGATTGCGTCAAGACCCTGAAGAAGAGCTGCGAGGAGTACCGCGAGAACTCCGTGGAGGACAAGACCATCTGGAAGTACAAGGACGAGCTCATCCGGCGAACGATCAAGGCCCTGGACACGCTCGGGTTCTTCCGTCGACAGGGCCTCAACTCCGGCTCTTCGGGATCCGGCAGCAGCAGCGGACTGGGAGGCGGCGCCACAACCCACTCCACGGAGCGGTGATTCATGCTACTGGGGGGAGGGGGAGGCGGTTGGTCCTGGCCCTGGCAGCTGGTGGAGGCCTCCGGCGGAAGTTTAGGAAATGAAGAGTTCTTTGTGTAAACCCTTGTGATCTTGTGTGTCTGTCTCCCTCTCCGGGAGTCCCATCCTAGGCGGATAGCGACCGCCGTTCAGCCCCACCACCATGGGCGTACACCCGAAGCCGTAAATCTCAGCCCACGCCCCGCACTTCTATCCGTAAAGCCCAGCCGTAGCCGTAGCCGTACAGCCGTAGCCGTAGCCGTACAGCCGTAGCCGCACACCCGTCGCCGTAGCCGTACAGCCGTAGCCGAGCATCCCAGCCGTACAGCGTAGGCCGTACCGCGTAGGCCGTACAGCCCAGCCGTATAGCCCAGCTGTACAGCCGTAGCCGCACACCCGTCGCCGGGCAGCCGTAGCCGTACAGCCGTAGCCGCACACCCGTCGCCGGGCAGCCGTAGCCGTACAGCCGTAGCCGCACACCCGTCGCCGGACAGCCGTAGCCGTACAGCCGTAGCCGTACAGCCGTACAGCCGCAGCCGTACAGCCGTAGCCGAGCAGCCCAGCCGTACAGCGTAGGCCGTACAGCCCAGCCGTATAGCCCAGCTGTACAGCCGTATCCGTATGCTGTACGGGCTACGCCGTACGGCCTGGGCAGTACGGGCTACGGCCTAGGCGGTACGGACTAGGCTGTACGGGCTACGCTGTACGGCCTAGGCTGTACGGGCTACGCGGTACGGGCTACGCTGTGCGGGCTACGCTGTACGGGCTAGGCTGTACGGGCTACGCTGTACGGGCTAGGCTGTACGGGCTACGCTGCACGGGCTACGCTGTACGGCCTAGGCGGTACGGGCTAGGCTGTACCGGCTAGGCTGTACGGGCTACGCTGTACCGGCTAGGCTGGGCTGTACGGGCTACGCTGTACGGCCTAGGCTGTACGGGCTAGGCAGTACGGCCTAGGCTGTACGGGTTAGGCAGTACGGGCTAGGCTGTACGGGCTAGGCTGTACGGGCTAGGCTGTACGGGCTACGCAGTATAGCGTAGGCTGTACGGGTTAGGCAGTACGGGCTAGGCTGTACGGGCTAGGCTGTTCGGGCTAGGCTGTACGGACTAGGCTGTACGGGCTAGGCTGTACGGGCTAGGCTGTACGGGCTACGCAGTATAGCGTAGGCCGTACAGCGTAGTCCGTACAGCGTAGTCCTTACAGCGTATTCCTAGGCTGTACGGGCTAGGTTGTACGGGCTACGCAGTACAGGCTACGCAGTACAGGCTACGCAGTACAGCGTAGCGTATACCGTAGGCCGTATAGCGTAGGCCGTACAGCGTAGTCCGTACAGCGTAGTCCTTACAGCGTATTCCGTGTAGCGTAGTCCGTATAGCGGAGGCCGTACAGCGTAATCCGTATAGCGTAGTCCGTACAGCGTAGGCCGTATAGCGTAGTCCTTACAGCGGAGGCCCGTCTTACGTAGTCCGTATAGCGTAGTCCTAACAGCGGAGGCCCGTCTTACGTAGTCCGTATAGCGTAGGCCGTATAGCGTAGGTCGTACAGCGTAGGCCGCAAAGCGTAGTCCATATAGCGGAGGCCGTACAGCGTTATCCGTACAGCGTAATCCGTACAGCGTAGGCCGTCTTACGTAGTCCGTACAGCGTAATCCGTATAGCGTAGTCCGTACAGCGGAGGCCGTCTTACGTATTCCGTACAGCGTAGGCCGTATAGCGTAGTCCGTACAGCGGAGGCCCGTCTTACGTAGTCCGTATAGCGTAGGCCGTATAGCGTAGGTCGTACAGCGTAGGCCGTACAGCGTAATCCGAATAGCGTAGTCCGTACAGCGGAGGCCGTCTTACGTAGTCCGTACAGCGTAGGCCGCATAGCGGAGGCCGTATAGCGTAGTCCTAACAGCGGAGGCCCGTCTTACGTAGTCCGTATAGCGTAGGTCGTACAGCGTAGGCCGTATAGCGTAGGTCGTACAGCGTAGGCCGTATAGCGTAGTCAGTACAGCGGAGGCCGTATAGCGTAGTCAGTACAGCGGAGGCCGTACAGCGTAGGCCGAAAAGCGTAGTCCGCATAGCGTAGTCCGTACAGCGGAGGCCGTCTTACGTAGTCCGTACAGCGTAGGCCGTACAGCGTAGGCCGTACAACTTAGGCCGTAAAGCGTAGGCCGCACAGCGTTGGCCGTATAGCGTAGTCCTAACAGCGGAGGCCCGTCTTACGTAGTCCGTATAGCGTAGGTCGTACAGCGTAGTCCGTATAGCGTAGGCCGTATAGCGTAGGCCGTATAGCGTAGGCCGTATAGCGTAGGCCGTACAGCGTAGGCTTTAAAGCGTAAGCCGTACAACGTCAGCGTAGGCCGTGTTACGTAGTCCGTATGGCGTGGGCAGTATAGCGTTGTCCGTAAACCGCGTAGCGTTGGCCACAGGGCGTGCTCTACGATGAGCTCGTTCTTTACCGCGTAGGCCGTATAACGTAAATCGCACACAGTACGCCGTAGTGGTATAGCGTCCCCCAGCCGTCCTCTGATCCCTGCTGTTCAAAAGGAAACGCTCAGCTCTTAGTTTTAGTTTTTACAGAAACCGACCCATTTTTTTTATAGATATACGAGGGATGACATGGCTCTGTTCTGGATTTGGTTTCCGAGATTAATTAATCGTTAATTAATTAAGATTAATTAACTATTTAAATAAAGTTGAGGTTAGGGGGTCATACCTATAACTCTTGTCCCTTTTTTTCATGAAATCTTCAGCAGAGGCCTGGTCTAGAGTCTACTATTGATGACCCTTACGATCTACAAGGATTGACCCTTGAACTCTGAATTGCTAACGTTCTACGAGAAATGAAAGGACGGAACAGAGCTTACGTCACTGGAGCATGGCTAGTGTATAGATGTGAGTGTAGTTAGGTAGACGAGGTCGGAGAGTTAAGAATATTATTGAAATTGTGCCTTCAAACTTGGATTGTTGAGTCCCTTCCTTCCCACACACGCACTATGATGTCCTTTAGTCCTTTAATTCACACACACACACAACGAGACACAAGGATGCACACAGAGTAACACATCCTTTGGAGCAGAACAGTGGGGTGTTGTTGTATACTTGAGTTGTTTTATAATTTTTTTTTTTTAATCCAGAAACGAGCGAAATTTATTGGAAAATAATCATAGGGTAGTAGCGAAGAAAACCTAAACTAAGTTCAAGACTGATGATGTTTATTAAGAGTTACGAAGAGAAAGAAAACAAACAAAGGAGAAGGGGAATTCGGAGAAAGTTTTATTTGTTTTCAGAATCGAAAAGAAGCGATATTATTGTTGTTGTATAGAGACAAGTCGGGCGGGTTAGACCCCCCCCCTAAAGAATATAAAAAATTGAATGAAAATATCACTAAATTGTAAGCAGAGAATGGATGGGAAGAACGAGCGATCGAACGAGTTTTGAGTTTTAAACTGTAAATAGGAGAATTGAGTTGGGAGGAAGGACGAGGGAGTGTCAAGGATAACGACGAGGCCCCAGAACCTAAATCGAACTAAATAGACATTTGTGGGGATAAGGCCGATATGTATCGGAAAAACTAAAAGGATATTGATGTAAGAGAAGTGTTTAAGAGAAGCTGTTTAAAACCAATTTCAATATTTTTTGTTTCATTAAATTAAGCGAAAAACTATTAAAAATGTTCTTAAATTGTAAATAAAAACAAAACATAAATCCATAAAACACATAAACACACACACACACAAACCACATACACACACACACACAGAAAGAAACATAAAAGATTCCTTATGTATTGTATTTTATTTTATTATTATAATTAATAAAATTATTATTTTAATTATAATTATTATTTTAAAACTTACCTTTTAGTTGGTAGTCTTCTTGGAAATAGCAGCTTAGTCAATTTTTGTTGAAAGGGAAATGAATGAGAAGTTCGGTGTACAGTTTTGGGAAATTAAATGTCCCATTAAGAAACTATTCAAAAAAAAAAAAACACACACACACACACACACAAATACATATACAATATATATATACATATACCAGATACAGATACAAATACCAGATACCAGATACCAGATACCAGATACGGATATACAGATACTTGTACTAATGTTAGTTACTAGCTAGTAAGGAAACCCTGTGTGAAGGAAACCCCATTTTCTTTCCTCATTTTTTTTGCTTAGCTAATAATTAAAAAAAAAAAATATTTAATAAAAAAAAAATGAATACAAAGTGATTGAAAAATAAAATTTAAAAAATAAAAGAAAACATCGTATTTATTTAGTCCTGGAGAGTCCTGGAGGAACACAAGACTCCCAGGAATGTAAAGAACAAAGCATTTAAGGGCAAGGAAGGGCCAAGGACTCGGAATCCACTCCAAGAGGCTGGCCTGAGGAGGCTGGCAAAAGGATGCCCGAGCATACCTAGAGCCAGTGCTCGACACACAAAACTTAATGCCCGAGGAACAAGGACGAAACAAAAGGATGCGATGGAGGGCTGGGAGCGAGGAAATTTGTATAAACGCAACTTAAGTGAGCATTAAACACGCTTCAGTAAAGGACCCAGGCTTGGGGGCTACGCAGGACTAGCACTAGGACTTGGCCCAGGACTCGCGGGACTCACAGGACTTGAGACCAAAGTTCTTTGGCGTCTAAGTTGGTTAATAAACATTACCAACGCCACAAAAACCATTTAGGTGAACTATTAAAATAGCGGAGCATTTAAGTTGGCAGGACCTCCTCCTAGCTTCGTCCTTGGTTGGTCCTAGCTGGTCCTGATTATGTTTATTTATATGGGCCATGCACGGGGCAGGGTAGAGGACTTTATGGACTGGCAGACCGAAGCCATAACCAGATGATGGCCATAAGGACGAAATGATGATGAAGGACAGCCTTGTCTTCATCCTCTAAAAGTATGCATATAGTGTGGGGATATATATATCCTTATCCTGTTTATCCTGTCCGGAATCAGAAAGGAAGGAATGCAAATGCGGCCCACTAATTAAAATCCCCCCACGACCAACTATCTCTCTAAAAAAAAAAGGAAGAAAAATCCTGAATATGCAATCCATTCATAATTCATGCGCATAAATCCTTGCACAAAAGCGCCGCGGCTTAAAAATTAAAATCAGCAATTAAACGTCCAGGGAGTGGCCAGGTGATGGGAAGTAAAAAATATTATTTTTTATTAAAAATAGCCAGCAAGAGTCGCATTAAGTTCAAGCTTCAATTTCATATTCATGGGCATTGGTCTCGATTTCAGGTTGTTTGTGCGGGGAATCTGTTGCCTGCTGCCAGTGTTGCCTCAAACTACACTGAGAGCTGGCTATTTTAGTTTGAAATGCATTTATTATAAAGTTTGTGAGTCTGTTTTTTCTCACAGTGTTGGCACAGGGAGTGCCTGTGAATGGGAATCGGCGGTGCAATCTCAGTTTGAATTTGAATGCAGATGGCGTTTGATTTTTGGCCAGCCTAATTATGTTCCCCTCTCTCTCTCTCTCTCGCTCCCTGTGGCACGCTCTGGATTATCCTGCCAGGCTGGCAGTCAGGCAGGCAGGCGGGCAGGACCTCCCTCTAGGCATCCTCCTTGTAGGAGGGTTTCGGCGTGCAAGATTGGCAAGCCAAACAGGAAATGCTAATTACATGTAAGTGTACACAGCATATGAGTGTTTGCGTGCCACGCCTCCTGCCTACTGCCCCCTGGCCCTTGCCCCACCTCTCCTACTCCCCTCTTCCTTCCACCTTAACCCCCTTTTGGCAACAGGACCTGCCGGCTCATGCAATATTATTGCTTGCAATCTAATTAACCGCACAGCGAGTCCAGTTCAGGCCATGGTTTTGAATCCTCGACTCCTGTCGCTATAGAGAGGGGGGTAGAGGGGGTAGAGGGGGTAGGGGGGTAGGGGGTGTACGTGTGTGTATACTCACTCACCTGGCCAATATTTGCGGCAACTGGTCCTATCAATATGGCCACATACTTGCACACACACAAGGGGGGACACACACTCACTTGCTACACCCCCTTATGCCACACCCCCTTATGCCACACCCCCCTATGCCACACCCTCCACACACACAATGCAAATTATACGCTTAATTGAGAACGGAATGCAACGCTAATTCAATTCGCTTTCACTCCACAGCCTCACAGGACACCGCCACTCACGACCAGGACCTTCGAGCCTGCGCTGCCTGTTGTCGGTTTCCTGACTTTTGGCAACTCTCCGGGCCACCTAAGCGGCCGCAGAGTGGCGGTGGGCTCGGGTTGAGGCGCCTGCGATTAAACTTGCTTATTAATCGCTTTAGTCCTTGGTCCTTCAAGTCCTTAGTCCTTGCCTTTAAGGATTTTTTTGGAGAAAATTAAGTCCTGGAGTGATCTGTCGCTGACACAGTTCCTGTTTCCTATTTCCTGTATCCTTTAGCCTAGTTCCTGTCTCGGTCTCGGCTTTGGGCCATTTACCATTTCCATGGACCCTCGTCCTGCATCCAGATCCTGCCACGCCCGCTCGCCCTGTCGATTAGTCAATTATAGACAAATGGCCTGGGAGTTGGGAGCGCGGCACAATGTAAACAAGCCATCAATAGCAGCGAGCGAGCGGCCTGGTTGAGATAAAAGAATTATGCATAGGAGGCAGCAGGACGAGGGGAGGATCCTGGCACACACACACACACAGCTTCCCAACACAAAAGGCGAGAACCGAACCCTAGGGCCCCTCCGGGACAGCAGGAGCAGGGGCAGGAGCCGAAAGGAAACCACAAACCACACGGAGAAATTGAAAAAAAAAAAAAAAAAAAAAAAAGAACTGCACGGAAAACACAGCCAAAGGAAAAGAGGTCCTGCCAAAAAGGAGCAAAAGAAAAAGGGGAGAGGAGAGGCCAGCGGTAAGTAAACAGAAAGAAATATGCTTTCCAAGTTGCAATTTTCAACAATTTCCATCGATTATGAATATTTTGAGGTTAGAGTTTCAAGTTCCAAGGTTTGGTGACAAAAAAGGACATGTTTAGACAGGCAGAGTCATGCTCAGAATAGAGGGACCAGACTCTTTCAACTCATAATATTATTTTAAAAATGTTTAGGCTATATTTTAAAGTTTATATCCTTTTTTGTTAGGAAAAGGACATGCTTGGACATGCCTAGACATGCAGGGACTTTCTCAGAATAAAGAGACCAGACTCTTTTCAACTCCCTTTATAATTTTGAAACTATTCAGGCTATAGTTTAGAGCTTCTATCTATTTTTGGCAAAAAGGACATGTTTAGACAGGCAAAGACATGCTCAGAATAGAGGGACCAGACTCTTTTCAACTCCTTGCATGACTTTTTAAAATATTTAGACCATAATTTTTGATTTATATCCATTTTTGTTAAGAAAAGGACATGCTTTCTTCTATTATTCTACTGCTATCCCTTTCATATCTCTCAGTGTCTGAAAGCAGAAACACGAAGGGGGGTGGGGTACAACACTTCCGAGGCACCTGCAGAGGGAAAAGATATGCCAAGGCAGCTAAAGGGGAATCCCCACGGAGAATAGCGGTTAGGATAGTGGTTCCGAGAGCACAGAGAGCTCAGGCAGGACATTCTACCGCTCCCTCTCTCTCCATCTCCTCCTCCTCCCTGCTAAAGCCAAACACAAAACGGAAATCCAAAAAAGAGGAAAGGAAAGAAAAAAAAAAACTAAAACACAACACTGGCAGAGAGGAGGAAGGAGGAGGAGAGGCGGCTGTGGGCGGGGCTGTCATTTGTTTTAAGCGATTGGCGACCCGGGGTCCTGGAAGGCTGGCAGGACTGCGAGGAGGAGGGGGTGGTGGGTGGTGGGTGGTGGGCTTAGCCTCGGTGTCGGGCAGAGAGATAAACAAAAGTTCTCCGAGGCGGGAAGCAGTCCACAGAGGAGCACAAAGGACAAAAGCCAAACAAAACGCCAGAAACTGCAACAGTCCTTGGAGATATGGCGAGTCATAGAATATTGCTCGTAAACTCGTGAAAATTTTTCAAAAATAATCGAAATTTAACTCAATAGAGAGGTGTCGCCAGGATGGCAGGGGGCAAGGATGGCAAGGATGGCAAGGATGGCAAGGATGGCAAGTATGAGAGGTGGCAGGGGACTTTGAGTTTTTTGCTTTTCTGAATATTACTCATACGCCCTGTGACCTTTTTTTTTTTTTAATATATTATTTCGTTACTAATTTTAATTTTAGTTAAATTTAAATATTTTTTGTTTTTAGCTTTAAGTTTTATTCATAAATTCTTTCTTTTTTAATCAAAAGAAATTGTGAAAAAAACGATAGCATACTTTTTGGAGGCAGTTGGGAGAGTCATCCTAAAAGGCCCACAAGGGAAATTTTAACAAAAAAGGTAATTTTATGGTAATCTTCCACTAAAAGAGTAGTTTAGATTCTAAAAAGAAGGGGTGCTCATATTATAATTAAGCTTTTCTAAAAAAAAAGTTGAGAATTATGAGATCTTTAGTTTTAAGAAGAAAAAATCCAAGAACTATATCCTCTTTAGCTTTTAAAAATTAATTTCTTCATAGTTTTTCTTAATAAATTATTAACAATTAAGGCCTTTAGCTAAACTTTATTGTTTAAAGTTAAGCACCATCTTATAAGCACTTAGCTATCCTATAAGAATTATCCTTTTTTAATTATTTAAAAAATGATTAAAATTTATTTCCTTAAAAAAAATGCTAAGGAAACTATAAAAATTGATTAATAATTAAAGCCAGAGAGCTTTATAGAAGAAATAATTACCTTTGTCAACTATCTACCTAAGAACTATCTTCTTGGAAGAAAATGAATAACCAACCTAACCTCACAAATAGGTTTAAAGAAAATCCCTGACTCATCAACATCCTTTAGACTGAAAACTATTTAAAATTGAAGCCCCGATCGCTGCAGCCACTCGATTTCCGCCAAATGCCCTGCCGGGAAATGGAAAATGGGATCCTTACTCCTTTTCAATGGAATCTCTCGCTCCAGGCTCCCTTTACTGTCCTGGTTGTCCTGGTTGTCCTGCACATCTCCTGCCCCCCTTGTGGCACTCTGTTGGGCTGCCTTTGGGCTGCAAATATCCTGGCCATGATGCTGGCAATGGCCAATCGCCAATCGCCATGCAAACAAAGGCAAACAAAATCTAGTTAATTGGGTAAAATGGTCGACGGAAATTGAAAGCAAAAGCAAGAGTAAAGCGAGTGGCATAGGAGGTCATAGGTCCTGGGGACCGAAAATGCAATAAATATCGAAATTTTGCTTCTCTTTCCGGGCCATTATTCATCGATTTATGCAAATTTTGGGCCAAAAGCGAACAGGGAGCAGGAAGCAGGGAGCGAGGAGCATTTTATCAATAAACAACAAAAAACAACAAATTAAAATCAACAATCACAGGACACTAAGCATTCGCCCCCTCTCCCTCTCTATGGCCATCTCTTTTCAGTCATTTTTTGGTCGAAATCGAAAATGAAATAAATGCAAATTGTCAACGCCACCAGCGCATACCATTCCCGGCATTCTCGGCAGAAAAATACAAAAATATATTCCATATATTATAAATAAATGGAATATATGGATGGAACATGAATATATATGTATATAGTGTCTGTGTCGGGGATAAGTACGGTATATCCACTTGTATTCCTTCCGCTTTATGGACAAATTTGTGGCAACAACAATCAAAAATCCAAAAAAAAAAATGTGATTTCAGGAGTCGAACCAAGGAATCTCATCTGTTACTCTACCAGGGACATGCAGGGACTTGTCTTGGGGACTATCTACACGATCGGGCACAATCTATCGATAGGAGCTTATAGCTATCGCAGAAGGGCCATCACCAGGGCGAATAAATAGTCACTTTTAACGTTAAAACCTTTAGAAACTATTAAAAATAGAGCCTTAAAAAAAAGTTTTATTCGAGAAAAGTTAAAGAGAATCAAGAAAGTGTCCTTCACTTACCCCTCACATTTTTTGCGCACTTTTCCGTTGCTATTTGTGCATTCTTTTGTGCGACACAAGCAAACAATTTGCATTTTCCATTTTCCATTTTCCATTTGGGCGTCAAATGAAATGTGCCTGACCGACCGACCGACCAACCGACCAACCGACCAACCGACCAACCGACCGACCACCATCCTCCTCCTGGTTGTCACATTTCCACTTTCCTGATTTCCAGCTCCTGCTGAAGCTCCCTTCCCCACCAGATCCTTTGCTGCAGGAGCTGCCCCGATGATTTATTGCACTTTTCACGTTATTGATATTTTATTTGTTTGCGATGAGAAGTCATTTAGTGCCGAGGCAGGCTCTTGGGGCAGCTGGGAGGCTCCTGCGAAGGACGATGATTTATGCCGACATCCCGCCAATGCATGGCAAGCTAGGGATTCCTCAGATGTCCTTTTCTCATAACTATTTGAGAAAATGTAAATAATTCTAGAATCAAAAGGTTGGAGATCATAAATTTGACTTGAAAACTGTTTATTATTATTATTATTATTATCAGAGATGAGAAGTCTAGTATTTATAATACCAGAATCGTGATAAAAGTCATACAAATAGTTGGTTCCTGGCTCTTAATAGGAATAGTATTAAAGTTATGACATCTACTCTTCCTAATAGCTTCCTATTTTATTGTAGAGGCACTAGAGGCACTAGGATAGATGCTAAATCGTGTTAGAACTAGCCTGGTACATCGATAAGAGCTTCAAGGCTGTGGCAAAGCGATAGTTGACTTGGTAGATCAAGCACGATACATCGATAAGAGCTTCAAGGCTGTAAGTCATGGCAAGACCTTTAAGAAGTCCCTAAGAATAGCGATAGTTGGTATATATACGATAGTGCATCCACCACGATATGCTTTTAATCAAAGTATATGCATAGCGATAGTTGGCATGTCCGATCAAGCACGATATATCGATAAAAGCTTTAAGGCTGTAAGTCATGGCAAGACCTTTAAGAAGTCCCTAAGAATAGCGATAGTTGGTATATATACGATAGTGCATCCACCACGATATGCTTTTAATCAAAGTATATGCATAGCGATAGTTGGCATGTCCGATCAAGCACGATATATCGATAAAAGCTTTAAGGCTGTAAGTCATGGCAAGACCTTTAAGAAGTCCCTAAGAATAGCGATAGTTGGTATATATACGATAGTACATCCACCACGATATGCTTTTAATCAAAGCATATGCATAGCGATAGTTGGCATGTCAGATCAAGCACGATATATCGATAAAAGCTTTAAGGCTGTAAGTCATGGCAAGACCTTTAAGAAGTCCCTAAGAATAGCGATAGTTGGTATATATACGATAGTACATCCACCACGATATGCTTTTAATCAAAGCATATGCATAGCGATAGTTGACTTGGTAGATCAAGCACGATATATCGATAAGAGCTTCAAGGCTGTAAGTCATGGCAAGACCTTCAAGAAGTCCCTAAGAATAGCGATAGTTGGTATATATACGATAGTACATCCACCACGATATGCTTTTAATCAAAGTATATGCATAGCGATAGCTGGCATGTCAGATCAAGCACGATACATCGATAAGAGCTTCAAGGCTGTAAGTCATGGCAAGACCTTTAAGAAGTCCCTAAGAATAGCGATAGTTGGTATATATACGATAGTACATCCACCACGATATGCTTTTAATCAAAGCATATGCATAGCGATAGTTGGCATGTCAGATCAAGCACGATATATCGATAATAGCTTTAAGGCTGTAAGTCATGGCAAGACCTTTAAGAAGTCCCTAAGAATAGCGATAGTTGGTAAATATACGATAGTACATCCACCACGATATGCTTTTAATCAAAGCATATGCATAGCGATAGTTGGCATGTCAGATCAAGCACGATATATCGATAAAAGCTTTAAGGCTGTAAGTCATGGCAAGGCCTTTAAGAAGTCCCTAAGAATAGCGATAGTTGGTAAATATACGATAGTACATCCACCACGATATGCTTTTAATCAAAGCATATGCATAGCGATAGTTGGCATGTCAGATCAAGCACGATATATCGATAACAGCTTTAGGGCTGTAAGTCATGGCAAGACCTTCAAGAAGTCCCTAAGAATAGCGATAGTTGGTATATATACGATAGTGCATCCACCACGATATGCTTTTAATCAAAGTATATGCATAGCGATAGTTGACTTGGTAGATCAAGCACGATACATCGATAAGAGCTTCAAGGCTGTAAGTCATGGCCAGACCTTCAAGAAGTCCCTAAGAATAGCGATAGTTGGTATATATACGATAGTACATCCACCACAATATGCTTTTAATCAAAGTATATGCATAGCGATAGCTGGCATGTCAGATCAAGCACGATATATCGATAAAAGCTTTAAGGCTGTAAGTCATGGCAAGGCCTTTAAGAAGTCCCTAAGAATAGCGATAGTTGGTAAATATACGATAGTACATCCACCACGATATGCTTTTAATCAAAGCATATGCATAGCGATAGTTGGCATGTCAGATCAAGCACGATATATCGATAACAGCTTTAGGGCTGTAAGTCATGGCAAGACCTTCAAGAAGTCCCTAAGAATAGCGATAGTTGGTATATATACGATAGTGCATCCACCACGATATGCTTTTAATCAAAGCATATGCATAGCGATAGTTGGCATGTCAGATCAAGCACGATATATCGATAAAAGCTTTAAGGCTGTAAGTCATGGCAAGACCTTCAAGAAGTCCCTAAGAATAGCGATAGTTGGTATATATACGATAGTACATCCACCACGATATGCTTTTAATCAAAGTATATGCATAGCGATAGTTGACTTGGTAGATCAAGCACGATACATCGATAAGAGCTTCAAGGCTGTAAGTCATGGCCAGACCTTTAAGAAGTCCCTAAGACTAGCGATAGTTGGTATATATACGATAGTACATCCACCACGATATGCTTTTAATCAAAGTATATGCATAGCGATAGCTGGCATGTCAGATCAAGCACGATATATCGATAAAAGCTTTAAGGCTGTAAGTCATGGCAAGGCCTTTAAGAAGTCCCTAAGAATAGCGATAGTTGGTAAATATACGATAGTACATCCACCACGATATGCTTTTAATCAAAGCATATGCATAGCGATAGTTGGCATGTCAGATCAAGCACGATATATCGATAACAGCTTTAGGGCTGTAAGTCATGGCAAGACCTTCAAGAAGTCCCTAAGAATAGCGATAGTTGGTATATATACGATAGTGCATCCACCACGATATGCTTTTAATCAAAGTATATACGTAGCGATAGTTGGCATGTCAGATCAAGCACGATATATCGATAAGAGCTTCAAGGCTGTAAGTCATGGCAAGACCTTTAAGAAGTCCCTAAGAATAGCGATAGTTGGTATATATACGATAGTACATCCACCACGATATGCTTTTAATCAAAGTATATGCATAGCGATAGCTGGCATGTCAGATCAAGCACGATATATCGATAAAAGCTTTAAGGCTGTAAGTCATGGCAAGGCCTTTAAGAAGTCCCTAAGAATAGCGATAGTTGGTAAATATACGATAGTACATCCACCACGATATGCTTTTAATCAAAGCATATGCATAGCGATAGTTGGCATGTCAGATCAAGCACGATATATCGATAACAGCTTTAGGGCTGTAAGTCATGGCAAGACCTTCAAGAAGTCCCTAAGAATAGCGATAGTTGGTATATATACGATAGTGCATCCACCACGATATGCTTTTAATCAAAGTATATACGTAGCGATAGTTGGCATGTCAGATCAAGCACGATATATCGATAAGAGCTTCAAGGCTGTAAGTCATGGCAAGACCTTCAAGAAGTCCCTAAGAATAGCGATAGTTGGTATATATACGATAGTACATCCACCACGATATGCTTTTAATCAAAGTATATGCATAGCGATAGTTGGCATGTCAGATCAAGCACGATATATCGATAAAAGCTTTAAGGCTGTAAGTCGTGGCAAGACCTTTAAGAAGTCCCTAAGAATAGCGATAGTTGGTATATATACGATAGTACATCCACCACGATATGCTTTTAATCAAAGTATATGCATAGCGATAGTTGACTTGGTAGATCAAGCACGATATATCGATAACAGCTTTAAGGCTGTAAGTCATGGCAAGACCTTCAAGAAGTCCCTAAGAATAGCGATAGTTGGTATATATACGATAGTACATCCACCACGATGTGCTTTTAATCAAAGCATATGCATAGCGATAGTTGGCATGTCAGATCAAGCACGATATATCGATAAAAGCTTCAAGGCTGAAAGGCTGTAAGCTTTCAATCGAAGCCGTTCCATCGCCAAGGAGAAACAGTAGCAAGTTTTTGTGAAAAAATAAAAAAGAAAATAGTTGACTTTCCGAGTAAGACTGTAGCAGTAGCCTGTTAGGCCACCACCACCATCCAGACCCCAGTAACCCCTTCCACTCTCCCACTGACAGCCAAGCAACCAGCCAGTAGAGCTCAGCAAACCGTGCCCGACCAGTCCGGAAGCTCTCTGGAATCCTTTGCCACATCAATCCCATCCGTTGGGGGAAACACTTTCGGTTACCGTTTCGATCGTTCGACTCAAAATCAGGCCCCAAAAATAAAAGCAGCCCCGAATTGGATTCACAAATCAACCGGAGAGCCACCGGAAAACCACACGAGAGCCCAAGTCCCCAGTCCCCGAATCCGAGAGTAGATCTCCGAGAAGCCGAGAACAGTATGTCGCTGGGATTGAAGAGGTCCTTGGTGTGCGTCACTGCCCCATGGCGTGTTCGTGTTTGTGCCGCTTCCCTGGTGCAGTGCCGCCACAAGTCCAGCTACGACAAGACGGTGTGCAACCTGAAGGTGAACAAGGAAACCAAGGTCCTGGTCCAGGGCTTCACCGGCAAACAGGCCACATTCCACTCAAAGGAGTCGCTCAAGTATGGCACCAAGATTGTCGGCGGAGTGTCGCCGAACAAGGGCGGCACCCAGCACCTGGACAAGCCGGTCTTCAAGACGGTATCGGAGGCGGTTAAGGAACTGAAACCGGATGCCACCGTCATCTTCATACCGCCGCCGTCGGCCGCCGAGGGTATTTGTGCGGCGATCGAGAACGAGATCGGGCTAATTGTGGCCATCACGGAGGGCATACCCCAGGTGGACATGGTCCGGATCATGCAGATGCTGCGCTGCCAGGAGAAGTCCCGCCTCCTCGGCCCCAACTGTCCGGGCCTCATATCGCCCGATCAGTGCAAGATCGGCATCATGCCCGGCGACATCCATAAGCGGGGCTGTGTCGGCATCGTCTCCCGGTCCGGCACCCTCACCTACGAGGCCGTCCACCAGACCACCAACGTGGGCCTCGGCCAGGCGCTGTGCATCGGGTGTGGCGGGGATCCCTTCAACGGGACCAGCTTCATCGACGCCCTGCGCATCTTCCTGCCGGACAAGGAGATCAAGGGCATCATTCTGATCGGCGAGATCGGCGGCACCGCCGAGGAGGAGGCTGCCGACTATCTCATCGCCAACAATACGGGCTGCGAGGCCAAGCCCGTGGTGGCGTTCATTGCCGGGCAGACGGCGCCGCCCGGTCGCCGTATGGGGCATGCCGGTGCCATCATTTCCGGCGGCAAGGGGGCGGCCGGGGACAAGGTCAAGGCCCTGGAGAAGGCCGGCGTCAAGGTCTCCACCAATCCCTGCCACATGGGCCTAACGCTCTACAACGAAATGGTGCGCCTCAAACTGGTCCCCAAAAAGGAGGAAAAGGACAAAAAGGACAACAAATAATGCCATCCAGTTGGAGGGGAAGGGAGGTTCATGGAGTTGAACCAACTATGAGACACGAATACATGAATGTTCCAAGCCGTATTGATGATCCATTAAAATAATTGACAAAAGCCACAAAGGAGGTCTAATGGATTATGGAAGTTATGGGAGGTAGTTCTTGGAGGAAGGACTACTTCCAAGGAGCTACTATCTTAAGAGTCTCATGGTAGTTGAGTTACTAGAACTATGATAGTTGGTTGTAGTAGGAGGAGGAGTATGGTGTCTAAGATTCATCTATAAAGGAGGTCTAACAGACGAGTTATGGAAGGAAGTGGAAGGCTTTAAAAGGAAGTACCACTTCAAAGTAACTACTTAGACTTACAGGACTCCCTAGCTAGTTAACTAACTAGAACTACTTATAATAGTTGGTCGTAGCAGCTTCAGAAGAGGTCTAATGGATGAGTTATGGAAGTAAGTTCTTCAAGGAAGTACTACTTCAAAGGTAACTACCTTAAAGGAGATAAAACTAGCTATGATAGTTGGTCGTAGTAGGGGGATTATGGTCTCTAAGGTTCATCTTCGAAGGAGGTCCAACAGACGAGTTATGGAACGAAGTTCTTCTCTAAGAAGTATTATTTGTAAGAAATGTCTATTACTAAGACCCTAGACTCTAGACTAGGTAGTCTTGGTACCTCATAGCCACTCATACTTTATAGTTTCCTTTTATGAAATCTTTTACGAAGCTTCAGAAGAGGTCTAATAGACGAGTTATAGATATAGAAAGTTAGTTCTTAGAGGAAGTACTATCTTAAAGACTCTCTAGCTGGTTAAGTGGATAAAACTAGCTATGATAGTTGGTCGTAGTAAGGGGAGTATGGTGTCTAAGATTCACCTTCGAAGGAGGTCCAACAGATGAGTTATGAAAAGAGCTTCCTGAGAGCAGTTCTACCTATAAGGATCATCTGTTATTGGGACTCTGGAGCCTAGACGGAGTAGTCTTTGGTAGTCCATAACTCGCAGCCTACTTGCTCATCCCTGCCAACCACAGTCCCCACTAGTAGCCCAATCGCAGTAGCCCCTGGATCCCCACCTGTCATTAGTATTCCACTTCTCCCCACAATATCCCCCATTACTCTTTCGACTCTCTAGCTGGTCAGATGTGAAGTCTTTATAGAGCCAGCAGACTTTTTTATATTTTTTATTCGATTGGTGAGCCAAGTAGGAGCTCAGGCAGCAGATTCTATTGGTGAGTATTGAAGAATATCCTGTACCTTTCTATTCAAAGTCCTTCCACCTCTCTTGGGGCTTCAACTGAAAGTGAGCTGGGGCCTAGGACCTCCTCGGAGACTGTTAAATGGCTGAGGAGCTCGAGACAAGTGCCACACATTCCTGCCACTTCTTTTTGTGTTTAGTTTTCAAAGCTATTTGGCCAATGGAGGCCTCATGGAGGCACTTTTCCGGCCAAGAGCTCGGCACAAATGCATTTTCCTTATTAGGCATATGACACTCTACCCATCTCTTTCTACCGCCAGCCATCTGTCTCTTTCTCAAAGTTTTCATTTCAAATGTGTGGAGGCACACTTTTCAGTTGCCATTTTCCGCTTTTCACCTCAAGAGCCCAGGGGGGCAGCAAACGCGTGACTCTTGATGAAGTGGCATGCCGCAGAGTAGAAAAAAGAAGGCGAGGCAGGGCGGGAGAGGGGGGCGTGGCAGGCCGCAACTACAGCGAAAGGCAATTAAAGAAAGACAACAACTGGAAAGGAGCCTCCAATGATGGGTTAAGGGGGGTCAGAGGTCAAGGGGCAGGGGAGAGTGAGGAGAGGTGAGAGGTAGAGGGGTCAAGAGGTTAAGAGAAGCAGAACCCCCCCCCCTTTGATTGGCAAACGAGTGACAAGAATCCTTTCAATAAATTCCCCTTTTCCGGCAGTCATCCTTCCAAGGCGAAGGGGATAACCCCATCACTCCTAGCACTCTAGCACCTCCCCCCCTCGGTGGACAATTTATGAGAACTTTTCTCGCCTTTCGCCCCAAAAACTTTCGCCCAGAAACACATGCACAGAGACATGCACAGACATGCTCAAAATAATAGGACTAAGGATGGGGGGGGGGGGGAGGACATGCAAACAAAACCCCAAAATGTTGCACTTAATTGCAACTATTGGAAACTTGGAAACCCTAATCCTTCTCCTTCTCCTTCTCCTTGCCACCTAAATTGGTTTATTTTCCTGCCACATCCCAGGGTGTCCTGGAGGTCCCAGGCGAAAGGGCAAATCGAGAGCCACTGGCTTGAGCCACTCGCTGCTGCTGGCCCCTTCCACCCACAATGTATCCCGTGTGGTTGCATGCCTCACCCCTGATTGCCCAATTACGGCCATTGACATTTTATCTGTTTATGATTTGATTTCGAAGCTGAAGGCCAGCTCTTAAATGGCTCATGTGCTCCCTCCCCGTCCTCTGATTGGCTTTAATTGACGTCGCTCTTCCTCTTTATGCCTCGATTAGGGGTGTATCTCATAGATGCGAGACTGTTCAATGGGGCAAAGGGTGAAAGGGGGCTAGGGCTGTCATATTTCCAACTCATCACCACCACTAATCATTCCATAAACCCTATCAGACCTCCTCAAGTGATTAATTATTAATGGAGAGTATCAGGTATCGTCTACCATTATGTGGACTATCCTATCCCTAAGTAATCCCCATTGAAGAACGGCCCTTTATAAGAGTTATAATATATAGGAGAATCGGGTGATATATCCTATAGCTTACACTTCCTTTAGTGTCTCATTTGGAATGGAAAGTATCGGGCATCATATACCATTTATTTATCTATTCTATCCCTAAGTAATCCCCCCTATAAAAATTCTATTCTGATAGAGAATCTGCTATTACTATCACTATTACAAACTATATCTAATATATCGAGTCGTGTAACTAAGAATGAAAAGTACCGGGCATCGTATACCAATTCATAGACCCTGAGTTATCCCTAAGTAATCCCCATTAAACTACTTTTTTTATAAGAGCTATGATGGAGAATCGAGTGCTATTACAATCATAATACTATTCCCTACCCATTATTCAATATCTTAGGTTCCACTTCCAAAAATGTCTCATTTAGAATGAAAAGTATCAGGTATCATATACCCTTTAGTAATCTATTCTATCCCTAAGTAATCTCCCCTATAAAAACTCTATTAAACCACTTTTTCAAACCAAGTCCCTTAATAATCGCATCATTTGTTAGATTAAACTTTCTTTCCTAATTGATTAATGGAATGAAATGGAAAGTATCGGGTATCATATACCATTTAGTAGACCATCTTATCCCTAAGTAATCCCCATAAAAAAACTACTTTTATAAGAGTTTGTATTACTATCATTACACCATTTCCTTTCCATCATATAACATCTTAGACTCCACTTCCTAAAGTGTCTTATTGAGAATGGAAGGTATCGGGTATCATATACCATTCCATCCCTAAAAGTCCCTAGTTCCCCTTATCCCTGGCTAGTAACTAACCCTTCCCTATGATTTCTCTGACTACCCATTTAGTGCCTGACCTTATCCCTACCCAGTAATCCCAACGATAGCTCTACTAAATCATCCATTTAGTAACTCTCTCTATCCCTTCCAAGTAATCCCTTAAAACCCCATTAAACCATCTTTTTTAAATACCAAGTAGTACCTATATCCCTCAGCAGATCTCCCCTATATCTCATAGATAACCGACTATATAAAGTATATTATATCGTGTTTAAGTCTCAAGTAATACCCATTTGGATCATCTACCTTTACCCCTAAGTAATACCTATGATATCCCTTATCTTTCAGTCAGTTAGTTAGCTAGCTAGCCAGGATGAATATCAAACTGGACCTCGACCTCAAGTCCAACCCGGACTTCATACCGCAGTGGTACGGCTCCTCCAAGTCGCTCTTCAAGCCGTGGAAGTCCTCGTCCCAGGGCGGCTCGGTTGGGCCTCGCCTGTCCCTCTACCAGAGGGTCTTCGGCAGTTGCAGCTCCCTGGCCCAGTCCATCATCGAAGTGACAACAGCGAAGGGTGAACTAGACCCACCGCCACCGGTGGTGGCCTCTCCCAGTCCCTCCATCCCGAAGGGAAAGTCCAAATCCAAGTCCAAGCCAAAGTCAAAGTCCAAGCAGAAGTCGCAGTTTCAGGCACAGCTACAGGCTCTGTCACAGCCCCCGAGACCAGGGTGGACACTACCAGGACATCATTGTCGTTCAAGTCGGCCCAGTGGACCAAGGACACCACCGCCACATACTCCCTACCCTCGATCCCCTCGTGCCGCTGCCTCCAATCGGCGAATGCCAAGTCGCTGCCGGCACGCGTCCAAGACCTCTATTGCGTCCAGCAGGAGGAGATCCGGTTCCTGACCACCGTCGACGAGGTGGTCCACGGCTTCCGGCACTTGCAGGCCTACTTGAAGGAGGCGGAGGACTACAACCTGGCCATCGGCAGGGTCCTGGTGGCTGGAGACAGCCAGAAAAGTGATTATAATCGCAGCATCGCCGACTCCCGGCGGCCCCGAGTGGGCAGCGTGGAGTCGCTCTTCCGGTCGCGCGTCTACAATGTCAACTCCTCGGAGCTAATGGAGAGCCACCCGCACTCCTCCTCCTCCGGGTCGTACAGGATCAACTCGTATCGCCGGAGGAAGGCTACCAAGGGCATGGGGATGGACATCCAGGGATCGGTCGAGTCGGAGTACGAGAAGGACCTGATCGAGGAGAGTGAGGACGAGCGCTTCTATCGCCGGATGATGGAGCTCTACGCCACGGCCCACACCCTCCTGGTGGACTTTACGAAGCAGAAGGCCATCGAGCTGCGCGACCGCCGGCCCAAGCCCAAGCCGAAGCCGAAGCCGGCGAAGGCAGTGGCCTAGAGGCCCGAGTCCTGCCATCCTCGACCATCAGCATTAGTTTTAGTTTTCAATTAAAAAAAAAATTAATTATTCGCGAGTGAATAAAATAGTTGAGGAAGTGCCTCCGAGTATTTCCCTCCGAGAGTATCCTTCAGCTGTCGTCCTGCTGTTGCAAATTAATAAAGTTGTCCGCCACAAGGATGTGTATGGAACAGGACATGCCCTCTAGTCCCTCTAGTATTTTAATCAGAAGTCGCAAGTCCTAGCCTTTAGATCTCTATTTTGTTGCTTAATTTTGAAGCTCTAGTCCTAGGACCTGTGCCAAGGACATGCCATGTCCTCCATCTATTGGGCATGTCCTGCCGGCTACCCTCTTCGGAAATAACTCCCGTCCTGTTTACTGTTCGCTCCTCGCTTCGGACAGAAGCGAAAATCGCTGACGCTGCGTGTGTGACAGCAGAAGCCGCAGACCCCCGCCAACCGCCATCGGTCGTCCTGGCGACCCCCCCCACTCGTCCTTCAAAGTGTCCTTGCATAATTTTTAGACAACCGCACAAGGGTGACTTTAATGTCATCAGCGGTTTCATCCAAACGCCCTTGCCTCCTGGCTCCCGGCTCCTGGCTGCTAGCATCCCATGTCCTCCACAATATGTCCTTGCTCCTGATCCCTGACACCCCCTTCCCAGCTCCACTTCCGACAGCTGTCAGCGGATTTTATGTGCAGTTTTAATCAAATTCCCATCAGGCTAGTTCGGTGACGAGACCCTGGGCCAAGGTCTCCCAGATTTCTGCGAGTGGGAGGGGAGGGGTTTCTGGTTCCCCCAACATTAGGCTTTGGGGTATTGGCAGGACATATCCTTGAGTTTTGAGAGAGGGAGGGAGGAAGAGACTTTAAACTTGAAAAAGTTTTAAAAAAAAATTTAGTTTTTGGGTTTTGATGCAGAGAGATGGGCAATCGGACCACAAATCGTTTAAGGTATTCCCCTAAAGGATCGGTTAAGAATTGACCAAGATATTGCCTTCTCTAGGGGACATTCTCGGAAATACCTCTTTTTGAAGGGTTTTCTATGGGAAAATATTGGAAATAGTTCTGAAAAATATTTTGTTGGCTGCTTTTGATACAGAATGATGGGAAATTCTTTAAGAAATCTTTTGAGGTACTTTTCTTCGGCAATCGGATGAAAATTGGCCAAGATATAGACATGGCCATGGGCATTATAGGGATATCCTGGATTTTCAAAGGGGGTTTTAAAGAAAAAAGAGGAAAAAATCTAAAAAAAATATTCGGTTCTCGGATTTTGATGCAAAACGATGGGAAATCCTTCCAGAAATCATTTGGGGTATTCCTTTCCGGAATCGGATAAGAATTGCCCGAGATATGGACTTGGAAAGGGACCATATAGGGACTTTCGGGATTT
Organism: Drosophila monieri; assembly: GCA_035047585.1. Taxonomy (NCBI): domain Eukaryota; kingdom Metazoa; phylum Arthropoda; class Insecta; order Diptera; family Drosophilidae; genus Drosophila; species Drosophila monieri. The sequence continues at coordinate 5,409,462 of JAWNPJ010000067.1, forward strand.
TCAAAGGGGTTCCATGGGAAAAATTTGAAAAATTTCTCAAAACTATTTCGTTGTCAGATTTTGAGAGAGAGTTGCGGGAAACTCTTCCCCAAATCGTTTGTCGTCCTTTCAGGAATCGGCTAAGAATTGCCCGAGATATAGACATGGTTGGGGATAGGAAATCCCAGCATCTGGACCGCAGACTCTACAGCATCGATAAGAGATTATGAGGATCTATTATGGAACCGCCCATCAAAGAAACTTTACGCGCGGAAGCCGATTATGGGAAGAGCGTGCTGATACTTTATGGCAGCTCAGCTCGTGATTCTGGAGTCGGGAAGGACGTGTGGCATATGGATCCTGAGGAGGCAAGCTCTCCCAGCTCGATACAATTAAAAGGCCATCAGGCGACTGCCGGCAGGAGGCAAGGATAAAAATTGCAGGGAGAAAGGACTCAGAAGAGGGGAGCTGGGGGGAAAAGGAGCAACCGCTGTCTTGTAAGCAAGTGCAAAGTGCATTGGTTACGATGCCACTAACACTTCAGACTTTGTGGCGCGCTGAGACTTTGCGGTTTTTATGCTCCACTTGCCGCTTTCCCAGCTTCCTTCTGACAGTGTGTGTGTGTGTGTGTGTGTGTGCTCAGTGTGTGCCTCAGTTTGGGGCAAGGTGTTTGGGCAAAGTTTTCGTCGACATCTTAATTTCTCACTTGGAAATTGAGCTGCGCCAGCAACCGCAAATTAGACCCCAAAGTATACGTACTTTGTGGATGCCAAATATTCCCCGAAGGTCTCTGGCCCTCTCCCGTTGCATGCCACACACTGGCACGCATTACTACACAGACATTCATGCGTGAAACCAACACACAGACACACTGAGGCATGAGGGGGTGCCAACTAACAGGACGTGGAGCAAGGACGATGAGCCAGTCGGAATGAAAAGGGACAAAGAGCGCGTGGCCCAGTATGTTGCAAGTGCGTGAGTGCCACAAAAGGTGTGATGGTGGCATCGCGCCATCGAAGGTGCTCTGAGAGGGGAGCTTGTGGCATGCCACACCACAGCGATTGTCGAGTTCGATGGATTTCCTTAATTATTAAGTGCCATTAGGTATCCGCACGCCAAATCGAATTGAAAATAAATTAATTCCACAGCTACACTTGCAGCTAAATGGGGCAAATTGATGGCTATTCGATATATTCGATCAATTAATCGATAACAAAGGGATTCAAGACAATCGGGGTGATATTTTAAGGGAATTTGAGGATGTTTTTGGATCTATGAGAGAGATTAGAGCAACTAACTAATTATTTCAAGTCATGAAACCAAACTAGATTGTTTGATATTCGATATATTCGATCGATTAATCGATACAAAATGGATTACAGGGAAAAAGGTTGATGTGTTGGAGGAATTTGTGGGTATTTAGGGTTTATTAAAATATAAAAAAAACTAAAACTCTTCAAGCTATAAACTCCACCAAAGAACTCAATCGATTGCAGTTCGATTTTATCGATAAATGTATCAATATATTAGGTTTTTAAGGCAATAGTATTGGCATTTTAAGGGGCTTTAGCAGCTTTTAGATAGTTTTTAAGGAAAACCTTTAAAAACTCAATAAAATTTATGAGTTTAAATTACAAAACAAAACTAAAACTATGGCTATTCGATAATCTCGATATATTAATCGATTTAAAATAGTTTGAAGACAAAAGAGACTCATTATATTAAAGAATTTTGAGGATACTTCGGAATTCTAGTAACGCAATAAGGCAAAACTTAAAAGAAACTGACAATTAGTTTATTTAAATCGGAAATATTTAAAAGCCCTTCGATATTTTCGATAAATAAATCCTTACATTAATCGTTAAGCGTAAATAGAGATCGAATTTTGGGAAAGGATCTTAAAAAATATATAAATATAAATGAAAAAAATATAAAAAAATCCCATCTTTAAAACTTTAAACAATTAATAAACTTAACTAATTAAAAATTAAGAAATCTAACCAAAAAATAAAAAGAAATCTTCGAGTAAATCCTTTCTCTGATAGTTTTAAATTCCTAATGATTTCCTCTAAAATAATTTTTGTTTTTTATTTATTTAAGCGAGTACCCCCTTTGGAGTCTCCACCCCTGACTTTCAATCTGCCACCAATGATTTACAAAAAAAAAAGAGAAGAGAAGAGATGAGGAGACCCCCTTTTTAGTTTCACTGCAACTGTTGGCTGCTACACTTGCTGCGATTTCCCCACGGGTGGCCCTTGTCTGGGGGGCCCTCGCCTTCCCCAACTCTAGCCCCCAGCTAACCCCCTTTGAGGCGCCACCCCTGGGAATCCTGGGCGCTCCTTTCGTTTCGTCGCACTTTTCACGCCGCCATCCCTTTTTAGACAAACATTTGCAAATGAGCGTTGGAGCGTTGGAGCGTTGGAGCGTGGGGCACCAAGGAGGTGGATGCCTCAGGTGGAGGCATCCCCCCCCTCCGTCGCTGCAATATGCGTGCACAATTAGAGATAGTTGCGGCAATGGCTGTGCCAGCTTTTCGGGTCCAAAATTGAAATATTTAATTAAATTTGACAAAGTGCAGTGGCAGTTTCCCCTCCAGTTGTCCTTTTTCCTTTTGAATTCCAAATTCCTTGCCACAAATGCCGTGGCAAGGTGGCTCTTCAGTCTAAAAATAGTTAAGAAATCTTTAAAAACTCGCCAGATGGCAGTTTTTTAACTAAAACTGAGTTGTTTATTTTGTTAAAAAAAAAAAAGGAGAGATCCTGGCTGTTTGGGGCAAGGATTCGAGCCAATAATTTGGCCAATGACGTGCCATTATTGGCCAGGAAGGAGCCGAGTCCTGGCTCGCGTGGCACGTACAAAGTTAGTCTGGTGGCTTGGCAGTGGGGCAGAGTGTGGCAGAGTGGCAAGTGTGGCGCCAACACTGCCACGGCAAGTCCAACTGCAAGTCCAAGTCCTGGGAAATGATTCATGGGAGCTGCAATTTAGCTGCCAACTGGCGAAAAGTACCGGAAACGCATTCATTTTCCGCATTTTTCACATCAATAATAGAGTGGCGGGAGGGGGGGATACAGAGTCCTTTAGAGTCCTAATTAAGTTTGCAACATTTATGACTTGTTGGCCAAAAGGACTAACTATCCAAAAAGTTGACTGCCAACGAGGGTTAAGTGGCAGCCTTCTTTTTTTCAAGTTTATTGATTGGCTTTCCGTTGTGGCTTTCTTTCTTTCAGTCCTAGGTCCTGGCTCTCCATCAAGGATAATGGGGTGGGGCGGCTAAAGGCTGGAGGACCAAGCAAAGTCACCCCGTCCATTTCATTTCACGCTCCGCCTGCCAAGGACTAGGCAGGGGAGACTACAGAGTAGAGCCTGTGGACTGAGAGGTCCTTCTCGGAGGCTGCACTCGTCTGTGAAATGATGACAGTTGCGGTTTCATTTTTTACTGTCCTTGGAATTTATTCGCAGTGTCTGGACCTTCGTCCCTCTCCCTGCCACTGACCTTGCCTCGTGTGGCGTCCAGCTTGCGATTCGGATTTGGTTGCTGCCACTGCTGCTGGTGACAGATAAGCTGCCACAGTATGGTGCCAGGACACTGAGAGAAAGGATTTCAATTTCTTTCTCTCTCAAGCCCTACCATCTTTTATTTTTTATTTTTCCTTCTCTCAGTGACCGCCCTCAGGCTTGTGTTTATGCAGCTTAGCACTTGCTGCCCCGTGGCATCTGCCCCTTCTGCCACATCCGGCAGATAACGAGTGGAACAAAAAAAAAAAATGAGCCATTAATCAGCTTAGACCGCCGGGCAGACCGCCTCCGACTTTGCAAACTTTTATTAAAAATAATTAAAAAAATACAAAAAAAAAAAAAATGTTTAGAATCGGAAGCCATCGGAGATGCAGTTAGGAGAGCCGGGCCAGGACGAAGGAGGCCAGCAGTAGGCTACCCCCGCCAAAGGTGAGACTTCCGGCAACGGCACCTACGCCCCCAGTGGCAGAGCCCGGGTGCGACGCGCCTTGTCGATGGAGGACTGGCAGGTGGACTCGCGCCTCACATACCGGAACAAGGACTCGACCAGGTTGCTGGGCGTAATGTTCTCGCACCGCTCCAGGATCTTCACGGTGCAGGTCTCAAACTCGTAGAGATCGAGGCACTGACTCGGGCCCAGGACGAAGTGGGGCAGGTCGGCGCCGGTGGTCCAGTTCTGGCTGAGCTGCTTGGGCAGGTAGCCGCCGAAGGTGGCGTTGAGGCAGTTGCCGATCCCTTCCAGGCTCTGCTGGAGGCACTCGGGCCCCTGCTCGGCGATGAAGAGGGCGATCTGGTCGCCGTCCTTGTAGCAGACAAAGTCCAGCAGCTTATCCGTTATCCTGCGAATCATGGTGTTGTGGTTCTTCTCCTCCCGGGTCAGGCAGGGGATGAGGGCGGCGTTGAAGTCGTTGATGCAGGCCTTGGCCTGGGGCATCCGCTTGCAGTACTTCTCGAAGACGATGTCCAGGTCGCCCTTGGGACTGGCCTCCTCGATCTCCTGCTGGATGGCCGTGAAGTTGGCCAGTCCGGCGAAGCACTCGCCCAGCTTGGTGGCCGCCGTCTCGATGGCGCCGCTCAGCGTCGCAGCCTCCACATCCTTGTCGGGATTGGCCTTCTCGCACTTGGAGCGCAGCAGCTCCTGGAGATCGGCCAGGGTGATGGAGGCGTTGCGCAGCTCCTCCGGCAGGTAGCTCTCCTTCAGCTTCTCCACGTCCACGTTTTTCAGCAGCGACGGATCGAGGCTATCGAGATCCACAGCCTGGACGGCCATGGCCGCCAGGACCACGCACCACAACAACCGTATCGTCCAGCTCGACATTCTCGCGTTGACTGCCAATGCAATCCGACCGACTACAACAGCCGAGGCGGGCAGGCCAGCCAGCCAGTGCCCTTCCCTTATCTCGAGCACCAGCCGAGGGGTCAGACTCTGATTAAACGCCCCACTCCCCACGCCCCATTCCCCACTGCCAGCCACTGGCCACTGGCCACGAGGGTGCACGCGCTCAGCTGAGCCCATTAGGGCGGCAAACATTGCTCGCTCTGCCTGCCAGGGTGGGCTGGGGGAAAGGGGGTACCACTGGGGGGCATACAACAGAAATAGAAGCTTGCTAACTCTGGGCATAGTGTTGGACAAAGGGACAAGCGGACAGGCGGACAAAGAAGCGGACAGCGGCCAGGGGGACAGAGGGACAAATAAAGGAGGAGATCTTTTAATTGATGTAGATTATAGTTTATAGAAAGAGTTTTAAAAATCCAGAAACACGAAATAATGTGAAACAAGCGGACAGAGAAGCGGACAGAGAAGCGGACAGAGAAGCGGACAGGCTGACAGGTGGACAGAGGAACAAATAAAGGAAGAGTTCTATTAATAATATAGATTCTTATTCTTATAAAGAGTTTTAAAAACCCAGAAATACGAAGTAATGTCAATAAAGCGGACAGAGAAGCGGACAGAGAAGCGGACAGAGAAGCGGACAGAGAAGCGGACAGAGAAGCGGACAGAGAAGCGGACAGAGAAGCGGACAGAGAAGCGGACAGAGAAGCGGACAGAGAAGAGGACAGAGAAGCGGACAGAGAAGCGGACAGAGAAGCGGACAGAGAAGCGGACAGAGAAGCGGACAGAGAAGCGGACAGAGAAGTGGACAGAGAAGCGGACAGAGAAGCGGACAGAGAAGCGGACAGGCGGACAGGTGGACAGAGGGACAAATAAAGGAAGAGTTCTATTAATAATATAGATTCTTATTCTTATAAAGAGTTTTAAAAACCCAGAAATACGAAGTAATGTCAATAAAGCGGACAGAGAAGCGGACAGAGAAGCGGACAGAGAAGCGGACAGAGAAGCGGACAGAGAAGCGGACAGAGAAGCGGACAGAGAAGCGGACAGAGAAGAGGACAGAGAAGCGGACAGAGAAGCGGACAGAGAAGCGGACAGAGAAGCGGACAGAGAAGCGGACAGAGAAGCGGACAGAGAAGTGGACAGAGAAGCGGACAGAGAAGCGGACAGAGAAGCGGACAGGCGGACAGGTGGACAGAGGGACAAATAAAGGAAGAGTTCTATTAATAATATAGATTCTTATTCTTATAAAGAGTTTTAAAAACCCAGAAATACGAAATAATGTCAATAAAGCGGACAGAGAAGCGGACAGAGAAGAGGACAGAGAAGCGGACAGAGAAGCGGACAAAGTAGCGGAGAGAGAAGCGGACAAGTGGACCAATAATGAGTAAAAAATATATATTTTCTATTTATGATAAATAATTCATTAAATAAGCCTAAAAAAATAGGAATTATTGTTAAACAAATAGACAAAAAAAGTGAATAAAGAAGCGGACAGACGGACAAGCGGACAAGCGGACAGGCGGACAAACAGAACTTCCTCTGACACCCATTCCCTCATTAGTCCCCCCTTTGCAAAACTAGAAATCATTTTTCACAGTGCACTTAAGTAGAACAATAGCTCTAGGCACTTTTTTTGTTTTTCCGACCTCTTGACCTCCCCAATCTGTTCGATTCTATAAAGACTACTTTAATGGCCGTCCTAAGGGCTACTTGGCTCGTGTTATTGGCACAGGGGCTATAGGCTATAGCTATGTACTACAAGCTTCTACTGTTGTGGTTGATAAGCTCCTGGCTCCCAATCCCAATCCCAATCCCAATGTTAGCTCAGGGCCCATAAAGGTTTAGTCTGCGAGTGGAATTCGATTTTTTGGTAAAAGTTGAGATAGTGCTATCGGAGGGGAGGGGTGGATCTGTGGTGGGGGGATCGCTCTCCATTGTTGGGTAAGAGAGTCAGAGAATGGCAGAGAAGAGGGAGAAAGACTGAGAGATAACCCCCTGGCACACTCTCCACAGCCCGATAAGCCTTATCGGACATGCCGCGTCTTTGATCCCGACAGCCAGTCGTCAAAATGGGTTTCTATTCAAATTCTATTCGAATTCTATTCAAATTATATAAGAGTTCTATGAGAAATCGATCAAAATTCGATTATAATTCTGTCAAAAGAACTATAGAGAGAATATAAAGAAAGATTCTACAAGAACTCTATATCGTTCTATAAGAGTTCTTGGAGTTAATAATAGTTCTATAAAAGTTATATTAAAATTCTATTGTAACTCTCTCACATTTCTATCAAAATTCTGTAAGAGTTCTATAATAATTCTGTAATAGTTACATAAGTTATAAGTAATGATATATAATAGTTATATAACTATATTATATATAGTTAGTTACTAAGTTATATATAGTTATATAATGTTTCTACATTTCTAGAAGAATTTAATAGGAATTCTTTAAAAGTTCTTTAAGAAATCCATCAAAATTCTATTAGAATTCTATCAAAATTCTAGAAGAGTTCTACAAAAGAACTATAAAGTGAATATAAAGACAAATTCTAGACTCTAATAAGAGTTCTTGCAGTTCTTTATAATAGTTCGATAAAAGTTCTATTAAAACTCTATTAAAATTCTATTAAAATTCTCTCACATTTCTATCAAAATTCTGTAAGAGTTCTATAATAATTCTGTAATAGTTCTATAAGAGATCTATATTTCTATATTAAAAGTTCTATAAGAAATCCATCAAAATTCTATTAGAATTCCATAATAGTTGTATATAAGAGTTCTAGAAGAGTTCTATAAGAGTTATAGAAGTATTAAATATATAATAATAATAAAATCTATAAAAATTATATCAAAATTCTAAAAGAGTTCTATAAGAATCTAGAAGATAAAAGTTATAAGAAATAAAACTTATTAGAAGAGTTTCTTGACTTTCCAGAACAGAACTCAGGAATTTGAAACAAAGAACTGGAAAAGGTCTTATAGATGATATACTATATAGATGGTATATATTATATAGATGGTATACTATATAGATGGTATATATTATATAGATGGTATACTATATAGATGGTATATACTATATAGATGATATATACTATATAGATGATATATATTATTAAAGATCATGTTCTATATCTCTTAGAGAAGACTTTAATGTGTAACTAGTTTCATTATAGAGACTATAATTTATCTTTTTAAGAGCCTAAAAAATAAAAAAATTATATATATCGTAATAAATAATATATATATCATGAATCTATATCCTAGAACCACCTCTCCTCTCCTCCTCTCCTCCTAGAACCACTAGATAAAAAAGAGAAAGAAAAAAGAGAGGAAAACAAGACGTGGCTGGGAAGAAGAAAGTAACAATTTATCTTCGTTTGTTGCGGAAGTTGCAAGTGCAATAAACAACTTGGCGGGGGGCTTGTGGCCAGCACAGGGTTGCCACCACACTGTGCCAATGTGCAACATTTTGGTGCGAAAAATGGGGCTGGGGGGGAGTTGTGCGAGGGGGGGATGTGTTGGAAAATTGAAATAGCAAGGATTTTCAACACAAAACAAAATGGACATCATTAATTGCTGCCCCTTTTAGATGAGGGGGCGTGGCAGGTTGCAAGTAGACTCCTCCAGGGGGAAGGCGAGGCGTGGCAGCATTTGTTGGCTGCAATTAGTTAGAAATATTTGTCTTAAGGTGCAAGGACTTGAAGAAGCTTTGGGATTTTAAGGATATTTTTATTTAAAAATTAAATATTAATTTAAAAAATAAATAAATTAAATAATTTTAAGTAAAATATTTAAGCTTTCAAGGCCTAGGAAGGAGATAGACCCATAATAGACCCTCCACTGAGCATCAAGGACACTTGTGGCACTTGTGGGTCAGTGGGGGGGGAGGTCAACAGGGGGCGTGGCACCCGGCTAATTGCAGCTGCCAATAAAAGGGGGGGGGGTGGAGGGGGTAGGAGGGAAGGCACAAGGAGAAACAGGATCAAGCGGAGGCCATTTGCCAATTGCTTTTCCAGCACTTCCGTTTCCGCTTTTGAGGCTTTTGTGAGAGAGTGTGTGTGTGTGTGTGTGTGTGTATTAGCTTAGTTAATGATAATTAGTAGAGCTCATCATCATGATGACGTTGCTAATGAAGATATTATTGTTACGCATACATCCTCCCCCCCACCACCACCATGCCACACTCTCTTGGCTCACTTTAATGCAAATAATTCATTTCATAATCAAGCGTTGCAAGCGCAGCACATTGTGGCAGCATGGCAGCAGCATCTGACAGATAGAGATACAAACACACACACACACACACACACACACAGAGAGGAGAGAGAGTCTGTGATCCAGATAGAGATACAAACACAAACAAGGACACTCTGATAGCCGTGCAGGTGGCAGATGCATTTCTACGCAAACAGTCGGAAGGAATAGGTCTCTGATAGTCTCCGGCCTGCTTCCCTCCCTTCCCTCCACCCTTTGACCTTTTGTGCCGAGGGCCGCCCTGCTGCGCAGCCCCTCCTCCAGTAATCAGCAGCTCCAGGCCCCCAACAATTATAGAAACGAAGCCACGCAAGCAAATAATTGGGATTTCAAGCCGACTTCCAGCTCTCGCTCTGGCGAGGGATATTATCCTTTCCCAGGATATCCTTTCCAAAATATCTATAGACTGGCGGCAAATCCTTCCAGAAGCCTTTTGGGGAATTCCTTTCTGGAATCGGATAAGAATTGCCCGAGATATGGACTTGGAAAGGGACCATATAGGGACTTCCGGGATTTTCAAAGGGGTTCCATGGGGAAAAATTGAAAAAATTCGAAAAAATATTTCGTTGTGGGATTTTGATGCAGAATTGTGGGAAATCCTTCCAGAAATCTTTTGAGGTGTTGCTTTCTGGAATCGGATAAGAATTGCCCAAGATATGGACTTTGAAAAGGACCATATATGGACTACCGGGATTTTCAAAGGGGTTCCATGGGGAAAAATTGAAAAAATTCGAAAAAATATTTCGTTGTGGGATTTTGATGCAGAATTGTGGGAAATCCTTCCAGAAATCTTTTGGGGTATTCCTTTCTGGAATCGGATAAGAATTGCCCGAGATATGGACTTGGAAAGGGACCATATAGGGACTTCCGGGATTTTCAAAGGGGTTCCATGGGGAAAAATTGAAAAAATTCGAAAAAATATTTCGTTGTGGGATTTTGATGCAGAATTGTGGGAAATCCTTCCAGAAATCTTTTGAGGTGTTCCTTTCTGGAATCGGATAAGAATTGCCCAAGATATGGACTTTGAAAAGGACCATATATGGACTACCGGGATTTTCAAAGGGGTTCCATGGGGAAAAATTGAAAAAATTCGAAAAAATATTTCGTTGTGGGATTTTGATGCAGAATTGTGGGAAATCCTTCCAGAAATCTTTTGGGGTATTCCTTTCTGGAATCGGATAAGAATTGCCCGAGATATGGACTTGGAAAGGGACCATATAGGGACTTCCGGGATTTTCAAAGGGGTTCCATGGGGAAAAATTGAAAAAATTCGAAAAAATATTTCGTTGTGGGATTTTGATGCAGAATTGTGGGAAATCCTTCACGAAATCTTTTGAGGTATTCCTTTCCGTAATCGGATAAGAATTGCCCGAGATATGGACATGGAAAGTGGCCATATGGGGACTTCCGCGGTTTTCAAAGGGTATCCATGGGGAAAAATTCGAAAAAATATTTGGTTGTGGGATTTGGATGCAGAATGATGGGAAATCCTTCTAGGAATCGTTTGAGATATTCTTCTTGAGAATCTAACAAGAATTGTCGAAAATATAGACTTTTTAGCAAAAAATCACGTATACGCAGAGTGGGCTCTCTTGAAAATCAAACTACGAACCAGAAGCTGAGAAACGGCTTTAAAATACACACTTTAAGAGCTTATGCTGTTGAGTTTCCGTGCGATTCTGCATTTTTCTGTGTGGCAGTCGGGTCAAGTGCATTAACCCCTTGTCGCCCGAAAGCTAACCATCAGCATCAGCTACCAGAAGCACAATTAAATCGAGTGCAGACCGCAAACAGAAATGAGAAATGCAGCGAGTTTTCGGTTTATCGGCAAAGAGAGGCCTCTTGGCCCCCTAAGCCCCTAACCCCGGGAAACCCTTCCGTTCGGCACTTTTCACTTTTCGGAAATGACTCCACAGGAGGCCAACAGAACCAGGACTAGGACCAGGACCAGGACCAGGACCAGCACCAGACTAAAAACAAAACAATGGCGAAAGAAATGCAATAACTAAACCCAACCGCAAACAAAACTTTTGCCAGCCGCAGAGTTTGCAGCAAAACAGAACATAATGTCATTTAGGGGCGAGATATCCAATGTCCAAGGGGTCAAAGGGAAAGGGGAGTCTTTGATGAATGTGCGTGACACTCGGGGGATATTCCAACAAAAAAAGAAGAAAAACAACAAATAGTTGGCAAAATAATTGAAAATGTGTAGTGTTTAGAAATGAGAATATCTTCATCGCTTTATTTCTAAAAAAAAAAGGATAAAAAATAAAAAAAAAAAAGGTTGAAATAAATCAGACTTGAAGGGGTCTCCCGACTCGACTCGAACATAAATCATAGGGATCTCTCCCTATCGATGTGGTGTCCCTTTTGTTGCCAGCAGGATGTATTATTTCTTTGTTAATGCGAATCGGTTGACTGACTCTTAGATAAAGTCAAATTATTCCCCTTTTTTTTTCTGTTTGTTTGTTTGTTTGTTTGCATTTCCCCGAGTTCTTAAGTAACGCTTTTCCCTTTTTTTTCGCACGCCCTCCTCAAGGATTGACTGACAGCCGTGTGCTGATATCCTGCCACAGGACCCAGCCGTGTGTCGATGATTTTTTGCGCAACTTTTTACTTTGATTCCGTTTGAATTTCCGCACCTCTGCCCGATTTGGTCTTAACATTTGTTTTTTTTTTTTGCGAGATTCAATGAATTTGAGGAATATTTCTCAACGCAGCTCCTTTGACAAACAAATGAGGGAAGGAGCAAACATACACCCACGCGTGTTTGCATTGCAAATCCCCTTCCTTTGGGAGTACCTCTTGGCAAAGGACAACAAGGGTATGCCAGGTTACTCTACCATTTAAACCAAAAATTATATAATATAATATTAAGTACTAAATCTAAGATAAAGTAACTAAATCTCTAAAAAGCAAAAAAATAAAGGAGGGAAAAGACCGCCCGCTTAAAAGTATGCTATGATTTTTATGCTGGGTACTCACCTTCCATTACGCCTTCCATTGCTTCCATGATTTTTCGTGCCATCGAGAATAGCGGGACTTGGCGAGAGGAGCCAGACTCACATGCTCTGTGCTCTCTCCGCTTCTGTTTGCTCATGTAAATCGAGCCTCCCCCCCCGCCACCACACCCCTCTTCTGAGTTTATTAACGTTGGGTTTTTTGGACGCCCGCCAACATTTTCGGCTTGACCTCCGACCTCGACTCGATGACGGCAAACATTTGCATTTGCATTTACATTGACATTCTCTGCTTGTTACGCGGCTTAGGTAACGGGATTTTTGATTTCCCACCTCCCCCCACCACCATCACATTCTTCCATTCAATTTCTACTTGACGGCCAAAATGTTAAGGGTGGCCCTGTTTTTATCCAATTAGTGGCAGTTCTTTAACAAAAAAATAAAAATAAAAAGTGTCAAAGATAAAACATATTAAAAAAATAAATAAAAAAATCTATATACCTTTTAAGCATTTTATGTTTCAAAACTTCCCTTTAAACAAGGTCCACTCTCTGAGCTCTAATTGTTTTTCATTCATTATTTAACGGTATACCTGCAAAGAAAAGAAGAAGAAAATTTTAATAAAAAAAATAAACTAAAAATAGATACATTTTATTAACAATTTTAATACCTTTAAGCATTTTAACCTTCCACTAAGCTTCGTTAAATAAGGTCCACTCCTTCAGCACCTTTCCACTTTCCACTTCGTATTCCCTTTTCCTTCCCTATTCTTGGAAAAAAGAATGAAAAGGAAAGGCAATCTTCACCTTTTTATGCTCTTCACTTAATCGATTATCTTTTGTGATTCACTCACTTAATTGCAATTTAATTATCTCGATGTTACATTAAAAGGCTTTTCTCGTAATTGAGATTCTCAAGTCGCTGGATTTCCAAACAATTCCACAAAATTGAAACGCAATTTCTGAAAGCAGAGATCACAGTTAGAGATAAGATTTAAAGTCATGCTCTTCTTCTTCCACTTTGCAATTTCCACATTCCACTTGCACTTTTCTCTCCACGGAAAGGAGGGGGGGAAAAAGTTCACTTACCTAATTGCTGATCTTGACTTGTGATTTAGTTATATATTTAATAATATTTTATATTTTAATAATTTATTAAACACTTGATAGTTTTATGACGAAATTCGCTGCAAAAAATTCCAAGAGAGAGAGTAGGATAAGAAATATTTGCTCTTCTTCTTCACAACTCTACCTTTTCACTTTTTCTTTCACTTTCTTCATTCCTTCACTTCCTCACCAGTTACCATCTTCATTACCTTGTTAATTATTTAATTATTTAACTATTTTCTTTGCTGATTAATCAGTTTTAATCTTTAAAAACAATTAACTATTAAAATATGCAAAAAAGTTCATCAAAGTTCAAGCTCGGCGCTGAGCTGAGATGGGAATGAGCGATAAGGAATTTTGGATCTTGGCCATCTCTTGCTCTCTTTGCTCCTTCCACGCTCTCGCTACGCACCAGCCCACCTCACTTGCTCCATTTAGCTCAGATTGGAATGAGATAAGGAAATTCTGATCATGGCCATCTCTAGATCTTCCATGCTCTCTCCCTCCACTAAGCCAAGCTCAGGCTACCCTGGAAATGATTTCCAAAACCAGATTTGACTGTTTTTCTTGATGAATAATTATTTGTTTTTTAATTAGCCCCAATTAGCTGAAAACAATTAAGAAAAAAATACATTTTATCAATTCCGCGATAATCATAATTCAAGTTTATTGTTTTTAATTTTCAGATTTAAAAACATCAGCTGCGTCAATAGGGTCGGCCCCTTTTTTTGCATTTATTAATGGGTATACACCTGCCACTCCCATCCCGGGCATATCCATCCACACAGTAGCAGCCGTCGGGACAGCGGATATGCCGTATCAGGCATGGCTCCCCCAGGGTAGCACACTCCGTTTGGCAGCTGGGGCCGCACGGCAGAAACTGCTCATTCGCCGGGCACTCTCTGGGCGCTGTGAGAGAAAGCTTTAGTTAACGGTACTTCCTAGGGAGGAGTCAATTCACTCACTAATGGGTATCTGAGCGGAGACCTTGAGCGCCAAGCAGCAGCAACTGAGCAGCAGCAGCGAGTTCCAGAGAAGTGTCATCTTTAAATCGTGGAAAGCAAACTGATCCGATGAGCTCAGAGCAACGGCTTTTTATTCCCACTAATTGCAGAGTAGTTGGGGTATATACGGCTAATTGGCTTTTTAAAAAATAAAATATAAACACTTGCACTTTTTAGCTTTTAAGAAATAGTTTTTAAAAATAGTCATGATTTCCATAATATTTCCTCTCAAATCTCCAAACAAAGGGTATTCTCAAGTCGAATTACCCACAGAACCCCCCAAACTATTCAAGATACTGCTCTAGGGGATCCACCCATCAGGTGTTTAAAAATAAAAACAATACTGACCCGCCTCCGCCCCGGGTAACCACCACCTAGCTTGTTTACAAAAATATGCTCGCTGCTTTATTGGATACGGTCTATGGACAAATACGAAAAATTTTTAAAACGCAATGATGGCCGAGAATGATCGGGGGAGAGGTGATGGGGTGCTGGCCAGGATCATGATCATGGGGATCAGGCGGAGCCGCTGCGCCGGCGTCGCTTGTGCCGCTTGTGACTCTTCTTGCTGGGAGTCCGCCGGCTCCGGGACTTGCTGCTGGACCTGCTCCGTCGACTGCTCTTGGATATGCTTCGGGATCGGCTGCGCCGGCTGCTTCGACTGCTCCGCGACTTGCTCCGGCTGCGCCGCCGCTTCTTGGGGCTCTTCCGGTGGGAGGACTGTGATGCCTTTCTGGCCGACGCCGATGCCGAGGCCGAGGCCAGCGATCCATCTTTCGATTCCTTGCGCCGGTGCCGGCGTCGATGGGAGGAGGCGCGACTGGAGACGCTGCCGGAACTGCTTCTCGTGCGACTCCTAGTCCGGCTCCGGCTGCGCCGGTGGGTCTTGTGTGAACGCGAACCGGAGGACTTGGTAGATGTGGCCACCACCTGGACGTCGTCGTCGTCGGAGAGGAGCACCGATGTCGCCGCCGGCGGCGGTGGAAGCGGAGGAGTGGCTATCGCCGGCACGGGCTTGCTGGTGAAGGTGTTGGTGCTGTCATCGTTCAGCAGATTGTACTTTTCCAGATCGCCGTCATCCTCGTCCTCCTCCTCCTCCTCCTCCTCTTCGTGGTCGGCCTTCTTGTGCTCCTTCTCTTTGTCCTTCTCCTTCTCCTTGTCCTTGTCCTCTTTGGCCTTTTCTCGAGGCTTCTCCTCGGGCTGGGTCTCTCCCTCGTCGTCGTCGTCGTCAGGTCCGAAGTAGGTGATGGGTATGGAGCGCACGGAATCGTTGGATTCGTTGTCACTGTCCGGGCGAGCAACGCCCGCCGCAGCTTCTGGAGGATTGGGAGCACTTCCCGGCAACGATGCCGGCGCAGTGGCTCCTTCGCCTGAAAGGGGATTGGCAAGGATTAGTAAGGATAGCCAGGAGGTTGAGGAACAGCCACCTTTGATTTGGTTGAGGAATGCCAGGGCCTTTCGCTTTCTCTCCAGCTGGAGCTGCTTCTCCCGGGAAATCATGCCGTTCAGCTTGTCCCGGGCTATCTGGGCCAGTTTGTCCTTCACGCGGTCCTCAGCTAAGGACGGATCTATTAGTTTAATGACCAGGATTAGTGAAGAGACACCTACCCTGCCGCTGTTCGTTGGAAGAGGAGGACGAGGTGGAGGAGTTGCCTGCTTTTTGGTTAGCTGTTCTGGCCAGGAGCTGAGTCTCCACCTGCTTGATGGCCCGCTGGACGCTGTCGGGCATGCCGGGACGAACCTGCTCTGATCCTGCCACCGAGCTGGCCTCCTCGTCGCTGGCCTCCTGAGGCAGAGTCGGTTGCAGCGGAGTATGTTCGTCTCGGGCCCGTATGGAGAAGCTAACCGGAGCTGGAACGAGACAGATGCTATAGTGGATCATCCAATGGGAGGACCTCCCAACTAACCCTTGTCCAGAGCACTCCCTGCTGCTGCTGCTACTGCTGCCGCTGCTCCTCCAAACTTGAGACCCTTCTTGGACATTAGAGCAGCGGCCACGGCGGCCGCCTTGCGGGTCTTCTGCTCCTTGGAGGCGGCGTCCACATCACCGGTGACTTTGTAGAGGTAGTAGGCGTAGAACTCGTTCTCCGGCAGGAGGAAGCTGAACCGCTCCACGCTCTTCGTACGCAGCGTCTCCTCGAACTGGCGACCGTTCTTGATCACGTACGTGGCTGTCTTGTCGATGATGTGTCGGAGATTCTCTTCCGGCACCGGGAAGTTGAGGACTACCTCGGGTTTCTAAGGGATGACATGGTCAGTCGAGGACTATAGAAGTCTTGAGCTCCCTTACCTTCTCCTCCTGTTTCGGCTCCTGCTCCTCCGCCTCCTCCTCGTCGTCGCTTTCGGAGCTGTAGTTCTGGGCTAGGGCCAGGGCGCTGGTGTTCTTGAGGAGCTCCACCTGCGGCGGCGCCTCACTCGCCTCCGGCTGCTCCTGCACCGTCTCCTCCTCATGGGCGAACGTACTC
Source organism: Drosophila monieri (assembly GCA_035047585.1). Classification (NCBI taxonomy): domain Eukaryota; kingdom Metazoa; phylum Arthropoda; class Insecta; order Diptera; family Drosophilidae; genus Drosophila; species Drosophila monieri. The sequence continues at coordinate 5,426,088 of JAWNPJ010000067.1, forward strand.
CCGTTGTACTGCAGGAGGACGGGCGTGAACTCCCCGCCACCCTGACTGTGGCCCTCGGACCGGCAGCTGGGCGTCGGCGAGGCAGTGCCTCCGGAGTGCTGCGAGTTGCCGGCGTTGCTGACCTCCTCCTCGAGGAGCACAGCCTGCAGGGGCACGCCCTTGATCTTGCTAATCAGCTGGGTGTAGGCGCAGTTGGCCGAGGGCTTGTACTTGATGGTGGGCACTGTGATGACCACTTGGGCCGCCTTCCGACCGCCACCCTCCTCCTCGCCCTGGCCGCCGTCCAGTGCGGCTGGGTCGGGATCCTGGCCCTCTGGCTTCTGATCGCCGGTTGCCTCCGAGGCTGGGGCGAACTTGGCCGCCTTGATGGCCGCCAGCAGGTGGCGGTAGTAGGGCTGCAGGTAGCCGCCCTGGGTGAGGAAGTCGAACTGCGGATTGTTGGCCTGCTTGGCCTTGATGAGGATCTCCATTTGGGCGCCCTGGGTGGCGATAAATCGGGCCGTCTTCTCGATAATGGCGTGCTGTTTCATCGTCTCTGGCTGCAAGGACATGGATTATGTTACATTGTCCTTAAGGGGCTCTAAGGATCTCTCCTTACCAACTGCATGCCCAGCGGCGGCACCATCATCAGGGTGCGTGGCAGGACAAAGGGCTGCTCGCTCTCCTCCGAGTTGGGCGAGAGCTGGGACGGCGTAGCCGTAGATCCTGCTGATCCGGATGCCCCCGCCTGGCCATCGTACTGGAAGCCCACCTGGCTGTAGCTGCCGCCGGAGGTCTCCTGCTGCAGCCGTTTCAGGTCTTCCTCTGGAACAAGAAGACAAAGGATACAGAAAGGGGTTAGTGATCTGGTAGAGAGACAGTAGTTGTCCCAAAACAGAGCTAGAGGGAGAGAGAGGTGGTTGGTTGGAACCGAAAGAGATGGCTAGAGAGGCGGAGAAAGAGAGGGGCACAGGGTTGTCGCTTCCACCAGGAAATAAGTTTCGAAATCCTGCTCCGAAGGACACTTTGTGGGAAGTTGTGGGTGTGTGGCGTTGGTTTCTCGAGAGGATTGTTCTCTTGGGTGGTCTCTTGGCTCTCCTTCAGTATTTTTTGGTTTATAATTAAAGATCCTATGGGGTTCAGGCCTTGTAGACTTCAAATCGGAAGAGGTCTAAGGATCTCTCAAGGATCTCAAGGATTTCTGAACTTAAGGCCTCAAAATACTGAATAGAAGACCTTACAAAAATACTAAAAATGAAAGCCTCTACAAGACCTGGTCGAGGATTGCCAACAAAACCTGACCCCATGACCCCTCCAAAGCCATCCCTTTGGAACACACACTCACCTTGCTGCAGACGCAGCTCCTCCTCGTTGTTGTAGAGGAACAGGTAGCGCTCCTCCTCGCACAGCTGCTCGGCCCGCTGCTCCTCGGCGCTGAGGTACTCCAGGCGGTTGCCATAGCCCCCCGGTGGCGCCTCGTGTGGCGTCAGTTCGCATAGGGCGCCCCGGACATCATACCTGCCAGTTGGTTTCCAGTTTTTTTTGTTGTTTCCCCAAAAATGTATTTTTGGTATAACGGTTGTGTGGGTGGTCGTGGCGCCATGGGGCGTGCGTGGGTGGTGGTGGTGGTGGTGGTGGTCGAGAGATTAAGAGTCGATTGGTTGGTTGGTTGGGTTGTGTGTGAGCCGAAAGAGAGCAAGCAGAGAAATATAAACAGAGAGCAGAGAAAGGCATTATCAGTCGATTGGCAAGAACAGGGTGGGGGGTGGGGGCGGCGCGCCTTGCGAGCGGAGCGGGTGGGGGCGTGAAGCAAATGGCAAGAGCATCCAACATCCTGGATATCCAGGACAAGCTCCAACAATGATTTACAAAAAAAAAAGAGAGATAAACTCCATTTGCTTCGCACACTCGCTCGCATTCACACACTGGTCATGTAATTATAATTAAGTCGATATATTATATTATTATTATAATGCATACTGTTCAGATTAGATTAGGTTTAAGGCTAGAGATCGTTCATACATACCGCTCCGGTGGCTAAAAAGTTAATCGGTTTACATTTAAAATGTTCAAGAAATTACAGTTTCAAATTGTTTATGGATAGAGATTACAGTTTGAGAAGCACTGAAAAGAGCTGTTATTACAATGGTGTGTGGTGTGTGTGTGTGGTGTGTGTGTGTGGTGTGTGTGTGGTGTGTGTGTGTATGTGTGTGTGTAGTGCGTGTATGTTTGTGGTGTGTCTATGTTTTCTTGTCTTAAAATATTATTTAAAGTCAGAAAAAAAAACACTTTTCGGAAACAACAAAAAATTCAAAAACACTTTTTCAGAATTTCTCAAAAAAAAGGTTTTCGAATTAAAATAACAGTTTTGAAAACTTTTCAGTTAGTATCTTATAGATGCAGTAAGATACATTTTCATGTCCATGTGTCCGCATGTCCGCTTGTCCGTTTGTCCGCCAAAGTCATACAATTTGGCTTCAAAAACGTCTTTTTTTTTTAGAAACAATCAGTGATTAGTTTCAGAATTATTTGATTCCATCATTTTAAATGATTTTGAATCCATTTTTTAAGGTACAACACATAGGTAAGACGAACTTTAGAGTTAAGATCACACAAGGATTCAAATCCTTAAGAGATTATCATAGACTCTTAAATAAAATCATGTTGGAATTATTTTAAAAATAATCTTAAATCTCTTGACGAGACTGGTTACCAAGAAGTACCAGGAATTCTTGGGAATAGAGATCTTATAGAGAACCAAAGTTGTAGAATTCTCTTTGGGAACAGGATCTTAGGGAAGATGTCTTATAGAGGAGATTTCTGGGGGAAAAATTAACCTACAATCTCGGCAAGAAATCGTCTCTATAAGCTCTTCAGTAGGCTAGCAGGGTAAACCTCCACTCTTGTAGCCCCACATCCTGTAGGGTGTGCTTCTGTGTGTTCTGGACGCAATATTGTTGGATGAACTGATCGGACCGGTGTACATACTGTATGGATGTTTGTATGGTTTCTGTGTGGACATGGAATGGGTGGTGGTCGGGTGGTGGACATGGATGGTTGGTGGCATGTGGTGGTTCTTGTGGCGTACTGATTATCGTATAATTAATGCTCGGGCCAGCCCCAATTATTAACCTGTCTATCTTGAGATTTACATCGCCCATCCAGGGGATCAGCTGCCGGCCGTGGTCCATTTCGCGGGCCTTCTCATCGTCCCGGAAGATCTTGCAGGCGTATCCGAAGACTAGCAGCTCCAGCGGCGGTTGTCGGCTGCTCTCGTGGCTATAGGCAGCTCCAGAGCCGCTTCCCGCTGCTACAATCGTTCCACTTCCATTACTATTGCAGTTGATGCTGCCACCGAGGCCGATCGACGAGGACACTAGGGATGTGCCCGTTTTCCGCAGGATTCCGCCGACACTGCCGCCTCCGGCATTTCGTACATTGTAGGGCATCATTGTAGGGTGGTAGTGGTAGTTTTGGGGGCCTGGAGCAACCGGAGCAGGATCAGGATGTCCCGGGGCTTCAATCAAGATGCGATGCTCCTCCTGGCTCCCCTCTCTCTCTCGCGCGCCCGCTCTCTCTCGCTCTGACTCCCTCACTCTGTGTGTGTGTGTATCTCACTCTGGCGCTGTGTCGGGGCCTCACTCACTGTCTCCGACGCAGGACTATCTCTTGGTTGTCCTGGCACTCGCCATTTTACGTTAAATTTCTTAGTTCCTGGATTCTATTTTGTATGCGAAGTATGCCTTCGTGGCAGAGTGACCATACCGTGTGTGTGCTTCCTCTTCCAGCAGCCAGTTTTTAACCGTTCACGTTGCAGCGGAGGACTTCAGTGATACCAGTCTGGCTTATTTCAAGCTATATTTTCCGGATATAGCTACTACTATATATCTTGATATAATTAACGATGTAGGAGAAGTTGGCAATTATAATACTTTTATCAAAACTTTATAAACTATACTATACTGATGGCACAAAAATAGAGGCTTACTTTGCTACTATATTATAGATTTTTTAGATTTTCTGAGGTTTTTAAGGTCTATCGGATATATCTACAGTCTTCTATATCTATTTACAACTCCAACGAACTTAATATCTTAGCCTTATAGCTAAGCATATGAGAGTTATAGAAAAATAGCCATATATTTCTGAATATATCAAAACTTTTTCAGTTTTATGATGGTATTGAGAGATATAGGGTGATATCCACCGATTTTTAATATAAATATACTTCGTACAACCAAGAATATCATAGTTTTAGAGGAAACTAGCCATATCAGAGAAAAAAAGCCATATGTTTAGGAATATATAATAAGAGATTTTAATATATAGTTACAGATCCAAGCATCCAAATCCTTAGTCATTCTGCTAAGACCTTCATAGTTATGGAAAATATCGATCTATTTAGGAATATATTATACTAATTAAGTTTTTATGTTGTTAAATTCGTAGTCGTACAGCTAATCATCTCATACTTATAGAAAAATCCCATTTATTTCAGTTTTCTTGATGTATTTTAGAGATATATGAGATAAACATAGTTTATAATATAGATTATTATTATTTAGTATAATAATATTATTATTATTAGCAGTATATTATATCCTTAACCCCCCAAAATCCCTAATCTGATATCTAAGCATTTAATAGTTTCCGAAAATATTAACTTTTATGGCCTTGTTCCGAAAAGGGCGCGTAAATTTGAATTTTCTTGAACCCCCCATCGTAGTGGGCTGTGGAAACCATTAGGGGATCCTAGTAGGCCTTTGTTTGAAACGTACTCCTGCCAGTTGAAGTTCCCCCCAGCATTTAGTCAGTGTTCTAACGGCAGTCGTCGCATTCAGACCTAATTGGTCGAAATTCGTTCGGTGTAGTCGCCCAAAATCATGGTAAAAAAAATATTTAAAAAAAATAAATAATAATAATAAAAAATTATTTAATAAAATAATAAATTTTTTCATTTCAGTTTCCTACTTTTGGCTTCGGGGTCATGGGTGCCAGCCTGATCCGGTTCGGTTTCAGTGCGACGGCTGCCGCGAGAGCTCCCAAATAACAAGCAGCCACGTAAAACGTAAAAAAAGAAGACAAGACCCCCACCAAGAAAGACCGGAAGGAGCGACATGACCGAACACAGAATGCGAAATCTTCATCCGGTAAGTGCTTCTACATGGTTCTTCGAAGAGGCTCTTCTAATCGACAATCATGTTTCAGCTTGACCTGCAGTGGGTTGCACTCAAACAGAGACACGGTCACACCGAAGACACCGTCACAAGGCCTAGTTTACACAAAAAATGGCATAAACCGAAAACAGGAACTAAATTCGCAGTTTTGACTCCCAAAAACACACACAAACCGACATCAAAATTGTAGAAATCGTAAGTGTACACTAACGACTGTCCCAATACACGGAGAGTGAAGAGGAAAATCATAAATGTCTTTTATTTGGGGGGGTTTTAAGGGTTAAGAGGAGGGTTTCTCCATTATATCTTTATTCCTATAGACATATTATAGAAAAAATATATCTATTAAGTCATTAAATATAGATTTCTTTAAGACTTTGAAGTAAAATTAAAGAAACTTTAAAGTTTAGAGACAAAAGTTTACTGTTTTTGAGGTTATGGTTCTCAAAAGAACACAGACACGGTCACACCGAGAAACCGTCACAAGTCCTAGTTTACACAAAAAATGGCATAAACCGAAAATTAAAGAAACTTTAAAATTAAAACTTTTAAAGATAAAATTTAAATGTTTTTGATATTATGGTTCTTAAAAGTATGTATTTAAGAGAGTTAATTATGTTTATAAAGTTCTATTACATTTTATTTTAAACTTTATTTTAAGCCCTTCTTAATAGGACCTTATTGTTAGACTTAAACGTCATCTACTTAAACATAACCTCAATCTCTGGCATTGGGGAACTTGAGAGTCCGCAGCCTCGAATAGATGATATCCCAGTCGACGTAGGCCCCCACCAGGTGGCGCTTGTTGCCCGGGGCATCCTCGTAGGCCGTCCGGCCGTGTAGCATCCGGAGGTTGTTGAAGACAAACACATCGCCCGCCTGGGTCTTGAACTCCACGGCCTCGGACTGGGCCAGGGAGAGGAACTTGTTGTAGGCCTCGTACCAGGCCATGGCCCGGTCCAGGGGCACCGTAAACCGACTGTCCCGCTTGGTGGTGTTCTGGTTGATCCTGGCGAACTGCCCGTCCACGTCCAGGCAGATGACCGGCGCCCGCCACAGGCTGTGGAACGGCTTGTCCGCATCCCCGTCGTGTCCAATGTCGAACCAGTTAACCGCCACCGACCGGAGCACCTCAAAGTCCTGCGGATGATGGCGCTGGAGGGCGGCCGCCACATTGAAGCCATCGGTGAGGGTGTTGGCGCCCCCGGTGGACGCTGACTGGACCAGGGTGTGCAGGATGTTGATGCCGGCCTTGTACTCGTAGTAGGGCATGTCCGTGTGCAGGGGCAGGGGCGTCATCAGGTAGGCGTAGTTGCCGGCATTGGGCTTCGACTTGACCTCGAAGACATCGCTGCGGGGACAGAGAATCCGTAATAAATCTTCATTATCGTGGTTCTATATCAATTATCTGTAGAATCGCCCCCGAAACACCTGCCGAGTGACGAACACTCAATCGCCCGACCGCGATAATGGCCAGTTGATTCTCAGATAATGGCCACAAAGTGTTGCCACTCGAGGAAGTGGTTATGTCTCTAAGATTAGAAGTCGTAAGAGATCTCTCGTAACCCCCAGGGACTCGAAAATAATTAGGAAAACCTTTACCCGTAGGTGGTGCGCTTGATGTAGCCGATCCTCTCGGCCAGCTTCCGCGCCACATTGACGTCGTCCGGCGCCTCCTTCAGGATGGCAAACCCCTGGACGGCCAGCGCCTCCAGCCAGGCCCGCAGCACTTTGTCCTTCTCGAGCACGTCCTGGTAGTCGAACTCCCTACGCATGGCCGGGAAGTCAGACTTTCCCCACAGCTGTGGCGGCGGCTTGTAGACTTCGTCCAGGTAGCGCCTCCTGGCCGCCTCCCCAAAGTCCCTTTCCCTCAGCCAGGCCATGTCGTAGCTGCTCTGGTGCTCGTCCTGCCACGTCACCTCCAGCTTCTGCTGCTCCTGGTTGTAGTTCAGCTTGGACACTTCGATGTTGAGGGGTCCCCGCTCCCAGTGACTTTTCCGGGCCCTGGTCGAGGCGTGGAAGCAGTCGGGGCACTGGCAGTTGTCCCGCAACCAGATCTGTGGGTACTTGAGGACCTCGTCACCGTGATTCCCCTCCCGAATCTCCACGTAGCCGGGCGCCAAAGAACGGGCCACGGTGCTCGCCGGCCGGCCAAGGAGCAGCCGTCCAATTAGGTTTCTACAGCTCAGCATTCCGGGTTCAACTGCCGGACCGGGTGTCTGTGAGGGAATCTCCTCCCTGCCAAGATAAGCTTATCACTGCCCGTTCTCTTTCCGCAAAGAGAGCTCTGCGACGACGGCCTCCGGCTGCTCCAGCCAGCACTCTCTTTGGCTCTCTGTGGGCACAAAGGTGCGTCGGCTTTTGCAGAGGGAGCACTCCAAGAAGACGGGGATTCGTGCGGTTTGTTTGGGGATTCCTGGAGCAGGTTCTAGTGGAGGGTTTGCCTCCTCTTTCTTGTTCTGGTTGGGCTTCTTCTTCAGCCGGCGATTACGCTTCTTCTTGGGCCTGGTTTCGGCACTCTTCTGCTCCTCCCTCTTCTCCTCCACCTGGAGCTCTGTGTTCACGCCGGGGATCAGGGGCAGGGAGCAGCGACGGCACAGCTGGCGCTTCACGGCCGGAGCCCTGGATGGGAGGAAGGTGTTTGGTGAAGGTTAACTGCTCCTTGGATGCCTCCAGCCAACTTACATGTGCATGACGGCCTTGGTGCCCACATTCCGGCATAGTTTTCCGTAATAGGCCGCCAGCTTGGGCTGCTCCTTGTCGGCCATCAGGTGGGCGGCCTGGAAGAGGAAGTTCATCCGGGAGAAGACTTGCTGCTGGGCCAGTAGCTTCCTCTTCATGTCCTTGGTCATTGTGGGCGTTGGTGGTTCTTAGAAATCTATTTTTTATTTAATTTCCGAGTTTGTTTAAAAAAAAAAGACATGTGCGGGCTGGCAGTGTGACCAAAGTTGCAGTAAAAAGTGAAAGTAAAAGCTTTTCAGTTCAAGTTTTTAGCTTCTTCTGATAAGATAGTTTATAGTTTTAATTTTTAAATTTTTGTTTTTTAAATTAGTGAAGATTTGTGTTAAAAATGAATAAAAGAAGCACCTGGAACGATTTCCAGGTGAATGGCAGCTGCCATCTCTCTTCTTCTCAGATTCTAACGCTACTTTTCCTGCCTGCCCGATGACTGGCCACACTGCCGAAGCCAGCTGTTTCCCGCGTTTTTGATTCGCGAATTGCAATTGGCCAAGAGGAGTGCAGCGTTTGGCCAAAAGACACACACAACCAGCCAGGCCCAGAGGCACAACAATGCAACGGCAGCCGACCACCTAGAGTCCTGCCGCCGAAGCCCTTACCGACAAAGGATTTCCAGCCGAGAGCCAACGCCTCTATTTGTCTTTAAAGCTTTGGATTCTGTGGAGATCAGGCGGAGGAGCAGATCACCAGGAGGAGGATCCTTCAGGCACCATGTTCATCCAGGACCTGCGCAACGACTTCTACCGCCAGCTGGTGGGCAAGCGCATCCTGATCATCGTCAACTATGACATCGATGCCATCTGCGCCAGCCGCATCCTGCAGGCCCTCTTCAAGTACGACCACATGCTGTACACGGTGGTGCCCATCATGGGCGTCACAGGACTAAGGAGAGCCTACGGCGAGCACCAGGGCGACGTCAAGTACGTCGTCCTCGTCAACTGCGGCGGCTGTGTGGACATCGTGGAGCTTCTGCAGCCGGCGGAGGATGTGACCTTCTTCATTTGCGACTCGCATCGGCCCTTCGACGTCTGCAACATCTACAGCGACCGGCAGGTGTGCATCCTGGGCGATGCCAGCCTGGAGGAGAACATTCCCGCCTTCGAGACCATTTTCTACGATTCGGATGGCGAGGAGGACGACGACCAGGAGGAGGAGGACCAGGAGGACGAAAACGAGAACGATCAGAATGATAGCGGGGCGGGAGAGTCGGACCAGGAGGAGGGCGGATCTCGGCCTCCAAGGACTAACAAGCTCAGTCGCCTGGAACAGCACGAGCAGCGCGTCCTGAAGCAGCGCGCTCGCCGGCAATGGGAGTCGGAGCGCGACCGGATCATGTTCGAGTACACCCAGTTCAGCTACTACGGCCGCTCCACCGCCCTGCTCGTCTTCGAGCTGGCCTGGAAGCTGTCCAAGGACAACATGGACCTGCTCTGGTGGGCCATCGTGGGCATCACCGAGCAACTACTCCTCGGCAAGATCGAGAGCGGCGCCTACACCCTGGAGCTGGAGCAGATCCAGTCGCACGTCTCCCGCCTGACGAACAAAACCAACGACCAGAACACGATGAGCGCCTCCAAGATCTGTTTCGAGAACGATCTGCACCTGGTCTTGTACCGTCACTGGCCAGTCACAGAGTCCATGAGGTAAGCCAGGCCATCCTGCCATCTATACACCAACTATATCCTGTTCCCGTTTCAGGTACTCCCGGTATGCCAGTTGCCAGCTGAAGCTGTGGACGCTGCGGGGCGAGAAGCGGCTGCACGAACTGCTCCTGGAGATGGGCCTGCCGCTGGTGCACGCCCGCCAGACATACGGCGCCATGGACCTGGTGCTGCGCAAGGAGTTCTACTCGATGGTGGAGCGCCTGGCGGAGAAGTACGACATACCGGACATCGTCTATGGAACCTTTACCCTGAGCTACGGCTACAGGAGCAGATATGCGGCCGCCGACTACGTCTATGCCCTGCTGGCCATCATGGAGTCGGTGAAGAAACACAAGACGCCGGAGGACTGCTTCCTGGAGGCCTCCGACGCCCTCAGCCGCCAGCACAAGCAGCTCCTGGCCGCAGGCATCGACCAGGCGAAGCTCCTCCATGCTGCCGTCTTCCGGCAGGTGCAGAGCAGTCTGGAGGCCCGGCAAGTCCACTCGGCCGGCTCCTTCTTCTACTATGTCCTGCAGGAGGAGCACGCGTTCTTCTCCTACCCGTACGCCCTCTGCCTGCTGGCGCGTTTCCTGCTGCGCGGGCACGTGGCCACGAGTCGGGCTCGGCAGGCGCCGGACCTGCCGCTGATCGCCACCTGCCCCCTGGACGCCGTCAACGGCATGTGCCTGCTGGTCGGGATCGCTCCGGTGCGGGAGGACTCGCCGCGCAACTTCTTCGGCAAGGCCTTCGAGCAGGCGGCCCAGAAGAGCGGCGTCTCCCTGCTGCAGGACTTCTTCGAGCCGGCGGTGGTGCAGCTGCGCCAGAGTGACCTGACCCGCTTCCTGGACGCCCTCACCGTACTGCTCACATAGTTTCGCCTCCATAGCGCCTAGTTAATGTTTTTTTTTCTAAGCTAGACCCGTAAGACCCCCGAGAGAGACCTAATACGCTAATGTTATACTTTTAATCCCTCGCCCCCTATAACTAAGACGATCCTATTTATATGTCCTGTAATCCCGTTTTATCGACGCAGTAACCAGCGCCCGGACGACAAGATTAGCCTAAGAGATGATCCTTTTTTTTATAGACCCACATGTCCAGATATTTTTGCGAGAAACGAGTCTCCATCTGACCTAGAATCTAGAATAAAGAGTAGATGTGTAAAGTGATCAGCATGAAGGACTAAAAGTCTGTCGTAAGGGAGGGATACTGAAGGGATATCCTTAACATATTTATTTAAAAACATCACCCACATCCCTAGCCACCATCAGCTGTAGGCACTCCCCAGTTCTTTCAGCTTTTCTGCCTCTATCTTAAGAGGATCAGCTCTCAGGATGCGGGCGGAGCCCAGGCAGGCCGTCTCGTCGTAGAAGACGGCGTACTGGCCCGGCGTGATGGCTCTCAGGGGAGCATCTAGCTCCACCTGGAACTGATTGGCGGGAGACAGCCTCACATGGCAGTCCACCAAGGGCTTGGTGTGCTGGAAGCGGAAGCGACACCTCAGGACGCCCTCCGTGGAGCATTTCCGCTGGGACGCGGCGCATAGCCAGTTGGGAGGATCGATGTGCATCCGAGTACTGAGCAGAGCGGGGTGGTCGTGTCCCGCCGCCACGTAGATGGTGTTGCTGGCGGCCTCCTTGCGGGCCACGAAATATGGTTGGAGAAACGAACTCAGGCGGCATCTCTGGCCCACGGTCCACTGATGAATGCCCTCGTGGCTGCCCACGATGGCTCCGCTGTCCACGTCCACAAAGTGTCCCTCCTTGGAGGTGATGTACTGCGGAGTAGAGATTCGGTTTTAAAAGCCTATTCCCCCAGCAGAGAAGACAGCCAGTACCTCGCGGATAAAGTCCTTGAAGTTCCTCTTGCCGACGAAACAGATCCCGGTGCTCTCCCTTTTGCTGGCCAGCCGCTGGAGGCCGATTTTGGCGGCCAGCTGTTTCACCTGCGCCTTCTGCAGATCCCCCAGGGGGAACATGGTGCGCTGCAGAGCCTTCCGGGCGATTCCCGCCAGGAAGAACGTCTGATCCTTGAACGTGTCGGCGGGTATCAGGAGGCGGGCCTCTTCCTCCTCCTCCTCGCCGGCCGTCGCCTTTTCCAGGAAATTGCCCAAGCTATTCCGGGCATAGTGTCCGGTGGCCACAGCATCATAGTTGAGACTCTCCAGGCAGTGCCTGTGGAACAAGTCGAACTTGATGTGCCGGTTGCAGAGGATGTCCGGATTCGGGGTGAGGCCCTGCTGGTAGTCCTCCAGGAACTGGCTGAAAACCGCCGTCCAGTATTCCCGGACATAGTTCACTTGTCGCAGCTCCACGCCCAGTCGCCGGCACGCCCACTCTGCATCCTTCAGGTCCGCCTCTCCACTGCATCGTCCTGCCTCGTCGAACTCGTCCCAGTTGCGCATGAAGACGCCCAGGACACTGTAGCCGCGCTCCTTCAGCAGGTGGGCCGTGACGGCGCTGTCCACGCCCCCCGAGACGCCCACCACCACCTTGCGGATCATTCAGGTTTTTAATTAAAGCCCAAAACTCAAATAATTCTTCAAAACAAATGTTTGTTATTGTCGGCGAGGCGAACAGCTGATACTTGGAGCCAGTTGGCAGCCCCATCAGCTGGTTTTTCATTATTTTTAGACGAACAGGAAGTATTTTTTATAACGGTATTTTTGGTTCTATTTTAAGACATTACTTGCTGTTTTTGAATAAAAATTTGTGTTTTTCTGGACACTTCTGATAAAAAACATAATTTTATTTATTATTTCTTAAAAAAATATAAAGATATTATTATATTTCCTAGATATTTCTTTGATTTTCGTAGATTTTTTTTAGTATTAAGCCTTTTTAGCTATCAAAATAAATGAATAACTAAATTTTATAATTAAAGAATGTAAAAATCATGATTTTGTTTTTTTTTTTTTTTAGTTCTGGATAATCTCTAGGTAGTAATTTTTTAAACAAATCTTTTCATTCATTCAATAAATCATCAAAGAACATAAAAAAAAGGGAGTTTTAAAACGCATAAGTTTTTAAAAATCCTTTAAAATACTTCACAAACTTAAGAATTCTTTCAATTTCTTTATCTTGTGTATTAATATGAAAAATTTGCTAAAATATATACCAGATAGCTTTTAAAAATTTGAATTTCCCTCGCAGCTTTTGTATTTTTCCGTTGAACTTCAAATGAAAACACAGCCACTTAAGGACCTCTATAGACCGTAAAGGACTTATAAACCAAGAAATATAAACAAAAAAAACTCGAATACCTTGAAAATTCTATAAAAAGAAACAGTTTTCATCAAATTTTAGAGACGCAAAGTTTGAAAATGGAAATCGATTGGCAGGGATGGCGAAAAGCTTTCAGTATTTTTGCCAAGATGTCCTTCCGGAGCGTTTTCTATCGTTTCGTAAATGGTCACGTTACGTCGCCGTCGAGCCGTTAATCCCGTCGTCGTTGTGACATCCGGTTGTGTTACGGAGGAAGGCAACGTCGTCGAGCCGGAGAAAGCACGTACGTCTGTTGTGTCGTCGGCGAACACACCGGATATTTAGTTGCGTGTGAGCCAGAATCAAAAATACTGAGAGGTACGATAATTTTTAAATAATTTTTTTTCGAGTGTTTCGAGTGGTATTTGGGAGGTGCCTCGAGTGTTGCGTCCCACACGTGTCTTCCTCAAACAATAAATATTATTTAAAAAAAATAATAACAAATAAATATGAAGTTTGTGTGTTTTGGGTGGAGTGGAGTTGTGTGTTTCTTTTGTGTTTTGTGTTTTGTGAGTGCGTGCTGGGAGTGGGATGAGGAGGAGGTGGAATCCAAGGATAAACATTGAGAGGAACGCAAAAAAGCGGCAACCGAGGCGTCATGTTGCAACATTTTCTTGCGGGAACCGTCTTCTATTGCGCTTCGTTTTGTTTTGATTCGTCGAGTTCGAGGCGCCAATATTTTATTTTATTTTTTTTTTGTCTGTTTTGTATTTTTGATATGAAGCCTCCCGATATCGCGCCCATTCTCATCCCACGCTTTTCAAGGTATCGCCCTTCTAAAGTCTCTCGTTCGCTTTCTTCCCAGAAGCGTGCCACAATCGTGCTGGAACCACGTTTCTAGGCTATCCAGCCATCTATAGATCTATAGATTTTGTCACAAAATGGCTTAAATAGTTTATTTTATAGTAATACACGAACACTTTTGTATACGACTCCCCATAAAGGGCTCTACTTTCGTAAATATCCGCATCGAGTTGCCAGAAATGATTTGTTTATAAAAATAAAAGACGCGCGTCTGTAGTGCTGGCCTATTTTTTTATTAATTTCCAGATGTTTCTACGATTTATTTCTCACAAAAGCAGTCATCTCTCAGTGCTATTAATTATTATTTATAATATATATAGTTTGGATTAGTAATACCTCTTAAGAGATCATTAAGAGACATGTCTACTTCAAGTTTTCCCCTTTTTTTGGCAATAAAAGTCGTGAAAACCGAGTTTAGTTATGAACTGCCTCTAGGCCTCCTCCCAAAGGCTAAGTATTTAACTTTTCATTTATTTTTGTTGCATTTTTTGTTGCAATTTTCCAATCCAATTCGATATGCGAATCGTCCTTCAGCGAATATATATATTTTTCCCCCAATTTAATCAAACTCAACTGTCAGAGAGAATACTGTAGTATTTCAGCGGGAATTACCGGACTCTGTCCAAAAAAAAACTAACTGACATTCATATTTGAATTTATTGACTGCCACGCCCCCTTCCATTTTAGAGGAGGCTCTGTTGGCCAATTACTGGCCTGTCCTGTGAGAGTTTTTATTATTGAATTAAAGTCGCTTCCATTGCTTTTTTGTCTAGCCTGTTTCCTGATCCTGATCCTGGCTAAAAGGCAACAAAAAAAATACAAGAACCTTTTTAAAAAAAGATGAAGAAAAAATGAAGGCAATTAGCTGGCTTCAAAGCGGGCAGCTAATTAAAAATTACACCAAATACAATCAGGGCAGCCAAGAAACTGAATTTATGGGGGCGGTGGCCAGGGGGCGTGGCAGGGTCGAATCTTGTTGCGTTAATTGCAGGCCAGGACTTCATTTCGACCCAAAGCTCTTGACACGCGTTTAAAAGTGGACAGAAATGGCCAGAACAGGGCAGGGCGTGAGTCACGACTTTTCTTAAATTTTAATATAAAAAATTAAGATATTTTTTGTTTTTAAATATAGGCTTATAAGATATTATTTTTATTACAAAAATTATAAACTTTTTTTGTTATAAACTTTTAAAGTCAATATTTGCTCTTAAGATTTAAAATTTTTCAAATAAAGTCTTGAGTTTTTATTTGTTTTTTAATATTTTGTTAAGAAATATTTTAAAATATATATATTTTTGTTAAATTTAAGCTTATTGTATTTTATTTTATCAACATTATTATTTTTTAACTTAAAAAGTCTATATCTAATATATATTTCTTCAATAAGTGAAGCTAATTTTTTATGTTTTGGTAAGAAATTTAAAAAAATATACAATTTCTTAATATCTAAAACCAAATTAAAGTCTTAGATACAATTTTTAACCAACAGATTTCAATATTTGTTTAAAAAAGTAACGTTTTTCAAAAAAAGTTTCATGTAAGGCTTGATTGATGTTTTTGTAATAAATATTTAAAATATATATATCAATTTTAAAGACTAAAGATTGATTTAAGGTAATTTTATAATATTTCCATTAAAAGTACTACTTTTTAAACTTTTAAAGTCAGTTTCTAATCAAAAGATTTCAATATTTGTTCAAAAAAGTAAACTTTTCAAAATGAAGTTGTTGAAAAATGGAAATTCTTTAATGGAATTTAATTAATTAAAAATATATACAAACTCCAAACATTAAAAATATGTATAATGTCTAAAAATAATTAAATTTTTTAATGAAAAAAGTAAGCACAGTCCTAAAGTTAAACTTTAAATAGTTTTAAGCCTCAAACTTGAGGCCCTAAGACCATAAAACACTAGTCACGTGCTCAGCTCAGCTCTCAGATTTGTTTTTGGCTTCTAGACTCGTTTTATGGCCGCCTGCCACGCCTCCGAGCCGCCCCGGCCCACGCTGGCCTCAGCTGTCAGTCTGTCAAAATGTGTAGCATACTTTTTTGGGGTCGCTCGGCACTTGAGGATGAGGCTGGGGATGGGTTGATGGGGAGAGACCCCCCTCCCGGAAAATAAAGAGACAGAAGGAGACATTTGTCAGGGGGGCTTATGTAATTTGGAGTATACTGAGTGGGTGGTGGGG
The DNA here is from genome assembly GCA_035047585.1 of Drosophila monieri. Taxonomy (NCBI): domain Eukaryota; kingdom Metazoa; phylum Arthropoda; class Insecta; order Diptera; family Drosophilidae; genus Drosophila; species Drosophila monieri. The sequence continues at coordinate 5,441,882 of JAWNPJ010000067.1, forward strand.
TGGTTGGCTTATAGGGTGGTTGAAGTTCAAGAGGATACAAAAAAAAAAAAAGAGAGAGCAATGTTGACGCCAAGTTAAGCGATTAAGTGGGCGGGGACGGCGCGAATGCAATTTGCATTCCAAAGCCAACAGAATCAGTGGAAAAAAAAGGACTACAGGGTATATGGAGAACTAGCTGGCGGAAGCAATTAGAAAAATAGAAAGGAGAGTCTACAGGGGGAGAGGGGGACAGGACAAAGACGGATGAAAAGCCATCGAGTTGCTGTCACCGGAACGGAAGTAGTTCCGGCCAAAGGCAATTACCCAAATGGCATTTGGCCAAAACGATGACAAATGGCTGATCGCTCGAATGTACTTCATCCAAGCACCACTTCCCTGGGAGAGTTTCGCGGAAAGATTAGGGTTGTGGGCCACACCAACCTCGCAGTACACCCGCTCCCGCGCCAGTTTCAGGCCAAGAAGTCAAACAATTTTCAATTTCTGGCTTTTTCCGGCTTCTTGGTTTCTTGCAGTCCCTCCCCCAGTATTTCCGCCAAATTGGAAAAGGGCCAGGGAGCACGGGGAGTTGCCAAGTGCTGCGGCTTCTCTCGAATTTCCTGAAAACATCCTTTCGAAAGGATGGAGAATCCCAAGGCTCAGTACTTTTATTGTACTGAGCAGAAAAGTCCTGAAAGAAACTCCTATGGCGTCTATCCTGTAGGCTTTAGTTTAAAATATTTCTCATTTATTCTTTTAATAATTATATCCTTGTTTGTTTTTTTTTTTAGTGTAAAGGACTTTGGAGACCCTTTGGGTAACTGCCTTGGCCTGGATGAAGGGAAAATGAAATTTTAATCGTAAATATAATTTTCATTTAATGAATTGGATCAAGTTGCAACTGCGTCGTCCTGTCAGTGTGTGAGTCCTGTATGTGTGAGTGTCCTGTTTGTGTGTCCTGTGTGCTGAAATTCACAGACACGAGCTGCATACATGAATAAATGGCATATTTTACTTGAATGACTCGCAAGGCAGCAAAGTGGAAAAATTTGCAGTTTGCGAAAATCTTTTGGTGCGAAAAAGTTTGTCCTTCGTCCTGGTCCCTCTCCCTCTCCCTCTCCCACTCCCAGTCGTTGTCGCCTTTTCCTGCAATACCATTATCAACTTGATTGAGTCGAAAGCAGCTCTTGGCCAAGGCATTCCGCACTGAGGCCAGGGAACCCCAGCCAGGAGCCAAGATTGAATGCCAGGACACTGCGAGAAACTCAATGGCATAGAAAGGACATAATATATGAGACTATTCGATAACCAATCATGGGACTAGAAGTCCTGCAACTATATTGTATTTTTCTTGTTTTTAGACCCTCAACCACCTGGCATTGGTTGGCTCAGTGCAGTGGCTCAGTGCTTGGCCTAATCCTGCACCCGACCAGGTGACATTGGCCCGCTTGTGGGTTATGCAATAAGCTGTTACCCATTTCCTGTCCCGGCTTCCGAGTGGCGAGGCTTTTGGCAAAAAGTGCACCACAATGACAGGTATCCTGCCCGGCAAGAGGCTGTGGGGTGTGCGGCAGGGACATCGCTTGACGTTGGCCTTGCTCGTCCTTAGTCGTGTATCATCGCCGCCCTCTGCCATCGCCGCTCTATAGACCCACACAAGGTCTCGCCGTGTTGTCCTTTTTTTCGGTGGATGGGGGAAGGGAGGCTGCATTGTTTGGGGAAACTGGCAACAATAACCGTCGACGACAAAGAAATTCAGGAGCAGTAGTAGTTTTTAAAGGATAAAGAGAAGGATATAGTAGTCTTGAGCAAAGGATTCCATCTCATGGCATTATCTTTTTTAATTTTCTATCGAAAGTGGCTCTAAAAATCCAAAAATTCATCGCAAATGCCAACGATTATGGGGTGGCTGTGCCTTATCGTCCTTTAAGGATATATTTATGAGATCCTTGTTGCGAATATTGCAGGATATGGGATACAACAAATTTCCCAATCAACCGATATCGAGCCGAATCAGCAAACTCATCTAAAACAGCCCTGCCTTCCCTATCCGGCGTATCCTGCCCATCCTTGATATCCTTGATGATTTCGGGGCAGCAAGCTGGCAAATTAATTGGCCCGCCCTCGTTGAGGTCAAAGTTGATGATGTGAGTGGGTTTTGGGTAATGGGGCCATTTAGCATCCGAGTATCGGAGCATCGGAGTATCCTTGAAACAATCATCCGCCCTGTGCAGGATGGCAGGATGGCAGGATAGCGGGGTGTCAGGTGCCCCGCCAGATTCGAACAGCTCCTCATCTGACGGAGCAAAGTCAAGGCAAGTGAAGGGAAAGGGAGGAAGTCGGAAGTTGTCAGGCAGGCCACTTGGCTCCGAAATGGAAATTCCTTGTTTATAATTCATCAGAGACAAAGGACAAAGGACGACAAGCGGCGAGTGACTGCACTGGGGGGGATTTGGAGATTTGAATGCATAACGAATGTCGGCCACTTGACATGTTGTCGGCCAGGTGTCCTGCCTGTCTCTCTACTCACCTGTTGTTCTTCATAATGAATAATGGATAGAAGATCCCCAGCCTCCCAACAAGGATACTTTCGTTCTCAAGTAACTCCTTTCCCTGACAAAAGGAATCTAATGAAACTCTAGGGAATTATTTATTAGCACTTGACTTGTTTATGGCAAGTCCTTGAAACTAAATCCCCCAAAAATACAACAATTTATATTCCACACAAGAAACTAAAGGACAATAAGTCTAAAGGATCAACAAATGGTCAATCATAAATATCAATGGTTGGCAAATGGAAGCTCAAATGAGTGGGAAACTAGAAAGAAGACTTCTCATCCTTCATATCCTTGAAAACTTTTCCAAAAATAATATATCCCCCAGAGAATCCCCCTCCAAAAAAATGTTTAAGTTTTAATAATTTTGTCTCCTTTTGAGCTTTTTTCTTGTTATTTTTTTTTATGTATTTTTTGTTGAACCTGTCACAGCGATTACGGGACTTTCAAGTGCCACACACACACACACTCACACATCGCTGGAGAGACAGACGTCCTTTGTGCTCAAACACATCATAAATATGTTGATTTTGAAATAAGCCAAGCACAGAGGCAGGGCGCACTTTAAGGACTCGCATCTGGCTTAGTGGGACTCTGCAGGCGAAAGGGAAACCAGGCAAGAAATCCACTTGCCGCATATCCTTTTGAATATGTAGCCCAACAAATAAGAAGGAGTTGCCGGCAAGGACGACCAGACCAGATAATAAAAGGCATGTAGATGGGCGCGATGAATACGGCAAGTAGATGAGGCGAAGGAAATGTAAATTTTTGGTCCTGCCGGCAGAGCGGTACGGGGCAGTCGAGGGTTAAGTGTCGAGGCCGTTCTGACGTCGAACAGGACGAAAAGAAAAAAAAAAAAGAGCACCAGTATAAAGGACTTAAGCGGGTCGCTTTGACGACAAAAAAAAAGGACGAAAAAAGCAACAGCTACAAGGAGCAACAGTAAAGCAACAAGGTGCGGGGGGGATAAACATCTAACTGGCAAAGGCAAGGACTTGGGAGGGTGGAAGGACTCTACACATATGCATGGCAAGGCAGGACCCGAAAAGTTTCCCTTTGGGCTTGTTTCCCTTGCCCCTAACACGGCCATTTCGTCCTTGCGGGGTATCCTGTGGGCCTATCAGTTGCTTAGACACTTGCTTAAAGGATAATTAAGGATATTTTTGAAATACATTTTTTAAGGATATTTTTTATCTTTATTTTTGGCATCTAAGTTGGATATGAATTTTTGAAACTCTTAAGGATATTTAAGGACTCTAAGCCTTAGAACCATTTAGTTATCCTTGCGCGCCAGTGTCCACAAGTGTGTGATAGTGTGCGTGCGCCTGTCAGGACCTTCCACACTTAATTTGTCATCTGTTGGCGGCGTTTAGCGCCTTTCCAGAGTCGTTTGTGACAAATGAATGCCGCACAGTTTGTTTTCCCTTGTTCCCTTAGTCCTTTCCTTATTATCCTTTTTGTTTGCTTTATTTAATTAGTTTTTGTTTTATTTTTGTATCCTTATTTGTTTTTAGAAACATTATTTGAAAGCGAAAACCCTCGGAATGGACTACTTGTGGAATAACAAGGCGGCTTGCATCGGGATTGTGACGCCGCCTTCGCACTCGAAGGACGCGGGAGTCGCCACGTCGCTAGGATATGTCACCGAGTTGGTGGAACAGAAGGATATGTTCCGGATCTGTACGCCACTGCCGCCGCCACTCCTTCAACCTGTCCAGGACTCGCACAATCCCTATTGTGCGGCACAGCTGGCTGAGGACTATGCTCCCCTGCGACAGGACACTCCGTCTCGGTTCTGTCCGATCTTGGAAGGGCCGGCCCCCTATCTCAGTCCCTATACGGCCAGCACCCTCCTGAGTCCTTCCGATGTGCTCATGATGGAGGCTCTAGAATCGCCAGCCCCATCTAGCCCACAATCGATAACTCTGTCCCCATCGGGATCATCGTCTTCGTCCTACACAAGGACATCGGACACGTCCTACACCCTGACATCGGCCACGTCCTACACCCTGACATCGCCCCTGTCCTCGTCAGCGATATCGCAATCGATATCCCTATCCAGCGATATCCTATCCCTATCGCCTCTATCGAGCTATGACTATGAGATCGATGAGTACTCCTCGTCCTCGTCGTGCGAGGCCGTCATTTGGCCCGAGGTGGAGGAGAGCGGGTTCTCGCGATCGCTGCCCATGCCAGAGCTCGACAGCCTGGACGAGCCGGCCGAGAAGGTTCTCAAGGACGTAATGACCTGGGCCAGGAGTCCCTACGAGCAGGTTCAGCTGACGATCGAGGCCAGTAACAGCCAGAAGATAGTGAGTGGCGATTGCATCCCAGCCCAGCTCTATGGCTTTTGTATTTTGATTCTGGGATTTTGAGGGAAAAACTATAATGCGTACTGTAGTGTAGTGTTTGTTATCGATACCCGGTGCTCGATGCTAACAAAAAATTAAGTAACGATAACATTTCGATAGATAAGTGACGGGTATGAGTAGGTGCTTCTTTGTATTATTTGTTTCTAATCGATAACTGGTAGTCTATACTTTCGATAAATGAGTAACGAGTATGAGTAGCTGCTTCTTATTATTCTTTATATTTTTAATTTTTTATTTCCGATTTCTGATTAATATCCAGTACTCGATAAAGTCGATACCCTTTCGATAAATGAGTACCGGGTATGAGTAGCTGCCTTGTTATCATTTTCCTTTATTATTATTTTTACTCTTCATTTTATATTATTTATTTTATGTATTATTTATTATTTTTGATTATTATTGTTAATTTTTTTTATTTCATGTCGATGCTGTAGCGTTACGAGGCTTTGGAGCGCATTGTCAACCAGCTTTGATTCGAAATGCATCGTCAAATTGTGATATCCTTGCCAAGCATTCATCTAGTCCTTAACTACCATAACCCAGTATTTTTTAAATGTGCCAAAATCGAAAGAAATGTCAACTTTGTCACGAGAATAGCTGCTAATCCTTCAATAAGTACTGCACGAAAGTCGAAATATTTAACTTTAAGCACGACTATTTATAGCCAATCTGTGCCTTGAATAAAATTCCATGTACAAGCCAAGCCGAAAAAAACATCAATCGAATGGATCCTTTTAGTTTCAACAACTGCACTTTTCATATCCCTTGCGGTTTATTCGCGATTTCTAAAAGTTCCTCCTCCGCAGCCCCAAAGGCCAAGTTCCCAAGTTTCCCCAAAAGCGAAAGTTTTCGGTTCGAAACTTGTGTCTTTGGACTAATTGTTGGCACATTCCTTAGACCTCCGACCATCTCCGCCCCTCGGCTGTACAATTGAGTTCTTTTGTGGGGCGTCGACATGTTTTTGGACACTCCTTGGGATTCTCATGGGTCAAGGATGTACGGGGGCCGGTGAATTTCGGTTGCAGCTCATGCGGAAGTAGAATGCAATTCGAAAGGACCTCTCTCTCGGGCCCGGTCAAAAGCATGCAAAGCGCATCCAAATGTCACAAACAGACAAAATACCATACGGGTCGTTGTTGTCCTAACTGCGACTAACGAACTATGAAATCAAGGATAAATGCACTTGGGTTGTGGATTTGCATTCACAATTTTTGTCAAAAATTTATAAAATATTTAAGGGATGGATTTTTAAATGCCAACAAGCTACACTTTTCATGTTTGTATTAAAAAAAAAGGCATTATCTGAAGGATATTTCAAGTATCGGGTATCATATAGTTGGAAATAGTTCTTTTTTTTGCAACTAGTTTAGGTGTCTAGTTCCAAGGCTCAAGGATCTATGGTTTCAAATAATGTATTTTTTTGTAACTAGTTTTATATTTAAAGTAATTCCTTATTCAAAAAGTAGAATCTATGTTTTGTTCTGCACCAAATATTGATAATATCAAGGACATTCATAGTACTGGGTATAATATAGTTAGAACTAGTTATATTTGTAACTGGTTCCATTTTAAAAAGTGGAATCCATTGGATCGTAGTGGATTTCAAATCAAATAAAAGATAATAAAGAGAAATTTAAGAGTATCGGGTATCATATAGTCGAGAAAAGTCGTTTTAAAAAGTGCAATCTTAAAGTATCTAAAATAAAATCTTAAAAAAAGTCAACAATAATAATTTAATAATTTCTAGAAAGAGACACCTAACCGATAGAAAATATCCAGTTTCAGGCAAATAAATGGCCTGATTTTGTTATATTCAGTTTTTTGTGCCAAACCAAAAAAAAAAATGAAAAGAAAAAAGAAGAGTACGTGCCGTGTGCATATCCTGCGTTAATGTCCTTTGGCGGGGCGTGAGGCTCTCCGGATGTGGAGGGAAATTTGCAGAAAAAAGAATGGAGAGATGGAGGGGAACGAGTGGACCGCAGCAACATGGCCATTTGATTATCATGCATATTCATTCATGGCCCTTTAGTTGGTCACTTGCCACATGTGGCAAGCATGTGTGGCATGTGGCATATAAATTATGTAAGAGCCGGCTGGAAAGAGGTGAGAACGGCACGCTAGAGTTTTCCGATCAAAAAGGGAGCCTGGAAAGCCGGAAATTCTTCAAAAGAAAAAAAGGGAAAAATAATATTGAAGAGTAGAAAACTGATTTGAAAATTCATCTTCCGAGTATCATATTTTTTTTTTATCCTTTTTTGGCCCCCCAATTGAGATACTTTTTGTGTCCTGTTGGCATTGTGATGGCCTTCTCGGACATTGTTCTGTTTGTTTGTTGTGTTGGACAGTGTTGGTGTTGTTAAATTTTTTATTGCCAACGAAATGTTTACGTGCAAGGAAGACAGCGAAGGAGAGTGCCAGGACACTTGTCGAAAAAAATGGATGCAAAGGATACGAGGGGAGAGTATTGTTTTTTTTTTTTAATAAAATCTAACATCAAGGTGGTGCTTCCAATTCTAGATAACTATTGAGTCCTAAATTTTATTCATAAAATTTTAATTAATTCTCACTTCTTCTATATATTTTTTTGCAAGTGTATAAACCCGTAGCATCCTGTGCTCCTGCCACTGCCTGTGCTTTGTTTCGTTTTGTTTGCATTTGTTTGATTTATGCGTAAACTTTTTGTTGCCGCTTTTATGTACGAATTGTATTTTGTGAGCCACCGTAGCAACCACTACTAAAACACACACACACACATACAGTAGCCTATATAACACATAAAGGTCCTGGCATTCATTGGCATGCAAATATAACGCATACGCAGTGTATGACAATTCGGAGAGGACCACCACCAGAGCTTGGCGAAAATGTTATTTACTTTTTGGCTCCCTTTTGGCTTAATTGATTGCAATAAGGGGGTAGGGGTAGGGGTAGGTGGAGGGGGAGGTACAGGACTACAGGACTACAGGACCTTGTAATCCATTTACAGGAGCTGCGGTCAGGCGGCCACGCGGTCACTCCCACGCATCCTTCAGCCCAGCCAGCAATTCAAATTAAACAATAAATTGCCGAAACCGAAAACATTTTGTGGTTTTCCGAAGGATGGCGGGTAAAAGGGGGAGGGATTGCTATAAGGATAATTCCTTCCCTCCTTAAAATGTAAACTTGCAAATCTATTATAAACTTTGCGCATTAAATATATTTGATTAAATGGGCAGGGCGAGGAGGTCCTGCCAAGGAGCTTCTCAAACATTTTCAAATTAGAAAGTTTCCTCTGCCAGGATTCAGGATAAAGTTACGAATTTGTCGCTTGCATGGTGGCTGTTTTTTTTCAGGACAGGACTTCTCCAACAGGACGACCAAGGACCAAGCATTCTAGGGGGTTGGCTTGGCTTGGAAGTTGTGTCTTCATTTATTTCGTGTCAGAAACTTTGCACGCGTCTCCAAAAGGAAAATAACAGTCCTGCACTGAGAATAATTCCCTCCACTGAGTAGTACTCCCATCAGGATGTAGCAGGATGTATGAGGATATGGCATGCCACTCTCTCTCAGTGTTGAATTCCTTGCACTATTACATCGCTGCGGAAGTAGGATAATTGGAATGACACCTAGGACGATAAACCGCTGACGTGGAATGTACCGTTGGGAAGGATAATGCCCCGCCCCCATTCATCCTTGGGCTGACTGTTCGTGTTGATGTTTGACGTTGTATGCAAATAGAGTCCTTTTTACATCTGATTTTCCAGCATCCATTGCTATTTGGGCTTAATGGATAAGTTAACGGTGAATGTTAATTAAATGCAAGGATATATGAAAGGATATATGCAAGGATATCCCATATGGGGGAATGGAATGTATGGATTAAGACAGCCAGCCTGCAGGGCCTTAAAATTTAAATGCCAAACTGCTTGAACGCCAGCACAGTGTCCTGTCAGAGGACACCAAAGGGGGTGTCCTTGTTCTCGCCTCGGCACTTCCTTTTCGGACATTTTCATTGCGGTCCATTTATTTTTTGCTTTTCTGTTTCTCTTTTTGCTTTTTTTTGTGTCCTGTGCCCGCATGTGGTGGCTGGTAAGCCCACTTGGCTTGGTCCTGCATCTGGCTGGGCTTCGTCCTCATGTCCTGCGAATCGAAATGCGATTTCAAGACACACAGAGAGAGAGAGACAGAGAGAGAGGGAGAGAGTGAGTCGAACAGGAAGGGAGACCGAAGGATACCCTCTAAAAGGGGAATCCCCCAGCTGTCCGCTGATGTCCTTTCCTGGCCGCAGCGATAATCGGATTTCCCACCAACCCTCCTCCTCCTCCTCCCCCTCCTCCCCGCCAACTTTGAATTATTTGAATTTTTTCGCCGAACAAGCGGCTTTTCAATCTAAAACCTTTTTAAACCTCTTTTCTGCATTTAAATGCACATTTTATCGATCAAGGCGTTGGAAATATTTCATTTTTTTCTCCACCCCATCGCTGACATCAATTGATTCCATTATCCTGTCACCTCCCCCCTCTCAGTACCCCCCTTCCCCAACCCTAATCACCTGCTCGCTGGCATGAATGTGTGCCAATCAAAAGGATTATTAGACTGATTATACGGCATAGTCCGTCCGGTTGAATAGCCAGGAGCTGGATATTCATCCTGGTCACGTTGTCAGGACATGCTGGATTGTGGGGCGTGGCAAATGGCAAATGGAAAAGGGCATTCAATCCTTAATTGCTTAATTAACATATCCTTCTTCCGTTCCCACGCTCCCACGCTTCCACGCTTCAATTTTGCGAAAATTGCAGCCTGTGAGGACATCAATGTGATTCGATTTGCATATCCTTTGAGAGTGACGGCGACAAGGAGCAACTGGCAGAAGGACGAGTGGAGGTCTGGTGAAGCGGTAACGGAAGCGGACGAGCAGGATTCTTTGCCGTTGAGCCGCTGAAGCGGAAGGAAGGCCGCCACATTGGAAGGAAAACGGCTTTTCACGGCAGTTAATAAATTTTTAACTGGTTCAACAATAGCCCGCGAATTCCGCCAGTTAATGGTGAGTTCCATCAACAAAAATCTTAAATAATATTATTTCTTTAATTTTTAATAAAAATTATTTTTTTTGTTACTTTTTTTGTCGAATCGATAGACGAGAAACGCGGCGGTGAGCGGCGATGAGCCCGACGAGGAGCAGACATCGACTGGCGGTGTCCCTAATCCGCAGGATGCCGTCCCCCAGCAAGAGGACATGGTGGCCGCTGGCGAGGATCAGGAGCTGCCCGGCGATAGTCAGCGACACACCGCAGCCAGCGACCAGCAGAAGCTGGAGAGGATTCATCCGTCGACACAGCAGCAGAGGCGCCAGCGGCAGCGCAAGAAAGAGAAGCAGGTGAATCCCCCGGATCCGGATACGGACTCTAGCTCTTGCGATGGTGGCGGCCTGAAGGTAAAGCGCAGCACGCGATGGAGGAGCCTCAAGGAGGAGCAGGACTACGACTATGAAGAGGAGGAGGATGAGGATGAGGAGGAGGAAGGAGAGGACGACGAAGAGGGTGAGGAGTCCTACGACGACTACGAACAATCCTCAAAGCCAGGACATCGTCCTCCAGCTCGAACTGCCTTGAATGTCCGGAGCAGGCGTAAGACGAAAAACCGCCAGATTTCCTATTCCTCGGACCTGGACTTGGGAGGCGCCAACCTCGACCTGGACATCGACGGCGACGGCGGCAGGGTGGTGGCGGGGGACTCCGTTGACAAGCGCCGCTGCATCTCCAAGGGACAAATGCGGGAGTTCCGGGAGGCCTTTCGCCTTTTCGACAAGGACGGCGACGGCTGCATCACCAAGGAGGAGCTGGGCACCGTGATGCGCTCCCTGGGCCAGTTTGCTCGCGTCGAGGAGCTGCAGGAGATGCTCCAGGAGATCGATGTAGACGGTGAGTAAAAGGGACTTTGGTTTATGGGAAATCAATCCAGAAATCGTTTAAGGTATTCCGCTTGAGAATCGGATGAGAATTGGCAGAGATATAGACATGGGAAGGGGCCATATCGGGGAATCCAGGATTCCGCAAGGGGATCCCATGGAAAATTTTGAAAAAAATTTAAAAAATATTTCGTTCCTGGATTTTGATGCAGATTGGCGGGGAATCAATCCAGAAATCGTTTAAGGTATTCCGCTTGAGAATCGGATGAGAATTGGCAGAGATATAGACATGGGAAGGGGCCATATTGGGGAATCCAGGATTCGGAAAGGGGATCCCATGGAAAATTTTGAAAAAAATTTAAAAAATATTTCGTTCCTGGATTTTGATGCAGATTGGCGGGGAATCAATCCAGAAATCGTTTAAGGTATTCCGCTTGAGAATCGGATGAGAATTGGCAGAGATATAGACATGGGAAGGGGCCATATTGGGGAATCCAGGATTCGGAAAGGGGATCCCATGGAAAATTTTGAAAAAAATTTAAAAAATATTTCGTTCCTGGATTTTGATGCAGATTGGCGGGGAATCAATCCAGAAATCGTTTAAGGTATTCCGCTTGAGAATCGGATGAGAATTGGCAGAGATATAGACATGGGAAGGAGCCGTATGGGGGAATCCAGGATTCCGCAAGGGGATCCCATGGAAAATTTTGAAAAAAATTTAAAAAATATTTCGTTCCTGGATGTTGATGCAGATTGGCGGGGAATCAATCCAGAAATCGTTTAAGGTATTCCGCTTGAGAATCGGATGAGAATTGGCAGAGATATAGACATGGGAAGGAGCCGTATTGGGGAATCCAGGATTCCGCAAGGGGATCCCATGGAAAATTTTGAAAAAAATTTAAAAAATATTTCGTTCCTGGATTTTGATGCAGATTGGCGGGGAATCAATCCAGAAATCGTTTAAGGTATTCCGCTTGAGAATCGGATGAGAATTGGCAGAGATATAGACATAATTTCGGGTCCTTCAGGGATATCCTCCCTTTTCTTGCATAAGTCGGAGATATGGGCGTGAATGTGGGATATAGACGAACATCTGGCATGAATCTGGTGAATAGGTAAGAGTGACTGAAAGTTGGTACTTACCTTAGGTTGAATATCTGCTTGAGAAAATTAAAAATTGTGAATAATGTTATTGTTTATTAATTTCTTAGTTTTGTGGCTTTAATTTTAGAATTATTTTGAGTGGAAAAGGCCAACGAGCAGAGGGTTTCTGGGCTTTGGCTTTGTGGGAGTTGGGAGTTTTAAAATTATGGAGTTGGTTTGCTTTCAGGGGATGGCAATGTCAGTTTCGAGGAGTTTGTGGACATCCTGTCGAACATGACGTACGAGGACAAGTCGGGCTTGTCCTCGGCGGATCAGGAGGAGCGGGAGCTACGCGACGCCTTCCGGGTTTTCGATAAGCACAATCGCGGCTATATAACGGCCTCCGATTTGCGAGCAGTGTTGCAGTGCCTGGGCGAGGACTTGGACGAGGAGGATAGTAAGTTCCCAAACCGCAAAAAGAATCCCAAACCAATACCTGACATCCCATTAATCTTTAGTTGAGGACATGATCAAGGAGGTGGATGTGGACGGGGATGGCAGGATCGACTTCTACGAGTTCGTGCATGCATTGGGGGAGCCAGAGGACTCGCAGGAGAACGACGACGAGGAGGAGAACACCACTTCCCCGCTGCCCACACCAAAATCGGCTATATCCCTTAGCTATGATTGAGGCGTAACAGCTGAACTTTCCAATTTACCCATAAATATTCGGTTGATCGATATAAATCGATAATTCATCGATGCTAGATGAGTCAGATTGTGTGAAAATCGGCAGATCGATAATCCAACAATCGACATGGGTCGGTAAGGTATTGGAATGTTATTTGCCGACTCGAACAAAGTTAAACAACAACTTGAAATAAACGAATATGTATGTATATTTTTTTTCGATTAATAATTAATAGTCGATCATATCGATTGACCAGCATTAGCCAAAACTAATTGAATAGAATTCATAAAATTAATTGCATTGCATTGCCAGAACGCACAGCTAATCAAATTGAAGCGAATATTATGAATAAATATATTGAATAGCCTATTGAATAATCGAATATCACAAATAATCGATAAAGGGTTTACTTGACATCGATATATATCGATAATTGACTAAATCCAGTTTGAATTCTTGCCACCTTTCTCTCTCTCTCTGTCTCTAACATTCTATCACTCCAGTTAAGTCCAATTGAGAATCAAAACTATTTTTAGCTTTTAATCGATAACGATAACGATGACGATAACGTTGACCTATCCTTCAGACTCTCACTAACATATCCATGGGCCCATACCCAGCCGAATTACACAAATATGGATATATTTCAAGACATATCATTGAAGACGCCTCTGTAAATGTGTTTTTGTGACCCGGTAGGCCCTCCCTTTAGACCTTAGTCCTTCGGATCCTTTATCCTTTGTCTCTTTATCTTTTTTTTCGACTAGCGTTTATGTAATAAGTATCCATTGATTTAATTAGGATATAATTGCTCAATTATTGCTCCTGCCGCAGAGCTGACAACAAAAAAACCAAAAAAAATTACAAATAACATAAAATAAATAAATAATTCAAACAAAATCAACAAAAAAAATTACAAATCGCAAAACAAATATGACAATTCTTTAATTATATTGAATAAACAATTTATTGTAATTTACAAATAACAACTTTTAATCGAAAATTCCAATCAAAATCCTTACAAAAAAAAAAAAAAAAATACAAAAAACAAACAAAAATCCTAAATAAAATAAATGCGAAAAAAAAATAGATAAATGGAATTATGAATGGGATGGGTGGATGGGGGGTATGGGGGGGAATATTTTTTCCAGGAAACATTATTTAATGGCTTATAGACTTGTGGTATGGCTTCTATAAGGACCTCTTCCAGGAAGCAGACTTCACAACAAATTCAAAAAAAAATAAATTAGCAATTACAGAAGCTCAACCTGGCAACCGACCCTTGTGGTTTTTATTTTCTTTTATTTTTATTTTTATTTATTTCCCCTCCTCCCCCCTCCCCTGTGAACTGTGAACAACACTTTTGTTGACATCCTCGATAGCTGGCAACGAGCACAAATATTGAAGGTACGGCAAGGACATTAGGACACAGGAGACAAGAGACTGTAAAGCGACTGCTGCGAGCTGAACAGATTGCGGTCCAGCTGCGGTTTGTTTCCAGGGTGCTTCACTTGACCGCCGAACCACCCACAGAACTACCCAACCAACCACCCAACCACCTAGCTACCCATTTCTCATACCCTTCGTTCCAGGACATCCCCTCCATTGTCATTGTTGATGTTTTCTGCACTCGAAGAATTAAATTCCCAAAAATTATTATTATATCCCTAATACCATTTTTATTTATTTTGTGATTTTTTTTTAGTGTACTTGTGAGAGCAACGTAGACAAAAGTTACGTTAATGGTCAAGTGCTCAAGTGCTTGGCCAGCAGAATTATGATGCTGTCCCCGAGGACACACAACCATCCCCCATCCACATCCTTCCACACCCTCACATGTTTAGATACTCATAGTTGAGTTTGGTTTTCCGGTGCGTATACGTAATGTTTTTGTTAACGGTTTTCCATAGACTCTCTCCATCTCCATCTCCACCTCCACCTCCGCATCCACCACCCCACGATGAGTGGCATTCAAGAGGCTAGGGGGCTCTATGCTAATGCCATGGCCATTAGCAGGACCCGAAAAGCAACCCATCCACAGCTCCAAAATACACAAATAATTGTCGACAAGCTCCGTGGTGGCATCCTTGTTGAAAGTCCACCCTCCCGTGGGCCTATTGAGGACTAAATCGATGTTTCAAGTGCCTGTCAGTTTGTCCATGGAGAGTCCTGGCTCCAGGGTCCTGTTTTCCGCAGAGAACCGAGCCTACAGTCCTCAATCCTGAATCCGTTCTGAAAGAATCTGAGAGAATCTTTAATAATTTATTCTTAATATTTTTAATTAAAATTTTAATATTTGTTAGTTATGGAATAAATGTATGTAGAATAAAACCTTAAAAAAAATAAAAATTAAAAACTTGCCCAGTGGCTAGACGGATTAGAATCATGCCCCCCCCCCTTAAGGACTTTAACGGTTAACGGGCCACTTCCGTTTCCGGTTTTTGTTTCACTTCTCCTTCCCCGCCCATCGCGTAGCCGGCCATTATTTCCAATTAATTTGAATGAGAAGCCCTAATGGGTTGATTGAGTGATTGACTCGATGATTGATTGATTGATGAGCTGCTGGTCGCTTATGAAAAATATATAGAGAGAGTTTTATTTGAAACGAACAATTAAAAGCAAGTGCAATAACCACTATGGAATTTGTGGCACTGCCAGTTGTGCTCTGCTGTCCTGTCCTGTGCTCTACTCCACTGTTGTGTCTACTGCTAGACTATGCTCTAATTACTGCAGAGGATTGGCGGTCATCGACGGAGACCCTGGTGCCTCCAGTTCCTGCTCCTTCTCCCTATCCTGCTGCTGCTTTAGCAGCTTGTTCCGCAGCAACACCTCCAACTGAAGACAGAACTCGGACTTGGCAATGCCCGTATCGAGGTAGACCTCGTGCTTGTTGCTGCCACTGGGGCGCTGGTGTCCGCAACGCCGCTGGTGTCGATTGCCGGCCAACTGGCCCAGTTCCTGTATCGTATTTAGTCCAACACCGGCACCACCACAGGTCTTCACCTCCAGCAGCAGCGAGGAGGTGGAGGCGGTGCGCCGTTTGCCCCGCAAGTAGCTATATCCTGGCAGCCAGCGCCGGAGTAGGCGGTCCAGTCTGGAGAGGAATCCCTGCTTGCTGGCGGTGGAGGAGCTACCGCGACTGTCGCACTCCCTCAGTACCGGCCCCACCTCCTGACTGGCCATGCTCATTCTGGAATATATATATATATATATAGTTTTTTTTCTCTTTTTTTGGTTTTGTTTTTAATGTTTATGTTGCAAAAACTAGTTATTTTCTATTTAATTTTTCTGTTTGAGGCTTCTCGGTTTCCTTCTTTTTTGTTTTTTATTTTTTTTTTGTTGGTTAATGCCCTCTCGAGGCCAAAAACATATATATTTCAAAATGATTTTAAAGAAATATAATAAAAATAAACAAAAAGGGATGGCCGACTAGACTGGCCTGCTAGTGGCACCTCAAGTGGCACGTTCGGTGTCCACAACGCTCCTAATACGACCTCCGAGTGGCATCTAAGGTCCTTCTGACATATCTCCTCCCATTCAACTCCATTCCGGGTAATTCGTATTAATATCACGCCCCTTCCACGCCAAAAAAAGACTTCCAAGACTTTGTGGTATTCAGTAGGCCGCCCGGTGGTTGTCATCCGATGGTGTCGGGTTCGAGTTGGAGTCCGAGTTATATTTTCCATTCTATCAGCACAGTTCCTTCCGGCAGTTTGAAATTTAAAAAGGTTTCAAATTTCTAAATATTAATATCGAAGTATTAACGATATTTCAATAAATATTTTAAGTAAAATAAACATGATTGCCGAGGCACTGGAGTTCCTATTCGATAGATTACCGTCCGAGTCGGAGGATGATGTCGGCGACATGCCGGAGAGCCTCCTAGTACTGGCTGGCGTCATGGGAATGATCATTTTCGTCGCCTACATCCTGGCCAGAAGTGACGCCGACATGTACCCAAGTGAGCAGACCCCAGCCATCTCAACTTCCACCAGTAGCCAGCTTCGCCTCGGCCGCTAGCCCTGCCACCCATCACCCAAGACTTTGGTGTGTGGTTGAGATATTCAATCTGTGTACTGATTTATTAAAATATATTTCTTAATATAATAATAATATATTTCTTAATATAATATTTCTTAAAGAATGGGGGCATATCCGAAAGGATCAGCTGATGGAAAGGCTTAGTCCTCTTTAACCAAAAGAGCTTGGAGCTCCCATGGGAAAGCAATGATTGGCTTGTTTTATTTTATTAATTTTCCTTCCTCGTCTACCTCGAGGGTCATCCAGGGGTCATGAACTCAGTCCCCTGAACTCAGCAGAGCCTAAGGATGATGGGGCCTTGGCCATTTAAATAATTAATTACTTAATTATTGAATTATTTTAGTTTAATTATTATTTCATTTATTTCGAATGACATTTTCGGATGCCCTTTCCGTTGAAAGTGTATTCAACAGTAGACTTGTCCCTTCCTTGCGGCTTCCTTGTTTCTCAAAGTGCTTATAATTGAAAAAGTTTTGATGCCACAGCGAGAGCCGCAGCCACACTTGCCACACTTGCCACTTGACTTAATATCCCGGATTTTGGGGAAGAGGCTTAAGACCCCAATGTGGTCTTCGAGTGGCTTAGGCCACTTATGCCGAATATGCTAACGTGATGAACTCTTTTTTTTTTTTTCTTTATCCTCTCCCCACCTTGAAATTCAATGCCACCTGTAATGCGTGTGTGTGTGTGTGAGTGTATTATTTCCGTTTCCGGGCATGGCAGCTAGCAAGGTCGGGCAGCCGGAAAATAAGCATTATCCACGCTCGAAAATGGTCCAAGACATTCAGACGGGGACGAGACCCAAGCCCAAGGACATTCAACGGAAGTTCGGCCCACACACTCGAGGGCATTCGAGTGTGTCTTTCGTTCTTAGTTCCCAACAAGTCTCTTTATACATTATTTATAAGCTTATTATATTCCATATATTATGTATTATTTTGGATTAGTTTTTGTATTTATATTCTACTATATTATATTATATTATTTTTCATCATAATATCATTGCTCATGATTCATTATTATTTTTTTTTATATATACATATGTACATATATACTTAACTTATTTATATATTTTATTAAACTTTTATATATTCCATATATAAATGTTTTATAGTTTTTATAGCATTACTATATATAGGATGCCATTTTTTTATCAGTTCACTCAGTTATCAGTTATATGATTGTTGAAAAATATTTGTGGAATAATAAAAGTATAGAAATAAATAAAAGCACCTCAGCTATAAGACTTAAAGATTTTATTTCTTGAATTTAACAATTAGGGTATTAAAAATTCGAAGCCCTCGAAAGAGGACCTTTAAAGAGGCCTTCTATACAAGAGAGATGGTTTTCAGCGCCTGTTTTGGTTGGTTTTTGGTTGTTTCGGATGATTAATCAGAAATCCCCTCTCTACTCCCCTTACAGTCTGATTAGCTTTTTGTTTTTATTTTTTGACAAAAAAAAAAAATAAATACTGATGTACTGATTAGGGAACATACAGCGATGCTGAGACTGCCGCTGAGACAAATGAATAAATTAAATAAATATTGCAAAAATATTTAAAGCTTTTTGGAACAAAAATGGTTCAAGGAATCGAGGTACTTGACAGTAAACTTGAATTCTATTTTTAAACCACAAAAATAGGGGGAATTCTAGAGCTTTTAGTGCTAAAATAAAGGTGAATTTACGATATTTTCGATCTAAAAAAGACAGGGATTTTGTCCTGAGCTTTCATTTTGATACTAAAACAGGGAAATTCGCAATATTTTCGATCTAAAAAAGGCAGGGATATTATCTGGAGCTTTTAATTTGATACTAAAACAGGGAAATTCAGAAATGCTCTGTCCCAAAACATGAAGGGACATTTCCTGAGCTTTCATTTTCATACTAAAACAAGGGGAAATTCTCAAGAAATTCGTTCTAAAAAATGCAGGGATATTTCCTTAGCTTTTCTATATATCCTTAAATTAAGTTTTATTCGCCATAAGTTCCCCGAGAGCTGCACCTGATGGTTCGAAGGAGAGATGGAAGGAAGTCTTCTGTTTGGACTTTTTGAAGAGGAAATTGGGGACGAAAATGGGGAATATAATTTCCACTTTTACTTTTGTCTTTTCTTAGTTTTTGGTTGAATTTGATTTGAAGTGTTAATTGTTGAAATATTTGATATTAAAATAGATTGAGTGGCAATTGAGTTGCGATTATATTTGTTGGAAAATATATATACGAAGTATATTAATTAATTCCCCGCCTCATTTTAATCAGTGCACTTGCAGGTTCACTGATTCTGATAATGCCCGGCCGTCCTATAAAGAGCCGGAGCCAGGGCCCTGGGAGCGTCAGTTGAATTCTTCCCGCGACTGCAACATCACCGGCTCTGTTTTTGTTTCTGATTCCGGTTTCCCTGGCCGTCCAGGGACTTTCCCAACGCCACTCTCGTCCAAATGGGGGATGCCTGTGATTATTGTGGCTTATGGATAATTCTCCACAAAAATTCTATAAAACTATGTTTTTTTCACATATTTTGATAGGGAATAACTAAAAATAATTTTTATTAAACAAATTTAATAATATTTTACAATTACTTTTAACAATTTTTGGAATCTTTCAAAGCAAAGTTCAGTTTTCAACATTTCAGTGAAACGATTTGTTTTAAATATCATTCATTATTCATTACCATTCACTATTTTTAACATCGGCTCATAACCAAAGATTAAAACAAAAATGTAACAGAAACGCTGCGATTGCTAATTATTGAAAATTTCTTATCAGATTCTTATCAGTTTCATTCATTGTCGCGTGCGACTTTTTGCCTTGTCTGAGCCCTAGTCTTGTCTGAATATTTTTAAAACAGAAAGTCATCCAAAATATATATTTGCCCCAATTATAGTACTTGTCAAGAGCTATAAGATTCACTTTTTCTTTTTTAATAGAAAACAGTCTAAGCACATGTATCAGGGTTATCATCCGACCTCGAAGAGAGGCCTAAACTCGGACCAGAAAGGCTGACCGAATCCAACCCCTGACAGTATTAATTTTTATTAAATTATTATTTAAGTTTAAGTCGAAAAAAATGCGAGTGCTGGCTTTAAAAAAGACACAAACCAAATGGTTAAGGTGTTCTGGAATATAAGAGGAATAGAAAAGGAAATATAAGAGGAAACATTATAACATTTCCCTTCACTTACAGATTTTTGACAGAATGATAACATTTTGCGGGCATTTCCCTTTGTGAGGGAACAATTTTGGGGAGAATGGCTATGGTCCTTATGGCTATGGTTTATGGCTGGAAAAAAACTGGTATCAACTTTGGCGGTTCGGGCTGATCCCATAAACAAGTGCTTTGGGATGACGAGAAGTATTCAAAAAGCGAGTAGAAATTATGGGCATCCTGATGGGAAGACATGCCACTCACTTGACCTGCGCTTTCTTTGACTTTTCATATTTTTTGCTCCGAATAATGGTTTAATTTGGATTCAAATCGAGCTTTATTGGAAGGACTTTCCCACTATTTCCCCTTGAGTCCTGTCCCAAAATGCGAGGAGCAAAGCACTCAGGCCCCTTGAGCCAAACTCGGAATGAGTGCATCTCGAGAGTCGAGAATCTCGAATCTCTTATCGGGAGGCTGGCCACCAAAATACATCCCCCGTCCCCCCCACTTTTTGACGCCCATGTGCCGGGGCAATCAAAACGCAGCTGGAAGGCATTCTAAACACAAAAAAAAATAAATAAATAATGAGGAGAGAAGTGATGAAGTGATGATGGCCTGTGCCAGGAGGGGGGCAGGATATCCGTTGGGTCATAGGTCTGGGGGTCCCTCCGATCAAAGCCAATGTCAAGCGATTTCTGACACACTTTTGATTCCTTTTCAGTTCAATAGTCTTGGGAAATAAGTTGTCCAGGATCAGGACCAGGACTAGGAGCTACGTCTAAGACTTTCCAAGTGCATGTCATGTTTAGGTTTGGCTGGAACCGAACGGAAAAGCCAATTAATTGGACAGCGTACCATAAATGGGCCTCGGAAAAGCGAAGGCGAGTGGTGCGACGACAGTTTTCCAGCTTCAGGTGTTACGCCAACTTTCACGTAGTCGCCGTCCGAACCGCAAAAGTGGGCGGACATTGACCTCAACCCGTCATCCCAAAGCCCGCACTAGGACCTTCCCCGAAGGATACCATAGGACACCCAGACGCAGTCCCTCGCCCACTCATCGCAGTCCATCTGTCGCCGGCCTGACGCCAAAAAGTGCCCTCGGGTTCGAAGCCAACATTGAAAGAAACCAACTATTTATAACTATTTATTTTTAATGTTTTTGTATTATTTATAATTAAAATAAAATAAAATCGTTATTGGCGCTAATTAATAGTCATTTCAGGGCAATAAATAGTGGAGTTGGGTTGGAAAATTGCGTCAAGTGTACTAATAGTTGATGTCGAAGGAAGGTAAAGTGACAGAAGAGCTCCCTGAGGCTTTTCCCGGCACCGCAGGAACGTGAACTTTGGGCCGTGCCGCCTCATTTGCACTACAAAAGCAGTAAGATGACTAAATTAATGAGATTTCCTAGTTAGCAAAGTTGGTTCTGGTTCTGGTGCTGGTTCTGGTGTTGGCTCGGGGTCACCGTTTTGAGGTCAACCCCCCTCCATCAGCCATCAGTGATATACATATATCCTTGAGACGATCTTCCCAGCCAGCTGTTAAGTGCCCAAGCACTTTAAATGTTTATTTTGTTAATAGTGTCTGTGGCCGTGGTTGGATAATGGAGTCCCTAATGGATACCAAGTACTAGAAGTACTAGTAGAGTATTAAGATCATGGTTTGGCCTTTACGAATGGTCATCAAATACAATCTAATAAGCGAGTTGCAGCTCGGTTGGCGCCCTTAACTTTAAAGTCATTGCAGTTTATCACTTGCCAGGCGCTAAACTTTCGCCACGCCATCATAAATCAGCGAATTTGGCTTTTCCGAGCAACGCATTTTCCTGCCATTTCCCCAAAACGAAGAAGACGACGATGCGTTCGCTTCATTTCGACTTATCATTGCTGGAAAGTTGTGCACTAAAAAGCCACTACTTCGAACAATTGGCTTTCCCACAAGTCCCGAGTTGGGGGGTAAACTAACCCGATTTTATGGGGGAGGGGGTCATGACAATCAAAAATATTATTCTTTTTTTCTCTGCTCTGCCATAGCAGATAAATCACGGAGCTTCAGGCGGCGCCCCATTGTGTCTCCAACTCCAGTCCGAGAACAGAACGAATGAAAGAAAGTCAGGTGGCGGTGCCCCAAAAAGTATGCCACAAAAATATAGCTGTTGGTGGAAAGGGGTTAAGCTTGTTGGCATTACCGAATATAAAGCAATTCATTAATAAATCAACAACAACCATTGTTGTCGCCTAACAAAAATTCGCCCAGCCACCTGAAAGTATGCAGCAGTTTTTTTTTTTTTTTTGTCACACAAACAGTGTGACCAATGTGGGTCATTTCATTGGAAATTCATAAAGAAGACAACTGCGTTGGAGCGTCTGTGGCTTTGCCTGAAAATATACATATATAACAATTTATTAATAAACCAGGAAGAAGTCATTGAAAAAAGCAAAGTGTAATTGCAATTTCTGCATAATTTTTACTCTGAATATTTGAGTGGGGATTTCCCCGAGTAATGTCGGAGTAAAAAACTGACCTACCCCCCACCTCTGGGGTGTCCCGAGTATTCTCTGTTCAGTTTTTTGTTCATTCGATTTTAGGTTTTGTTTGTTTTGTTTTTTTTTTTTTATTGAGATGCATCACAAAAAATATACAATATAAACATCAAGCAGACAAAAGGCGAACATGATAAAGGGGGGCTGCTGTGTACATTTGACGATGGGGAGGGGGATGATGGCAGGGGGTAGGATATAACAAACAGCCATTTCAATTATTTATTGGAATTTTTACCTACTGACAGCAAACAGAGAAAACAGAAGGCTGAAGCAAAAGGCAGAACGGCCAAATGCCCCGTCAAAAAAAAGGGGGGGTACTGATGCCAAGGGGTTGTGGGTGGTTGGGTCACTGGCAGGATACAACGTAGCCGGAATACAAACAACACACACACACACACTCGCACCAGCAATATTGTTAAATATATGTAAGCAGCAATAAAGAGCAACAGGGAATGACGAAAAGGACTGAAGGGGTGGTCCCCCAAAAAAAAAACACAAAAAAATAAGAAAGGAGTGACGGAAGGTGGGGCACACAAAAGCAAGGGGGTTGGGGGGGGGGGGGATGGCTGAAGACTCCTAAAGCCAATGCACAAAATATGTATCAGAAGGCAAACTGCAACAACATATTTTGTTTTTCGTATCTTGCCCTCCGCCCTTCCACTTTCCCTCAGCCACTCCTCCACCTGTTCCACCTGTCGCTATTGCTCATGTCTATGTGCCACGCCCCCCACCCCCACATACGCTGATGCCACAAGTGTCGAGTCCGAATTTTCCACAGTGGCTGCAAGCTATGGAAGAGGAAAGTGAGGTCCTTTTTACATGAAATAAAAGTTAAAAAATGAAATGGGAAATAAATAAAAATTAACTTTAATGCTTTATCACACTTTAATCCCTTTTCCCGACCAAATCTTAACCAAATCCCGATTAAGGCCACAATATTAATACTTTTCCACCAAACTCGTCCCACTAGCCATTTAACCCTTTCGGGGTCCTGTGTCCCTTTTGCCATCCCGTGTGTATGTGTGTGCGAGTTACACAGCCACTCGCTACCGCCGGAGCGTGTCCTGCATTCGAATGTCCTGTTGCTGTTGCCGTTTTTGTGTTTGTTATCCATCCTTTCGTCGTTTGGCATTTCATTTTGCAGTTTATCTCTCTGCCATTTTGGTGTCGCAAATCTCACATAATATCCCATTGCTAGTTAAGGACATTTCGGTCATTCGGTCAGGGGGTATCCTGATAAGATTATCCCTTTGGGTAAACCAACCACATAACAAGAAAAAAAAAAAAATAAACTATAAAACTTGTTCTGTTTCCCATCCCAGATCGTTTTTGGGGAAAATAAAAACTATTTCAGTTTTTCGATGCTTATGTAAAATTTATCATTATTTATGCAAAAATTGTCAATTTCGGGCAGTAGAGTGTATCGCCCCAGTCTTGAATCTGTCGATGATCCCCTGGCCACCGCCCACTGTCCTGGCCAGAGTCCTTCCATGGGCCACAAAATTGGGTTCTGGTTACGTGTTTGTTGAAGGAAACTTGTTTGTTTATACGCCTGTCTCTTGTTTTTGCTCTTGTTACGGCTTTTATATATATTTTCGCATGTTTTTTTAGCTACGTAAATAGAGTCGAGTGAACAATAGAGATGGCAATGCTTTTTTCCTTATTTTTTGATAATTTTCGAGACATTTTTTATCACTAACTTTTCGCCCAACTATGAGAATGGAATATATTTAGGTAAAAAAAAGTACTCACCATCGCTACCCAACGTATTTTCTTTAAATAAATGTTAGCATACATTTCCCAATTAATTTTATTTATAAATTTCGATAGTTTTCGATAATTTTCATCGTTTTTAGTTTGTCCTTACTAAAAATAGCGCAATATGGTCTTTTAAAGGATATTATTTTCAAGCAATTTCTTAAGCATTCCCCTAGAGTTTCGTGCAAACTCTCCAATCCTACAATTTCCGATTATTTCGATACATTTTTCAGAGTCTTTGGCTCATAGCTTAGTGTGGAATTCCGATAGAAAAACAATGTATTCTCTTCAAATAGAAATAAAAACAGATTTTTCGATACTAAATCGATACTTTTCGATAGTTTTAATCGTTTTTAGTCCATCTCTGGTAAGTGGTATCTACTTAAAGTGGAACCCAATTTAATTGTCTTTCAATGGTCCTGCAACTGCAATAAATCAGAAGAATCCACACAAAAAAAAAAAGCGAAAGAGACGGCAGCAAATAAAGCGAAGGAGAGAGGACCAATAAGCGATACAAATATTGGATGGATTGTTCTGAATGGAATACACATCCTGGCATTCCAATTCGCTTCTCGCTCCTCTGTGAGTGTTTGTGTGCTTCGCAAATATGCAAATTTTTTCCCTTTTCGCTCAGCTTGATTATGGCAAAAAGGAAATTTGTTTGTTCCGATTCCGGATCCAAACCGAAAGTACAAAGATTTGAGTTGGCTTTAAGTCCGTCTCTATCTTTCGGCAAATTCCTTAAAAAAAACAATAAAATTCAATCCCATACCCGGACTAAACCATACAAATAATCAAAATTTATTGTGGAAATTAGTCGAAATATTTCATTTTGCAACTGCTGCTGTTGCTGTTGCTGTTGCTGTTGCAGCTACTGTGCTTTTGCGAATAAAATTATACGGTTGGGTTTTTGGGTGGCGGTTAGTTAGTTTTAGCAATTTGTATGCAGAAATTGCAATTATAAATTTCTGACATTAATAAGCAGCAATTTGTGCACATGACACGGGCCAGCAGAGTAGACCAGAGACCCCAGAGATACGAGATACGAGACCAGAGACCGGAGAAAGAAGAAAGCTGAAAGCTGAAAGCAGAGCAAGGCAGACAAGCTGAAGTGAAAGCATACCACTTTTGGGGATGAATGGGAGGTGGGGGTGTCCTTTTGCCAAGAAATATTTGGCCGAAAACTGTTGCAATTAGTGTGACAAAACGAGCAACTTTTTAAAGCTTCAACAACCGAAATGTCTGCAACGGAAATAAGCGACAAAAAAATAAAGATAAAAACACAGAGGGTCTGTATAAAGGATACCTATTAGTTAAATGAATTAATCGATTAAAGAAAAACGATTTTAGTCGTTAGATTTCGATACTTTTGCTCATCTCTATTAGTTAATAGATCTTACTATATATGATCAACAGATTTTATAAATTAAAATGAAACTTGAAGAAAAGTTCAATACATTTAGTTCCAGAAGTAACTACAATTTTCGATAAAAAATCGATAATTTCATCGCTTTGTGTGCATCTCTATTTGTGATGACACTTTTCTTCTTTCATTGAAATGACTCTTGTAAGCCCAGAAGAGCACAGCATACCCCTTAATCCCTTCGATTACTGGGTATATTAAGTCGAAGCTATCCAAACTCAAGGAGTCTGCGACATGGCATTTGTCCTCAAATTCAATTTGCCATCTCCTGATGAGCCCGATGGCCATATGAAAGATGAATGTCCTGGGAATGGGAATCGTTATGGGAATGTACAATGGGTGTGGTAAAGGATACAAAAGGATATGCTATCCAGCCTGCCTGCCTGTCTGCCTGCCATGTGGATAAGCAATATAAAGAGCAAAGTTGCCATGACAGCAAAGTCATAAATGCCATTGATAATGAGCCCGTCGTCCCAGTGTCCCAGTATCCCAGTCAGAAAGTGCCCCATTTTGGGGCACATGGCTTAAGCAGCTCCGCCTCAAATTGTAAACCGAGACCTCCTGTCCACAGAGATGCCCCCAAAAACTTTTCATTAACACATGCCCAGAGTGTTGCAGTGAGAGAAATAACTATGCACCCAAATGGCGGATATTTTTCTCACAAATATAAGGAGAAAACATTTTTTTTTTTGCTGTGTAATTAGTGGGAGGCGGTGTGGAGCAGACTAGCTTGTTGGCCCGGCTAAAAACGAGCGCTTTACTTAGCTTAAGCTGTTTTCCTCCGCCCAAAGTTGTGCTTGCAGCACTTAAATATTTATAAATGAAATTCATGGATGGCTCGGAGGCAGGGAGCAGGGATGTGGCAAGGACCTCCTGCTTGGGGTCCTCCTACTGGTCCTTGTATAAGGTGCTGATGAGCGTAGCAGCAGGTGCTTCCTGTTGGCCAAATTCAAATGAATTTTCATTTCGCTTTGTTTTTCTCTCGTTCTCTCTGGTGTTTTCCAACCCATCCACCCACTCACCTACCTAGCACCCACCTATCACCCACCTAGCCACCCATCACCCACATCCATCCCACCAAAACACAAAATGTAAACAAATTCCCAGCAATTTTTGTGGCTGCCCCTCTGCAGTAGGTGTGTGTGTGTGAAAAATAATAAACTTTAATATAAAATAGATTATTGATGTTTGCTCTTTGCTGTTTATTTTTTGTTTTTGTCATTGTCCTTGTCGTTGTTGTTGTTTTTGTCGGTTGTATTACACTAGCGAACAAGATATTGGTCTATAAGTTTTACTCTTCATAGCCTGGCAGCTTAATTTCATTGAGGGACTTTCTTTCGTATCTCGATGTAGGTCCTTCAAGGATATAGCCGAAAAATTAGCTTTTAATGGCTTTATTTGATTGTCTTTTTCGCTGATTGTGACAAGTATTTGTCATCTAACCTGTCTAAAATCATCTAATAAAACAAATCTAAAAATTAGTGTTGGAAAACGCTGCTGACTAGTGTTGCTTTTAATATTATTATTCGAGAGTGCTCTTCTGTGGAGCAGCCACTGTACAGTGGAACAAAGGAAATTGGACGAGGATGGGGCTGCCATGGAAACTTTTGGTGGCGAAAAACTGTTGCACATTGTTCAGCAAGCTGATAGTGCAATAACGGTATACAACAGAGTGTTGCGAAATGCTGAATAAATTAATGGCGTGTCTATAGTGTTGAATAGGGGCTTATGATCAGGATAATGGATATTTTGGTGCGAAATAAATTATACCTTTTGTGTTTAAAAAATGATATTCCCATTAAATGGATTAAATTTTCGGTTGAATTGGAAATCGAGAGGTTTTTGCTGGAAACTCCTAATAACGAGGTGGCAGCACACAAAATGGCCTTCAGGACATAAATAATAAGGAAGTGTGGCAGCCAGGAGCCATCAGCCAGGTATACAGGAGCCGCTACAGCTGCTAACCAGATTCCGAAACGATGATAAATAAGGTGGGGGAGGGAAAGTGGGTGCGAAAGTATGGAATAAAAAGCAAAGTTAACAAGTTTCCTCAATTTTTTTTTTTGTTTTTAGCCTTTTCGGTCGGCTTCCTCTCAATGTTTGTTTGTGTTTTAAAAACATACAGAGATGAGATACAATATTTGCGAATTAAATTAATACATTGTCGGTGTTTTTTTTGCTCCTTTTTTTTCATACATTTGCGTAAAACAAACACATCCTTTGGAACCAATGGCCTGAATAGAAAAAAATGCCAAAAATAACAAAACAAATATTCCATTTTGCATTTCAATAATAAAATAATTGAGCCCCAGGCCGTAGATTTAATTTTAATTATTTTTTTGTTGTTCTAAAATAAATATAAATAAAATAGAATTTAGTTTATTAACTCGGAATGGAAGAGTGATTTGTTTTGCGATTAGTTGGGAGTTAAAAAGGATGTTTATTTCTATTTTCGACTATTTTTTTTGGAGGCTTAAATGTCCTTTAAGATGTATCCTTCTCAGCATTTTTTTTGAACAGTGCTAGTACTTGCTTCCTTTTGAAAGATATCCTTTTCGGACTCAATCAAAAGGGAAATTGAGAGCAAAATGGCCGCTAAAGAGGCAAATTGGCCACGCCCCCTTCTCAGTCCTTGATCCTGCTGCGTCCTAGCCCCACCGCCCCTTGCTCCTTTTTCACGACAAATAAATTTTTGTTAACCTTTTTTCGGTTTGCTTTGCGTTATCCTGAATCAACAACAATGACTGGACCTTGCTTGCCTCCCCCCCCCCTGTCCTCGTCGTCCTGACATCCCCCTCCCTATCCCCCCCTTCAATTGTGCCAATTGCCTGCCGCTCGTCAGTTAATCAAAATAAAAGCCGCCATCCCCGCGCAGGACTCGCCCTGAAGCTTCAAAAAAAAAATAACAAAAGCCTCCGCCGCACGAAGACATAAACAGGAAGAGGATCCTGCGAAGGGAAAAGGACCTGCTGGCCCTGAATCGCTTTTTTGGCCTGAAGCCAGAAACTTTGGGCCTCCGTAGAGGCTCTCTAAGACTATTTTTTAAAGACTCTTTGATTAATTTTTTAATACAAATTTTTAAGACTTTACTTTATGTTTAATTCTTAAGTTTAATGAGCAAACTTTTTATTAAAATCTGGCTTTTAAATCTAAAGGTTAGAGTATCCTTGGAGGGTGTATCTCCTGTTTTCGCATTTTGCCAGCGATTTGCTTTCGATTTTCGAACGGCGAGAGGAGGTTGGCGGCAGGGGGCGTGGCAGTTAGGGGGGCAGGACTGAGGGGCACCATATTTTAGCGCATCGATGGCGAAATATTTTTCAATTTTTCAACACATTTGGCTGGCAGCAGCAAAATGCTGCTCATATTTTCACAAGCTGTCAACATATATCTTACGGTGGGTGGCTGCCATATCCTTAGGAAGCAGGACTAAAATGGGCGACTAAAATGGGTGAGAGGGGAGTGGGGTGGTGCTGCGTGTGCATTTCTGGCAATGTTGCAACGACAGCAACACACTCAACAAAATCCCATTTTCCTCCGTCCAGCGAGTGACTTTGTAGTTTTTACAACTTGGCCTGTAATTTTTATGTCCTGTCACAGGAGCAGCCGAAATGCGTTCACTAATCCTTGTAAAAACAATGCTTAACAATGGGATTATGTGAGAGATGATAAAATATTAAACAAATAAAAATAATAACAAATAAAATAAAATAATTTCTTAAATTATAATTAAAACTTTATAATTTGAAAAGATTTGTAAATTATTTCGGATAGAATTTATTTATTTTTTTGCAGTTTATGAAACTTTCTTGTTTTTCCAAATAGGATTCTACGACTCTGCCTGGCTGTCTCCACTATTTTTGGATCCTTTTTTTCTGCAGGAGTAGGAGAGGTCCTGGTGGAGACCTTAATAAAAAAAGAAACAACAGAAGGACTACAACAAACAAACAAACAAACAACACTTGTAGAAATGACGGCTGCTACCGCTTAGGTCCTTCTCACCCCCCACCCCCCACCCCCCTCTCGCCCTGTTACCACCCCCTAGCTCCTCCTTTTCGGCCACGCCCATTTGCCAACGTTGATTGACAAAAGAAGCAGAAAAAGAATGTAACAGACTCGGAATTTCAAGGGGTTTTGGTAAAAAAAAATAAAAAATAAAAAAATAAAAAATAAAAAAATAAGAAGAAGAAGGGGCATGACATCAAACAACATGGCATCAAAATCAGCGCGCCTCTGTGCCGGCGCTGCGCTGCGCTGCGCTGCTCAGTGGCTCGTAAATGGGGAAAACACTTTTACAAAGTGCAGCTTACATGCCATCCCTTTTCCACTCTCGCCCTACTGCCCTCTCTTTCCACAGGCGGAAGAAAGTGGGGAATAGCTAAAAGGGAGAAGGAGGGGGACAGATTAATGCGTTTATGCGTCGGTCGCCGTCACTTGGAGCTGTGTTTTTTTGCTTTTTCGCAGCTACTCCTGGCTTTTTCTCTCCCATCCTTGCTTTCGTCCTTTGACTGGATCATGTGGCTGGCATCCTGTTCAAAAAAAAAAACACAAGTGGGGGTGTGCCTAGCAGTGACAAGCTGCTAACAAGTAAAAGGAAAATATACGAGGAACCTCATCAAAAAAAAGTGTTCTTTTTTGTGTTTATTTTCAGGATAAATGAGACAATAACTAATTAACTAACTTTAAAAAAAAGACTATTTTTTGCAGAGAAATATCTAGTCAAAATAGCTTCTCTAATATTATTAAAGTTTTAGTTTAAAGTTTTAAGGAAAAAATAGGTGAAAAAATCTGGAAATTTTACTTTAAAATGTGTTTTTTTTTGTTTTTTTAAATAATAATATATATATTTTAATATTATATATTTAATTTAATAAAATAATATATTAACTAATAAATCAAAGATCTTTAACTCATAATCTTGATCGTGAACTCTTCAATCTTCATCATGATCATGAACTTTTCCCGCATAAACGTTGCAATCTGTCGACTCAGCCATCTGTGGAACATTTGTTAACGCATCGGCGTCGCACTTAACACTCATGCAACACCACGCCCCCATACCCCTTTTTTTGGCAGGACGCCCATTTTTGGGATTCAGCTATTAAGGTGATTTTAAGCGCGGCCGCGTTTTCCGCTCGATTTGATGGCGCTTTCGGTCGCGTTTGATTGCACGGCCCAAGCAATTAAAGTCGCCTCGTAAAGACAGGAATAAACACGTTATAGACATGTCTGAACATGCATTCACACATGACTTCATGCATATCTGGTTGGGTTTTTTTGTTGTTTGTGTTTGTGTTTAATTTCAATTTCGGTTCAAAAAATAATAAGCCAAGTCCTTATATTGGTTGGCATTAAATTGGGCTTGAACTCTGACCTCCACCTCCACCTGTGCCCCTGGCTTCCGTTTCTGGTCACATGCATGTTAAATGGCTTTCCGAGGCCAACCAAAAATGCGTTCAATTGAAACTGGGTTACGGCTTATACGGCTGGCAATACGGTTCTTTTTGGCCAGCTAACTGGAAGGGGGTGGGCGGGTGGCGGGTCAGAGGTTACATTCGATTGGGTCTTGGGCTTCGTGGGCTATGGCTTAGATCGGTTATATGTCTAATGGGGAGAGATAGTCAGCTTTAGATTCTTTTTTTTTTTGGGCAGAGGCCAAGCGGCTTAGGTCGAAGGCACAGAGGTCAGAGGTCGGGTCAGAGGTAACATCATAATTCTTTTTTTTGAGGCTTTTTCATCCAAAACTCTACACTCGGAATATCTCTCAGTGTAGCTTTATCCTTTCCGGCAACATGTCGTTCATCCTGCATCCTGCATCCTGGCCAAAGGACTAATTGGATGCTGGATGAATGAAATCAATCTCCAGCTCTCTCATTGGTGACATTTTGATTGATGGCCAAATAATTTTAATTGGCTTTGGTTTGGTTTGATTGACTGATTGATTGATTGATTGATTGGTTGCTTGAGTGATGATTAAATTGTTTGATGGCTCGATTACGCTAATTGAATTGTTTATCTTGATTAATGAGAGCCAAGGGACTTGTTTTTAAAATTATGAACTTGAAGAGATGCTATCCTTGAAGTCTTACCACGATGTCCTTGATTGACGGCCTGATGGATCGATCCTGGCACATTCCCCATTCCGTGTACCGTATGCCGAGGTTAACCCAGGTAGCTAATGCCACAGATGATGGAATGATGGATCCTTGATTGATTCACATTCCCCAGCATAGCCCTGCCCGGCACCTGCCCTGCCCTGCCCTGCCCTGACCTGTCCAGGCACGTAGTCATTAGCCTGGCTCACTCCTTTCTGCCCACTTTCCCACCCACTAATTGCCTAATGACTGACTGCAACCGAAACAGAGATGACCAGGCTGGGAGCAAGCGGGACAGGGACATCCATTTGATGCACATGCAACCCGAAAAGCACTCGGTTGGATAAACAGCATTATCTGCATGCCACACTTGCCGCATGCCGCAGAAACTAAACAAAACCGATGCTCGCTTTAATCACAAACACTCTGGCAAAAAATCACAAAAAAAAAAATAATAATAAAACAACAAAAGCCAAGGGTGAAAACAATACAGTCTAAAGTCCTTTGGCCCCCCTACTACCCCCGCCCCCCCTTTAATGCCGCCATTCAGGACAATGACAAAACGTTACACTTTTCACCCGCTATTAATTTTCGCAAAAAAAAATATATATATATTCTGGTAGTGTGTGCTTTTTTAAGGACTCTTAATGGCTTCGAATTTCTAGTTTTTTGAAAACAGCATTTGTGTGCTTTTTCCAACAAAAGTTTATTTAGCTTTTGGAGAAATTGGAAATATTTTGGAGAGCAAGTTAAATAAATAAAAGTTTTTATGAAAAAAAATAGTTAAATACTTAAATACTTTAAAGTAAAGTCTAGTTTTTGTAGAAATAAAACTCTATTCTTTATATTCGAAGAGCTAACCTCGCTTAATAAGCCGTACGATATGCGGCAGCGCCCTTTTGCATAAATCGAGAGCCATAGCATACTTTTGTGCTTAAAAAAATGGGCTATAAAATCCTGGAAAATACTTAACCACAATATTGTAAAAATTGTGTGGTCTTTATAAAAAATACTTCATTTTAATATTTTATACATATATATTATTTATAAGTCGCTTAAAAAATTACAAAATAAATGCATATAATCTTAAAAAATATTAAAAATAATGTATCAAAATAATTATAATATTTTTCGGTAAAAACTTTGGAGCACAAAGATCTTTGTAAGAAATACTTTTTTATTTTAATATTTTATTCTTAATATTGTTTAAGCTATTGTTTAGTTTTAAATATTATTTTTTGGAGAAAAGAACCTGAAAAAAAAGGAAGGACGAAGGACTATGGAAGTGAGGAAAAAATGTGGACATCGCGGGGGAATTAAATCGGAATGAGTCAAGTGGGAGAAAGGGAAAGTTTCTGGCATCGGAACACAAACAACAACAACACTGCCAACACAAACACTGACAACAATAACAAAACTTTGCGGCTGTTCAAATAAAGGGGCGGGCTATTCGGGTAGGGGGGCGTGACAGGAACCAGGAGAGGAGTATCCTTTTCAATTGGGTAGAGATACAAAAAAAAAAAAGAGAAAATAATTATCAGAGGCAGGACGGTGATTTGCAGGCAACATGGCGGCATCACTGACTTGCAACGCGTTTACCATTAAACCAAATTGGTGCCTCATAGTGGTACCTCACTCTCCTCTCCTCTCCTCTCCCCTTCCCCTACCCCCTCCCCCTTTCGCCCTCTCTCTCACTGCCATATATCCTTTTTTTTTTTTGCACCCACTGTGGCCACAGGCATTTTTCAGTGATTTAAGTTTCCTGCTGCTGCTGCTGCTGCTGCGATGATTTCATTTTCATTTTCCGCTTTTCCATTTTTTGTTTTTGTTCTCTTTGTTGCTTGTATTTGTTTGGTGGAAAGCGCATAAAAAGCATAAGCGTGTAAATAAAGTCAACCTCATTTATTTTGAATATAAACTACATTTTTTTTACGACTGCCAGCCGCAGCAGCTTCCAGCCCCACTCGAAGAAGCCGCCGAAGTCAAAGCACTTTTGCAACACAGTGCGGCAAGATGGGTGGATTGTGGTTGCCACCGGGAGGGGGAGGGGGGGTACGGGGTGGTGGCGACACAGTGAGGGAATAGTCGACAACTTGGCGACAACAACAATACACTTGCTTTTGGAAACAAAATCAAGAGTCTCTCAGCTTCAAAATTAAAAAGTAAATAATTAAGAAATATCCTTAAAAAAGGATAGGCAAAAAAAAGGATAGGAGGCAAAAAGCAGGAGCAAAAAGGAAGAAAAAAAAAAAGAAGTAATTGCAAGTTCTGGTCGAGGACCTGAATGTCCTGGCAAACTCTTTGGTTTCGCAGACACATTTCGGACGTGCTCGGTTGCCCATCAATGGCCCTGCCGTGTCCTGAAAGGCCAGCATCCCGGCATCCTGGCCATGTAAATCACTTGGCCTTGACGCTTCATTTGGCCGAGATTTCAGCTTTTCAGTTTTCGTAGCATACTTTTCAGAGGCGACAGGGAGGTTGCCTTCCGCCACTTCTGTGCCAGGATATCCTCTCTCTCTCTCTCTGTCTGAACATCTCTAGCTATCTCTTAATATCTTTAGCTATCTCTTTCTATCTCTAGCTATCTCTGTCATAAAATTTTTAAAAAATTTCAACAAAAAAAAGGGACTTTGGAAGTCGACTTGCTGGGTTTTGTTTTTGAAAAGATATTGTTTGTTGCTTTTTGTTGCACGCTTGTTGGTTTTATTACGCATTGTTGTCATCTCACCCCCCTCCCCCCTCTCCTAGCACCCTTCCATCCTTTCTTGCCCCTCCCCCGCCTCACCACTGCCACCTGGCTGTGGGTTGGATTTTGTTTTCTCAGCTTCTGTCTCTTCAAAAAGGTAAGCAATTTTTATTGAGGTCCTGGCATTAAAGCCATGTGTGGGCGTGGCAGGACGAGGGAGAGGGGAGCCTGGTGGAGTCTGGGCTATAGTTCATTGCCGCCTGTCCTCTGTTTGTTTTACAAATCTCCGCACAAGATAACAAAACCTAAAAATAGAATCTTCAAAAAAAAAACAAAAAATAAAAATCAAAAGAGTTTAAAAAGCAAGAGGGTGTGTGTGTGTGTTTTTTGGGAGGTTGAAGGGGTTAGAGGGACACGAGGCATAAAGAGAATGCATTTGTCATGACCTCGAAACGGAAACAATTGAAAAAAGCTTTTCCTATCGCGGCAACGAATTCGGTTTGTCGTCGGTTTCGGGGGTCAAGAGGTATAGGAAGGAGTCGGGTCATCCGTGTCACAGGGCACCCTCCAATCTCCCAGCCGCTCCCCTCTAAAACCCACAATGCTGTGTGCCCCAAAACTGTAACTGAAGCATATCACACACACACACACACCCAGAAAGTGCAGCTGACATAGAAAAACGGCTTTTTGTGCTCAGCAAGGCATATCTGTGGAAAAAAACGTATATATATAACACACATCTATATATATCTGAAAAATAAAGGGGGTAGATCTTGTTCTTCTCCTCCATTTTTTGCCAGAAGGCGGAAATTAATTGTCTGAAAAATGTAAACAAGAAGGGGGAGGTCGGTCGGTTCGCGAAGAACAACAAGGATTTTATGATAGTTTATGGGAATTATATGAAATTATTCCAAAACCTAATAATATATTTAATAATAATATTATTTCCATAAAAGAAAATGTTTTATAAATATTTTAAAACATTTTCCCAATCCCTAAAAATCTTTAAAGTTTGAATTTTTGTGTTGTTCTCCCAAGAACCACTCACTTTTAGAAAGAAATCAAAGACTTTTTCAAAAACTTGTAAGTCTAACAACGTAAAAACCTTTATATATCCTTAAATCACAGCTATCCTTTTCCTTTATGCCAAAAACCTAAAAATATCTCTAACAATGATTATTATTTCAGTTCCATTGAACCACCCTTGTGGTTGTCTCCTTATATAGATATATATCCGGATTCCGGTATATATATATATCCTTGACTGCCTGTTAGTTTCTATATGAAGTCGCCAGGCTTTTTTTCCCCTCCGAGAACCTTATTTTTTTCCATTTTTTTGAACACACAATGCACTGGACTCCCCGTCCGGCAGTAAAAACATTCAACTTACTGCCAAGAAAATTCCTCTCCTCTTGTGCTTTTTTTTCTAGCTATCTCTTGCTCTTTCTGGTGATGATGATGTCGTCTCTTTCTGGTAGTGAAGAAAGCAAAGACCAGTGGCCGCCCAAAGGCGCCATGACGAAAGGGGGGGGGCCTGGGAACTGAGATTTAAAAGGGGTTAGAGAGTTGACATCCATCCACGCAGCCAGGTGAAAATTGAGAAGGACACCCCAGTCGGTATGGAGGAATTGGAGGGAGGTCCTTGCTAGACCCCTTTTCTAAAAAAGTAGGTTAATCCGCATACCAAAAGTCAGAGGACTTCGAGACTAGCAAGGACTTCAGAATAACAAAAATAATCTTATTTTTCAATTAAAGTTTCGGGATAGCCAGGTAGGTAGCTCTCAACTGTCCTACTTTCTTCCATTTTCTATATTTTAAATCATTTATTCAATCAGTATCCTTGTAAAAATGTAATGCATTAATCCTTATTAAAAGTTTCAATTTGCAAAGCAAACAAAAAATGCATAATTATTACAAAATTATTACAATGTATTTATGAATGAAACAAAAAGAGATATTCGGGGGAAGCTTAATTCAATTATTCATAAAAAATTGTCATTTAATTAAGTTTAATCAAAGAGGGGGGGGGGGGTTTCGTGTGAAAAAAATAAAATAAATAATATGAAATAAATGAAATATAAATGCATGCTGGCGGGTCAAAGAATTATTTTTAAACATAAAATAATGGATACGAAAATAAAAGCAACCAAAACGGAAGGAGGCTTTTGCGAGAAAACCAACCTAATGTTTGTTTGCATGTGGATTGTGGCATGTGGCATGCTGCATGAGGCATGTGGCTAGATCTTAAAAACCCGATTTGGAAAAGCAACTAACTGGCGCAAAAATTAATTGCGCTTCAACTTCATTATTTTGCATGCCTGCACTTGTTTGCTTTTGCCACAGCATTTCACTCGGCTTTTCAACTTTCACTAGCAGGCCAGGTCCTTGCCATGTCCTTTTTCATTTTTAGTTTTTGAGAATCGACTCCCAGTCTCCGTCCCCAGGGCTGACACCATTTTGCGCTTGGCATGGTCAATATTTCAAACAGATTAGAGAGCCAACAAAATGCGCCTTAATTGAATGGCTCAGGACCAAGGCCCAAGGACTAACGACTAAGGACTCTCTACCGAGGAGGTGGGGCCCTCCAGGACACAGCTCGCAGCTGCTCCGTACAAGACATCCATATTTAATGAGCCTCCAACACGTCGCGACGCATCTCACATCTCCACTCGCAGAGTCGCACTCCTGCCCTCCATCCAGCCATCCTGCCAGCCTCGCATCCTGGCCGCATTCGAGCGGTAAAGGCGTGCCACTGGCTGGCAGGAAGCCCACGAAAGACCTCTTCCCAATATTCCCTTACCAACGGAGCGATGGGAGGCACGCACTTGCCATTTGCCGTTTATGCGTTGAAAACTTTTCATCAGGAGTTCATGGGGCGTATACGTAATATTTTATTAAGTAAAACTAATAAAAAAAAAAAAATATTAAGCAAGAAATTGTTTATAATTATTCAGTTTTAAACGGAATTTAATAACCGAAGAAGCCAATTTTTAATATTTTTTCTATGGCATACCCTGCGTATACGTAATATTTTTTAAAAAACCTTAAAAAAGATTATTTTTATAATTTAAAACATTTTCCAACTAGTTTTAAGCTATTTATGAGAGTTTTAAGGATCTGAGTTATTAAAAACCTCCATTTCGTGAGTTTTTTTTAGCTTTGGCATCCATTCCGTATACGTAATATTTTGTTCATTTTCAATAAATAATGGAAAAATGTGTTTTTTTGTATAAATATTTATATTTTTTAAGCAGTTTTAATAATTTAATGAAATAATTTGTATTTTATTTAACTAATTTTTAATTTCTTAAAGGCTGATGGCCCATAAACGCGTTTCTTTTGAGCTTGGGGCATCGTTAGCGGCACCTTGGAGGCGTCACGCACACGCTTACACCCACACACTCATACATTCACACACTTACCCTCTCACACTCACACATATAGGCACTCTCACAAATACCACGTCGCCTAGTTATACGGTAAGCCGAAACATAAATTTCGTTAATCATTGAACTGGAAATTTAATAGCCAAGCCATACATGCGGCGTATTAAGTCGCCAGCTCCCTGCACCCTCATACCTCCCACCAATTGCAGTTAAAGTTTCTCCTTCGCCCCCACAAAGCGCTGAAATAAAGTAAAAATACGAGTGTACCATACCATACTATATAATATATAATATTGAGTGAAAAAAAAAAAACGCAAGCAACGAATGAAAACAGAAAATTCCATTGCAAGGAGCACGTAGCAGTTGCTTTGAAAATGGACTTACGTTATGATGAAGGGGAGGGGAAGGATAAAGGGGCCAGGGCTTAGTGTTGTATGCGATATAATCAACATTTTGCCAAAGGACTTCAATCCCCCAACTCCAACACCACTCCATCCTGTCAATACAATTGTCCTCCTGGCAGCTTAAAATCTCCATAATTATTTGACCGTTATTGGGCGGATAATGCGAGTTGGTCGGAAAGTTGAAAGCCAAGTGGCCCCGAGGCCAAGTTGGCCAAGTTAAGTCCTCCCTCCCCTTTCAGAGTACCATAGATCAAGGTCAGATAGGATCTGTGAATGGGCCACGCCCCGGACAAAGTTTCCAAGAATTATTATTATTATTTAAATTTTTCACGATTATGGGAATTAGGGGAAACTATCTGTTAAATGCTTTTGTAAATTATCTCAATTAATTCTTGGAATGGAAATGGAAATTAAATCCCTTCTGACCTTTACAAAAGCACAAGTCCCATCACACGTCACATCCCTTAGAATCATTTCCGTAAAATAAATGGAATTAAAGACGCGTTGCTATTAATAATTGTGTACTTAACTGCAAGTGACTGCCTGAATGGGAGTCGTCCCTGAACCCCTACCCCTACCTCTACTCCTATCCGGAGGACTCATACCCACTGGGGGCCATTCCAGCTTAAGCAGTTTCGATCCGATCCCATTTGATTCGGCCATCGTCTTAATGGTCAGGGCACTCGGAGAAAAGGTTTTTGAAATATTTATTATTTTATTTAATTAGCACATCTCTAATTGATCGATAATTATCGATTGAAAAGTTATCGGAAGAGACAAGGAAAAAATATGTTGGAAAAATATTACAAATAATAAATTCTAGTTTTTGGTTTATCGATAACTTATCGATATTTATCGAAAGTGTTAAAAATTAAAACTTAATTAAAATATTAAAAAAAAAAAATAGAAAAAAGTAGTTGAAGATATAACTAAAAGATACAACTTCAAAAATATTAAACACTATAATTAATAGTATTTAGAAACTTAAATGTCCATCCCTCTAACTTATCGATAATTATCGATTAAAAATCAAACCTTAAAGCACTTGAACTTAATCCACAGAAAACCCGCAATTTTGTCGTCCAGTGTTCTCCAATGGACGGATGCGGACATCGTCCGGAACACCGGACCCGGCTGAGACGGCTGAAACCCGACTCCGGCAGTCAACTGGCGGACCATAAAGCGAGCTGCGCTAAATCCGCCATCCAACAATCGCTGAAAGAAGCAGCAGCACCACCACCCGAAGAACAAAAATGCGGAGAAGCAGCTTGTGTTGCAGTTCCATCCGAGTCCCCCCCCCTCCATCTCCAGCTTCATTATTTTTTTGCGCCGTTATTGCGACGCCACTGCTCTTCGACGTTTTGCGGAGACCCCCCCTCGGGTTTCTCCAATGGTATTCCGCGTCCATTGTTGCACAAAGTACAAAGTTTTTGCCGAGCGCAGTCACACCATAAATGCCAAGCACCCATCCAGGACTACACTATATCCAGGACTATTTCTTCAAGTGTATCGCTAAACAAGCACACAATGCTTAAAAGTATGACACGAATGGCTGGCTGAACTTCTTAAGTTTTCCAAATTCATTTGTTGAAGATAATTAACCAATTTTAAGTTGGATTCATGGAGAAAAAAAGAAGGACAAGCTGTGCTATAAGCAAAAGGATTAAAAAGTGAGCTTATTAGCTTTTAAAAAATATAATCTCTCTTGTTGCATTTGAGAGATGAGACTTTTCTACGAGTGTAATGGCTTGATTGCCGTTCGACACTTGAGTAGAAGGCACACGGACTGCTTTTGGCATGTCTCCGGCTTCCCTTTCATTTCATCCTTGGCCATGTCCTTGCTTCATTTCCATCGTTTTTAGAGTGTCTTGTCGTGGCATTTGTTTCTTATTAGACTAACGCTCCTAAGCGATGGCCAACAACCAAAGAAAGCCACTATCATCTCCACATCCGTCGACCATTAGATTCCTGTTGGGAAAGGACATTGAGTATTCGCATCAAACTGAACTAGGACAAGAGACACAGATCTTACATGTGGGGAGGTGAAAAAAAGATTATTTTTTGAAATAAAATATGAAACAGCAGTCGTCGTAAATCAAAAAGTTTTAATGCGAATTATTGTTTCTTGAAATGCTTCTTGAAAGTTTCAAATGCTGACTAAGCATACTTTTAGGCGGATATATTAGGGATTGAAGGGATTCTATGGTGTTTCAAGTAGACTTTAAAGAAAAAAAGTCAAATAAGAGCTATTAGAAGGTTGATATAATTCAGGATATCTGAAAAAAATAAAAAACTGTTTTGAAAAGGCATTGCCTACTTTTAGGCGTTAAGCATTTTGAGATTTCAAGATTTCATAAATTTGTAAATAAACCAAACAAAAAAATTCAATTTCAAGGCAACAACCAACTAATAATAATTTTAAACCTTTTTTCCCATTTTTGTAGCATAGTTTTTGGCGTGAATGCATAGATATTCATACCCTGTACTTTTGAAACTATTTCTTTTTTTCTCCCTGTAGCTATTTTGGTGGACAGCAGGATGAGACCAGGATGAGGACTAGTTAGAAAATCACAACCAGAACGGGAAACGAAGACAACAACGGCCAACGCACCAACTTCATATTTGTCGAGCACTCCAGACCCTCTTCCCGACCGTGTCTGTCTGTCTGTGTGTGTGTTTGTGTGTGTGTGTTATTACAGTTAGTTAGTTATATACAAATATGTGAACAAGAGGCCCTGCTTAGGCACCCCACTTCGGTTAGTTAGTTCCATCCATCCACTAACTGAGTAACTCACTCAGCGAGTGAGGTGCTTGGTCGCACAAAAAGAAAAAATCAAAGTCCTAGCCCACAAAACACTTTCAATTTAATCAGGGAATCGTTTATCCTTGAGACCACACCCACACATCGATTGGCTGGCAGAAACTTTAAGCCAAAATCACTTAAGGGATTTTTAAGACATTTCAAGACATGTGCCCGGCGGGAAAAGCGGCTTAAAGCGTGACAATTTTCCCATTTCCCACTCCACTGCCTGTTTCTTTGAAAATTTCTATGAAATTTAATCTGTTGGCCATTTTATTTGGCTTTTTCCGGCATATTTCTGGTCTGGTCTGGTCTGGTCTGCTAGTATTTAAATTAAATTCTTCTCTAGCCATTCCTTTGGCCATTTCCAGTCCAATTGAGAGTTTTCTTTTTAAGAGTTATTTTCTTTTAAAAATGCCTCTTTAAGCTTCTTATTCGAGTTGTTTCATTTAAAGTAAAGTTTTCCCTTTTTTTGATATTTAATATCTTTATTTTTCTCATGGGATGAGTCTTTGGTTACATTTCCTGGGAATGCCTTTCGGCTTTTGATTTTCATTGATTTTCAAGAAATTATTTGTACGAATTAAGTTTAACTTCCAAATTTAACTTCCATAGTGGCATCTCGTTGGCATTCCTCTATTTTATGCCCACTTCCCCGCGGCTTCCTGTGGCTTTTCGACTTTATTAAAACTAATTTTATTTTTATCTTTTCATTTTGTGATACATTTTTTTGTTCTATTCACCGCACCGCAGAGTGCTCGTCGTTGCTAAGCAATTTTCGCATTTTTGTTTGTTGCTTTTACGGCTCCCGGGTCCTGGGTCCTGAGCTATATAGCTATGGCGTTCTCTTTATAGGCCAGAATGCATGAAATAATTTTTATAATAAAAGAAAAACAAAAATAATGCCATGAAATGAAAACAAAATAAGGAAAAAAGGGAGAAAATAGCGGACAAGCGGACAGGGGGACAAGCGGACAATTGGACTTAAAAATGAAATTGTAAGAAACTAAACTATATATTCGTTTTTTCTTAGTAAAAGCATTAACTAATTTATTATTAAAGCAAAAACAAATGGCGGACAAGCGGACAGACGGACAAGCGGACATGCTAAAAATACTAGAAGAAACTATGTTATATTATATATAATTTATGTACAATTGTCTTCTGAAAACATAGTTTAAAATTTACTATTCAAGATGTGATGATTTGTGGAAGCAAAAAACAACAAGAATGCCGGACAAGCGGACAGACGGACAAGCGGACATGCAGAACACAAATATTGATAAAGAAAAATGATCTATTGATTTTAGGCTCATTATTTTCGTGATTGTACAGCTTGTGTCCTTTCTCTTCACAGATACACACACACATGTATTTAATGGGCTTTGATTTAATTTATTTCAACTAATTACTTTATTTGCTTTAAGATGCAAGCTGCAAGGATTAATTGATTGACATCCTTAACCATCTCGCATACAGAGATGATTGTTATTTATTTAACGGGATAAGCAGAATAAATTAATAATTGGCCAAAAATACAATTATGACAGCTGTGGGTGGATTGTTGGGTGGCTGGGAGGTCCTTTTCGCTGTAAATGGCCTCCCGTGGCCATTCCACAGAATGATTTCAAATGATAATTCGCCCAAGGGTTCGCCCTGGCACTAGGCCGAATGGCTTCCAAATATTCAGCTTTACGTTATATATAGTGTCTATGGGATTATAATATATATATATACCATCCTTATATACACAT
Organism: Drosophila monieri; assembly: GCA_035047585.1. Taxonomy (NCBI): domain Eukaryota; kingdom Metazoa; phylum Arthropoda; class Insecta; order Diptera; family Drosophilidae; genus Drosophila; species Drosophila monieri. The sequence continues at coordinate 5,484,478 of JAWNPJ010000067.1, forward strand.
ACTATAAGAGAAGACCTCTGATATTTGTTTTTTTATTTTTTTTGCGGCTTGGCGAGTAATTTTGCTTTTTTCCTTAATTTTAATTAAAATTATTCCACGAGTTCCGGCCACAGATGGGCGTGCAATGGGGCGCCGAAGTCTAAGGACGAAGGACGAGCAAACAATTGTGAGGCAAGTTTTCAGCTACATAAGTAATACGCACTCGTCTAATGGGCTGATGTTCCTACTGCTGCTACTTCTTCATCTTCTGTATCCTTCTGTGCCTTTGCTTCTTCGCCTTCATCTTCTTCTTATTGTGCCTGTCCCATGGACAACCCTAGCCCTATCCCTATCCCTACGAACCCTAGGCCCTGCCCCCCTGACAGTCCATCAGCAGTCGTCGTCCCAGAGCGCCATTACCACAAAAACTTTAACGCTGAGTTGTTAGCATCAGTGCACCGGAAACAATAAGACCGTCTTTCCAGCCAGGACTCGTTAAGGACTCGCCAATCCAGGAATTTTAAATTGCCCAAATGGTCAATTCTTTTCGATTTTTAGGCAATAGCTTATGTTATATTTTTATGAAATTGAAATTGAAGCAACTCCTTGTCAAACTCCTTGCCTTTAGCCTAGTCACAAATTTTAAAGGAACCTCAAAAAGGATAACAATATCCTTGCCGTGTAGTGTTAAAACAGAAGCAGAACGACAAAAGCTGAAGCAGCAGCAAACGAACTTAGAAACACAAACACGCGCCGGCAGACACACAACCACACACTCACACACACACACACCCATCATGCGTATTTACACACTAATACACACACACACACACACACACACCATGACGGAAAAGAGGAAACGAAGGAGATACAAGCGCATACACTGATGCTTACAATTGTAATGTCCGTCCTGAAAAAAGGACCAAACAAAATACAACAACAAAAAAAAAACCAACACACACACACACACACACACAGACACTGGCAGAGAAAAGTGGGCCAGGATAAAGCGAGTTGAATGAGCCAGGCTCATCGCCAGCCGAACTCTGTCTTCGACTTGGAGAACTGGGAATCCCGAAGTGAAACTTAAACCAAGCCAAAGTGTAAGTCAAACCCAGAAGGATTCCAACAATGGCAACTCTGGCATACACTGCCCAAAAATCTAAATCTTAACAAGATCCATAAATTGGTTTTTAATGGCTGACCATTAAGCCTACACTGCGTATGAGTGATAATTTTTCATGGAGGCCACACTGCGTATGAGTGATGCACCTTTGAGTTCAAAAATCGCAAATAAATCGAATGCACTGCAAAAAATGTCTAGAAAAAAAGTCGAAAATTAATTGAAAATTTTTGTTTTTATGTCAATCATTGAAAATAATATATTTTTTTTTTTTTTTTTTAATTTTTTATTAAAAAAAATATTTTACTTTCGAAAATGAATTTTTGAAAATATTTTTTGATTTTTTGTTTGATTCTGACTGAACAAAAAAAAATAATATTTACAAAAATTGTTTTCGGAATATGATTTCGTAAAGTTTTGAATTTTTTGGAGGACATTTCAAAGCATTTCAAGTATCAGGATAGTAAGAAATTTTTAAATTTTAAATACTGAGACCCAAAAATACTTTCTTTTGAATATTTTTGTTATATTTTGGCTCGAAAAATGTTTTTACTTTCAAAAAATGTTCCAAAACCATTGTACTAAGTTTGAATCACATTGAGAAAAACCATTTTAAAGACTTTCTAAATTTCAAAAACAGTCTTTATTATTGTTTTGAAATCCAGTGCCGGCTTGAAGCTACATCACAACTCTGAAAGTTTACATCAGAAACTTTGTGCAGAGTGTCCTGCAAAGGGGTAAAAGAGAGCGGCCTGAAACTCACCATAGTCCTTGCAGGAAAGCTGGCTATTTCCGCTGCACGAGAGAGGAAGCCGGCAAGCACTCATACTCAGTGAGTGATTGACTCAAAAAAGGACTCGGCAAGCGAGAGGCATCCTCTCCGAAGGATGTACGTACATTTCGGAATGCTTTTTAGCTGCTGTTGTTTAGCACAACTCTTCCATTTGATTTCTTTTGGGGGGCTTCGCACACGTCCTTTTCCCATTTTCATTTTCATTTTGGTTTTTTATTATTATTTTTATGCCCATTTCTCTTTTTTTTTTTTTCTATTATTATTATTATTTTTTTTTAAGCGACTTTAAGACAAAAATGTGGGTCATTCAACCCACCCGCATCGGTGGGTAAGACAAGGATTTCTTTTAGAATTTCTGATTCAGGTTTTAGGATATTTATTTTGTGGCAGAATGTCCTGTCCTAATCTTGCCACCAAAAACTTAAAGCCTGCATCTAAAATTTAAAGTGAAACAGAAAAAATCAGAAACAGAAACGGAAACAGAAACAGAAACCGATGGGACTCAGATAATGTCTGTTGTTCTTCTTAAATAAACCATGCCGGTGCAGGGATATATGTTTGCCGAAGGACACTGGCAAAAAATTCTACTGGCAAAAAAAAAAAAAAAAAACTACAACTTCCGGGGTGTCTCAGTTTTGAACTCGATGACCACTTTTTTATTTTCAAAAATAAAAACCAATAAAATATAAAGTAATAGCTATAAAAAATATATATAAATCAACAAAGACTTGAATATTTAAATTGTTTGTTTTATTTTTATAGAAAATGTAAAATATAACATATATAATTAATTATTAATTATTAATTATTATTAATTATTCGCTTTTTCTCTCAGTGCAGTTATAAGTCATCAGCAGTTGGCTGCCCCTGAGGGCTTTTAATTTGAAACTTAAGCAAATATAATATAATGGCAAACTTTAAATTTTTTATAATGCCAGCAACAGAGTCAGCGAAAGAGATGGCAACACTGCCAGTGAAAGGGTAAGAGATATGTGTGTCTTGGCCAACTCTCTGCAACTGCAACTGCAACTGTGCTGTCTGTGTCACATTTTTAGAATTATTTCTTGCTTATTATAATTTATAAATAATTATTAAATATAATTCATGTAATTGATAGCATGTTTGTGCATGCATTACAGGTAACAAGCAGTATCCTTGTGGTGTGGTGGTATCCTTGAGCCTGTTAACGCTTACAATTTATTCAGCCATAAACCGTGAAATATTGCCAAATTTAGCCTGAAAAGAGGTTGATTTTTGGTAGCATTTTACATGCCACCAGTCTTGGTTCTTAGCCATGCCACCTTGCCACATTGCTTCATCATTCTACTTGGATATACATATTTTGGCAAGTGCAAACGAGCAATTTCAAGTGCTTAAATATTTGATATTGGTATTGGTTTTACTTTTGCTTTTTGCCTTTGCATTTGCCTTTACTTCGTCCTTCGTCCTTGTCGAAAGGATATGTATATATTCCTCCACAAGTTGTGTGCAAAATTTTAATGAAATTGTTGACTCATTCGAGGCGATGGAATTGAAATCGAATTCGAAAATTCGAAATGAGTTAAGTTCTTTTCGATAACTTTTAAATAAATTAATTTTCTGCTTATCGATAATGTCTAGAGAGTGCGAAAGGGATACATATTGAAGTGGGTGGAGGGTGAGAGAGATAGATATACATACATGTGTGTGTATGTATGGTGAAACATGTTGCAAGCATTTAACTCTTAATGCAAATGATTCCAATTCAAGTTTCTAGCCAAATTTTGTAATTCCGAAATCAATTAGATAATTGTTTGCACATGTGTGCACACACACACCACACCCATACACTTTACTACATACTTACATATATGTATATGTACATACATACATACATATACCCCCACAAGTAAGGTGCTTAGTGTAATTGTTAAATTATCGAATGCTAAAGATTCAATCCCATGCAATGCGATTCCTGGCATCGTCCAGTTCACTTGAATGCCTCGACTCCTCAATTTCACCCAAGAATCCAAGTAGGACGAAGGACTCCGTACTCAGAACATCCTCCTCCGCCCCACTGACAGAAGATTAAAGGGGCAATAAATAGGCATTAAGTGGGGCAGACAAGTACGAGTACCAGGACGAGGGCGAAGATAGAGACAGTGACGAGAGGCGCAGGGACGATGCTGGGGGAGGGGGGCGTGCCACTAGAGCGGACTCCCCGGACTGGGGCACAACCCAAAACGGGCATCAGACAGCTTGAAGGAGCCACATAGAAACGTCAGTAAGTCCCATGGAAATTTTTTTTGCTATTTGTTGTTGTTTGATGCCGATGCCAGCCATTCTTAGAACATACACTGACAAAAAAAACATTTACAAAACAAATGGGCTACAGAAGAAGGGCTGAGCTATAAAGAATCAATCCATACAGAAATTACCTATTTTTTTTAGCAAAATCCGGACAAGAATTGGCCAAGACGTAGCCTTCCCAGAGGGGCATAGTGGGAAATCCCACATTTTGAAGGGGTCTCCCCAGGAAAAATTTGAAAAAATTCCAAAAAATATGTTGTTTTCAGATTTTGATGCAGATTGGTGGGGAATCAATCCACAAATCATTTAAGGTATTCCTTTCAAGAATCGGACGACAATTGGCCAAGATATAGCCTTCCCAGTGGGGCCTATTGGGAAATCCCATTTTTCGAAATAGAAATATTTTTGAGAGCGCTTTCCGCCTTTAGGTGATGGAGAGTAAGAAATACCAGCATCTGTTGATATTTTTATGATTCTCAGATACATTCCATTATTTGAAAACATATCCCCGTATGTTTAATATATGCATTGAATATTTATACAAACAATGCTCATCAGTTGATTTTAACCTTTGACATCCCAAAGATTACGCTCCTGTCTTTGGTATTTTTGGGGCATCTCCCAAAAGTGGCCCCAGTGTCAGACCACCACTCGCCTGTTCACCGACTCTGATAGGAAACTCTCAAGCCGAAACCCGATCATAATAGTATATATAATATTATATATTAGAAATTCAGACGACTATTTCAGACTATTTCGTAATCTGTCCATAGGGTCACAATTTCGGGGGCAGCACTCGCATGTGCGTGGTTCTGATAAGAGACTCTAGGAAGCTCGGGAGATTATATTAGAAATATATATTAGAAATGAAATACAGAATTAGCTAAGAGCCCACACCTCAGCTCCGGAAGTCAATTTCTGACTATTTCTTAATCTGTCCATAGGGTCACAATTTCTGATAAGGGTTCGTGCGTTGATAAGAGACTCTAGGAAAGCTCGGGAGCTCGGCTATAAAAAGCCAGATCTCGGGCTTCGGTTCCATCAGTTGGATTCTTCCAGTGGCTTCGAGGCAGAGGTGTATCTTTTAATCGAAAACAGCGAAAATGATTCTAAAGGCGGTGTTTATGTGTTTCATTTCCATCTCCCTGGCATCGCACGACGAGGTGAGAGCGGTCCAAAGTGTAGTTATTCAAAAATACTCAAGTATTCAAATTCCATAGTCGTGCTACGTTCCCAGCGAGATGGAGGACGAATGCGGGGCTGTGTGCTACCCGATCGTGAAACCCCTCCTACGGTATTTCGAGGTGTGCCAGACGAAGGACCAGAGGAACGCAGAGCTACAGAGCTCGCTGAACGAACTTAATGTGAAGTATTCAGAGTTGCAGGAGAAACATTCAGAAGTTCTTAGAAAGCTAATCGAGGAGAATATGAAATATCGTCAATTACAAGAAGACCATACGGCAGCTCAGCGCGAATATCACAAAGTTGAAGTTAAATGCGCACAGGTACCAGAAGAGAGAGAGTTCCACCAGACTAATCGTGAATTAATCCATTCTTCTGTTCTTCAACTTCAGGATATGCTAGCAGAGAGTCAAAAGAAGGATGAGGAGCTCCGAAGTCTGCAGGCTCAGTGGAAGGATCTTTTCAGGGAAGAGATAGGGAAGTTGCGAGAATCAATTCAAAGCGGAGAAAAGTCTCCAGAGCCCAGTAATGATGGAAAGAATACGACGATTGTGAAAAGTGAAGTGGCAACAAATGAAGCTGCGAATACTACGACTGGTGAGCTTCTAAAACTCAATAACTCGGAACATGAAATAACAAATGATTTAGGTCTTCCAGATCGATGTCCATCAGAACAAGATACATTTCATGTCTACCCCGAAATCCAACTCGAAGGGTTTGAACCTTTTCAAGTGAGATGCTACTCAAGTCCGATTATTGGACCTGGATGGATGGACGTTTTTTATAAAAAATCTGGTTCAAGGATACTTAATCGTACATATAACCAATATTTAAACGGGTTTGGAAATGTGATGTTCGAACATTTCATTGGTCTTGAAAAATTACATATTTTAACGACCCGGAAGCCGCATGAGATGAAGATGTTAATGATTAATGATGACAAATACTATGAAGTAAGATGCGACAACTTCGTTTTGGGTGGCAGGAGCGAAGGCTTCAACGTAAAACGACTCGGCGGGTGTCGTGGAGATATTTCGAACTTCAACCTCGTTGAGGGAACAAAATTCTCGACCTTCGATCACGATGAAGATGGAAGTCCGGATCACAACTGGGCAAGGGAAAAGGGCTTTGGATTCTGGTATAATTCTGGGTAGGTATTCGAATTCTTCACCATCTTCATAAAATAATGGCTTTTATTTATTTTTCTTTCGATAGAGGGCCAAAGTGGGATAAAGATACATTGATTGATTTGTCAATCCGAAGAAGAGATTGAAGGAAGCAGCCCCCTTCAGAAATGGACTTTGGAAAATGAAAAATGGTGGCAGGATGTCTGGGACTCGAATATTTTCATAATATTATGCAACTTTATTGTTAAAATAGGGCCCCATCGTTCATAAATTAAACACGATTGAATATTTCAACATTGAGTTAAGTGTTTCAATTATAAAGAAAAATGTTTGGTTCCCAGATTTTGATGCAGATCCCCAAATGCCGAAGAACTGCTTGAAGAGATTCAAGAATTGTTTCTTGCAGTGGTCCTGGCCCAGGACCCGGTCTGGGGCAGCAGGGGCAGTGGCAGTGGCAGACGAAAGATTGTGGCAGCCTGCAAGTGGATTGCTGCTCCGAGACGTGGAACTGATGGCTCCGAGGGGTGGAGTGGTGTGTGTGGGGCTCCGAGGGTAGCAGGGGGTTAAATAAAGACAGAAGATAGTGAAGCGAAAGGGCAGCGGAGAGAGAGGGGGATTTAAAGGAAGACATTTTATATGAGAAACGAATTAAAATGGAATGAAGGAGCGTATTAAGGACGAAGGAAAAGGATAAGAAAAGTCAAAGTCCAGGGGCCAGAAAGAGAAAGGTAATAAATACAGATAAATGGAATAGACAAGGCAGATTACAGTTGGAATTTATGTATGTATGTGGGGTAGTGGAGAGTCTGGAGGGGGAAAGAGTTTAAAAAGTGAGCAAATATTTATGAAATGCAAGAGAGAGGGGGAGATAAGAGAGCGATCCAATAGAGTGCCTCTCATAGTAATGAGATGCTGTGGGAAATTACCCGGAAAGAAAGAAGGAAATTTGCTCAGGTATAATCCGGAAAACAAAAGCTTAAGAGAAAGGAATACGACACAAAGATAAGGCAAAGAGTGAAAGACGGTCGAAGATAACAAATTTAAGAGGCTACAAGGAGAGAAAAAGAACAAGGAAGCCAGATGAGAGGAAATTAAGCGACAAAGAAAGCTAAAGAAATGCAATTTAAAACGAAAGAAAGAGTAACAGCAAACGAAAAGAAAATAAACAAAAAAATAAATAGAGGAAGGCCCTAAGGCATATAATACATTTTTTTTCGCAGATAAAGAGAAGAAAGCGGTTCATCATTTTTTGCATCTTGTTCTTCTGTTATTCCCCCATCTCGGGACTCTTCCCAACTCCAGTTTGTTGCCCAAAAGAATTTGCTCATTAGAACTTGGCGCAGCAGTTCTGGCAGCAAACTTTTGTCAAACAGCGCGGAACAAAATAGAACTGAACAGGGCCTCCTGTTCTATATATAGAGGAATGCCACGCCCCCAGCAGCAAATGTTTGCTGCCGCCGAAGTTAGTTGGGAAAAGCGTGAAGAGCATCGCACAGAGGGATGTGAGAAATATGGGAGTACAAACATGATCAAACATGACCATTCGCCCCAAAAGGTATGCTATAGATTTTCAAGAGTTCAATAAAAATTAAATAAAAGCCAAAAAATAAAAAATAAAAAGGGATTAAAAGAGAGTACATTTGAATATTTTTAATAATATACTCTTTAATAATTCAATTCTCTTTGATAAAAACTATTAACTTTAACCGTACCCAGTATCTTGACCGCCAGTGTGCATGGGAAGCAGCGAAAAGTGCCTGGCACCTTTAGTCTCTATCCCACTCTTAAGCATCCACCTCCACAACCCACTGCCTCCCCGAAACTATGCGGTTGGGAGAAGTGTGCGCCAAGCGTGTGGAACAAAACGCAAAAGTTGAGCAAACTTTTTGCGGCGATCTCCGCAGAAAGGAAATGCGAGAGGAGCAGTGCCAGCAGGATGGGAGCGGTAAGAGAGCAGAGTGCAGCGGGCAAAGAGTGCCAACAGGCCATCGGAGAGGGCAAATGAAGCGTATGAAGAAGGAATGTATGCACGCACACACACACACTCGTTTGGGTAGAAAAAACAATACATTTAATTAAAGTTGATGATGAGTTGAAACTACAAGTAGGAGGTAGGATCTAGGAGCTATGAGCTAGTAACTTGCAGCCATGCAACATGCCGCACAACCAACTAAAACTACTTTAAAAATTGTTATCGGTGTCAGAGCGAAAGTTAAGAGAGCGAGGGCACGTCCCACCGAATGGACCTGCCAAGTCAAGGTGAAAGGGAAAGAGCTCTCGAATTTAATTAAAATTATATTCTCAACAATATCAGAAGGGCCGATACTACCATACTGCCAAAGAAGAGAAAGGAGGTGAAGCGAGAGGAGGAATGCAAAACTTTAAAGCGTAAATTATCCCAAAACTCCCGTTATCCTTGGCCATCTCTTTCTTTATAGCATTATTATAGACCGTTATAGTGCTCTCTTCTTCTCTCTTAACAGCACACTACTGCCAACGAACTTAAATACAGTTGGAGAAATAATATATAATAATAAAATAATTAACAAATATTTAAAAAAAAACTTGTTTTTTTTTTTTTATATTTTGCAGTAACAGTTTTAAGAGCTTTTAACATTTTAACTTTTTAACAATTTCTCTTTGCACAGTGTATGAGTTTAGCCCAAGAGCTGTTGTCGTCCTTAAAGGTAATCTACAGCTGCTGCCCACCCCCTGTTGCTACTCCCCTGGCTGTTGTTAAACAACGCTCGACGCTATCAGCTTGATGAGTCAAAACTTTCCACTCCGGCATCCTCCAGGGCGGTTTACAGTGACAGTCACAGTGACAGTCACAGTCACAGTCACAGTCACAGTCACAGTCACCCTCAGCCCTCAGCCCTGATTGTCAAGTCATGTTTTAAAATGTTGGCCAACCAAATTGGGCAAACATTTGGAAGTGCATTCGAAATTAGGAAATTGCTGTTGGGTTTTGTAGTGGGCGCCCGCCCAGCTGATGGGCGTGGTCGGTTGTAGTAGGTAGCAGGAGGCGTGGCTGTGGCGTAGTCACGACTATGGGGATAGCGAGGGTAGGTGAAAGTTATCCCGAAAAATCATTTGTAATTCAAAGTACGCCTCGCGTTGATTTTGCCAGCGTCTTTTCCACTCGTCCTGCCTTAAGGATATTTTTTTTTTGTTCGTTTCATCAAGGCGGGGCTTCAAGGTGGGGAGTCCTTTGCCCCCCATTAAGGACTATCTAAGCTTGCAGTTGAAATTGCGTTTGAGATGCAACAGTTTCCAGCGCGAAATGCCATTTCCTCTGACTGTCGGCCATTTCCTAGGACTCGACTGTCCCAAGGGATACCCTGTAAGGGAAGGAGAGGTATTACGGGCATGAGTATCAACTTGCAACATGAAGCAAGAGCAGGAAAAAAAAACAAGCACAAACATGCTAAATCATGCAGAAAAACGGATGCTTTTTGTTTTTTAATAAAATAAAAGCATTATTATAGAGTAACCCCCAAGTTGGGCAAGAAATCATCCCATAAATTTCCCATCTAGCGGCAAATATGGGAAATTACGGTTATGAGGATAACCCCAAAAAGGTGCCGAAATAAGCGAGTTTTCGCCTCAGAAGTGAGGACTACTGCCAACAATAAATGTTAATTTCCGTTCGCTGAACATAAAACATTCTTAATTGAAAAGCGTTGACATAAATTGTGTCTCAGGCCAAGGGGTATTCTCATTCCAAAAAAACAAAAAACTCCACTGGGGGGGGGGAACGAGCGAGTGGGCCATCAAGATTGACAGCTACTTAGGGTAAGGGCTTTTTCCCTCGTCCCTCGTGGTGGGAGGGCCCAACGATTCGGGCCGCGAAAGGCAAACAAGCAAATAAACAAATACAGAGACAGCTTCACCAACACTGCCACACACTCACACACACACACGCTTACACACAAGTTGGAGGCCAAGATGCCAACAGATAAACAACAAAAAAGCCAAAACAATGGGGAAATTTATTGAAAATCCCACATGAAATAGTTAATACTCTTAAAATAATATTTATAAAACAGTAAAAACAATAAACATTTTATATAAATTTTGATTTATTTTCTTAAAAGTTGAACTAGTCGAATACTTGATATTTAAGAGGAAAATGGCCAACTAGTCGTATACGTAATATTTCTACACAAATCAAGTATACGACCTGTTGTACTTAATTTTGAAAACGTTTATGCTTTTCTTCAATAAAACGTAAATCTGAGCAGACAACCGCGTGGCAGGGCATTGATACAAATGGATAAAGTTCGCACAAGGACGACAAGGACGACAGCGAGGAAGGGGTACAAACACAATATGAATATAATGAATAAATTGGCATATGCAATGCGTTTGCCCGAAAAGCATGAGCATTTCCCACCGAAAGCCAAAAGCGCCAAGAGATTTTCAGACACACACACACACACAGTCACCCAACAAGGACACTACCACCAGGTGGGGGCAGACAGGACACAACTTAGGGCTTGCCCCCTTCAAATGACGACCAGCCTTCAACTTTGACATTTGTCTCTGTCACCACAGAGATATCCATAATCACAGCTATCGTGCCAGATTTTTTGAGTTATGACTATCGATGGGCGATAAATGCGACAGTTTATTAATCGATTTATCATCATTTTCGACACACGCTCCCAGGTATGATTCTGATTTGTCAAAAAATGATTCATGACAAATAGGAGGAGGAGGAGGTTGCAACGATTGTGATTTCAGTTTTTTTAATTTGGTTTTTGTGATAAATCGATTTTTTCGATAATTATTATGACAAGAGTCGAGTAGGTCGAGTTCAGGATTCATTTATTTTGTCAAGTTCAACTGGTTGTCATTTCCATAAACGAGTCCTTTGCATTTCAAAAATTGCCATCATGTTTCAATAAATTGGAAATTACTTCCCCCATCTCCTGATTGCTGATATCGATGAGTAACGCTCATCGGCGTACTGTGCCATCGATTGTTGGCAAATGCTGACGCTGTGCGACATCCTTCAATCTGATGATTTAGCCCATGATGTCCTGGATCTCCTGCTGCACCCTCTTCAATTCCCCTGCCGATGCAGTTATTCAAATAAATTGAAGCTCTCGAGCATTCGACTGGTTTATGTGTGTAATTACAGACGGGTCTCGGTCTTGGCCCTCCAACCGTAGCACCATCGTCCCCATCGCCACTTGCCATACGACCCCAATGGGTCGTGGCCTCCCTCGATCCCTAATGCCGCTCCTTGTGCACACAAAATTACACGACATTAGCATAATGTGATTTTGTAAGCATCTGATTTGCACTCACACACCGACATGATACGTGTGTGTGTGTGTGTCCCTGAATGGATATGTGTGTGTGACACATGTGTGTGTGTGTCGGTCTGAGTGGTGGTGGGGGCCCAACTTGTTGACTTCATTTCGCCCAAAGCACGGCGAGAAAATATTTTCGTCGACTTCGAGAAGAGAGCTCGAAGGACCAAAAGCTCTTCTTTTCCAGCTCGAAGGACCAATTCTTTCTTCAATCTATGTTTCAAATGATTTCAATAGAAATCAAGTTCTTATTTAGACAACAATAAGACTGCATCGAAAAGGGCTCGAAGGACCAAGAGCTCATCTTTTCCAGCTCGAAGGACCAAATGTTGTTCTCCCTTCTATCTATCAAAGCCTATTTGATTTTGGGAGTAGCCTCTTTCCAATACCTTCTCATCCATGGAGCCTAAAAGTATTGTTCACCCTTGTACATATATCCTTCATCCATACATATATATATATTTCTCTGTGCATCCGTGGCGGGTGAAAACGAAGGACCAAAGAAGGACTCGGCTTCCTGCCACTTTAGTCCTAAACGCAGCAAATGAGCAAGTGTCGCATGTCTGCTCCCACCGCGACTGCATTGATTTCATGACCTGCATTATGCAACGCGTATCCCAGCATCCTGGCATCGCGTATCCTTGCATCCTGCCACTGTCATTGATGCAGTCATTCATTTTTATCAGGCCAACCGAACGCGAATGCAATAAAGGCGAGAAAAAGAAAAGGAAAAAAAACAAATCTGTGGAAGCACCACCCAGTGGCAAGTATGGGGCATGGGGCATGGTCTTGTCTTGTCCTATCCAGTCTTGTCTCGGTTCTCCATTTTATTTTTATTTTAGTGGAAGTGGCAAGTGGATATGTGGATAGTGCCCCTTCGAGGGGCACTTGACATTCAATGATCCACCAAAGGAATCCTCCATAAACGGAGATGATAGCCAAGTTTGGGGAAAATGGAAGAAGGCCCAATTCCAGCTGCCATTGGGTTATCCTTGGAGTATCCTTCGGCAACATGACCGAATCAGCAGACCCACTTCCACAGTCTCCTCCACCTGCCGAGATTCATTTGGCATTTTTTGGCATTTTTCTTCAATTTCGATTGCGATTTCGATTTCGATTTCAAATCGTGCTCTTCAGCTGAGCTTTCCTACGCTTTCACCTTTCATCGGTTAGCCTCCCCTCCCCCTCCAAGCAGGTGGGGACTGGGAACATCTGGAGTGGAGTTGATGCAACGAAAGCAACGTATGCGCATAGCTAAGGCCTCTTTGGTTGCCCTCTTTCATTCCTCAAATCTGGCACTACACTGCGAGAAAATGGTTTATGTGAATTATGATAGAAAAATAATTAAACCTGATATTTAACATGCCATTTAAGGCAATATTACAACAAAAAAAACAATATATATAAATTATTTTTTAATTATAAATATATATAAAAAATAATAATAAAAAATGTATCTTAAAAAAAAAAAACAAATTTAATTTCTTTAAAAAATTTCGAATCTTTCAAGCCGACAAATATTTCTCTCAGTGCACTGCCTCTTGAAGACCTAACCTGGAGCGAGTGAGAAAAGAGAGAGAGAGAGAGAGAGACAGCAGAAACGTAAGCAGAATACAAAAAAATGGAAAGGGAAAGCATGCTCGGCAATCTATCTCCATCTATGCGATTGTCTATCCATTTCTCTTGTCCATTTGTCTGCCCCTAGCCACGCCCCCTGGCGCCACCCCAGTTGTGGTGGCTCATCTGCCGCTTTGTTCTTCGTTGCATAGTCGGCTGCTGCATAATTTACCGTTCGAGTCAATAGTGTTTTCCCAACTTTAATTAAATTTGCGCTTCTCAGCGTATTGCGTTTGTGTGTGTGTGTGTGTGTGTGTGGATCCTGGCAGGTGGTAACCCTATTGTCTGCGGTGACTACCATGGAACAAATAGCTTAAAAAAAAAAAAAAAAAATTGTTCACACCAACTAAAAAACACACACATCCCAACCACAACAAACAGAGCGGAAAAATGATGGGGAAAAAAACACACACACACTCTCACCAAAAGAGAAATTAAAACCCAAAAAAAAAAAAAAAAAAAAAAAAGAAAGAGAAAACATAGCATACCTTGAGGTGTTTATCGGGTAATTAACACTAAGGGTTAATTGGAAGGGGTTAATATATGGAGAACTAAGAGGGTTAATTGGAAGGCTAATGGGTATGAAGCTCTGCTTACAGACATGTTTCGACATGTTTAGAAAACAGAAAGATGTGCGTTTGATGTTTTTTTTAATTAGCCAGTGTGCATGTTTCGACATGTTTATGAGTCCTCTCTTGATTTATTCGGCTTTATTTAATTTTATGTGAATGATTAATGCTTTAATCAATGTGCCTGAAATATACTTTTTCTCTTTCCTCTTTCTCTTTCTCTTTCTCTTTCTCTTTCCATATACATTTTCTCTTTCTCTTCGCAGTCCATTTATTAATTTACTCCTTTGGTTATCGATACTGATTGTATTATTACGCTTCGCTGCCTATCGATGTTGCATCGATTATGGTTCGAAGTTCGAGTCCGTTCGCTTCGATTCCGTTCGATTCCATTGTGTTTGGAAGTAAGTTCCTTTGCTCTTCAATTCACTCTGTTGCTTTAAGCATTACCACCAGCTGGGTGTCGATTTCTATCTGTCTACCGCTACCATATATGCCCCCCATCCTCTCCTTTGGCATTCAGAGTGCCCATACATATGCATATATTGGTGGGGGTGGTGGGGGTGGGGTGTTGGTGTGGATGTGCGGGGTGCGGGGTGCGGGGTGCAGTTCCATCAATCGCATCGCATTCAATGCGTTAACATTTGCCTTCCCATGCCATTTCGCACAACACACCCCACCGCATACGGATAGAAATATCCTTGGAGATGGCAACTATAATGTGTGTTTTTAAATGCTTATATCATGGATTTTTAAATAATATTAGAAACAAGGAATAAAAAACTCATCTCAATCTTTTAACTTTTTTAAGAGTTTAACAAAGTATAAGCCAATATAAGAGTGCTCGAGAAAAGCATTGCCATGCTAAAAAAAGAAAAGCAAGAGCAGCAAATAGATCCGATCCTCTTAGTTCTCCTCCTCGTAGTTTCTTCTTCGCATAGCATACTTTTCTCGTTCACTCTCTCTTGAATTAGATCAGTTAAGAGATCTCACTTTTAATGAAAATTTCAAAAGAGAAACGAATGCAAAGACTCTTTCAGGAGACACACAAACTAACGGTAAGCAAAATAACGAGTAAAGAAAATATAGAGAAGTTAGTACAAAAGGAGGGGAAAAGGGATTAGAAAAGGATAAATACAGAAAAGTATTGGAGCAAAAGCGATCAAGGGAGAGAGAGAGAGTGGGTGGGAGAGAGTGCAGGTTAAGCATTGGGGCTAGATTTTAAGCGCGAGAGAGGCAAGGGGGAGTGTTAAAGAGAGACTTGGATCCTGTCAAAAAGAGAGCAATTCTTGTTTGCTTTCTCTTAGTTAAAGTTAACTCTTGGTTATTTAAATAGTATATTTGCAAAGTTCCATCCCTAAGCAATCATGACAACCGATATCCTCCCACACATGTGGAATAACATGGTCGGAACATATTCCGAGAACATATCCTTTTGCTCCTTTCGCATCTCCCGCTACTCGTGCACGCTGCTGTAGGTCCTGCCCACATGCGGGCACTTTTCCCAGCTTTCCATTCGCTTCATACCCATCCCACCCTCTGGCCACTCCGGCCATCCCGACATCCTTCGTCGCAGTACTTTACAGCCATCCTTCGTGCTTGCACATTTAAACGACATTTAATCAATGCTGCCAGCCGTTGCACAAACCGCACGCAGAAGCCTCCAAACTATTTGCCCACACCGATGCATAAGTACAAAGATACATACAGAAAGATACAGATACAGATGCAGATACAGATGCAGTAATAGTAGCAGATACACATACGCAGAGAAGCCAACTGTTGCACAAACAGCAAGACTATGCATAAGCACAGGTTGCCAGCCAGAGGAATGGACTAATTGATAACCTCAACGGATACCTGTGCGGATAAGGATGTGGATGCGGATGCGGATATGTATGCGAATAGCATACAGGAATGCCATTTACCTCGATTACAACCAAAACTGAAATAATCACAACGGTAATTTGTCTAATAGTTTCAACCCGAAATTCAAGCATTGTTTCGAAAACAAAAGCAAATGCCAGAATGCCAAAAGTTTTGTGAAATTTTGAAAAAAAAAAAAAAAAAAAGTATGAAAAACCGAATGCATTGTTTTCGTTAACAACAAATTTTTGGCCAAAATAATCATTCAAAAATGTATGAAAAGAAATAAAAAAGGAATTTTTGATTCAGATCCATCTCATATTGCTTGCACAAAAGTGAGGTTAGCTTTTATTTACAGTTATTTATTTTTGGCATTTTTTGTCTGCCAGAACCCATTGAGAATTCTAGCAGCATGAGAGCGTAACTCTAATAAACAATAATTCGACATCTACTTCCATTTATTATTTTATTCATTTTTGAAATAAAATTTGTATTTGCATTTAATATTATTTGATAAATTGCTTGCCGGTTTTGTTCCCTTTCACTTCCTTTTATTGATATACCTGGCAATTAATTAACTTGGCCAACTAATGCTCTGACCTTTGACCTGTTAACCAAATTCCCCATAAATCAGTTTTCCGCCACTTTCCTTTATTGTTTATTGTTTGTTTTGTCCTTTAACCGCAGAGCATTACTCTTAATGCGTTCTGTGCTCTTTTTTTTTTCTTCTCTTTTTTTTCACACATTTCTCTTTTATTTTTGTTTCTGCGATTTAATTAAATGTCACTTTGATCGAAATAAGCTGTGTGTGTGTGGCAGTATGTGTGTGTAAACATGTCTGTGCACGATTTGATCCAATAATGACGCACAGCATGACGATTTCCCCGAAAGGGGGAAAAAAAAACATTACATTCCCTCTCCTTTGTCCACTCTCCTTTGAATCCTGACGGGAGTTCCCCTAGAGGACTCAGGGTCTGAAACGGAAGTGACGAAAGGGGGTGGGGGATGGGGGAGGGTTTAAGGGAAAAGAGAGAAAAAAAGAAGAAGAAAAAAGAGGGCAACCCGCAGTTGAGATCCATGGGAGCGTAAGCAATGCAATTAATTATAAAAGAAATGAAAACAAAGGCAGTGCGCCAAATTGATTCATCACACACACACACACACACACACACACACAGTCGTGCATACACTTACACTTACACACACTTATGCATAAATCCACTCACACACGTGGCAGCAAGTGTAAAGAAGTGTTGCCAGCTTTTAGGCAGCGCTCACTCATAAATTGGCACAGCAGCCCCCGCCTGCCACCGCTCAGTGGCGCTTGAGGCCCCCAAAAAGGCCGCGCCACCTGGGTACCCATAACACTCTCCCTCCCCTCCTGACTCTAGCCCCCCTGCTGTTGTTCACTGGCTTTATGATCTCGGCAGAGGGAATCCCCTTCTCTTCTTCAGGCTCCCTACACCGAAAGAAATGCGGAAGCGATTATATAAGAGATTTTTATAAGAGATTATAAGAGATATAAGACATTTAAGGATTTGAGAGACAGGAAATGGAAGGAAGGAAAGGGGAGTTGTTATCGATAGTTTTAATCGATTAATAAACATTTCAAAATGAATTCATTTATGAAAATAAATTAAAGAAAGAAAAGGCAAATATTATGAAGATTTGTAAAATATTTGTGTTTGGAAATTTTAATAAAAAAAAATATTTTATTTATATATTTCTGTGTTTTACATTATAAATTTTTATTATTTAATTAGTATTATTTTTGGTGAAGATATTTTTATAAAAGCAAAAAATCGAATTAGAAATTTGTGTCAGTGTATGCTGAAAGGGGAATCGTGGGGGGGGGGGGTCAGGGGCAGGCCAAAAGGTGCGTAAGCGTGTGTGTGTGTGTGGAAGCATCCTGCCATCATTATGAGAGGTTATGCTTATTTAATGAACTGTTTCCCCTTCAGGGCTTACAAGCTGTGGGCAAGGTCGGGCCAAGACCCACCACCCACTGACACACCATCCCACCCACTCCAGCCTCTAGCTTCATAAATAACAATCAGCCACTCCAAAATATAATCAAACATTTTTCCAGCAGGAGCATGTCCTTCAGGCCAATCAGAAAAAAAAAAAAACACAAAATCCCAGATTATTGTCTTTAAAATTTGGAATTCCTCTTATTGATTGACGATTAAAAAAAACAAAAAATTTTAAACCATAAAAGAAAGGATACAAGGACAACAGCTGGAAGAGCCAATTGAATTTCTGGCTCAATTTATGGCACTTAATCATAAGCCTTTCACTTTCTCCTCTCGGGAGGGTCTCCCTCCAGTCATTAAATTTGGTTAACTGCCTTAACCCTTTACTTGCTTTTTTTTTTTGCACTTCTTTACTTTTCTGTTTGTTTGGTTTTCTTTTCAGGACAACGATCATAAAACTTTTATTGCCACTCCCCCTCGTATTCACGCCCCTCCTGGGCACTTCTCTAGCCAGGATTGCTGGGGGGATGTCGGCAGCGCGAGACTTCAATTATTAAGCACCGTAAAATGATGGCAGGATAACGGCAGCAAGGATAACAAGTAGCTGCCAGCTTCAACACGACCAAACTCCTTTTCTAAACTATTCTATTTTTGAAAAGGAGTCGAAGCTAAAAATACCCTCGGAGCAGTCGTATAACAATGGGATATAGTTGTTGTATAAAAAAAAAAATAAATATAAAAAAATAATAAATAATATATAATATATTATTATATATAATCCATCAAATATTTTTTTTCCAATTAATTCAAAATTAATTTTGAATAATTCTCAAGTGACAGGCCATTTTCTTAGAAAGATTTACTCATCAAATCTTTCGAGGAAATTTGTTTTTTACTCAGAAAAAGTTTCTATTAGTGTGCCTATTGTTTTAATAGAAACTATTTCTGACTATTTCTGATAAGAACTATTATATATTTTAGACAATATTATTTTTGACTATAGAGACTATTGAGTCACAATTTCAGAGGCCGCACTCGCATGTGCCTTGGTTCTGATAAGAGACTCTAGGAAGCTCGGGAGATTATATTAGAAATATATATTAGAAATGAAATACAGAATTAGCTAAGAGCCCACACCTCAGCTCCGGAAGTCAATTTCTGACTATTTCTTAATCTGTCCATAGGGTCACAATTTCTGATAAGGGTGCGTGCGTTGATAAGAGACTCTAGGAAGCTCGGGAGCTCGGCTATAATAAGCCGGAGCCGGGCTTTGGCTCCATCAGTTGGATTCTTCCAGTGGCTTCAAGGCAGAGGTGTATCTTTTAATCGAAAACAGCGAAAATGATTCTAAAGGCGGTGTTTATGTGTTTCATTTCCATCTCCCTGGCATCGCACGACGAGGTGAGAGCGGTCCAAAGTGTAGTTATTCAAAAATACTCAAGTATTCAAATTCCATAGTCGTGCTACGTTCCCAGCGAGATGGAGGACGAATGCGGGGCTGTGTGCTACCCGATCGTGAAACCCCTCCTACGGTATTTCGAGGTGTGCCAGACGAAGGACCAGAGGAACGCAGAGCTACAGAGCTCGCTGAACGAACTTAATGTGAAGTATTCAGAGTTGCAGGAGAAACATTCAGAAGTTCTTAGAAAGCTAATCGAAGAGAATATGAAATATCGTCAATTACAAGAAGACCATACGGCAGCTCAGCGCGAATATCACAAAGTTGAAGTTAAATGCGCACAGGTACCAGAAGAGAGAGAGTTCCACCAGACTAATCGTGAATTAATCCATTCTTCTGTTCTTCAACTTCAGGATATGCTAGCAGAGAGTCAAAAGAAGGATGAGGAGCTCCGAAGTCTGCAGGCTCAGTTGGCTCAACAGGATGCTCTAGTCCATCAATTGCAGGACCAAGCTTCGGATCCCAAACAGTCGTGTGAGCTCGGCAAGTTGAAGGATCTTTTCAGGGAAGAGATAGGGAAGTGGCGAGAATCAATTCAAAGCGGAGAAAAGTCTCCAGAGCCCAGTCACGATGGAAAGAATACGACGATTGTGAAAAGTGAAGTGGCAACAAATGAAGCTGCGAATACTACGACTGGTGAGCTTCTAAAACTCAATAACTCGGAACATGAAATAACACATGATTTAGGTCTTCCAGATCGATGTCCATCAGAACAAGATACATTTTATGTCTACCACGAAATCCAACTCCCAGGGCTTGAACCTTTTCAAGTGAGATGCGTCTCAACTCCTCATCTTGGACCTGGATGGATGGACTTTTTTTTAAAAAAAATCTGGTTCAACGGAATTTAATCGTACATATAACCAATATTTAAACGGGTTTGGAAATGTGAAGGGCGAACTATTCATTGGTCTTGAAAAATTGCATATTTTAACGACCCGGAAGCCGCATGAGATGAAGATGGTCATGGGTAATGATGACAAAAAGTATGGAGTAACATGTGACAACTTCGTTGTGGGTGGCAGGAGCGAAGGCTTCCACCTGAAACGACTCGACGGGTGTCGTGGAGCTACTTCGCACTTCAACCTCGTTGAGGGAACAAAATTCTCGACATTCGATCACGATGAAGATGGAAGTCCGGATCACAACTGGGCAAGGGAATATGGAGTTGGATTCTGGTTTAGTTCTGAGTAGGTATTCGAATTCTTCACCATCTTCATAAAATAATGGCTTTTATTTATTTTTCTTTCGATAGAAGGCCAATGTGGCATAAAAATCCACGCATCCATTTATATATCAGAAGAACAGATTGAAAGAAGCAGCCTCCTTCAGAAATGGACTTTCGAAAATTGAAAATGGTGGCAAGATGTGTGGAATTTGTACGGTTTCACTGTTAACAAAGGCTTCTCTAATTCATAAAAAAAAAGATGATTGAATATATAAAGTTTAAAATTAAATGCTTAATTTATAAATGGTAAGATGTGGAGATTGTTGTTAAATTTGTTCGTTCATAATCGATTCTCGAAGAGTATATGTATTCTTTGAAAAGTATTTAAAAAAATAAAGAAAGTCGAAAGTATTTCCTTTTTTTAAATTTTGAGCAGATTGATGGGGAATCGGCCCACGAAGCGGATAAGAATCGGACAAGATATATATTATACTAGAAAATATCCAACTCCAAGACTGATGGACACAGCCGCTTTTCCAGAGGATGTAGAAAGATGTAGATCAGATGGGACAACAGAGAGTCAAAATAGAAACTGGAATACATTCAACGAACTGAGATTAGTGTCGAAATTCCTTAACATTTTTGTACAGCTCCTGTACATCCTGTACGTCCTGGCCTTCTCATTATTTTGCGGCTAAAATCAGAGCCTGTCCACTGTCTGCAGGCCGGTCTGAGTGGAACGAACATCATCATCATTACTCGGCAAGCCGTTCTATGTGGCAGTTTAATTAAATTTGCCACACGCCTCGTTTCAGTGCCTCATTAATAATGCAAAGGACATGTTCCGAGTGTTCGGAAGCACACACACCACCCCACCTCTGAGCGGTTATCCTTTTTGGTTCAGATTCCAGGGAACCATATCTCTTGAAAGTTTCTCGACGAATATTTCCGTATGCCTGCCATCCATTGGGGATATAAATTATTTCATTGATGGCTATTTATTGTTGGCCATACCCAAAATAATGAGTACTATTAGGAGCCGAATGATCTATAAGGACCATCTTAAAAATCTATGAAATTTCAGCCATCGTAGCCGTCGTAGCCCTCGCCTAATGTAATGACATTTATAATCATAATTTTTAGCTCCAGAGCGATGGAGCTACTTACAAACATATTAACACACATAATTACAAATTAATTAGCAAACAAAGGCACAATGACAAAAAATTATTGAGACTCAGATCCAGCATTTCGATTGCCAAACAATAATGTTATAATGCGTTGGGATCAAATTATGAAAAAGGAAATTTTTTTTAAGAGCTAATAATATTACGAAATATTTATATTTGTATATTTTTTTTTTTGAAAGTGCAGAGACCAAGCCCCATGTCCTCTCCCCCTTGCCGCCATTTTCAGTGCAGAGGCGGCTGTCGTTTCCGGCGTAATTCGCAAACTTTTTTTTGTTTTTGTTTTATGCTCCCTTTTCATTACGGCCAGGACCCCGTCCGTAGAAACACACCCACATGGCGCAAAAAAAAAAAAAAAAAAAAAAAAAAGAGATAATAACCGAAACGGTCGACGCGACAGCGAGATAAAAATATTATGTTGTTCAAGTGAAATATGACACTCTCATGTATTCGCAATTATTTTCGCTATTCAGTACAGAACGGAAATGTACTGAGCGACGTAAACGGAGCGACGGACATGGCAGCCAGGACATGCCGCAGAACAAGGCGCAGAAAACTCTGACAGTTCCTGTGACAGACCATCTCCAGCTACCAACAAAATAAAAAAAAATAATAGTAATCATAATAATTCCATCACTGAATGATATCGAGAATCGCGAGCATCAAGAATCGAGAACGGAAATTGACCTTCTTTAAAATCAGCTGTCACCTGCTGTCAGAACTCTTAGCAGTTCCAGTAACTATACACTTTTCTCTGCAAAAATATATATCGATATTTTCGATAAATTTTTATTAAAAACTAAATCATGTTAGTTTTTAGCACTGAAACTAATTCTAAAAGTAACTAATTCATGCTTCCATCAAAAGAGATAGGCCTATATTTCTTAATAATATTTATGACATCGATAGGTATCGATAACATCGATAAAAAGCTAAGCTATGCGTTAAAATCTATAAAGAAACCAAACTATATTATAACTAAATTAACCTAAATTATAACCTCGATTGAAAGTTCAAGTGTAGCACCATCATCTGTTGAATGTGGCATGAACCGCACTGTACCTTTGGTGGTGACGTCATCCGGTGAAATCATGCTACCCCCAGGCATATACACATATATTTTTATTTCTTTTATTTTTTGTCACATTCCACACCCCAAGTGCGAGTGAAAATTAATTTTTTCCCCATTTTTCGAATATTATTTTCGTTCCATTTCGTTTAATTTCAGCAAGAGGAGTCTGTTACCCCCTTTGCTCCATCGTTGGGTTAATGTCATGTTATTAAAATATGAGTGCAAAGGGCAAAAATCCTCTTAAACAGCATTTTTCTCTCTTAAACACCATCCACCATCCGAAACACCAGTTTCGTTAAGCTTTTCGATCTGCTTTTGACATTCCCACAGACTTTCCCAATAAAAAAAAAAAAAAAAAAAAAAAACAAAGAAAAACGAAAAAAGAGTAGCGTAATATTTGTCATAAAACTTTATGGTGCACAAAATTAGTTCTACAGCATTGAGAACCGAAGCCGCCCTATTCTAGGGTTCTTCTGGTTGCATGGTTTCTGCATTTTTGTTGCCAATCGATTTTGTAGCAACTTTAACTGGATTTTTCCCAAAAGGATTGCCTCTTAACTTTAGATGGGGATGGCAATGAAATATATCAAGAGAAATTAATTTTGTTTTAATAAATCTGCTGATATCGATATTAATCGATTCTTTTTCCTTAAAACTTATTCATTTCATGTATACCTTAACCAATATTTAAACAAGTTCAAAGACTAACTATGCCTTCTATGCCTTAATGCCTTAATCCACTGTCTTAAAAAAAAAAAATAAATAAAAAAAATCGATTACTTATCGATTATTGAATATTTTATCACTTTTTTTAGCGATAGTCTATCTATATCATCGCTAGATTGGATTGGCACTCTCCTTGTTTGCACTCCTTCAGCGTTGAATATCCGTTGAGCCCTTGAGCCGTGCCTTTGCCAGCCATCCGTCCGGACTCAGGACTCAGGACTCAGGACTCCGGACTCTGGACTCCGGACTCAGTCTCGCTTGCACTGCCGCACAGTGCCAATATATTTATTTAGAAATTTAATGCCATTTAAGCGCGTAATTGTTTTTGCATGGCAGGCGAATTGCAAAAATTTCATTTATATATCCACACAGGACGACCCAAGGACACAGGCAGGATGAAATGGACGAGGAGCGACAGAACAAAACCAAAACAGCAAACGAAAAAGGAAATTGACAGTTGAAGAGAACCGAACACTGAATGTCCTGTTAAATGAGAACAGCAAACAGGAAGTGAAAGGGATAACTATATGTGGTTAATTGAGCTTAAAGGATAAGGCATCGATGGCCCAGAGAGAGAGAGAGAGAGAGACAGAACAACAGTCTGTGGTTTACAGTAAAGTTCAATACCCGTTTTTGAGGTTTTTGATTTTCTCTTTTTTTTTTTTCTTCATTTTTGTTTTATTTTTTAGATTTTGATGTTTTTTTCGAACGAATATTTGTTTGACTTTCAATTAGAATTGATTTTGAGAAGCTGCAGCTGGGAAACTAATTGGCAAAACCCAATGAATACACATCCTTGCTATTTGCTGAGGCTTTTGTTTAATGGATACTATGTCACCTCTTTAATTTTATTTATTATTTTTTTTTTTTTGGCTGACCAACAGAGGATGTGTGCTGAATAATAATGAATGCTTAATGAAAGCCAAGAGATAATTTTGCCGCTTAATCCTTTTGCTAACTGACTCTTGGCATTCTGCATACCCGTTTCATGCCACCATTTCCAACAAACTGAGATCCGAGAAGCGATGGCAAGTGGTAATATAAATTATTAAATAAACATTTATAAATTGTTATTATTGATTTCAGTTTTTTTTTTTGTGTAGTTGTTGGTGTAGTTGAAGGCTTCATTTTGTTTGCATTTTATGGCGTGGAAAGTATTGAAAATGATTTTCTGTTGGCAGAGCATGAATTTCATTATACTGTATGTACATACATTGGGTGTTACTGTTTCGCATTCACTATTATATACTATATGCTATTATATGCATACCGGCCACCTCCAGCCCTCCTGAGCATATTAGGCGTCCATTGAATGGCAATCTTCATAATTTTAGCATTTATTTTATGATAGAATAGACTTTGAAACGAACAAAAAAAATCATTTACAAAAATTGAAAATTATACAAAATTGTCGTCTCGTCGGAGGGGAGTCTCTGGAGAATGGAAAAATAATATTTACCGAGCGTGTGTATGATTTTCTTCATGGAAAAAAAAAAACAGAGAGAGAGAGAATGTAAAGGCAACGCTGCGTATACGTAATATTTGAGGCATACACTGCGTATGTGGAATATTTGATGGGAAGGTCTAATCTGGTCTGGATCAAGTTATTTGAGAGGAAGCTAAACTCAATTGCCACAAAAATGTGTAAAACAAATACGAAATCAATTTCGTTGAACAATTGTTGACCTCATTGATAAATCAGTCAGAAGTGTGAAAAAAAGTAAAGGAAAAAAATAAAAGAATAAGAACGTTCCCCACTCGACAAAACTTTCGAGTGAAAAAGATACTCCATCACCATTTTTGTTATGCTTCCATACCGAATGGAGGACGAATCAGGAGAAGGATGAGATGGATGGAAAGCGGAAAACTCCTGGAAGAAGCTGTCTCAGTTTTGCCAACTTTTCATTTTTTTTTTTTTTTTTTTTTTGACAAAGACATCAACGATGAATCTGTGAATCAGCGAATTGCGAATGGAAGTTAACAGTTATACCATTCCGCACTCTGTCAATACGAATTTATGCAAGCTGTCGTCTTGTCAGTCGCTTTTCCTTGACTTTTCCTCCTACCATGCCCCACCGAACCTGCCACGAGATTTGAGATACAAGCCTGCCCCTCGGGCCGAAGCATATATGCAGATTGTAGATTTGCTTTTTTGTCATCTTATGGCTTCAGTTTTTTGTCAGCAATATGCACTGACATCACAGAGATCATATGGTTCCAGTTCCAAGTTCGAACTTCGAAGCCCCATAAAAGTATGCTACATAAATATTCAATTTTTGCATAATGTAGATATCTTGATTATTTAAGCTTTAAATTCACAAAAATTATTTAAATTTAATAAATGTTTTAAAAGAATTTTCAACTTAATACTATCTATTTTTTATGTAAGTTTTATTTTTTAAGACAAAAGAAAATTACGTTTAAAAAATATATTTTTTAAAACCTTAAATATAGACCACAAATAACCAGTTTTTGAACTAAAATCCTTGAAATTCTTTTCCCAAAAATTCAAAATCTAGTTTGAATAAAAAGTGTTGAAAATATTATTATTTTAATGAAATATTATTCCTCTTCTTCAATGTCAAGTGTTTAGATTTTACAAATTACTCATATCCTTTGTAAATATTGTTATTGTCAAATTGAAAAGCTTCGGATTGTTGGCCCTGTTCGGAGGCATACGGATATGCTTTTACTGGCCATTACCAGGATTCGTTATGGACCCGGACCTACTCTGTAGATGGTTTTCCAGCATGTGAGTCCCAGTATTGTTCGGCCAACAAAGGAGAGGCCGGGGAGCTAGGAGTGGAGCCGGGGGGAACACCCCTGGTAATATAATGCGCATGCATTACACACATGCTCGGATCTCGGATCCTTGGTGTAGGGATGTAAGATATAGAACCACCCACTGCCATCCAAAATGTGGGCAACATCCTTGGGTAATATCTGGCCATTGTGTAGTTGTATTTCAAGTGTAGTTACATAATTTGCTGCTCGGGCGGCTGCCTAGCCAAGGCCCCCACCCCCTTAGCCACTCGGCGCCACTGTCTGCTACTGACACACAAATTACAGGCAAGGCCGTAACATTCATGTGCCGGCTCCTAAAAATATGCAATAAAATGAAACTAAACTCTCGGCGTCAGCTGCCAGCAAAAAAAAGGAGAGAAAAAAAAAAAAAAAAAAAAAAAAAAAAGGAGCTAACATCCTAGACTCTGGCTAGGCAGCTGGGGATCCTGGCCCGGCAAGGATAATCAGCGTGCCATAGAAAAACTGAAACTGAAACTGAAACTGAAAATGGGAAAAATGGCGTTTGGGAGCGCTCCGAAAAACTGCAAACCAATCAACAAGAAAATCCAATACAAGCCCAAGGGACTCAGGGATCACTAACTAACACACACACACACACACACATATACACAAATATTTATATATATACCCACACACCCGTACACATAAAGAATACAAATCGTATTGCCACTTAAACTGAAAATGGCTTTCTCCACATGTCCCTGCGTATATGCATATGACCCATTCATCTGTATTTGTTGCTGTGTATCCTTCCATCTGTGTGTCCTTAGATCTGTGCATATGTGTGACACACTGTGTGTGTCCTGGCTTGACATCGTGGGATTGCTAAATTGATTTCGTCCTTATTTGTGAGATAAATCAGTTTATGAAGTGACGACCAAAGACTTCTCTCCCAAGAAGTCAAGGACGGAAAAAGCAAGTTTAAAAACAAATGTTTAAAATAAAACAATTAATTTTTTACAATTTATTATTTAAGAAAAGCGTTGAAGCTTTGAAATGTGGATAATATTGAAATAAATAATGAAAAATAAAAAAAATATAAATACTAAAATATACATAGAATATCACAAAAAAAAAAAAAGAAACCAACTAAACTCCTATCTCAATAATAATTTAAGAACCCACTCTAGCTCTAGCCCCCTTGAGACCTTAACCCTTTAAAGCCCGGCCCTTAAAGCCACTCGTAACGATCGCATGACTAACTTGTCGGTGATGGACTTTCAATTGTGTCTGATACTGCCATAAAGTCTGAAACTGAAATGTTTGAATACATTGCCATTTGGACAGGGCTTGCCGAGGGGAGCATTGGGGAGGGCGGGGGGTGGGGGGGGGGGGGATTGGGGGTCAGGGGTCATGAGCAAGGGCGTGGCAAACGCATATATCACTTTGGAGTGCGACAGAAAGCGTAAATCAAATGATATGCGAGTGCAAGTATGACAAGTATGTATTATGTTGGTAACTATGTGTTATCAACATCAACATTTTGTCCTCCAGTGCGGTAAGACAGAGTGTCCTTGCCACAGGACACCCAATGGTAAGGGTAAAAGCCCCAATGGCAGGACAGGACAGGACAAGACAGACATGTTTATCGCCATATTCGCCCAGCCATGACTAAAGATGCACAAGGCACAATAAATACACTCTGAAAAGCAGGCGACAAAGCGGCTCAAAATGCCACCAAACACACACACACAAACACACGCACACATCGCAGGACGAAGGATAATGGCCAAGGATTCTGGTAGCAGTAGGCCTCCTTCCGTCCCAAAGCCCTCAGGCATTCGCAAATCGCACTCTGGCACAGGCCAGACAACAATGAGCCCCAAAAACACAATCCCAAACCTCTCCAACGATAATTGATTGAAATTTCAATTCGATTGTCGATTGACATTTATGCTTAGCACTGCAAAATTACACAATTATCGATAATCAATTATTGAACGAGTGCCATCAATAAAAGTCAATTAACAATGGACAAGTGAGTGCTATTGTGGAATTAATTGAAATCAAAAAGCCGCTTATCCATCTTGCCTTCACTTTAATTAATATTCAACATCAAACATAAAGCATAAGGACGAAACTTTAATTATTTATACAAAAACAAATTAAAAGGCCTGATAATGGGCTTCATTAAATAATAATGCCTGACTTTAAACTTTATTTCAACCAAGTTGTTAAGATGAAGACCTCGTATAATATGCACTTTGAAGTGACTCCTAAGCTTACTGGAAGATGTTTATTTTATCGATAAATTTCAGTGATAGCAGTTAGTCAATAAGAGTCGATAACTAACGAATAATCTCCTTGAATTTTTTTATTTCATTTAAAAAGTTCTTCTAAAAACTCTTCTAACTTTATTGAAAAAATCCTTTTTACTTAATTTTTTTCTTTTTTATTCAATAAATCCTTTCAACTCTGTTAGCTTTTGCTGCCACTCTATCGATGAACTTATCGATAACACGCTTAGGCAATTCAGCCACCGAGAAGTGAGCATTCTTTTGGCTTCCATCTGGCAGAACAAATGACAAACTGCCATACACATTGTGACAGCTGTCCATGGCCCACAGACACCCCACCCGTTAGTCCTGCCAGCGCGTCCTGGCAGCATCAGTAGAGATAGTGGCCTGGTCGGACACCATCATCCATCTGCATAACATCCATCATCCCAGGCCCAGTCGGCAAAAAAAATACAAAACCCAGCCAGTTACAATTATGGTGGACCGGGAAGGGAACTATCGCGGGGCGTAAAACCCATTTGCAAATATGTACAATTGTGTATGTGTGTCACTAGGTTCAAGGGGGCAAGGGGCAAGGGGCAGGGGGCTGGAAGTGGGAGTGGGACCCCCGATTGGCATTCCCAGAGTGCAATATTGCCAGGGGGGGGTAACGCCAGAAGGGGGTCTCTACGATGAGCACTAAAGGGACGTCACTGTCGTGTCAACCGTAAAGAAAACTCGTAAAAAAAAAAAACAAAAAAAAAATTGTTAAAAAAAAAAAGTAAAAATTATAGGCGGGCTTATACCCTATTAATTATCATCTAGACATTGCTTTTCTATGACTATCTAATTTCTGATAGATAATATTTATTTAAAAAAAAAACATTCAAGTTTCAACCCTCAAAAAGTTTTACTCAAAAATATTATTTAAACTTTTTTTATATATTTTTGCAACCGAAAAACTTTGTATTTAAAAGATAATAATTAATGAAAATAATATACATACCACTTTTATTTGATGTAGAGCCCATAATACCCCAAACTTTGAAAGGGTATCACAAAGCGAGGGACCATCATTGAGATGTCAGATGTGAAAAGTTGCGTTGACTAGCAAGGATCCCGCTTCAGTTCAGTTCGGATGAGTCCGCTGTCCGTTTGTCCGTAGTGTGTCCGCTGTCCGTAGTGTGTCCCCTGTCCGTAGTGTGTCCACTGTCCGTAGTGTGCGTTGTCCGTGGTCCTTTTCCCAGTAAGCTAAAGTGTGTATGTGTGTGGTGAGCCAATAAATATCGTGTTTAAGCCAACACCCAGTAACAAACCGAGGGAAGGATACGGAACCCAAAAAAAGGGGGGGCATGATTTGATTCCATTGTGTGGAAAACTGTGCCAAGGCGTTGGAGCATAAACAGTTTTTGACATTGCCAGGCCACGGCACATGCTAATGCCACATACTGAATGGCTACCCCCCCCCCCCCCCCCCTCCTTTTCTGAGAAAGGAGATGAGTGATCACAAGTGGTTAGTCTTATTGAGTCTACCTGCTTTTCATAATTTCAAAAGTACAAAAAATAAAAAAAATATTACTTACCAAGGTCAGTCATTATTTTAAATCCAAAAATAAATCGACAGGAAGTTCTGGAGGAGAAATAAATAGATTAATAAATCCTTTTATGCTTTTTCGTCTGAATTTTTAATTAATTTGTAATTTGTGAAAGTCTAGAGTTTTTTATTCAAATATAAAATAATATTTTTTTCAACGGATTTTTGGACTTTTGGTAGTGTTGCTTCCCCCCCAGTTCAGTCGGCCGTGAATGTTATCTACACTTTCCGGTCCTCCCAGCCCTCACACCGAATGTTTTCTGCCCAAAAATTCATGAATGACTTTTATGTGTGAGTGTGTGTGTGTGTGTGTGTGATATAAACCTCACATCTATAGAGAAGGCATAACCGTACTATATCTTTCGGCTTTTATAGCTCTCACCGAGATTCACGTTTTTAGGGTCTCGGCCTTTGGACTTTATGGACTCATTTTGTGACTGGACGTGCTAGTCCTCTTTTTCGTCCTTTAACACACACACACACATATATATGTATGTATACATATACGTGTTGTGGGTAAACCGATTTGTCATTATTATTGAAGACCATAAAATCCTCCATGGTTGCATGGAGTGGAGCAGCATCACTACTGATGTCCTGATGTCCTTGTGTCCTCATTGCCAGTTGGGTCACGGCAAGTCGAAACGTTTAGCAGACGCTTAAAAAGGCAAACATAACAGCCTGACTGGCAAAAGGACTTCTCCCTCCTCGACTGCATTTCAATTTTGCAAATTTCCCAACAATTTTCGTCGACTTTAAAGGATATTAAAATAAGGAAGAAAATACCAAGTGATTGGCACACTTGGAACACTTTTATAATAAACGATGGAAAATGGAGGGAAAACTTCTCTTTTTTTTTTTTTGTTTTTTTGGCAAGCCAAAGTTGGGGAAAAACTAATTAAAGCCATAAGTAATGTGCCATCATTTTCCAGCTCAAAACGATTATATTTTCGCACCAAACCATTTATTGAAAGAGCGCCGAAAATTCCAAATAAATGCCAAAACTAAGAGGATTTAAGGATTTATTATTTTTGTTCAAATGCAGGTGACATGGAAGGAGGTCCTTTCCGACTTCAGCCATCACTTTGATTTGATTTCTGTTGAGAGATCCTTTCTGCCTTTAATTTATTTATTTATTTATGAACAAGTACAATTTTTAAAACTCAAATTTAAATATAAAATACTTTCTGGGAGTACTGGGTATCCCATAGTCCTGAAACCCAACAAAGAACTATACATTTTCTGGAAATTAACTGGGCGCCTTTTTTGGCATTTTCTGAGGAAGGTGAAAAGTGTTTGCTGCCACAAGTTGCACAGAGAAGAAAGTGAGAGATGGGAAACAGAAAAAAGATGACCCATACAGTCCCTGTTGCAGGACAGACGGCATTACATTATGGAATTTCCTTTGTACTTCATTCCAATCAGGAAAAGTGAAATGTCCCTCGAGGAGATGCAGTGAAATGCTGAGAGAGACACAGAGAGGGGGAGCGATAGAAAGTGGGTGTGAAATGTGGCAAAAGGAAAAGGAAATATTTTGTTGTGCTGTAACCGAATGCAAATGCAACAATTTGTGGATCCTGCATCACAGGACTTTTTTTTCATCCCTTTTCCCTTTTTGTTGGCCCGGCCCTCTTCCCTTCAATGTTTGCTTAACCAAATTAAAGTTTTGAGAAGAGAAACGTGTGGCCAGCAGGGTTTAGTTTTCCCGTCTACCCCTTTTTTTCCCCATTTGGCAATTTTGGCCATTCTAGAGATGGGAGTGGCCAAGTCTAATATCGAGAATGTATCGTAAGAGACTTGGGAAATTGATCGATATATTCATATTTATCGATAAGAGTGTAAGATAATGCGCTAATCCATACAAGTTCACAGAACATTACCTAGTTATAAGTAGAACCGATTTTTTACCGATATATTTGATAGATTTAAGAGTGTAAGATAATACAATGATTCACTTATATAATAGCTTTCTATAGTTTCCTGAAAATGGCTTGATTATAAGTCGAATCGATACTTTTCGATTTATTTGATAGACATTTACGTGTATTTTTGATCATCTCTAGTGAGTGGCTCTTGCTTAATTAGTTGTAAGCGAATTTGTATTCAATTTGCCGGGTCCGGGTCCGGGTCCGGGTCAGTGGTGGGGTGTGCGGGTATTTTGGTTTCTCTTCCGGTTCCAGTTCCTGTTCCTGCTTCTTGGTAGGCCAGTCGATCTCATAACTCGGCCTGGCAGGCCATAAATTATGTTGCCTACGACTTGGCAATTAAGCTCTGTAGAAATAGCGTTCTGGTATATGAAATGGTATGAGGTTTGGGAGCATTCAGGGAAACCAATACAAAAAAAAAATTGCTTACTAGTGGCGCGTGCCGAACGGACAAAATTATAGTTTTTGGAGGCACACTCTCACTCAGGCTAGTTTCTGGAGCCGTATCCTTGTCCCGTAATCTCCACCTCGTAGCCCATCAAATTCACACCAAAAACAAACTTCATAACAAAGTCATAAAACCCGGCACACGGCTGTGTTGGCCCATAAAAATGTTTTGGGCCAAAGGGAAGCTGGCCAAGACGAGAACAAGGCCTCGGATCGGATTGGAGGGAAAAAGAGTGTAGACAGGTATATCCTTTTAGATATTTTCTTCAGACGAATGCAAATGGTGGGCAGTGTCGGTTGTGCCCCAAGTTCATAGCTAAGGTATGAACAGTAAAAGTTTACTTTAAAGTTAAAAAATATTAAGATTTATAGTAGGATTATTTACATTTAATTTTGTATAGTATTTTCTTCAAGTGCATGACCGCAGGCTGGAAAACTGAAACAGAAACTGCAAAAATGTTCAACCAGCAGAGGATGAGAGTCGGAAAAGCGACCGAGGAGTGCTTTTCGGGGCTGTGGTCGGCCACTTACAGGGCTCGGTAGACTCTTTAAAGTGGCCCAACAGTGGCGGCCTCTGGCTCCTGCCTCTCCCCCTGAAAATTGCTCACTTTTTGGGGAAAAAGCAAAAATATGCATATGAATGTATAGAACGTATGCGGTTGTGTTTTGAAAGTTTTTCACACAGACAAGCCCTCTCGCCCCACAATCCAAACCCTGCATCACCATCTCCACCTCTGGCCTGGAGGCAGACAGTTTATGTTTGCATGCCACTGAGCCTGTAATGTATTCTAATTGAATGTTGAACTTGACCATCTTCACATATGCGACTAACTGGAAACGGAAAGGACCTCTCACACACACACAGAGAGGGAGTACAGGACACAGGAAGCACAAGGCCTGGCCGAACAAATAGGAAGGAAAGCCAGCTAGGAGCTAGGAGGACTAGGACTAGGATGTCAGGCCTTTAAAGCAAAACCGAAAACCAGAAAACTATTTTCATTTAATTCTAGCCTATTAATTAATCAACTCCCATTATTTTATTTCATTTTTTATTTATTTTGAGAACAATTTCCATTTCCATGAAATCTAAGTGGCAGGCTTCAATATCCAACGAGTAAGAAATGCAATTAAAATGCAAAAATCATCATCATTTGGATGCATTTTTTGTGTCCCATGTTGGCCAAAAAATCCACAAAAGTCCTGATGGCCACCTCTCCTCTTCCCTGTAATTTTATTAAAAATCATTGACCATCAAGCCCTTTTGTATCTAAAAAAAAATAAATAAATAAAAATAAAGAATAAAAATATATACAATATGTATATAGAATATAGGCACATTGTTGGAACGCCAAATGCAATTTCCATAAAAAAAATCAAAGTGTTTCCAGTTCCTAAATCACAAAATGGGTCAAAAATATCCACATTCTCTACTTACATATTATATAGGACACACATATGTTTGTGTTTTGTGGTAATCCCACTTGGTTAACCCAAGCAAAAGCAACAATTAGTCGAATTGACCCTTAATGTTCCAAACAGAAATGTCATAAATAAAAGCGCACCAAGAAAAACAAAAAATATAATAATAATTATGATTTCAAGTGGTTGGCCCTATTCTTGTGGATTAAAATACTTTAAAATCCATATTCCATATCGTAGTTAACAATCCTTGACACTTACACATGCCTGTCAGTATCAGTATTTGTTTTGAATTCGGTTTCAAACGACACATTCGGAAATGCATATTTAATTCGTAACAACAAAAGAGAAACTTGGCAAAAAACTTTTAAGCAATTTACGGTCAACGGGGGGCCAAATGAATATCCTAGCGACACGGTACCCGGACACCCGGACAGGGCTCCAAGTTTCCGGAACGAAAACTTTAAAAGTTCATGGAACGAGTGAAAGGAACTCTTGGGCGCTAAATGCTAAATAGTTTAAATACTACTTTAGACACCTTTTTTTTCCCCTTTTTAGGAAATTATAGGAAATATCGTTATCAATATTTATCGATTATTTGTTAAATAGCATTTTACTTTTTAGGGAATTATTGATAGCTATCGAAATAATCGTTCGAAATCGTTTTAAAATCTTTTTATACTTTTTTTATATGAAAATATCTATAGTTTTATTTTCAATTTAATTTAATGGTTAAAATTTATCGGAATAATCGTTCTTAAATAACTTATCTATGTAAAAAAAAAAAAGTAAACTATATAAAAACTATATGAAATAGATTCCCAATGTGCTTATTAATCGGTTATCCGATTACAGTAATCATCAATTGTTCTACATTTTTATCGAATTAATCGCTTAGAATCGGTCCTGAGTAGCCTATTGTATTTTTCTCAGTGCTGTTTCCTGTCTATATGAATCCAACTTCCTGCTATCTATTTTCTATTCTGAATCTCATGCCAATTGTATCTTTGTATCTATTATTCAACGACTTTCAGTCGTTCGGCTGCTGATTGTTTTGTACTTGTTATTGTGTTATTTGAATACGAATAAAAATAGAAAAAGAAATAGAAATGGGACTGGGAATGGGAATAGAAGTAGGTAGGATGAACTCTTTTTCAGGATGTACGATAAACTTTTAAGCTCACCGAAAATACACATGTGTACAAGTGTCAACTACACTGTGTTGGGATTTTTTGTGGGCGGAGTGGGTGGAATCTACTATTTATACGTAGTCCGATGGTCCAACATATATTCCGGCTCCCATTCGGTGCACAGCCTGTGTGGGTGCGGCAGGAAAATGCGGAATGTGGCAGAAACATTTACACAAAGTCCTGCGGCGACAGCAGCAGCACCAAAAACCGAAACTAAAACTGCAGCAATTAACTGCCAGATTGCCCTCTAAGCACACTCCCCAAACATAAAAATAGAAATGCAAAAGCTTTATAGGGTTAAGGGCAATGCAGAAATAAATCAGGCGAAGCTAAAACTTTCATGCACTTGTTTCCCCAACACTCAAAGTAGCGAAAAATCGTTAAAGTAAGCCGGATTTTAAATACCGCACAGGGTCATCAGTGGGTTAAAAGGCATGGGGGCGTGCGTTGTGGGCTATGGGGGTGGGCTATCGGTACTCCCCTTCCCCAACCTAAAAGCTTTTACGCAACTAAGCCTACGCAACCTGACCGAAGTAAACCCGACTCTACAGCACATCTATGCCCCAGACTGCATGCAGGC
This sequence comes from Drosophila monieri, assembly GCA_035047585.1. Classification (NCBI taxonomy): domain Eukaryota; kingdom Metazoa; phylum Arthropoda; class Insecta; order Diptera; family Drosophilidae; genus Drosophila; species Drosophila monieri. Next base: position 5,520,105 of record JAWNPJ010000067.1, read on the forward strand.
AGCAGTGGGTTAAGCCTCGGATGGTCACATCCTCGCCCTTAACCCTCCATGCAGGGGCATGGGAAATGCAACAAAAACAAAACGCTTAACCAAAACCAAACACCAAATGCTGTCGCTGTCGCTGTCGCTGTCAGACAGTCGCAAGAGGGTTCAACGAGGTTTGGTGTTAGGGAGGGTGCTGTGGCGTGGGGGCGTCAGTGGGTTAAGAGGTAGTCGGTAGTCGGTAGCCTTTAGACGCCAGCTGCGAAAATTCACACGAACACTGAGCGAAAATTGTTTTTTCAAGATAAATGTGTTCACTTATTCAAATTTCTAAACTAAAGTGAAAAAAAAAAAACAAAAGAATACAAAATAATTTAATAATAATATTATTAATATTTAATAATAGTATAGTTTTATAATAGTATAATAATAGTATTAATTTTAAAATATATTTTCTAATATATGTTCTTATAGATCCCAAACACCTTCCAAAGGAAATATTGATCTAAAAAATAAATCTAAAAATAAATTAATAAATAAATAAAAAGTGTACGATATAATTTCAATGAAAATGTTATGGAAAATGTGGAAAAGATATTCCGTTGATTGGCGACCGATGGGGCAGCTTTTTGCTTTTTGCAGTGCTACTGGACCCTGCCACGCCCACGGGCCATGCCACCCCCTTGCTGTTCATTTGCGCCTCTAATGAAGCCCCGGGCTGCAAATGTGGGAGGGCGGTTAACGGCAGCGACGTCAGCGACGTCAGCTGCTGCCATCAACAACGCATTTTGGTGGAAAAAGTTTTTCGGGATATATAGCAGGGGCTGGATGGGGGTAGGTGGCGGTGGCAGGGCCATAACATAACGTTTCATTAGAGATGAGCTGATAAACATGCAGGCAGAACGGTAACAAAAAACCAAACATCCCACCAAAATGTCAGAAGTTTTCAAACTTAACAAAATTTTACACTCGACAAAAAAATGTAAAAGATATATTATGATCTTTAGTGAAAAATAAATATAAAATATATCTAAAATATGTTTTTATCATAACATGTAGAACAATATTAATATTGAAATGAATAGATATTAAATTTTGATATAATATATATACAAATTTATATTATAAACAATTATAAATAATTATTAATATTATTTTTTATTTTTTAGAGGCAGAAATTGCAGTAACTCTTTTTACAATTCTTACTAAAAAAAAACCTATTTAAGAATTATATAACTATAATTATTTTCATATTTAATCTTCCTAAATTTATTTTAAGCAAAAATAAAATTTTGTTGGGCTAACATGGCGTATTAGTTATATTCTGGTATGTATTCAATTTTTAAATAGTGATTTGTGATTAGTTTAAATAGAATAATTATACATAAATAATAAATTAAATCTTATAGTATATTTGTAGTAATCGAATGCCTCGAGATTTTAAATCTAATATATATTTTTTTCGTACACATGGCGTATACTTAATATTCATTGAAGTGAAGGACTTGCATTAGGTAATCTTTTGCAAGGAAGCAGCTTTTATTTATGTATATTCTCTCCTTTGCATGCATTGTTGATTTGGCAGCCTTAATCCTTTTTGAAGTCAACGCTTTTGTCGCCTGTTTACCGCATACATGTGTGCGTTTGGCGGGAATGGTTTTTGTTTTGTTTTGTTTTTTTTTTTTTTTTTTTTTTTTCGTCTGGACCGGCTATGGCTTTTGTTTTTTCGGTGGCCCCAACAATTTTGCACAGTTTCTTGTTTCTGGGCGTGGCATGCGGAATGAGGCAGTGGGACCGAAATTCACGAATGCCGGCGGAATGCCTCATGTGGTCGGCCGCACGACAACAACAGCGTACAAAATTCGAGTGGCCACCATGAAAGAAAAAATAACAAAAAATAGAAACAAAACACACATAGAGAGATAAGGGGGAAGGGAGCGGAGATGGATACAATAACAAATTAGAGGCACAAGGGACTTTGGCATGTGGCACGGCTTAGGCGTTTTTCCACGCATGGCTGATGCACCGAAAGGGAAAACTTGCTATTGTTTATCCGAAGGAAAGATTAAAGGAAGCATGAAAAATGTTGGCAAAATGTCTGGAATTGGATATTTGACAATATTCCTATTTAAGATTCCTCTGACTAAAAATAACAATTTTAATTTAAAAATTATTATGAATGTCTTATTTTTTGTCAGTGTTGAAGTGGTGGTGCGTTCAGATTGCGTGACACGATAGTGGAGACACAGGAGAGATGCAGGAAGGAAGAGCGCAGAATGCACGAAAATGCAAATGGCCGAGGCCATTGGAGAACTGGAGACAACGGAGGTGATGCATCGGATGGTGGGGAGGTAAGCCGTGGGGCGAGCATTACCGGCGATTACTCCGGTTAGCTGGCACCGTTACCGTTAGCCGTTACCGTTAGTTGCTGCTCGAACATCCTTCCAAGCTCATCAGTGAAAGCAAAACAACAAAAACAACAATGAGAACAAAGTGTTGATAAAGCTTTCAGAAAAAAAAAGAAGAGAACAGAACACTTCAAGAAATTCAAACACACTCATTAATTATATTTTTATTTGTAATGTATTTTTTTTTTTATGATTTTCCAATCAAAAACCAATCGTTTAATTTCATATTCAAATTATAAAGAAAATGTTTTCCCAGAAGAGAAAGTCTTTCATCTACTTTCACTCAGTTGTCAATCAAACTTTTGAGAAAAATATCACTCCAAAAAATCTATAGAGACTATATATTATAATTTATTTTTGTTCTATACTTTTGATATCTATACTCTCTTAATATTTTCTATTGTTAATAAAATAAAGAGAATAATAAATGAAATCTATAATCTCTAAATATTTTATTTTTTAAACCTGACATCATTTTTAAAAACTGTAGAAATAAGAGTTTTTTTTTTCTTTCTATTAAAAAAAAAAAACTAAAAGATTTTCTTCCAGTGCCGTGAAAATGCAACTGGGGAGGAGAACGTGAAAGGAACTCTCTCCCTCTGCACTCTCTCCCATCCCCAATAAAATCGCCCGTTAGGCATAAAGTTTGATTTGGAGACTTTGATACAGTTATCAGCACTGTCATTGGACATTTAAGTGATTAAAGCCAAGTTTCTTAACCATCCAATTACGTGTCAGTCATCTCTGTTCGATGATTGATTAAATGACTGATTGACAGACAGATGGACGAAGGGCAGTTGCCTTCAAGACATCCTGCAACAGGTAGCACAGTAAGTGGCAAGTGGCAAGTGGTTTTTGGCGACACAAAGCTGAAAGGTAAATTAAAACATGCTAATAGCCTCCACGCATTAATTCGCTTATTTACTGGAACTGTAAGTGGAACCGGAACCGGAACCGGAACCGGAAACCCCCGTACCATCCCCCTCTAATACCCATATATTTCGGAGACCACTCCCACAATGCCACTGGCATTGCCACCTCTGTCCAATTATGCTTTCCCCGGCACACGACACCAAATCTCACTCAGCTACTCGTACACACCTGCTCAGGGCACCTGGATTGTCGCTAACTGTTCGAGACCGTTAAATGCAATAAATTGCACAACAACTTTCCACCTTCCACGGTCTAGGCGGGTGGAATTCCCCTAGTGATGGCAGCGTGAAGCGGCACTAGCAGGATGCTCTGCTTGCACTCTGAGAGAATAACGTTTTATTCAAGTTACTCTGGCTAGCGGTTGATAGGGATTCGATCTAGAAATCAGAGATTGACGGAGAATCCAACCACAAATCGTTTAAGGTATTCCTTTCAAGAATCGGACAAGAATTGGCAAAGTATCGCCTTCCCAGAGGGGCATAGTGGGAAATCCCACATTTTGAAAGGGTCTGGTATTTTCCGCAGGAAAAATTTGAAATTTTTTGAAATAGAAATATTTTTGAGAGCGCTTTCCGCCTTTAGGTGATGGAGAGTAAGAAATACCAGCATCTGTTGATATTTTTATGATTCTCAGTTACATTCCATTATTAGAAAACATATCCCCGTATATTTAATATATGCATTGAATATTTATACAAACAATGCTCATCAGTTGATTTTAACCTTTGACATCCCAAAGATTACGCTCCTGTCTTTGGTATTTTTGGGGCATCTCCCAAAAGTGGCCCCAGTGTCAGACCACCACTCGCCTGTTCACCGACTCTGATAGGAAACTCTCAAGCCGAAACCCGATCATAATAGTATATATAAAATTATATATTAGAACTATTTCAGACTATTTCTTAATCTGTCCATAGGGCCACAATTTCGGGGGCAGCACTCGCATGTGCGTGGTTCTGATAAGAGACTCTAGGAAAGCTCGGGAGCTCGGCTATAATAAGCCGGAGCCGGGCTTCGGCTCCATCAGTTGGATTCTTCCAGTGGCTTCGAGGCAGAGGTGTATCTTTTAATCGAAAAAAGCGAAAATGATTCTAAAGGCGGTGCTTTTGTTCCTGATTTCCGTTTCCCTGGCACTTGGAGGATGTATCTGGTATCTGGTATTGAATAGTGTCGCAAAGCGCATTTCAAAGTGTTAAGACTCCTTTTTCCACATTTTTCCACACAGTCCAGCCATCCCTTGCAATCCGACGAATTGGCAAAAAATGAAGCTGCGAATACTTCGACTGGTGAGCTTCTAAAACTCAATAACTCGGAACATGAAATAACAAATGATTTAGGTCTTCCAGATCGATGTCCATCAGAACAAGATGGTTATTTTGTCTACCCCGAAATCCAACTCCCAGGGCTTGAACCTTTTCAAGTGGGTTGCATCTCAAATCCGAATATTGGACCTGGATGGATGGAGGTTTTTTATAAACATAAGGATTCAACGAAATTTAATCGTACATATAACGAATATTTACACGGGTTTGGAGATGTGGAGGCCGAACAATTCATTGGTCTTGAAAAATTGCATATTTTAACGACCCGGAAGCCGCATGAGATGAAGATGGTCTTGGATAATGATCGCAAACTCTATAAAGTAAGATGCGACAACTTCGTTGTGGGTGGCAGGAGCGAAGGCTTCCACCTGAAACGACTCGACGGGTGTCTTAGAGTACCTTTGGACTTCAACCTCGTTGAGGGAACAAAATTCTCGACCTTCGATCACGATGAAGATGGAAGTCCGGATCACAACTGGGCAAGGGAAAATGGCTATGGATTCTGGTTTAGTTCTGAGTAGGTATTCGAATTCTTCACCTTCTTCATAAAATAATGGCTTTTATTTATTTTTCTTTCGATAGAAGGCCGATTTGGAATACAAATTCATGGTTTCGTATTTTTATTCGAAGAAAAGATTGAAGGAAGCAGCCCCCTTCAGAAATGGACTTTGGAAAATGAAAAATGGTGGCAGGATGTCTGGAACTCGAATATTTTCATAATATTATGCAACTTTATTGTTAAAATAGGGCCCCATCGTTCATAAATTAAACACGATTGAATATTTCAACATTGAGTTAAGTGTTTCAATTACAAAGAAAAATGTTTTGTTCCCAGATTTTGATGCAGATTGATGGGAAATCAATCCATAGATCGTTTTAAATATTCACTCCAAGAATCGGACAAGATATAGTCTTCCCAGTGGGGCTCTTTGGGAAATCCCACATTTTGAAGAGGTCTCCCCAGGGAAAATTGGAAAAAAATCTAAAAAATATTTTGTTCTCGAATTTTGAGGTATTCCTTTAAAGAATCAGACAGAAATTGACCAAGAAATCGAAGAAATCCCATTTTTCGAAATAGAAATATTTTTGAGAGCGCTTTCCGCCTTTAGGTGATGGAGAGTAAGAAATACCAGCATCTGTTGATATTTTTATGATTCTCAGTTATATTCCATTATGTGAAAACCTTTGACATCCCAAAGACTACGCTCCTGTCTTTGGTATTTTTGGGGCATCTCCCAAAAGTGGCCCCAGTGTCAGACCACCACTCGCCTGTTCACCGACTCTGATAGGAAACTCTCCAGCCGAAACCCGATCATAATAGTATATATAATATTATATATTATTATATTATATTTATTATTATATATTATATATATATATTATATATTATATATCAGACTATTTCAGACTATTTCTTAATCTGTCCATAGGGTCACAATTTCAGGGGCAGCACTCGCATGTGCGTGGTTCTGATAAGAGACTCTAGGAAGCTCGGTAGCTCGGCTATAAAAAGCCGGAGCCAGGCTTCGGCTCCATCAGTTGGATTCTTCCAGTGGCTTCAAGGCAGAGGTGTATCTTTTAATCAAAAACAGCGAAAATGATTCTAAAGGTGGTGTTTATGTGTTTAATTTCCATCTCCCTGGCATCGCACGACGAGGTGAGAGCGGTCCAAAGTGTAGTTATTCAAAAATACTCAAGTATTCAAATTCCATAGTCGTCCTACGTCCCTGGTGAGATGAAGGATGAAAACCTGATGGTGAAACTTCTTTTACGACATCTCGAGGTGTGCCAGACGAAGGATCAGAGGAACGCAGAGCTACAGAGCTCACTGAACGAACTTAATGTGAAGTATTCAGAGTTGCAGGAGAAACATGGGGCATTGCAGGATAAGTGTACTGATGCTGCACTCAAATACGCAGTGATCCAGGTAAAGTTTCAGCAGATTAGCAACGAAACCAATTTCAAAAATGAACAACTTCAGGAAAGGCTAGATCAAGTTAACCTTCAGAATGCGAGACTGCAAGCAGAGAGTCAAAAGAAGGATGAGGAGCTCCGAAGTCTGCCGGCTCAGTTGAAGGATCTTTTCAGGGAAGAGATAGGGAAGTGGCGAGAATCAATTCAAAGCGGAGAAAAGTCTCCAGAGCCCAGTCACGATGGAAAGAATACGACGATTGTGAAAAGTGAAGTGGCAACAAATGAAGCTGCGAATACTACGACTGGTGAGCTTCTAAAACTCAATAACTCGGAACATGAAATAACAAATGATTTAGGTCTTCCAGATCGTTGTCCATCAGAACAAGATGAAACGATTGCCTTCCCCGAAATCCAACTCGAAGGGTTTGAACCTTTTCAAGTGGGTTGCATCTCAAATCCGAATATTGGACCTGGATGGATGGAGGTTTTTTATAAAGATAAGGATTCAACGGAATTTAATCGTACATATGACCTTTATTTAAACGGGTTTGGAGGGCGTTCTTACTACGCCATCCTCCTTGGACATTTAAATGACGCCCATATCAATGTGCGTTTAGATAACGCCCTCTTCCATATGAAGGCCGAAAAATTCATTGGTCTTGAAAAATTGCATATTTTAACGACCCGGAAGCCGCATGAGATGAAGATGTTCATGGATAATGATGGCAAAAAGTATGGAGTAACATGTGACAACTTCGTTGTGGGTGGCAGGAGCGAAGGCTTCAACGTAAAACGACTCGACGGGTGTCGTGGAGATATTTCGCACTTCATCCTCGTTGAGGGAACAAAATTCTCGACATTCGATCACGATGAAGATGGAAGTCCGGATCACAACTGGGCAAGGGAAAATGGCTTTGGATTCTGGTTTAGTTCTGAGTAGGTATTCGAATTCTTCACCATCTTCATAAAATAATGGCTTTTATTTATTTTTCTTTCGATAGAAGGCCAAAGTGGGATAAAGATCCAAATATTGGTTTGTTAATCCGAAGAAGAGATTGAAGGAAGCAGCCCCCTTCAGAAATGGACTTTGGAAAATGAAAAATGGTGGCAGGATGTCTGGAACTCGAATATTTTCATAATATTATGCAACTTTATTGTTAAAATAGGGCCCCATCGTTCATAAATTAAACACGATTGAATATTTCAACATTGAGTTAAGTGTTTCAATTACAAAGAAAAATGTTTTGTTCCCAGATTTTGATGCAGATCCCCAAATCCCCAGTGCCGACTGATGGTGATGTGGCAGCTGGGGCAGTGGCAGACGAAAGATTGTGGCTTGTGTAGATTGTGGTTGAAGGTTGTACACCTAACTATTAGTTACTTGTTTCTAATTTCTGCTAACTAGTCTCTACTCTTACTCTAATTGAGCAAAAATATGAAAAAACAAGAATGGAAAGCTAACTTCGGGCGGAGCCGAAGTTGATATACCCTTGCAGATATGTGGCAGCTTATACTATTAGATATATATCGGATTTTGTATAGTTTGCCGATCCATATGAAAAATCGTGTGGGAATGCTCCTAACTCTTCTCTCTAGCCAGACCGACGCGGACTTTAGGCGGGAAGGCTCCTGGAGCTCCTATTCCAGGTGCTCCCTAGCCTCCCTAAGCCACACCACCCCCATGCAAACCATGGGGAATCGAAGCAGAAGCCTCCACTCTTAAAAGTAGGAATTAATGGGTACATATCCATGCTCCCTATCGGGAACCACACGATACCCGTGGGAATCTCCAGCCCATCCCAGAGAGCTCGAACACTCGAAGTGCCAATGAGGGACATTGCATTATTGAGTTGGCGATGGTCGCCGATAGTTTGCGGTGAAAAGGTACCTTCGGGGGGTGGTTGGGTTGGTTTGGTTTGGTTGTAGAGGTGGAGATGAAAGTGCAGGTGGGTTTCGTGGCTTGGCATCCTGGCTAGTGCGGTGCGGAGGTCGGGCATTAGTTTGACATTTACTTTTGCTTGTCGTTAGCAGCTGAGTGCCACATGCACCCACCCACTTGTGTGGATGCTGCACTGAGAGAAATATATATTTTGATAATTAAATACTTAATTCATTGATTCATTGTTTGCAGAGAAAAGATTTAAGATGAAAGGGAAATGAAGCTCTTAATTATTCATAATATTTGAGTTGAAAAAATTGGCAAAGAACTTCCACTGGCCGAGCTGTGGGCAGAGAAGGCGTTGAAATTCATATTTGATGAATTAAGCAAATAGCAACAGCCGTTCTGGGCCTATCTCGTCCCAAATATTTGCATATTATTTAGTGAAAACGAAAACAATTGTATTTATATGATACTGTCCCTCCCAGCAAGCACTCGGAGATGCCATCGCCCCGACAATTCAAATAGTTGAAATTTTTTAAGCATGATTTTGGCAGACACGTCAAGTTATTTGAAGCACTTAAACCCCCTGGCCTCACATCCCTGGCCAAATCCTTGAGGTGGTAGGTGGATGGCCTTCGTGTCCTGCCATACAAGCAGCCTCTATCTCATAATGTTTCCCCAGCCAGTCAGACCGAGAAGAGCACAACAAATTAAGCCTTTTAACAAACACAAACAAAAGTCTAATTTGTTACAGGCCCCACATACCCATACCCCATATTCTGGACAGATACTAGGCCAACCCTAGCCATTCTGGGAGATGGGACAACTTTTTGGCGTTCGCTTCTGTTTATCTTAGATAATAGCGTAAAGAAATATGCGTAAAGATTTCCATTGTCCTCCTCGGAGCGGATGGAGCGGATGGAGCGGATGGAGCTGATGATGAAATTAAACAAATTGTAGCGTGGAAAAATTTGAGTCTCCGGTTAGGTTTCATCATTTTTTTTCTTAATTTTATTATCGCCACTGGGCATGGTCATGGCCCTCCCCTCTCTGACAGTGGCCACTGCTTACCACTTAATTATTATTCATGGATTCATCAATTTATTTAAATCCCTCCTAATTATCCACCCAATCAAATCCTGATCCATACACATCCACTGTCCATCCACTGGCTCCAAATGGAAATGGAAATGGAAATAATACGAAAACAAATCGCAGCACACGCCAAATTGAATCCAATCCCCCAGCCAGAACAGACCACAGCACTAAGCTCCTACATGAGTAATCGTAATCCCGAAAAGTTTTGCTTGGGAGACCAACTCATAACCCGTAATCATCGTAATTAGTTTAGCCCGATGACGACGACAATGTGGCGTCGTGGTCTCTGGGTATGGGGCTTAAGGGTTACGGATTGCCACCAACCGTTGCCAGCCAAGCTGCAAACTGCCAACTGGCGGGTGCAAATGGCAAAACGGTAATCTATACACGAATCCGGACTAGAAAACGGGCAACGGGCAACGGGCAACGGGCGCTGCCGAGAGAGATGGGAGGCCGTGGAGGCTATGTCGTCATAGGAGCCACAATCACAACAGGTGCTGGTCATAAAATAAAATCCATATAACGACTATACGATACCTGGTACTCGGCTTAATACATTCATCTTGCACCTCATCCCATTCGAAGGATAAAGCTTTGGAAAAAAAATATTTAATAGAAATAAAATAGGGTAACCCTTTCTATAAAATTTATTTAAAAATTTCAGAGTATCTGAGTATGAGGGTGTACTACCAATATTAATCATAACCCTAATAGTGCCCTCATTTAGTGAACTAAAAACTCAATATACCCTCAATGTTACGTGACCATTTTTGGATAAACAACAAATCAGTAAGCCAAATCACGGCGGCCATAAAGCCGCTCCATTCGCGCGACAGCCGGCTGTGTGGTGATCGCAAATGACAAGGTGCCTGATACAGATATGGGGATACGGCTGATGATGCTCCGGACCTGATTCCGATTCTGGTGATGATGGGCGATGATGGGGAGCCCCATAAACGGCTGAATAAACAATGGGGGAGGCGTTTAATTGTTTTCATGCCAGACCGAATGGAAGGGCTTGATGGGATTCGGAGCACCGACTGATGGGTGGATGGGCTGTACACTTTATGGGAGTCTAGTATTTATGAGGGACCAGCCTAACACCGTTACAGACTATTACAGACAACTTTTAAACGAAAATAGATTTAAAGGATTAGAGCAAGTAAAGTATAAGAGTGATGGGGTCACCACCCGACGAATTCGGGGTCACCAATTTGACTTTTTGTCAATTAACTCCAAACCCCAAACAATGACAACACCTTAGCTGATACAGGGTAATCTTCAATTGCCAGATAGACGTCATACAACAGCATCTCGCTTGTTTTCCCCTGTCAACAGGGGGGATTTAGGACCCCGACGCCTTCTAGCCAGGCGGTAAGATATAACGGAACGGGCCAACGCCTCGACTTCAGTTGGCAAAGGCGATCCAAGCACTAAGCACGATGACTACCGAGGAAACCATCGGTGACTCTAAGCTACCCAAAATCACCGAGCTGGCGGAGCACACCGATCCGTCAGATCTCGGCCAGAAAGATGCCACCAAATCAGAGCCATCACCGGCGACGGCTGCCGATTTCGAGACGGCCATCGATTCGGCCGGTTTTGGGATGTTCAACATGCTGTTGCTCATTTCCGCCGTACCTGCCGCAATGGGAACCGTATACGAAACATCGACAATGTCCTACGTCCTGCCCAGTGCCGAGTGTGACCTGCAGCTTAGCCTCCTGGACAAGGGAATACTGAACGCGATCACCTATGCCGGCATGATCAGTTCGGCGGTGATGTGGGGCTACTTGGCGGATACAAAGGGGAGAAGAAATCTCCTGATTCTCGGATTCGCGGCCGATACTTTCTGTGTGTTGGGAGGAGCTCTTAGCCAGTCGGTGCTTCAGTTGATGATCTTCAAATATCTGGGGGGTTTCTGGTAAATAAAAACTAACCTTCTCACCCATTAGAATTATTATCAAAAATATATCTTTAATATTTTGCAGCATGAGTGGACCGTTTGCCGTTCTGATGACGTATCTGACGGAACTCCATGGCCGGCAGCATCGCCAGAGGATAATGATGATCGTGGGCATTATGTTTTCGATAGCCACCCTAACCCTACCGGGTCTGGCCATGCTGATTCTGCCCCAGAAATGGGATATTCAGATTTGGAACCTATCCCGTAAGTCTCGAGGGTGTGTTACGTGCCATAGTGTCGCTGTGATAACGATATCAGGGAATTAGATAATCGGATAACTGATAAGCTACCGAAGCTGAAAACTAACTTCAAACAGACTTCCCCATGGGGGATCCAATTGCATTATACAATCTGCGATAACAAGGATAACCAAACACAATCTCTTCTTTGTTTTGACTTTGATTTTAGTTACATCCTGGCAGGTTTTTGTTGCCATCACCGCCCTGCCCAGTTTCCTGAGCTTTGTACTCTTCTTTTTCTTCCCCGAGAGCCCCAAGTTTCTGATGTCCAGGGGACGGAATGACGAGGCCATGGCCGCCTTTCAGTTCATATATCATTTGAATACCCGCAAGCCCAAGGACTCCTTCCCAGTAAGTCTTCAATTAGAAGATGTTCTAATAAATGATCTACTAATATAATACATTCATAAAATAGATCAAACTGTTGGCGAATGAAGTCATAGTGCCGGTTAAGAAGCCCAAAGCAGAAAACAACGAAGCTATAGCTGAGATCAAGGGCAGTGAAGCCAAGGACCAGGATCCCGAGCAGGCTTCAAAGCCAACTAAGAAACCCTCGGGCGTCTCCCAGCTACGCCCCTTGTTCCGTAAACCCTATTTGGGTCTGTCCCTCTGGGTTTACCTTCTCAACTTCTGTGTCCTCCTGGGGTAAGTCCTCAAATTAAATGAAAAGAAAATAAATAATTAAATGTGTTGCAGCCAAAACACTATGCGCCTGTGGCTGCCACAACTGTTCGCCTCCATTAACGAATACCAGAATCTAATGGGCGATGATAGCGACTCCACCAGTATTTGTGAAATTTTGGAGTACAGCGTCAATCGCACCCAGCACCAACTGGCTGCAGCCGCTCTCAATAGCCCCGATGTTGAATGCAAAGTTAATATCACACCCTCGACCTACACCAACAATTTGATTGTGGCCGCCGCCGGCTTAGTGGCCTATATGGTGGCTGGATTTTTGGTCAATCTAGTTGGCGTTAAAAGGATAATGAGTGAGTCCAGTTCGGCTCTCAATAGCGCTTACATTAATTCTAATTATATTTTGGATTGTGCAGCGTTGGGCCTCTTCTGTGCCGGATGCTTGTCGATTGGCATGTACTGGTCCAACTCGGCGATTGTCACGGTCGCCATAGCCTCCCTATTTGTGACGATGGGCAGTATATCGGCCACATCGGTGATCAGTGCCTCAGTTAATCTGTTCCCCACATCGCTCCGGTGAGTCGAGTTCAACCAAAAAATAATATTTAAAATCTTTTCTTTATAATTGATGTATTCTTGGAATAGAACTATGATTGTATCGCTGGAAATGATGTTTGGTCGGTTGGGTTCACTGCTGGGGAATATATTCTTTCCGGCCCTAATGGGCCTGGGCTGTGTGCCGCCATTCTTCATGATCAGCTTGTTCATGTTCTGTAAGTTGGAGGGCGATTCATTGATGAAACATGAAAATAATTATAATTCAATTATTATTATTGCAGCTGGCTGTCTGATGGCTGCCTTCCTGCCGCTGAAAAACAAAGCCGTTCTCAAGTGAACCGACTGCAAGCCCCCTGCAACTTTTGTATATATCTACTATTTAAGTTAGTTTTTAGTTTTAGGTTTTTAATACTGGAAACCGACCATCAAGCTTCTGCTTCTGGCTACAATTTTATATATGTATCTTTTTTTTCTCCTTTTTTTTTTTTTTTTCTTTAATCAAAAGTTAATTTATTTTAGATTGAAAGTCTTCTAGGATTAAGCAATTTGTATGCAATTTCATTTCTCCTGTCAATTACACGAATTCCTCGCCATCAATTACCATAAACCGATGCTAGAACTTGATTTTCTTTAGGGTCCTGGAAGAAATCGGGCAAGCAATGCGGGCGGGCGAAGGACACTTCATTCGGATGGACTCAGCGGAGAAGTGTGGCTGGTGGAGAGCTCTCTGACCTGATGGTGACTCCTTTTCAATGACTACCATCGTCCTGGGAAAGTTTGCCACACCACTTGGCCTTTGAGCCCGAGGAGCAGGCATCTTTTATTGTCTCCGGCCATGTCAAGGATATTAATTAAAATCATTAAACGAAGGATATGCGATTTTATTGCTCGAATAGTCTTCGATTGGGGCACTTTGGCATGAATTTCAGGCAATGTTGAAATGGCTAATAAAGTGAAACAAAAGTGTTTCTTAAATGTCTTAAATAATTGTGTACAGCTTCAGCTGCACTCCCACGCCATTATTTTAATTAATTAATCTACTTAGTCATAGATTTTGATTAATTGCAGTTGGAAAAGGAAGAGAGAAAACAATTTGTGCGAAAATCTCATCAAATTGCAGAGAAATCATCTCTAAAAACAGTGGAGCTGGAGTACAGAGTATCTTTGACTATAAGCCGATGTTGTGCCAGTTATAGGGATATCCACTGTAGCATATTCTTGGACTGTGTGTGTCCTCCAAAGCTCCTCCAACCCGCAGGGCATCCTTATCTTTTTGGCCAAAAGGCGTTGATATACGAGCTAGCACTTGGCCCGAAACGAAAATGCTAATTATCTGACAACAGAGCCGTTCAACTTGAAGTTCAAGTTTTTTATTTTTTTTTTACATTTTTTTTTTTTTTTTGTGGAGGCCCGTCTCTTCTAGGCGATAAAATACACAGTTTTTGGTAAGAGCACTGGGCCATGATTTCACCAATGCCCGAAATGAGACAAACTTTTAATTAAAAACTTTTTTCCTCTCAAGTCATATTCTGGTATTTTGGGGCGTCTCTAATGCGATGCCAGGGCCTCGGATAAAGAGTCATCATGTGGCAGATTATCGGATGGGAAAACATCCCAGGCCAGGGGAACTTGACCGAGAATCTAATAATCGAAAATCCGAAACGCGCCCCGTTTCCAAGGTGAACTTCTACAGGTTGTTTTTCCTCGAGAGTAGACTTTCATTTGCGTCATGGCACACTGAGAGAAAAGAATACAAAAATATACTTTTTATACAAAAAAAATAGAATAGTAATATAAGTACTCTCAGATTATTAAATCATTTTGTAAATAACCTACAGAATTAAATCTTTAAAAGAAACTTTTCAAATATTTACATTTTTCCAAAACTTGTCAGTCTCTTTATTTGAAAAATATATATTTTTCAGATATATTATTTAATTATTTAAGGCAAATCTTAAATATAAAGTTTTCCATCTTCAAAATTCTTCAACTTTCTTTTTAAAAATTAAAATATATATTACTGATCTTATTTGAAACTTTTTTTTACTTTTAAGACTTCAAAATCGTCATGGAAGAGTTTAGAAAACTTCAAAAAATCTGAATATAGTTTCAAAATTTTGAAATCTCTCTCAAAACCAATATTTTTGAATACTTTAAGCTTCGAAATATAAATTATTATAATTATGAACCCATAGGGTGACCCCTAAAAATGACCTTTTCATGACCTTTTCTCGCCGAGGAGATAAAATTTCTTCGAGTGCAGAGTGGGTGAGCGGGAGTCGCAATCTAATCAGATTCCGTTGAGGGCGGGGTGGGATGGAGAGCTCCCATAAATTCCAAGCCCAAACAGTCGCCGGCTCCAGTTGTCCAAGATGAGTCTCAGCGAGAAGGTGATTATTGTGACGGGAGCCAGCAGTGGAATCGGAGCTGCCATTGCCCAGGTGCTGGCCAGGGAGGGCGCCACCCTGGCGCTGGTCGGACGCAATGTCGCCAATCTGGAGGCCACCAAGAAGAATCTAAAGGGCGTCAAGGCCGAGATCGTGGTGGCGGATGTTACCACAGATGCCGACTCGATTGTCCAGCAGACATTGGCCAAGTTCGGCAGGATCGATGTCCTGGTCAATAATGCCGGTATCCTCGGCAAGGGGGGACTCATCGATCTGGATATTACCGAATTCGATGCCGTCCTCAACACCAATCTGCGCGGCATCGTCCTCCTGACGAAGGCCGTCCTCCCCCACCTCCTGAAGACGAAGGGCGCCGTCGTGAATGTGAGCAGCTGTGCCGGTATCCGACCATTTGCCGGCGCCCTCAGCTACGGTGTCTCCAAGGCGGCCCTCGATCAGTTCACCAAGATCGTGGCTCTGGAAATGGCGCCCCAGGGCGTTCGGGTTAACTCCGTGAATCCCGGCTTTGTGGTCACCAACATCCATCAGAATATTGGCATCGTGGGCGATGAGTACAACGGTATGCTCCAGCGCGCCATCAACTCCCATCCCATGGGCCGTGTCGGCGATGTCCTGGAAGTCGCCGAAGCAGTCGCCTTCCTGGCCAGTTCCAAGGCCAGCTTCACCACCGGTGCCCTTCTGCCCGTCGACGGTGGAAAGAACAATCTGACGCCTCGTTAAGCGTACACCCGTAATTACATTTTCTCCATTAATATCTTACCTTTCACTTTCGCTTTCACTTTCCTATCCCACATCCCAAACTCCTCCTTTTAAAATCTTTATTATTTTTTATTTTTTTTTTTGTTATAATAAATAAGTTGCAACCACACTGAACTTTTTTGGCAAGACAGAAAACAGTTCCTTGAATCAAAGCCAATTTTTTCGGGTGGCTTTGAATTTTATGAACTCTTCTAGAAGGTCTCTAGATATCGCTGGACAAGAAGAGATGATTGGTGAGGTGACCCCGAAATGACCGCCATGGGCTTGCTGCGTCAGACACTCGATGGACTTATCTCTCGGGCCCATCAAGAGCGTTTCCCCCAACTGATTAAAAAGTGCTTGTCAACAAAAGCAAACCCCAATCGGAATCAGAAACAGAAACAGAAACAGAAACAAGTAACCCCCCGCCACCAAACTAGACTGCGGTTTAATCTCCGGTGGCCTCTTATCAGCTACTCAAAAAAAAAATTAGACATTCCATTATCTTATCAGTTGAGAAACCACCACCACCCCCCCAAAGGTGTGCTGGCCGCGTGCTACCCTATTCGGTCAATTGGTCGTACTTGGTTTGGTAATGTAGGTCATAATTTCCAAATATATGTATGTGACAGCTCTTGGGACAGCTTTTGGGACATGGTGAAAAGCTCTGGATGTTGGGACATTTGAGAGCTTAAAGCTCGGAATTTCCCTTAAAAAATTCCCAAGCTCTTACAGGTCCTTGCATGTCTTCCAGCTGACTGTCAAGATAACCACTTGTTGTTTCATTTAAATGCATTTTCAATCCGATTTCAACAGAAACTTTACGAAAAGTTCACTTGAGAAATGAAGTCTGAAGCTGGTTGCTATTTAGCAACTAATTATTAATGAGTTAATGATTTTAATTGAATATAAATATTAATTGCTATAATGCCAATTATTATTGCTAACAGTTTTAGGAAGATCTTATATTTTAGAAAGTCTTCTCTATATCCTTATTTCTTAATTTAAGTATTTAAATTAAAATTTGTTATTAAAAAGTAAGGACTTGTTTCACAAGGGTTGCCAAGCTAAAAAGCTTTAGGACTCAAGGGTTGCAAGATAGTTTTCAATAAGATGAAAGCTTTAAAGCTTCAATAATTTAGCTTTTAGATCGGGTTTATTTAGGGGATGGAAAGCTTTAAAAGCTTATTATCAGATCATTCAATACTCATCATCCCTTGAGTATACTTTCATTAAAAGCTTTGAAGAACCCTGGTTTAAGCAAATATTTGCTATGGTGGTGGCTGGGGGTGGAAAAGCTTGAGGAAGCTCATCGGAAAAGTTACAAAGTTTTCATCCCCCAACGCGAAAAGTGAAAACCCATTGAGAAAAGCTTCGTGGTGGCCCAAGTGGCTGCCACCGAGCTGTCAGTGCGTCAGAAACCGTCGCCCCGCTCTCTTCGTGGCCGCCAAAAAGAGAAAGCAAGCCGAGGAAGAAAGGGAGAAAGCTACAGCGGGCCACAGGCAGATAGAAAGAGCAAGGGAGCTCGACCAGCTGGCACAAAAAAACAAAAAAAAAGCGAAACAAATTGATTTTTCTTGAACCACCGTTAGAAACTACGGAAAAGTTGAAAAACAAACATCCAAAAGGTAGCAGAAGGAGCCGTCTCCAGGAGTTCCATATGGAAATGAAAATGGCAGAGGCCCAGGGTCAGCATGAGACCAAGGACTCGTTATTATGTGCCTTCAGGGTCGAAGGCCAGCAGGAGAAGCTGCCAGCTGGCAGCTCCGTCGAAGAGGAGCTAGAGGAAGAGCAGCAGGAACAGGAACAGGAGCAGGAGCAGGAGCAGGAGCTATTAAGCGAACGATGGTCTCCATTGGGCGCCAATTATGATGACGCCAATAGCGCCAGTTCTGGCGTTGATTGTGGAGAACTGGAAACAGTATTGGATGGCAAAACGGAGACACGACGTGGCAGTGCTGGCAGTGAACTGTCCCGTCTGAGAAGCATCGAGGAGGAGCAGGAACTGCTCACCAGCTCCCTGCTAGCTCTAACCTCTCACTTTGCCCATGTCCAGTTGCGAGTCCGACAAATTGTTGAGGCTCCGGCGGAGGAACGGGATCAGTTGCTTCGCGACCTTGAGGATTTCGCATTCCAAGGTATACCGGACGCAGCACAACCCAAAGAATCATCATCATCATCATCATCGTCCATGGAGAAGGACAACGAAAAGGAGCCAGGCAGCGACAGCCAACTGATTGAACAACTCAAGTCCCAGTTGACGGAATTGGAGCAGCTGGCGTACGAGGCCGGAGAGCCGGGCATCCTTCCCCAGCAGGTCCTCCTCGAGAAGCAGAAGTTCATCCTCGACGAACTCCGCTCCAAGCTCAACCTCCAGGTGGAGCAGCATGAGCTTCCAGCCCTGAGCACCGAGCAGTTGCGCCATCAGGTGGACAATGCCATCGGTGAGTTCGTCGGTCCATTGAAGATGAAGGAGCAGCTGGTGGCCCAATTGAAGACCCAGATCACCGATCTGGAGCGGTTCATTGCCTTTCTGCAGTGCGATGCGGATCAGGGATCGGCCGGGGATCGTCTGAAGCTGCTGTCCGGCGCCTACAACAGCTACGCAGCCAAGCAGACCGCCAAGATCTCTCAGGCAGCGGCTCCCCTCGTTGCTCCCATGGCATCTGCTCCTCCTCCGGCCACATCGTTGTCCGCTGGCGGAACCGTCGGCCCCGGCGAGAGCCTCCACAGCAAGGCCCATGGGCTGCTGGACAAGGCATCGCTCCTGATGCAGATGTTTGCTAGCACGCACCTGGCCAAGCCGCGCCACGACGACTTCCAGCAGAACTCCCTCAAGAAGACGCACAAGGGCAACCACTGGGGGTGAGTCCTCCGGCATGCAATTTTTCTAAAAATTCGAAATGGGGAGACTATGCCCCACTGGGAAGTCTATATCTTGGCCAATTCTCGTCCGATTCTTGGGAGGAATACCTTAACCGATTTGTGGATCGATTCCCCATCAATCTGCATCAAAATCTGGAAACAAAATATTTTTAAAATTTTTTTTCAAATTTTTCCTGGGGAGACCCCTTCAAAATGTGGGATTTCCCAATATGCCCCACTGGGAAGGCTATATCTTGGCCAATTCTCGTCCGATTCTTGGAAGGAATACCTTAATCGATTTGTGGATCGATTCCCCATCAATCTGCATCAAAATCCGAGAACAAAATATTTTTTGTATTTTTTTCAAAATTTTCCTGGGGAGACCCCTTCAAAATGTGGGATTTCCCAATATGCCCCACTGGGAAGGCTATATCTTGGCCAATTCTCGTCCGATTCTTGGAAGGAATACCTTAATCGATTTGTGGATCGATTCCCCATCAATCTGCATCAAAATCCGAGAACAAAATATTTTTTGTATTTTTTTCAAAATTTTCCTGGGGAGACCCCTTCAAAATGTGGGATTTCCCAATATGCCCCACTGGGAAGGCTATATCTTGGCCAATTCTCGTCCGATTCTTGGAAGGAATACCTTAATCGATTTGTGGATCGATTCCCCATCAATCTGCATCAAAATCCGAGAACAAAATATTTTTTTGTATTTTTTTCAAAATTTTCCTGGGGAGACCCCTTCAAAATGTGGGATTTCCCAATATGCCCCACTGGGAAGGCTATATCTTGGCCAATTCTCGTCCGATTCTTGGAAGGAATACCTTAATCGATTTGTGGATCGATTCCCCATCAATCTGCATCAAAATCCGAGAACAAAATATTTTTTGTATTTTTTTCAAAATTTTCCTGGGGAGACCCCTTCAAAATGTGGGATTTCCCAATATGCCCCACTGGGAAGGCTATATCTTGGCCAATTCTCGTCCGATTCTTGGAAGGAATACCTTAATCGATTTGTGGATCTATTCCCCATCAATCTGCATCAAAATCCGAGAACAAAATATTTTTTGTATTTTTTTCAAAATTTTCCTGGGGAGACCCCTTCAAAATGTGGGATTTCCCAATATGCCCCACTGGGAAGGCTATATCTTGGCCAATTCTCGTCCGATTCTTGGAAGGAATACCTTAATCGATTTGTGGATCGATTCCCCATCAATCTGCATCAAAATCCGAGAACAAAATATTTTTTGTATTTTTTTCAAAATTTTCCTGGGGAGACCCCTTCAAAATGTGGGATTTCCCAATATGCCCCACTGGGAAGGCTATATCTTGGCCAATTCTCGTCCGATTCTTGGAAGGAATACCTTAATCGATTTGTGGATCTATTCCCCATCAATCTGCATCAAAATCTGGAAACAACAAATTTTTTGGAATTTCTTCCAATTTTTCGTGGGGAGACCCCTTCAAAATGTGGGATTTCCCAATATGCCCCACTGGAAAGGCTATATCTTGGCCAATTCTCGTCCGATTCTTGAAAGGAATACCTGAAACGATTTGTGGATCGATTCCCCACCAATCTGCATCAAAATCTGGAAACAAAATATTTTTAAAATCTTTTTCAAATTTTTCCTGGGGAGACCCCTTCATAATTTAGGATTTCCCAATATGCCTCACTGGGAAGGCTATATCTTGGCCAATTCTCGTCCGATTCTTCGAAGGAATACCTTAATCGATTTGTGGATCGATTCCCCATCAATCTGCATCAAAATCCGAGAACAAAATATTTTTTGTATTTTTTTCAAAATTTTCCTGGGGAGACCCCTTCAAAATGTGGGATTTCCCAATATGCCCCACTGGGAAGCCTATATCTTGGCCAATTCTCGTCCGATTCTTGAAAGGAATACTTTAATCGATTTGTGGATCGATTCCCCATCAATCTGCATCAAAATCTGGAAACAAAATATTTTTTGTATTTTTTTCAAAATTTTTCTGGGAAGACCCCTTCAAAATGTGGGATTTCCCAATATGCCCCACTGGGAAGGCTATATCTTGGCCAATTTTCGTCCGATTCTTGGAAGGAATACCTTAATCGATTTGTGGATCGATTCCCCATCAATCTGCATCAAAATCCGAGAACAAAATATTTTTTGTATTTTTTTCAAAATTTTCCTGGGGAGACCCCTTTAAAATGTGGGATTTCCCAATATGCCCCACTGGGAAGCCTATATCTTGGCCAATTCTCGTCCGATTCTTGGAAGGAATACCTTAATCGATTTGTGGATCGATTCCCCACCAATCTGCATCAAAATCTGGAAACAAAATATTTTTAAAATCTTTTTCAAATTTTTCCTGGGGAGACCCCTTCAAAATGTAGGATTTCCCAATATGCCTCACTGGGAAGGCTATATCTTGGCCAATTCTCGTCCGATTCTTGGAAGGAATACCTTAATCGATTTGTGGATCGATTCCCCATCAATCTGCATCAAAATCCGAGAACAAAATATTTTTTGTATTTTTTTCAAAATTTTCCTGGGGAGACCCCTTCAAAATGTGGGATTTCCCAATATGACCCACTGGGAAGCCTATATCTTGGCCAATTCTCGTCCGATTCTTGAAAGGAATACTTTAATCGATTTGTGGATCGATTCCCCATCAATCTGCATCAAAATCTGGAAACAAAATATTTTTTGTATTTTTTTCAAAATTTTTCTGGGAAGACCCCTTCAAAATGTGGGATTTCCCAATATGCCCCACTGGGAAGGCTATATCTTGGCCAATTCTCGTCCGATTCTTGGAAGGAATACCTTAATCGATTTGTGGATCGATTCCCCATCAATCTGCATCAAAATCCGAGAACAAAATATTTTTTGTATTTTTTTCAAAATTTTCCTGGGGAGACCCCTTCAAAATGTGGGATTTCCCAATATGCCCCACTGGGAAGCCTATATCTTGGCCAATTCTCGTCCGATTCTTGAAAGGAATACTTTAATCGATTTGTGGATCGATTCCCCATCAATCTGCATCAAAATCTGGAAACAAAATATTTTTTGTATTTTTTTCAAAATTTTTCTGGGAAGACCCCTTCAAAATGTGGGATTTCCCAATATGCCCCACTGGGAAGGCTATATCTTGGCCAATTCTCGTCCGATTCTTGGAAGGAATACCTTAATCGATTTGTGGATCGATTCCCCATCAATCTGCATCAAAATCCGAGAACAAAATATTTTTTGTATTTTTTTCAAAATTTTCCTGGGAGACCCCTTCAAAATGTGGGATTTCCCAATATGCCCCACTGGGAAGGCTATATCTTGGCCAATTCTCGTCCGATTCTTGGAAGGAATACCTGAAACGATTTGTGGATCGATTCCCCACCAATCTGCATCAAAATCTGGAAACAAAATATTTTTTGTATTTTTTTCAAAATTTTCCTGGGGAGACCCCTTCAAAATGTAGGATTTCCCAATATGCCCCACTGGGAAGGCTATATCTTGGCCAATTCTCGTCCGATTCTTGAAAGGAATACCCTAAACGATTTGTGGATCGATTCTTGTTTCAATGTAGTTCAATGTAGACTTGTTTCAATGTCGAGGACAAATGAGGAAATTGTTTAAAAATAACTTAGTAACAGACTATGGTTCAGTTCTTAATTCTAGATTCTTTGAAGATTTAAAATATGGAATGAAATCATAGTTCACCTTGTCTGCTCCCCAGGGATCTGCGCGCCCAACTGGAGGTGGACATCCAGGAGGTGGCCGCGTTGGCTGCCACCCTGAGCTGCGATCGTGAAAAGCTGGCCAACATCAAGCGTGCCCTGAGGCAGCAACGCACGGAGAACACCACTGGCACGGCCATTACTGCCCAGAACGGAGCGCTGACCACCGTGCCGCCCAGATGTCGCCGGGCAGTGGCTGCTGGCCACGAACTGGCGCCGTATGCCGCCAGTGGCAGCGGTACAGTGTCCTCCGACTCCGACGAGGACATATCCTACGCCAACTTCGAGTGGGAGAAGGAGGGCAAGAGCCGGCGGATAGCCCATATGCGTGGCGATTCGATAGCCACGATCGGCCGGGAGCTGACCACTGTGGTGCGGAAGAACTTTGCTCGCACGCTGCAGCAACTGATCCAGCACGGGCTGCGCATTCCGTCCGAGTCGGCGGCATCTAGCTTAATGGTTCCATTCATGCGGTGTCTGCATCCGGCGCCGCCGTCTGTGGTGATTCCGTCAGCGGATGGCGATTCGCCATTTCTGGGCTTGAGTGGCCTCGGGCTGGGACGGGCTATGCATGCCTGGGAACTGGTCCTGGCCTACTACCAACTGAAGAACGGCGAGGAGTACAATAATACGCCGGCGCGCAAGCTATCGCAGAGCTTCCAGCTGGACATTGTCGATGCCCAGGCGGTCACCGCCAAGCAGAGCCTGCTCAGTGCCGTGGGCATGATCCTGGCCATGCACCGTCCCTACAAGCGGAGCAACAACGCCCACTTCAAGGCCTTTGTCTGCGCCGGTCTCAAGTGAGTACAATCTGGAAAAAATCGATTTTTTATTTCAATTCTTAATGCTTGGTGTGGAATCTTACAGTTCCCATTTGCTGGTCGAGTGGCTTAACCTTATGCTGAGCTGCCACGAACTGGTGGACACATACTACTCCACCAGCAGCTATGTGGCACGGACAGGATTCCGCGACTCTCTGCGCTCCATCGACGCCCTGTCGCGATTCGACTTTGATCTGCCGGTGGATCTCGCCATACGGCACTTTCGCAACATCTAGGCGACTTGTACATTCGGCTTAGACTAGACTCGCACTATTCCAATGATGTCCAGAATCGTTGTATTCTCTTCAGTCTCACTTAATGTATAAACTCGTGTATATAACTTTAGATATGTCCCATTAAATCAATTGCTAATCCTAACGAAACTCCCTTGTGTAGAACTCGTGCAGGCACTGGCTGATCTTGTCGCCCAGCGGCCGTTCCAGCGGCCCGACGGCGATCTTGGCCAGCAACAGGCTGGCCTCCTTCGGTCCCGGACACTTCTCGTACGCCTCCAGCAGCAGGCGGGGCGTGGGATAGAGCTCCACAATAGCGATGGCCCGTTCCAGGGAAAGGGAATGAAGCTGCAAGAGTTGCTGGACAAAAACCTCCCGCACAGTAAGCTGGGCATTCTTGGCAGAGTCTTCGTACAGCGCTCGGAACTTGAGCAATCCGATCGGGGAGGTGGTCACCAGGCAGTCGCAACTGGGCGCGCTACCTCTCTCCACGCTCTGCAGGCACTTCTGGGCAAAGATCTGCTGCAAGGAACGCGTCATGGAGGCCAAATAGCTCATCGATCGGAAGTGATTCTCGGTGCGAACCACTTGCACCCCCGTCTGCACCCTGGCATTGGCCAGAGCCTGCTGCAGGGAGTCTAGGGGCAGGCCGAGCTGCTCATTGTCGCCGTAATCCTCCACCAGGTAGATCACATGCCGCAGCCCGCTCTGCTTCAGGCGATGCTTCTGTTCGTGAAAGCGCCCATCCCGTATACTAGACGCCAGGTCGTCCATGCGCTTCCGTTCGATGATGTACGGCAGCACCAGCTCGTTTCCTGCCCGGTCCTGGGCTATCCACAAAAAGTCACCAATGGTGAGGCGACGCACCTCGTGTTTAGCTCCGAAGGACTCCAGGTAGCTTCTGGTCTGGTCCAGCACTCTCTTGTTCTTGCCACTGGTCTCCTGGGTGTCAACCAGAAGGAGAATTTCAAAGGATCCCGGCATCATCTCTACGAAACGCTCTCGCTCTTCGGCGGCCGCCAGTTCTAGTTGCTCCTTTTTGGTCATCTTCTTGGGCTTGGGCGCCTTCGCAGGTTTCGTCGGTTTTGACGGTTTCCTCTGATCCTGTTGGGCCTCCTGCACCCTCTTCACCACCTTCTGCACCTGTTGCTCGTACTGCACGCTGCTGGTGGCGGCCGTTGTGGTGGCCGTCACCAAACTAAGACCCCGATGCTGTCGCAACTCCTCGTCAATTAGCTGACAGAGGGTGCCACCGAATCCACGCAGGACAGCGCAATCCCGGCCACTGTACAAGGGAAGAGGATAGCTTTTGAGGGCCTCCAGAGCCAGTCGCAACTTAAATTGGGATTTTTGTTGTCGTCTTTCGGCTTCGCGCAGCCAGCGCTCCAACCATCGAGTGAACAACGGATTAGGTTCCCTAAGACGCACTTCCAGACGTGTTTCCATCGTTTTAAATGATTAGAAATAGAATTTGTTTACACTTTCCCCAATTAGTTCATATATTTCGCGCGTCTGTCAGCTGGCAATGCCATAGAGATGACACTTAATGAAGTCGATATACTCAACGCTACTTTTGAAACTATCGATATGTCGTGAACTTTTACATCTCCCAGCTCTGGCAGCCGCACGTTTGTTTTTTGCGTCGCCTACTTTCTGATCTTGATTTCACGTTAAAACGAAAGTCCCCGATCTTGATATGACCAGCATACTGGAGGACATTAAGCTGGAGGCTCTGTCCATCAGCGAGGGCATCCGCGACTCTCCCGTCTGCATCATTGTCCTGGGAATGGCCGGGAGCGGCAAGACCACATTCACCCGCAGCCTCATCCAGCACGCCCAGGAGAAATTCAATCCGTATGTGGTGAACCTGGATCCCGCCTGCCGGGAGGTGCCTTATGCGGCGCACGTCGACATCCGGGACACGGTCAACTACCGAGAGGTGATGAAGCAATACCAATTGGGACCGAATGGTGGCATTGTGACTGCCCTGAACATGTTCACCACAAAAATGGCCCAGTTTGCGGAGCTAGTGCGTCGCGCTGGGGAGCGAGGCCATAAGTGGTGCATCATCGACACTCCCGGCCAGATCGAGGTGTTCACGTGGTCCGCCTCGGGCAACATAATCACCGAGGGCCTGGCCACCCTATTCCCCACCATTGTGGTCTATGTAATGGACGTCGTCCGCAGCGCCTGTCCCGCCACCTTCATGTCCAACATGCTATACGCCTGCTCCATTCTATACAAGACCCGACTGCCCTTCCTGGTTGCCCTTAATAAGGTATATCTCCTGTAGATATCCTGTTTTGTCCTTGATTCTTAAATCTTTGGCTTCCAGATTGACTTGCAGGACTGCAGCTTCATCAAGGAGTGGATGACGGACTTTGAGGTCTACCAGGAGGCACTGGAGGAGGAGCAGAGCTTCGTGAGCAATCTGACACGCACCATGTCCCTCACCCTGGACACATTTTACGAGAACCTGAACACCTGTGGCGTTTCCGCCAAAACAGGCGTGGGATTCGCTGAGCTCCTGCAAAAGGTTCTGGGATGCGTGTCGGAGTACGAGAGGAATTACAAGCCGGTCTACGAGAAGATGAGGAAGGAGCGGTTGGCTCAACAAGCTGCGCCCCAACCGGCTGCCAATGTGGAGGAGTCCGGAGTGTCAGTGCCCCTGGGACTGGGCCTACAAGTAAGGTGCTGCTACGAGAGATGAGATGCCCAGCTGATCCTTTTGTTTTCTGTCCTTAGGATCCCCCTCCAAACACTGGAAGTGGAATTTTTCTGATGGCTCCTAGCCTGGTGCCAATAGCAGCCGAAGAGGATGACAACGAGACGGAGGAGATGGAACTGGATCCGAAGGAACCGATGGAGGAACAGAACTTCCAGAGCTTCGTCCAGAGCCACCTGGCCGCCCAGAAAACCAAAAGGGATAAAATGGCGCAGCAGGATCGGAGCAATTCTTAGCAAGGATCCAGGATCCTGATTAGGATTTAGATGAAACGAGTAATAATAAGAATTAAAGTTAAATATTTTAAAGATAAAAAGTGTAAGGGATGGATCTTTTGTTTAGTTTTCTTCTTTATTATTCACTTTAACAAGCAAAAACATTCAATATAGTGTATTTGTGTGTGTTGTTCTTCATTTCATAATCATATCTGTGTGTGTGTGTATGAGTAGTAAGTCCGGATCCGGATATATATATATATATATATAATATAGATGTGTATATGTATATATGGACTTGGTTTAGCTTTGCAAATTAGTGATAACATACACATATTAAGGATATATCCCGCTCGTAAATGCAAGCCTTATACATTGCGTTACATTATATTTTGTAATATATATATATATATATTTTATACATATATATATGTATGTTGAGCAAATCAATATTTGTGGCTAGTGCCGCATCGGTTACCTTACGCCTATATAGTTGCTTCTCTGGATTGGTTTCTGTTTATTGGGGTTGCCCGCATTAAATATTAAATATTACGCTTACAAAAATACAGATCATCTCAAATACTTGTCAATGCTTCACAGTTGTACACAGTTTATATAGACATACAGTACTCCCCCGCTACATGCCGCCCCTCTTACAATATCTGGATTATTCTCTTCGGCAAGCTTTATCATTATTTAAATATATATATATATTTTAATATAATTTCTTATTTTGGTGCTCTCGGCGGCTGCAAGCTGTGCAGGATTTTTAGCCTCAAGGACCTTAAATCCAGGCGTAAATGCATCGGCTCCGTTTCTCATATATATATATACTACTATATATATATATATATTTGTGCTAAAAATCAAGTACAGTCCAGACTCGTTAAAGAAGCACTGCTGCTGCGAAAAAAATATTCTCATTTCTGGACGTTTTCATTTGATTCGAGTGTGTTTGCCTTTGGTTAACACGAATTAAGTTTAAAGTTTTTTTTTTAATATTATTTTTTTTTTTGGGGATATCTTTAAGCAGCCCCATTATTATGTAATATATATGTATATATTTTTCCCTCAAAATACAGTGCTTCTCAGAATTGTAAGACCTTTTTAAGAAGCTTTTCCAGCAGCTTAAAAAATAAAAAAAAAAAGAATATCAATTAGAAAAACAAGCTCGCTTTTAAATTAAAAATATTTCATCATAATATTAAATATTATACTTTATTTAAAGTTCTTATAATTCTGAAACGCACTGTACTCTATATGTTTTTTTTTTTTCAAGAAATTTTAATATGGAAACTGTCTTGTTTTTAACTTAAATTTTCGTGCCTTTTTTTTTTTTTGAATATTTAATTAAATTTTGTATTTTTTTTTTTGGGAAACACACTCACATGCACGCACACAGTCACACCCAACCAAAGATACAGTTATTTGCTTTTTTTTTTGGAATGGGAACTTTCGAAAAACAAGTTTTGAAAATGAATGGAAAATCATCAAGTGTTGGATCTTGTGTTGTTGTTTCAGAAACAGTCTTCTTTGGATACTTTTCTTGCCTTCTTTTAGTTTCATTTATTATTATTATTATTATTTTATTTTTATTTTTTTTTTGGAGCTGGAGGAGAAGAGACATAAATAAACAAAAGAGAGAAAGTCGATCCGATCGGATTTAGAGTTAGCTTGGCTTTTGGCTTTCAAATAGCTCTGAGATCTGATCTAATCCGGTCTTGGGATCTGTGCTGGAGATCGGAAAATGGCTGGAAAATGGCTGGAAAAGCTGGAATCATAGGCGAGTCTGAAGATATTGGGGCTTCGTCTAGACGAGTTCCAATTAATCGTCATCCGATAGGTTTGTGGTTGTAAGCAATGTGGCATTGTCCTCGGCGCCCTGCTCCTCAATGTCCTGCAAGGATACAAAAATACGTTTTTAATATTTAGATTTTATTACAAAAAAAAAAAAAATAAATTCAGTTGGCATTTAGAAATATTTTCATTTCAAAAAAGTTCTTTTTGAAAATTTTATATAAAGAATAATAATAAAGAATGTATATATTTTTTTAATAAATTGTTTTAAAATAGTAATATTAGAATTAATCGAAAAAATGCATATTTCTTTAGTAAAAATCTATAATTTTTTAATAAAATAAATCTTATTTTTTGTCACACTTTCCCCACTATTTTCTGTCAGTGTAAAAATTTACTAAAAACACTTTGTCGAGTCTCCCCAAAGATTACAGAAATGTCTAAATTATTGTGCTTCTGATTTTTATCTACAATATTAAGTATTATTATTATAAAATGATAAATGTTATAAATGATTTAATGAATTACGAATTTCTGCCCTTTTTTATAATCTTTTTTTTTTTAAGATAAGATAGTGACTTAATGCGAAAATGGATTACTTCCGCCCGATACCGCCCGATGGAAAAATAGATTAGTTTTCAGTTTTCTTATACAAAATATATATTTGTTTTTTAATATATTCAGCAAATGTTTTGCTTTCTTTCTTTTCATTACAATCTTGTTCTGGTTCCTCTTTCTTCTATTTCTCTTTTCTATTCTTGTTTTTCTTTTGTGTGATTTGTTTTTTGTGTTTTGTTTTTTTTATAAAAAATAGTTGTACATGCAAGTAGGACGATTAGAAATTATTAAATTATTTTTTAAGCATTTGAACAATTTGCTTATTTCAAGTTTCAAGGAAGAACAAAAAAAATCACACACACTCACACATTACAATATTCTTACACATTCGTTATGTAATCTTTACTTTTTGTTTTTTTTTTTATATATAATTTATATATATATTTTTGTTATTGTATTTATAAAAAATAAAAAAAAAATTAGATAAACTTAAAAATGAAACAAAACATTTAGGCTAGGAATTAGTGGCTGGTGTGTCGTCGTCTCTCGAGGAAGTAAATGCAGCAGAAATGTTTCCAGTAGTTCTTGAGCTAAAACGAGATTTACAAAGATTCGCCGGATAGCCCGGCAGTAGTGGATGGTTGGTGCTTTTCGATTAAACATATATATATATATATATCATATTCCTTTTGTTGTGTTTTTATTTTTTTTATCCTTCTGTCCTGGTGCTGCGCTCTCTGTTCTTGTTACTATCGTTCTTCGGATTGGTTGGAAGTGTGCGGAAGATTTTGTTGCTTTTTTGTTGCTTCAGAGGCTTGGTCCTCCAAGCTTCTCATTTGACCTTCTGCTTGATGGGACTGGCGGAGGACTGATCCGCCTCGGGCAGATCGCTCTCCTTCTTGCGCTTCACCTTCTCCTTGATCGCCTTGGCCGGCTTCTTGGTCTGCAGCGCCAGCTTGGCCTCTCGTTTCGCCTCCTTCTTGGCCTCCCGCTTGGCCTTCAGCTGCTCGGTGATGAACGAGAACACCAGATAGCCTTGGAGGGCGATCAGGCCGCCGAGGGCGAGCAGGGAGCGTGCCCCACCAATGCCATAGTATAGCGTAAGGACACCAATCACCGATGTGGCAAATCGGATGAGGAAGAACACACCGTTGTTAACCACGCGCAGCTTGGCCAGCCGCTCCTCACGATCAAAGACACCAATCAGCTGGAAGACGTGCGACAGCAGCTCACTAAAGTAGTGCAGGGTGAGGAGGACGAGGGCCAGACGCTGGAAACTAAGGATGTAGGCCAGCACGATCAAAGTGAAGCCGCTGACCGAATGAATGATCTTTGGCTGCTGCTCCTCCTTGGTCTTGATCTTCTGGAAGTAGAGCTCCGGCAGCATGTGCAGATAGTACGACAGCTGAATGATGAAGTAGAACTTGTGGAGGAAGCTCATCGGATGGTCGGGGAAGCCCTCCCACAGCTGGGCCACATGACCGAGGAAGCCCTCCTTCACCAGGATGTGAGCGCCCCAGAAGAACGACATCAGATAGAAGGCAACCAGCTGGCCGGATTCGTTGAAGCGGGCCAGCTTGAACTTGGATAGATGCATCTTCTTGCTGATCTTGTCCAAGACAAACTCCTGGATAATCGCATGCATGATGATGCAGGTCAGGGTGTAGAAGAATATCGCGCAGTAGTCCTTGATGCCGGCTATGTAGGTGAAGGCCTTGCCGTACGGCTGCTCCCGGCTGGGATCCTCTCCGCTCACATTATGATGCAGCGAGATGAAGGCGCTGGCGAACGCCGCCGTCGATTCGTTCATCAGACCGACGACAAATACCATGGCCACGCAGGAGATGATGTCGGCATGATTCTGGATGACGAACTCGTGGCTAAGGATCGGTGGGTTCTTGTTGCTGGTCTTGCGACCCAAACCGGGTTTGATGGCCATTTTATGTCCAGGCGGAGGCGGAGTAGCGGGCTAGGGGCTGAAAAGTTGAAATTTTTTTTTAAAAATATTTTATTATTATTTTTTCTTCTTCTTCCAATAATTAGTATCCTTAATGGTTTGTCCTTCTAGTGTTTGGAGTAGCTTTGTTACCAACTTTTCCTCTCGAAAAAAAAAAAAGAAAAGAAAACCCAGCAAGATGCTAACTTTCACCAACATTCTCCCCCTCCTCCTCCACCAACCCAACCCGCCCCTGCCCCCTGCAACCGACACACATGCTGACTGGATTTTCTGGCCAATTCTTGCCTCAAAGATTTCTCTCTCTCTCTTAGATGGATGTCCTTGCCAGTTATCTCTGTTGCCAGGATGCTGGTCCACTATTTGGTAGGAAAAAGAACCCCAAAATAGTGCCACGATTCCCACCGGAGGTCGACTCCACTACATCTCAGATCGATTATTCGCACATATCCGTTATATCCTGGCACTGTCATGTGGTCCTCTCGGCCCAATCTTCACTGTATTGGAGATGCTCCACCGTGGATGCAACAACCAACAACAACAACATACAATTTGCCTTGTTGGCACTACTCTCACACACACACGAGATACGGATGTATGCGCCTGCAAATCCGCTAACAGAGCGCGCCCACACACACGCATCAGAGAGGAGAGGAGAGGCGAGGAGGAGCATAAACGGGGGTACTCCTTGGGACACGCTGGCAGTTTTGTTGTGGTTGTCCATTGTTGATTTTTGACCATATTACTTACAGGACTTTGGCGAATCCAAGCGACGTGCAACGTGGTCTGCTGACGTAGGCGGTGTAGCGGTATAGTGGCACCCAACAGCTAATGTATATCTCCCGATTTTGAGACCGATTTGTTGATGTGTTGGCGGGTAGAGGTGGAGAAAAACATCGATTGTTGGCCGTGGCAAAATCTATTCATCGATGTCATTGGTCCATCGCTAAGGCCTCTCTCTCACGAGGGGGATTATTTAAGCGGGCCATCTCTGAATCGGGTAATTATGACACTAACTATCGATAGTTTTCCAATTTATGGTATTTTTTTTTTTAATCCTTCCTTTTCCCGCTCAATGTTGAAAAGGATATATTTTTAAGTGTAAATAAATATGTAGAAAAGCAACTAAATTCTTTAAGTTGAGGCTTCTGTGTCTTCCGTTCCCTGGTGAATGATTGAAATCTCTTGGATTTCTTGGATTGAAACTTGGCGCCAGAATTCAAATTTCACTTTGCACTTCATTATTAAATTGTCTTGAATTTGATTCAAAAACTAATTCACTTTCACTTATTGCACATTCGTTTTAAGATTTTCACTCTTAATAGATTTATGAATTTAATTAGAGATGCAAATAAGTTAATTGGTTGACCCGTAGAAGAACATGAATTACGGAAAAAATGAAGTGGGGTGAAATTGGTTCAAGGCCGGTCGTCGCCGGTCGTCGTGGTTCGTAATTAATTGCATTTTGTACTCACGTTGCGATTCCGCTTGCGGACGGAGGAGACGATGGTGCGCTTGTTGCGTGCCACCAGGCATACCGTTATGATCAAAATTACGCCAATCAGGGCAAAGCCCAGCAGAGCGGGAAGCAGCACGCTATCCTCGGCCTTGTAGCCCTAAAAATAAATTCAAATATTTTCAAATAACGGTCTAAAAAATAATTATTCTGAAGGGTTTTAGTATAGTAGTACTATATGAGCCCCCAGAAAACTTACCGTCCACTGGAAATAGGTCGAGGGATCGATGTAGGCCCAGTGCGTCTTGATCCAGGCGCTGTTGCTCCGGTTCTTTCCCGCCACTTCCTGACCCTGTTTCGCCTCCACCGCCTGATTCGGTTGGATTTGGTTGCCCTGGGCCTTGGCCAGGACGGGCGGCATAATCGGTTTCTTGGCGGCGGACTTTAGCAGAGGCACCTGGATGATCCGTGTGGTAATGGTAGTTCCCGGTGGCTGATGTCTTTGGACCGGATTTGTGGCTGGTTCTCGGCTTGTAGTGGTTGTTGGAATTGTTGTTACTGGAGCTGGTGGTGGAGGAGCTTCTGTGGTTGTGGTTGTCGTAGTTGTTGTTGTAGTGGTAGAGGAGGAGGTGCTACTGGGAGGTGGGTGCTGGGTTGCTGCGGTGGTGGAGCTCAAAGGATACGTTTTGTTCAATCGGAGCACAAACTGCTCGACTCCATTCCGATTAACAATTTGGACATTCCGGCCCACACTCTGTTGCAGGAGCGGCGATCCTGTCGGCAGCAGATCCCCACCAATCGCCAATGAACCTGATCCTGATCCTGATCCTGATCCCGATCCCGATCCTGATCCGTGCTGGATGAAAGCAGCCTTGGTTTTCAAGAACCATTCCTTGGGATTCGGCAGACATTCGGCGGAGACGAGGAAGGGTATTAAAATGGCGCCAATGATAACGGTACAGACGAAAATGAGACCCAAATAGGCGAAGAATGAGCGCCGACGTCGCTGACCCTTGACCTTGCCGGTGGCGGAAGCTGACGAACCGGAAGTGGAGGCTCCACCGGAAGACGCCGATCGCCCTGCCCCCGAAAGCTTGCCCTCAATGCGAAAATCATCGTTTTGGGGCAAGATTGTATATTGTAGACTATTTTCGCCGTGTCTTATGGTTTTGTACATATTTAAGGATATTTGGTAAGGACTCTAAGCCGCTTCTGCTGATGGGTTAACCGTTACTGTCTTCCTTGCTGATCCTGGAAGTTATATCCTTTTTCCAGGAACTTAATTCAATTAAAATGCCAAAAAAAAAACGTTTCCTCCACCTTAAGCCGCAGATTTTTAGTATTTTTTGTTCGCTCTGGTGTGTGTGTGGGTTTTTTTTTTTGGCTTAGTCCTCGAACTTCAGCTTCAATCCCGTTGTTTTTATTGTTGTTTCTCTCACCTTTCTCCTTTCTCCTCGCACCTCGCACCTCGCACCTCTCCTCGCCTTTCCCCTTCTCACTTTCTATTTCCGTCTCTCGCGTTCGGTGGTGTGCGTGTTTGTTGTCGCACTGGTAACGGTAAATACTCAATAATCGTTCAACTTATCCTTGCAGCGGTTAACGGTAAATCGAGAATATAATTTGCAATTTGTTATCCTTATTTTTTGCAGGATAATGCTATGTAATTGTGCATCCTTTTCGCAAAAATCTACTCTCTACTCGCGTGTGAGTGATTGTTGTCCTTTTTGGTGGAATATTGTTTTTGTTCCTTTTCCTGTTCCTGTTCCTGCTGATGCTGCTGCTGCTGCTGGTGTTCCTTGCGCACTAAATTTTATGTTTTTATTGATTGAGTGAGCGATTTGTTGTTATTTTGGCGCAGGCGCTGTTGTTTTTCCTCCCCGTTCAGTGTTGGCCAACGACTATCGCAAAAGGACTTTCCGCCAGTGTTGAAAAGGGGTATATGCGCTTAAACTTTTACATTTTCTTGATTCTTTCATTTGAATTTATTTCTTAATTATAAATGCAATAAAATAACAACAAATATATTAAAATTTATTAAGTTTTTTAGTTTGAAGTGTTGAAAAAGTGGATGCTAGTGTAAAAACTAAACTCTTTGTACATTTTTCAGATCATGTTTCACAAATTTTCCTTGATTATAATCATAATGCAACCAAATAACTAAAAATATCTCTCAATCTAATCGCAATTAATGGGTTCTTATTAAGTATTTCAGTTTCAGTAAGACTTTGCGCCTTCTGGTTTGTATAACAATAACAGACTTTGCACTAGAAGATAACGGGAATCGCTATCATAACCTCGCTAATGGATCAATCAGAAATTGCGTCCGCAGACAGATCCAGATTTACGAGCCTAGTCATATACCTTATAGGGGTTTATCTTATAGGTGGTATTGGTATAGTAGCTTATCGACGGATGATAAGCGACCGGGCTTCCAGTTCCCACTTTTCTTTCCCCATGTCAGTCACGTAAAAATCGCCAAGTGGTCAACAATTAAGACTTAAAAAAAAAAAATAATAAAAATGGTATTCCTACTCGCCCTTGGCCTATTCTTGGGCGGCTTATTGGCCGTCCTCAGTCTGGTCTTTAAACTTTTGGGCTTGAAACCGCCCATGATCTTCGACAAGTATCCGTTGAAGGGCATCTTCTATCGCTTCAAATTCTGGATATCTCTGCTGGTGCTGAAGCTACTGAGATATAGGATATATCGCCGAAACGAAGAGGTCCTTGGATCCGGGGAGCACTTGGCCAAGATCGACAGGGCCCAGGTGCTGGGCAGTGATCCAAAGAGCTATGATGTGGTCAGCTTCATGGCGGCCAATCGAGAGGGCCAGAAGTTGATGGTGACTTTGGAGCGACGCCGACGAGGGGTCCTGAAGGCGGCCCTCTACCTGTGGATGCCCGACAAGGGAGGACTCTTCGGTTCCCCCAAGCTACCGGATATGATACACTTTACCACCGAGGATGGGCAGGAGAATAACGAGTTTCAAGGCGGTGGCTTTCACATCAGCCAGGAGGAGTCGATGAAGGTGTGGCGGATCCGGTACGAGGGTGCCCTGCGACGCCAGGGAGCCAGCGAGGAGGATGTGACTGTGGATCTGGATCTGAGGTTCAGGAGCTCGTCCGCCGGCCACTTCGACTATAGCCGGGACTTGAGCTCCGCCCTGATAGCCGACTCGATAGCCCGCGAGGCGTGGAACGAGCGATTCTACAGTGTCCTGCGGAGCGTGAACCACATCATGGAGAAGCGGACGCACTACGAACAGAACGGGGAACTCACCGGCCAGATCCGCATCCAAAAAGAGGAGATACCGCTGCGAATGTTGGGCTTCCGGGATCACAGTTTCGGCACGGAGCGATGTCTGAGCTCCATCAATCGGTACGTGTACTTCGCCCTGTTCCTGGACGATGGCAGCAGCATGGTGGTGGGTAACCTCAGCCAGCCGAGCTTCTTCCTCTCCTCCCTGAAGGTGGGCTATGTCTGCACCCCCGCCGGCGAGTACCAGCCCCTGACGTGGAGCAACTTTGAACTGTACTCCTACGGGGAGAAGGGCATACCGCCGCAGCATCAGAACTTCATTGTCCGGACCGAGGAGCAGGAGTATCTGGTCCAGATCCAGGTGGAGGGATCGGCTGTCCGGTATGTGGGCGGGGATTGGGAGTCGAAGGTGTTTAATCAGTTCCTCGCCTGCACCGTCAACGGGATATCCGGGCAAGGACATGCCGAGTTCCTCTACCGCCACAAGGGCGGTCGGCCCGAGGAGATCAATGCCAAGGATCCTAGCTGGTATCAGGACATTAAGCGGTTCGAGAGAAGTCTCAGTCTGCTGGAGGAGGAGGAAAGGGACTTTATCTTCTAATAATATCCCCATTCCATCTCAAAGTAGTTTTTTTTTTTTTTTGAAAGCAGTTTAGTTAAAGGTGATTCTTAAAATAAAAAATGTATTAATTAAAAAATAAAAAAAAAATAATTTTATTTATAAAATTAGACACAAGGCCATCAGTTGCAGCTGGAATGGAATCGATTGGGCTTCGTATCTCACAATCCTCTCCAGATTAAAGGAAGATTAGGGGACAAGTAGTCCGATAGTTGGACCCCCGCGGAGATTCCGGGCGTGACACTCCGTATAATAATACCGTATAATAAATTCGAATTTGCCGGATAAGATTGCAGAAGTGCTCTGGCCTTTCTCACAATAAATTATAGCGTATCACTAGGTTTAATGGCCACCATGGAAGACAACTCATATAAGTCCATAAACCATTTATAGACATGGATAGTCTGTGCTCCAAGCTATAGATGTTAAGAGTTAGGATCTTATGATCTTAAGATTTCTATCAATTTCCGACCTACCGCAACGCCAGCTTATGGCCTTCAGCCTCCTTATCCATAGATCCAGATAAGGCCCCAAGACCGACACATATTTCCGCCGATTCCATCAGCCACCCATGTCATTCCGCCAAAAAGTATTTTTTTCGGAATTTCTGATTTCCCCAAAAATCAATTATAATCTATTCGCTGTTAGATTAGGAAATTATTGGAACAGCAATGGTGATTGTTAATTCAAAAGTACAAAGATAATCAAGTCGATAGCTATTGATTTTCTATTTAAAACTCCTCAAAATATTGAATTTTAATCAATTGATTAAGATACACTCTTTCTATTCGAAACTTAAAAAAAAAAATATTATTTCTAATTTGAATCCTGTATCCATAGTGGTTTTTTCAACAAACTTCAAACATTCATTGAAAAATTAGTTTATTTCCTTACTTCTTAGAAAAGGTTGAAAAAAAAAATTTTAAAGATTTCATTTCCTTTTTTTTTTGGGTGTTTTTTTTTTCCGAAATTCTCAACAATATGTACGGTGAGAGAAAAGTACCGGGAAACGGATTGGAGGGCGATGTCCAGCAGGATGAACTGAAAACGGCGAGCATTGTGGAATCGCTGCGATCCCTGGACACCCAAGGATCATCCGCCAGTCAGTTGGACCCCATAGAGCCAGCCTTGAGTCCGGCGGACTTGCCGGCACGCTGCCGTAAAGCCTTTCTCCGGCACATGATCGGACAATTGCCGGACACGGTCCAGAATCGGATTCGCGCCCTCCGCCAGAATCAACTGCAGCAGGTACGGATTGCGGAGCAATTTTTCCGCGAGGTCTACGAACTGGAGCGACGTTTCTACGGTCAGAGTTGTGCGCTGTTCGATGCTCGTCGGGATATACTGGACGGGGTGCTGGAGCCGCCGGTGCAGACGGAGATCTCGTGGCCGGAGGATACACTACCGCTGGATCTGGAGAGCAATGAGGAGCTGCGCCAGCTGGTGGGACAATTGCCTCCAGTGCCGACCGATACGCTGGGCATTCCGCGCTTCTGGCTGACCGTGTTCCGGAATGTGCCGCAGCTCTCCGAACTGGTCCAGGACCATGACGAGCCGCTGCTGGAGTGCCTACAGGATGTGCGACTGGGCTACGAGCAGGATAGCTATACCGTTACGTTCCAGTTTCGACCCAACACCTTCCTGCACGACTCATCCCTGCTGCTGACGAAGCGCTACTTCCTCCAGCACTCGGCCGATCAGGATTATCCCTTTCAGTTTGAGGGACCGGAAATCGTCCGATGCGAGGGCTGTCACATCCATTGGCGCGACGGCTCCAATCTCACCCTGCGCACCGTCCAGAGCCGGCGCCGGGGTCGGCCGCGCAGTGTCCCCAAGGTGATGCCGCGCGAGTCCTTCTTCCGGTTTTTTGCTCCGCCCCAAGCCCTCGATCTGTCGCTGGCCGACGAGAAGACGAAGCTGATACTGGGCAATGATTTCGAGGTGGGCTTCCTGCTCCGAACTCAAATAGTTCCCAAGGCAGTGCTCTTCTACACCGGCGATTTGGTGGACAACGTCAACGAGACTCCGACCGATAATGGTTCCGTATCCTCCGAGATTATTGAATCAGAACAGTTGCCTTAAAAGTCACAAATAATATGATACAAAAAAAAATATATAATTAAGGGAATAATAATAAGCGGGTGACTCGAAAAACAATGAAAATATTTTATTGAAGCTTCCTTTGAATTTCAGGACTCAAAATAGTTTTAAAACTCCTTTTTCGGCAGCACTGTCTGGAATTGAAGGGATGGTTTCGTGAAAAACAGGAACAACACTGAGAATAATCATTTAAACTTGCTTTTATTTTCCATTTTCATTAAAAACTACTTGAATATGCTGGTGTAGTACTCCTCCTCCAAGTCGTACAGATCCATGGCCATCTCGTCCCTGAGCTTCATCAGCTTCTTATCACATTCTATTTGGGTGGCCCGGAATAATTGCGAGTTGTTGGTGATCGCCTCGTTCACCGAATGGAAGTCGTTCAGGATGAGGTACTGCTTGAGGTCCGCCACCAGCTTCATCAGGGATTCTCCGGCGCGAACTGGAATGGTAAGTGGTTATAGTAATACATAGGATTACTTTCTGGAAGCTTCATAATCTTACCCATGTTAGCCGCCCGCACTTGCATCTCGAGGGCATCCTGTTCGCATTGCGTTGTCTTTGAGATCTGACTGTGGCTCTCCCTGCGGGCCAATTTCAGTATTTCTGGACGAAAGGGATAAATGGCAGATATAAGGGACTATAAGTAACTGACGTAGCACTATATATACCTTCAAAGTTCTCCAGCATACTCCGGACGTCGTCCTTTAATCGTGCATTGTACGATTTCAGCAATGCCTCCTTCGACTGCGGTAAAATCGTAGTCCGCGAGCTGCTCGCCATCGCCTGGGCTTGCCGAAACGCCTCCGTTTTGATCTATTTTATATAAACGCTCACAAAAATGAAAAAAAACAAGCGCGTTTTCAATTGTTTTGGTTTTTGATTCGATTAGAGGTGTGCTCGTGAGAGATATCGATATTGTTGGGGATTTTTGCCAACTCGATTAATTTTCAAAAGAGGTAAAGTTCTTAAGAACATAGGAAAATAATAATACAAATAAATTTGCTTGAAAAGTAAGTAGATTACCTGTGAACATTGAAAATAATTTTCACTTGGAATAAAATTTCCTCTCTTTCGATAGACACAAATCATCGTTTATCGAGTGTGGCTCCTCGCTATCAGCGGCCACCATCACGAGAGTGAGCGAGACGGAGCTAACGAACGCAACACATACCAGATTTTTTCCAATTTTCTGCTGGAAAAAAAATAACATCTAAAGGAATCGATAGCGAGCCCAGAAGGGAAAGGATCGAGACGATATAGATAACGGAGAGGACTCCGAGAGTGTGATGCATTAATGCTAAAGTCGTTCAGTGGCGGCATTGGCGTGGCATCCACGGGAGGAGGCACTGGAAGTGGAGGTGGCGGTGGAGGTGGTGGAACTGGAGGCTTTGGTGGCAGTGGCGGCAGTGGCGGCGGCGGCGGTGGATCATCAAGAAGTGGCCGTGCCAGTTGTGGTCTGGGCTCCAGTTCCATTTCTAGCGGATTAAGTGCCGTATGCGGTTTTGTGAGAGGCGAGGATCGAGGCACCTCCAGTGGCGGCAGCACACCCGCAGGCGTTATCTATTGCCCGGCCTGTGTGGCAGCCTCCGGCAGTCAGGGCCAGAGCACGAGTCCCGCCCAGAATTCGAGCCCCAACCACGAGTCCTTCTTCTCGCGCAGCTCCTCCAAGTCCAGTAAGCGGCAAAAGGCCAGGAAGAGCGCCTCAACGGCTGGCTGTTTGGACGCCCAACACATTCGCGCCAATCTAAGAATGTCCACATCGAGTTCCATGCGTAGCACCAGTACTAGGGGCGGCGGTGGTGCCAGTACCAGTGCAGGGGCAGCCGGCAACTATAGCCTGGCGTCCTACGATGCCGCGAGTAACGCCAGCAGCGGCAGCGGCAGTGGCAGCACCACTGCTGCCTCCCCCGGTAGCTACAGTTGCAACGCATTGAATGTCGATTTTAGCTCCTATACCGCCACCCATCAGTGGACCCGGATGCTGGAGTGTGCTGAGTTTGTGGGTGCCAAGTAAGTAGCTTCTTAAGTCAAATCGAATACCCTCAAGAACTGTGCTCCTTTTTCACGATAATACAGGCGCAGCAAGCACACCGTGGTGGCCTACAAGGATGCCATGTTTGTGTTCGGCGGCGATAATGGGAAAAACATGTTGAACGATCTGATACGGTTCGGGGTGAAGGACAAGTCGTGGGGCAGAGCGTGTGCCACTGGAACACCACCGGCGCCCCGATACCATCATTCCGCTGTAGTGGCCGGCAGCTCAATGTTCATATTTGGCGGCTATACCGGCGACATTCACTCCAATTCGAATCTGACGAACAAGAATGATCTGTTCGAGTACAAGTTCCAGAGCGCCATGTGGGTGGAGTGGATGTTTTCGGGTCGCCAGCCAGTGCCGAGATCGGCCCACGGAGCAGCCGTTTATGATAACAAGATGTGGATCTATGCAGGCTACGATGGCAATGCCAGGCTGAACGATATGTGGA
The DNA here is from genome assembly GCA_035047585.1 of Drosophila monieri. Taxonomy (NCBI): domain Eukaryota; kingdom Metazoa; phylum Arthropoda; class Insecta; order Diptera; family Drosophilidae; genus Drosophila; species Drosophila monieri. The sequence goes on from JAWNPJ010000067.1 coordinate 5,560,995, forward strand.
CACTGAACCTCACGGGCGAGAATCAGTGGGAGGAGGTGGAACAGCTGGGGGACAGGCCACCGACATGTTGCAACTTTCCGGTTGCGGTGGCCCGGGATGCCATGTACGTATTTTCCGGCCAGAGCGGCCTGCAGATCACCAACTCGCTGTTTGAGTTTCATTTCAAGACGCGCACCTGGCGACGCATCTCCAACGAGCCGGTATTGAGGGGCGCCACATCGGCGCCACCATCCCGCCGATATGGACACACAATGGTCCATCACGATAGGTTCCTGTATGTCTTTGGCGGATCGGCCGATTCGACGCTGCCCAACGATCTGCATTGTTACGATCTGGACTCGCAGGTGTGGTCGGTTATTCAGCCGGAACAAAACTCGGATGTGCCGTCGGGTCGAGTGTTTCATGCATCGGCGGTGATCAGTGATGCGATGTACATTTTTGGGGGCACGGTGGACAATAGTGTCCGACGGGGGGATACCTATCGGTTTCAGTTCTCCTCGTATCCAAAGTGTACGCTGCGCGATGATTTTGGCAAGTTCTTTTTGGAGAAGCAGTTCTGCGATATCCAGTTCATAGTGGGCGCCGAGGAGGTGCGCATCCTGGCGCACATCGCCTTCGTGGCGGCCCGATCGAAGTATTTGCGCAACAAGATACTGGCGGCGCGAGAGGCGCGCCAACAGCAGATGGAGAAGGTGTATGGGGTGGGCCAGGTGGATGCACAGGCGTTGAATACGGGTGCGGGCGGGGACCGCGCCCCCATGCTGGAGGTTCGCCTGGCCCACGCCTCGCCGGAGGCCTTTGACATTATACTCAACTACATATATACGGATCGCATCGATTTGAAGGATTCGTACAACAAGAACATCATCATCCTGATCACGGACATCTATCAATTGGCGGGCTTGTTCACGATGCCGCGGCTGGCCCACGGCTGCATCCAGTATTTGGATTACAAGATCAACAAGCTGAATGTCCTGGAGGCCCTCTACAATGCCGACAAGAGCAAGTGGGTGTAGCATTACTAGCTTTGTCTTCTTAGTCGTTTATTCCTCCTTATTGGATCTCCTTATTTTTAGCATTAAAATCATCAAGGATCATTGCATGCAGTTCATCATTAAGGACGAGAACTTCACCGATGTGGTCATGTCCAGTGAGTTTAGCGACTTGGATAAGCCACTCTTGGTGGAGATCATCCGGAAGCGACTGCATCCCAGCAAACTGGTGATGGAAACCAGTTTCGAATCGAACACAGGCAGGACCCCCTTTGGCATCCAAATAAACGTTAATCGGCAGCGGTGTGATAATATTCAATATTTATATTCACAGGCACTACCCTGGAGATCGATCTGTGCGCCTTCCTTGAGTCAACGGGCAATGATTTCTGCGACATAAGTCTCATTCTGGAGGATCATGTTATACCGGCCCACAAATCTGTGTTATCATCACGTTGTACCTACTTCCAGGGCATGTTCCGTTCGTTCATGCCCCCGGATAATACCGTCAATGTAGGCCAATTGTTCCAATTATAAGACAACAAATTCAAGTTTATTATTTTAGATACAAATTGGCGAAATATCACCATCATTGGAGGCATTCCATTCACTTCTGCGATATATATACTATGGTGAGACGAAGATGCCGCCCCAGGATGCACTGTACCTGTTCCAGGCGCCGTGCTTTTACGGTCTGGCCAATAATCGGCTTCATGCCTTCTGCAAATATTCGCTGGAGCATAATATCAACGATGAGAATGTATTGCAAACGCTGGAGGCGTCGGACATCACCAAAATCTATGACATCAAGGAGTATGCGCTCAAGTTGATTGTCAAAGATTTTGCAAAGGTGGCCAGGCTGCCGAAGATAGCGGGTTTGTCGCGCGAACTGTTGCTGGAGATCATATGCGCTGTGGCCGATTCGCACGGCGAGTTTATGACACGGATCAATATCAATACTGATATCTGAAAGCTGGTGCTGCTCCAGCCGGCATTGCAGTTGTTGCTCGCCTGGTTGCAAATCGGGCGTAGCACGTAGTGCGGCAGTAGCGGTTGGCAGCGCCGAACGAACATAAACCCAAAACCCAAAAACATTCTTCTCCCGATCTGTATACCCATCCCAATATATACTTACATATATATGCTTCCCTATGTGTGACACAAGTATTATCCCAGAGTTTCTGGCATCACCGGAAACTTTATTGTCTTTGGCACTTGAATGGCTCAAAGCGTACGATAACAAAAAAAACAAGAATGGAAAGCTAACTTCGGGCGGAGCCGAAGTTGATATACCCTTGCAGATATGTGGCAGCTTATATTATTAGATATATATCGGATCTTATATAGTCGGCCGATCCTTATTAAACTCGGCAGATCAAATTAGTTTGCCGAAAGTAGAATCCATACAAAGTCCCAGTCTTCTATCTTAAAAAACAACAGAGATGGCATTTCCGATCTATCAGTTATATGGCAGCTATAGGATATAGTCGGCCGATCCTTATGAAATTTGGCAGATCGAATAAGTCTACTAAAAGAGGAGTCCGCAGTAAGTCCAATCCTTCTAACTTAAAAAACAACAGAGATATGGCATTTCCGATCAATCAGTTATATGGCAGCTATAGGATATAGTTGACCGATCCCGGCCGTTCCGACTTATATACTGCCTGCAAAGGAAAGAAGGATGTGTGCAAAGTTTGAAGTCGATAGCTTTAAAACTGAGAGACTAGTTTGCGTAGAAACAGACAGACAGACGGACAGACGGACAGACGGACAGACGGACATGCTTATATCGACTCAGGAGGTGATCCTGATCAAGAATATATATACTTTATAGGGTCGGAGATGTCTCCTTCACTGCGTTGCGCCACTTTTGACCAAAATTATAATACCCTCTGCAAGGGTATAAAAAGAATGTCTATAAAGCTATAGTATTAGATCTTACTCACGAACATCCTGGCAGAGTTGAATGCTACCTATCTCTCATCGAGTGGTTCAATGTCCAGGACTGCCAGGATTGTCAAGACCTCGGGGTCTTCCTTTCCACTTGTTAAACGTACTGTCTCTTATCCAAGTATAACTAACTCGTTGTTAAGTAACTAAATCTTAATATATATATATATATGTATCTATATATACATACAAGTTCTCTATGCTAAGGAATGACCTTCATCCTCATCATGAAAAATCATCAATCAGGAGAACGAAAAGGAGAAGAAACAGAGTTAACGTTTTTGCCAAAAACAACCAACAAACAATTCTAAACAATACAAATATTTATATACAATTTCTTATTATATTTATTTAATCTTAATTCATTTTTCATTATTATACAATTATTAATTAATTATTATTTTTATTTCGATTTATCGAATTAAACTATTGAAACTTGCCTCCAATATACCGCGACCAAAATTGTGATAAATGCCCCGAAATTCGATTTAAATTTTGGATTATTAATTATAATGTATGTTAATGTTGTACTTTTAAGCAATTTTTCTAGAATTATACTTGGTTTTTCATTTAAAATTTATTTTTGCAATTTCGAATTGCGTTTCAGTTGAATGTATGTATGTATGTATGTATGTATGTATGTATGTACGTTGATGAAAGTCAAGAATAAACAATATTATTGATGTAATCTAAATGAAAATGCTTTTCTGGCCTCTGCAACAATTCTAGCCCCAGAAACCAACCCAAACCGAGCGAATGGCTGCCACAGATAAACGCATTTCAATGGAATTAAAACAAAAGACAACAAAATCACGAGCCTCGAGGCTCGTGGCAAGGACAATGACAATGGCAAGGACGATCCAAGAGAGCAGCCAAGTTGCTTATGAAAATTACACCAAATCGGGTTGGTTGGGAAGAGATTCTGGTCTGGACTCCAATTCCATAAATAAAGGCAAAAGGGGCATAAAGTTGAGAGTCCTTGGAATCCTGGCACAGCTTCTCTGTTCATCTAATTAATATTTATCGATTAAATCGATTTCTTATCGATTTCACTGGAAAAGTATCAAAATACATAAATTTGAGCTGCCTTTAACCCTTCCCATGCACGTACGTACACCCCCAATCTTAACCCCTGCTTATCGTTTTCCAAACAAATGTCAATTATCCGATCCAGGTCAAAAGGGTAACTTGCCTGCCAATTTATAAGTTCATAATATTAGGAACGGATGGCTTACGGGTTGGGCTTTCTGCTTCATATCCTTCTCATGCCTTTTAATATCCGTTTCACGAGGACTTATTCGCATCAAGTTCCCGCTGAGCGACAGCCCATAAATTTCATGGCAATCGACCCCAGAGTCGAGACCAATTTATAGATAAAGGGTAGCATCGAACCAGTGATACTCATTATGAGTGTTTTTTACAGGCTCGTATTACTGATATATGAGTCTGATAAGAGGCGGAGACGAAAGTATTGTTAATTGGAAAATAACCAATATATCTGGAATATAAAAAATGTTTTTTTTAAGTAAGGTTAGGTGTATGTGCCTGATTATTTTTTTTGGCTTATTGAATTCCAGCCACCGGAAAGTCACCGGAAAGTCCCCCGAAACGTCCTCCGCCCTAATGCACAGTGGTCCGGCTATATGGAAAAAGTGGTCATAAATCAAAAACTCTTCGAATATGAATGGCGAAATTTTGCGCAAAAATTTTTAAGTACAGTAGTACAGATTTTCATAATTTAAAAAAAAAATTAAATTGTATTTTTATAGGATTTTCGTCACTTTTAAGGTTAACCATTTTTATGTGGAATAATGGAAACTAGCTAATACTTTGGGGAATTATAGTTGAAATATTCAAGAATCCAGGACATGAATTTATGGGAGCATCTGGACCCCTGTGCAATGGTCCAATAATGTCAACAATGATGTTTGTTTCTCCATAAATTATCGAGCGATCGTTGCAGTTTTATTATTGCAGCTGGTGACCCATCCCGGCCGCGAAGCTCCTTGGACTTTGGTGGTCCTTGGACTCTTTCTAGACTATGTGATACCTAGTACCCAGACCCAGTTTCCATTTAACGATTCAATCATTTTGAATCTGGTTCGTAAAACTGAAACTAGAAAAGCACAAACTCTAGCCCGCTCATATTTAAATATATATTTTTTATTTGCAATAAAAACCAATCAAAATCATATTACGCATACGCCACCGTGCCCCAAAGGAGAATTCAGGAATCAAAACGCATCAAAATGTTGAGCTAAACTTTATTCGCAGCCATAGGATAAAAAAAAAAGAAAAAAGTGCATTTCGAAATAAATGAAAAGCGAGGGAGTGGGAAAATGTCTGGGAAAATCCCAAAAGGTCTGGGAAACTGATGGGAAAATTCAAAAAAAAAAAAAATGAAAAAGAGAAAACATTATTTGCTTTGGCGGAAAGCAAAGGGAAAAGGATTCAGAAGAGCGGAAGGAAATATGATAATCAAAGCTAACAAACTCTTAAAAAACATCAACTTAAAATATCTTTAAACCAAGAAATATGTGTATTTTTTAGACAAACCTTAAATTGTGTAAAAAATGAATAATTTTGTATACAAATACAAGCACATAATATATCCTATATCCTTTCCTTCCGAGAACATCAATGCTGGGCTTTGTTAGCTCACAATGTTTATCCTTTCAGTTTGGCGTCGACATCGTAATGTTGCAAATGTTATTGTTAAATGTTAGTTTTGTTATGCAAACACACAGACAGGGGGGTGGCTTATTCAGAGACTGTGAAAATATGAATAGTCAAAGTCGAAGTCTCGGCCATATGTTCGCTCCAACTTTATCCCACAAAGCATTCGAAAAATGGCGAAGGACGAGTTGCCAGCGGCAGAATGCCATGTTATTCTGCATACACTGAGAAAATTCCATTCTTCCATAAAACCTATATATTTTATTTAAAAAAAAAAAACTACAAACAAAGGAAATCATGGAAAAAAAAATATTATTTCAAATACTATCGATTATCGATGACTTTCGATTAATATTTTGTTCAATTCTTTGTATCATTTTTTAATCCTATAATAGAAAAATGAAAAATAGTTACACAAGTTGATTATTTTAAAGGAAAATTCAAAGTTTTCACATGATTTTCAAGCAAAAGATTTCAAAGTTAATGAATTATCGATTTTATCGATTTTTTTTCAATGTGCATTTTAGTAGGCGTTTGGGGGGCGAGGGCATTGGGCGCTAATGGGAATTTGTGGTGGCGGTGCGTGGGCGTGGGAAATTTGGGGGAGGGAAATCGAGGAAAACTCCTGCCCTGGCACGTCTTGCACTTTAAGCTGCATGACAGAGACAGAGATAGAAACAGAGAAGGCAACAACAATGGCGGCAGTGAGAATGCAGTTTCCGTTGCGTAGACATCGGAAGCTCCTGGAAATGCATAGAAAATGCCATTGGGGGCGTGCCACAGTAACAACTGCAAATCGGCCACGTCGAAATTTTTATGCACAAAATCGTAAAGTGGCAACAAAGACAGAACTTTGCCACATGTTGTGGCCGTTTGGAAACTTTCTGCCTCGCAGCCCACTGTTTTGCCGTCCATTTGGGACTCAAAAAAAAAAAAAATCAAACAAAGCACAAAATTACGCATACGCCCCGTTAACAAGACCCAAGAGTCCCATACACTTTTGAAATAAATTAAATTATAACAAAATGTTAATAAATTTTTCAAAATATAAAGTAATAGAAGAAATATATTTTAGTTTATATTTTATATTAAGAGAAAGAAATAAACACATTTTATTTATTTCGTAATTCATTCATTTTTGTTTTTTTTGTTTTTTTACTTTTGTTTTGTTTTGCAACATAGTTCCGGTTGTGGCATGTGGCATATGTGGCATGCTGCATGCTGCATAGCTTTTGGCCGCATGAATATGCAATGCAGCCGGAAAAAGCCACTGAAGGTATTTGTTGGTTATTGGCTTTTAGCTGCTGTTGTGAAAAAAAAAACAATGTCTGGTTGTGTTTTTTGTTTTCAGTTCCTGTTTCCGCATCCTGCGGCCATTTTGCTCGGCTTTTGTTCAATTGTGCATACCAGAAGGATAAAGCCGGAGGAGGAGCAGGCGTTGCAAGGCGTGCCAAGGATATAGAATATAGGATAGCTTTCCCAGCACCAGCCACCATTAATAATCCCCATCTCTTCAAGTCCTGACAAATGTTCGAGTCCAAGACAAACAAAAACAGAAAAAAAAAAACGAAAAACAAAACATAATTAATTAATTAACTAATTACTAATTTTGAGTAAATAAAATAATAAAATAAAATAAAATAACTGAATCAAGTCTGAAGCAATAATTGTCTTGCCATTTGGTTCCCCTTTTTTTTTGCAGTGACGAAACTAATGGCAAACATTTTCCGCCGTCCGAATGCTTTAACAATGTAATCCATATTTTGCTGCCTGATTTCCAGCAAATTGAAAATGTCAAGTGCACACACGCATCCCAGTGGAAAAGCTTCAACAGAAGGGCCATAGCTTTCATCTCAACGAAAGTTTAAATTTAATATTTCATATTTGTAGTGACGAAGGGAAATGCAAATATTAAACTATTTCAAATCATTGCTTTAAAAATAATCTTAATAATATTAGATATCTATTAATTTTGTTCAAATTTAAAAGTTTAATGACGAACGCAATAAAGTATTTGATATTTTTTGGCGATGAACTCGCTTTGTGACGAAAGATTGTAATTATTTAAAGCCACTGACTCGCTCGTTAAGGATTCAAAGAGCAATCCCAACACATTTTCAATTCAAAACAAAAGCCGTATAACAAATTTGGAGAGAAATATAGGAAGAACAAATATTATGCTGCCTTATCAAATATTTAACTCGCTTTTCATTGTCTGCCCGGCGAGGTTGTGTCTTTTTGTTCGTTTTTGTGGACTTTTTATTATATTCCCTTAACATTATTTTTTTTGTTTTTTGTTTTTTTGCCATATGCATAAATTGTATTGCCCATATGCTTTTGTTTATGAAACTCAACAGCAATGCCAACAAAAGTTAATGAAACATAAAATTTTCATTTTTTATTTATTACAAAATGTTACATATTTTTCATTTTTGTTTCATTTGGTTGAGTGTCTTTTTTTATTTGTTTTTAGTCTATCACCCCAAACCATAAGACATAGAAAAAAATATATTATATTATTTTATATAAAATATTATTGATTTTATAAAAATTCCTTGAAATTAAACAAAAATAAATAAAATACATTTTTTGATAAGTTTTGATTTTCATTTAGTTTGCCTAATATCCTTTTAGTGTTACCCAGCAGGCGCAAAAAACAACAAAAAATTGTGGCAATAAAACTGCCACACACATGGCACATGGCATAAACCACAGACGTTGGCCACGCCCCCTCACACACACATACAGAGGATAGGTATGTGCACATATATCAGAAATATGCTAAATCAGCATATTTGCGAGTTTATTTACAAGGACATTTATAAAAATTTACGACCGTGTCGTAAATTGCAGCCGCCGGGCAGGTCTTGAGATTTATGCGTCAACGATTATACCAAAAAAAAAAATCAACAAAAAAAAGGGGTTGATAAAGGGAAAGAGTATGGGTGTCAGGCCTACAGACCCAAAGGACCTCAAGCCTTCAAATAAAATGAAACAAAAATCAACGTTTGCTTGCGATTTTTCACATCATTTGAATGTCATTGCCGAAAAATGCTTATTGAAAAGTGATGGCAGAAAGGATAAAGGATTCAAGGATTGAGGGAAATAGTATATTTAAAAAGACAAAAACATATCGCTTTGGTCACACTTAATCAATTCAATTTGTTGATTCAATTGTCGTCCTGCCGGATCGCTACACAAACATCATTGGCGTTAATCCTTTTCCAAATCATCAAACAATTTCATCAAATAAATCTAAAGTGATTTGTATTTGTCACACGCTTTTCATTCCATTTTGTGCTATCCTTGCATCCTTGCCTTGCATTTCCATTTGCTATTCCTTTTTCCTTTTCCGGCGAACTGGCGTGTTTTCCAACATGTCTGCGTCGAGCTGCCACTCTACCATCATCAGGATGTATCAGCTTCCATAACAGCATTTTTCATCATTTTTAGATTTAAGGACACTTTTTCCATCGATTATAATAGATTTATAATGAAGTATAACAGTCTTAAAACTGTTATACAACTGTTATATAATATCTTATCTGGAAAAGTGTACACAAAAGTTATTCCTATTTTTGTTTTTGTTTTTTTTTTTTTTACCTTCAACGAAATCGACTTGTAGTGTCCTTTTTGCCAACTTGCTGATTGAATGGAATGGCTGGGGACATCACCATTGGCATCAGCAACTCAACCCTTGCCGTTTAGTGGCATGGCGTTGATTGAAAAGTTTCCCACACCATCCCCACCAAAGGATCTGCACCACCCATCGAATATGGCGACCGTGACATACAGCCTTGGTTAAGGGGTATGCTTATGACTCGCCTACGTAATCAACAGCATATCCATACATACAAAAATAATGCTTTCAAAATTATAGAAAATAAATTCTACCATTCAATATATCCTGGTATCCTCCTACAATTCCCTTTATATATTTTTTCACATTTTATTCCAAAAGTCCCTATCATTTGCATCTCGGTCGGAACGACAATTAAAATGCAATTCCCAGGTGGACGAAAGCAACGACAAAAGGACATTGTAGATATGCTGATTTTTTAATAAAACTTTGAGTGCCATTGTTCCCCAAAATTGATGGCTTTAATCAGGCATCAGCCACTGTAATGACACTTAATGCGCGCCAGAAGGACTTTCAATGCGAATCCAGCGCGCTCCACGCATGGTAGAGCATGAGTGGGAAGGGAAATTAATCCAATTGAGCAACAGTCCCAGACATTCTCAATAATCGGTACTACGTGATAATCTCTGAAAAATTCAAAAATTTAACCCCATTTTCGTCCATATTCTGTATATTTTGTAGGCTTACATTTTGGTTTACTTATTATTTTTGATGCAGATTAATGGAGAATCGATCTGCAAATCGTTTAATGTATTTCTTGCACGAATCGGACAATAAATAGGCAAGATATAACCATCCCAGGGGGCTTTATGAAGGGGTCTCCCCAGGAAAAATATGAAAAAAATGTATAAAATAATTTGTACCCAGAATTGGCCAAGATATAGCCTTCCCAGAGGGGCATAGTGGGAAATCCCACATTTTGAAGGGGTCTCCTCCGGGAAAAATTTGAAAAAATTCTAAAAAATATTTTGTTCTCGGATTTTGATGCAGATTAATGGGGAATCGACCCACAAATCGTTTAAGGTAATTCCATTTACGAATCGTATAAAAATCGGCCAAGATATAGCCTTCATAATGGAGAATATTGGGAACTTCCCCATTTTAAAGGCTGAAATCTATCCATATTTTTCATTTATGTTTATAACATTTTAATTTAAGGCTAAAATATAACATCATTATTAATTTATGAACTGATAATTTATGAAAATATTCGAATTCCAGACAGCTTGCCACCATTTTTCATTTTCCAAAGTCCATTTCTGAAGGAGGCTGCTTCCACCAATCTTTTCTTCGGATTATAAAACCAATTCTTGTATCTTTATCCCACTTTGGCCCTCTATCGAAAGAAAAATAAATAAAAGCCTTTATTTTATGAAGATGGTGAAGAATTCGAATACCTACCCAGAATTATACCAGAATCCAATGCCATTTTCCCTTGCCCAGTTGTGATCCGGACTTCCATCTTCATCGTGATCGAATGTCGAGAATTTTGTTCCCTCAACGAGGTTGAAGTGCGAAGTAGGTCCACGACATCCGTCGAGTCGTTTTACGTTGAAGCCTTCGCTCCTGCCACCCACAACGAAGTTGTCGCATCTTACTTCATAGTATTTGCCTTCATTAGACATGGAAATCATCAACTCATGCGGCTTCCGGGTCGTTAAAATATGCAATTTTTCAAGACCAATGAATAGTTCGTCCGTCACATTTCCAAACCCGTTTAAATGTTGGTTATATGTACGATTAAATTCCGTTGAACCAGATTTTTTATAAAAAACGTCCATCCATCCAGGTCCAAGATGAGGAGTTGAGACGCATCTCACTTGAAAAGGTTCAAGCCCTGGGAGTTGGATTTCGGGGTAGACATGTCCGAATTGTTCTGATGGACATCGATCTGGAAGACCTAAATCATTTGTTATTTCATGTTCCGAGTTATTGAGTTTTAGAGGCTCATCAGTCGTAGTATTCGCAGCTTCATTTGTTGCCACTTCACTTTTCACAATCGTCGTATTCTTTCCATCATTACTGGGCTCTGGAGACTTTTCTCCGCTTTGAATTGATTCTCGCCACTTCCCTATCTCTTCCCTGAAAAGATCCTTCAACTTGCCGAGCTCACACGACTGTTTGGGATCCGAAGCTTGGTCCTGCAATTGATGGACTAGAGCACCCTGTTGAGCCAACTGAGCCTGCAGACTTCGGAGCTCCTCATCCTTCTTTTGACTCTCTGCTAGCATATCCTGAAGTTGAAGAACAGAAGAATGGATTAATTCACGATTAGTCTGGTGGAACTCTCTCTCTTCTGGTACCTGTGCGCATTTAACTTCAACTTTGTGATATTCGCGCTGAGCTGCCGTATGGTCTTCTTGTAATTGACGATATTTCATATTCTCTTCGATTAGCTTTCTAAGAACTTCTGAATGTTTCTCCTGCAACTCTGAATACTTCACATTAAGTTCGTTCAGCGAGCTCTGTAGCTCTGCGTTCCTCTGGTCCTTCGTCTGGCACACCTCGAAATACCGTAGGAGGGGTTTCACGATCGGGTAGCACACAGCCCCGCATTCGTCCTGCATCTCGCTAGGAACGAAGCACGACTATGGAATTTGAATACTTGAGTATTTTTGAATAACTACACTTTGGACCGCTCTCACCTCGTCGTGCGATGCCAGGGAGATGGAAATTAAACACATGAACAGCGCCTTTAGAATCATTTTCGCTGTTTTCGATTAAAAGATACACCTCTGCCTTGAAGCCACTGGAAGAATCCAACTGATGGAGCCGAAGCCCTGGCTCCGGCTTTTTATAGCCAAGCCACCGAGCTTTCCTAGAGTCTCTTATCAACGCACGCACCCTTATCAGAAATTGTGACCCTATGGACAGATTAAGAAATAGTCAGAAATTGACTTCCGGAGCTGAGGTGTGGGCTCTTAGCTAATTCTGTATTTCATTTCTAATATATATATCTAATATAATCTCCCGAGCTTCCTAGAGTCTCTTATCAGGAGCGAGGGCTGTCTGTGAAATTTGGTTAATAAATTAATAAATTCTAGTTTTTTGGCAAATATTGAGCCAGGGGAGGAAATGCCTTTTAGGTTGGGCCGTGATAAGGTTTATGACTTGGCTTCTAATTAGAAGAGTGGAGGGGTGGAAGGGGGAGTAGCGCCTTGGGCGGGAGAATAAATGCCCTTGGGCGGGATCGTAAAGATGTCGCTACGAAATGGCCCCACGACATATTGAATTAAATATTCAATCATAGGAACAAAAGCCAAACAAAAGCGAGACAAAAACTTTCTCAGCTGCCAGTACCTGCCGTATGTCCTTGCCACACTCTGCGCACTCAGCCTTGTAGCCTTGTAGCCTACCGCCTACCTCGTTCTTCTACTAGACTTCCTTTCGGCAGGAGTGACATTTTATGGCAACGACGTCAGCTGAACTTGATAGACAATTTCGAGTGCGTCATAAACATTTACCGTTCGACGTGAGCCTCCTTCAGATCCTTAGCTTATCCTGTATCCTGTATCCTGTATACACCACACACACATATGCATATATCCTTAACATAAAATTAACTGCCACATACATGGCCGCTACAGAAGTGTCGTGCCGTCGACATTGTCTCCTAGCTGATGAAGTGCCCAAATGAGTGGAGATCCTTCGGACAGGGACGAGGAGAGGGTGGGCCAGGACCTTCAGATGCGTTGAGATGTGGATGTGGCAAGTACGAGTGCGTCATGTTATCTTGAAGTGGCAATTAAGCGAAAGCTTTGACTTCAAGTGCAAGTTCAAGATTATTTTTCAAGATCAGTTTTTTATTGTCAAATAATTCTTGGAATCATAAAAATATTTATAAGATTATTAAATATAGTTTTAGAAAAACAAGAAATCACATTTTATTAATTTATTTTTTTTGTATTATTATTTTTATTATAGAATATATATTTTTAACTCGAAATGAAATGCTAATAACTCGAGTTTTCAGTTCTCATTTCTTAGTTCTCAGCTGTGAACTTTAATCCTTGATAAATAGATGCCGCTGCCATTATCCTGGGGGACCTAGTGGAACTAATCCCATTGCCAGGACTTGGCACAACAAAGGGAATACCGCTCCAGGCGGCGAAAGGCTTAAGTGGGCGGATGGGTGGGTGGCTGTTGGAAGTGGCTTACGACTGGCTTTGAGCCACCATATGACCCACCCACGTTGTGCATATGCATGGCATGTAATTTAATATTTTATGGCATACAATTAGGCGCAATACAAACGATGCCCCGGGCCATTGCCTTATGCAACTGCTACGTGCTACGTGCTTCCCCAAAATATTATGCCTCTTGCCGGCAATGCCTTGCCACTCCCAGAATCCGGCTTAGACGCGCTGCAGTTGTTATTAGTTATGTCAGTGGCAATTAGCCAAAATAATTTGTAATCGTATTAGCTGCCACAAATGTCTATCCAACGGGCTTGCCACTCCTTCGCGAAACTATAGTTTCATTTTCAGTTTCAAAGCCCATTTCAAATCAATCAAGAAACATAAATTAAAGTCTTAAAGATTTCATTAGCGGACAGAGGGACAGATTCTTACAAAAAAAAAAATAAATCATCAAAATAAGTAAAGATGTAACTTTATCAGAAATATAAAGCGGACTGTGAAACTTATTCAACTTCAAACTGCTGACTGTGTTCGGTTCCTGCAACATTTTCTTATATATTTTTTTTTTTTGTTCATCCAACAGTTGTCCTCGAAGTTGGCCATAATTTATACGGGTCTGGCGTCCACCAATTGGCAAGCAATCCTTGTTGACCAGGTCCTGCTGCTGCTGCTGCTGCTGCTGCTGTCCTGGCTGAGGGGACAAATTTATGGTCGGCTGAGGCAGACGGCTCAAGAGGTTAATAATAAAGCTCAATAAAATATCCTTCCACTCTTGGCTTGGCCAAGTTGCCTTTCATTGCCGGTTTCCGGTTCCTCCAGAATCGAGAATCAAAAAGTCAGGTGCTTCAAAGGTCGTAAAATCTTACGGGGCAACATCTATCAAAAATGTATTTATTCTAAACAAAAAAAAAAAAAATGAAAAAAAAATGAAATTATATAGTCGGCCGCTCAACTTGTGATGAACAAGTGGCCATAAAAAAACAACTCAACTGAAAATGGAAATGAGGACAAAGACAGTAGAAGGATGAGGATGGATGCTGGAGGAGATAGCTGGAGGCATCTGGACGTCAGCATAAAAATCAATCTAATTTCATTAAAGTCAGTCAACATAAAAAAGCGGACAGCGCTCCTTCTGCTCGTTTATCTCTTCTCTTTTTTTGGCTTATATATATGTATGTGTGTATACCCTTTCAGAGAGTATTATGAGAGAGTATTTTATTAAAAGATATCCCCCATGCTTGTCCGTCTGTCCGCCAAACAGATTCTTCCAAGACTGGTCTTGTCAGACCAGACTTACCAGTAGGACTTTTTCTGAAATCCTTTTAGAGTATTTCAACTTCGTCTTGTCCCAAAGTAAGCTTTTCCTTTCCTTTCATTTTTTTTTCTTCCCATCCTTCCAGACAATGAATGAGAGGACTTGGGAGGAAAAAAAAAGGATACAGCGATACAGGATACTTTAAATAATATTATTTAACTTCAATTAAATCGATTTGGTTCAGTTTTAAAAGCTGAAGATATACGAAAGAATAAATAATAAATATTAAGTAAGGAATTATAAATAATCGATAACTTATGGGAAGGTAACAGTAGCCGCCCCATCCCTAATTTAAAGGTACAGTTGTGCTTGGCTGGGAAAGTGCGGGTAAAGGCTGAAAAAGGCTGAAAAAGGCGACCAGGACGAGTAATTTCTTGCCAAGCATAATGTAAATCTCATGTTAGACCTCCACAGGCAATAAAACATTTCCCATTTCCCACCTATCCATCCATCTCGCTCTTACGCCGCCTTAATGACCCAACCGAACCACCCACCACAGCCCAACATATGTGAGAAGATTGTTGGGTTCATAAATTCAATTCAATTCGACCAGCAGCTGCAGTTGATTTCCATTCTCAGTTTCAAGTGATTTTCCTAATGTAGTTCAAAGGAAACTGAAAACTCCTTAAAAGGCGGTCCTCCATAATGGAGGCTGGTGGGTGGGTGGTTCGGTTAGCCTGATCTAATAAATTTTCACTACGCTAGAAAGTCAGAAAACAGTCTCTCTGGATGGTTGGGGGTTAAAGATTTTTGAATAATATTTCACTTGCAGGTGGTTATGCATCATGTATGTGTTTGTTGGGTGGTTGGTTGGGTGGGTGGTTGGGTGGTTGGTTGGGTGTGTGCTTCTAAAGAAAAGTCGCTGGTGTAATTGTCTGAAAAATTACCATGTCTACATGACACCCACAGCCACACCCACACACCCACGCACGCGCCGCCCTTAAATCACATTTTCAAAGGTGTCTCGGATAGGGGAGGGTGGATCCAAAAATAAATGGGGTTTCCTCAGATGTTGCAACATACATTTACTTCCTTTCTTCCCAGATTACTTGATTACTTGATTCCTTGAGTAATTCTTTTTTCTGACAGCAGCCATCTTTTTTTTTTTAATAATTCAACTATAATATTGAAATGCTATTCAAACTACATACATACTATCTTAAAAAAATTCGGAAAATTCTGAATTCTGATTCTGAAAATCAACAAAAATAATTAAAAAATAAAAAATAATTTAAATAAAAATAAATGAATGGGCTTGCCTCTTTGAGTTTAATTGTTATATATTTTTTTTTAATTGTACTTCAAATATATTTAAAAATCAAAAAATTCCAACTGTGACTTGTCCGTTCACGAGAGGGTTTCATGTCCGCTGACCTTTGCCGAAAGTCGTGGCGAATCTGAGAGTTTATTTTAGGTTTGATTGGAACACTGATTAATTTCGAGAGTCACCATGGGGGATCCATTCTCGGGTAGCCGGATATCAGGATATCATGGAGAACACCCCCACCCACCTCGCTGTGTGTGTGTGTGTCAACACCTTGGCACAGGTGTGTCTCATTCGCTTTCGGCTTTCATTTGTAATGAGGGCTGGGCACACGTACAGGAACGGGAACTGTAACTGTAACTGTAACTGTAACGGTAACGGTTACGGGAATGGTACCGGATACCGGAGTGGAGTACTCTGGTGGAGTGGCGGAGCGGGATGCCATTTCCCATTTCACATTTTCCCATGTGTTTTGGTAACAATCTGTCATACACTTATCCTAGGGTATTCAATCGGGTATGCACATTTCTTCAACTCATTAAGAGGCTCTTAAAAAATATATTTAAAAATATTTCATTTTAAAATATTTAATTATATTTATAATTGTTTTAGTGCTATTATCATTTATTTAAAAAAATATACATTTTTAGGAGAAATTTGTGAAGAATTTCGTAGAGCACTTATTGTTTGTGGTTGCCTTGCTTATCCTTTACAAGGACTCGCCTGATTATCACTTTGCACGTCCTTGCCTGATGCTTTATAGTTGCTTGGCTCGGCCCATCTGCTCCTGGCCCGGGCATGTCCTTTCCTGTCCCGTATCCTATATCCTGTTTCCTGTTTATGCGCTTTGCGTGATCACATTTAGTCCTGGCCCCCAGGACCTCTCCCTTTTCCCCGCCAATCTACCAACCAGCCTCATAGTGTCGCCAACAAGCTCGTAACTCTCGCAGGACTTAATGGCCGCCAGTTGGTGTCCTTCCGCCTAGCGACTTTTCAGGGGGGGGGGGGGGGTGGCAGTGAAATCAGCCAAGCTAATGCCAAGATCTAATTGCTAAAATCAGTGTATAACTAACTCTATCATTGCTACTCTCAGGATGCCGACTTTATCTATAAAGTCATGTCCTGTTTGGTGCCCTCGGCTGTCCTGTGCTGTGCTCTCGTCCCGTTATTATCCCTAAAAGCCGGCAAGACATTTGCCAAGACCATAACCAACTTAAAAGCAGCTAAAATAGACACCTGGGACAACCAGGAGTCTTGGCCAGGATGCCAGTATGCCGGGATGCTGGGTTGCCAGGTGCAGCCTTCAATGTCCCGATGTCCGTGTATTCAGCAAGTCCTGGCTAAGTAAGTGCCAGCTCAGCCAGCTCAGCAAGCTCAACTCCTCGGGTCCTGCTCCACGTTATCCTGGCAAAGGCTTCCAGCTTTGGGGGCCAATCCAGTGCCACAAAATTTATTGACTTTGTCGCTGTCGTGTCCTCAGGACTTTTCCACTCTTCTCCACCTTTCTTCGCCTATCCCCGCCACCTCTCACTGTGGCCTTCTTCGCTCAAGTCCTTTTCACACTGAAAGGATATTCGGGTAGTATTTTTAAGAAGATTTTCTCATCAGCTCTATATTCTTTAATCGAAATCAAATTTGAAAAAACTATTTTTAAATGCAAAATAAAAGTGCATTGGAATCGAAACTTAAAGTTGGCAGGTGTCTGTCCCAATAATTGGACACCTGGCTAAAATTAAAACCCAGTCCGGGCCATAAATCCTGCACAGTCCTGCTGCCCCTCCCTCCCCCCTCCCCCCTCGCACACTCAGACACCCAGACAGTGGCAGGACAATGCTTATGAGGATCATGATGATGGTGTTTGGTACTCCAAACTCGAAAATCCAAAGCCCCAACAAACCCCATCCTTACTGGCCACTCCAAATGTCCTGTCGTCCTGTCGTCCTGCCAACCCGCCACATGCTGGCCATGTTTTGTCTCCCGTTTGCCAGACTCCGACTCCGACTCCGACTTCGGCTGGTGGCAAGGGCAGCCAGGGAGGTCCTGTTGTTTATGAGCACGTGTAATCACTCGGCCATGGTCCACTTGATGGCCATAAACTGCGACTGCACTTGCTGCATTCCAAAGAGTCTGTGGCATGTTCCTTAAAATCCTTGCCACAATTTGTAAATATTTTTTGAAGCTATATTTTAGGGAATTTGTTTTAAGAAAATATAAAAGAGCTTCAAAGTTTACACAAAAAAAAACCTTAAGAACTTTGGTCACACTCTTAACATGTCACATTCTTAAATGATTCTTATATTTTAGGAAATATCCTTACAAAAAAGTTGTTCAAAATATAGTTTTACAATAAAGAGCTATGAGGCTTCAAGGTGCATAAGAAAAAAATCGCAGAAATTGGAAATTCAACTTGGAAAAAAATCCTTTAAGGACCTTGGTCACACTCCCTTTCTCCAATGACATGCCTTCAACTCGATGACTCCTTGATTGCAGTTCTACTTGCACCTGCCGCAGGACACAGGCGGCCAGGCTAAGGATATGGGGCCAGACAGATTCGAATGGACACACCAATACAAACAAAAAAAACACGCACACAGGCAGACTGACACACACACACACACATGCATACATATGAGAAGGATTTCGCATTCCTGTGAATTTTTGCGAATTGAAATTTTTGAAATTTCCCGTCAGAGTCGGAAAAACTCTTTGCAGCCGTCCAGACACATTGGAATCCCGTTAATTGCTCCAACCGGAAGTGGAGTACAGTACGGTATGCCACGCCCCCTATACATATGTCCCTGAAACAACAAAAAAAATGAAATTAAATGGAAGGCCTATAAAAATTTAATTTAAAATTAAAGCAGTTAAATATTTATTTTCTGTTTAAGATTTAAAAAAATTTTTTTAAAATTACCTACTTATATAAAAATATATCATAAAATAATTTCAAATTTAAGTCTTAAATGAAATGTACTAGTAAAAATACTAAAATAAATTTAAATTAATATTTAATATTATTTAATTCAATACTTCTCTTATTAGAATCTTTGATTTATTATTATTATTTACTTAATAAATTTTCTCTTGGTTCTCTCTCTTGCTCTCCGACTCTTAGAGCTGTAGTGTGTTAACAGCGCTGTTAACATCGGCGGGTGGAGAGAGCCATCGACGTGGCTTACTCTCCCCTGCGCTCTCCCATTAACAGCTGTTGGGCGTTACAGAGCTGCCAGCAGAGCTTGAAGCATCAACAAAAACAATTCTTTTTTTTTTTCAAAAAATCGGTCGCATCGCTAGCTTCGCTGTCGCTTCGCCGAAGAAATCAATTCAAAAGAATCGCCTTAAATGTTGTTTAAAAATTAGTTAAAAAACGGTTAGTGTTTCGTTTGTTTGTTTATTCTATTGTGGTTGGAATTTTATTAAAGTTCTTGTCATCGTGTAACGTGTGTGTGTGTGTGTGTTTTTTTTTTTGTTTATTTGTGTTTTTTCGCCTCTTGGTCGATCAAAACATAAAAAAATAATAATAAAAATAAATAAATTGAAAAAAAAAAAAGCAAAGAAAAGAAAAGCAAAAACCTTTCCCAACACAAAAGCAGCAGTGCCAACAACAACAAGTGCTCGAGTGCGAGTGCGAGTGCGAGTGCGAGTGCGAGTGCGAGAGCGAGTGCGATGGCGAGTACGGATGCGAGTACGAGTGCGAGAGTGTAAGAATAAAAACAAAACTGGCGACAGCTGTTTATAAAGTTTTTGGCCAAAATGCTAAATTAATATAGCCGCAATAATAAAATTTAAGCCAAATAATAACAACAACAACAACAACAAACAATCAAACAAACAAACAGAGAGAGAAGGTAGTTGGGGCACACATTTCAGCATTTACCGTTGCTTTTTTCATTGCCTTTTGTCGCGAGCAGAGGAGTCAGGCAGAGGAAGAAACAAAAAAAAAAACAATAACAAAAGAAAAATAAAAAAAAAGGAAAAGAAGAGGAAAAAGTGCTGCTGCCTGCGCAAAAGTCGACTCTCACGTGTTTTGATAAATGCGAATGCAAAAGGTAGCAACGCTGGGGGGGAGGAGCGAGGAAAATTCCCATGCGGCCGCTTATTCCGCCCCAAAGGCGATGATGATGAAAATGAAAATGATAATGATGTTTGGAGCAAGCAGCTGTTGAAAAAAAAAAAAAGCAAGAGGTTTGTACTGTATTTGTTTTAATTCTTTTTTTTTTGTTTTTGTTTTTTTGTTTTTTTGTTTTTCTTTTGCAAGATCCTTGATCATGACAGGTGGCTGCTTCTGCTTTTGCTTTTTCATGTTGTTTTTGTTTTCATTTTGTTGTTGCTGTATATTCCTTTGGGAGCGGCATTTCAATAAGTATGTCAACAGTAAGAGACAAAGAGAGAGGGAGCCGAAAGATGGAGAGAGGACATTTTTCGTCGCCTAATTTGCAAAAAAAAAAAAAAAAAAAAAAAGAAACAAAAACAAAAACAACAAAAATGGCAAAAGGAAAATAAAAAAAGGAGACAAATCAAGAGACTAACTGTGAATACAGTGGGCGTCATTCAAATAGGACACGGTTAAGAATTACTTTAAATACTTTTAGATTTAATTCTATTTTTAAGCTTGTACTATATTAATGTTAAAATTATTTATTTATAATAAATGAATTATTTTTAAGGGCTTAATTATGTAAGTAAATTGATATAGAAAATATTGTATAAATAATAAAAATAATAATTTATTAAGAATAATTAATATTTTGTTAAATAATAAAGCTTACTAATAATTCTACCCTTGACTGTAAATGGGCGCCGGCGGGTGGACTGGTGATGGTGGGGGTGGGGGTGGGGCAAACATGGCGCAATATACCAAACAATTCCATTGATTTTTCTTGTGGGAATAGTTGGAGAACCGACACTGTAGACATAGAAAACAACGGTTTGCTTTTCTTTTCATTTTTTGTTGGTGGGGAGGGGGCTCTTGCCGTTAGCCTGCTTACCGTTATCCTGCCATGCTCCACATCGTTGTCCTTTCCAGTTGTTGTTTTTTTACTTGTTGTCGCCTTCCTTTTGCCTCTGTCTGCTGTCGTTGAACTTTTTGCAACATGCTTCGACTTCTAGTTTACCGTTACTACCCACGCAGGACCTCCCCCCACCCCCCTGAGTTGCATGAGTTGTGTTAGTAGCACCTCCCACCCCCTCTCCTGGGTAACGGAATTTATGTTAATTTGGTGCCACATTCCTTTAGGGCCACCCCCCCCCTCCAACCCCAAAAGGATATACAAAATATCCTGAAATATTTTCAAAAAAGGATATCAAAGGACCATAAAGTCATCCACATTGACAAAATATTTATTTATTTTTTATTATTTCTTCAAAACTATTACGGAAAACAAATGAAATGATCCTTTTTAAAAGGACTTCTCTTATTGGTTCTCCTGGGTTTTCCCGAGATTTCCTTTCCAAATGTCCTGCCAACACGTGGGCACGTGACTGTGCCTCCTTTTTCCTGTCGTTTTCACCTACGAACCCCCCCCCCATGGCCCCCAAACATTAGCCAAAAGGCAATGGGTTGACATTTTCCACTCCGTTTTCCCTCCTCCTTTCCCTCCCACTTTCTCCTCATTTTCATTTTTGGTTATTTTTTTTGTTTGTGTTTCTGTTGTTGTTGTTATTTGTTTCCCGGAAACACTTCAGATGCATTTTCCACACTCTGTGAGGCGAGGAAAATTGCAAAAAAAAAATCAAAACCGAAATTGGAAATTGGACATTTTCTGGGAATAATTGGTTTTTGTTTTTCATTCGATTTCCCTCACCTTGCTCACAATTTTCACAAATACGGTTCAAGAAGGACTTTCAGGTGTTAAATAGCTTTTTGAGTAAATTGTTCTTGGAACCTCTCGTTAACGGACACCTAAAGCGGACACAATAATTTTCTTTTTGTAAACAAAACTCAGATTTGCTTGGGTATATCTTTATTAGGACTTAGAGATATTAATTAAATAATTGGAACTGGAATTAAAGATTTTTAAAAGTAAAATTTACTCCAACCCTCTCTTTAACGGACACCTTAACGGTCTTTTTAAGCAGACAAGCATTTCTTTTGTAAAAACGAATTCTATTATAGCTTCTATAACGTAAACTTGGGAATATGAATAGAAAAGATGATCCAATTCGAATCAAACTAGCAAATTGTCCTTTAACCCTCTCTTTAACGGACACCTTCTGAAAGAGACGTTTACAAATACAACTCCGATTTGGTTTGAGATAAGGCTATAAAGGATATATAATCCATTGAGGAATATGAACAGAAAGCATGATCTAATTGGAATTCTAAATTTTACTTCAACCCTCTCGTTAACGGACAGACAGAGGGTCTGCCTGTAGAGAGTCAGAATCAGATCTAGACAATTTCCTTCTGTTTTTTTTTGTGGCCGGAAACGGAGGAAACTTTAATAAAAACATGTCAAGAGCACTTTTCTGCCATTTCCCCAACACGGACACGGAGACGGAGACGGAGACGGAGACGGACACGGACCGAACGAAACCACAAAACCCACCCAAGCGGGTGGGTGGCTAAAAGCAGCGAAGGAGACCGCAGTTGGCAGTCGTTCAGTGGCTGTTTTTAGACTTGACCAAGTTTATTGCCTGCCATATGCAATTGCCGTAGATTATTTTCGGGTGGGGGTGGTGCTGGTGCTGGTTCTGGTTCTGGTTCTGGAGCCATTGTGTGCACGGATTTGCCACGCCCCCGACTGCAATCGGACTCCCTAAAAATAGCCACCGAAACTGAGACAGTCGCTCTTCTGTCCAGGCACTGAGGGAAAAAAAGGTCGATTTTTTTTTTAAGAATAGAATAAAAATAGAAAACTTTATATATATTTTATAATAGAATCATTTTTTTTTAACGTGTATGAATTCGCATTCGACGGCGAATGGCTCTCAAGACCGCTTGGCAAACGGGTCGGCTACGTGATGTGTTGCCTCACTTGGCCAATTTGCAGTCTTCCAGTTAGAGTCCTTGCTTTGGGGAGCTTCGGGGAGTACCCCCATTGCGTACTATATCGTTGCAGATATCGTCCTTGCTGGAATACAGCAGGCTCCGAATGGAAAACAATGAACCAGCTGGCCGAAGGATATATGTATGGTATATTCATTATTTGCACCAAAGATGGCCTTAAAGAAGTCTTATATTCTACTACTACTATACTATCTTGATCCCCTTAGGGTACTACAATGGTCTCTACCACTTTTTGTCCCTTGGCTCTACTTACAATCTTAAATCCTTTGTCCTAAACGCCCTATCTGTGCAACTCTTCTCCTCGCGATACCCAGCCGTACGTTATGCGGCAGCGTCCCTCGGTCGGTTGCAGCGGGAGGCGCGCGAAAAATATAAAAATAATATAATAATATTACTCTATAATACTATTTATCTTTAAAGTTCACTTCTTACCAACAACTTTTAATAGAAATTTCTTTTGAAACTATAGGATATCCGGTACTCTTCATAGGTCGCTCATAGATAGTAGATTAAAGGATACTCTCCGGATAGCCCTTTTAAGGATCCAACTAAAAAACTTTTAATTAAGATTCTCGGAGCTAATTGAAATAGTTGAGCTCCGATTATATCGTCGGTTGAGCTTGAGGGGGCTTCCCCTAATCGAAGTATCCTTTGCAGGACATCAGGCACAAGGGGGGCGGGGGCGAAAAAGTGAAGCCAGTTTCCAAAAACTGCTGTACATTTAATTAATTATTTATACAAGAAAAGGTAAACGTGCCAGGATATGGATACTTTTACGAAAGAGGACGAGGGGCCAGGACGAGTGGTAGGTAAAAGGACTCGGAGCAACCGTGGCAAACATTTTACGATACATCGTCGCTGTCGACGTCGACATCGTTTTTTGCATAATTGATTAAATGACTGGCTATATAACACGACAAGGGGGTGGGGGTGCGAAGGATATGCAGGACTATGCCGGAGCCGTATCCAGGAGCCGTAAATGAGAATTTACGGCGGAAAGAAATCAAGCAGCTACACAAGTTGGACTAGATGGCAAATGGGCAATGGAAGAGCGCAAGGACGAGCAGCAAGAAAAAAGGATATACATGTGTGTGTGTGTGTGTGTGAGGAGGGGCGGGGGATGTTGCATGTTTAGTTATGGTGTTGGTAAATGTTGTGATTATTGGCCAAATGAAAAATTCACGAAATCGTCCTGCCAATTGCCCGCAAAAACACCTTGTTTCTTGTTTTTTTTTTTTCCTCTCCTTTCATCATCATCAGGATTCGAATTTCGGTTTCTGCCGTGTCCTGTGACCCCTGTTGTATGGTATTATATTCTTTTTATTTGATTAATATTATTACTAGGAGTAGAAAGGTATCCTTTTTGTGAAAAATAAATGCTTAAAATAGGTGAAAAAAGGGGAGAAGTACCAGGTATCATATGCTATGTATGAAACAGGACAGTCTAGGAGGGTCTTCTTAACGGATTTATGTATAAGATCCTAAAAAGTACCGAGTATCATATTGTTATATCCTTATTGGAAGAAAAGGACATTCAGGAAGAATAAATATAATTAGATTTTTAGAAGTAGAAATGGAAATAGTTGACCCATTTTAGTGTTATTTAATGATATTTTTTATGAGAGTATAAGAGTTAATGGTATAAGAGTTAATGGGTATAGAAATCCAAATGACTTGTATAAGAGATGAAATATAAAGTATAAGTACCAGGTATCACATGCTATATATGAAACAGGACAGTCTAGGAGGGTCTACTTAACGGATTTATGTATAAGATCCTAAAAAGTACCGAGTATCATATTGTTATATCCTTATTGGAAGAAAAGGACATTCAGGAAGAATAAATATAATTAGATTTTTAGAAGTAGAAATGGAAATAGTTGACCCATTGTAGTGTTATTTAATGATATTTTTTATGAAAGTATAAGAGTTAATGGAGTACCGGGTATAGAAATCCAAATGACTTGTATAAGAGAAGAAATATAAAGTATAAGTACCAGGTAACAAAATGAAATAGTCGACCCTCTTTAGTGATGATTGAGGTTACTTTTTATGAAAGTATAAGAGTTAAAGGAGTACCGGGTATACTAATAATACTCAATGATATTTTTTATGAGAGTATAAGATAACTTTTAGGAGTACCAGGTATAGAAATGTATATGAAAAGCATAATAGAATATAATATAATAGATATATAACAGCATAGAACAGTTGCCTTTGTCGTAAATACAATTTTTATGACAAGGATAAGTATAAGAGGCATATCCTTGAAAGAGAACACTATCCAGAGTTCAATGAGTCCTTCAGCTGGCCAAATCTATTATGTCTAATACGTCTTGGCCATTTTTCTTTTGGCCAGTGGAGGAGCACTTTGTTTGTTTTCATTGATGGCCCCGTCTTGGCCCATTTGAACTTTGAACCTTTGGCTGTGGGGAGACAACGCTCCTGCCAGGACCTGTTTTTGTGTCGACTTGGCCTGGCTATGCAAACATGCAACCCGTGTTGGCATCATCAAATGTCCTTCCCCTTCCCCTTCCCCTCTCTTTTTTTTTTCTCCGGCCATATGCTAATGGCTTATACTGTACATGTGTATGGGTGTGTGTGTGTGTGTGTTTGTGTCAAGTGTATATCCTTTTGGCATAGCGAGTGCATTTTCTTGTCATCGCTGACATTTCCTGCACTTCGGCCTTGTTTTTTCCAACCTCATTCCCCCTCTCTCCCCTTGTCTCTTGCCATTTCTCGTTTAATGAGCATTTCCCTTTTGTTTTCGTGTTTTGTTGTTGCTTTGTTGTCTACACCAACACCAACCCCACCCCCACCCCCCTTGATGGATAAAATCCAGGAATTATGATTGCTCCACATTCGTGGGATGTCACTCGGATTTCTTTTTATTTTTTTTTTTAATTTATTTTTTTTTTTATAAATATATGTAGATAGAGATAGAGAAAAAAAAATGTTAATCTTCATTTGTCTTTAAATTAATTTTTTTTTTTCTTATTTCGATTCTATAAATAAATTATAATTAGAAGAGCTATTATTTTTTTTTTTTTTATTTTAAAACACTTTATTTTAAAATTTTTATTTGGAAATAATTGAAATTCCTTGAAACAAAAACAAGGTCAGGGTCGATTTTTTGCTAAAGAATTTTCTTTATGGGAAACCCTCCCTTTTTTCCGACCCCCAATCCCCAAAAGTGATTCCCATTCTTGTTTAATCGATGGCGTCAATTGCACTCCACTTGAGTCGCCACCCCCACCACCACCCACGCCCAGGCCCATTATTTTTTTTTTTTTTATTGACTTAACATGCTAAAACAATTGCACGCTATTTTTGTATAAACAAAAGCGAAAAAATTATAAAAATTTATAAACATTTTCCATTGACTTGGCGGCGAGCTGTTGAAAGATTTTTTTGTAGTTCATGTTGCCAGGGGAAAAGCGCCCACCGCCCAACCGCCCAACCGCCCAACCACTCGGCATGCCAAGTCATCAAATTACAGTAGACACTCCATAAATATATCCACTTCCATAAACAAAATATTTTTTTGCGAATTCAATTTGATGAAAAGTAACTAGAATTAAGAATTTAATATCTTATTTATAGTTTTTGTGTTTCATTTAACTAAGCTTCACTGTACATCCTATGGAATGGACCTTTTACAGAGCTCTGTTAACCTTTTCCAGACCTCTCTCTTGTAAATGCACAGAGCATAACGGAGAGAGCATGTAACAAGAGAGAGAGAGAGAGAGAGCGAGCCTAAGCTTGCTGTAACTTTACTTTGTTTTTTTTGTCTTTTGCTGTTACTGTCATTTATTTTATAGATTTCTCTTCGTTCTCGTTCACCTCCTTCTTCCCCCCTCCCATCACATTTATTCTTATTCATAAGCATGCGCCTCGTTTTGTTTATTAATGACAAAAGCAAAAAATATCAACAAAAACAGGCAACAACTCTTCGGACTCCGTTCAAAGTTAAAGTCAATGTCCCTCTTTCTGATTTTCCATATCTTATTCTGTCTCTGTCTGTGTGTGTGTGTCGGTGTGGGTGTATTTGCATACAATCGGTATCGTTGCTTATTTATAGTTATTTTGCATAAATAACGCATATTGTTCTTGCCAGCCGCCTGCTGCTGTTTGTTGATGCTGCATTTTAATTAAGATAACTCCACTTTATGACACATCGAAGTCTTGTCTCCCTGCCCCGTGGCAACCACTCCCGGGGACCCCCCTCTCGGGGCAATTCCCACCGAACTGTCACTCAAAATGCATAAGCACCGTTAGCCTCCCAGGGAAAAATTTAAAAAAAAAGTATAAATAAAATATATTCTTCTCAGATTTTAATATAGATTAGCAGCAAATCGATTAAGGTATTCCTTCCAAGAATCGGACAAGAATTGGCCAAGATATAGGCTTCCCAGTGGGGCATATTGGGAAATCCCACATTTTGAAGGGGTCTCCCCAGGAAAATTTTGAAAAAAATACAAAAAATATTTTGTTCTCGGATTTTGATGCAGATTGATGGGGAATCGATCCACAAATCGATTAAGGTATTCCTTCCAAGAATCGGACAAGAATTGGCCAAGATATAGGCTTCCCAGTGGGGCATATTGGGAAATCCCACATTTTGAAGGGGTCTCCCCAGGAAAATTTTGAAAAAAATACAAAAAATATTTTGTTCTCGGATTTTGATGCAGATTGATGGGGAATCGATCCACAAATCGATTAAGGTATTCCTTTCAAGAATCGGACAAGAATAGGCCAAGATATAGACTTCCCAGTGGGGCATATTGGGAAATCCCACATTTTGGAGGGGTCTCCCCAGGAAAATTTTGAAAAAAAGGCAAAAAATATTTTGTTCTCGGATTTTGATGCAGATTGGTGGGGAATCGATCCACAAATCGATTAAGGTATTCCTTTCAAGAATCGGACAAGAATTGGCCAAGATATAGGCTTCCCAGTGGGGCATATTGGGAAATCCCACATTTTGAAGGGGTCTCCCCAGGAAAATTTAGAAAAAAGGCAAAAAATATTATTTTCTCGGATTTTGATGCAGATTGATGGGGAATCGATCCACAAAACGTTTGAGCTAATCCTTTCAAGATTCGGACAAGAATTGGCCAAGATATAGACTTCCCAGTGGAACATATTGGGAAATCCCACATTTTGAAGGGGTCTCCCCAGGAAAATTTTGAAAAAAAGGCAAAAAATATTATTTTCTCAGATTTTGATGCAGATTGGTGGGGAATCGATCCACAAATCGATAAAGGTATTCCTTTCAAGAATCGGACAAGAATTGGCCAAGATATAGGCTTCCCAGTGGGGAATATTGGGAAATCCCACATTTTGAAGGGGTCTCCCTAGGAAAATTTTGAAAAAAAGGCAAAAAATATTATTTTCTCAGATTTTGATGCAGATTGATGGGGAATCGATCCACAAATCGATTAAGGTATTCCTTCCAAGAATCGGACAAGAATTGGCCAAGATATAGGCTTCCCAGTGGGGCATATTGGGAAATCCCACATTTTGAAGGGGTCTCCCCAGGAAAATTTTGAAAAAAAGGCAAAAAATATTATTTTCTCGGATTTTGATGCAGATTGATGGGGAATCGATCCACAAATCGATTAAGGTATTCCTTCCAAGAATCGGACAAGAATTGGCCAAGATATAGGCTTCCCAGTGGGGCATATTGGGAAATCCCACATTTTGAAGGGGTCTCCCCAGGAATATTTTGAAAAAAATTCAAAAAATATGTTGTTCTCATATTTTGACGCAGTTTGGTGGGGAATCGATCCAAAAATCGATTAGGGTATTCATTCTAGGAATCGAATAGACGCTCTCCAGGATGTAGCCCACCCAAGGGGGGAAGTACTTGCCAAGAATACTTTCCCGAAAGTACCAGCGGGCTTTTTATTTTTCCTTTTCAGCTTGTGTTCTATTTTTAGTTAATGATTGTGCTATTTCTTTAATAAGTCGCCAGCTTAAGTTCCGTAGTTCCACTCTCCGAGTGCTTTGTCGGCTTCAAGGGGGTAATTGGCTTTAATTAAATGCACGTCGTAAAGTCAACTGTGTGTGGCTCCGGCCGCCCCCTCGCAGGTCTCCTCGCGTGCCCCGTCCAAACCGTGCAAATTTAATTAAAGCGAATGCGAATCATAAATATTGTAATGCCCCCACCCACACACACTCGCGCCGTGCGAGCCAATTGTCAAGCCCTCGCAAAAGTTTGCGAAGCTCAAGCCGCCGAAAAGCCCCAGAAAACTCGAGCCGAACTCAAGCGAACTCAGGTGAATGTAGGTCAGTGTGGTGGTGGGGGAGGTGGCGTGTGGGGCTTGGACGGGGGAATATTACTAAGCACCTGAGAGTCCAACTTGGATCTTAATCTCGGTTGCAAAACTCTGAAATACTCTGTACTCTGACTTGATCGATAACTATCGTTCTATTAGCTTTTCATATAGAAAAATCGATAAATATCGATATAATTATTTATTATTTGTAAATATTATGTTATCATTTGTTGTCAGTTATCGAAGTTTATCGATTACTATCGTTCTATTAGCTTTTCATATAGAAAAATCGATAAATATCGATATACTTATTTAATATTTGCAAATATTATGTTATCATTTTTTGTCAGTTTTCGATTACTTCGTTCCATTAGCTTTTCATATAAAAAAAATCGATAAATATCGATCAACTTAAGTAATATTTTTTAATATTATTTTTCAATTTGTTGTCAGATTTTCAATGGCAATAAAAACACTTTCCTTATTATAATTTTATGATTCGTTTATTATAGAAAACAATCGATAACTATCGATATCCTAAAAATATCATCATTTAAATTAAATATTTATTAAAAAATAATTTATTTTAAGAGTAATTCCCATGTCGTCTTTTAAAATGTTTTCCTAATTATTAGTTTTTCTCTTTTTTGTTGAATTTGCAATTGCCGTCGAAACACCCGCCCCATAAAGTAGACCCCCAACACCACCAAGTTTTAGCCACCTTCTCCTTAAAAAAAAAAAAAACAAAGTAAAAAACTGGTCCATGGGAAGGTCGAAGTTGTTCTGGTGTTTTTAGTTTTTTGTTTCGGATTTCGGATTGTGGTCTCTGAAATGGCCAACGGTCATGCCTCTTAATTAGTTGCTTATTTTTTGACACTTTTTGTTTTTGTTGCTTGTTTGTTTGTTGTTTGTTGTTGTGTTCTCATTAAGAGCAACATGGTGTTGTTGTTTGTTGGAAGTTTGTGCGAAGCGGGTGGCCAACCGGTTTGTCTTTTTTTTTTTTACCAAATCTTGGCTTTTTTTTCCTGATGGCTCTCTTATAAAAATATTCCTAAATTTTAAATCATTTTTTATATAGAGTTTTTTTATTTTTAATAGTTTTTCCTTATTTTTTTTTTTTAAAGACACTTAAGAATGCATCAGAATACAGAAAATGCCAATTGACATGCATTATGGCGGTCGGTCAGCTATTAAAAGTCATGAAGCACCCATGCTTGCACTTTTAAGGGATATACCAGATCCTGACACACACACACACACACACACACACACAGACACACCGTATACACATATATTCGGTTGATCTAGACCCCAAAGTCGTTGGTCGCCAAGTCCGAGTCGGTGCTTTGTTGAAAGTCTTATTGCTTGTCACGTAGGTCATGGGTAGGTAGGGGGTGGGGCTAGGAACTGAACTCCACTGGAAGCCCTCTTTAAAAAACCCGCCAACTAGCATAAACAAGACAACAAAAACTGTGGAATGACAACCGCTTTACCACAAGAAGCACAGACAGCAAAAAAAAAAAAAAAACAAGGCAGACTTGAGCACCCAAGAGTTAAACTATAGATTCTATATAGCACTGAAAAAAAAGCAATCTACAAATAAAAATAATTAAGATGATCTCTTAAGAAGAACCCTGGTACTTGGTACTTGTCGCATTTAAGGCTAGAACCGTTTGAGAATTATAAACAAAATAAGGAGTTTATGTCTTACAGTGTTGGACGTTGGATAGGCCACACACTGTTTCACGGTTTGTCTGGTTCTATTCCCCACCCAACCCACCAAAACCCACCAGTACCACCAGCTCCCACCCCCCTTTAGTACGCCCCTGGTAGCACCCAGCCCTTGCAGCACTCATACTCCCGCCTTGGATCCCCCTTGGAAGTTATTGGGGCAGGGACCAATTAAAATGCGCGACATCACATGTGCGCGAGCAGTTATTATAAATTTTTTCGCTGGAATTGAGTGAAAAATAGTCGCATGAAAGGGGGGCGGGGTGCTAGTACAGAAAACAAGTGTCAGGACAAAGAAAAAGTCTATGATGGGCTGGTGCGTGGAGGAGGTGTAACTACCATGTCTGGTTATCCTTTTCGGGCACGCCCCTGCTCTGTGCATGTTACAATGTTGTTAATATGAAGCTTAGTAGCTCCTCCACTCCACCAACATTACTAGGATACTAGGATAGAGGCTGGGGGATGCCAGAAGTGTTTGTAAAATTATTGGCATGCGAACGTTTATTAAATTTTTCAAGTGCCACAGCAGGGCCCACAGCAGGGCCCACAGCAGGTTGCATCTGAAGTGAAGCTCAACGAGGTGTTTTGTTGCATGGAAATTATTTAGCAACCAATATGCTGAGCTTCGCTTTTCCACTTTATGTTCTATTCACTTTACGCTATGCTTCTTTTTCTGCAAAATTTAACTTTAACACAAACCGGAAATGCAGAAAAAAAAAAAAAAAAAAAAACTCCCTCTAGTAGAAGAGGGAGCCGAACCCTAGCAGCTTTGTTTCCCTTTTTTTTTTAGACATATATATACATGTTGTATCTAATAACGTTCCTGTATCTGGTGCGCCACTTCATTGGAGTCGTGAAGAAGTTTTGCCAACTATTTGAGTGAGTTCTCCATGCCATGTCGCCTCCATTAGGGAGCTAAGCAAAGTGCCAACAGAAGACAATGCAGTTCCACCATTCTCCGGCGTAAAATGTACGGCCCTTAGAGGGAGGGCGGAAAGTTAACCCGAACTTTGATGGTGGCGGGAGTTTAGGTGTATCCGGTCGGTAGTTGTTCTTCCAACTGTATCTTTGTATCTTTAGCTCCATTTTCCACCATACGAAGGGGTTTCAGTGGCATGTGTGGCGAGAGCCAGTTGGCCAAGTTCATATTAAGCCGTGTGGTAAGCAAAGATATTTACTAACAAGTTGCCAGTCGACAAGCCCCGTTAAGCCGCTTACACTTATGACTCTCAGGCCTGCCAACCTGGGCCAACTTTTTCCGACATAAAGCCGTCTAATGAGTTCGTTAAACCCGTCGAATGGAAGTGGTACAGTTGCGCTGGAGGTACACTAAGAAAATAACTACTGCCACACTATTTTTTTTGCTTTTTGGTCACCAATGTGACCAAAGTCTTAGTTTTCCTACAAATGGAAGTAGCATTACTGATCAAAAAGTAGCATCTTAAAGGCTCTGAAAGCAAGCTTTATTCCCCTACCACTGCCACACTATTGATTTATTTTATTTTTAAATGTGACCAAAGCACTTTGTGAAGCGTGCTCGTGCTCGGTTGCAGCACGAGCCGGCTAATCAAGTGGCCAGCGAGACACTTCCGGCTGCCCTGAACCGGAAACAAGCTGCGACCTCCTCGGTCTCCCTCTCGGGCGGGGTCTGTTGCCAATTTTGAGCTAAAACCCCAAGAAAATTAGAAAAAATTTGCCGTAAAGTGCACTTAAAATCAAGACGCCTGGCTGGAGAGAGAGAGCACTTGAGAGTGAAGTGTCCTGCACATTTTGTCATATCAGAAACTGAATTTGAATTTCAATCAACTCGAATTAAATCAAAATTTGCAAAATAAAGTGAACTCTGCCACCCGGCCACCACTTCCCATGTATGGGTATAGTTATAGCAGACAGCCAGTACGAAATTGGAATATAATTCTTATGAATGGGTCGACTCTGCCCTCAGCCCTTAGTCCTCAGCCCTTAGTCCTCAGCCAACCGCAGAGCCACAAGCTCGATGGAAAATTCAAAAGACTGACTTCTGGACTAGATGGATGGATGGATGGATGGATGGAGCCGAAGGAGGGCTCACAAATGGAGTTTGGAGACTGAAGACTGCACTTTTGAAACTGAAGGCTCTTGGCCGCAAAAATTCACAGCCAGAGGGATGGGATGACTGGATGGATGGATGGATGGATGGATGGAAGTCCACAAAAGCTACCACAAAAAGATGAAAGCGTCCAGCATTTTGGTATTTGGTCATGCAACAGTAGAGTGTCAAGTCTGCTGTCTATAATTTTGTGGCATATTCAATTTTCCAACTGGTTGGTGGGACAGGCCTTCCCTTTCTCAGCATTTCCGCTTTGGCTTTCGTTGATTAAGAATTGCACACACGTAGTGGCGATTGATGCCCCCGATTGGTTAACCTGTTGTTCCCAGGGCTAGTTTTCAGAGTCCAGAGGGTCCTCCCGAGATCAGACCACGTAGTCTGAGGTGCAAATAGAAGGTCTGTAGGTGTCTGGTAGTGCCAGATGGATGGCCAGATATCCTTTTGCCAGAAGAGAAAAAATAAAATAAAATAAATAATAGAATACCTTTTTGGGCCTTTATTTTTTATTCATTTTTTAAGGTTAGTCTTCAGATTTGGAAATCTTGGCCGTCCTTGTACAATTTTCCACTCGATTCGAGTCTATATCCAAAAGTCCTGTCTTCGAGCCAGATAATCGGTATATGTCATGGTTGTTGGGGGATTCTCGGATCTAGGAGGACCAAGAACCGAAAAGCCTCTGGAAGATGCTGCGCCTTGCCTCCGCCGGAGCTGCAGCACTTCCAGTTGCCGATGTACTTGCCAGATTTTCATTACCCGATCCGGCGCCCGATTCGGTTTGTCCCATCGGGACCACTGTGGCGGCGGATGCCCGGCGTTCGGGCAGTGGCCGGGCGAGTGGTGCTGCCGGTATGGAGGCAGCAACGGCGGCCGCCAGGGCGAGCGTATCCTCCGAGGGATGGGAGGCCACCAGGGGCTGGGGCGTGGGTGGGGCGGCATCGGCCATGGCCACGTTAGTGGCGGCCACCTGTGATTCGGATTGTGAGTTTGCCTGCCCGGATGGATTCTGCTGGCGGCCGTGGCCTTTTCCAGTTTTGGTTGCCTTGTTGGCGCCGCTCGTCTTGGGATTCGCCATTCTCTTGGTTCGGATTATCGGTCTTTATAATTTCAAATAAATACAATTTGTTCCCCTTTTGTGTTTTTTTTGTGTGTGTGTGTTTGGAATTTATTTTTTTTTTTTTTTTTGCGCCAAATGAGTTTGGGGTCAGGCAGTGTCCGAATCTCTGGCTCGACTGCCGGGGCTGAGAGTTTCGGGGCAACGACTTCTGGCAGCTCACAACCAGGCTAACTAGATCTAGATGGGGATTCAGGTATTGGGAATACAGGAATATATTCTATATAAAGGAATACATATTCTATTATCTGCAAAGCTAGAACCAATTGAGAATTATTAACCACTTAAGTATAATTATTATTATAATTATTGTAATTATCCTTTTCATTTTTCAGATCTCTTTTCTAACTGTCCAACAATTGGCATTGAATATTCCATTTTTAGTTAATTTTTTTATGAAATAAATAAATTATCATTGATAAATCCAGAACCACTTGAGAATTATAGAACTTTAGAAGTCCCCATTTTGTTTTCGATGCTAGAACCAATTGAGAATTATTAACAAAGTCAACAGAATTATTATCTTTTAGCTTTCAGACCTATATATTCTACGAATAGGAATAAATATGACATTTTTAGCGAATAGGCTTCTAGTCTTATAATATCCATCGCTAGAACCAATTGAGAATTATAAACAAAGAAAAAATATCATTATTAAAGATTTTTTAATTTTTTTTTGTTTTTTTTTTTCAGCTCTGTTCTTCAAATGTCCGACGAAGTGCCTTTAAGTCGCCTATCGCAAATCTTCGACACACTCACCAATCTCCAACAACATCCGCATCCGCATCCGCATCCTCATCCTCATCAAGTGGCAGGAGCGGAAGAGCAACGTCGAAGATCTGCCTCATCCTCACCATCGCCATCGGCCAGTGCGTCTGCCTCGACCTCGGGTCGGGCCACGCCTTCTTTGGGCGTGGCCGGGCCACTCAGTTCGCTGCAGTATTATGGCCACGCCCCCCACTATTTTGCACGGGGATGCCAGGATGGCCCCAACAGCGGATACCTGCATACGTTTCCATCGCATCTGTATCATCCGCAAATGTTGCAACATCACCAGCACTTGCAACACTTCCACCATCAGACTCATCAACCGCCCTCGCTGCCCACACAGTTGGGCGGTGGTGTCGCCGGTGGCCGTGGCATCCTTAGTGGCTCACAATCCCTGCAAGGATCTCCGCTTTTGGCCAAGAGAGCCACATCGTTTAGCGGCCAAATAACCTTGGCCCAAGGTCGTTCCAATCCATCATTCGGCGGCGCCACCACCACCACCACCACCACCATTTCCACGCCCAACAGTCCCCGCTTGTTGCCGCGCCGCGTGCCCCGACCGCCGCCCATTCCTGCCAAGCCCGGCCAGGCGAAGGTGAAAGTTGATAAGATGCCGCAGCCATCGCAGCCACCGGCGGCGCCACCACCACCACCGCCCAACACTGCATCCGCCCCCGAATCCACCGCCGCTGCGCCAGCATCGAATCCCGTTTTGGCCGCCCTGGACGCCCCAGATGCCCCGTGGCCGCACTTTTCGACTCTCACCGAACACCTGGACGTCCGCCAGGTGAACAACTACGGACAGGCACTACCAGAGGTAAGGAATGAGACCAAGGATAGCCATAGGAGGTAGCTTAGCCGTTGTCTCGTCCGCAGATTAATTGGCAGGAGAGGTGCCTGGAGTTGCAACTGGAGCTGCATCGTTCGAAGAGCCAGGCGGGTCGTATACGCGATATGCTGCGTGAAAAGGTAAGTCCTCATGGATATGGGATAGTGTGGATTATGTGGGCTGGGTGATAGTTGGGATTATCCCAAATGAGTTGATAAGTAAAAGGCAACACAGCGGTGCCCAGACATTAATTACTCTGTCTAGCGAGAAGGCCACATCTTGGCGCCTAATTATGATTTATGAGACGGGGTTGAAACATTTTTACGACATCCCACACAACAATTATCATCGAGGGGAAACCAGGAGCAGGAGCAGGAGCAGGAGCAGGAGAAGGACACTTTACTACCGAGTCTAGAGTCGGCGATGTGTTTGTGGATGGGTGGTTGAGGAACCGGAAACCATCACCACCACCACATCCTAGCCAGCGCTCTGGCTCATTATTAGGCTAATTAAGTCATTAGGCATTTGGCCAAGAGTCTCGGCCATGTCGGCCATCTCGGCCATCTAATGCAAAAACTATATGAATTATGTATTAGTCAAATGTGAAAGAGAGTCCCCCGGGCATTTGGATTGCTTTCATCTGCCAGCAGCAGCCTGGCAGCCTGACACAAATTCATTTTGCTTCAATGATTTCCACCTCATGAATATACCATGGACCTCTCTAACCCAGTCACCAGTCACCATTCACCATTCACCTTTAACCTTTAACCTTTAACCTTTTTCTTATTTAAAACTATATATTTAATTGACGGAAAATAAATAGAAAATATGAAAATGGATAAAAAAAATGAAAAAAAAAAAAAAGAAAAAAAAAAAAATGAAAATATGTCCAAAAGTATGCAATGAATATTTTATTTCTGCTTTATGCATTTTTTCCATCTCTCGTATGAGTTTCTTCCATTATTTTTTTCTTTCTTGTTTTTTTTTTTTTGTCTATTTTTTTTTAGATGTTGCCCTGTTGCCGCCCTTCCAACCATTCAGTTGACTTTTGAACCTTTTGCCAGCTGCAATTCAAGTGCATCATAAATTTTAAATTAGTTCTGGACAGAGCCATTTCGCCATTAAAAATGCCAAAGCAAGCGCCCTTAAATATGCAATATGATTTTTTTTTTAAATTTATCCTTCAACAGGACGATTATTGTCGATTGCCTGTCATACCCGGACTGATTGTTAAATATTCATTTTTGAAATAAAATTCGTTTTTGTATTTATTTCATAATTTTTTTAATTTTATTTATTTATTTATTTTTTTAATAATAATAATATTTATTATTTATTTTTTTTTATTGCTGTGTAAAGGACAAAGTAGAAGAAGAAGAAACGTTGAGCTGTAACCACAAAATTTTGACTGGCCAGGAGGCATGGCGGGACAGGGCCAAAAGGAAATTGGTGTATGTGTGTGTATATCGAAGGTCCTTCGTGCTGGGCAAAAATGTGCTGAACGTTGAAATTATGGCCAAGCATATTGCAACATTCTTGTAGGACAATAAAATTCAAGTTTATTACCAAAGCCATCCGGCCAAAGAGAAGCGCCGGCTCAATGGCTCAGAGGGAAAGGCCGAAACCAGCGTTGCCAATTTTCAGCCCAACCTATGCATATTGGCAACATTTTTGCTGCCACTTATTGCGAAATAAATTCAAGTGAAGGATTACCTAAAAGCATGGACCGACCTCCTTCAACAATCGACCATCTGAAAATCCATTTGAAAAGAATTCGATTTGAATTTCTGTCTCATTTTGTTGTTCAGCTTTGTTTGGCTCCCATTGCCATTAACCCATTATGAACTTAACCCATTGCAAAAAGTGTGCAACTTTTCTATCATTTCCCACTTGGTAGGCCATAACTCTGCAATTTCTCATTCGATTCTCTTCCAATCTCTGGGACATGAAGTCGGATCTCTTCTTCCTGGTATACACTTTCCAGGAATTCCATACATCAACATGCCCTACGACTACCGATTATAAATCCAATTAATGCAATTAATAATGTATAATGTTTAATTTATGAATTAAATTGTATAATATTTTGAAAATATTCAAGTTCCAGACATCTTGCCACCATTTTTCATTTTCCAAAGTCCATTTCTGAAGGGGGCTGCTTCCTTCAATCTTTTCTTCGAATAAAAATATCAAACTCATGAATTTGTATTCTTTATCCCACTGGCCTTCTATCGAAAGAAAAATAAATAAAAGCCATTATTTTATGAAGATAGTGAAGAATTCGAATACCTACCCAGAATTATACCAGAATCCAAAGCCATTTTCCCTTGCCCAGTTGTGATCCGGACTTCCATCTTCATCGTGATCGAAGGTCGAGAATTTTGTTCCCTCAACGAGGTTGATGTGCGAAGTATGTCCACTACATCCGTCGAGTCGTTTCATGTTGAAGCCTTCGCTCCTGCCACCCAAAACGAAGTTGTCGCATCTCAAATAATATATTTTGCCTTCTTTCCTCATGTCCATCCTCAACTCATGCGGCTTCCGGGTCGTTAAAATATGCAATTTTTCAAGACCAATGAATTGTTCGTAGTCCACATCTCCAAACCCGTTTAAATATTGGTTATATGTACGATTAAATTCCGTTGAATCAAAATCTTTATAAAAAACACCCATCCATCCAGATCCAAAATTCCGATTTGAGAAGCATCTCACTTTAAAAGGTTTAAACCCTGGGAGTTGAATTTCGGGGTAGGCAAGAGTTTTATCTTGTTCTGATGGACATCGATCTGGAAGACCTAAATCATTTGTTATTTCATGTTCCGAGTTATTGAGTTTTAGAAGCTCACCAGTCGTAGTATTCGCAGCTTCATTTGTTGCCAATTCTTCACTTTTCACAATCGTCGTATTCTTTCCATCATTACTGGGCTCTGGAGACTTTTCTCCGCTTTGAATTGGTTCTCGCAACTTCTCTATCTCTTCTCTGAAAAGATCCTTCAACTGAGCCGGCAGACTTCGGAGCTCCTCATCCTTCTTTTGACTCTCTGCTTGCAGTCTCCTGCAGTTGAAGAACTGAAGAATGGATTAACTTCACGATTAGTCTAGTGGAACTCTCTCTCTTCTGAAGTACCTGTGCGCATTTAACTTCAAATTGGTGATATTCGTTGCTAATCTGCTGTATGGACTTACCTTGATCACTGACGATATTTCAATTCGCATCGAGTAGCTTATCTCAGAACTTCTCCATGTTTCTCCTGCAACTCTGAATACTTCACATTAAGTTCGTTCAGTGAGCTCTGTAGCTCTGCGTTCCTCTGGTCCTTCGTCTGGCACACCTTGAAATACCGTAGGAGGGGTTTCACGATCGGGTAGCACACAGCCCCGCATTCGTCCTCCATCTCGCTAGGAACGAAGCACGACTATGGAATTTGAATACTTGAGTATTTTTGAATAACTACACTTTGGACCGCTCTCACCTCGTCGTGCGATGCCAGGGAGATGGAAATGAAACACATAAACACCGCCTTTAGAATCATTTTCGCTGTTTTCGATTAAAAGATACACCTCTGCCTTGAAGCCACTGGAAGAATCCAACTGATGGAGCCGAAGCCCTGTCTCCGGCTTTTTATAGCCGAGCTCCCGAGCTTCCTAGAGTCTCTTATCAGATCCAACGCACATGCGAGAGCGGCCTCTGAATGTATATGTCTAGTATAAGCTTTCCTAGGGTCTCTCAGCAGGGCCAATGCAGATGGGGTGCAGAGGTCGAGAAGCAGCTGATAGGAAATTTGATTTAATTCGTGGAAGAGTAAATAATTTTTGGGAAGTGGCCTATATTGATGGAGATATTTTTTATTTAAAATACAAACAATTAAAAATAATCTAAAGAGTTTATGATCGACTCTAGGAGATTCGGGCCAGTTGGGTTGGCAGTGGGCGGTCAGGCACCCTGCCACTCACCTGGGATGCGGCCATAAATCTGCGCAGCCCGCTGGCCATGATTGTGGACATTGGCTGGGCCGTCAAAAAGCAAACAGCGTCAAAGTGGCCACATTAGAGTGGCCACCGTCGGGCGGCCCCCGCCTCGACGGGTGCTTGGGGGGGTGGGGGGTGGTGGTGGGCGTGTTTGCGAAACGCGTTAACGCGTCGAGAGCAGCGCTTAGAGGCAACTGGCCTGGCCTGGCCATCTGCCGTGTCATCCATTTCCATTTCGGCCTCATATCATAAGCAGCCGAACCTGAAAGTGCTCTTCCCTAATCGGATTATAAATGTAAAGTGTATATTTCTAGAAATTTTAAACATCAAAGTTATGAAAATCAAGGGACACTATCTTTGGATAGGGTATAGAACAAACGTAAAGTACTGACAAAAGTTTCGTCCCATTGTCGATGAATATGGAATGGAATATGGTCCTCGCGATACACCCACACACACACACACACATCCAATATGTGGGTGGATATGTCAGCCTCAATAGGGAGCAAGGACCTAAAAAGGATTGTTGGACTTTTCATGCCCATTTCGATGGCGATTCAACTGTTCCCCACTGCCAACTGGCTGTTCAGCTCAAACGGGAAATTGGAAATGGGAAATTTTCCTCCATAACACATAGATCTGAGACATCGATAATTAATCGATAAGAGTGTGATTGAATTTCTATTTTTATTCCATAATTTCTATATCCCTTCCCTTGAACCCCACCCAGTGTTCCTGGGCTTGTACGTTGAATGCCATTCGTGTTTAATTAAAATTTTTGACAACCTCGTGCCTTGGCATTAATTTCAGCATAGATGCCAGCAAGAATGCCCCGAACCGAAGGCTTCTTGGCCAAAAATGCTGCCCGGATATGCTTGTCCCAACTATTTCAGCAACCAGACGCGAATAATCCTTTACTGCCACAGACTCTAAATGTTATACCCGAAGATTTCAATACTCTTACCGAAAGTATGAGTTTATTATTTTTTTATTATATATTTTATTTATATTTTTTTTTATTATATATTTTATTTATATTTTTTTTTATTATATATTTTATTTATATTTTTTTTTATTATATATTTTATTTATATTTTTTTTTTATATTTTATAATTTCAATTAATTTGTTTGTTTTTTCCCCCGAATTTATTTTTAAGGTAAAATTAAAGGGTATTACAGCAACGGTTTATTGAATTTTCTTGTTAATAATTAGTGAAGGAAATCATGTCTTGTTTTGCGGAAAGAATAAAATAATTTCGATCAGGCAGGCAGCAGTTATTCAAATTAATTTTGGAGTTCAGGACCTACTCCTTTTCTCCTGTTGTTTATTTCCCTCATCAGTCGCATAATAAATAAAGTCTTCCACTCGCCTGCTAGCTCTGCCCTCTTGCCTCGGGCCACGCCCACTACTAGAATAGGGCGTATACTAAAATGGACCACAAAATAGTATCTTGAAAGTAAGTTTTTCAGATGCCTCGTCTTGAGATAAAAAAAAATATACATATATATACTTGATTTGATTATTTTTAAAAGAGGAAGAGGTGGTGGGTGGTTGGTAAGGGAGGGTAGGAGTTGGTTCAAGGACTCACTAACAGGACTCTGTCGCGACAAACCCATCTTGTGTATGCAGCACACATGCCGGCCATGCTCGTTTATTCATTTGAATTATTCCCAAAAGCGCATTTAATTTTAATTATGCGTGACAATGCCTCATACAAAAAGTCCTGCCGTGTCCTGCTTGGGCACACCGCCGCCTTACCCCTCCCCCTCCCCCTGGCCCCCTTCCTGTTGCCATCAAGGACGACAAGAAGGACTAGTTGCTGGGCATGTCCCCATCTTATATTCTAGCACTCTAGCACAGATATCAAAATAATTCGCTATTGTATTATAATATTATTATAATATTATTATAATATTAATATAATATTATTGACATAAAATTAAATATAAAATACATTACTCATATTTAAAATTTCATTTTTTCATTTTACTAAAAAATAAAAAACTACAGACTACATTACTGTTATTTTTTGTTTTGTTTTTTTTTTGTTGCTTAAAAGGCATTTTATTTATTCATTATATATTTATTTATTTATAAACTCTATTGCTATTTGTAAAGCTTCTATATTCCATTTAAAAAAGTGTATAAAAACTTCGGCTCCTTTCGAAAGATAGTTTTTCTTTCATTTTTTTCTTTTTTTTTTTTTGAAAGATTGAAAACCGCAACAAAGTTGGGAGATAAGCGGCTTTGGTTCATATGTACTTAGCCCTTTATGGTGAAATTCATACAAGTCTAAAACAGGACTCGGGCAGGACCCTGACGACAGGATGCTGGACAAATGGAATGGCTGAATGGTTAACTCCACTCCAAGTAATTCCACGAATAATGATTTTAAGCGGATTGCGAGAGTCGCCAAAAGGGGATGCATATAAAGTCACAGGATCCCTGTGACTATTTACGACCTATGATCCTGCTACCCCCCTGCTTCCCATTACGCCACTGTGCTCTGGCAATGAAATATATATAAATAAATATATACTATATCTTTTTTTTTCTCAAAAAGATACATTTCTTTTTAGTTTATTTGTTAATGAAAGTGCTTGAGTATGTGTGTTTGGCATGCCATTGTCCTTTATCCTTTTTCTTGTAAAGATCTATGCATGTCCGAGTCGCCAGGCCTGACATGGTGAGCGCTTTGGCTTAATTGCTCAACAAGTTGGCCTCCTGCCGAGCGATGGCTGCCATCTAAGTGACCTAAACCCCAAGTATA
This sequence comes from Drosophila monieri, assembly GCA_035047585.1. Classification (NCBI taxonomy): domain Eukaryota; kingdom Metazoa; phylum Arthropoda; class Insecta; order Diptera; family Drosophilidae; genus Drosophila; species Drosophila monieri. Next base: position 5,603,527 of record JAWNPJ010000067.1, read on the forward strand.
TATTTACTTTTATCCTTTAATTGGATTTGGCTTTTGTATATATGTCGCAGCGTGTGCTTGTGCCTGCCAGGACACCTGCCAGGACAAAAGTGACAGCCAGCGGGTGTCTACAAAATAGCTTTGCTTATTTTTTCTTTAATATTATTTTTTTATTTATAAAAATTTGTTGTAGTTTGTTTTTGGTGTAATTCTTAATCCAACTAGATTCCTTTTGTTGCTCAATTAGGCAGGGAAATGTGACTCTGATCCTGATCCTTACAGGACTCAAGGATACTTTCCCATTTAATTGGCATTCGGTCGCATTTGGCATTCTGCTTTAGCTTCAAAAAAAAAAAAAACTAAAGGTCTGCCGAAAATCAATCCTCCTCCTTCTGCTTCGCATCTGCTTCTTTTCCAGGACCTCCTCCTCTAGGTTGGAGTCCTGGTCCGCTCTTTGGTTTGATGTTGACATGTTGTCGTCATCATCATCGCTCGCTGACGACGACAACGGCGACGTTTAATTTAAAATTCAAATGCAAACATGTTTGGCAACGCGAACCGTAAACGAGGAGTAAGGTTACCCAAAGTGGGCAGGTGGGCAGGTGGGATGGTAGGAGGGTAGAGGGGATCGAATTAAAATTCGGAGGCGGCCAAAACATGTGGCCAACTTGGCTGGTTGGCCGCTTTAAGGTTAAGCACAGCCGTCCTCTTTCGACTTTAATATGAACAATCAGCGCAGGAAAGTATGCTACAGAATGCGAGGGAATCCTTGGGGGAGGCTTTCTATAGGATACTAGGAGCTAGGCGGGAGGGGGCGAGAGAGCAGCAACACTCACCACGCCAGCGAAAGGGAAATCCAAGGCGAAACCAAATTTCCCCCTAAATATGGGGAAATTCCTGTGAAATATCCTTTCTATTGCTTAACCTTAAGTTTGTTTTATTTTTTTTTTAGATTTCAGGTTATATATTTATGAAAATTAATTAAAAATACTTAATAATTAAATAATAAAATTACTAATATTAATATATTAGTTTATATATTTTTTAATATTTTTTAAACACTCGCCTCTTAAAGGGTTAAAGGGATAACCGTAAAAATGCCCAGAGTTGGGAAATTTCCCAATTGTTTTCATAAGGAAAACTCACCACATTTTCCCACACACACACACACACACACACACACACACACTCTTGCATACAAATACTTGGAAAGCAGAAGGAAGCCCGACACACACACATGCGCATTCCCTGACAGCTGTTCGGGCTCCGGCTCCGTAAACCCTTATACCGTTATAACACCACTACAGCCGTACAGTCGCATAACGGTATATACAAGGGTGCATGTATGTCTGTGTGTGTGTGTGTGTGTGGGTGGGAATGTTGTTGTGTGAGTCGGTAAATCACAACCATGGCATGGCACACGGCAATCAGTTTGTCTCCGGCTGCGTAACGCGTTGCGTGCTCCGTGCTCCGTACTCCGTAGTCCGTACTCTATATTCCGTATTCCGTGGCACTGTCCGGGCATCCGTATCCGCGTGCCGCGTGACTAAAAAAAAAAAAAAGTGAAATTGTTTGTTGACATTTTTCGGCAATTTTTCCTCAAAATAACATTAAAAAAAAAATAAAAATGAATTAATTATTTTTTTTTTTAGAGTGGTTAGTGAATAGTGTACTATTTTTTTAAAACATATTTTTTTTAAGTAAACAAAAAAAAATGAAATAAAAACGGAAAACAAAAAAAAATAAATGAAAAAAAAAAGTAAACATTTTGTTGGGAAATGTTTGCTTTTCATTTTTCGGGCAGAACTTTGAAAAAAAAAATTTTTAAAAAAATATGAGAACACTTGTCGTGTGGCGCAATTTTGTGGCACAGTTGCAGGATAAACAAGCTTTGATTGTTTTCTAAAAATCGTCTAGTTTGCATCAAGGACTATAACGATTTCTGTATCCTTTAACTGGACTCCCTCCTGGAAGCCCCTTAAACCCAGGCGTTCTGGCGGCAAAGCGTTGGCTTTAAATTTCAAGCTTGTGTCATTAATATATGCCCATGTCCTGCTGCGTCCTGTCTGCCAGACACACTCACACACTCCGGCACTGGGGGCGTATGTATATTATCTCCAGTGAATTATGGCCCAACCATATAGATTCCAAAACGGCTTGTCCTTACAAGAACTCCTGCCACAGACGCCTGCAAAGCGGAAAGTAAAGTGGAGGAGCTGCAGCCTGGCCACTGGCCCGTGTCCTGCCTCTCGTCCCTTGTCTACTCTTATATTTTTTTTTGTGTGTGAGTGTGTGTGTGTGTGTGTGTGTGTGTGTGTGTGTGTGTGTGTGTGTGTGTGTGTGTGTGTGTGTGTGTGTGTGTCAGTGTATGTGTATCATCATCATCATGATCATCGTCGTGTGTGGCACACATTGTTAAATGGACGATACAAAACTTCAGACACCAGTCCAGCAACACACACACACACTCCAATAGACATAGACAGCGTCCTGGCCAGGACCCATCCCCCATGAAACTCCTCGGATGCTGTTGCATCGCATTTCTCTGACAACTTCACTTGAAATCTGATCTCTGATGTCACACGGAGAAAAAAAAAGCGAATCAAAGCGATAATCCTTGATTCATATCCTTCAAAAGTTGAGGAAATATATCTGTTTCTATCAGTGATTTTGTTTCAGTGTACATATCCGTATATTCAGGCTTAAAACATGCCAATCTGTGGCGCATAATCGAAAAAGGTTCAGCCACTAATTAGCCAAGTTAGGAAGCCATCCCCCCCCCCCCCCGCTCTTCTCTCTGAAATTCAAGTTTACAATCTGTCCTGGAACATTCCGGAGAATTTATTGACGGCCGGACAGCATTAGCCGGAGGGCGATGGGGCGATGGGGCGATGGCAGTGCCAGGGCTTTGGAAATTGAGTTATTTATGCTCTGGAATTGATTGCTGCTTGTTGTAGATTGCCAGCGCGTCCAACGTCTGGCTCAAGTCAAGCGTGTGTGAAGTCCTTTCCTTTCCTTTTTCGTCCTGAATCCTCAATCATTTATTTATCGGCTTAAACATTGTAAAATGTGATACCTCCCCTGCCCTCTGGTGTGTTGGTTTTTAATTTATTTAATAACAACACAAAGTTTAAAAAGAAAGTAAACGATGGTGTCGCCAATCGGATTTAATTCGATTTTCATTTAAAATTTACATCCTCCACTATATACATACATCGTCACTGTCGTGCTATTATTCCGATATGGAATTTCGATCTAGTCCTCCCATCAAATGGCGAATGACAACAATCTGTTTCTGCGGTTGAGGGTCTCCCTGCCCCAGTCCCTACCACGTATTAATCCATGGGGGCCATTAATCATATGGGCGATGCCTAAAAGTATGCAGAATGCAATTTAAAAGCCAACACTCGCCAACATACATTTTTATTGAGGGAGTCGCCATAAATACTTTGCAACTTATTGTTATTTTTGTTCAGAATTAAAGTGACCAGCAAGTACTTTGAATAATGCCATGGACAACGAACAGCGCAGTGTGACCAGTCGCTAGTTTTTTTTTGTTTTTTTTTTTGTTATGTTTAAAAAGTGAAACGAAAGGACATCGGAAGCACATCGGAAATCAAGCCACATGGACGCCACAAGCCACGGATGCCACGGAGGCGGCGGGACAACCATGATGCCACAAAGGGAAACCGATAGACCGGCATCTGGATCTGCAACCGGAGCACCCGGAGCACCCGGAGGAGGATCCACAGTAACGGCCATGAACATATCCGGCGGCAGCACCACCAGCATGGAGGTGACTGTCAGCACCACCACCACCACCACCATCATAGAGTCGTCGAGTGCCGCTAGCGCTACTCTGGTGGAGAACGGCGGTTCGGCGGGCTCTCCATCCCCAAGCAGCGGATCACCGGGCGCCACCTACCTCCAGCAGCATCAGCAGCACCTGCATCACGGATCTCCGTTGCACCACCTGCAACTACACCACCATCATCATCATCATCACACGGCGCCGCCATCGCCGCTGGCTGCTGTTCGCAGTGCTGCCTTGGCGGTGGGAACGGCCACAGGATCCGGATCAGGATCAGGATCAGGATCGGGAGCTTGCACTGCCATGTGCTGTTCGCCGGGCAGTTCGTCGCACCACCATCAGCTGGGGCATGTGGCAGCCCACCTAAGTGGTCATCCAAGTCTGCCCCATCACCAGTTGCCCCACCCGTCGCTATACCCGCTGATGGCAGCCGCCCAACTGGGCTACGCCGGCTCCAGTGGACCCAGTTCCCTGGTGAACTCCCCTGCCCTGGGACGTCGAAAGCGGTACACCAGCACCTCCTCCAACTGCTCCAGCCAGTTCAACAACAATTACGCCGGCCTGGACGTCGATTCCCTGGACGATATGCTAAGAAAGGTGAGTAGTCTTTCCGGTCTGAAAAGCTAGACAGGCATCTCTCCCATCCCAAAAATGGGGGGAAATCATATTCTTAAAGTGTCGTCCCGGGGTCTTTCTGGCCAAGGGGAATGGGCAGTTAGACAGTGAACTCCTTCACTGCCCGCCAACGAGGAAATCAACGCTTCGCTTGTTTGGTGTTGGGTTGAGTCTTTAGGCTCCAGCTACCTCTAAACTTTGTGGTTTTCTCGAAGTTTCATTGTTCCGGGGCAGTGCTTCAAGGGCTTCAAGGACCCGCCTCCTCCTTTTTTTTTTTTTTTTTTTTTTTTTTATGGCCACTTGCCTTTTAGGCTGTCCGTCAGGCTCGTTCTTTGCGGCTGTCTGTCTTTTTCTTCGTCTTACTGTTTGCCCTTGTCTGTTTTGGCTCTCAAGCTGTCCGTTTGTCCGTTTGTCCGTCTGTCCACTAGCTCCGCCTGTCGCAAAGCCATAAATCTTGAGCCTAGTCCACAAACACAGCGTGTGGTCCTCCCTTCCCGTATCCCGTTTTCAGTTCTCGTATCCTGTATCCGGTAGCCCCCGAAATGTATGCAAAGCTTTTTGCTTCTTTTACATTTTTAAGCCAAAGAGGATCTAAATATATATATATATATATATATATATATATATATTTCTGTGGCAGTAGGGAACTAACCCCATAAATAATATGCGACAAGTTTTGCCGGCCTGGCCGCATGCGAACAATTTAAACTGTAATGTGCCCCCGAAACCGACACAGAAAACGGCAATAGAAAATGCCAATGCAAATGCGAGTGGCAACCCTAGTTGGCCATAATATAGATGTGTGTGTTTGTGTGTGTTTGTGAGGCGATAATGAACTCGACACGTGCCAAAAGGGGTAAAGCGAAAAATGCAGCGCACAGTGCGGTTGCGGTTCGGTTGCTCTCATTCTCACCTGCTATTGTCGCATTGCGGGGAGGAAACTCTGCCACTGCATTGCATTTGTGGCCGCCATAATGGTGGAAAATGGCGGGAAAGGGGTAACGGTGGAAAATGGCGGGAAAGTAGGAGAGCGGTACTACGCTCGCCCCACCGTTCGAAACGCGTGCATAATGGCAATTTGAGGAATGATGCCAAATATGCGGACATTTTATTGTTTACCCAACCAGCTCCAACTCCTGCATTGGCATTCAGTTTGGGCCGACAGGTCCACAGGGCAAGGATATGAAAATATATTCACAGATTGGGTAGATCGAACACTCTACCTTCGATAACAAATTGAAGAAGACTTGGTCGTTTGTAGATAGGGACATTACGAAAAGATCCAGTCGATCTTTCTAGAAGAAAGCTACAAGGGAGAAGAAGCCTAAGGACATTTAATCGCTTGTAGATAGGGACATTAGGAGTAGATCTAGTAGATATTTCTAAGAAAAAAATATACAAGGAATGGAACACTTTGACTTTTGTAGGTAGGGACATTAGGAAAAAGATGAAAAAGATAAAGCTACATACCATCGAATAGAAATAGAAGAGAACTTACTCGTTTTTAGATTGGAAATAGATCTAGTTGATCTTTCTGAAAGAAAAAGATACAAGGAATAGAACATAGAAAGAGAAAAAAAAGTACTAGTTTGTAGATAGAAGAGAATAGAATTAGAATTAAAAGATGACTCACTCGTTTGTGGATAGGGACATAGGGACATTACAATAGTTAGTTGGACAATAAGTTAATGGACAACAAGGCATTCTCGCCAATCTAATCAAAAAATGATCCCAATCAAAATTCAGATGGAAGGACATGCAGCAATTTACTATTAACAGGGCCAGGACATAAAAGAGCTTAAACAAAAAACCATAAAAAAAAAAAAAAAACACCAGCAGAAATCATAAAAGAAAAGCTATAAGGAAGGCACAGTCGTTTGCAACATACAAAGTCAAAGAAAACTTCCAATAGGCAAAAACGAAACTTAAATCGAATCGAGGAGAACACACACACACACACACAAGTCTAAAGCTCACAGTAAAAGGAAAATGTTGAAAGGACTACAGGAGGTGGGTGGTGGGAAGGCGAAATCCTGTGGTCGCCGGAACAAACTTCGTCAGTTTCGAGAAACTTTCAAGTGAATCGAGACACGAAAGATTGCTAAAGATTCCTCCGAGTTCTGGTTATGACTAGGAAGCCAGAAGAACAATCGACAGGACAATGCACTTTCGAAAACTTTCGGAGGTCCTTCGGCAAGTTCAATAGGTGGGAGTTTTTTTTTTTTTGAAAGAATCTTAATAATATTACGGCTAAGCAAATACATTTTGAAAATTATAATTTTAGCCAAGACTACAAAAATAATACCCGGAAAATACGCACAACACACCCTACGCAAGGGACGAGTACACGGGGTGTGGGGCTTTAATATGTCCTGGTTTTGCTTTCGCTTTGGGGTCATGCTCCAGGACCTAGTCCTGGTGGTCTGGTTTGGGGCTAAAATAAGGTACAGGGGCGTGTAGCAGGCCCAAAGTGCTCGTTAGCCAACATGAAATGCCTGCGTGGCAACAAATAAGCGTGGCTTGCCCTCATGTCCTGGCTCCTGGCTTCCCTTATCCTGTATGTGTGTGCGTGTGAAATAATGTTTTTATAAGTCACCTTTATGTAATGACAATGGGGAATCATTAAATGTCTATTTGAGCATTTTTTATTTCGCCTTCTTCTCGCTCCCTCATTGTCCGTCGGAGTCCTTGTTCTTTTAGGAAGTCCTTTTGGGGCGATGCTCTCTCCTGTTCTTTGTAATTACAAGCCATGTGATAGAGAGTGGGCTGCCGAGCGGGAAAGTATGCGATGCTTTTTGATTGAAAGGATAAACCAAAGAATATAAAAAAAAATTGAGAGGGTCCTGTATGCGTATGTTGTCTCAAAAACAAAAAAAAAAAAAACAAAAAAAATGTATCAGCCTCACATGGGAGATATCCCCAAATCGTTAGTCTAGAACTACCACAAGGCCATAAAATAGCCAAGAAAGAAGGGTTGCCACTCAGCTAGCTCCAAAAAAAAGAAAACGGAGGAGCAGTGCGTGTCCATCAGGGGATTTCCCTTCAATTAGGATTAATACTCAAGATACCAGAAAAAAAAACCCCAAACCCCAAAATAAAAGGAAGAAAAACGAAAACAACCACACCAGACCCCACTCTAACTAGGGTAATGTGTTACATGTGTGTCCTTTTTACGCTCGGGATGGGTTTTCGCCCGGAGACTGGACAATCCTTTTTTTTTTCCCCCCCAGGAATGGAACACAATTGAGGCATTATTAGTAAAGTAGTTTTACATACCGAAACAAAAAAAAAAAAAAAAAAACAAAAAATAAAATTGGGAAAACAAAAAAATTCAGAATGGAATTCTGGTCAGAAGTCAAACCCTTTTTCCCTTCACTTTGATGAGGAGCTCGCTAGCTCGGTTGTTGTAAAATATTTGTGTTTTTCCTCTCTACTCGGGGGGGGGGAGGGACTTAAATTGCTTAAAAGTACAATTTATCACAATTGCCAATTGGATGACCTCTCAGCCTTTCTCTGCTCCTCTTGACCGAGTTTGTTGGACACATCCTACGACCGTTTTTCCTTCTAGCTTTTCACTTTTCCCGCCTCACCTCCGTCAGCTGTCAAAATGACTTTTCTTTCTCTGGGCCCATCTCACTGTTTATTTTTGGAGATTGGGTCACTGCAATTTATTTCTATTTTTTTTTTTCTGGTTTTTTATTTTTGGTTTTGCGTTTGTTTTTCTGTTTGTGGTCGAAAATTTGTTGAAAACTTTTCGATTTGTGTATTTATTCGCTTCCCAGGGTTGATTTGTTGTCCCAGTTATCGTTTTTCGTTTATTGCGCTGAGTTGCAATGAATAATCTATCGATGATGGGCATAAATAGTTTGCAGGTCATCGCAGAGTCTTTATTGACAAACTTTTTACTCTGACTATCGATTTTATGGCAGAAAATTGATCAAATCTTTATATTTATTAGCTATCACTAGTCTTGCATTATTTATCGATAAATATCGATTATATTTGTCTTTTTTGTAAGGGCTAATGATAATCTATCGATGAAAGCCTGTTTGAAACTTTTTATTTGGCTTTGCGATCTATGGACCATCGATATTTATCGATTTTGTTGATCAAACCGTTACTTGATCTCATATCTATCATATTTATTTCAAGTGTAAGCTCTATTGAAGTCCCTTCCTGTTTATGAAATTATTATTTTGGGCAACAAAGCACTTTTTGTTCGCCGTGAGCTCTTTGTTTGTGAATTTTAAATGGGATTTTGCAGAAAGCACCTGCTGCTAACCCGATAACCGATAACAATGTTTTTTTCACGACACTGTATGCCAGCACTTTGGCGCAATATGCAAATTTAATATGATTTTAATTTGGCCAAGCGACACAACGTCGAACCACCTTCTCAGTCTTCTCAGTCCCAGTCTCAGTCTCTGGATTTTATATATATATATATATTTTTTTTCTATTTTCCTTAGAGGGTTAACAAAATGACGTCAACATGTCGTCAACGTCATTGTCATCGTCAAACTATTCAAAAAGGAACTGCCTTAGCATGCTTTTTATTTTTTCCTTCTCTGCAGAACTGGCAGGACTGGCAGGACTGGCAGGACTGGCAGGCGGGCAGGCAGCATTCAGGACTCTCAGGTTGTCCTTTTGTGCGACTCCCTCGCCTCCAGCGTGTATATTCATGTTCACGTGTAGATTTTATTAAACATATGAATTCATTATGTAAATGCTGTGTTCCTGGAGTGTTCCAGGCACAACCAAAGGCAAAAGAAAGCCAGGAAAATTGTATGGAAATCGTCCACCCACCACCCACCACCACCTCCAGCTCCACATCCTTCATCCTCACAACATTGTGCATTCTATATAGTTGGGCAACGATGGGTTAATGGGTTATGTGCCGTGATTTTCGAACGAAACTCCAACCACTTTCATTCGCAATTCCTTAAAAAAAAAACCAACTTGAACTCTTCACATCCTTTGTTGATTTTTGTATAAAGCGAAAATTGATTTGCCATTGGGAATGGAAAATGGAAAATGGGAAATGGTAAATGGTAAATGGTAAAGGGCCAGGTCAAAGGCAACAGAAAGGACTCATAAGTGGAGGACTCGATATGGTTAAGTTAAGGAACTGCAAGTGATGGTCTTCTACATACCCTCGAAATGTGAAAAATGGCATAAGAATTATGATCATCAATTATGATTAATTATTTTAAAATAAATTATCGATATATTAACAAAATCTCGATAAAAATCGATAAAAATCTCCATCCTACCCTACAAAACCATCTACTGATATGAAAAAAAGCATCTTTATAACGTTGCTTGTGTTTTTTATTCAATTTTAATCGTTTTTTTTTTTTTTTTTATTCATGCTCGACCATAATAATCGGCGTCTTTCGTGTTGATGAAACTGATAAAAGAAAAGAGATGGAAATTGATAAAATCGGAAGGTGAAGAAAAGCATATTCTCTCAACGCCTACCCTGTAACATGTCCTTGTCCATCTTGAGAATGGCGCTGGAGATGAACTGGCGATGAAAATGGACATCGGTGATGAGGCCCGGGTAGCGGGGATTTTTGCAACGTCGAAAGCCACTCACCATGCCGCACAATTCTCCATCAACTATCAGGGGACTCCCCGAATCGCCATAACAAATTCCCCCCCTTACCCTAGAGACAACACACGACACACCCGCCGGCAATTGTTGAAACTTCGATCGACATTCGGTCTGATTATCGATATCGAAATGAATCGATTTCAATGGTTGCGATTTTCTTAAAACATTCCAGCCAAGAATCAGGGCACCGGTGTCATTCCTATCCATGGGTAGTGGCTTCGAGCACAGCGATATATAGCTTATGAACCGATTATATTGTATCGGAATCTTAACTCTCAGCACAGCAATATCGTTGCGTAACGTTTGGGATGAGAATTTCGGATGCCTGTATATAGCTGCCACCCATGCACCCTTTTTTATTGACGATAACTTTTTGCGGCCGCTAGCTACCGTTAGTCGTTCTGGCCATAATCTGGCGGGAAAACAATGGGCGACTGTAAGAACATAGCGGGCTGTAAATAGTGTTCCGACTGCCAGGAAATTCTCCTCATAGATCTGCACAACATATCCATGGTCGTGTCGCTGTACCGGCTCACCTTCCATCAAGGAATGGATTTTTTCGGGCGATACGAGAAGAATAAAATATAGAACTAGCTTTACTTTGAGGGTCATTGGGATGGTTTGTGAACTGTTCCAGTTGGGGGGGAAAAAAAACAATACACGTCACTTCGTCACGCCGTTTCAAATCCATGAAGTGTGGAAATTATAATTTCATCGGATCATGTCCATAAAAAAAAAAAAAAAAATAAAAAACTTCATATGCCATGGCATTTCCCCCTCAAATCTCATTCGACCTTTGTTATTGTTGTTCGCACACAATTAACACTCGAAATGTTTAACAGGCTTATCGAAGAGCTCAAGTGGCAGGCTGACTCTGAGGGGTGGATGGATGGATGGATGGCGTGGTGGAGGTGGAGGTGGAGGTGATTGCAACTTGGTCATGCGTGGCCACACACCCACCCATCCGCCCACGCTCTGCCAAACAAGCAACAACATGCCACTTAATTTCATTTCTTTCCATTTCAACCAGCAAACCAAGTACAGTGTAGCCCAAGTATAATGGATTACTAGTCCTTACTTTACTCTGGAAAGGAAATATTTTCGATATCTCTTTTGAAACCCACTGTACCCGTCGCACTCCCAACCCCACTTTTATTTTTTCTCGCCGGTTGTCATAAAGCGGCGTGAATGTAATCAAGGCGGCTATTATTCTTAGATTTGAGGCGCAAATGAAAACGCCCAAGTCTGGAGTCTCCGTCCCTCCAGCAGCCGTTGCTCCTTTTTTCGTCCCTAGCCTCCTTGGGTTCAATACAAACAATGGGCCACGTATGTGGCATATGCGTGTTTTCCTCTCCGAAAATGAGAACGAAAAAAAAAAACAAAGAGGCAAACGCGTTGTGGCATACAAAGGCCTCATTGTTTGGCTGACTGCCGAAATGCTGTCAAAGGAGCTGAAACAGGAGCAGAAACAGGAGCAGAAACAGGACCAGAAAAATCAGAAGAAGGAGCTGGAGGTGGAGGGCCATGAGAAATGGGCCTGATGGAAGGCGAAAGTCCTGGGGAGACACTCACATACACAAGGGCTGTGCTTAAACATGCAAGTTTATTGCGTGCGAAGCCATTTCCTACATCCGTTTTAAGTTAATTTTTTTTTTAGTCCATACTCTTCTTTTCTCCACTCTCTTCTCATCAGTCTCCACATCTTGTAATTTTAATTAATTTTTTGGCTTCCAATTGGTGTATACTCAATTTTTGTCTCAATCCTCCACTCTCTTCTCATCAGTCTCCACTCTCTTCTATATAGTCTTCACTCTCTCCTATCTAGTCTCCACTTTTTCAGGTTTAATACAGAATATGATAAATATTGTTTGGCTAACTTTAAGTTTAAGTTTCTCCAATTTTTTGGCTTTCTTAAATCTCCACTCTCTACTTTTCCAGACTCAATTTAATCAACTTCCTCTTTCCTCTTTTCTCCACTACATGTTCTATACACTGTCTTTTTTCACTCTCCACTGTCTTCTCTCCACTGTCCTCTCTCCACTGTCTTCTCTCCACTGTTTTCTCTGCACTGTCTTCTCTCCACTGTCTTCTCTCCACTGTCCTCTCTCCACTGTCCTCCCTCCACTGTCTTCTCTCCACTGTCTTCTCTCCACTGTCTTCACTCCACTGTCTTCTCTCCCCTCTGTCTTCTTTCTTTCCACTGCAATTACGTATACGTAATTTTTTTTTACCTTGATTTGTCATGAAAAAAGCACAATAAAAAACCGCACAGCCGAAAATTATGCAACAGTTAATCAGAAAAAGTGCAGCCCCAGGATTGTGCCAACAACACCTCGTAGAGCCTCGTTTTTTCGCTTTTATCTCTTTTTTTGTTTTTATTTTTATTTTTTTTTTATATCGATAATGGCTGCGTCACTTGAAAATGACGATGCCAGGCTGTCTGCGAATTTTTGAGTGTTTTGCGGCCTTGCTGCTGCTTTTTCCACCAAACTGCCACTCTCTTCTTTCTTTTTTTTTTTTTCCTCGCAATTTTTTGTTTGTTGGACCATCTTTGGTCCGACTTTTGGCTTTTGCGGAGGAAAATTTAAATTGGGAAATGAGAAAAGTGTGGAGGCGGCGGCAGAAAGCGGCGGAAAGACCTCGGCTTTCCATTGGCAAACAAACGCATTGTAATTTTTCACATAGGCCATGAATGGACTTGGCTTCGTATGCCCTAAGACCATCGGGCATATACGTTTTGTGTTTCATTATTCTCTGGAAAATAATATTACATTTTTTGGATAGAAAGGACTTGGATATAATCAACATTGTAAAAAATTGTATGCTTTTCACTAAAGAAGAAAAAAATTGGATATTTTTAAAAGGGTATTCCCATAGTTGCATCAATGCTTTTTATGATTTTTTGTGGACTTTGTGCCACAGAGTCTGCTGCCACTGCCACTGCAGCAGCTTTTGTTGCCACTGAAGTTTGGGGTTTTTTTTTTTGTTTTTGGTTCAGTCTTCGCGTCACTGCCACAAAAGCCACTCGAAACATGTTTGCCTCGTGTTCCCTCTCACTCTTCGGCCACACAGGCCGTCTCTTTCGGCAAACAGAATTATTGAAGCGCGTCGCCCGAAAATGTTTCCAAGCTGGTCGGTTTACTCCTGTTTTTTGTGCCACTTTCGCCCCGTGCTGTACTAAAGAAATTAAATTGCAGTCTCTGCCAATTTGGTCTATGGCGTGAACAGTAACGATGGGACGACAAGCGATAAACGATAAACGATAAACGATAACCACATCCGATCCCATTATACCTCGGGCTTTCGGCGGCCTTCAGAGCATAATTGTTCCAGAATAGAGTTCCAAAGCTCGTAATGGAGAGTCGAACTTCTTTCTGATTCAACAGCTTGCAAATATTTATCCTTCCTTAAATACAGTTTTCAAATGTTTTCATTTTTTCCAAGGGGTACCCCTTGAAAAACCCTATTTCCGGTTTTCTCAACTTTGCCCCCTTCCGATACTCATAACTTCTTCAACTTAAGTCCGATCGGGAAAAGGCATACCGTTCTATAATCAGAGATCCTAGTAGCTCCTTTCCTCATTAAAAGTCTTCCCTAAATACGGTTTTTATTTTTTTCGAATTTTTCCAAGGGGTACCCCTTGAAAAACCCCCATTTCCGGTTTTCTCAACTTTGCCCCCTTCCGATACTCATAACTTCTCCTACTTATATCCGATCGGGAAAAGGCATACCGTTCTATAATCAGAGATCCCAGAAGCTTGTTTCCTCATTAAAAGTCTTCCCTAAATACGGTTTTTAATTTTTTTTCGAATTTTTCCAAGGGGTACCCCTTGAAAAACCCTCATTTCCGGTTTTCTCAACTTTGCCCCCTTCCGATACTCATAACTTCTCCAACTTATATCCGATCGGGAAAAGGCATACCGTTCTATAATCGGTGATCCTAGTAGCTCCTTTCCTCATTAAAAGTCTTCCCTAAATACGGTTTTTATTTTTTTCGAATTTTTCCAAGGGGTACCCCTTAAAAAACCCCCATTTCCGGTTTTCTCAACTTTGCCCCCTTCCGATACTCATAACTTCTCCTACTTAAGTCCGATCGGGAAAAGGCATACCGTTCTATAATCAGAGATCCCAGAAGCTCCTTTCCTCATTAAAAGTCTTCCCTAAATATCCGTTTTAATTTTTTCGAATTTTTCCAAGGGGTACCCCTTGAAAAACCCTCATTTCCGGTTTTCTCAACTTTGCCCCCTTCCGATACTCATAACTTCTCCAACTTATATCCGATCGGGAAAAGGCATACCGTTCTATAATCAGAGATCCTAGTAGCTCCTTTCCTCATTAAAAGTCTTCCCTAAATACGGTTTTTATTTTTTTCGAATTTTTCCAAGGGGTACCCCTTGAAAAACCCCCATTTCCGGTTTTTTCAACTTTGCCCCCTTCCGATACTCATAACTTCTCCTACTTAAGTCCGATCGGGAAAAGGCATACCGTTCTATAATCAGAGATCCCAGAAGCTCCTTTCCTCATTAAAAGTCTTCCCTAAATATCCGTTTTAATTTTTTCGAATTTTTCCAAGGGGTACCCCTTGAAAAACCCTCATTTCCGGTTTTCTCAACTTTGCCCCCTTCCGATACTCATAACTTCTCCAACTTATATCCGATCGGGAAAAGGCATACCGTTCTATAATCAGAGATCCTAGTAGCTCCTTTCCTCATTAAAAGTCTTCCCTAAATACGGTTTTTAATTTTTTCGAATTTTTCCAAGGGGTACCCCTTGAAAATCCCTCATTTCCGGTTTTCTCAACTTTGCCCCCTTCCGATACTCATAACTTCTCCAACTTATATCCGATCGGGAAAAGGCATACCGTTCTATAATCAGAGATCCTAGTAGCTCCTTTCCTCATTAAAAGTCTTCCCTAAATACGGTTTTTATTTTTTTCGAATTTTTCCAAGGGGTACCCCTTGAAAAACCCCCATTTCCGGTTTTCTCAACTTTGCCCCCTTCCGATACTCATAACTTCTCCTACTTAAGTCCGATCGGGAAAAGGCATACCGTTCTATAATCAGAGATCCCAGAAGCTCCTTTCCTCATTAAAAGTCTTCCCTAAATATCCGTTTTAATTTTTTCGAATTTTTCCAAGGGGTACCCCTTGAAAAACCCTCATTTCCGGTTTTCTCAACTTTGCCCCCTTCCGATACTCATAACTTCTCCAACTTATATCCGATCGGGAAAAGGCATACCGTTCTATAATCAGAGCTCCTAGTAGCTCCTTTCCTCATTAAAAGTCTTCCCTAAATACGTTTTTTATTTTTTTCGAATTTTTCCAAGGGGTACCCCTTGAAAAACCCCCATTTCCGGTTTTCTCAACTTTGCCCCCTTCCGATACTCATAACTTCTCCAACTTATATCCGATCGGGAAAAGGCATACCGTTCTATAATCAGAGATCCCAGAAGCTCGTTTCCTCATTAAAAGTCTTCCCTAAATACGGTTTTTAATTTTTTCGAATTTTTCCAAGGGGTACCCCTTGAAAAACCCTCATTTCCGGTTTTCTCAACTTTGCCCCCTTCCGATACTCATAACTTCTCCAACTTATATCCGATCGGGAAAAGGCATACCGTTCTATAATCAGCGATCCCAGTAGCTCGTTTCCTTATTAAAAGTCTTCCCTAAATATCCTTTTTATCCTTAAAAATTTCAATTTTCTATTTTTCCTACTGTCGATAATCATAGCTACCTCAATTCCTTTTCGAAAAAGGGGCACCTCAATGTGTTGAAACCTTCCCAAAATATCCTTTCAAGTGTTTCGAATATAAGAGTATATTTTGAAAAATTTAATTGAATTCTTTGAAAGTTCGATAACTACTCATTGTCGGATTCTCGCTTGCCTAGCTCCGGCCCCGAGCGACTTAAGCAAAATGAGCAACTAACTGACGGCATCTGTTCCCATTCCGGGAGTCAACACAGCAGACCCCCGCCACGACTCTGGCAATCTTTGAGGAATTTCTCCGGCTTTTGGTTCGGCGTACGGGGCAGGAGTACGGCGTACAGATTGCTGTTGCCGTAGACCGAATTTTTGTTTTCCTCTTCAACTTTTGACTGCTCAAGCAGCAAATCATATTGCTTGGCAGGCGTTGTCCCGTCCCGTGGAAACTTTGTCAACAATGTTGAATAATTAAAATGCTCCCTCGGCATCGAGTCTGTGTGCAAAGAGCAAAGCGGCCGGGCTTCAAGCTCGGCACTGTCACCAAAGTGGCGCTGAAGTGAGCTTCGTTTTCGTTGCCTGCTTTTGGGCGGCGAATGCTCTTAATACCCGGTACTCGTACCAAGGCTTCATAAATTAATAGAGCTACAATATTTAGCTTTGCCTTCTTTTAGGCATCGTTTCAGGATATCATAGCCCTTTCAATTGACGAATAATATTTCGAAAAAATACTTTTTTCCAGTGTACTTTGTTGTGAGCTGACAGTTTTTGGAAAAGGCAAGGACTAGCCTGGGTCCTGAGCCTTCTGGCAGGGCTCATCAGCAATTCTCAATTGCTATTATAATATTTTTTGCCTTTGTTGCTCTCTCTCTCTCTATCATTCTATACTTTGCGTGTGTGTGTGTGTGTTTTATGCTTTTGTGTTAGTGAGCCTGGTAAACACCTGATACAATGCTAAAAGGGCCAAGAGTCATTGCTCATTCTCTGGCTTCCCGGCCTGCTCGGGCTCTGAGAGCTTGAGTCGCTTAATGCGAAATCCCCGTGCAGCGGCGAAGTTTTTCGAGCTAAAAATTCATCAACTTTGTTGCATAATATTTCAATAAAAAGGAAAGAGATGATGATAGAAATAGAGAGAGAGAGAGAGAGAGAGAGAGAGAGAGATGGAGACTGTTGGTGTCATAAAATTAAAGCATACTTTGCAGCGTTGACAGACGGGAGCCGAAATGAGTTGCAAGCTCGTCGAATAGTGCACTGGGGAGTGTTTTTTTTTCTTTCTTTCGGGATGGGTCGGCCTCGCCCCCGTCCGTTGCCTGAAAAGTATGCTATAGAAAACATATTGTGGAATTTGTCAACATTCCTGAGGCCCAGACCCCTCCCTCCCATCCCTTTTCCCCAACAAATTGGCTTGTAAATTAAATGAAGCATACTTTTCAGCTCTGCCCGGCCCTAATAGAATTTTCCATTTGCATTATAAAGCAGTGCATAGAGAGAGAGGGGAACGATTTTTGATTAGAAACATTTTTGTATAGCTCCGAAAACACTCCCTTCCGCCCGTCCTCCTTGTTTTTGTCGCGACTGTACTTTGTCCTTTGAGGGCGAGCCTTGCAATATGGGAGGGCCTCCGTGGCTTATGCCCGGCACTGCTCTGTGTATAATTTTGTATAATTTTAATCCAATTAAACTTAATTAACTTGTGTGCAGCTGAACGTAACTGTAAACCAGTCGGCCATTTTTCTCCACCCACCCACTCATGGGCCTCTGGCATCCGGAGTTGTAATTATTACCACTTACGGCTAAATACTCAAGTTTCCGGCAAACAATTTTCGTTTTTTTGTTTTGTTAGTTGGTTTTGTTTGCCTTCTGGCCAAGAAAGTTAAACGAATGTACGTGTGTGTTATATGCTTGTAGATATATATATATATATATATATATATATTTATAAACATATTGCCACAAAAATTCACCGTATCATGCAACCTCTGCGCGCCAGGACACCACCAAAGTGAAAAGTTTTCGCCCAAAAATACCACCAGACTGGGATCAAGTTTTGGCTTTAATACCTTTTTTCACCTTTTGCCGCGTCTGTTGGTGTTTGGCTTTCTGTTGGCGGTGTGTTGCCCACTTTTAGGCGCATCATATTTATGTATTTAGCTCCAGACCGGGCATAAATCTTTGTTATGGCCAGCGCCAAAGACTCGACTCTGACTCGACTTTTATTCCCATAAAAGTACAAAGAGCTTAAAAAAAAAAATCTCGCGTAATTATTTTGGTCCCTTTTTTTTTTGAATTTTTTTTCTATTCTTGCGCAACTCACTCTTCACTTCCGCTTTTGGGTTTCCGGAAAAGTTGGCCAGGCCTGTGTGCATTTCATTTGCTGCTTTTAATTAAGGCCCGTTCCGGCCAAGGCAACTCTTTTTCTTTTCTTTTCTTTCATTTTTTTTTTTGCGTTTCTTTGGTAACATGAACTGGGGGAATTTTTTTTTTTTTATATATAATTCGTAGGTCCTTTTCCGGTGACTTTCTAATGAGTTTTAATAACCCGCAGGGCTTTAAACATGTGAAATATGTCCGGCTGAAGGGCTGATCATGAAGGGATGAGAGATGACAAAAAAAAACTCCCCTTTTCTTAGCTAATCGATACTGATTCTCATCCATCCATCAATCAAGGACAATTGCCTTGACATTAGCCATAAATTAAAGGAATGGATTGGAAAGCAAAGTAAACCATTTCGATCCGATTCATTCGCATTCAATGAACCGCATAACAAACTGTAAACGGTTTCCGGTTGCCGCCCATTTGCCCAGCCCAGGTCCTGTAAATTAAATAATACGAAACACAATGCCAGGGACAAAGGCCCAGGGACTGTCCGACTGGGTACTGTGTACTGGGGGAAAATCTAAATCAAATGCGGCAGTCAGACAGTGAAATATTTATCGATAACTATTAGCAAGTGATGCATGAAATGCGATAACATTAATTAGCCGGGCCAACGAACCACAAGTGGTGACCCCGATGGTGACCCCGTGCATACCAAATACCAATTCTGCACAAATTTAATTGCCATCCATGGCTACAGTAATAATATTAATAATAATAATAATAATACCACTCCGGTCATAACTCATGATGGAAATATGCGCCACAAATAAGGTTCAAAGTGGATTGGGATATATATCAAGTTAAATTATGGGTTAGAAAAGGGAGTACGAATTGGATTACCCACTCGCTCGACCACTTCAAAATTGATTAAATAATATATCCTTATACCTTGTAGGTATATATTATTATTACATTTTTGTTAAGAAAAGCTAAGTAGTGGCACACACTTGGGGGTTAGGTGGGCCGTAGCCTCTTTTGTGTGTTCCAAAAATATCCTGCCAGCCTGTTCAAAGGAAATTTAAGAAAGTGCGAAATGTGAAATGCGAAGTGCGAATTGCGACTTACGCACACAAAGCCATACACACACGCATGCATGCCGTCGAGTGTGTGAGTGAGTGACACAAATACGAGACGACAGATGCCACTTAGAGAAAGGCAAAAGAAGCTTCGCAAGACGAAAAAGTGAAGGAAGGACACGGCTCGAGATGATGATGATGAGATGGAGGATGAGGAGGAGGAGGAGGAGAAGGCGGGTGGCCTGAAGAGGGCACGGAGAGGTGAATAAGAGGACGGCCATGTTGGCAGCCATGTCAACACTTATCTTTATGAGTTTCCGCTTTCTGTAAAGTCATTGACATGTATTTTTTCTTTCTTCTTTTCGCTTTCCGATACCCCGCAATTGGTGGCGACTTTCGAGGAGTTTTGGGCTATTCAGTTTGATGATTTTATTTTTTTTTTTAGGCGCCTAAAAGGATGCCTTGTTTTTTTTATCTTTTAAAATGTTAGATCCATTGGTTTACATTCTTTATCCTTTTTCTAGTCTGCCCAAAAGTATGCCTTAGACTTTTCGCTCTAGTAGTGAGCCATCACTAGTCCTTGCTAGTCCTGAGATTCTGTCTCAGCTGCTCCCGCCGCGATGTAGGTACTTCTTCGCGTGTTTATGGGCTTGTTGTGCGTCTTATGGCTTGGGCCCCAGTTGTTTTGTGTTCCCTATGTTGTCTACGGTGGCGCCCCCATGCCCTGCTCCATTGGTATCTCTCTGCCGACAACTCCTCCCGGAGTCCCAGTCCCGTCCCATCCCCCTCTCACAAATTGCTGAAATCGCAAGTGTGCTTTTAGGCGTTAAATGCTATAAATTACTTTTCGAATGGCATAAATAACAGTAAAGTCATTGAAATTTGCTCTCACAGACACACACACACACACACACACACACACACATAGAGAGAGACTGCACTCGTCGCACACCAGATGGCGCCACCTGGGGAATAGTCCTCGTTGTCGTCCTCATCGTCCTGTAATCAGCATATTTCCATGCATGTATGTGTGGGTGTGCGTTTGATCCTGCCCCAGGGAGCCACTAAATGATGATTTGCTTTGGGGCGTAACCAGAGTACAGAGCCGAACAGGATAAACTTTAATTTCATAGATGAATAACCAATAAAAGTGTCTGTTTTTTTTTTTTTTTTTAGCTCCAACGGGGAGAGTACTTTAATTTCCGCCAAAAAGTATGCAACACATTGCTGTCTGTGTGTCCGCTTGTCCGCATGTCCGCCAATTTGTTTCCCATTCGACTACTCGCTCTGTTTTAAAGTCATCGAGTTGAAACTTAAATGCTACAAAATGTCCTGGGGGAGGCTCTCCTCGAGCATTTCACTTTTATTATCCTTTATGTGCGATTTCACACCTTCAATTGCACAGAAGGGCGGCTGGGAAGGGGTGGGGGTTGGGGGGCAAGGTAACTTGCCACACGTAGCACAGCAAATCAAAATCTTGAATTTATTCCACATACGAAGCGCATGAATTTCAAATTACTGTGGGAACATCAGACACACACCAAAAAAAAAAAAAAAAAAAAAAAAAAGAAGGAAAAGCCAAAGAAGGAGTATCTGACTGACTGACCCGGGTAACCCCCTCTTTGTTAGAACGTGTGCAACACGTTATGTGGCAGCCACATGCCGCAAGGTGCCTCACACAGTCTCGTCCAGGATAATGACTGTTCCTGTGGTCGTGTTGTTGGATTTTATTTTTTTACTTTCGGTAAAATCGATCTTCTTGTTATCCTTTTTTATTTAAAGGTTTTGGTTTTTTTTTTTTTTTTTTTTTGAGAAGACTAAAAAGTTAAGATCTCTAAACTCTATGGATATTGTGTGGAAAAATGAAACAAAAAAAAAAAAAAGGAAGCTGGAGAAAGGCGACTCATTTGAAATTCATGCGGCCACTCACTGGGTGCATAAAGCAATCAAATCAACCACAAAACACCAACTTTCACACACATAGAGTGTGTATGTGGATACTTTGGGATTCTCGCCGGTCTTCTTTAGGGATTTTTCTTCTCGATTTTTTTTTTTTTCCAGCTTCCTGTTTTTATTCACGTTTCACTCGTGAAACGTAAATAATAAATAAGCTAAGCAGACTTTTGTGGCGTGCAAAACGTTTCACTCACCCCTCGCAGCAACGTGCACCTTCTTTTTTGTGGTTTTTTTTTATTTGCTGATATCTCGAAGAATGGGCCTGAGATTCAAGGGAGTGAGTGGTAGGTGGTGGTGCGACCAAGACGGCTATCGATTCCCAGATCTCCACCGAAAGTCAAGGAACGAGAGGCCCAAACAAAAGCGAAAGTTTGCCACTTGCTTACATACAAACCCTTTTGGCAAACAGTCCGCCTTCGTTCTCCGTCCATGATTTATGCATGACCCCAATGGTGGCTACAAAAGGGGGCAAGAGCTGCTCCAGATTTGCATGCGAATTGTCCATCTTGGATTCATTGGCTTTGGGGCAGATTTGGAACTGGGTTTACCACCAAATACATTGTCGTCGTCGTCCCAATTGTTCCGGGGACTTGGCCGGCATTTGGCTGCCTCTTCAAAATGTTTTCCAACATTTAAATGTAATTCCCTTTGTCGTTAGGAATATGTAAGCAAGCTAGATTTCAACTAAAACTTTTACAAGGAATATATAAATCAATAGGTGACGAAAATGCAGAACTATACAAACATAGGTATTGTTTTGGTAACTTTTTATTATGAGCATCTTAATGAGCATCTCGTTATTTTAAATTGAAAGAGCATTTCAGCAATTCTTTTATCTAGATGTGAATCTTTTTCGTCACTGTAGTGTTTAGATTTAAAACTAGCTTCGTCACTGAAACTTGAACGTATTTGAGTGCAACAAACCATTTATCTTGCTTTGTAAATTAATTTTTGTTCTGTCTAGATGTGAATCTTTTTCGTCACTGTAGTGTTTAGATTTAAAACTTGCTTCGTCACTGAAACTTGAACGTATTTGAGTGCAACAAACCTTTTATCTTGCTTTGTAAATTAATTTTTGTTCTGTCTAGATGTGAATCTTTTTCGTCACTGTTGTATTTAGATTTAAAACTAGCTTCGTCACTGAAACTTGAACGTATTTGAGTGCAACAAACCATTTATCTTGCTTTGTAAATTAATTTTTGTTCTGTCTAGATGTGAATCTTTTTCGTCACTGTAGTGTTTAGATTTAAAACTTGCTTCGTCACTGAAACTTGAACGTATTTGAGTGCAACAAACCTTTTATCTTGCTTTGTAAATTAATTTTTGTTCTGTCTAGATGTGAATCTTTTTCGTCACTGTTGTATTTAGATTTAAAACTAGCTTCGTCACTGAAACTTGAACGTATTTGAGTGCAACAAACCTTTTATCTTGCTTTGTAAATTAATTTTAGTTCTGTCTAGATGTGAATCTTTTTCGTCACTGTTGTATTTAGATTTAAAACTAGCTTCGTCACTGAAACTTGAACGTATTTGAGTGCAACAAACCTTTTATCTTGCTTTGTAAATTAATTTTAGTTCTGTCTAGATGTGAATCTTTTTCGTCACTGTAGTGTTTAGATTTAAAACTAGCTTCGTCACTGAAACTTGAACGTATTTGAGTGCAACAAACCTTTTATCTTGCTTTGTAAATTAATTTTAGTTCTGTCTAGATGTGAATCTTTTTCGTCACTGTAGTGTTTAGATTTAAAACTAGCTTCGTCACTGAAACTTGAACCTATTGAAAATGCAGAAAAGATCCCTTGAATCAACATTTCTTTGGCGAACCCATTTCCATTTTCCTTTTTCAAACTCAATTAGAGATTTTCAATGGCCAGTGCAACTTGGGATAAATGAAGTCCCCAATGCAGTTCGACTAACTCTTTCACACCCCTAGCCCCATCTCTCTCTCTAGCTCCATCTCTGGCTCTGGCTGCCTTTCAGTCCGATGCACTCGATACCTTTGTCTGTGTCAAATCAATTAGCAAGTGCAATTAATGAAGCGAAATGCACGAAAATAAAACCTCCTCCTTCTCCGACCTATTGCTATTCCCCAAAAAAAAAAAAAAAAAAAAAAAGAACATTTTTGGAAGAAAGCCAGGAAAATCACAGAAGCGTAGAGTGAAAAGAAGCCGAGCGGAGAAAGTGGGGAAACTGCACACAGTAATTTGTCTTTTTCATTAATTATTTAGACACGGAAAGGCATAATGATGATGATGGGGAGGAGAGAAGGAATGCTGATGGGGCTGATGATGAAGGTGCTTCCCTTCAGCTATTGGCGGTTAATTAATTGAATTCTGTTCAGTAACGTGTTGCAAGTGGCACGTTGGACTGCAGTTGCAGTGGAAACTTTTTCCACCTCCATTAAATTGGTTGAGGAATCTAGTTACCTAACAAGTTTTTGGCGCATAAAGTCATTAAAGTTTTTCGAATTGATTTGAAATCGTATCCCTCTTAGCCCCCTTTGCCGAAGGAAAACTGAAACTGAAAAAAGCCATTAGATGAGAAGCGAAGACTTTCAAATTAATTTATGGCTGCTTTGATTAGTTTTGGCTAAGATCAGCAGGAAAAACAAAAGAATATGCGGGCATTTCCCCCATTTGTCTGTAGGCTTCAGGGAAAGGATACCTAAGTGTGGCCCTGTAGCCCTGGTATCACAAAATCCCCTAAAGCCTTTAAGTTAGGCGTTAGTGTGTTTGGGTGGGTCGAGGGCGAGCAAGTAGGCCCTGCCATCGGTTTGATTTCTAGAACTTGTGACCCCTTGCCTGAGGCCCACAAAATATTCATTCGGGTGCTAGCCATCGTCTGGCTAACATCCCTTTCCTCACTTTTCTCTTTTTTTATTTGAATTTTTTTATTTTGAATTATTTTATTTATTATTAAAAGCCTTGGACTGTCCGAAACCGTAGTCTTGGCCTCAACTAGCGGGTTCTCTTTTTTTGCTGATTTTTATTTTAAATATTTTATTTTTATTTTTTCACCTTGGGCCCTCACCACGTGTCGTTGCATAACATCCCCTTCCTGATTTTCTTATTTTAATTTTTTTGTCTGTAGGCTTCAGGGAAAGGATACCTAAGTGTGGCCCTGTAGCCCTGGTATCACAAAATCCCCTAAAGCCTTTAAGTTAGGCGTTAGTGTGTTTGGGTGGGTCGAGGGCAAGCAAGTAGGCCCTGCCATCGGTTTGATTTCTAGAATTTGTGACCCCTTGTCTGAGGCCCACAAAATATTCATTCGGGTGCTAGCCATCGTCTGGCTAACATCCCTTTCCTCACTTTTCTCTTTTTTTATTTGAATTTTTTTATTTTGAATTATTTTATTTATTATTAAAAGCCTTGGACTGTCCGAAACCGTAGTCTTGGCCTCAACTAGCGGGTTCTCTTTTTTGCTGATTTTTATTTTAAATATTTTATTTTTATTTTTTCACCTTGGGCCCTCACCACGTGTCGTTGCATAACATCCCCTTCCTGATTTTCTTATTTTAATTTTTTTATTATTTTTTATGTTTTGAAAATCAGTGGGTGCCTTGTTGCAAATTATCTAAGTTTGGCCTTATTTCCTTATATTTTTATTTTTATTTTTTTCTATCGAAATGTTGGGGCATCGGAGGCGTGGAAAAACTGTCGAAGAACAGGCCCTCCTTCTTTTATTTCGTTAATTTGGAAATGTACAACCCCTCTTGGTTGGTCACGTGCCTTGAGCCCTTCAGAGACTCGTACCTTTCCGGCTTTTATTCGTTTTGATTGCTTTGTATCGATTACAAAATGCATTACACCAATTTCCAGATGATAAATAACCCAAACTACAAGGGTGGAGAGTTATTTATTTATTTTATTTTTTTATTTTTTTTTAAATAGATACTCTGGGTTTACTGAGGGTGTGGTTGCTCCTGAAAGCTTGTACTTATTTTCTTATTTTCCTTATTAAATTTATTTATTTTTAAAAGAATAGCATTAAATCATTAAATATTATTTTTCAAACAAATAAGGTTTGTTTAATTTTTATTTGAAAGAAAAAAGGTGTGTGGCCATGGTCCATTAGTAAGCAATGGCTAGTTGGCGCAATGTGACCATGCCCCATTAATAACATATTTCATGATTGCTTTCGAGTGACCATGTGCCGTTAATAACAAATCGAAGCCACCTGCCTGCGAGCCACTGCAAAGTCCATTAACCCACACGTGACTGCGCTTTCCTCGAACGAAATAAAATGCAATTGCGTGATTATTGAACGATTTGTATCAATTTTCGCAACAAGAGATTGGCCATCAAGTACATACATATGTACATACATATATTTATTTATTTGAACTCTTTTTATTCTCGTTGTCTTGAGGGGTGGCTTGGTATCAATGATTATTGATATCTTTGCTCGTATGAGGCCCCCCCCTTAAACAAAACTTGTGGCAAGAGCCGAAAACCAAAACCCCGAGGGGGACTCCCCGATTGCAGTGCCATAGCATTTATCGCAACGTGCGAAAACTTTTCCCCCCCTAACCTAACCTAAGTGTATGTGTGACACTCTTGGGTTTGAAACTCAATGCCCAGCGAGGTAGGACGTGGAGGGGAGAAGCGTCATACACTTGTTGTTGGCTTCTCAAGTTTATTAAAGTGGCATAAAAGTGTCATTGGCGTCTAATGGTCGGCGATTAGTTGGAACGAGAAGGCTCACAATCCCAAAGCCCAAAGGCCCCAGAACGATCCAAACAAAGTTCCCAGCCGGGACCCAGACTGCCCACTAAAATATCACTTCCCCAAAACAAAAATAGTAATTGAATGTCGAGTGGCAATGCTAAAACTATTCTTTCTTTAAAAGATTAAAGTCTAGTCGGTAGTCCGCATATGGTTGCACAAGAATAAATGTTAGTTTATCGATATAGCTTCGATATATAACTTATCGATTCAAGAACTTATCGATATTCAACTTGGCTTCTTTAATGGCCAAAATGGAAACTTCATCCTGTCGCTTTGGGCGAAAACTTATTGAAAACTCATAAAAAGGATAAAATACAAAAATGGCTGAAGACGCTGCCAGGCAGCAAGGAGCTTGAAGTGGAAGCTATGAAGCTGAAAAGGACATAAACTGGGAAGAAAAGCCAACGAAATTGTTTTTCTTACCCCCACCAAGTATCCTTTTTTTTTGTTGTAAATCATTTAACACGCTCTCGATTTTTATTTTAATGACATCTTGGAAAAGTTCCTTAATGTCCTTTAGGTCGGCGAGCACTTTGGGCAAAGGAACGCCCCACAAGGATATCCATAGATACATCGCCCACATATCCTTCTGTGCAAATTGGTTTTCGGGCGCTAAAGTCCCCGGCTCCCGGACTAACTGCATCCTGTATGGCAAGGATATATGGCATATTCCTTGTCTTAGCTGTGTGTTAATGATCATCATGAATATTCCGGCATTTGTTTGTTTGTTTGTTTGGCTTTGCCTTTGCCTTTGCCAGTTTGTTCAGTCAAAATGTTAATATGCCCAGCCCAGACCTAAACTACACCCTGCGGCAGGCATTCCCTCTCTCTTGGCGAGGTTTGGTTATCCTGCGAAAGGGACTCTCGAGCTAAATATTTGATTAACTTTCCTGTGACTCCTCCTCTACCACCTTGTGTGTGTGTGTGTGTGTGTGTGTGCCGTGGTATGTCCTGGTGTGTGGAGTCAACTTAATTAAAGTTAAACAAGCAGCTAATCAAATTTTTATTACACAGTCCCTGCCAGTTGAATCCTTTGCCTCCACCACCTTTTTTTTCTTTTTTTTTTTTTCGCCACACTTGCCTAAATGTGGCGTAATTTCATTTTAAAAATGCATAGTTTGCTTGGCACCCTCCCCCCCTTCCCATTTTAAATCCAAAAAAATGTATTTTAAAACTTTAAAGTTTTATTTAGTAAAGTCATCTATTCGACTACCAAACTATTTAAATATTGAAGAGTGCGGTGCCAGG
This sequence comes from Drosophila monieri, assembly GCA_035047585.1. Taxonomy (NCBI): domain Eukaryota; kingdom Metazoa; phylum Arthropoda; class Insecta; order Diptera; family Drosophilidae; genus Drosophila; species Drosophila monieri. Next base: position 5,630,574 of record JAWNPJ010000067.1, read on the forward strand.
ATCTGATCGCTGGAGGAGGCTCCTTGAAGCCACCAGGCGGTCCACTTAGTGGCCGTTCGCTCCTCGTACTCGTCCATGTCGTAGAGCTCCTCCTCGCAGGCCCAGGAGCTGAGGGTGGTGGACGTGGGAATCCTGTGGGGCAGGGCCATCAGGCTGGGGCTCATGCTCGGCAGCGATGCCAGCGATCCGTTTGGCATTTGATCCCCGGCCAGTTGGTATTCGGATCGAGAGAATTCCTGCATTTGGATGTCCGTGGAATAGTAATGCTCCGTCGGCTTGTTGTCTTTGCTCTGCTTGGAGCGCTTTTTCTTTGGTGTGGGCTTTGGAGAAGAGCAGCCACAGCAGCCGAAAGAAAGCAGAAGACACATAACCAATGAGATTGGCGGGAGAAAGGCTGAAAAATATTCTTCCTTACACTTATTTTAGTATTTCAGTATTTAAACTAACAAAGCGTTAGTGTTTCTTAAGGGCTTCTGGTATTTTAAAAGGGATTTCTTTGGTATAATCTCAAATAAAAGCACCTACAACCACACCAAAAGCTTAAACTCTTTAAGAAAAGTGTTGTTTTTAGGAATAGTTGAAGAAGTAACAAGTTTTTTATTAAATTATCTTATATTTTTTTAAACTTTTGGCTATTTGGAAGTGCTTATGGTATTTTAAAGTGATTTCTTTGGTATAATCTCGAAAAAAAATACCTACAGCCACACCGAAAGGCTCCAAGAAATAAAGCTCTCACCTGGACAATCCGAAATGATTTGTTTTGATTTGACCAGAGCTTCTGGGTGGGAGCCTCCAACTGAGGCACTACACCCCAGAGTCGTTTGCTTTTATAGCTGGCCATTAACACCCCCAACCGCCATTGTAAACATTATTAGTTCGTCCCGTTACCCCCAGCCCCTTCCCGGTGCAGTGCAGGTACAGTTGTGTTACCTGGAACTCGCCTCGAATTCTCCACTCGGGAAATGCTATTTTTCTCCGGCGCGCCGGAGGGTGGAGGAGTGCTGAATACAGAGTGAGCCTGCAGCTCATTATGCAAAATGATGTCACTTATGGTAATTTGTCAAAAAATGGAGTGGATTCTATATATATATTCTATATTCTATATTCTATACCATATATAGGATGCATATATTATCGGTGTTAGAGGCGACTGCTGCTGGACAGGAGCTGGTGATGATTTTGTGCAATTAAGTGCCATTCAGCTACTACCAATTGTATTAGCAATTTGCGAATGCAAATCACCGGCAGACTCGCATTTTATGACAAAGTGATGGAGAGAGGCGAACGAGTCGGTTGTCCTGGACACATTTCGGTTATGTCCTTGCTGGGGAAGGACGATGCCTGCTGCCGAAACAAAGCACTGTCGTGGCCAGGAACCATTGAGGGTGGCCGGTGGACGTCGGCATGGATGCGAAGGTCCTCGCGACCAGCCGGAGAATGTGAAGCCCTCCGTTTGGCCAGACCACGGGGCATTTTGGGAACTGTACGTCCCCTGTGGAATGGCTCGGTGTGGACAATTGTTGGAACTAAAACGGGCACCGTCGCCACATCCAGTCGGTCCATGAAAGTGTGACGATCATCGCTGTCGCCACACTCTCGACGGCAGAGCACAAACATCAGGCAGTTATCCAGGCTGTTCATTTCGTGCTGTTTCAATTCCAAATCCATTTCCCAGAAATTCAGTTTAGCTTTTTATAAGCCCATTAGAATTACGGTGCCAGCTGCCTAAGCCTGTTCTTCTTATCATATTTTTTTATTGTATTTTAGCAACAATGGCACTGGCACTGCCAGTTGACCAATTCAACTCATGCCTCTCCTTCATTTCCTCCAAAAACAAAATTCCAATTTCAATTAGCATTCTCGGCAAACTTTCGCCACTAATGAGTTTTGTAATTATCCAAAAAGTTGGAAATTAAAATGAATACAATAGACGGAATAGGAAAGAAAAGTCCAAGTTGGATGGAGGCCAAGGCGGTTCTATTCAACATTTATAAATTTTGAAATGATTTACGCGGGACGATTGCATGTTTCCGAAAGTCTATAATGAGGAGGGGCTAGCTAGGGTAGTACTGGGTATCATATACCATTTTTTTTTTTTCTCAAAAAACCATCAGAGATGTCACTGACTAGGCCTGACTTGTAATTCTAGAATCTACATATTGTTTCTCTCCAATTCCATAGAGAGAAATGAAAAGCTTTGTGTATATGTACATGGGTTTTGGGTTTCTAAATTCTAGATTCCAGGGATTCAGCCACCCTTTCCCTCCCAGTTCTTCACACCGCATCATTGTGGTTTTCGGAACAGAATTTTTCGCAATTCCCATTGCGAGTGTTTGTTTGCCAGGATGCGGGGGGAGTGGTTGTGGGAGTGGTATTCCAAATAAAAAAGGGATTTGAGAGGGTGCTCTATAGTTCCTAGTTTCAAGCATCTTGTATAGGGATAGCTAGACCCGGTGTAGGGTATCTTTCTAGTCGAGTAACTATCTTGTTGGCATTTCGGTTCCAACTTGTTTATATTGCGGACTTTTTCCCTGCTCGGTTGTGTATATTTTGCTTTGGTCTCGTGACAAGCCAGGCGCATAACCGCAAAACAGACGCGCAGTATAAAAAAGGGGGGGGGGGGGTCTGCTGTCCATCCACCACTCCCCCAACCCCAACCATCAAAAAAACCCAACCCCAAAAACCCTCCTTCAGCACCAGCCAGCACCATTTTCAATTTGTTGAGCATACTTTTCGGGGCTGTCTCCGTTTCTATGCCAATCTGAGTTTCTCATTCAAAAAAAAAAAAAAAAACAACAACAACCCAACCACCCAGCCAAACCACCCATCTAACCACCCATCCTGCCAGCTTCAATCTCCATTTTTATGCCCCTTTACTGGTTTTTGGCTGCTTCAGTATTTTGCTTTTGTGGTCATGCCCACTTGATGCGTATTTAATTAACGTTAATTGAAATTGATTTATGTATGCAGGCTGCGTACTTGCCACTGCCACTGCCACTGCCACTTCCACAGTCCCCCCCCCCCCTTTTATTTTTTGAAAAATATGCTGCGTGAAATTTGTGGCAAGGCGTTGTTATTTTGGTCGAGGGTTGTCCATTAATTGACAAATTTTCGGCATGTCCAGGCATGAAAAATTCCTCATTTTGGCTCATTAAATTGATTAAACAAAATCGAAAAGAAAAAACAGACATTTTGAATGCCTTTTCAGAAAGGACTAATGAAAGGAGGCTGCAAAGGATATTGATTCAAATTATTAAAATAAAACAAATATTATTTAATTCTATTATTATTATACCCTTGCAGAGGGTATTCTACTTTTGGTCAAAAGTGTGCAACGCAGTGGTTAGGAGGATACATCTCCGACCCTATAAAGTATATATATTCTTGATCAGGATCACATCCTGAGTCGATATAAGCATGTCCGTCTGTCCGCCTGCCTGTCTGTTTCTACGCAAACTAGTCTCTCAGTTTTAAAGCTATCGACTTCAAACTTTGCACACATCCTTTTTTCCTTTGCAGGCAGTATATACGTCGGAACGGCCGGGATCGGCCGACTATATCCTATAGCTGCCATATAACTGATTGATCGGAAATGCCATATCTCTGTTGTTTTTTAAGTTAGAAGGATGGGACTTGCTGTGGATTCTACTTTCGGCAAACTAATTTGATCTGCCGAGTTTTATAAGGATCGGCCGACTATATAAGATCCGATATATATCTAATAATATACGCTGCCACATATCTGCAAGGGTGAGCCCGTGACCGGGTCCTGGGCCAGGAGCCGGAGCCACATCACCATCGGCACTGCAAGAAATTCGGCATTTAAGGATTTGGGGATCTGCATCAAAATCTGGGAACCAAACATTTTTCTTTGTAATTGAAACACTTAACTCAATGTTGAAATATTCAATCATGTTTAATTTATGAACGATGGGGCCCTATTTTAACAATAAAGTTGCATAATATTATGAAAAGATTCGAGTTCCAGACATCCTGCCACCATTTTTCATTTTCCAAAGTCCATTTCTGAAGGAGGCTGCTTCCTTCAATCTGTTCTTCGAATTCGAAAAAGAAACAATGAATTTTTATTCCAAATCGGCCTTCTATCGAAAGAAAAATAAATAAAAGCCATTATTTTATGAAGATGGTGAAGAATTCGAATACCTACCCAGAATTATACCAGAATCCTTGGTCATATTCCCTTGCCCAGTTGTGATCCGGACTTCCATCTTCATCGTGATCGAATGTCGAGAATTTTGTTCCCTCAACGAGGTTGAAGTGCGAAGTAGCTCCACGACACCCGTCGAGTCGTTTTATGTTGAAGCCTTCGCTCCTGCCACCCAAAACGAAGTTGTCGCATCTTACTTCATAGTCTTCGTCATCATTTAACATGGAAATCATCAACTCATGCGGCTTCCGGGTCGTTAAAATATGCAATTTTTCAAGACCAATGAAATGTTCGAACATCACATTTCCAAACCCGTTTAAATATTGGTCATATGTACGATTAAATTCCGTTGAATAATAATTTTTATTAAAAACCTCCATCCATCCAGATTTAATATCCCAATCTGTGTAGCAACTCACTTGAAAAGGTTCAAACCCTTCGAGTTGGATTTCGGGGTAGACATAATATGTATCTTGTTCTGATGGACAACGATCTGGAAGACCTAAATCATTTGTTATTTCATGTTCCGAGTTATTGAGTTTTAGAAGCTCACCAGTCGTAGTATTCGCAGCTTCATTTGTTGCCAATTCTTCACTTTTCACAATCGTCGTATTCTTTCCATCATTACTGGGCTCTGGAGACTTTTCTCTGCTTTGAATTAATTCTCGCAACTTCCCTATCTCTTCCCTTAAAAGATCCTTCAACTTGCCGAGCTCATACGACTGTTGAATTAATTCCTGCAATTGATGGGCTGGAGCACCCTGTTGAGCTGGAGCATCCTTCATCTCACCAGGGACGTAGGACGACTATGGAATTTGAATACTTGAGTATTTTTGAATAACTACACTTTGGACCGCTCTCACCTCGTCGTGCGATGCCAGGGAGATGGAAATTAAACACATAAACACCGCCTTTAGAATCATTTTCGCTGTTTTCGATTAAAAGATACACCTCTGCCTTGAAGCCACTGGAAGAATCCAACTGATGGAGCCGAAGCCCGGGATCTGGCTTTTTATAGCCGAGCCCGAGCTTCCTAGAGTCTCTTATCAGAACCACGCACATGCGAGTGCTGCCCCTGAAATTGTGACCCAATGGACAGATTACGAAATAGTCAGAAATTGACTTCCGGTGCTGAGGTCTTGGCTCTTAGCTAATTCTGTATTTCATTTCTAATATATATTTCTAATATAATCTCCGGAGCTTCCTAGAGTCTCTTATCAGAACCACGCACATGCGAGTGCTGCCCCTGAATTTGTGACCCAATGGACAGATTACGAAATAGTCAGAAATTGACTTCCGGTGCTGAGGTCTTGGCTCTTAGCTAATTCTGTATTTCATTTCTAATATATATTTCTAATATAATCTCCCGAGCTTCCTAGAGTCTCTTATCAGAACCACGCACATGCGAGTGCTGCCCCCGAAATTGTGGCCCTATGGACAGATTAAGAAATAGTCTGAAATAGTCTGATATATAATATATATATATAATATATAATAATAAATATAATATAATAATATATAATATTACATATACTATTATGATCGGGTTTCGGCTGGAGAGTTTCCTATCAGAGTCGGTGAACAGGCGAGTGGTGGTCTGACACTGGGGCCACTTTTGGGAGATGCCCCAAAAATACCAAAGACAGGAGCGTAGTCTTTGGGATGTCAAAGGCTTTCACATAATGGAATATAACTTAGAATCATAAAAATATCAACAGATGCTGGTATTTCTTACTCTCCATCACCTAAAGGCGGGAAGCGCTCTCAAAAATATTTCTATTTCGAAAAATAGGCTCGAAAACAGCTACTACCTAAAAACGATTACCCAGAGTTAGTAGAAGAAACTGGAAGTTAGTAGAAACTGAAAATATTAAAGCAATCTCTCATATCTTGCTTTGAAACTGTGCTCTGCTTTAATTAAAACATTTTCAAAAGCCACAAACCAAACAAAAACAAAATCTAGAAAACAAACTAATTTCAGCCAAAATGCAAATCTCCAGGATCGAAAAAAAGGAAGCCCCGTTTTTTTTGTTTTGTTTTTTTTTTTTGCATTCGATGCGTGATTGCGCAATTTCCACATCATTAATTTTCTTTTCTACAACTGGTAAGATATTGTCCTATATTCCACATAGTACCATCCTAGGTCCTTTTGTATCCTGCGACACCCAGAGCTTTTATATGCTGATTTAATTAGAAGAGAAATCTCAGGGCGTACTTTCTTCTTTGGGTTTTGGGGGATACTTTTATTGCATAACTTTAGGTGTGCCGTCGAAATCGAAAATGAAAAGGAAAAACAAAGCCCAGAAGGATGGGGGATACTGCAATCAGGAAGAACAAACACCAAACAACAAAGAACCATAACAATAAAAAAAAAAAAAAAAAAAAAAAAAAGAATATAACGAAAATTCATCTTAAACAGGCGGCATGGGAAAAAGTTCCTTCCAGTTCCTTAGATCGTAAATTAGAAATGGCATTTGATGCGTGAGGAAATAAAAATTCTCCATATATATAGATACATACATAGCTATAAAGCTTAGATGTCTGTTTGTATGTATGGTTCTTGCATAAAAAGTTTCATTTTCTTCAGGGTCAGTCATAAAATTACTCATACGACTTGTTAACCGTTTCACCCAAAAGATACACATTGATTTTTTTTTTTTTTTTTTTTTTTTTTTTTGTTTCTCATTCTCTGCTTTTATTTTCTTTTCAGGTGAGTTTTCGGCATCGTTTTTCCCCTTCATTTTCCCGCGAGTGTGTGCGTTTGTTCGAGTGGGTGTACGGTATGAGGTATGAGAGGTAGGTACGAGAGTCCTTGGTAATGCGAGACGAATGCTATTCGGTTTCTATTGATGATGAAATGGAGAAGCAGTGGAGAATCAGAGAAAATGCCGAGCCCCGGCATTAAATGTTCGCCATTTATTCAATGGCAATGTAAACAAATGAGATTTTTCGCTGCAAAAACTTCAACTCATTCAACTGAAAGCGCTGCACTGAAACAAATTTTTTAGCTATGCGGTAAGATTGTCAATTTTAACTATATTTCGAGACGAAAAGCTTAAAACGAGGAGATTGAAGTAGATTCTTTCGCTTCAAAAAACATTTCAATAAAACAAAAACAGCACAACAGAGACATTTTCGTCACTAAAAATGTTTGTATAGTTATATTTTAACATTAAATTAAATGTTTCGTCACTAAACAAATTTTACATAAAATAATTAAATTTTAACAGAAAAAAAAATACATTTTCGTCACTAAAAAATGTTTGTATAGTTATATTTTAAAATTAAATTAAATATTTCGTCCCTAAACAAATTTTAAATAAAATAATGAAATTAAAAAAAAAGACATTTTCGTCACTAAAAAATGTGTGTATAAATAATTACATTTTAACAGAAGAAAAGTCATTTTCGTCACTAAATAATTTGCACATAGTCAAATTTGAATAGTAAACTAAGATTTTCGTCACAAAAAAACATTTAAAAAATATTACAAAATTTTTGTTTAAAAAGGTTTTCGTTTTTTTTTCGATTCTATTTTAGTTTAAAAAATTATAAGAAATCGGAAAAAATTCTAAAATAGCTTCTATAAGGTATAGATATTTTGTTCCAGTGCATGATTCTGGCTTTGTTCCGGATTTTTGCTGCCCCCTTCCCCTCCGAGTAACAACAAAGGAATTTTCCTAATTATGCGTTCACCTGCACGTACACCGAGCAGCGGTGGGGGGCGAGGAAGGATGTAAGGGAGGGGGGAGGGATACTACCAACAGTTCAAGAGATTTTCTCAACACAGAAAGCCAAAAACCAAATGGACCATGAAAACAAAAATCGCACAACAATTTTTGTTTTATTTATTTTTTTTTTTTTTTTTGGAAAATTGTAAAAAAAAAAAGAAAACCCATAAACGTCGGGGGCGTAGAGTAAGAGGGGGGTGTGGCATTAAACTTTCCAAGTCTGAGGGGGAGTGAGGGGAGCGGGGAGGTAGTAGAAATGAAGCCAGTGAATATTCACCAAGTTGAACTTTCTGTGATTAACAATTACACAAAAACCAGATGAAAATCACCGCCCCCCGCAATGGCAAAAGGAACCGAGGTGGAAGTTTCCACCACCAGCGCCCCTGCTATTTTATTTATTTATTTTTTTTTTGGATCTGTGGGGGCGTGGCAGGGACCGGTACGTGAGCTTTGCCATAAGCAATTTAGCTAATTTAGCTACAAAACCAAACAAAACAAGGCCAACAACCAGGAAGTCTAAGCCAGGAACTAGGGCCAAAATAATCAAAAGGAGGGGCTTCATAAAAATCTAAAGATTATATACATACATCAAAAATATTTACATTCCTTTAACTTTTTTTTTTTATACACAACACTCACCGAAAAGGGATTTTTTTAATTTTCAAAGGAGATCGATTGGAAAAATTGTATAAAAAATGTTGTTGCAAGTTTTTGGTTGCAGATTGAAGGATAATTAATCTATAAATCGTTTGAGGTATACCCCTTGAGGATGGAATGGATATTTCCCAAGTTATAGCAAGGACCATCGCAAGGACCACGCTTTCATAATCCTTGATTTCCTCCATCAGAAACATTATTTGTAAAGCATTTACTTCCTTAATAAAATTAAATTAAAATTAAAAACCTTAAACTCTTAAATAAAGCAAGTCCTTGCAGTTTTTGCCGCAACTTGCTGGAGGAATGAAAAAAGGAAGTGCATGAAAATAACAATAACTGTAATACAGTGCTGGCAAAAAGTAGATGCACAGTGGCAGTAATAATAATAATAGCAATAATAATAATAATCCAGCCAAGGATGCTCCGGCTACCTCCAGGAGCTCTCTGCCGGACAGCTCTCTCTCTCTTCGCCCCTCTAATAACTGTTTCTTTTTATGGCCTCACAACAAAAGGCCAAAAAGGACGAGGACTCAGTAGCAGGAGCAGGAGCAGGAGCAGGAGCAGGACCTGCCCGATGGGTCTTACAAATGAAATTTCCATCGAAACCAGTCTGTCTGAGAGCAGAAAAATGCATTTGATTGAATTTTGAATAGTCGTGGAGGAGAAGGACACACGCTAAAAGGACTAAATTGTGTCTGGAATCCTGTTTGCCAGTTGGCACGTAGCCTTGAAAATCAAAGTTATCCAAAGGATGTGTCGGGATTATTCTGAAATTTAATTAACAAAATTCCAAATTCAAGATTTGTGGAGACTCTTTAATCCTTGATATATCCTACTTATTATTATTTTTCCCACAAAACTCTCCAATATCCTTGCATATCCGGTTTTTAAAGCATACTTTTCGGGGCCTCTGTCGGTCGTCTATGGAAATCGTTGCTTTATACACCGCCGGCAATCACGCGCCGCCTCACCCAGCCACGCCTTGAACATGCCACGCCCACCCTGCCACATCCATGGCGGTGGGGGGGGATGGTGCTATCTCATAATTGCGTGGGCGAGTTTTTAGTGCTCATTAAAAGCGTTAATCGTTTGGCCAGCCAGGACTTCAAGGACTATCCACTCTATCTACTTTGTCTGGTAAGGGGTAAGGGGGGCTCTAACTCTGAAAAAACTAGTATGTCATGGAAGTACTTGATCCATTCCACCCCCCTTTCATTTTTTTTTTTTTTTTTTTTTGTCTACGCCACTGTACACCTATTGTTGAAACACTTCACTTTTAATTCAGTGGGCGGCGTGGGAGGGCTCAAAACCGATTTGCATAAATTTCCAACAATGATCCAGGGCTATCATCCGTACTTGTATCTCTGTATCTCTGGCCGCCTGTCCTTGTCTGTCCGTTCGTCCTTTTGTCCTTTCGTCCGCTTGTCTGGGCTGCATCGTAATTTGAAAAGTGTGATGGAACGCTGCTGTCATCGCTTTCGGCGAAAAAAGCGAGAAATACACTTAATTAAAATTTGTATTATACAATTTTTGCTTTTGTGTCGATAATTTTATGCTTATCATCAGGGGCAGTCGGCGGAATAGTGGATGGGAGAGACAGAGAGAGAGAGAGAGAGAGAGAGTGTGGAAGGAAGTTCCCTAATTTGCAACATCAGCGCTTTCACCTGAACCCCACAAACGCCTTGAGGCAAACGCATAAAAACGGAAATTAAAAAGGAAGCCAACACAGCACAGTTTTCTTCTCTCTACCACGCTTTTCCAACCATTTTCTTTTTTCCCCGCTTTTCCGTTTTCGCTCCAGTTCGGAAGTTTCAGCTTAATGTGAAGGAAATTTCATTAAAGTTGATACAAGACTGCCCTGCGGGGGAGTCTCCAGTCTCCAGACTCCAGACTTGTCACTTGCTAGTTGGCTCTCATCAATCTCATCGTCAATCAATCAATTTTTCAGTCTCATAATCAGCGTTACACTTGGATCTGATTATATTCATTTTGAAATATTCCCAACAACTTGAAGGATATACTCGTTTGTTTCCTAATATGACCGACAACTGCTCCTAGCCAATATCCTTGTGCCCACCGACAAGTGCAGAAAATTGTTGCCAATTTTCCAGGGAAATCAAGGGAAACCCCAAAAACCGCAACCAAAACTAATGAGTGCCCATCACAGTTAAAATCCAAAATCGAGAGCAACAATTGCAGGTGGAGAGTGTGCCGTATGTCCTTACACCTGTCCTGCAATCAATTTAACAGCCATGTGGCTGCCACTTGGCCAGGCGGATCCTTCCACAACAGGAAGAGGAGCAGCCAAATGAGTTTCAATCATGAGAACGACACAATAACCACCCAGACCAGAGCCCAGAGATCTCAGGAAAGTGGCAGGCAGGCAGACAGGCAGGCAGGCTGCAGGTCTGGCAGGCGTGAGCCATAAAAAATTTAAGCAATGCGGCATTTTACACCTTCGCCAGGATAAGAAGATGGCCGCGCCTGTAGGTGGAAGCTGAAGCCATCAGGATGGCAATCAAAAGCAATGATTGTTGCTCATAAAACGAAACGGTTATGTTTATCTGTCTTGTGCCCAGAAGCGGATATACCCAGCCCTCTATATAGTATACATATATATTTTGTTGGGATGTTGGCTAATGGAATGCGATGGCAGCTCAACTCTCGGCGAATCCCTTTGCCTAAGTAAAAGAAATGAGAGCGACAAGTAAATATTTAATGACAGACTCCTGTCCTGTCCCTACCCATCTACCCATCTCATTCTATCGCCTATTCTCGGTCTCGTTCCAACCTGGCTAATGGACATCCTGGAACGGCCCAACTTTGAAAAGCGGCCACGCGGCGAAACGATTCTGTTGTGCTTACTTTTTGAACAAGTGCCAATGTTTTTCATGACTTTTCATTTTATTTAATTTCGCTTTTATTATGATTATATTTTCAGGCGCTTTTTCGCCGGCTTTCCCTTTTCCCTCTTGCCCGCTTCCGCCTCAATTCGGCTAACGACGAAATGACTTAATAAAAAAAAGTTGTTTTTTTTTTTTTATCATTTTTTGGCACAACGGAAATCGAAGTTGTGCCATTTCAGTTGAAAATTGTATTATAGACTTTTAACTGTTTCAATTCCGCTACATAGCATGGTCACACTGTCGATAAGAGTAGACTAGCGAACTGACTGGTCACACTTGAAAGATCTAGATTTATTTTTTTTTGCTCCGAAATGAATCGAGTTTTCTTCTTTGTCTTTTCTTTATTTTTGTTTGTTTTTGAAGTTTTGGTGATGAGATCCCCAGTCTCAGAAGGTATAGGAGTTCCAGCAAAGCACCGAAAAAGAAGCATTCAGAAATAAACGTGCCGATATGTGCCGCCCCAGTAAGCGATAGTCACTTAGTGCTCTTCCTCTGCGGAGCAGGCGGAAAAATACTATATGTATGGTAGGGATAGTGGATGCAATCCATGGTTTAACTTTGGCAAACGCTTACGCAACGTTCTGTTGGACAATGGAAAGGGGCCAGGCCAGTGCGGATGGCTCGGGATGTGCCCGGAATGGAGGGAAGTGAGACAAATGGCTGCGCCCGGGTGGCAACTGGCTGACAGGTGAGGAACTAGGGGACGGGGGACTCTTCTCTCCGACAAACTGCAAGTCCGTAAAAGCACTGGGAAATAACACTGAAAGACAGACACCCAAAGGTGGTGGTGGTGGTTGGTGGTGGTCCTGAAAAATTTACATAAAGCAAATGAAGCTGAAATGGAGAAATTGTAAGGCGAGAGTGTGGTGTGGTGTGGCACGTGGATAGTTTCCATTGCCTTGACCAAAAAAAGTAAATACTTCAATTTGTGCAAAATGTTTCCCCACAGATGTGCATGAATGTTTCGGTTGAAAAATGTTCAGGATAAATACTGTAGAGATCCGGAAATGCCCCCGCAAAAGGAAACTAAGTGAAATGGAAAATTTTAAACTGCCTGCCATGCTATTCCATGATCCCTTAATGAAGTTGTGAAGTTCAAGTCCAGTTTAGTTCAGTGCAATGCTTTGTACCGTCTTTCGTTTGGTGTCATGTTTGCTTAGTGTCCTGCCAGGCTCCTGCTGCCACACTGTTGCATATCCCTGGCCGAACCGAGCCGAGCCTAGCCTAGCCTAGCCGGGTCTGGAGTCCTTTTATCTTGGGCCTGCCACACGTCAAAGCTCATTGACAGGCCATATGTCAGAAATTGATTCGTCGCTGCACCTTGCTCCTAGCAGACTCCTGGCTATGTCCTGGCCATGTCCTACGCTTGCCATTCCCCAAAAACATCCCTTGGATACCCGAAATTGAGATACCAAAACCAAATTACGTGCGACAATTGTTGGACAGAGAAGGGCATGGGTAATTCTAGAGTAGAGTAGAGTGGAGTAGCATCGAGGCGAGTGGAGTTGTGTAGATGAAGCACTTCCTGCCCCCCTCCCATACCGGCCACCTTTCAGAGGCGATTTGTTTTTCAAAGTCTCAAGTGCATCCGCAATTTGTTTGTTTCGGTTGTTTGTTTGAAAATGCATTTGCAGGACATTTGAAGGAGGGGTCATGGGAGTGCCCTTAAGGGGCTTCCATCTAATGAATGTGAAAACATTCGAAACTGTCAAAAATTTCCCAAAGCATTCAGTTTATGGCCCAACGTGACCCGAACTCTGATTTACTGAACAAATCGAACATTGAATTTAAACTCAAAAGGCTTAAGCTTAAGAAAATTTTATTTTTTATCAAAAGCAAAGTTCAAATCATCGGGGTCACCACCTGTTTCTATATCATCACTGTTATCCCGGGTAACACCAGTCAAGTCCTTGGAGTGATGATCCTTTCAAATTTTATATTGACAGCTGCCACGGTTGTTTTTTTTTCGCAAAGGACAACAAAGGAAAATAAAGGAAAATAATAAGAAAGAAAGATAAGGTAAAGAGCGATGGATGGAAGCACTTGAATGTATTTTAATTTTAATACTTTTTCGCTATGTTTTTTTTTAATTAAAAAAAATTAAAATGTAAATTTGGCGTTCACTCCTCGCCTCGCCTGGTTGGCCCGACTTGTATTAAAAAACAGCACCGGGAAGCGGCGAGGACGAAGGACAAAGGACAAAGGACAGAGGACAGACTCTGCGGACAAAATTGAGAGGGAGCGACAACAAAGTGCTGCAAAATAAACCAAAATACAAATGTAAACAACAATTAAATGTTCACTAAGCTAACAATAAACAAGCAGCGGGGGCAAACAGGAAGGAGCTTAGCAGTAGAAAGTAGAAAGTAGAAAGGAATAAACGGAAGCCTCCGAGGACACCACACCTTTCTCCTTGTATGTGTGCGCGGCAAGGTATTAGGGTGTCGAGCACATGCTCACTGACATCTGTTGGCTTGCCATTTGTTACTCGCACAAATGCGTTTAAAGGATGCCAGAATATGACAGGCAAGAAGAAAGGGATAAACTGGGAAATTTCATGGGCGGAGGACTCCACCGGAGTCTCTTCTCCTTAATTTATCTAATGGGCAATGCCACTACTTGGTTTATTATTATGAAAATGAATCAAATTTGTTGGCTTTGGTCGTAAATAGTTACCGTAATTGCAGCGTGATACGTTTTTCCGTCGCTATGCAGGGTCACACTCACTCACCGTGCCTCACACGATAACCTGGTCACACAGGCAATTTGTCGTCGTCGTCGCTCCCGTCATTCCCAACCACCCTCCCACACCCACCTGCAACTGCAGCACGTAGCAAACATAGAGGACGTGGCCGCATCACTGCACAAATCCAATCAGGAGCATTATTTCCTTGCGTGTGTTTCTTGGGGGTCCTTAACTTATTTTGTGGTATCATTAACCTTTAAACTTGGACGCGGATGCGGATGCGGACTGTGTGCAGAAATTGTAAACTTTTGCACTTGCCGCCAAACTTTCCCGCAGCCGCAAACTTTTTTGTTTTTTTTTTTTTTTTTTCATGGAAAACGGTAAACGGAAAATGGAAAATGGAAAATGGGTGCCCAGATACTTACATACACCCAAGTAAAACGTACAATTTTTAACTTTATTTTCGATTTTCGTTTGCCGCAAAATCGTATTTGCAGCCAAAAAACTTCATTTGCGCCAACGAGAAACGGAGAAAAGGGAAAACTTTTGCCGCGTTTTCCCACCACTACCCCCCGTGTATATGTATATATTTTTTTTTTGTTTTTAATGCAATCAAGCGGAAATTGATACGTCACCGGCAGCCAAAGCTGCACAAAAGTGTTGCCAAATTGTTGCAAATAAAATTGCTGATATGGAAATTTTATGCGCAAGTTTTTCTTTGACTTCACACGCCGCCACAAAAACTCACAAACTTTTTTTTCCCACTTTGTGAACAGGTATGCCACTGCAGGTTTAGCTTTTTTAAAACTAAAATAAAAGTTAAAAATAAAATCAAAGTCAGGTAGCAACTCAAAAATTTCAAACTAAACTGATACTGATATTCGGGGACTTTCTTCTCAAGTGCTTGTAACGTTTATAGAAAAAAGAGATGATATTTCAAATAGATGGAATAAATTTTGAAGAATGAAATGTTCCACATTCCGTGGCATGGCAAGGTCACACTGGACAAGAGTAAGAGTCTATCGGGGCTTTGGAACCGCAGTTTTTAAAGTTACTTTTGGGACCACATTAAGCTCTGCATCAAAATCTGCTTTTTTGCTAACCTGAAAATTCTCCATATTTCACCCTTTAAAACGCAAATACTTTAAGTTAATGCCATAAAATGCAAATATGTTTAATTTATGAACGATTGGGCCCTATTTTAACAATAAAGTTGCATAATATTATGAAAATATTCGAGTCCCAGACATCCTGCCACCATTTTTCATTTTCCAAAGTCCATTTCTGAAGGAGGCTGCTTCCTTCAATCTCTTCTTCGGATGAACAAAAAAATTTTTGTATCTTTATTCCACTTTGGCCTTCTATCGAAAGAAAAATAAATAAAAGCCATTATTTTATGAAGATGGTGAAGAATTCGAATACCTACTCAGAACTAAACCAGAATCCATAGCCATATTCCCTTGCCCAGTTGTGATCCGGACTTCCATCTTCATCGTGATCGAATGTCGAGAATTTTGTTCCCTCAACGAGGTTGAAGTGCGAAGTAGCTCCACTACACCCGCCGAGTCGTTTTACGTTGAAGCCTTCGCTCCTGCCACTCAAAACGAAGTTGTCGCATATTACTTCATTGTATTGGTTTTTACTATGCATGATCATCCCCATCTCATGCGGCTTCCGGGTCGTTAAAATATGCAATATTTCAAGACCAAAGAATTGTTCGCGCTCCAAAGCTCCAAACCCGTTTAAATATTGGTTATATGTACGATTAAGTATCCTTGAATCATAACCTTTATAAAAAACAACCATCCATCCAGATCCAAAATTCCGATTTGACAAGCATCTCACTTTAAAAGGTTCAAACCCTTCGAGTTGGATTTCGGGGAAGGCATCGTTTTCATGTTGTTCTGATGGACAACGATCTGGAAGACCTAAATCATTTGTTATTTCATGTTCCGAGTTATTGAGTTTTAGAGGCTCACCAGTCGTAGTATTCGCAGCTTCATTTGTTGCCACTTCACTTTTCACAATCGTCGTATTCTTTCCATCGTGACTGGGCTCTGGAGACTTTTCTCTGCTTTGAATTGATTCTCGCCACTTCCCTATCTCTTCCCTGAAAAGATCCTTCAACTTGCCGAGCTCACACGACTGTTTGGGATCCGAAGCTTGGTCCTGCAATTGATGGACTAGAGCATCCTGTTGAGCCAACTGAGCCTGCAGACTTCGGAGCTCCTCATCCTTCTTTTGACTCTCTGCTAGCATATCCTGAAGTTGAAGAACAGAAGAATGGATTAATTCACGATTAGTCTGGTGGAACTCTCTCTCTTCTTGTACCTGTGCGCATTTAACTTCAACTTTGTGATATTCGCGCTGAGCTGCCGTATGGTCTTCTTGTAATTGACGATATTTCATATTCTCTTCGATTAGCTTTCTAAGAACTTCTGAATGTTTCTCCTGCAACTCTGAATACTTCACATTAAGTTCGTTCAGTGAGCTCTGTAGCTCTGCGTTCCTCTGGTCCTTCGTCTGGCACACCTCGAAATACCGTAGGAGGGGTTTCACGATCGGGTAGCACACAGCCCCGCATTCGTCCTCCATCTCGCTAGGAACGAAGCACGACTATGGAATTTGAATACTTGAGTATTTTTGAATAACTACACTTTGGACCGCTCTCACCTCGTCGTGCGATGCCAGGGAGATGGAAATGAAACACATAAACACCGCCTTTAGAATCATTTTCGCTTTTTTCGATTAAAAGATACACCTCTGCCTCGAAGCCACTGGAAGAATCCAACTGATGGAGCCGAAGCACTGGCTCCGGCTTTTTACAGCCGAGCTACCGAGCTTCCTGGAGTCTCTTATCGGGAGCGACCGATTCAAAAATCATGTCCAAGCTAAGGTATATATGTACATACGTAATCATATACATAGTTTCTTATCAGAATCAGTGAACTGAGCTCTTCGAACTTGGGCTATTGGCCCACTTTTGCGAGAATGTCCAAAAATTCCCCAGGCAGGGCCAGAGGTCAAACAAGCACTGATAAGCAAGAGGAATTGATAGTTTGGTTGATAGTTTGTAATGTTATTATTAAACACCCATGAGAGTTTATTTTTATTTCGTTTAAAAGATGTTGAAATATATGCCAAGATACGAATAATTATTTAAGAGTATAGTTTAAATATTAAAAATAAAATACATATGATGGTGGGGGCTCAGTATTTGATTTTGCTTTTAAATTATTTAAACAATCAGATTTTAGGGAAATGATGAGAATGAAGGTTCAAAAAGCAGTGCGGCTTTGAGGCCGAAGGACCTGCAAGTCCTGTAACCATGAGGGGCAGAGACACAAGGACTTTTCGGAGGTGTCTATGGGACTCACCCTCATGTCGTTGCTTCCTGGCGGTCGGAATGAAAACGCCCATCATTTTGAAACCTAATCTGGAAGAACAAATAAGCCGCGCCAAAAGTTAAGACCCGAGACTCTGGACTTTAATGCTGGGCTGCCTGGACACAAATGGCCAGGGGTCTTTCCCAGGTTTGTTTTTCCCAGCTAGTTGGTCCATTTTATGCAAACAATTTACAGCGTAAATGGCCAGCAAGAAGATGAACTGGCTGGAGGGAAAGGAAAGGAGGAAAATAGGGAATTTTTCGGTTCAGAATGAAAAACTAGGCGGCGGGCGTCCCGTCCGTCTCATGCATAAAACTGAAAATGAAATACAAGGAGCTAGCCCAGAGAAATGAAAATGAAAATGAAAATGCAAGCAATAGATGGACCGGGCCCCGACTATGCCCCAAACAAGGATAATTGAAATTCACCACAGGGAATAGGGAATGCACTGGCAAGGTAATGCCTCAACCGAAAAAAAACAAAAAAAATGTTCAAAAATTGTAATTGAAATGGAAATGGAAATGGAAAGACTCCGACAGGATTTGTCTACGAATTTGTCTACGCTTCACCTGCAAAAGTCCCTCAATAGTTCTGGGATATTGTTGCCTGATCCTTACGAGAAGAAAATAATAGAGTTTCCAACTTATGGGCCAAGTTTTGTTTAGACATCCTTAAACTGAAGGAACTTATTGCCTGGGAATAGTTCTCAGTGTAGTTGGGGCCAAAGCGAAGAATCGTGAGTTGAGCTCAAGTTGTTTTCTGCATAATTCCGCCAAGAGACGAGAGCTTTGCCAGTTAGCCAAAAATTATTTTCAAGAAACTCGTCAAGGACCTTCAAGGCGGGGGCGAGAAGCGAAAATGAATGCATTGAACTTTTGAGTGGCAATTACATTTCCTTCAGGACTGGAGAGGAGTCTCATCTAACTGCCCACAATTAACTTAATTAGTATGGAAAAAAAAGGACGAATAAAAGGTGGTCCTTTCTATTGTGTGTGTGTGTTATCTGGGCGTTGATGTTTTCTGCAATTAACTTGATTGCGCCTATAAATATGCAGCACTTGTCTGTGATTATTGCGCGGACTCTTGTATTCTGGTCTTTGTCTTGCAGGATATTGCTATCGTAGCTCTCCTTGCGCCTAAAAGTATGCACTAATTGTTATTCCTCCACTGTCTGTAAATCTTCCTTCAAGTCCTTGTCGTTGTCTTTCTCTTTGTTATCCTTATCTGCAGCTGTTTTGGGCCATTTCTTTTTTTTTTCTCTCTCTTCTTTTTGCCGGCTTAGACCGAGTCCTTGAGTCGCTCGCCATCAACTGCTAATGGCTATGGAGGATATATTTCAGCCCCGTGCCTCGGGCATTATGACAAATGGCTCTCGAGTGCGTTCATCAAACTCTTCACACCCACAACACCGGTTAGACATCATAAATCACCTTACATCTTTGATTAAACACAATGTTTCCAATTATAAAGTGTCACTGTTACCGCCCCTTTAAATTTTCACCCTAAAGCATCCTTTGATCCTGCCAATCGGCTTATTCTTCCGTTCGCGTCTCGTTTCTTGACTCCAATCCCATCTATCCATCTATCCATCTATCCATCCAGAAGCACACGTTATTGTCTAACTAGCTGGCATCAGCCAGCATCCTTTTAGATACATCCAAGTCGTTATCCTTCTCGTTCTCCTTGTACCTTGACTATTCTGTCGCTCCTGCTTGGCGCTGTTAATCCTTAACCTGAGTCCTAATCCGTGCGTCATGATTGAACGCAGCTTCTTGCTGGCTTTTTTCCATGTCCCTGCCAGGACGATAGCAGGACATGATGCGCCAACATTCTCTAATCCGATTGCAAGCGATGTCTACTTGCCTCTCCTGCCAATTTGCGTCAATTTAGATGATGGCTTCAGAACTTCCACGGCTGCTTAAAGCTGCCTAATTAGCAGGTGCCGGTTGGGAGATGAAAGGTGCAAGTGCATCTGGCGTCATATCCTTGGCACATTATCCCTAATCAGTCAGGATCCCGAAAGGCGTATTAAGGACCTCCAGTGACTTCTAGCCACCAACATGTACAGCCAACTATGCTTTCTTAAAATTAAATATTTATTTTTTTTTTTTAGAAATTTTTAAGAAATCAATAATGAGTTTGTGCTGCATGTGGCATGTGGCATGTAAATTGGAGATAAAACCCGTGGACTTTCAGTGACTGCCCCCACTGGGAAGTGTGCGTTTGTGTTTGTGGCAAGTTAATGACACACCTTAACCCATGTTAACCTACTTTTTCATGTTGTGGTTATTCTTGTTGGTTCTTTCCACTTGACCTAAAGCCAAAAAAAAAAAAAAAGGGAAAAAAATAAAACCACAAACAGAAAGCGGCCATGGTGCGTTTTATTTATTTTCTAGAGGACTGGCCTTCGTGCAATTGACATGAATTTGCCGAAAAGAGAGAAAAGCACCATAGGTGGCCTACTTTTTAGTCACTCATCTTGTCCATCCTGCCAACCATTTTTATTTCTGCCATTTAAACAGGTTTTTTTTTCCTCTTTTCTTTAAAGCTTAATGCGAGGCAATTAATATTAAGTTCCATTAGGAGGGAGCTGGAGAGCTCTATACGCACCAGTTACTATCTCTTAATTATGCAAAATGCAAAAGCGCACTGGGAATAGCCAGAAAATACAAACAATAGCGAGCCAAGGCAATAAATTAAAGTCTCTTGCTAGACCAGATATCAGAGGGCTCGAGAGAAACTCTCCAATCCTCTCGCCAACGGACACTTGGCGGACAAAGTTTCTTGAATAGTAAAGTATTCTAATAGTTTCTTAAATATATCTGGTCTTCTAACACATATATTTTAGTCTCTTGTTCATGAAATGCCTGAACATGAGAGACGAGCCATGTAATCCTCTCTTTAACGGACACTTTTGGCGGACAAATGTGGTATTTTTGGGATAAGTGCAATAGTGTCTTACTTAGAGTAGTCTCTTGTTCATTAAATACCCAAACATGACCGAATAACTAAGGGAACCTCTCACAAACGGACACTTTTGTTTTGTGAAACCCCCACAATAGAGGCTTAGACAACGAGTCATTTGGAGGACTGAAAGGATGGAAAGGCAAACAATAGCTTAACATCCAGTGGCTACGAAAAGAGCAACAAACAATGCAACAAAGAGTTGCAAACTAAAAGAATGAAGCGAGTGGACTGCCTCTAAGAAGCCTTTCTCCTGTCTTCCATATGCTATTTAAAATAATTAAACGGTGTGAAGATATTAATAAAATGGAAATGCATAAAGTGTGAAATGGAAAATGGGGAAATGGAAAATGGGAAATGGGAAATATGAAATGTGGAATGATAGCTTGCCCAGAAGACTTGTGGCGTTCATTTGTCTTCCTCAGCTGGTGTATCCGTTTCCGCTAATCTCCCCCAGGAACTCTCCCAGCTTCTACTTCTTCATCTTCAGCTTGTTAAGCATAATTAAAATCACAGAGCAGGATGGAGATATTTAAAAAAAAAAAAAAAATGAGATAGAGAGCTGGAAGGACATGCAGGGAGTAGCAAGTAACGCTGAGTGAGTGAGTGTGATTAAGAGATTGCAAATTGTTTTTGTCATTGCTGGGTGATGGCAGAACGGGTCCTTTCACGTCCTGGCCTCGTTCTGGCTCCTTCCCTCATTTAACTCTTCCTCTTTCCGCAATTAAATTGACCGTTAAGCTGGGTGAAGGGTGCGAGCGAGACGGGACGTGGACGTGGACGTGGACGTGGACTTGGACGGTCACGAAAAACAAACATGAACGGCGAAAAAATTGAATTGTTGAACGTGGCATGCACCATTTGCAGATGCATTTACCTCGACCTTAAGTGGTTCCTTCTCTTTCCCGCCTGGCTCTCTCTTTCTGGTGGCTGTCTGGCTCTTCCCTGTATACCCTTTCATCGGGGCTACCTAATTGGCTGTAAAGGAGGGGATTTTATTTTGTTCTATAAGGCCTAGGGTCTATAAGGCGTAGGGTCTTGAAATTAAGCTCTTAAGCTTCCCACTGTTTGTATTCCCACTCTAAACTGCCTCTGTCCGCTAGCTGTCCGCTCAAGAGAATATTAAACCAGATTTAGGCTTCTCAGAGGTCTTTCCACCTGGAATTTGATGCATAAACCTTAATAATTCTAGAACCAACAATTAAAAAATAAGGTTTAGCTCTTCTCTATCCAATACACCCAAAACTCTCTGTCCGCTAGCTGTCCGCTCAAGGGAATATCCCTTAAAAATCTCCGTTAAAATCAAAGTGTGTTTGTAGAGAAAGAGTATGTTCGGATTTCCTGAAACAAATGCCCCGAATCATTGTGTCTTTACGAGTCTTTAATGAGTTCTAAGCAAAAAAAAAAAATTGAGAAAAGTGGTATGGAGAGGTGCGTTTGGTGCATTCGTTATGCAAATGCTCTT
Organism: Drosophila monieri; assembly: GCA_035047585.1. Taxonomy (NCBI): domain Eukaryota; kingdom Metazoa; phylum Arthropoda; class Insecta; order Diptera; family Drosophilidae; genus Drosophila; species Drosophila monieri. Next base: position 5,652,537 of record JAWNPJ010000067.1, read on the forward strand.
CTAGCCCCATTGAGTTTGATGGGCGCGCATAAATGTAATTATAATGGGCATTTGGCATTCCATGCAGATATGTGCATAACTGCATAAGTACATTAATGCGTTTGCGATACGGCCAGTGGATTTGCTGGGCGGACAGTGGAGGGCCATGAGCTCCATGATGCGCCATCCAATAATGTATAATGTATAATGTATATTGTGTAATGAATAATTCATGATCGGTCTCCTTAATCAACGGCAACGAGCGACATTTAATTTTAATTTTAATTAATTTTGTCAGCCGCCCGAAAGGGATTGGTAATCCATCCGTTTACGAATTCTGATTACTGATATCGGAAAGTAAATATATATTGAAGTGTACATAGTGGCTGTTGTGGATGCAGGTGGTGCTGTGGATTGTGGATTGTTGGCATCTGCGAGGGGTAGAGTGGTGCCCATAAAGGTTCGAGTCAGTGCTCGGCCAACAGACATTGTGAAAAGTTGTGGGATGTTCCTGGGCTTCTTGGTGAATCTATTTGGGTGCGGAGGGTTCGGCGGTTGCCGGAAGAAGGAGGTGGCGCCCGTCCATCCCTTTCCGCCGCCACTGCCCTACGATACCAACAAATGGCCCAAATCACCGGAGATTATCATAATCAAAGTGCAGTCACCGATGCCCCGTATGGCCACCCCATCCCCGACTCTCACCCTGACTCCCTGTCCGAGTCCGAGTCCGAGTCGGAGTCGGAGTCGGAGTCCGAGCCCGAGTGCGTCGCCCACTCCCCCAATGATTTTTCACACCATCCTCAATCCGATGGACCTGAACACCTTGTACTGGGAGGACGAGGGCTTCGATGATCCCCGATTGCCGGAATTGTTTATTTGATGGAAGGGAGCAGGAGTAGGCACTATCACTATATCACTATACCTGCCGCCACCTCCCGTTTCGTTTAATTAAAACTTTTTTTTTTGTTTCGCCATAATCCAATTGCGGCCAAAGGCAAAAAACCAAATGACAACAAATGGCATAATGGCCAGACAACGGATAGAAAAATAAATAATAAAAAATACATATAGAAATAATATAGAAGGCAAAATGCAAACAAACAATGCAATAAAATGCAATTACAACAACGTTTTTAATTAACTTTTTGCAATCAAAAAAGCGACTAACGAAATGAGGAGCCAACCAAAACCAAAAACAGGCGACCAACATCTGAAATCCATGAAAGTCAACAGCATTATACAGATATTCGCATTTCATATTGGATTACCAAATCGGTGTCGGATTACTAGTTCATATAGTTCGATGTTTGGTCAAGTGCGATAATTCCCAATCCATTAAACCGAATCCCAAAATGTTTGCTCAAATGAGATCTATTACATTACCCGTCAAAAGATCCAAGGGATACACTTTCCATTGTTTGCTCTAAAAAGTTAGCAATCGAGCTACTCAGTTGGTATGGGTTTAGTTTTCTTTTCAAACTATCCTTTTATTTCCTAAAAAAGCTCATTAAAGCCTATTTATGTTGATTTTGTGTCTCAAGTTTGTGGCTATTATTCACGAATAAAAAATATTATTAACTGCATTATATAATTATAGAGTTTTATATTATTATATTTTTTAGTACAAAATGTTTAGATATTCGGTTTAAAAGGACTAACAAAATAATAATAAAAGGTCTCTGTTTTTGAAATAAATATTTTACAAAAAATAATTAAATATTACGTATACGCAGAGTAGGTTTATGAAGATTTTCGAATTTCAAACCGCATCCAAAAATATTAAAAATATAAAATATTGAGCTAAAATATATTTTAAAAATAAACAAAAATAAAAAACTTTTCAAAAACATATTTCAAATTTTTAAAAAAAAGGAGAAAAATATTACGTATACGCAGAGTAGGTTTTTCTTTTTTTAAATAAACTAACTTTGAAAACAAAATAACAAATATTTGAAACAGAGATAACACTCTTAAAATAAATTAAATTTCAAAAGAGAAATTCCCTTAAAAACTTTCGCCATTAGAGAGAAAAGAAAGTCATTTTGGGATACGATTCCCAATCGGTTAAAGGTGAAATGGGCGGCTATTGCCGACTATCAAGATCCTTTCTTGCAGCCCAAGAAGGTCTTGCCCCATTTTACTGTTATCGGTTGTTGAATAAAAAAAAGAACACAAACGAAAAGAGCCACCAAAAATATATTCACCCACAATCGAGGGAAAAGGACAACTTTTGGTGCGACATTCGGTGGCGTAACTTTTGTCGACGTAGTCGGTAGTAGAGAAAGGACACCTAAACCGACTAATGGCCAAAGTCGAAGGACCTGAAAAAAGGGGTTAAATAACAGGGATGAGGTGAGATGGCTTTGTAGCACCATTACAACCAGTTGCAACTAACACCCATTGTGTAGCATTTGTTTTGTGGGGAATTGCATTCGTGGCTGCGAAATTACATTTTCGAGGCGCACTGTTTCAGTTTCGCGGTGATTTCGCCCCCTCATTGTTTCCTCTTCTGTTTTCTCTGTCTTTGTTTTTTTTTTTTTGTGGCAAAGTTGTAAAAGTTGTACACTGCTTGTTTCCCCAGTTACCCCCACTAAAGTGTCTGAAGAAACAGTCTCATTCCAGCCCTACCAATTAATGCCAAATGTTTCTGGCTTAAAGCTCAAACTGTTTCTCCCTCAATTGACTACAAAAAAAAAAAAAAAAAAAACAAACACCTATATTTCGATGGGGATTAATGGGGATTAATGGGAGGATGGGCGTGGCGTGGCCAGTCAGGGGCAGTCAGGCAATCCTCAAAGTCCACAATCTATTCACGCACGCCATCCAATCCGGGCCTAACTTTCTGCCTTTGAGATTTCCATTTAATCCATTAGTTTGGTCAACTTTCTGCCATAAAGTCCACCTCTTTCCACAAATAAAACTCACTCTTAAAATGTTTGTTTTTTTTTTGTTCAAAAATGGATTTATAATCAAAGACTTGCCGTTAAAACTGATCTGGAATATTTCGGTTTTTTAAAGTCTCGCCAGCCTCGAAGTCAGGACCTCCGAAAATCTCATCGTATCGCTCCATGGCCTCATAGGAGATGCGCAAGTCCCGGGACAGAGGTCGAATGCAAGTGCTCGTAAAGCCGGAAGCTGAGCTGATTTCCAAACCGGAAATGCCACTGGGCAGTGTGGCCGAACGTGGCTTATCCTTGGCGCTCCTCCGGCGCAGATCTCGGGCCAAAGACTTGTTCTCCTTCATCATCTCGTAGCCCCGCATATCCTCGCCAACCTCCTCGTAGTCATCGTCTAGATGATGCCGCCGATGCGTGGGACTGGTATAGTCTTTGTCCGAACTGCCCTGGGACCTGATGCAGGAAAAGAAATCGCTGAGAGTGCACATTCCCGTTCATCCACGGATCCGATTCTGCTGGGCTTTATCTGAAGTTCTTTCGGTTTTATAGTCACTTCTTTAGTGGTTCTGCTCTTTTGTGATCACGATTAGTGACTCTTTTGGGCCGGCAGCTGTTTTTTTTTTGCTGCCCAGAGTGACGCACCAAAAGGTTTCAAGGCGAAACTATAGAGAGGCTTTAATGTATTTTCATTTAATGAGTTTGAATGGGTTTCAGGGGGGTATCATCCAAACCCCATCTAAGCCACTTGCACAACTCTATTCATCAGAAGGCACAAGGCAATGGGATAAACGATGTGGGCTTTTTCATATTTTTCTCTCAACAGCTTGACAGCCATCAATCAATGGCCACTTGAATGGCAGAAGAAGCGGAAATTAATGCACTTAAGGCATTCAAAATAGACGAGAATCGTCTGGACTTTCAAGCGGAATCCAGTAAAGCTGTTTCGCTTCTCGCCGGCCACTTGGCTGATTAATTGGCAGAGGGAGTGCCGTGCCGTGCCGTGCCGTGCCTCTTGAAGAGCAAAAACCCCAGCAGGATGTCTCTTAACCTTCCATAATGGCACATCATTGAGCTGTTAAATGCGCGCGTCCTTACAGCCTGCAAAATGTCCTGTTTAAGATGATTATTATAATGGCTTTGAGAGCCCGCATCGAGCAGGTGCAAAAATATATCCCAGGGCCATGAATTGTATTAGCCCGAAGCGTATTATCCTTATTAACCGCAAATTGTGTGTCATTTCCCATGATTGATTCATTGATGGATAAGCGAGGGTGTTTTTTTTTTTAAGGCTGGGGGTTGGGGGGGCCATCCCGCCTCCGGAAAATACCAAAACTGTGACACAGAAACCCCAAAAACCAAAGCACTGGCGCCATCTGGGGAGCAGTTCACGCAACTCACCACGGCCAAGAAACGGCGAAAATACAGGGAAATGGGTGTGTGTCTGCGGTGGGAAAAGCGTGGTGGCCAGGTTAGTGTATTGGCTAAATCGAGAAAATGGTGTAGAGTCTTGGCTACAAGGAACTCTAACGTTTTGAAAATAATTTAAAAAAATATAATTATTTGTAAAATGATATTAATAAAACTATATATAGAAAGAAAAATACATTATGTAGAAAAAATAAAGTTATATATATTTTAAATAATATTTAAAATAGACAACAACTAACTGATCCCCCCCCCTGATAAGAAGTAATCGCTTCCCCCCACCCCTTTTATATCAAAAATCATGGAATCTAACTCCGAGACAGACACTGTATTAGCCACATGATTCCCAGCATTTAAGTAACTTGCAACAGATAGGAAAATATTCATCCACCAGCTTGAGTTTTAACCAACTTTTCGCATTTTTTTTCTTCATTTTCAGCTAACGGAGCTGGAACAGCGCGTCATCGAAGCGGAAGAACGCGCCGAGGAAGCCGAAGATAAGGTAAGCCATTAAATGACTGGCAGTTAGACCCAAACCCCGAACCCCCAACCTCATCAGCCACCCTTGACCCCCAACCCCCTTTTTATTGTGGGAATTAAAACAAGGATAAACAGGCATTAGAGGAGTCTTTCAGGAGCTCCGCACAATAGCCACACACCATTAAAGATCGCCTTAAAGCCCCGTGTTGTTAAAGAGGTGACTCTTTTTTCTGGGGGGGCTCCGGTGGGGGAGGGTTACCCGAACAGGGGCTGTTCCGGCAGCCGGCAGCTGTGCTCCACAACATTTGCTGGTCGAAAAACAACGTAAAGTTGTCACCAACTCGGGCGGCATCAAACCAATTGCGTAAAATAAAATTGCCAGAACACGGAGAGATGTTTTTAGATGAAAACAGGATACCCTTTCCTATAGAGGTCCATACAAAAATTTAAAATCATTTGTACTTCATTTTGCTGAGAGTGTCTGATGCAGATTGCAAATGGAGAATTCATCCACAAAGCGTTTGAGGTATTCCTTTAGAGAATCGGTTAACAATTGCCAGAGATATACACATGTCAATGGCAAGATATGAAAATGCAGCATTATCCAAGGGGTTCATCCAAAAAAATCGAAAAAGTCTAAAAAATATTTTATTGTGAGATTTTGATGCAGATTGATGGGGATTCGATCCACAAATCGTTTGAGGTATTTCGATCCAGAATCGGATGAGAATCGGCAAAGATATAGACGTGGGAAGAGGCTATATGGGGAAATCCAGGATTTTGCAGGGGTCCTATCAGAAAATTTTGAAAAAAACCTAAAAAATATTTTATTATGAGATTTTGATGCAGATTGATGGGGAATCGATCCACAAATCGTTTAAGGTATTCCGCTGAAGAATCGGATACGAGTTGCCAAAGATATAGACGTGGGAAGGGGCTATATGGGGAAATCCAGGATTTTGCAGGGGTCCTATCAGAAAATTTTGAAAAAAATCTAAAAAATATTTTGTGTTCGGATTTTGATGCAGATTGATGGGGAATCGATCCACAAATCGTTTAAGGTATTCCGCTGAAGAATCGGATAAGAGTTGCCAAAGATATAGACGTGGGAAGGGGCTATATGGGGAAATCCAGGATTTTGCAGGGGTCCTATCAGAAAATTTTGAAAAAAATCTAAAAAATATTTTGTGTTCGGATTTGGATGCAGAATGATGGGGAATCGATCCACAAATCGTTTAAGGTATTCCGCTGAAGAATCGGATAAGAGTTGCCAAAGATATAGACGTGGGAAGAGGCTATATGGGGAAATCCAGGATTTTGCAGGGGTCCTATCAGAAAATTTTGAAAAAAACCTAAAAAATATTTTGTGTTCGGATTTTGATGCAGATTGATGGGGAATCGATCCACAAATCGTTTAAGGTATTCCGCTGAAGAATCGGATACGAATTGCCAAAGATATAAACGTGGGAAGGGGCTATATGGGGAAATCCAGGATTTTGCAGGGGTCCTATCAGAAAATTTTGAAAAAAATCTAAAAAATATTTTGTGTTCGGATTTGGATGCGGAATGATGGGGAATCGATCCACTAACCGTTTAAGGTATTCCGCTGAAGAATCGGATAAGAGTTGCCAAAGATATAGACGTGGGAAGGGGCTATATGGGGAAATCCAGGATTTTGCAGGGGTCCTATCAGAAAATTTTGAAAAAAATCTAAAAAATATTTTGTGTTCGGATTTTGATGCAGATTGATGGGGAATCGATCCACAAATCGTTTAAGGTATTCCGCTGAAGAATCGGATAAGAGTTGCCAAAGATATAGACGTGGGAAGGGGCTATATGGGGAAATCCAGGATTTTGCAGGGGTCCTATCAGAAAATTTTGAAAAAAATCTAAAAAATATTTTATTGTGAGATTTTGATGCAGATTAATGGGGAATCGATCCGCTAATCGTTTAAGGTATTCCGTCCAAGGATCGAAGGTGTCCTGCTTAAGATATAGTCCTCGCAATGGACCCTATTCGGCGCCCCAAAAATTGTAGTGAATATTTTGTAATTTTTTTTGTTTGTTGCCAGGAAAGGCCATGGGTAATGGCAGATGACACATCGTGTTTAGCTTGGTACACAGAACATAAATCGACTTCCGTTCAGTGTCGCTTGGCAGCATCCCCTGTACCCCGTACACCGTACACCGTACCCCGTCCCAAGTCGCTGCCCACCTCTCCAAACGGAAATAAACATTAATGCAGGCACTGCGTTGGAGTTCGTGCGGTTGCAAGCGAAACGGAGCTTTAGACAGCCTCCCCCATTGAATATAAAACTACCCCATCAGGAGGGAGGAAGGACATAGACACATACACGAGCCACACCCCCGCACTCCCCCTATCCGATTACCTGATCCGTCCTCCTTATTTTCTCGTCGTCCTGGCGATGCTTTCAATATCAAATGCGCATTGTTTGCATTAACAAGTCCCCGGAGGCTGTTTGGTTTGCCAAACGCAACACCCCAAAAAACAAGCGAAATGCAAATATTTACACCCCCGCCTCGAAAACGCCAAGGACACTGAAAGAAAATATTGCAAAATAATAATAATAATTTGTAATAAAATGGGAGACACATCTTGAAGCTAAGATAGAGCCTTTTCAGATTTTAATAAATTAGACAAAAAATTTTCTCTCAGTGCTCTCTAGTTAACTCCCGAACCAGATCCTTGGGCTTATCTCTCTCAGTAACCGTTGCCAGGCAGTGTTTGCCTTTGGGCTCCTTGGCCACCTCAAGCCTCCAAGCTCTCCGCCGGATGGTTGCCTTCACCCGGAACCGGGTAACGGCAATACAGTACAAAAAACCCAAAAACCCGGAACTCCAAACCAGGCCCAACCACTGTGACAAATTGAATTCTTGTTACTTTGTTTGCGTCGAGATTAAATTCATGTAGAAGCACGTGGATTGTTAACTAGCCACCCCCCTCCTGGCTTTTTAGACCGATTTTCCCGGCAACCCCTTTTTCGTTATTCAACGGGTGGCTGGGTGGTGAGATGGCAGAGAGGCTGCTTTTAGCCAAGTCGTTAACAGCCACATTACTTATGCTTCAATTAGTCGTCGTGGGGCTTTAAAACGGGTTAACTCATTAGAACTACTATTAAGGGAAGGCTGAGAGGGTGGGAGAGTATATTGCTTCGAAAATGATTTATGGATTTTTATTCAAGAGAGTCTTAGGAATAGCAAAGCCCACTGGATTAGCTTCTATTGGCTTCTCTGGAGGGGTTTGGCTAGGCTTAACTTTAGACCTATAGACTCCATAAAAAATTATATAGAGTATATATACTATAATAGTTCCTATAAAATTGCAAAAATTCAAAATGGAAGTCTTTTCGAAAATAATAGTTTGTGTTTTTGAAATATTTAGGGCCTTTTAAGTTCTAAATAGTTAGAATATGGAATATATACAATAGGTTTAAAAATCACAAACATTAAATCCTTTATAGGAAGTTTTTTAATAATATTTATAGAGCCTTAAGAGCCTTTATTAAAGACCTCAATGCTTAATGTAACTGGAGTTCATTCAGCTGAGGTCTCACGGAATTCTTGTCCCTCAAGTATCAATTTATTGAACAGAAATGAAACCCTCAACCCTAAATGTGTAGTCCTTACAATAACCATTTAAGTTTCATTCAATTTCCTTAAATGCCCCCACACTCCTTGAGTCAATATTTTGGCAACCCTTCTGGTCCTGTCAAGGTCAGAGGTTGCAGGCTCTCATATTCACGGCCCGCCCCCGCCACCAGTTCCTTGTGACTATTTATCCTTTGCTGTCAGGACAAGCTGTTGCCGTCAACTGTTAACTGAGGCAAAGGGTCCTGGCCCGCATATCCTGCTCCCTTATCGCATTAATTATGCATTACAAAACGAAAATGTAAACACGACGAGAACACTTTGAAATGCCTCGACGCGGCCAATTAGGAGTTTCGGAAGGGTAGTACCGTGGGACGGTAGGGCGGTAGGTGTTGCATACTGCGCGGGGCCAAGCACATGGCGGACAAGTGTTGGTAAACGGAAACAAGCAACAAAAACAAAAAGAAGCCAATAAATGTCAAACTGGATGAAAGACATTGGCTCTCAAACTGTTAACTGCAAAGAAAAACTGGAAACTATAAAAGATAAATCCAATAAGCAACCCTATAAACTACACCACATTTATGTAATTTCTTACAGTGTTGTACCTAGGGGTTGAAAAGCTTGACAAGTGCCTAGGAGCACTGAGAGAAGCGTGAGAAATTGCATTTTTTAGACCTCCAGCTGTCGAACAGAGAAAACAACCCCGAAAAAAACAACAACACTTGCGAATAGGACAAGAAAAAAAAAAAAAAAAACATCCTAAAAAGCTGAATGAAGCCAAGAGAGAAAAGGTGAAAGAGAGAGTACTTGGTAGAAGAGAGCGAGAACAGGACTGTCAGTCGAGAAGGGAAGAATCAGCGTAACAAAAAGCAGAGCATGAAAATTGTGCAAAAGAAGACTTGTAGCTGCGCGAGTCTGTCACCCGAAAGTTACAATTACGATTTTGTTTTTTAATTTGCTTTAAAAGTGCTTAGCAATTACAAAGAAATAACAGCAATTTCCAGTGTTCGAAACCAAATGTCGGCCATAAACTTAATCGACGCGTAACGGTGAAGTCATCGCGGTAAAAGGCGCGCGCACACACACACATCCCACATACACATAACCGTTAAATAGTGGCTGTGATGAGACACATCTGAAGGAAATTAAAGTGGTAATTGATTTTTCAAGAAGGATTTCCTGCAAAAAAGAAAGAATATTAAAAAAAAAAAACAATTGTGTAAAGCAGATTTTGACATAAAGTGTTGTGTTGTTTCATTGAGAAATTAATAAACAAAAATTGTTTCGTTTGTCGGAACATAACATTATTGCATTGTACAACACCAGAAAGTCAAAGCAGGGCGGCCATTCACATTGCTCTCGCCCTCTCCCGGCGTGAGTGCTAGAGGGGGTAGCTTACAACACTACAAAGCACAAAGAGAGACAGAGAGCGAGAGCCAAATACCAGCACAGCTTGCGTGAGATTGAGAGAGCGGGAGAGTGAAGATGAGAGCACATGTCAATGACAGCTGACTGCTGTGGAAGAAGAAGCAGAAGACGAAGGAGAGGAAGCCCAAGAAGAAGAAGAAAAGGAGAAAGGACATAACTGGCAGGGAAAGCGAAATGCTGAAGAAGAAGAACCACTGGCAGCAAAGGACAGACAAAATACAATAAGAAAAGGAAGTTACAAAAATTATAAACAATTTAAGGCTCTTACACACACACACACTCTGTCGCAAAGGACACGGGACAAAGGACAAGGACGCCGCTAAAACCAAAGCCAAAAAGAAAAAAAAAAACAAAATCACACACATATCACAAAAATTAAGCCAAAGAAACGCCAGCAGCAACAACAACAAAACGTCCATTTACAACAACAACAACGAACGAAGGAAACAGGATATCGAAGAATCTAACAAGGATAAGGAATCATCATTCGATCAAGCGAACAATTAGGAAAAATGCCGCTACATGCAACAAAAAACAACAGTTAACCCTTAGGAATCCTTGAGGAAGAGGAAGAGGAAGAACAACACACAAAAGGACATGGGGGAGAAGGAATAAGGATAAGGAACAATTCGCAGGTGCGAAAAAGAAAACAAAATATGATAATTTGGACGGCAGGATATATGGGAAAGCGTCGTCGCTGTCGCTTTTGCTTTCCCCTCTCCTCCTCTCCTCACAAACAAAGGATATACCAACAACAACGACAACAACAACAACAACAACAACAACAATAGTAAAAGTAACAGTTAACAATAACAGTAATAAGTAGCATCTCTAAGAGTGAGAGTGAGAGAGAGAGAGTAGAACAAATAAATTAAAAAAAAAAAAAAAAAACAACGAAGGAAGAAAAAAGCTTCCATAACCTTTTGATTGCAAAAAAAAGGATCAAATTCTCATCAAAAGCAACGAATATAATTTTTTATATAAATGGATAACTATAGGAAAAAGGTAAGATCTATCCAAGAGATGACTAGATCCCTAAAACAGGTGCTACTATATCTTATAGATTCTACTTGGAATAGGAGCCACTACAAGGGCATCTCTAAAATAATATCTATATCCTTTAAATAGGTTCTACTTCAGATATTACATAAACTTCTATAAAGTATTCCTAAAATAATAATATCTAATATCCAGTAATACAGTTCCTATAACATCTATATCTTTTTTAGGTTCTATATAGGTTCTACTTGAAATAGATTCTCCTAAGAAGCATCCTTGATATCTATATCCCTAAAATAGGTTCTGTTCTATAGATTCTACTTTAGATATTATATAAACTTCTATAAAGTATTCCTAATATGATAATAATACCAGTGTCCCTTTATAAGGCTCTTCCTTAAATAGAACCTCCTATAAAGCATCCTTAATAGGCATATCCTTATCCCTAAAATACGTTCGGTACTATGGGTTCTACTTGAAATATACTCCCTGTATCCCTAAAATAGGATCTACAGATCCTTCTCCTTAATAGCATGTTAGAATCTTTATCCATAAAATGTATCCTTATCCTTTATCCTTGATGTTATATCTTTATCCGTAAAATTATTTCCCCTACTGGAAAATCTTTGTAGAAAAAGCCTCCTTAGGACTTATTTTTAGACTTGAAATCATATAAGATTCTATGAACTGTGGGAACTATTTTATGAAATTCCTTCTGAAATAACATCCCCCCGCATTCCTTGAAAAAAAGAACCAAAATTCCAAAGTTTATTTTTCGAAAATAAGATCATATCGTATATATCCCAAAAGAAGCTCTCCGTAAATCTCAAGATTGTGAAAACTAATGCCATCCTGTGACAAATCTGCTTTCGAAAACCGTACCGGGCATTCCCCGAACTGAATTATGAGTTTGGAAACATATTTCAGATATTTTAGTTGTTGTCCAATCCCTTTCTGGAGCCGCCCACCTGAGCAAAGCAGCTACCTGACAAATTTCATATTAATTTTATATTTTTTTCCTACAAGTTTCTTATTTTTAGATCACTAATTTATGTGAATATATCGCATGACGCATTTCAAAATCCGGGGTGGATGGCGGATAATTTATGGGCCGAGTGCTCCCATTCGATCGGAGCTACCTCTCCCTCCCTGGCGTCCACTGCAAATCCAATTAAACATTTCGCATTTGAACTTTTAACCTTTCGGGTTGGCGGGGAGAGAGAGAGATGGTGGGTATCGTCAAGTGGGTCAACAGCAGCACTGCCTGTTGATTGCATTTTTTCCATTGGAGCCCACTTATCGGCCATCCGTCGACTCTTTGATTGTTTGCATGATGAATAATCCCCACCACTACCCCTTCGCGACTGCAGTTTCAATTAACGTGGGTGCATCCGTCAGATACATTCGCATTCACATTCACATTCACCGGGATGATGCAGCACAGTGGCACGTTGATTGATTGCCCGGCCCGAGGCGGAGGATGAGGAGGAGGAGGAGGTGGCCTCAGAGGCACGTGGATCTGGGGAGCCGGCTTCTTCCACTGACTGGCCATTTATCTCTTTGTAAACATTGATTAGATGCGCCAGTTTCAGATGCAAAGATACAAAGATACAAATAGTTGAGTGCACAGTACAGAGCCAGGCACCTACTCCCATCCCATTCCATTCCATCATCCAAGTGGGCCACAATGTTAATTGCATTTGGCAATAGTCACTGAACACAATGATACCCTGTAGTTGATGGCTTTTCCTTCGAAAGAGTGTACTCGAAGAAGGGGAAATTATGGCTGGGAAGAGTTATGGAAGACTACAAAAAACTATACAAATTTCCTTCTTGCTGCTACTATAATTCTCAATTAGTTCTAGCCTAATCCTATAAAGAGAAATTTTAACTAAAAAAGTATTAAGATTTACAATAAAAAATAGCTTATGTTTCTTTCTAATTTCCACTATAATTCCCAACTAGTTCTAGCCTGAAACTATATAAAGGGAAAGAAATAGCTAGTACTCTTAGTAGTAGTACTTATACTTAGTAAGAAACTTAGTTACTTAGTTAAGAAAGAGAAATTCCTTAAAGAAAAATCCACTAAGCTCATTGCCACTATAATTCCCAACCAGTTCTAGCCTGAAACTGTATAAAGGGACCATATTCTAGAGCATTTCCTTAGTCGCTACCTCATTATTCCCCTTAGAGCATTTCGATTATAGAAAAAGTAAAGCGTTGGCGGACCTCTGTCTCCACTTTCCCTCCCCTCCTCCCCCTCTCTCCCCCCCGAACATTGTTTCTGTTGAATTAATGATGCATGCATCCGTCATCGGAGTGGCAGTCTTTTGGCCTCTCAGCCCGCAGCTAACAGCTCCAAGTTGCCACTTTCGCCCGGAGTCGTTCCTCGCCCACACTCCCGCTACTAGATACTAGCTATGGCTATGGAGCCAGTGCCTCAGACCTGAGACCTCGGATCTCAGTCTCTGCATTTGAGAAATGTAATGCGTTTCATGCGCCTATCCCCCAAGACTAGACCTTTTAGTACTTTGGTGGCAGGTACTAGCAGGGGTATATTGGTTTTTGGAGACTAGATTTTAAAGAAAATTTATTATTTTTGGTATCTAAAAAATATTACTAGAGCAATCTTCAAGGATATCTATAAGGAAAGTATCTTGATAGTCTAAAGAACAATATTTAAGGCAGCTACTTGTCTATAGTCCATAAAGTATAGTAGCTCCATCATGAATATTATAGTAGTTCTGTAATTAATTTCCAAAAGCTTATACTCCCCTTAGTATTATTAATAATTAGTATCCCTATCCCCCCCCTTCTCCATTTTTAAGTGGTTTTTGCGATTGGACTTTCTTTATTTTAAACTCACCATCACCATCATCATCATCATCATCAGGCTGGCGACGACATCATTTGCTTCTGCAGTTGCTCTGGCCAGTTTCTGTAGCCAACTTCCACATCCACATCCACTTCCACCGATGATGGAGCCACAAGACACAAGTCTGGGGGTATGCGGCCCCGCATAAATATTTATAAATAGCGTGAAGAAGTCGCGACTCCGAAACCGAAATGATGTGATAGATATCCGCGAGATACTTTCCAGTGTCTACTTGAAAGGCAGTGCCTGGTAGTGGTGGGTCATCCAACTCGAGGGGGCAGGGTAATGGGTAATGTGTTATGAAATCAAAAGGATTCCCTTGGCTAGGGGAAAGTTGGCCGCCGTCCAGGACCTCCCAGGAGCTGCCGTCTGGAGCCAATCTCCTGGCATCCTGATGGATGGCCCGGCCACTGACTCATCGCACCAGTCGCCCAGTACCCCTGGCCTTTAATCAGGCAAATTGTTAACACCGAACCGCAAACAATCAGCCAAAGAGCCTTGCCAGAGAGCGAGTCCTTTCCACAGCAAAGCAAAAAAAAAAGCAACAAAAAAAATGGAAACATATTTGGGCGATGAATGGGTGAGGTTTTTGGCGGAGCAGAGATAAATGGTCTGGCGATGGCGCCACTGCTGTTGCCATTCAACTTCCACAGACCAAACACACATAATCTGACAAGTAACGAGCACCTGCCTCCCTGCCAGATCCTGATCCTTCAAAGGAGTCTCGCTCTGAGCTTCCCCTTTGAGAGATGCCCGCCACATGACACGCACTTTCATCCGACTGACATCCGTCTCCAGCTGGAAGAGTCCTTTTCTCTATTATTTCCCTTTTTTTTTTGTTGTTTTTTTTTTTGGGGGGGGAAGTCATTGACACTGTGAGTCATGCGTGGGGCAAGGATAACAAACAGGACACTAAAACATGACTGTTCAAGTCGGAAGCAATAAATAGTTTCTGTAGCTTTTATTCTTAAAAAATATATTAAAAATTAATACTAAGTAGAGTTTTATAAAAAGTGAAAAGTAATCTTGAAAATAAGGGGTTTCCTTATATATTTTCTTTAAAAAAAATTTCTAAATTAAGTAATGAGATCTTAAATATTTTTACAAATAAATACGTAAATATTTAGTTATTTTTTTAAAAGGTCTTAACTATAATTAGCTCAGTTCTGCTATAATTTTTGTATAAAATTAAAATAAAACCCCTAAATATTTTAAAATATAGAAAAAGATTATAAAGAGGAGGGCTGATGGGTGGGCTGCCTGGCCATCACCCCGAACCCCGAACCCCGAACCCCGGTCCCCTGGTTCTATGACGATGCCACCCCAAAAATAAAACTCGCACGCATCACTGGAACTTCCCCGGCAGCTCAGCTGCTGCTGCTGCTGCTGCTGCTGCAATGAATTTCCCTCGGAAAATGTCAGAGACTGAGGCAGCAGCAGCAGAATTTCCCAAAGCATTTCCCCCGCAGTCCACTCGGTTGAGTTCAGTTTCGGTTTCAGTTTCAGTTTCAGTTTTGGCTTCATTCAGTTCCTGTTGGCAGCTCGAGTCGTTCGCTTCGCAGTTCGTTCTACGGAAATAAAAATAATAATAAAATAAATAAAATAAATCAAAATAAATACAAGAGATTTGGAAATAAAAATATTATTTATTTTTTTGTAACTGTGATGAAAGATTCTTTAAAAAACAACAACAAATATTTTAAAAATAGAAAAGTGAAGAGCCAGAAACCGAACTTGTTTTTAAGAAAAACTTGAATTCGAAATCGAAAGCAACCCTTCGCGATCGTTGCTCCTATAGCACCACCCCCGCCCGTCTACCCCCGTGAACCCCTTTGGAACCTGAAAACCGGTTTCCCCCCCACCACCACCACCACTGACCTTTTTTTTCCTCGCCGCCCCTGACTCTTTGGTCGGCCACGCGAATTGTTGTTGTGCGAGAGAGTGTGTCCCGGGCTGTGTGTTGGATATTTCGAGTGGGTTCTTTGGGAAACCAACCCTGCCAGAACCCAAAAAACAAAACACAATAAACCCCTGATCTTATTAGAATCCTGTGAGTCAGTCAGTAGTGCAAAAACTGCCAGAATATAGTAGAGTCCCATTGAAAATGGCGAAAATTGTGACAGCTGACAGCAAGGACCAGCGCACAGGATGTCCTCGATGTATGTATTTTTGAAAAAGGAATTATTCGAGAAATTTATTTAGTAAAGGATTAATTATTAATTATTATTAAGAGATCCTTTATCTTAGAGTTCTTATAGGAAAGAGTATGGAGAATCTATCATAGAGATTCTGATCTTTTATCCCCATCTTAAATCATTTTGTTAAAGATTTCTTAATAATCCTTAAGGATATAAAGATTATTATAGTTTTTAAATGAAAACTATATCTCTTAAACTATTAAAAAAAAGTATGGTGTAGCCCCCTGATCTCTAATCTCCATGAAATCCACAATTCAGAGCCCAATAGGCAGCTCTGGGGAAGTGGAAGTCTCTAATCTGCGAGTGCGAATAATGAACTGTCTGGCCGAACAATGTACATGTCTTGCTTTTTTATTCATTTTTTCAGTTTTTTATTATTAATATCTTGTTGGCAGTCCTAGACCTTAAGAAGTTGGCCAGACCCTTCCCCTTCGAGAGTGTCGGCGGGAGCCCCAGCTGTGAACAGTCGTCGCGAATGCTTCATAAAAATCGAATATTTATGAGCTGAACGAGGGGGCGGGGGCAGGGGTGGGGACTCTGGAGAAAGCTGAAGAAAGAGAATGTTCTTAATTGTTTTCTGTAAGTTTGGTTCTTTGTGGCAGCAGCAGCAGCAGCAGCAGAAGACTCACCCGTTGCTTCGACAAAAGGGTCACCTTAACGAGTTTTGATCGAAGACCAAAGTTTGTTTTATGTTTTTTTTTTTCCAATTTTTTTTTTTTAGTTTAATGACAACCTTTGTTACCCAGGAGGTCTGTCTCCTGAGTGTCTGAGGGGACTGAGGAGTGTCGCCGCCCCCTTCCCGCCGCCACTTACACTTCAATGCACTTTTTGCCATTCGGCCATGCAACTCGGTGGTTCGGTGGTTCTTTTTGCAACAAAAGCCTTTTCTCTAAATTAAAAACAGAGCTAGGTATGAGTGAGGGGTTCCCCCCTTTTTTTTTTAAAGGGTTATGGTGCTTTTTAATACCCTAGATCTTATATTTTTGAAAGGTATTTGTTGAAAAATGTAATTTTTTTTAAGACTCTTTAGGGTTGAAGTCTCGGAAATCCCTTTTTTAAAAATCAAAGAAATCTAAGAATCTATATATTTATAAAAATTATTTAAAATGAAACCCATATACCCCCCTATATAGGGTATCAGAAAAAAAAAAGAACAAAGCCCCCTGACGGCCAGGGACTGCGACAACAAAGTGTAGTTGGAGGCTCTTCTGGGGTCTGGGTTTCGTGGGGTTTCCATAATTAAAGTCCGCCCAGTCCAGGCATTACGAGGTGACTTCTCCAAGCTCCCAGTTCCCAGTTCCCAGCTCCAAATTCCAATCCCCAAGCCCTGGTGAGCCCCCGGGCCATTGGCAGTTTCGTAATGAATCGAGAAAAGCTATTTAACTCGATCGGAGGGGGGAAATGGTTAATGGTAAATGGTATTTATGTATTTTTTTATTTTTTTATTTTTGTATTTTGAAATTCTGAGAGCCGAGAGGTAAGAGCTTCGAGCTCAGAGCCATTGGAGCGGAAAAACATCATTTACACCCCGAGACAAAAAAAAAAAAAAGAAAACCCAACCCATTTCTGGTCTCACAAGTAGTTGGCATTGCATTCCAATTATTTTTTCTTTTTTGAAGACTTCGAAAGGCAAAAGTGTAGAGAAATGAGAGGAGAAGCTGTTGAGGAGCAGCGCTAAAATATCGCGTAGCATTTCCATTAAGAGTCCTGCAGAAAAGTGGAAGTCCTGGGATGGAGCCGGGATGGAAGTCCACTCATCCTGCCATGCCGGCTCCTGGACATTGTTTGCCATTTGGCAGAGCTGCTCGAGTGCCGTCTCCTTGACAATGTGGCAGCCCAGTCAGGCTGAAGGACTTTTTCCTTTCTCTGGCATTTTCTGGCATTCAAGGAGCAGCTGTGAAGCTGGAAAATGTCAAGATCGTAAAGGGGTGTGGAGGATTCAACAGGATTCTTTAAAGTAATAAAAAAAATGTCTAAAAAATGGGGGAATTAGTCTGGAAATTTTGTATAAAAAAGGCAGCTTGAATGGCGGCCCGCCTTTGGGAACAAAAAAGTTTCATCAAAAGCGTGAAACTTTTGTTTTTAGTTTATTGTCTGGCAGATGGTTTTGGAAAACTTTCTCTGCATATATTTATATATTTTTTATATGTGTTCCCCCCCTTTTTTTGCAACTGATTAAGTTCAAACGGTGTCTGCATTACAAATCAGTTTCACGTCCTGCCATTAAGGACTAAATCGACCTCATATATAACCGGGTAGGATAATGCATAAATAATGTATAGAGCCTGGAAAAAGGATATCTGGCAAGTCCGAACGATTGTATCTGCATGACGGGGCAGTTAAGAGAGGTCCTGGAGCGGAAAGGATGCTCGGCAGGGCATGATGAAGCTGCCACGTTCCAGGATAATGCGAAACATGCACATTTTCAATTTCAAAGCTGCCAAAACACGCTGCAAATATTGACATTGACTGTAATGGGAAAATCATTCCGGATCCCGGGCAGGACTTTTTACAGCAAGGAGCATTGTCCTTTATCCGCCAAAGGGATGAGCCAACTACTATCCAAGGATCAAAGGCGAAGAAGAGAGTAATTAAAAAGGGGATTTTAGGGATCAATATTTTCGGGATAATTTTTGACGTTTTTTTTTTGTCGGAGGGGAGAGTGAGGGAGAGTCCTTCCATTCCAGTGGCCAGAACATAAAGATATGCGCTCCTGCATTTAACGATATATCCCCCAATGGATATATACATATATTCTGCAGATAAGTGGCAGCTGCCCCAGACTAGACGACGACAATGAAGAGGAAGACGCGCAGCGTAGCGCGTGCCACAGAATGGGGAATGGGAATAATACTTTTTTTGGGGAGGGGGAGGGAGGGTGGCTACAATGTTTTATGGAGTGTTTTCTTGAGTGGTTCTGCCACTGATGCTGTCCCTGGTCCTGGCCCCGGCTCTGGCCCCATCCTCCTGCGGCAAGCTCTCAAACGGCTGCCGCTTCCTCGACTATAAATAACAATGGAATCATGACTCCAAATTAAACGTCGAAGCGGCAGCAACTAGGGGGTAGGTGGCACATGCACAGCTGTTTGCTCGAGAAGTCAAAGGAACACGAGAAACGCAAATAAAATATATATTCTTCTGGATCTCAGACCCGGTATGAGTGGCAGCAAAAAATACACAAAGAGAAAAAAGTGTGGGGGGAGTGAGGGTCTGCACTAAGAGGGGAGAAAAGTAAGAGGGGGGGGCGCCTCCGAGAGTGGCACTCTGTTTGTGTTGCGGCACATTTGGAGTAATATTAACAAATGCCAGGGCACTGAGAGAAATTAAGGCTCAAAAAGACTTTCAACACTAAGAGAAATGCTTAGCAAGTGTTTAAAATTTAAAGATTTCCAAAGAGAACAAAGATTAAGTTTCCTAAAACTATTCTCTTTAAAAAGTCTCAACTCTTAAGAAACTATCTATCTTGGTCTCTCTTTTTTTCTTTCTCTTTACTCCAAGTACAGTCATTATATCTTCATTAAGAGAGTCCACAGTCCACAGTCCACAGTCCAGAGAGTGTTGTCTTCATTATAAACAGATTAATCATGGGCGCCCCCCCTAAATGGGTGGTAACCCCTTCAGGACCAACAGTGAGTCACCACAAATGGCCCAAACAAATGGCAGCCCCCTTCCATTGACTAACCGTTATATGGTTAGTCATCTGAACAACCAACCCCCCTAATTGCGTTAAAGGGGGGTCGAGCTGAGCTTCAAGGATTTTTCAATTGAAATTTTATTCAAATTGCGAAGCTTATTCATCTTTTTATCAGCGTCTGGAGCGTTGTCAGGAATTTATTTTATTGAGAGGACTTTATTTATTCCCCCCTACTGTCTGGCATCCGATTGTCCTTTGGAGCAAATTATTGTCGGAGAATCCTTAAAGAGACATTCTACTATTTCTCAAAACATTGAAATCAGATATTATGGCTTTAAAAGGCAATTTGTTTTAAGAGCCAGCTGGGATCAAGATTGAAACAAACTCTTTCCATAAAAAAAAAAACCAGCCACCAGGTGCTTAATCATTTTCCCATGCCATCTAGGGAGTAGGGTATAGGGTTCGACCCCCCCTAGAAAAAAAAAAAAGATATTGGAAATCCAATAACGAAAATTGCCAGGATTTGGCTGTCTGTCTAGGATATTCATAGATTCCCTGGCACAGCTGCGTGTCTATCCTGGCAAAGGCATTTAGATAAAGTCAAGCAGGATGCTGGGCAAGGACACACATCCAGGAGGCTCAAAGGCGCGCCTCAAAGCCATTCATTTGAATCAGAAATCAGAGGAGACTCCGAGCCGAAACTTTGGTCCTCCACGGCCATTAAGTGAGCCAACTTTTAGTTTCCAGCGGCCTTTGGAAGCACCAGCCTGTTTAATGGCTCAAGTTTTTCGTTCCAGGCTCTTGGTCCTTGATTTCCCTTAAACTCCTTCTCGATCTTAGTCTCCACTTTCCTCCCACAGCTTGTGGTTTGCATGTCCATAACTCTTGTCTATTGTAGTTCGCTTATCCTTTGGGCAGGGCTTGGCTCGGCATATCCTTTGGCTGGCAAACTCATGTCCTGACGGAGCATAAACTTTGGCATTTTATATGTATGTGTGCGTGGCGGAGAGTCCTTCTCTGATACTATTTTTGGCGGCTTATCTATTATTACATTTTTTCCTTGCCGCAATGGCAAGGACCTGGATACGTTCACCCCGCTGTTCGTCCTGCTCTCCCGCCTGCCCCTCCACCAGAAGGACGTTAAGCAATTGACCCATTTGGGGAACACAATCCCGGAATATCCTGTCTGCCAACTAATAATGCGATAGGTGGCGACACTTGTGGTAACAAAAAAAAAGGAAAAAAAAAAGGTTTTGCCTTGTTTCGAACTCCAGACCCGATTGCTTCGCCTACAAGGAGGTGGGGGCCTCTGCTTCCGGCTTTGTTTGGCTGTCAGTTTGGTATCCTGGCGTGCCAAATGAAGTTATTTCTTTCCTGTCTCCTCCAAGGGCCACTCCCTCCAGCTCGTCCTGCCAGTGGCAGTGGCAGTTGCAGTTGCATTACTTGCAAATTGTTGTGTAACCATAAAAATACTTATTTCCTGGGTGGCATGGTGGCATGTGGCAGTGTGGCATGGTGGCATGGTGGCAGTGTGGCATGTGGCGGACTCATTTTCTTGGCCATTTTGTAATGGTATTCCTCGTATTCCTTGCCCTCCAGTCGGGTGTTAAATGGTGCTTCTTAATTACACAACTTTGGTGCGCCTGCCAGGACATTTGCAGGAGGAAGGAGTCTGGGGAAGCATGACATGTTCTCATGTCTTCTCTCCATGCTTTTTTCTCCAAGTGCATAGTGTCCGAGACGTCCAGGATACTTCCCGAAGCTAATCCCTGGGTGCTCTGGGTGTCATGTGTAACCATTAGACCGAAGACCCTCTCGCCCGGCCAACTTCCTCCTTGGTTTAGTTCGAATTTAATTTAATTTCAGAAAAGTTTTCGCAACTCGAGACTAACCCGTATCCTTTTATCCTTCTATTTCCTTCGTCCTTAGGTGCGTGCTATGGAACAGCGGCTGAGTGAGTGGCCCAAGCCACCGCCACCTCAGCAGCACCAGCAGCAGGAGCAGCCCAGGAGTAACAGTTCGCCCAGCCATCAAGTGGGATTGCCAACGGCAGGAGGAGGAGGAGGCGGATCGGGAGTCGCCACACCGCCCATCCAAGAGGCAGAGAAGACCATCACATCGTTGGAGATCCAAGTGGAGGAGCAGCGACAGCTGAGACTCCACGACGCCCGACAAATCGAAGCCAAGGCGGCCAAGATCAAGGAGTGGGTCAACAACAAGCTCCGGGACCTCGAGGAGCAGAACCAACTGCTCCGCGAGCAGAACATCAAGTGCAACCAGCAGCTGGAGCTCCTCAAGAACCACATCGCCAACCAGTCGCAGCGGCACAGCATCGTCGGCCCGGTCCGGAATAGCCTGAGCTTGGACGTCCAGGACTTCACGGGCGGCAGTGGCGTGGGCGTCGGTGGCTCCAATCCCGAGCACCGGCGACGCAGCGAAAGCCTCGATCCCCAGGAGATCATCGGCCGGCCCCTCACCAGCTCCTATCCCCATCACCAGCACCGCCGGAATCTATCGATGGAGCCGCAGGAGCTGGAACGCAACCTGGTGGCCGCCGTCGACGGCCTCACATTGGCGCCGCTCTCGAGCATTTCCAGCAAGGCGCCTGGATCGGTGGCATCCTCGGGTGCCCGGCCCGACAGCTCCGACACGGACACCGCCCACGACTATGCGGAGATCTATACGCCCTCCTGCGAGAAGCTGCCCGCCTGGATGAAGAACAATCCGGCCCTGATGGCCAGTGGGGGGAACTCCAGCACCACCACCACCACCACCAGCGAACTGGGCGTGCCGCGTCCGCCCACCCCGCCGCTGCATCGCTTCCCCAGCTGGGAGGCCAAGATCTACCAGGTGGCCAACGACGGTCTGGCCGGCACCGGTGGCACCAGCACCGCGGAGAGCACCACCAGCCAGGAGCCAGACATCCAGGAGGGCACCACAGGCGTGGGTGGAGTAGGAGCTGGGGAAACGGGAACGAGTCTCTCGAATGGCCGGCGACATGGTGGCCATAACACCGGAGACGGACACGGAACACTGGGCAGTACGCCGGGCACACCATTACCGCCGTCGAGGCAGCAACAAACCGCCAGCGGCGGCTTCTGTGATATATCCGTGCCCGTTTATGCGACGGTGAAGGGTCGGGCCTCCCAGATCCGGTCGATGCCCTTTACTGGGGACTCCAGCGACGACTCCAGCGACGGCGAGGACCATGCCGTCATGCTCACCCATCACTCGCACAACTCCTCCAGCACGGACAACACGGAGACCTCGACGTCAGGCAGTGCCTCGAGTCCCTCGAAGAGCCTGAAGACCTCCTCCAGCCTGAGTCCGGCGAAGCGGAGTGGCTCGGAGAGTCCCAAGATCGCCAAGGCGCGTGGTGAGTTGGCCCGATCACTAATCCTTTTGGTCCTGTTAGTTCCCTGCGTGCAACAGAAACATCCCGGCGTAGAGTAGCGCTTTCTTTGGAGGGCGTTGAAGGACTCTAGTGTCCTTCACTAGAAAAGTAACCACACTTGACACCCCCAACACAACTAACACTTGAACTATATATTCCCTGAGGATCCTAGTTGCCTTGTATCCTGTAATCCCGTTATCCTTGTAAAGTCGCTCCCTAACTGCATCCCGAATCCCCTCTAGAAATGCCTGATTCTTGACTAGAAAGCTCTATAGAAAGTCTAACTCTAACAACTTGCGATTCTAACCACTTTTGTCCATCAATCGACCATCGCCGACCGAATAACCACATAACCTTTGACCTCCGACCTCTAGTCCAACTCCAACCACGCACATCCATCACACACACCAGCCAGCATCTCCAACCGCACTCGCTTCCGCACCATCACCTCCACCAACACCACCATACTCTGCCCCACAACCACAGTAACCACCACAACCTCAACCTCAATCACAACCACAACCACCCGTTCCAAGGGGCCCAGACGACGCTGCTGGTGACGCCATCGAATGGCCAGAATACGCTGCCACGCCCTCGCACGCCCACGAGGCGCAACCACGCCCCCCTCTTGCCCAACCACCCAGCCCCCCTCCTGCAGCACATGCGTGGCACAGTAATTTCAGATCTCTCCTTTGAATCAGGACTCTCGGACGACTACGCCCTGCCCCCGGACGCCGTCTCCGAGTCTACCTGCATGGACGCCTCCATGCCTTCGCTCCTGATGCGCCAATCCTACGTCGACTCGCCCAGCAAGAAGATCGAGTCCCTGGAGAAGGTAACTATCGGCTATTTTCTGTCTAGGACTAGGATGGGATACAATAAGATAAAAGTACCCCCTTCGAAAAATTCCAAAAAAAACGATATTCAGGGAAGACTTTTAATGAGGAAACGAGCTTCTGGGATCTCTGATTATAGAACAGTATGCCTCTTCCCGATCGGATATATATTTGAGAAGTTATGAGTATCGGAAGTGGGCAAAGTTGAGAAAACCGGAAATGAGGGTTTTTCAAGGGGTACCCCTTGGAAAAATTCAAAAAAATTCAAAACGATATTCAGGGAAGACTTTTAATGAGGAAATGAGCTTCAAGGATCTCTGATTATAGAACAGTATGCCTCTTCCCGATCGGATATATATTTGAGAAGTTATGAGTATCGGAAGTGGGCAAAGTTGAGAAAACCGGAAAAGAGGGTTTTTTAAGGGGTACCCCTTGGAAAAATTCGAAAAAATTAAAAAGGATATTTAGGGAAGACTTTTAATGGGGAAATGAGCTTCAAGAATCTCTGATTATAGAACTGTATGCCTTTTCCCGATCGGATATAAGTTGGAGAAGTTATGAGTATCGAAAGTGGGTGAAATCGAGAAAACCGGAAATGAGGGTTTTTCAAGGGGTACCCCTTGGAAAAATTCGAAAAAATTAAAAAGGATATTTAGGGAAGACTTTTAATGGGGAAATGAGCTTCAAGGATCTCTGATTATAGAACTGTATGCCTTTTCCCGATCGGATATAAGTTGGAGAAGTTATGAGTATCGGAAGGGGGCAAAGTTGAGAAAACCGGAAATGAGGATTCTTCAAGGGACCACCACCTTCCTCATAGTTTATACTAAACCTAAACCTTCCACTTGGACCACCTTTCCAGATGGGCCATCTAGCCAAGCTCGGTGGCAAGCTGAAGACCTGGCGCAAGCGATGGTTCGTCTTGAAGAACGGGTCCCTGAATTACTGGAAGAGCCAGCACGACGTGCAACGCAAGCCCCAGGGCCAGATCCAGCTGGACGAGGCCTGTCGCATCAACCGGGCGGAGGGAGCCTCCACCTTCGAGATCGACACCGGGAAGAAGGTCTACTACCTCACGGCCGACTCGCACGCCACCATGGACGACTGGATCCGGGTGCTGCAGAACGTGCAGCGGAGGAATGCCACCAAGCTGCTGTTGAGCCGCGACGACCAGAAGCCGACGGTGCAGGGTTGGGTCACCAAGGTGAAGAACGGCCATGCCAAGAAGTGCTGGTGCGTTCTCCTCGGCAAGATGTTCCTCTATTTCAAGGCCCCAGCCGAAACAGTGAGTATTTCTTCAAATCCGCTCTGAAAGCTTATACTAATTCGTTTTGGAAACTCCCTTTAGAATCCCCTGGGACAGATAAACATGCGGGATGCTCGAGTGGAGGAGGTGGAGCATGTTTCCGATTCGGATTCCGAGGAGCGCGAGGATGCTGCCCAGGATCAGGCCCGGCTGACGGTTGCCATCTATCCGGCCCATCAGGGACCGACCTATCTGATCCTCTCCGGCAAACCGGAACGGGATAACTGGCTCTACCATCTGACGGTGGTCTCTGGTGGCGGTCCTAGTGCTGGCACCCAGTACGAGCAGCTCGTTCAGAAGCTCATGGAAACCGACGGCGATCCAAGTGGGTTTTACTTTAAAGATTCTTCTCAAGATCTTCTCACAACTCTTCTTCATTCGTAGACTGTGTTCTGTGGCGTCATCCCATACTATTGCACACCAAAGACACCATCACGGCACCGCTTTCGTCCATGCACACGGAGACAATGCAGCCGGAGGCCATCAAGCTCTTCAAGGTGGGGGTTGGCTTTGCCTTCTTTTCAAATAATTGTTTCTAAAATCCAGTTTGTGTATTCCTTGTAGAGCATCCAGTTGTTCATGTCGGTGGCGGTGAACCAGCCCGGCATCGATTACCATGTTGTGTTGGCCCAGAACGCCCTCCAGCACGCCCTGGACATGCCCGAGCTACAGACGGAGATGATCTGCATCCTGATCAAGCAGACCTCCCGGCACATGGGCCAGAAGCTCAGTGTCGGCGTCCAGGTAAACAAGAAGCTGGGCAAGCAAACGCGCGTAAGTTTTTCAGTTGCAAAGCTTCTTATGTCCCACTGTCCCATTGTACCCTATTAACCTCCTTTAATGGATCAAAAAAAGAAAAAAAAACCCTGCATCCCAAAAAAAATGTGTTTAGTTGAATGTCCTTGTTTTTTTTATTTAGCATCTCCCCCTATTGTTTCCCCCTTTCGTCCCACTAAGTCCCACTAACAAATTGCAAGAACAGCCCGAAAAAGCCCGAAAAGAGCGTCCAAGCTGTTGGGTAAACTGTTACTCGAAAAAGTACAGTCACCACCCGAACCTCAATAGGTATTCCTTTTCTTTGCGATCATAACCAAACGAATAAAGGCTTTGCTTTAAGATACAAGCTTACGAACGCTTCCGAAAATAACATAAATATATCATATCGAACAAACTATATATACCCGAACACTTACCAATAATATATAATCACAGCATGCTCATCTAACCTCATAAGTAACCATATTTCAATTGGTTTTTGATTTATTTTTGAGTTATAAGGTACTTTTTGAGTTTGATTTTGTAGAAAACAGACAACAAATTTCCCCCATAACTGTCAGACATGTATCCTGTATGTACATATAGCTTTCAATACATATCTGTATAACTCTATGTGTATCTCTAAGTGTAATTAATCATCAAACGTGCAAAAACGACAACAAAAACAGCTCATTGTAAAAAGTATTTGCTGTAAATTTAACAAAAAAAAAAAAATGGAAACACAAGTCACTGATAAATCAAAACCCAAGAACAACACCAATAGAATGAATCACTCAACCACCGATCAGGCTATCAATATTTTAAAAGCTCAGTGTTTTCTCTTCTCCTTTGAGACTTTTGGCATTTATCAGCACTGGCTGGATCAGCGTGATCGCAAATCGGTGTTGGTAAATGTGTTTGCATATATTTTGTTATCTCCTTCTGTTAACTGCTTCAATTTATTTTCTTAATTCGCTTGAATGTGCTATATATTTCTCTATGTCTCGTTATATCGTTATTCTTTGTCGCATTATTGCTTTTTTAACGAACATTACGAAGCGTTGAACGTTACAAAAGAACACTGCAAACAGAAAACAACATTCATCACTAAAGATTATAAAAAATATCTAAAAAAAAAAACAAAAAACACACACTGCTAATTAATGATGAGTCGAACAACAAAAATTGATCCGAATATTGTCTCTGGCTTCTTCTTCTCTTCTCCATCATTTTGTTGCGTTGCGTTGCGTTACGTTACGTATTCGAATGTGTTTCGTGAACAATCGCTTTTCAACACTGTACCAAAACCGAACCGAAACCGAATGACATCGCGAAATTTACAGCAACTACTGTTGTGCGCCACCCAAAGCCTGTTCACCTGTGATACCCAACAGGCGGGCCACGCCCAAGCCAACGGCAGTTCGCCCACCTCCATACAGGTATGCGGGGAAATTTATGGTCTCACTAATTCAACATACCGTTTACCAACACTCTCTCACTCAATCTCTCTCTCTGTCTGTGTGTGTGTTGTGCGAGTACAGTTGCGTTCGAATTAAGTAGTCACGTAGTTAACTCTCTCTCTCTCTCTCTCTCTGTCTCTCCTAACCTCACATCTACTAACTCCATTCTCTTACAAGTTTCTCCCAAAACTTGATCCATTGATGTCTAATCTTTTGATATCCGATTCGTAGGCTCCAGCTGCCACGCCCATTATCGACTGCAAAAGCAACCCGCCCGCCTACAGCTTCGTCCAGGGCTGGCAACTCCTGGCCCTGGCCGTATCCCTATTCGTTCCCCGTTCGAGCCGACTGCTCTGGTACCTCAAGCTACACTTGTCCCGGAATGCGGACAGCAAGACGGAAACGGGCAAGTACGCCGCCTACTGCGAGAGAGCCCTGGAGAGGACCCTGAAGAACGGTGGCCGGGAGACGAAACCCTCTCGGATGGAGGTGCTATCGATATTGCTCAAGAATCCCTATCACCATTCACTGCCACATGCGATTCCCGTGCACATGATGAACTCCACCTACCAGGTAGGTCTCTTTTCTGATACTCTCTCTTCTCCTTTCTCATACTTTTATGTCCTTCCCCCACAGGTGGTATCCTTTGATGGTTCGACAACGATTGAGGAGTTCCAGGCCACCTTGGCCCACGAACTGGGCACCAGAGATGCCACCAATGGCTTCTGCCTGTTCAGCGACGATCCCATTGAGAAGGATCTGGAGCATTATCTGGAGCCGCTGGCGAAGCTGTGCGATGTGATCAGCAAGTGGGAGACGGCGCTAAGGGAGAAGGGATCCGGAAAGTTCGAGAACTCAAGGGTCATCCAGCTGAGCTACAAGAACCGCCTCTACTGGAAGCACACCATTAAGTGCGAGACGGACAAAGAGCGGCTGTTGCTGTGCTACCAGACCAACGCCCAGATCGTCCAGGGACGCTTCCCCCTCTCCAGGGAACTGGCCCTGGAGCTGGCCTCCCTGATGTCGCAGATCGATATGGGCGATTATTCGCTGGAGAAGTCGCGGGACGTGGGCGTGGGCCTCAAGGGACTGGACAAGTTCTATCCGTACCGATACAGGGATGCCCTGGGCGCTGAGCAGCTGAAGGATGTCCAGGAACTGCTCGTGTCCAAGTGGATGCTGCTGAAAGGACGCTCCACGCTGGACTGCGTGCGCATATACCTGACCTGCTGCCGGAAGTGGCCGTACTTCGGAGCCTGCCTGTTCCAGGCCAAGCCGCGCCAGAGTGAGACATCCTCGACTGGAACCTCGCCGGTGGCCTGGCTGGCCGTGGCCGAGGATGCGCTGAATGTCCTGGAGCTGTCGACCATGGCTCCGGTGGCACGGTATCCCTACAGCTCGGTGATGACGTTCGGCGGCTGCCAGGATGACTTTATGCTGGTGGTGTCGCATGACGATGGCGGCGGCTGCGAGCAGAAGCTGCTGTTCGCCATGAGCAAGCCGAAGATCCTGGAAATCACACTGCTCATCGCCGACTACATGAACGCCCTGGGGCACACGGTGCCGGGCACTCCGCAGATGAACTCCCTGACCCGGAACGGATCGCATCGATCGCTGCGGACCTCCCAGCGCCCGACCACGGCCGGTGGCGGCAGTGGAGCCACAGTGGGCGGGGGTGTGGGCACCGGATTCTCCACCAACGCCACCACCACGGCCCACAACACCCTCAACTCGCACGCCACGCACACGTTGAATTCGAATCACTCGCACACTCTGAGCAGCTCCCACCATGCCGGCGGCGGTGGCAGCCAGCCCGGCACCCTCAGCTCCGGCCACCATCACCCGCACCACCTGCACCACCATCAGCAGCAGCAGCAGCCGCAGCACCATCAGCCGGATATACTGAAGAGCACGCCGGACCATCAGCGGATCAAATAGGAAACGAAAGCCACAAAGCCCACTGTACATAGTAGCCTCAGCAAACAAATGAGAAGGATCATACATATAAAGGACTAAAAACGGATACATATGCACCAGCCTAGCGGCAACAAATATACACCTAACGTTAGAAGGATATATATATATAAACAGTTAGAGCAAGGATCTACGGAGGAGGATTATACGGATATGTAGCTTAAAAGGCCCGGGGTTGGGAGCGCTCTTCTCCTTGCGCCGAAAACTATGAAACTTACTAACACTTATTTCCTAAGCTAATAACGGTACTCGTACTCTAAACCTTAACTGTAAACGCAAGCATGCATATATATATATATGAATATATATATTAATTTTAATTAATTTTTTTTTAATAGTCCTAAGCTCACTATCTAAGCTTACCCCAAAAAAAAAAAAGGAGTGCGGGAGGTAAAAGGAAAACTGTACACAGAACTCAAATCTCAATGTTTAGATTCTTTATTTTTTATTAAATAACTATTTTTTTTTTAAACAAGACTTGCTCTTCGATGCTTTGTAATGGAATCTCAATTCGTAATTCGTAATTTGTAATTTGTAATTGTCCCTCCATGCGCGAAAACTGCCTTTTGAATTTGTAGATGTCGGAGCCAAGAACGAGAAACAAAGAAATCAAGCCAAAAAAATCCAAACAAAACAATTAGAATTAGCTGAAACCAATTGAGAAACAAACGAAAAAAACAACAAATATTTTGTAATGAATTTTTGCCAGGATCTAATAGCAAGGAGCAACATCAACCCAAAGCATCTCCATTTAAAAACTAAACAAAAACTATAGTATCTATAAGTATGAGTCCCGGATCTGGTTTCCGTATTTCAAGTATTTCAAAATATTATTTTTCTTTTAAAGCCTCACCTAGCTTGAGCTTTTCTTTTTATTTTATATATTATAATATATAATATATAATATATTTATAAAATCATAAAACCAAAAAAAAGTAGTCGACAAAATTAGCTCTTGGTTTTATTTTTGATTTTTGAATCCTTTGAATTATTCCCAAAAAAAAAGTCAGAAAAGCATATAGGCATTCATATAAATTATAAAAATATATAGAGATATATAGGGAGCGTATACACCATGTATTCGGATTCGATATTTAACAAAATTATACACACAAAATTAACGATATAGAGCCACTGTGTGAATGGTAAACAGCGCATTTTTTTCCTAATTGTAAAAAATAAAAAAAAATAACAACAAATTTGATATTACAAATTTATATGCGCTGAGACGCAACGAAAACTGAAACTAAACAGGAGAATCGAAAGTCGATAGCTTGCAAGATGATATATATATATTAAAAACTATATAAGCGAATGTATCACATCACACTCCAGTGAAACGAAATATATATATAAAGGCAAACTAATAATTAAAAACTAAAATCAAAAAAATCATTGCCTTTCATTCTGGTATTAGTTCCACGGGGGCTCCTTCGGCAGGCAATGCCAAGTCCGACCCTTTCTCCCCAAAAACCATTAAAGCTCTACACTCATTTTTTATATTAAACAATGTAAATTGATTTATTTTGCCTTAAATTTATACATATAAATTGCCTAAAACTTGAACCGCTTTCGTTTCGTTTGCTTTGCTAATATTTTCAGTTAATTCCATTCCATTTTCCGGTTTTCAATCGCCCTCGACCGATCGCTGTACAGTGTTGCCTCAGTTTGAACAACTGGCACAGCTATGACATATACAATCTAGACATTAGACAATAGAGACATGGACACACACACGCATTTTTCTGAATTTTACAATTTTTTCAATTTAGTTTAGCTCCAAAAACAAATAAAATCGCAACTCAATCAAAAAAAAATAATAATAATAATGCAAGAAAAACTTGCGCAAATAAGGAGGCTATTCTACGCTGACGATGATGAGGAGGAGGAGGAGGAGGAGGGAGGTGGCATTTGGGGCATGGGGCACCTAGTTAATTGTTAATGGAATCCAAGAAAAAATATATATAACAATCGTTAGGTGGAAAAAAGACTTAAATTAGAAGGTAAATAAGCCTCGAAAGCGGCGCCCGTGTCGGAAATTGTTTCGTTTTTTTTTTTTTTCGCCCCATTTTCAATGACTGGCTGGGTTTTGGCTACTCTTTCTATGAAATATATCTATATATATATATATATATATGCGGTGTGTGTGGGGGGGTCTTGCCAGGTAGGAGAGGGTACAGGTGAACGCGTAACTCTATAAATGTCTTTTTGCCGTCCGTCTATGACGTCCGACTGCCGACATAAGTCGTTAAAAAAAGGTCGTATAAAAGGCCGTACTCAACACCGTACTAGCGAATATTACAGAACCCAAATATACAGAACGAACACTAGGAATATGATGCCCAGGGCGGCGGCCTTCACGTACATCGACTTCCGGTTGAGCATCTTGGCGTCCTTCTTGTATTTCTGCGACATCATCGATAGGTTTTGGGTTTTTGTGTCGAGTTCTGGAGGCACAAACACAAAAAAAAAACAATAAGATAAGAGATAAGATAGTGGAAAATATTTAAAAACATGAGGCCATATATCGACTTCTTCTTACTTGACACGCACATCAAAAATAAATTACAAATCGCACGATTTGTGATTTATTATCCGATTAGCCGATAATCTTTAGTAAGAAAATACGAAACGGAGAGCCATACTAACCGGCTAGCACGGTGCCACGTTGAAGTACATCGTCTATGTTTTGGACCATGATGCGCTGGACATCCTGGAGCTGGGTATTGATGCTGCTGATGTTGCGCCTGCGATCGGTCAGCTGCTTCTTGGCCTTCTGTATGTACACATCGAACTCGATGAAGGCGTACGGCCTGGTCACCGAGTTGACCCTTCTGCCGTAGTTGGCGTGGAACTCCTGTGCCAGATCCTCCAAGTAATTGAAGGCCAGCCGCTTCGAGTACATCTTGTCCACCATCACCAGATAGCAGACATCGTTCTCGATAAGGTAGCTGCAAAATGCGAATGGTAGTTGCATTACAAAGTGGGTCAATTACATCAGTCTGGACGAGATTACAAAATGCATTTCTTTGTGTCGACTTCCCAGCTATGACTCGGATTGTTTAAAACATATTTTTAACACGAATATAGGTCTTATTTTAGAAATCTATGGGACACGTAGCATATTCGCTTTCCGTAACTGAAACTTTGACCCTGGCCGGCCCGATGGCATTACTCACTGGAATAGATACGGTCCGGTTTCGATGCTACTGCGGGCTGGCGAATGAGTGCCCAGTTTGCGGAAGAGCATCTTGGCCTGGTTCTGGTAATCCAGTATACTGCGCCCGCTCTGAAAGTGAAAGTTTTGCAAACCGCAAATGCGAGACATCAGTGTGTGCGTGGGTATGTGGAGCATGGAAAGTGGTAGCGGCTTACCTGCTCGTCATCCTGCATGGTGCCCACAAGGGGTAGGCCATCGATGACCCGGGCTATCATGGTTAGCAGCGCCATGGCTACGGTTACGGCTTTCTGGTTATCCTCGCTTGTGGCCAGCGACGAGTGTGGGTGAAATCCCGGGTAGCCTAACTGACCTACTAGCTACTCCTATGCTTGTTTCCTATGTGAGTGCCGGTGCTCGATTTCATTCAGGGCCTGAAACGAAGCTAATGTCAGAGGTTTCCCAGTCAAAACCCAGATGATCTGGCCTGAATCCGGAGTCGGAGTGTGCGGCCGATTGGCGATTTCTCGATTGTTTGGCGGAATGGATCCTGCCTGGTGGTTACGGATGATTATCCGGGCATGGCTTACGGTGAAAACTATAATGCAACGCGTACGGGCGCGCAGATTGTGGGTGTTTCAGTGGAAACACCGTTTCGTGTTTGGTTGATTGTTGTTGGAAACACGTCAGCGAGATGCGGTCACACTATTTGTTGGCTAGTGAAGGGCAAGATTCGATAGACTGACTGGCTGGCTGCAAGGGCTAGTCATCCGGTGTGACCATGTCAGTCAGGTATATGTGGCGGCAAGATTTGAACTTCAATTGCAAAACAGTTGGGTGGCTGATGTGGGAATTACTAACTTGGATTCAAAAGCTTGCTTTGGACTTCAAAACCTGCAACTCCGAAACAAACAACATTGGAATCTTGGTTTCGTAACATTTGCACCAAATCTGCGCCACAAAAGCGGATGGAGGAAGTGCACCCGATCCACACGCACTTCTCCCAGCAGGTCCGTCCGAAAGTCGGTGACCAAAGTGAAGCCCAACAGGTTTCCCCGCCAGCCACATCCCAGTTTTGGTTTTAGTTTTCGGTTTTTAATGTTAACTGCTGCTGCCCCGAAAAGGAAAAGCGGTTCGCCCGCAAAACCGGACCTGGTTTCGGGCAATTAAATGGCCCGGTCACTTGGCGGAGGTGCCTGGGCGCCCAGGTGCCGGTGTCCATGCCGGGACCGGTGCGTGTGGTGTGCGTTTCGACTGACCATTGCCATGGGCGACTCTCAAAGGGAAACTTGTTTCTACACTCAAAACAATTCCATTATCTTTGATTTCAACAGATCCTTATAGATCCTTTAATCTTAAAGATTATAAACTAAATAACCTGATCTCTAGAGCCCCATTAGTACCATTACAATAACAAAAATTTTTCTCAGTGCCTTGGTTCACCCGCCTCTGCTGCTGAGCCGGCACTTCCGTTTTGATGCTTTTCAATTCCTCCTTCCGATCCGATTCCTAGTCTTCCCGAACCAAAAACCAATCTGGACCAAAAACCGGCCCAGTGGAGGTGTCTCATATAAAAGGCCACCGCTCCGCCCAGTGGCTGTACAATTGGTAGCCAAGCAGAATCATGATCGGGTCAGTGCGCGCCACGCTGCTGGGCCTCGTGCTCCAGATCCTCGTCGATGGGCTGGCCGGCCAGCAGCAGCAGCAGTTCGTCCTCGCGCGTCCCCAACGCTCCCTGTACGAGCCGCTGGAGCACCTGGGTCCGGTGGCACCTCTTGGCTGGAATACTATCCCGAGCGGCGGTGGATTGGGCCTGGGCACGGGTCTGGGACTGGGAGAGTGGTCCTACAATCCCATCGGACTGGGACATATGAGCAAGGACGAACTGCTGACCCTGTTGGAGGCGTGGAAGGAAGTGGAACAGGAATCGGCTACAGCTGCTCCTCCGCCACCGCCGACTACAACGCCACCCCCGATCCTCATTCTTCCTACTCCGTCACCGCCTCCACCCCGTCCCATTGTTCTGGCCCCTGCTCCGTCTCCTGCTCCTGCTCCTATTCCAGTTCCCCAGCTCCCTGCTGGAACTCCCATAACCGTTCGCTTGCCAGCTTTTGTGCCCGTTCGACTGGCGGCCATGTTCACGCCTCCGGCGGGTGGAACAGGCATAGCTGGTGGTGGGCCCGGTCCTGATGCTGCTCCAGCTCCTGCTCCCGATGCCGCCGCTGCTGGAGGGGATGACCTGGCCACCGATGACGTCGCTGATGACGATACCGCCACCGCTCCCCGACTCTTCCGCTTCATGTCCATGCCCCTCAACAGGAACCGGGCTCCGGCCAGTCCCCAATCCAGACAGCAGTTCGTGGTGAGGAACACACTGGACAGCGTGGATGCAGGAACTGCTCCCTTGAAGCAGATTATCAAGCCCATTGCCAAAGCACCTCCTCCCAAGTCGCCAGTCGCTCTGCCAGCAGCTCCCTCCTTCCGGTCCAGGTAAGCCATTAGATCGGGTCAAGAAACCTAAATTCTGATTGCCAATCCCCGACAGATACGGCAACTTGCCGCCTCACCTGGCCAATGCCCGCTTTGAACTGGTGCCCTCCTCCCAAATCATCGGCGACTGGCGGGAGTAATCCAATCCTCTCCAGAAGGATCCACGAATCCTGTCCATGTGTTATTTTATTTTATTATATTTTTTTCTTCCCAAAAATAAAATATATGCACTTAGTCATAGATTTAAAAACAAAGTCGTTTCAAATCATAGCTCCTAAAGCTTCCTGGTTCCTACCCGCCTCCGACTTTTGCTTCATCAGATTGTTTTCGGAATTCCTTCCAAATCGACAGAGGTTTAAAAAACTAAAAAAAAAAAAAAAAAAAAGTAATTTAAAAAAAAAATATTTTTGAAATTGAAAATTCTGGTTAAGCGAAGGTACCCAAGCCAAATGAAGAATTCCAGGTCCTTGGAAGCTATCTTGAAGGTGGGCCGGCCAAGTCCTAACTTCCAAAAGCTGATATCCCTCAGTGAGTCACAGCATGAGTCCCCGCCGCTGGTCGTCCGCCAACAGAGATCCAGTGCCCTCTGCCGGCACAGATCCTCCTTGAGCGAGATGCGCTTGCTCTGTCCGGACGCCATGGTCCGGGTCACCATTGTGAGTGTCAACCCGCTGACCGGCCGGCCCATGGCCTGGGCGCAGACCTTCCACCGATCCCTCAACCCAAGGTTCGTGCCGCCGCACAGGAACTTGCAGCGACGTCCCAAGAGCATGGACATCCGCATGGATCGCATGCTGACCCAGGTGGAAGGCTCCCAGAGGGAGGAGCACATTAATATCGTCTACAGGAGACCAAAGGGCGGTAGGAAAAAGATGTCAATGAAGAAGGAGATAAAGGAAGATAAGGAAAAGGTGGAGGAGCAGCAGGAGAAGCTGGAGATAGAAGAAGAGAAGGTTGAAGATGAGGCAGAGAAGTTAGAGGAGAAAGGAGTGAAAGGGGAGGAGAAAACGAAGGAGGAAGTAGAGGTAAAGTCAAAGGTGCAGTGCTTCGACAAGGCCACCTCCATGAGCGGCTTTTGTGTTCCGCTAGAGTCGTCCCGCTCCTTCCTAGACAAGACCACTTCCATGTCCAACATATGCCTGCTGCTTGAACCGCTCTCCCGGGAATATGTTCCCCTCCACGGTTGTCGCTGCTTCGTGATAACGCCCAAAAGCACCACTCGAGCTCCCGAGGGCCAACGAATTAAGGATGAACTGAATCGGATGATCACCCAGTACGGATTGTCGGTCGGGCAGTTGGCCAAAAAGCTTCAGATTATCAAAGGAGAACAACTTGCTGCAGAGCCGGTGAGCCAGCCGGAGCAGGAAATAAATATAAGTACGACCCCAAAACCAGCACCAATAGAGCTGAAGCTGGTGCCACCGCCGACAGAATTGTCGGCCACCCTGCCCTGGAGCACCACCGACTCTGAACAGGACGAGAATCGCGTCGAGGATAGCCTTAGTTCT
Organism: Drosophila monieri; assembly: GCA_035047585.1. Classification (NCBI taxonomy): domain Eukaryota; kingdom Metazoa; phylum Arthropoda; class Insecta; order Diptera; family Drosophilidae; genus Drosophila; species Drosophila monieri. The sequence continues at coordinate 5,688,945 of JAWNPJ010000067.1, forward strand.
AGTGAGCCAGTATCCACTAGTCCGCCCAATAACGGGTCCGGCTACTCCTGTGCCTATGAAAGCGATGACACCAGAAAACCAGAGCAAGATCTCAAGAAGCTCTTTCCAAGCCCGGTCGAGCCGGAGGTGGCCAAAGCGTTCACAAATAGTTTCCCGGAGTCTGGCGAGACAAGCGACTCCCAAGACCCGGATCTCTGCTCGGCGGCAGTTCTTTCCGCAGCCTTTGCCCGGAACCACAAGATGTTCGAGCGCCTTGCCCGGGAGTCCTTGAAAGAGCCGCCCCCAACGGCTCCAAAGCCACCAAAACCGAGGCGCCTCCAAGCTGCAGGTAACAAGCAAAATAAATAGCATTTCTGTTTTATTCTTTTGCGTAAATTGTTTAGTGAAAAAGTCTAAATAAAAAATAAGTTGGAACATTTTATAATTTTAAAAACATTGAATGTTTTTTAATATATTTTCGAAAACAATAGAAATTGCAATCGTTTATCAACACTATTGGCTCATATCTTCGCAAGTAGTGCTGTGAAACACAATGAATTGTGTGACCAGAGGCCGTTACAGGTCGCGGTTTTGCAAGTTCTAGTAATATTTGCAAGTGATTAAGATTATTTAGCCACTTATTGTTAGGTGCTGCCGACGAGGTAATTCTTATATTGCAATTAAATCAAATAAAAGGGTACTTTCGACCAGATAAAGTGTTCAAACCGATCGAACTGATGATCGAATAGTGTTGTGGAGCAAAATAGGCCGCCGCCCGGTAATTTACAGCACGGTAGCCCCAAACGACTGGCAACCCTCCGCTTTCCCGCCTTTTTCTATGGCGAGAAACGGAAACTTATTAATCAGTTGCATGCCCGTGAGAAGAAGAAACGAGAGGCGAGTGCCAGTTCATAAGAGGAAAACCAAAGGAAAATAGGATCCGCATAATATCTGCTTAGAAATAGTACCCATTCCATACCGTTTCCCGCCGCTACCGCCCGCTGTTGCCGCCTTCGTCACCGCCTTCTTAGCCGCACCCCCGCCTATTCACCTCCCCTTGACTGCCCTCCGTTTTGCTACGTGGAAAAGTGCAAGAAAAAGGCAAAGAAAAACGAAGAAAATCAAAAAATAGCCCAAGGGGCATTTGGGTGAGCAAGATGAGCGAACCCGAGCCGCAGGAGCTGGGTGCGGAGGTGGTAAGCGGATCGCTCGTCTCCACAGAGGACACCCAGGAGCTGACCAAGGCCAAGTACAACAATCTGTGCCGGGAGCTGAACATAGACCGTCAAACGGAGAAGGATGGATACCAAATGTTTCATGAAGTCTCACAGCGCTGTTCCCTGGAGGTAAGATTCAGTCCATTGTCACTAGGATGCCCTCTTCATGGTCTATGCTATTTTCAGGGTGAGTTTCCCCACTGGCTGGGCTGCGCACTGTTCGCCGCCTGTCGCCAATCCAGCACCCCCACTGTAATTGGCCAGGATGCAGTGGTCCGGGGCAACTGTGTCTCCCTCAACAATCTCCTGCGCTGTTGTCAAATGAGGTGAGTGCCCACCACTGTCCATTGTCCAAACAGGCAGTCCCCTAACAGATATACTCCTTTGTTCTAACAATTACAGTATCTACGACTTTAAGACCAAGATAAAGCAATGGTGCGACATGGCTAACCTGCCGCAGGAGTTTGTCAACGAGATCGAGGTCCTGGAGCGCAGGTTCAGCATAACCTTTACGCTGTACAAACGCTACCGCTCCATCTTCGACCAGCTATTCACCTGTCCGCCCAACGAGAAGAAGCCTTCGAAGTACATGTATGTCGGAGATCCCTCGAGATCTTTCAACTTTAAATCATGCCCCGAAAATAAATAATATTCTTTGTTTACTTTTGCAGTTCCCTGCACTCCAACCACGCCCACGGCAAGTGCTCGTACATCAAGCTGGACGATATCACCTGGCGGCTGTTCCTCTGCGCCAAGAACCAGAAGCCCAGCACCACGGTGGACCTGGTGACGTCCTTCAACCTGATGATCTGTTGCATCGACCTGATATACAACAACGTGCTGACCGAGAAGCGCGCCGATCTCATAAATCCAAAATTCGAGGGCCTGCCAGCCAACTGGATGGAGCAGGACTTCCGCCACCAGCAGCACTGTATTCTGGACCACTTCTGCGATATGACCGAAGAGGCCAGGGCCATGAAGGCCACCACCTTCCGAGAGATTATGTCCAGCTTCATGCAGACCTCGGTGCGTCTTCATTTTCCATGGTTTATGGATGAAGTTCTGACACTTTTGTTTTTATTTTCTTTTCAAAAAGACCATCTATGGACAGAGGGACACCATGCTGGGCTTGCTGGCCAATGAGAACTTCGAGCGCAATCTGAAATCGCTCAACATTAGCTACGAGCAGTATGTCCTCAGTGTCGGAGAGTTCGACGAGCGTATCCTTAGCGCCTACGACGCCGGCGACCACACCGGCATGAATGACCAAGCCCTGAGGCCGCCGGTGACGCCTCTCACCCGCAAACAGGACCTGCCGGCCGCAACGGCAATGTCTGGCGATAAGTTCGAACCCGTCCTGAATGCCACCACCAATGTTAAGCAGCTCGCCGCCTTTGCCCGCATCACGGAGCCCACGGAGTTTGTCATGTGAGTGTTGTCCTTGAGTTTAGGGATAGCCATAACTTGGCTAATTTTTTTCTCCTGTACGAATGGTATACCTTGCCGATTTCGTCTCTTCGAGTTCTATCATCTGGCGTTAAAAATAGGCAATCAAATTTTTGAGCCAATTTTTGAAAATTTTCAAAGGGGTACCATCATGATTTTTTTCAAAAATTGGCCAAATATTTTTTTGCTCAATTTTTCTAATCTTTTGATGCAGATCTAAGGACACTAAAGCACTGATTCATAAATGGTATTCTGTTCGGAAATCGGTTGAGAAATGCCGGAGATATAAGCTGAAAAGTTATCAAAAATGTAGATTTTTGGCGAAATCCCATTACCATCTTGTTAACTTGGCCAATACCCAGTTTTTTCATGTGGAATGTTGGTAGAATATGTTCCACCAGAACAATAATTGATCATAGAACTCCAACTGGTCTATTTTATGGAATTCGAGGGCTGTGGTCAGGTCATGGGTATACCTTTCTCTTAGATCGATTTCAGTTTGGAGCTCGGATTTCCTCAGTTCCCTGTAAAAAGTAAAAGAATTGGTCTGTGTTATGCCTTTTTATTTATTTTCCAAACAATTCTACAGTATTGGTAATTAATATACAACCACCTTATCCTATGCTTCAAATTCTTTTAAGTGGAAAAACTATGCCGACTGCTTATCCAGTGTTTATTTTCTTTTTTAAGTAGAATCACACCTGTTTTGAACCCGGATAAGTTTATGAGCTCGTCCAGGTGCTGGCCCATTTGAGTCGTTGTGGCTAATCCCCATCCTCCACTTCCATTTTACAGGCAAGCTGGTCCGGAGGTTATCACCAAGCTGCTGAACAACATCGACGAGATGCAGCAGAAGTTCCTCGCCAAGTACACATCGCCGGAGGCGAAGAGCCGATTCAAGCTGGCCAAGTCCTTTTACTTCTACCTGCTGGACCAGATCCTGCAGGCGGAGATCAGGAACAAGCCGGACATCGATCTCAAGCGGCTGTTGGTGCAGAAGATCTCCCTCGACATCTTCAACATCACGCTGATGGCCTGCTGCGTGGAACTGGTGCTGGAGGCCTACAAGACGGAGGCCTACAAGTTCCCCTGGGTGCTCGAGTGTTTAAGTATTAGTTCGTTCGAGTTTCAGAAGATCATCGAGATCGTGGTGCGTCACGGCTCCCACGGCTGTCTGACTCGGTCTCTGATCAAGCACCTGAACTCCGTCGAGGAGACGTGCCTGGAGCAGCTGGCCTGGGTCAGCAACTCGCCCTTGTGGACCATGATCTCCTCAGCGTCATCCCCGCTGCCCACGGACCTGAATGTGAACCAAAACCGTACAGCCGGCCCTCTGGAGATCTTTCTGCGCAAGTTGTACTTGCTGGCTTGGCTGCGCATCCAGAAATTCTGCTCGGAGCTGGGCCTCTGCGAACCGGAGCGCATCTGGCCCATCTTCGAGCACTCGATCACCCACGAGACCGATCTGATGAAGGACCGCCACCTCGATCAAAATATCATGTGTGCAATATATATCTACATTAGAGTGAGTATAAAATTCTCGAACGCTAAAAATAGTTAGCCACTTACAAGATCTCATTAAACATCATTCTGTCTCTTTCTGTTTCAAAAAGTTACATAATGAGAGCATGATAGTTTCCTTCGAATATATACATTTTTATAAACTTTAATGTTCTTTATTAAGATTCTATGTAAGCTATCCGTTCCGATTCAGGTAAAGCGAATGGAGGACCCCAAATTCAGTGACATCATGCGAGCATATCGCAACCAACCGCAGGCGGTGAACAGCGTCTACCGGGAGGTGCTCATCGGTGTCAACGAGGATGGGGAGCCGAAGCTGAAGGATATCATTTACTTCTACAATCACATCTATGTGCCGGCGATTAAGAAGTTTGCTATCGGCCACCTCAGCATGACGCCGGATGTGAGCGGCGGTTGCACGATCAGTAGCTCGGATGTGTTGCACTCGCCCTATCCCAAGGAGCGGGCCGCTCAGCCGAAGAAGGTTACCCAAAATCACTCGCTCTATGTTTCGCAGATGTCGAAGAACGAGATCCAGCAGTCGCCTAATCAGATTGTCTACAGGTTCTACCGTAGTCCGGCCAAGGTATAGTTTATCCTGGACATACTCAGATCCTATGCCTATAACTACGGCTTGTTCTTTCCTTTTCCAGGACCTGCAGCTAATGAATGAGAAGGTGCGCGGTGGCAAGCGCATGCTGAGCTTCGGGGACGACCCAACACCCGGCGGAGTGACGGAAACGAAGCGACCAGTCCGAGAGCTGTCGGGACATCTCAGCCAGATCAAGGCCGTGATGGACGACCGGGAAAAGGAGCAGGAACGGGAGCTGAGGGAGCCGGTCGAGCCACGGTCCGCTGGTACGGCGAGGGCAGGAGAACATGAGACATAGACATTGGGATCCAGGGGGCAGCTTAGACTTTAGATTATTACAAAACAACAAACAAACAAACAAAAAAAAAACGGAAAAACTAAACACAAAACACACAAACAAAAAAATCAGCCAGAGCCTGTGTCCATACGCCGGTCACTCTTCTCCTTTCGACTCTTTTATCATTGTTGTTTTATTATTATAATTATTTTTTTAGATTGACATTTGTATTTAAAGTAGCATCTCTTTTATAATTTGTTCAACACCAGCCAACAACAACCATATAAATCATATGCTTACCATTTCTAACATATTTGTGAACAAGCAGCAATTGAATTTCTAGCAACGGCCGTACACCACCCATTTACATCAAACTAACAAATCAAATTAAGGCAGTCCACATTATATATACGCATATATACAAATACACTTTACAAAAATTCTGATACTGCTTATCATTTTAATTCTGGTCCCGATTCGAGCATCCATTGAATTAAATATTGAAGTTTGCGTTTCGATTGTATATATAAAGTCCAACAAAATGTTGTCTTCGCCTATCTTTGGGTTGGTAAGGAAACAAGGTCCTGGCCCACTTTCGGAACCCATTCAGATCTGAGCATTCAAATAGTTGCGCTCAATAAGAATTAGTTAATGAAACTATTTCCTCGCATGGGGGCTGCCTTGCAAGGCAACGTAGATTACATTCAAAACAGATTAGCCCGTGGGGCAGTAATTTTATTGGTATTGGCCAAGCTGAGTCAATGTGAAAAACATTTTTGGTCACAAGCCTCCTTTTTCATGGCACTGATATTAGTAGTTCAGGGAAAAGGAATTCAGGAATTTCGCGATTCCGGCATTATCCCCAATTTGGATATTTCCTCCCCTTCCGATAGGCATAGCTCTGCCAATTTGTCTCCGATCAGGATATAACGTACCTTTTTGTAATCAGCGAACCTTCTACCACTTTTCCTCATTCAAAATATTGCTTCAAATTCATTTTAAAAATTTTCGATTTTTTTCAAAAAACTTCAAAAACCGGGTCCCAATTTTTCCGTTTCTCAAAGGAAAAATGTGCATAACTCTGCTAATACTTGGCAGATCATGAAATGTTATACCTTTCCGATCTTAGAACTCCTAGTAGAATCATTCTCAATCAAAATCTGCCAATACAAATTTTGACCCATTTTTCGAAATTTTTACAAGGGGTAACCCCATGATTCTTGACAAAAATTGACCAAAATTTTTTTTGTTCGATTTTCAAAATCTATTGATACAGATTGGAGGATATTATTGTCCTGATTTCAAAATGGCGTTTCTTTTTTAAATCCATTCAGAAATGGCCAAGATATGAGCTTGGCAAGCGGCCAAAGCGGCGGCCAGCAGTCGTCGCAAATTGCTTGAAATTCGTATGGCACAAAATCTGTAGTACCAGGCGAACAGAAACCTGCAGAAGGTGGATTTCCACCACCCCCTCACCCTAGCTTCGACAGAAAAATTGCGCAATTGTCCCTTAACTGGCCCCATGGGCTTCACATTTCCATGCAAGATTCTCAGGCGAGACTTGATTGATAGAACAACAAATAATCTGCCAACTGTTTCTTTTTTACTTCTCTTTCATTCTTAATTTCTTTTATTTCATTGAATGATTGTTTTAATATTCCTATTTGGCATTATTATTCTTAATTTAAAATAAGTAAAGAAGAAATAATGTTGAAGCCAGGTGAAGGGTTAACATAGGTATTCTGGCGATAAATTAAAATCAACGGTACCTTGATCCATGATGGCCGACCTTGCGCCAATCTCTGCATTCTAATTTCCAGTCCGGAGCGGTAATCTGCACCCAGTGATGCCAAAGTAAAAGTGGCACACGCTGTTTTTCCAGCGCGTGTCACGAGTTGGGGCTTGCGTGAGTGAAAATGCATTGGATCGTATGGGGAATGGCGCATCGTGCCGAGATGGCGGGCCAAATGTCGTGCCAATTCACACCTGCTCCCTCATCACTGTTGAAGCTTAAAGGAAAGGGAGGCAGATTGCGCCCGTTACTTGGTGAAATGGATGGAGTAGAAAAGAATAATTTCTCTGACGTCATGCACTGCTTTAAACTGCTTACTTTCGGCCACCTTCTGCCGGTTTCTGTTGGCCTGGTACTTCAGATTTTCTGCCATACGAATTTCAAGCATTTTGCGCCGCCGCTTTTTTGCACTGTTTGCTAATCCCATATCTTGGCCATTTCTTATCGGATTTTAAAATGGGATGTCATTTTGAAATCAGGACTATATTATCCTTCAATCTGCATTAAAATTTCAGAAAATGAAATTTTTGCCCATTTTCTCAAAAATTGTGATGTTACCCCTTGGAAAATTTCGAAATTCGGGTCGAAATTTTTTTTTCTGATTTTTGTAATCTTGGGATAGGGATGAAAGGATATTGAAGTGCTTTTTTTTTAAATCCCCTGCTGGCCGCCGCTTGGGCATCTTGCCAAGCTCATATCTTGGCCATTTCTTAACGGATTTAAAAAAGGAATGTCATTTTGAAATCAGGACATTAATGTCCTTCGATCTGTATCAATAGATTTCGAACAAGAAATCTCGAAGAAAAATCGAACAAAAAAAATGTTGGTCAATTTTCGGCAAAAATCATGGTGGCACCCCTTGAAAAAATTTCGAAAAATGGGTCAAAATTTGTATTGGCTGATTTTGATTGAGAATGATTCTACTCGGAGTTCTAAGATCGGAAAGGTATAACATTTCACGATCTGCCAAGTATTAGCGAATTCGTAATATTTAATGCGGAAAATCTGTTTCATCATAAATGTTTTAGAATAGTTTTTTGGCGTTTTTGTGTATTTATTTAAAAATAACTTTTCGTTTAATTCGGTTTATTTTTTAGGTACGATTACATTGATTATATTAGAAAACTTCCGAGAATTATGTATTTTCCTTCGTCCTTGGGATGTCGGGATGCTTACACCTCAAAAACAAACAGGAAAGAAAGCAGGAGCATAACAGGAGCCTTGTAAAATATCAATGGTTATTATAATTGGTTGATTGGTGGATTTACTTGTTAATAGTATTTATAAGTAGGGTTAGTTTCAAAATATTTTAAACATTTCGTAAAAAATAGTTACCATTCGAATAAGATTTTAGAATTTTGGGGTAGCTTGCGTTACATTTATTTGATTGACTTTCTGGACAAAATGGGGATATCCTGTGAAAGGGTATCAAAACGCCAAAAAGAAAAGTAACAAGGAGCGGGAAGATAGCGGGCGGAGAAGGCGACGAAGGCCGAGGAAAAAAGAGAAAAGCAGCAGCCAAGTGCCCACAAATACATTCAAATTTAATTGAAATACAAATTGGCAGCTTTTGTTGCCAATCGTCCGCATAAAGCCCGAGCAAAAGTGGAAGCCGAGGCGGAATAACAAAGCAAATAAACAAACAACAAGGGAAGTGGCCAAAAGGGGGTGCCCAAACCGGCAAGATCTAAGGCGAGGGCGATGGCGATGGCGGAAGGAAATGGGAAGGATAAGGCAGCGAAACGGCAGAAATTCGCAAGTGAAGAGCAATTTGAATTGAATCTAAATATTTATGCAGCAGTTTGGGGTACAAAAAGTAATGAAAAGTTTCTTACGAGCGAACAAAATAACCAAGTAACCCAAAAACAAAAAGATTTCAAAATCTTAATATTAAACATTTCACTCTATGGCCATGGGCAGTAAATATATTAAAGTGAAGTCCATTAGAAGGCCAATGATTGATTATTCATGTGAGAGTTTCACTTGGGTATCAAAAATTGGAAAGTATGCTTATAATCCTATAACTGGATCTTAATAACATACAGCTTTAGTGGAGCATATTCTTTTGTACACAAGGATGTCCTTGGAGCGGTTCATGGGTTTTTTGTCGCTATCTGGCATCCGTAGGATGGCAATTCGTGAAGGTTTTCGCGGTTGACAAATGTTTCCTTCCCATTCTGGTCATCTTAAATCGCATTAAAGTCTCCTTCGCCAGCAACAGAGTCCTTCGCACAGCACAGCACAGCACTCACGCCCACACCCACTTGGATTAAGCTGCATCAAATGATTTGCCCAATTTAAATTGCTGACATAAGTGTCTGCACACACATATACATATATATAGATGGATATATACATTCGAGGTGTATATGTATATGCGAGTTAGCTTGCCTGGTTTTTTTTGAGCGGACAAAACATTTCGATTCCTCCACTAACTGGGGCAAATTCAAAGAAAATTTCCCTCAACAGCTTTGGGTTGCTTGAACGCATTTCAAGTGGCGTTTGGCTTCAAGTCGGCTGAACACACACACACACACACATCCTGCTGCTGCCCCGGGGGGAAGTTGGTGGAAAGTCATGGTGGAAAATGCGACATGGCGGGCAAGTCCGGAAAATGCAACACAAAAACTAGCGAGACGCTTAATAAAGCCACACGGAGCGGAAATGAGCGTGTAATGTAAACGGAAATGCGTTGAATGACGCCATATTTGCTTGGATTCGTCCTGCGATTGGTATTGGCATTAGAGGAGGAGGAGTCCTGGAGGGCGTATAGAGATTCTCGATCCGAATCGAATGCTGCTGCAGAAAACAGGAGTAAAAGTTATCCCTAGTTATCCCCCTGAGCAGCGACAAAGTGTTAAATTGTGTTCGCCAAAGAATGACAGAACGCTGGCAAGACAACGGAGATTGGGCCAATTCCCGCTGCTGCAGGCGGGCCAAGGACTCAAGGACTCAGCGACAGTGTCTTGAATGTGTCTAACTAAGTAGTCGAATGTGTATGGTTATAGAGGAAGCTTCCTGACTCACAACTCATACGCTCTGTTAGCTTTCGTTAGCGATTCTCTAATGTCCTTATTATACCCTTGCAGAGGGTATTATAATTTTGGTCAAAAGTGTGCAACGCAGTGAAGGAGACATCTCCGACCCTATAAAGTATATATATTCTTGATCAGGATCACCTCCTGAGTCGATATAAGCATGTCCGTCTGTCCGTCTGTCCGTCTGTCCGTCTGTCCGTCTGTCTGTCTGTTTCTACGCAAACTAGTCTCTCAGTTTTAAAGCTATCGACTTCAAACTTTGCACACATCCTTCTTTCCTTTGCAGGCAGTATATAAGTCGGAACGGCCGGGATCGGTCAACTATATCCTATAGCTGCCATATAACTGATTGATCGGAAATGCCATAACTTCGTTGTTTTTCAAGTTAGAAAGATGGGACTAGCTGTGGACTCCTCTTTTAGCAGACTTATTCGATCTGCGAAATTTCATAAGGATCGGCCGACTATATCCTATAGCTGCCATATAACTGATTGATCCGAAATGCCATATCTTCGTTGTTTTTTAAGTTAGAAGGATGGGACTTGCTGTGGACTCCTCTTTTAGCAGACTTATTCGATCTGCCAAATTTCATAAGGATCGGCCGACTATATCCTATAGCTGCCATATAACTGATTGATCGGAAATGCCATAACTTTGTTGTTTTTTAAGTTAGAAGACTGGGACTTTGTATGGATTCTACTTTCGGCAAACTAATTTGATCTGCCGAGTTTAATAAGGATCGGCCGACTATATAAGATCCGATATATATCTAATAATATAAGCTGCCACATATCTGCAAGGGTATATCAACTTCGGCTCCGCCCGAAGTTAGCTTTCCATTCTTGTTTTTTTTCTAATATCGTTCTTTCGCGCCATTTTGTTCCACTGTCCATACTGCACTCGTGGGACAGAGTTCCGCAAGTGTGTGAGCGAGACATACATCATTGGCCTCTCCTGGCCTGGTCCTGTTCCTGCTACTGCTGCTGCTGCTGCTGCTGCGATATCCTCACGTAAGCCCCACAACATATTAGGGTTGCCAAAGTTTTCTCCACGCTTTCGCCTTCTGTCGCTTATTTGGCCAAGTCAAGTCACTCCGATGAATGTTGGCTCAAAAGTTTTCGGTCGGTTCGCCGTTTATTATTTATTCAGTCAAGTTTTCAGCCTGACACCGAAATCCAATACACGTTTATATTCTATATATTAAGAGAACATATCTACGTGCTCTTTTGAAATAAATTAAATAAATGCATATTTCGTTCTATATTTTCCAAGTGCCGAGCAAAAAAACGAAAATCGCTCTGGGCCATCGCAGGTGGCAGGAAAAAGGTGGCCAGGGAGCTGTGCTTTTGGCCAAATCATTTGCCATTATATTCTGGCGCCGGCTTGGATAACTGTCTCTGAAATATTCACAATATGCCGGCAATGATAAATGAAACAATTTCAAATAAACGACCCGAAGGTGGCAGGTGCTCGGGGAACTTCAATTGATATATCGTAAATATTAATTGCTTATTTGGTAGTGTATTAAATATTGCGGCAGCATCATTAATATTGATATTTGGCGGGACTCCTCTAATTTGCATATTCACATTAACTGTAGCATACTTTTATGGGCCCGGGTCGAAGGACTGTCGTTTGGGCTTGAGATTAATATTAATGACATTGTGCTTTGGCTTCGATTTAACCGATAGAAGCGACCAATGACACTGCCGATGAGCAAGCTTAATAAACATATATTGAAAGGGTATGCCAAGGTCCTTGCATGCCTGCTTTCTGACTTTCTGGCTGGCCCGCTTTCTTTCCGGCTTTTGTCTCTTGTGAGAAATCTTTTCTCGACTTCCAGTCCCTTAATTCCAGTCGAGTCCAGTCCAGGACAGTCCAGTCCAGTCAGCTTAATGCCGAGCAACAAAAACACTAAACAAACCAACAAACGGCAGCACTTTGCACACAACCATGAAATTTCGCGATTCCGGCATTTTCCCCAATTTGGATATTTCCTCCCCTTCCGATAGGCATAGCTCTGCCAATTTGTCTCCGATCAGGATATAACGTACCTTTTTGTAATCAGCGAACCTTCTACCACTTTTCCTCATTCAAAATATTGCTTAAAATTCATTTTAAAAATTTTCGATTTTTTTCAAGGGGTACCCCCATGAAATTTCGCGATTCCGGCATTTTCCCCAATTTGGATATTTTCTCCCCTTCCGATAGGCATAGCTCCGCCAATTTGTCTCCGATCAAGATATAACGTACCTTTTTGTAATCAGCGAACCTTCTACCACTTTTCCTCATTCAAAATATTGCTCAAAATTCATTTAAAAAATTTTCGATTTTTTTCAAGGGGTACCCCCATGAAATTTCGCGATTCCGGCATTTTCCCCAATTTGGATATTTCCTCCCCTTCCGATAGGCATAGCTCTGCCAATTTGTCTCCGATCAGGATATAACGTACCTTTTTGTAATCAGCGAACCTTCTACCACTTTTCCTCATTCAAAATATTGCTTAAAATTCATTTAAAAAATTTTCGATTTTTTTCAAGGGGTACCCCCATGAAATTTCGCGATTCCTGCATTTTCCCCAATTTGGATATTTCCTCCCCTTCCGATAGGCATAGCTCTGCCAATTTGTCTCCGATCAGGATATAACGTACCTTTTTGTAATCAGCGAACCTTCTACCACTTTTCCTCATTCAAAATATTGCTTAAAATTCATTTAAAAAATTTTCGATTTTTTTCAAGGGGTACCCCCATGATATTTCGCGATTCCGGCATTTTCCCCAATTTGGATATTTTCTCCCCTTCCGATAGGCATAGCTCTGCCAATTTGTCTCCGATCAGGATATAACGTACCTTTTTGTAATCAGCGAACCTTCTACCACTTTTCCTCATTCAAAATATTGCTTAAAATTCATTTTAAAAATTTTCGATTTTTTTCAAGGGGTACCCCCATGAAATTTCGCGATTCCGGCATTTTCCCCAATTTGGATATTTTCTCCCCTTCCGATAGGCATAGCTCTGCCAATTTGTCTCCGATCAGGATATAACGTACCTTTTTGTAATCAGCGAACCTTCTACCACTTTTCCTTATTCAAAATATTGCTTAAAATTCATTTTAAAAATTTTCGATTTTTTCAAGGGGTACCCCCATGAAATTTCGCGATTCTGGCCTTTTCCCCAATTTGGATATTTTCTCCCCTTCCGATAGGCATAGCTCTGCCAATTTGTCTCCGATCAGGATATAACGTACCTTTTTGTAATTAGCGAACCTTCTACCACTTTTCCTCATTCAAAATATTGCTTAAAATTCATTTTAAAAATTTTCGATTTTTTTCAAGGGGTACCCCCATGAAATTTCGCGATTCCGGCATTTTCCCCAATTTGGATATTTTCTCCCCTTCCGATAGGCATAGCTCTGCCAGTTTGTCTCCGATCAGGATATAACGTACCTTTTTGTAATCAGCGAACCTTCTACCACTTTTCCTCATTCAAAATATTGCTTAAAATTCATTTAAAAAATTTTCGATTTTTTCCAAGGGGTACCCCCATGAAATTTCGCGATTCTGGCCTTTTCCCCAATTTGGATATTTTCTCCCCTTCCGATGGGCATAGCTCTGCCAATTTGTCTCCGATCAGGATATAACGTACCTTTTTGTAATCAGCGAACCTTCTACCACTTTTCCTTATTCAAAATATTGCTTAAAATTCATTTTAAAAATTTTCGATTTTTTCAAGGGGTACCCCATGAAATTTCGCGATTCTGGCATTTTCCCCAATTTGGATATTTTCTCCCCTTCCGATAGGCATAGCTCTGCCAATTTGTCTCCGATCAGGATATAACGTACCTTTTTGTAATCAGCGAACCTTCTACCACTTTTCCTCATTCAAAATATTGCTTAAAATTCATTTTAAAAATTTTCGATTTTTTTCAAGGGGTACCCCCATGAAATTTCGCGAATCTGGCCTTTTCCCCAATTTGGATATTTTCTCCCCTTCCGATAGGCATAGCTCTGCCAATTTGTCTCCGATCAGGATATAACGTACCTTTTTGTAATCAGCGAACCTTCTACCACTTTTCCTCATTCAAAATATTGCTTAAAATTCATTTTAAAAATTTTCGATTTTTTTCAAGGGGTACCCCCATGAAATTTCGCGATTCCGGCATTTTCCCCAATTTGGATATTTTCTCCCCTTCCGATAGGCATAGCTCTGCCAATTTGTCTCCGATCAGGATATAACGTACCTTTTTGTAATCAGCGAACCTTCTACCACTTTTCCTCATTCAAAATATTGCTTAAAATTCATTTTAAAAATTTTCGATTTTTTCCAAGGGGTACCCCCATGAAATTTCGCGATTCTGGCCTTTTCCCCAATTTGGATATTTTCTCCCCTTCCGATGGGCATAGCTCTGCCAATTTGTCTCCGATCAGGATATAACGTACCTTTTTGTAATCAGCGAACCTTCTATCACTTTTCCTCATTCAAAATATTGCTTAAAATTCATTTTAAAAATTTTCGATTTTTTTCAAGGGGTACCCCCATGAAATTTCGCGATTCCGGCATTTTCCCCAATTTGGATATTTTCTCCCCTTCCGATAGGCATAGCTCTGCCAATTTGTCTCCGATCAGGATATAACGTACCTTTTTGTAATCAGCGAACCTTCTACCACTTTTCCTCATTCAAAATATTGCTTAAAATTCATTTTAAAAATTTTCGATTTTTTTCAAGGGGTACCCCCATGAAATTTCGCGAATCTGGCCTTTTCCCCAATTTGGATATTTTCTCCCCTTCCGATAGGCATAGCTCTGCCAATTTGTCTCCGATCAGGATATAACGTACCTTTTTGTAATCAGCGAACCTTCTACCACTTTTCCTCATTCAAAATATTGCTTAAAATTCATTTTAAAAATTTTCGATTTTTTTCAAGGGGTACCCCCATGAAATTTCGCGAATCTGGCCTTTTCCCCAATTTGGATATTTTCTCCCCTTCCGATAGGCATAGCTCTGCCAATTTGTCTCCGATCAGGATATAACGTACCTTTTTGTAATCAGCGAACCTTCTACCACTTTTCCTCATTCAAAATATTGCTTAAAATTCATTTTAAAAATTTTCGATTTTTTTCAAGGGGTACCCCCATGAAATTTCGCGAATCTGGCCTTTTCCCCAATTTGGATATTTTCTCCCCTTCCGATAGGCATAGCTCTGCCAATTTGTCTCCGATCAGGATATAACGTACCTTTTTGTAATCAGCGATCCTTCTACCACTTTTCCTCATTCAAAATATTGCTTAAAATTCATTTTAAAAATTTTCGATTTTTTTCAAGGGGTACCCCCATGAAATTTCGCGAATCTGGCATTTTCCCCAATTTGGATATTTTCTCCCCTTCCGATAGGCATAGCTCTGCCAATTTGTCTCCGATCAGGATATAACGTACCTTTTTGTAATCAGCGAACCTTCTACCACTTTTCCTCATTCAAAATATTGCTTAAAATTCATTTTAAAAATTTTCGATTTTTTTCAAGGGGTACCCCCATGAAATTTCGCGAATCTGGCCTTTTCCCCAATTTGGATATTTTCTCCCCTTCCGATAGGCATAGCTCTGCCAATTTGTCTCCGATCAGGATATAACGTACCTTTTTGTAATCAGCGAACCTTCTACCACTTTTCCTCATTCAAAATATTGCTTAAAATTCATTTTAAAAATTTTCGATTTTTTTCAAGGGGTACCCCATGAAATTTCGCGAATCTGGCCTTTTCCCCAATTTGGATATTTTCTCCCCTTCCGATAGGCATAGCTCTGCCAATTTGTCTCCGATCAGGATATAACGTACCTTTTTGTAATCAGCGAACCTTCTACCACTTTTCCTCATTCAAAATATTGCTTAAAATTCATTTTAAAAATTTTAGATTTTTTCCAAGGGGTACCCCCATGAAATTTCGCGATTCTGGCCTTTTCCCCAATTTGGATATTTTCTCCCCTTCCGATGGGCATAGCTCTGCCAATTTGTCTCCGATCAGGATATAACGTACCTTTTTGTAATCAGCGAACCTTCTATCACTTTTCCTCATTCAAAATATTGCTTAAAATTCATTTTAAAAATTTTCGATTTTTTTCAAGGGGTACCCCCATGAAATTTCGCGATTCCGGCATTTTCCCCAATTTGGATATTTTCTCCCCTTCCGATAGGCATAGCTCTGCCAATTTGTCTCCGATCAGGATATAACGTACCTTTTTGTAATCAGCGAACCTTCTACCACTTTTCCTCATTCAAAATATTGCTTAAAATTCATTTTAAAAATTTTCGATTTTTTCCAAGGGGTACCCCCATGAAATTTCGCGATTCTGGCATTTTCCCCAATTTGGATATTTTCTCCCCTTCCGATGGGCATAGCTCTGCCAATTTGTCTCCGATCAGGATATAACGTACCTTTTTGTAATCAGCGAACCTTCTACCACTTTTCCTCATTCAAAATATTGCTTAAAATTCATTTTAAAAATTTTCGATTTTTTTCAAGGGGTACCCCCATGAAATTTCGCGAATCTGGCCTTTTCCCCAATTTGGATATTTTCTCCCCTTCCGATAGGCATAGCTCTGCCAATTTGTCTCCGATCAGGATATAACGTACCTTTTTGTAATCAGCGAACCTTCTACCACTTTTCCTCATTCAAAATATTGCTTAAAATTCATTTTAAAAATTTTCGATTTTTTTCAAGGGGTACCCCCATGAAATTTCGCGATTCTGGCCTTTTCCCCAATTTGGATATTTTCTCCCCTTCCGATAGGCATAGCTCTGCCAATTTGTCTCCGATCAGGATATAACGTACCTTTTTGTAATCAGCGAACCTTCTACCACTTTTCCTCATTCAAAATATTGCTTAAAATTCATTTTAAAAATTTTCGATTTTTTTCAAGGGGTACCCCCATGAAATTTCGCGAATCTGGCCTTTTCCCCAATTTGGATATTTTCTCCCCTTCCGATAGGCATAGCTCTGCCAATTTGTCTCCGATCAGGATATAACGTACCTTTTTGTAATCAGCGAACCTTCTACCACTTTTCCTCATTCAAAATATTGCTTAAAATTCATTTTAAAAATTTTCGATTTTTTTCAAGGGGTACCCCCATGAAATTTCGCGATTCTGGCCTTTTCCCCAATTTGGATATTTTCTCCCCTTCCGATGGGCATAGCTCTGCCAATTTGTCTCCGATCAGGATATAACGTACCTTTTTGTAATCAGCGAACCTTCTACCACTTTTCCTCATTCAAAATATTGCTTAAAATTCATTTTAAAAATTTTCGATTTTTTTCAAGGGGTACCCCCATGAAATTTCGCGATTCCGGCCTTTTCCCCAATTTGGATATTTTCTCCCCTTCCGATAGGCATAGCTCTGCCAATTTGTCTCCGATCAGGATATAACGTACCTTTTTGTAATCAGCGAACCTTCTACCACTTTTCCTCATTCAAAATATTGCTTAAAATTCATTTTAAAAATTTTCGATTTTTTTCAAGGGGTACCCCCATGAAATTTCGCGATTCCGGCATTTTCCCCAATTTGGATATTTCCTCCCCTTCCGATAGGCATAGCTCCGCCAATTTGTCTCCGATCAGGATATAACGTACCTTTTTGTAATCAGCGAACCTTCTACCACTTTTCCTTATTCAAAATATTGCTTAAAATGCATTTTAAAAATTTTCGATTTTTTTCAAGGGGTACCCCATGAAATTTCGCGATTCTGGCATTTTCCCCAATTTGGATATTTCCTCCCCTTCCGATAGGCATAGCTCCGCCAATTTGTCTCCGATCAGGATATAACGTACCTTTTTGTAATCAGCGAACCTTCTACCACTTTTCCTCATTCAAAATATTGCTTAAAATTCATTTTAAAAATTTTCGATTTTTTTCAAGGGGTACCCCCATGAAATTTCGCGATTCTGGCCTTTTCCCCAATTTGGATATTTTCTCCCCTTCCGATGGGCATAGCTCTGCCAATTTGTCTCCGATCAGGATATAACGTACCTTTTTGTAATCAGCGAACCTTCTACCACTTTTCCTCATTCAAAATATTGCTTAAAATTCATTTTAAAAATTTTCGATTTTTTTCAAGGGGTACCCCCATGAAATTTCGCGATTCCGGCATTTTCCCCAATTTGGATATTTCCTCCCCTTCCGATAGGCATAGCTCCGCCAATTTGTCTCCGATCAGGATATAACGTACCTTTTTGTAATCAGCGAACCTTCTACCACTTTTCCTCATTCAAAATATTGCTTAAAATTCATTTTAAAAATTTTCGATTTTTTTCAAGGGGTACCCCCATGAAATTTCGCGATTCCGGCATTTTCCCCAATTTGGATATTTCCTCCCCTTCCGATAGGCATAGCTCTGCCAATTTGTCTCCGATCAGGATATAACGTACCTTTTTGTAATCAGCGAACCTTCTACCACTTTTCCTCATTCAAAATATTGCTTAAAATTCATTTTAAAAATTTTCGATTTTTTTCAAGGGGTACCCCCATGAAATTTCGCGAATCTGGCCTTTTCCCCAATTTGGATATTTTCTCCCCTTCCGATAGGCATAGCTCTGCCAATTTGTCTCCGATCAGGATATAACGTACCTTTTTGTAATCAGCGAACCTTCTACCACTTTTCCTCATTCAAAATATTGCTTAAAATTCATTTTAAAAATTTTCGATTTTTTTCAAGGGGTACCCCCATGAAATTTCGCGATTCCGGCATTTTCCCCAATTTGGATATTTTCTCCCCTTCCGATAGGCATAGCTCTGCCAATTTGTCTCCGATCAGGATATAACGTACCTTTTTGTAATCAGCGAACCTTCTACCACTTTTCCTCATTCAAAATATTGCTTAAAATTCATTTTAAAAATTTTCGATTTTTTTCAAGGGGTACCCCCATGAAATTTCGCGATTCCGGCATTTTCCCCAATTTGGATATTTCCTCCCCTTCCGATAGGCATAGCTCCGCCAATTTGTCTCCGATCAGGATATAACGTACCTTTTTGTAATCAGCGAACCTTCTACCACTTTTCCTCATTCAAAATATTGCTTAAAATTCATTTTAAAAATTTTCGATTTTTTTCAAGGGGTACCCCCATGAAATTTCGCGATTCTGGCATTTTCCCCAATTTGGATATTTTCTCCCCTTCCGATAGGCATAGCTCTGCCAATTTGTCTCCGATCAGGATATAACGTACCTTTTTGTAATCAGCGAACCTTCTACCACTTTTCCTCATTCAAAATATTGCTTAAAATTCATTTTAAAAATTTTCGATTTTTTTCAAGGGGTACCCCCATGAAATTTCGCGATTCTGGCCTTTTCCCCAATTTGGATATTTTCTCCCCTTCCGATAGGCATAGCTCTGCCAATTTGTCTCCGATCAGGATATAACGTACCTTTTTGTAATCAGCGAACCTTCTACCACTTTTCCTCATTCAAAATATTGCTTAAAATTCATTTTAAAAATTTTCGATTTTTTTCAAGGGGTACCCCCATGAAATTTCGCGAATCTGGCCTTTTCCCCAATTTGGATATTTTCTCCCCTTCCGATAGGCATAGCTCTGCCAATTTGTCTCCGATCAGGATATAACGTACCTTTTTGTAATCAGCGAACCTTCTACCACTTTTCCTCATTCAAAATATTGCTTAAAATTCATTTTAAAAATTTTCGATTTTTTTCAAGGGGTACCCCCATGAAATTTCGCGATTCTGGCCTTTTCCCCAATTTGGATATTTTCTCCCCTTCCGATGGGCATAGCTCTGCCAATTTGTCTCCGATCAGGATATAACGTACCTTTTTGTAATCAGCGAACCTTCTACCACTTTTCCTCATTCAAAATATTGCTTAAAATTCATTTTAAAAATTTTCGATTTTTTTCAAGGGGTACCCCCATGAAATTTCGCGATTCCGGCCTTTTCCCCAATTTGGATATTTTCTCCCCTTCCGATAGGCATAGCTCTGCCAATTTGTCTCCGATCAGGATATAACGTACCTTTTTGTAATCAGCGAACCTTCTACCACTTTTCCTCATTCAAAATATTGCTTAAAATTCATTTTAAAAATTTTCGATTTTTTCAAGGGGTACCCCCATGAAATTTCGCGATTCCGGCATTTTCCCCAAT
The DNA here is from genome assembly GCA_035047585.1 of Drosophila monieri. Lineage (NCBI taxonomy): Eukaryota > Metazoa > Arthropoda > Insecta > Diptera > Drosophilidae > Drosophila > Drosophila monieri. The sequence goes on from JAWNPJ010000067.1 coordinate 5,708,946, forward strand.
TTGGATATTTCCTCCCCTTCCGATAGGCATAGCTCCGCCAATTTGTCTCCGATCAGGATATAACGTACCTTTTTTGTAATCAGCGAACCTTCTACCACTTTTCCTTATTCAAAATATTGCTTAAAATGCATTTTAAAAATTTTCGATTTTTTTCAAGGGGTACCCCATGAAATTTCGCGATTCTGGCATTTTCCCCAATTTGGATATTTCCTCCCCTTCCGATAGGCATAGCTCCGCCAATTTGTCTCCGATCAGGATATAACGTACCTTTTTGTAATCAGCGAACCTTCTACCACTTTTCCTCATTCAAAATATTGCTTAAAATTCATTTTAAAAATTTTCGATTTTTTTCAAGGGGTACCCCCATGAAATTTCGCGATTCTGGCCTTTTCCCCAATTTGGATATTTTCTCCCCTTCCGATGGGCATAGCTCTGCCAATTTGTCTCCGATCAGGATATAACGTACCTTTTTGTAATCAGCGAACCTTCTACCACTTTTCCTCATTCAAAATATTGCTTAAAATTCATTTTAAAAATTTTCGATTTTTTTCAAGGGGTACCCCCATGAAATTTCGCGATTCCGGCATTTTCCCCAATTTGGATATTTCCTCCCCTTCCGATAGGCATAGCTCCGCCAATTTGTCTCCGATCAGGATATAACGTACCTTTTTGTAATCAGCGAACCTTCTACCACTTTTCCTCATTCAAAATATTGCTTAAAATTCATTTTAAAAATTTTCGATTTTTTTCAAGGGGTACCCCCATGAAATTTCGCGATTCCGGCATTTTCCCCAATTTGGATATTTCCTCCCCTTCCGATAGGCATAGCTCTGCCAATTTGTCTCCGATCAGGATATAACGTACCTTTTTGTAATCAGCGAACCTTCTACCACTTTTCCTCATTCAAAATATTGCTTAAAATTCATTTTAAAAATTTTCGATTTTTTTCAAGGGGTACCCCCATGAAATTTCGCGAATCTGGCCTTTTCCCCAATTTGGATATTTTCTCCCCTTCCGATAGGCATAGCTCTGCCAATTTGTCTCCGATCAGGATATAACGTACCTTTTTGTAATCAGCGAACCTTCTACCACTTTTCCTCATTCAAAATATTGCTTAAAATTCATTTTAAAAATTTTCGATTTTTTTCAAGGGGTACCCCCATGAAATTTCGCGATTCCGGCATTTTCCCCAATTTGGATATTTTCTCCCCTTCCGATAGGCATAGCTCTGCCAATTTGTCTCCGATCAGGATATAACGTACCTTTTTGTAATCAGCGAACCTTCTACCACTTTTCCTCATTCAAAATATTGCTTAAAATTCATTTTAAAAATTTTCGATTTTTTTCAAGGGGTACCCCCATGAAATTTCGCGATTCCGGCATTTTCCCCAATTTGGATATTTCCTCCCCTTCCGATAGGCATAGCTCCGCCAATTTGTCTCCGATCAGGATATAACGTACCTTTTTGTAATCAGCGAACCTTCTACCACTTTTCCTCATTCAAAATATTGCTTAAAATTCATTTTAAAAATTTTCGATTTTTTTCAAGGGGTACCCCCATGAAATTTCGCGATTCTGGCATTTTCCCCAATTTGGATATTTTCTCCCCTTCCGATAGGCATAGCTCTGCCAATTTGTCTCCGATCAGGATATAACGTACCTTTTTGTAATCAGCGAACCTTCTACCACTTTTCCTCATTCAAAATATTGCTTAAAATTCATTTTAAAAATTTTCGATTTTTTTCAAGGGGTACCCCCATGAAATTTCGCGATTCCGGCATTTTCCCCAATTTGGATATTTCCTCCCCTTCCGATAGGCATAGCTCCGCCAATTTGTCTCCGATCAGGATATAACGTACCTTTTTGTAATCAGCGAACCTTCTACCACTTTTCCTCATTCAAAATATTGCCTAAAATTCATTTTAAAAATTTTCGATTTTTTTCAAGGGGTACCCCCATGAAATTTCGCGATTCCGGCATTTTCCCCAATTTGGATATTTTCTCCCCTTCCGATAGGCATAGCTCTGCCAATTTGTCTCCGATCAGGATATAACGTACCTTTTTGTAATCAGCGAACCTTCTACCACTTTTCCTCATTCAAAATATTGCTTAAAATTCATTTTAAAAATTTTCGATTTTTTTCAAGGGGTACCCCCATGAAATTTCGCGATTCCGGCATTTTCCCCAATTTGGATATTTTCTCCCCTTCCGATAGGCATAGCTCTGCCAATTTGTCTCCGATCAGGATATAACGTACCTTTTTGTAATCAGCGAACCTTCTACCACTTTTCCTCATTCAAAATATTGCTTAAAATTCATTTAAAAAATTTTCGATTTTTTCCAAGGGGTACCCCCATGAAATTTCGCGATTCTGGCCTTTTCCCCAATTTGGATATTTTCTCCCCTTCCGATGGGCATAGCTCTGCCAATTTGTCTCCGATCAGGATATAACGTACCTTTTTGTAATCAGCGAACCTTCTACCACTTTTCCTCATTCAAAATATTGCTTAAAATTCATTTTAAAAATTTTCGATTTTTTCCAAGGGGTACCCCCATGAAATTTCGCGATTCTGGCCTTTTCCCCAATTTGGATATTTTCTCCCCTTCCGATGGGCATAGCTCTGCCAATTTGTCTCCGATCAGGATATAACGTACCTTTTTGTAATCAGCGAACCTTCTACCACTTTTCCTCATTCAAAATATTGCTTAAAATTCATTTTAAAAATTTTCGATTTTTTTCAAGGGGTACCCCCATGAAATTTCGCGATTCCGGCATTTTCCCCAATTTGGATATTTCCTCCCCTTCCGATAGGCATAGCTCTGCCAATTTGTCTCCGATCAGGATATAACGTACCTTTTTGTAATCAGCGAACCTTCTACCACTTTTCCTCATTCAAAATATTGCTTAAAATTCATTTTAAAAATTTTCGATTTTTTTCAAGGGGTACCCCCATGAAATTTCGCGATTCCGGCATTTTCCCCAATTTGGATATTTTCTCCCCTTCCGATAGGCATAGCTCTGCCAATTTGTCTCCGATCAGGATATAACGTACCTTTTTGTAATCAGCGAACCTTCTACCACTTTTCCTCATTCAAAATATTGCTTAAAATTCATTTTAAAAATTTTCGATTTTTTTCAAGGGGTACCCCCATGAAATTTCGCGATTCCGGCATTTTCCCCAATTTGGATATTTCCTCCCCTTCCGATAGGCATAGCTCCGCCAATTTGTCTCCGATCAGGATATAACGTACCTTTTTGTAATCAGCGAACCTTCTACCACTTTTCCTCATTCAAAATATTGCTTAAAATGCATTTTAAAAATTTTCGATTTTTTTCAAGGGGTACCCCCATGAAATTTCGCGATTCTGGCATTTTCCCCAATTTGGATATTTTCTCCCCTTCCGATAGGCATAGCTCTGCCAATTTGTCTCCGATCAGGATATAACGTACCTTTTTGTAATCAGCGAACCTTCTACCACTTTTCCTCATTCAAAATATTGCTTAAAGTTCATTTTAAAAATTTTCGATTTTTTTCAAGGGGTACCCCCATGAAATTTCGCGATTCCGGCATTTTCCCCAATTTGGATATTTCCTCCCCTTCCGATAGGCATAGCTCCGCCAATTTGTCTCCGATCAGGATATAACGTACCTTTTTGTAATCAGCGAACCTTCTACCACTTTTCCTCATTCAAAATATTGCTTAAAATTCATTTTAAAAATTTTCGATTTTTTTCAAGGGGTACCCCCATGAAATTTCGCGATTCCGGCATTTTCCCCAATTTGGATATTTCCTCCCCTTCCGATAGGCATAGCTCTGCCAATTTGTCTCCGATCAGGATATAACGTACCTTTTTGTAATCAGCGAACCTTCTACCACTTTTCCTCATTCAAAATATTGCCTAAAATTCATTTTAAAAATTTTCGATTTTTTTCAAGGGGTACCCCCATGAAATTTCGCGATTCCGGCATTTTCCCCAATTTGGATATTTTCTCCCCTTCCGATAGGCATAGCTCTGCCAATTTGTCTCCGATCAGGATATAACGTACCTTTTTGTAATCAGCGAACCTTCTACCACTTTTCCTCATTCAAAATATTGCTTAAAATTCATTTTAAAAATTTTCGATTTTTTTCAAGGGGTACCCCCATGAAATTTCGCGATTCCGGCATTTTCCCCAATTTGGATATTTTCTCCCCTTCCGATAGGCATAGCTCTGCCAAGGCATAGCTCTGCCAATTTGTCTCCGATCAGGATATAACGTACCTTTTTGTAATCAGCGAACCTTCTACCACTTTTCCTCATTCAAAATATTGCTTAAAATTCATTTTAAAAATTTTCGATTTTTTCGAGGGGTACCCCCATGAAATTTCGCGAATCTGGCCTTTTCCCCAATTTGGATATTTTCTCCCCTTCCGATAGGCATAGCTCTGCCAATTTGTCTCCGATCAGGATATAACGTACCTTTTTGTAATCAGCGAACCTTCTACCACTTTTCCTCATTCAAAATATTGCTTAAAATTCATTTTAAAAATTTTCGATTTTTTTCAAGGGGTACCCCCATGAAATTTCGCGATTCCGCCATTTTCCCCAATTTGGATATTTTCTCCCCTTCCGATAGGCATAGCTCTGCCAATTTGTCTCCGATCAGGATATAACGTACCTTTTTGTAATCAGCGAACCTTCTACCACTTTTCCTCATTCAAAATATTGCTTAAAATTCATTTAAAAAATTTTCGATTTTTTCCAAGGGGTACCCCCATGAAATTTCGCGATTCTGGCCTTTTCCCCAATTTGGATATTTTCTCCCCTTCCGATGGGCATAGCTCTGCCAATTTGTCTCCGATCAGGATATAACGTACCTTTTTGTAATCAGCGAACCTTCTACCACTTTTCCTCATTCAAAATATTGCTTAAAATTCATTTTAAAAATTTTCGATTTTTTTCAAGGGGTACCCCCATGAAATTTCGCGATTCTGGCATTTTCCCCAATTTGGATATTTTCTCCCCTTCCGATAGGCATAGCTCTGCCAATTTGTCTCCGATCAGGATATAACGTACCTTTTTGTAATCAGCGAACCTTCTACCACTTTTCCTCATTCAAAATATTGCTTAAAATTCATTTAAAAAATTTTCGATTTTTTCCAAGGGGTATCCCCATGAAATTTCGCGATTCTGGCCTTTTCCCCAATTTGGATATTTTCTCCCCTTCCGATGGGCATAGCTCTGCCAATTTGTCTCCGATCAGGATATAACGTACCTTTTTGTAATCAGCGAACCTTCTACCACTTTTCCTCATTCAAAGTATTGCTTAAAATTCATTTTAAAAATTTTCGATTTTTTTCAAGGGGTACCCCCATGAAATTTCGCGAATCTGGCCTTTTCCCCAATTTGGATATTTTCTCCCCTTCCGATAGGCATAGCTCTGCCAATTTGTCTCCGATCAGGATATAACGTACCTTTTTGTAATCAGCGAACCTTCTACCACTTTTCCTCATTCAAAATATTGCTTAAAATTCATTTTAAAAATTTTCGATTTTTTTTTCAAGGGGTACCCCCATGAAATTTCGCGAATCTGGCCTTTTCCCCAATTTGGATATTTTCTCCCCTTCCGATAGGCATAGCTCTGCCAATTTGTCTCCGATCAGGATATAACGTACCTTTTTGTAATCAGCGAACCTTCTACCACTTTTCCTCATTCAAAATATTGCTTAAAATTCATTTTAAAAATTTTCGATTTTTTCCAAGGGGTACCCCCATGAAATTTCGCGATTCTGGCCTTTTCCCCAATTTGGATATTTTCTCCCCTTCCGATAGGCATAGCTCTGCCAATTTGTCTCCGATCAGGATATAACGTACCTTTTTGTAATCAGCGAACCTTCTACCACTTTTCCTCATTCAAAATATTGCTTAAAATTCATTTTAAAAATTTTCGATTTTTTTCAAGGGGTACCCCCATGAAATTTCGCGAATCTGGCCTTTTCCCCAATTTGGATATTTTCTCCCCTTCCGATAGGCATAGCTCTGCCAATTTGTCTCCGATCAGGATATAACGTACCTTTTTGTAATCAGCGAACCTTCTACCACTTTTCCTCATTCAAAATATTGCTTAAAATTCATTTTAAAAATTTTCGATTTTTTTTTCAAGGGGTACCCCCATGAAATTTCGCGAATCTGGCCTTTTCCCCAATTTGGATATTTTCTCCCCTTCCGATAGGCATAGCTCTGCCAATTTGTCTCCGATCAGGATATAACGTACCTTTTTGTAATCAGCGAACCTTCTACCACTTTTCCTCATTCAAAATATTGCTTAAAATTCATTTTAAAAATTTTCGATTTTTTCCAAGGGGTACCCCCATGAAATTTCGCGATTCTGGCCTTTTCCCCAATTTGGATATTTTCTCCCCTTCCGATAGGCATAGCTCTGCCAATTTGTCTCCGATCAGGATATAACGTACCTTTTTGTAATCAGCGAACCTTCTACCACTTTTCCTCATTCAAAATATTGCTTCAAATTCATTTTAAAAATTTTCGATTTTTTTCAAAAAACTTCAAAAACCGGGTCCCAATTTTTCCGTTTCTCAAAGGAAAAATGTGCATAACTCTGCTAATACTTGGCAGATCATGAAATGTTATACCTTTCCGATCTTAGAACTCCTAGTAGAATCATTCTCAATCAAAATCTGCCAATACAAATTTTGACCCATTTTTCGAAATTTTTACAAGGGGTAACCCCATGATTCTTGACAAAAATTGACCAAAATTTTTTTGTTCGATTTTCAAAATCTATTGATACAGATTGGAGGATATTATTGTCCTGATTTCAAAATGGCGTTTCTTTTTTAAATCCATTCAGAAATGGCCAAGATATGAGCTTGGCAAGCGGCCAAAGCGGCGGCCAGCAGTCGTCGCAAATTGCTTGAAATTCGTATGGCACAAAATCTGTAGTACCAGGCGAACAGAAACCTGCAGAAGGTGGATTTCCACCACCCCCTCACCCTAGCTTCGACAGCAATTGTCCCTTAACTGGCCCCATGGGCTTCACATTTCCATGCAAGATTCTCAGGCGAGACTTGATTGATAGAACAACAAATAATCTGCCAACTGTTTCTTTTTTACTTCTCTTTCATTCTTAATTTCTTTTATTTCATTGAATGATTGTTTTAATATTCCTATTTGGCATTATTATTCTTAATTTAAAATAAGTAAAGAAGAAATAATGTTGAAGCCAGGTGAAGGGTTAACATAGGTATTCTGGCGATAAATTAAAATCAACGGTACCTTGATCCATGATGGCCGACCTTGCGCCAATCTCTGCATTCTAATTTCCAGTCCGGAGCGGTAATCTGCACCCAGTGATGCCAAAGTAAAAGTGGCACACGCTGTTTTTCCAGCGCGTGTCACGAGTTGGGGCTTGCGTGAGTGAAAATGCATTGGATCGTATGGGGAATGGCGCATCGTGCCGAGATGGCGGGCCAAATGTCGTGCCAATTCACACCTGCTCCCTCATCACTGTTGAAGCTTAAAGGAAAGGGAGGCAGATTGCGCCCGTTACTTGGTGAAATGGATGGAGTAGAAAAGAATAATTGCTCTGACGTCATGCACTGCTTTAAACTGCTTACTTTCGGCCACCTTCTGCCGGTTTCTGTTGGCCTGGTACTTCAGATTTTCTGCCATACGAATTTCAAGCATTTTGCGCCGCCGCTTTTTTGCACTGTTTGCTAATCCCATATCTTGGCCATTTCTTATCGGATTTTAAAATGGGATGTCATTTTGAAATCAGGACTATATTATCCTTCAATCTGCATTAAAATTTCAGAAAATGAAATTTTTGCCCATTTTCTCAAAAATTGTGATGTTACCCCTTGGAAAATTTCGAAATTCGGGTCGAAATTTTTTTTTCTGATTTTTGTAATCTTGGGATAGGGATGAAAGGATATTGAAGTGCTTTTTTTTAAATCCACTGCTGGCCGCCGCTTGGGCATCTTGCCAAGCTCATATCTTGGCCATTTCTTAACGGATTTAAAAAAGGAAAAAAGGAAGGAATTTTGAAATCAGGACATTAATGTCCTTCGATCTGTATCAATAGATTTCGAACAAGAAATCTCGAAGAAAAATCGAACAAAAAAAATGTTGGTCAATTTTCGGCAAAAATCATGGTGGCACCCCTTGAAAAAATTTCGAAAAATGGGTCAAAATTTGTATTGGCTGATTTTGATTGAGAATGATTCTACTCGGAGTTCTAAGATCGGAAAGGTATAACATTTCACGATCTGCCAAGTATTAGCAGAGTTATGCACATTTTTCCTTTGAGAAACGGAAAAATTGGGACCCGGTTTTTTAAGTTTTTTGAAAAAAATCGAAAATTTTAAGCAATATTTTGAATAAGGAAAAGTGGTAGAAGGTTCGCTGATTACAAAAAGGTACGTTATATCCTGATCGGAGACAAATTGGCAGAGCTATGCCTATCGGAAGGGGGAGAAAATGTCCAAATTGGGGAAAAGGCCAGAATCGCGAAATTTCATGGGGGTACCCCTTGGAAAAAATCGAAAATTTTTAAAATGAATTTTAAGCAATATTTTGAATAAGGAAAAGTGGTAGAAGGTTCGCTGATTACAAAAAGGTACGTTATATCCTGATCGGAGACAAATTGGCAGAGCTATGCCTATCGGAAGGGGAGAAAATATCCAAATTGGGGAAAAGGCCAGAATCGCGAAATTTCATGGGGGTACCCCTTGAAAAAAATCGAAAATTTTTAAAATGAATTTTAAGCAATATTTTGAATAAGGAAAAGTGGTAGAAGGTTCGCTGATTACAAAAAGGTACGTTATATCCTGATCGGAGACAAATTGGCAGAGCTATGCCTATCGGAAGGGGAGAAAATGTCCAAATTGGGGAAAAGGCCAGAATCGCGAAATTTCATGGGGGTACCCCTTGGAAAAAATCGAAAATTTTTAAAATGAATTTTAAGCAATATTTTGAATAAGGAAAAGTGGTAAATGGTTCGCTGATTACAAAAAGGTACGTTATATCCTGATCGGAGACAAATTGGCAGAGCTATGCCTATCGGAAGGGGAGAAAATATCCAAATTGGGGAAAAGGCCAGATTCGCGAAATTTCATGGGGGTACCCCTTGAAAAAAATCGAAAATTTTTAAAATGAATTTTAAGCAATATTTTGAATGAGGAAAAGTGGTAGAAGGTTCGCTGATTACAAAAAGGTACGTTATATCCTGATCGGAGACAAATTGGCAGAGCTATGCCTATCGGAAGGGGAGAAAATATCCAAATTGGGGAAAATGCCGGAATCGCGAAATTTCATGGGGGTACCCCTTGAAAAAAATCGAAAATTTTTAAAATGAATTTTAAGCAATATTTTGAATGAGGAAAAGTGGTAGAAGGTTCGCTGATTACAAAAAAGTACGTTATATCCTGATCGGAGACAAATTGGCAGAGCTATGCCTATCGGAAGGGGAGAAAATATCCAAATTGGGGAAAAGGCCAGATTCGCGAAATTTCATGGGGGTACCCCTTGAAAAAAATCGAAAATTTTAAAATGAATTTTAAGCAATATTTTGAATGAGGAAAAGTGGTAGAAGGTTCGCTGATTACAAAAAGGTACGTTATATCCTGATCGGAGACAAATTGGCAGAGCTATGCCTATCGGAAGGGGAGGAAATATCCAAATTGGGGAAAAGGCCAGATTCGCGAAATTTCATGGGGGTACCCCTTGAAAAAAATCGAAAATTTTTAAAATGAATTTTAAGCAATATTTTGAATGAGGAAAAGTGGTAGAAGGTTCGCTGATTACAAAAAGGTACGTTATATCCTGATCGGAGACAAATTGGCAGAGCTATGCCTATCGGAAGGGGAGAAAATATCCAAATTGGGGAAAATGCCGGAATCGCGAAATTTCATGGGGGTACCCCTTGAAAAAAATCGAAAATTTTTAAAATGAATTTTAAGCAATATTTTGAATGAGGAAAAGTGGTAGAAGGTTCGCTGATTACAAAAAGGTACGTTATATCCTGATCGGAGACAAATTGGCAGAGCTATGCCTATCGGAAAGGGAGAAAATATCCAAATTGGGGAAAAAGGCCAGATTCGCGAAATTTCATGGGGGTACCCCTTGAAAAAAATCGAAAATTTTTAAAATGAATTTTAAGCAATATTTTGAATGAGGAAAAGTGGTAGAAGGTTCGCTGATTACAAAAAGGTACGTTATATCCTGATCGGAGACAAATTGGCAGAGCTATGCCTATCGGAAGGGGAGAAAATATCCAAATTGGGAAAAAGCCAGAATCGCGAAATTTCATGGGGGTACCCCTTGAAAAAAATCGAAAATTTTTAAAATGAATTTTAAGCAATATTTTGAATGAGGAAAAGTGGTAGAAGGTTTACAAAAAGGTACGTTATATCCTGATCGGAGACAAATTGGCAGAGCTATGCCCATCGGAAGGGGAGAAAATATCCAAATTGGGGAAAAGGCCAGAATCGCGAAATTTCATGGGGGTACCCCTTGGAAAAAATCGAAAATTTTTTAAATGAATTTTAAGCAATATTTTGAATGAGGAAAAGTGGTAGAAGGTTCGCTGATTACAAAAAGGTACGTTATATCCTGATCGGAGACAAATTGGCAGAGCTATGCCTATCGGAAGGGGAGAAAATATCCAAATTGGGGAAAAGGCCGGAATCGCGAAATTTCATGGGGGTACCCCTTGAAAAAAAATCGAAAATTTTTAAAATGAATTTTAAGCAATATTTTGAATGAGGAAAAGTGGTAGAAGGTTCGCTGATTACAAAAAGGTACGTTATATCCTGATCGGAGACAAATTGGCAGAGCTATGCCTATCGGAAGGGGAGGAAATATCCAAATTGGGGAAAATGCCGGAATCGCGAAATTTCATGGGGGTACCCCTTGAAAAAAATCGAAAATTTTTTAAATGAATTTTAAGCAATATTTTGAATGAGGAAAAGTGGTAGAAGGTTCGCTGATTACAAAAAGGTACGTTATATCCTGATCGGAGACAAATTGGCAGAGCTATGCCTATCGGAAGGGGAGAAAATGTCCAAATTGGTGAAAAGGCCAGAATCGCGAAATTTCATGGGGGTACTCCTTGGAAAAAATCGAAAATTTTTAAAATGAATTTTAAGCAATATTTTGAATAAGGAAAAGTGGTAGAAGGTTCGCTGATTACAAAAAGGTACGTTTTATCCTGATCGGAGACAAATTGGCAGAGCTATGCCTATCGGAAGGGGAGAAAATATCCAAATTGGGGAAAAGGCCAGAAGCGCGAAATTTCATGGGGGTACCCCTTGAAAAAAATCGAAAATTTTTAAAATGAATTTTAAGCAATATTTTGAATAAGGAAAAGTGGTAGAAGGTTCGCTGATTACAAAAAGGTACGTTATATCCTGATCGGAGACAAATTGGCAGAGCTATGCCTATCGGAAGGGGAGAAAATATCCAAATTGGGGAAAATGCCGGAATCGCGAAATTTCATGGGGGTACCCCTTGAAAAAAATCGAAAATTTTTAAAATGAATTTTAAGCAATATTTTGAATGAGGAAAAGTGGTAGAAGGTTCGCTGATTACAAAAAGGTACGTTATATCCTGATCGGAGACAAATTGGCAGAGCTATGCCTATCGGAAGGGGAGAAAATATCCAAATTGGGGAAAAGGCCAGATTCGCGAAATTTCATGGGGGTACCCCTTGAAAAAAATCGAAAATTTTTAAAATGAATTTTAAGCAATATTTTGAATGAGGAAAAGTGGTAGAAGGTTCGCTGATTACAAAAAGGTACGTTATATCCTGATCGGAGACAAACTGGCAGAGCTATGCCTATCGGAAGGGGAGAAAATATCCAAATTGGGGAAAATGCCGGAATCGCGAAATTTCATGGGGGTACCCCTTGAAAAAAATCGAAAATTTTTAAAATGAATTTTAAGCAATATTTTGAATGAGGAAAAGTGGTAGAAGGTTCGCTAATTACAAAAAGGTACGTTATATCCTGATCGGAGACAAATTGGCAGAGCTATGCCTATCGGAAGGGGAGAAAATATCCAAATTGGGGAAAAGGCCAGATTCGCGAAATTTCATGGGGGTACCTCCCTTGAAAAAAATCGAAAATTTTTAAAATGAATTTTAAGCAATATTTTGAATGAGGAAAAGTGGTAGAAGGTTCGCTGATTACAAAAAGGTACGTTATATCCTGATCGGAGTCAAATTGGCAGAGCTATGCCTATCGGAAGGGGAGAAAATATCCAAATTGGGGAAAATCCCAGAATCGCGAAATTTCATGGGGGTACCCCTTGAAAAAATCGAAAATTTTTAAAATGAATTTTAAGCAATATTTTGAATGAGGAAAAGTGGTAGAAGGTTCGCTGATTACAAAAAGGTACGTTATATCCTGATCGGAGACAAATTGGCAGAGCTATGCCCATCGGAAGGGGAGAAAATATCCAAATTGGGGAAAATGCCAGATTCGCGAAATTTCATGGGGGTACCCCTTGAAAAAATCGAAAATTTTTAAAATGAATTTTAAGCAATATTTTGAATGAGGAAAAGTGGTAGAAGGTTCGCTGATTACAAAAAGGTACGTTATATCCTGATCGGAGACAAATTGGCAGAGCTATGCCTATCGGAAGGGGAGAAAATATCCAAATTGGGGAAAAGGCCAGATTCGCGAAATTTCATGGGGGTACCCCTTGAAAAAAATCGAAAATTTTTAAAATGAATTTTAAGCAATATTTTGAATGAGGAAAAGTGGTAGAAGGTTCGCTGATTACAAAAAGGTACGTTATATCCTGATCGGAGACAAATTGGCAGAGCTATGCCCATCGGAAGGGGAGAAAATATCCAAATTGGGGAAAATGCCAGAATCGCGAAATTTCATGGGGGTACCCCTTGAAAAAAATCGAAAATTTTTAAAATGAATTTTAAGCAATATTTTGAATGAGGAAAAGTGGTAGAAGGTTCGCTGATTACAAAAAGGTACGTTATATCCTGATCGGAGACAAATTGGCAGAGCTATGCCTATCGGAAGGGGAGAAAATATCCAAATTGGGGAAAATGCCGGAATCGCGAAATTTCATGGGGGTACCCCTTGAAAAAAATCGAAAATTTTTAAAATGAATTTTAAGCAATATTTTGAATGAGGAAAAGTGGTAGAAGGTTCGCTGATTACAAAAAGGTACATTATATCCTGATCGGAGACAAATTGGCAGAGCTATGCCTATCGGAAGGGGAGAAAATATCCAAATTGGGGAAAATGCCGGAATCGCGAAATTTCTCGGGGGTACCCCTTGAAAAAAATCGAAAATTTTTAAAATGAATTTTAAGCAATATTTTGAATGAGGAAAAGTGGTAGAAGGTTCGCTGATTACAAAAAGGTACGTTATATCCTGATCGGAGACAAATTGGCGGAGCTATGCCTATCGGAAGGGGAGGAAATATCCAAATTGGGGAAAATGCCGGAATCGCGAAATTTCATGGGGGTACCCCCTTGAAAAAAATCGAAAATTTTTAAAATGAATTTTAAGCAATATTTTGAATGAGGAAAAGTGGTAGAAGGTTCGCTGATTACAAAAAGGTACATTATATCCTGATCGGAGACAAATTGGCAGAGCTATGCCTATCGGAAGGGGAGAAAATATCCAAATTGGGAAAAGGCCAGAATCGCGAAATTTCATGGGGGTACCCCTTGGAAAAAATCGAAAATTTTTAAAATGAATTTTAAGCAATATTTTGAATGAGGAAAAGTGGTAGAAGGTTCGCTGATTACAAAAAGGTACGTTATATCCTGATCGGAGACAAATTGGCGGAGCTATGCCTATCGGAAGGGGAGGAAATATCCAAATTGGGGAAAATGCCGGAATCGCGAAATTTCATGGGGGTACCCCTTGAAAAAAATCGAAAATTTTTAAAATGAATTTTAAGCAATATTTTGAATGAGGAAAAGTGGTAGAAGGTTCGCTGATTACAAAAAGGTACATTATATCCTGATCGGAGACAAATTGGCAGAGCTATGCCTATCGGAAGGGGAGAAAATATCCAAATTGGGGAAAATGCCGGAATCGCGAAATTTCATGGGGAACCCCTTGAAAAAAATCGAAAATTTTTAAAATGAATTTTAAGCAATATTTTGAATGAGGAAAAGTGGTAGAAGGTTCGCTGATTACAAAAAGGTACGTTATATCCTGATCGGAGACAAATTGGCAGAGCTATGCCTATCGGAAGGGGAGAAAATATCCAAATTGGGGAAAAGGCCAGATTCGCGAAATTTCATGGGGGTACCCCTTGAAAAAAATCGAAAATTTTTAAAATGAATTTTAAGCAATATTTTGAATGAGGAAAAGTGGTAGAAGGTTCGCTGATTACAAAAAGGTACGTTATATCCTGATCGGAGACAAATTGGCGGAGCTATGCCTATCGGAAGGGGAGGAAATATCCAAATTGGGGAAAATGCCGGAATCGCGAAATTTCATGGGGAAACCTTGAAAAAAATCGAAAATTTTTAAAATGAATTTTAAGCAATATTTTGAATGAGGAAAAGTGGTAGAAGGTTCGCTGATTACAAAAAGGTACATTATATCCTGATCGGAGACAAATTGGCAGAGCTATGCCTATCGGAAGGGGAGAAAATATCCAAATTGGGAAAAGGCCAGAATCGCGAAATTTCATGGGGGTACCCCTTGGAAAAAATCGAAAATTTTTAAAATGAATTTTAAGCAATATTTTGAATGAGGAAAAGTGGTAGAAGGTTCGCTGATTACAAAAAGGTACGTTATATCCTGATCGGAGACAAATTGGCAGAGCTATGCCTATCGGAAGGGGAGAAAATATCCAAATTGGGGAAAAGGCCAGAATCGCGAAATTTCATGGGGGTACCCCTTGGAAAAAATCGAAAATTTTTAAAATTAATTTTAAGCAATATTTTGAATGAGGAAAAGTGGTAGAAGGTTCGCTGATTACAAAAAGGTACGTTATATCCTGATCGGAGACAAATTGGCAGAGCTATGCCTATCGGAAGGGGAGAAAATATCCAAATTGGGGAAAAGGCCGGAATCGCGAAATTTCATGGGGGTACCCCTTGGAAAAAATCGAAAATTTTTAAAATGAATTTTAAGCAATATTTTGAATGAGGAAAAGTGGTAGAAGGTTCGCTGATTACAAAAAGGTACGTTATATCCTGATCGGAGACAAATTGGCAGAGCTATGCCTATCGGAAGGGGAGAAAATATCCAAATTGGGGAAAAGGCCAGAATCGCGAAATTTCATGGGGGTACCCCTTGGAAAAAATCGAAAATTTTTAAAATGAATTTTAAGCAATATTTTGAATGAGGAAAAGTGGTAGAAGGTTCGCTGATTACAAAAAGGTACGTTATATCCTGATCGGAGACAAATTGGCAGAGCTATGCCTATCGGAAGGGGAGAAAATATCCAAATTGGGGAAAATGCCGGAATCGCGAAATTTCATGGGGGTACCCCTTGAAAAAAATCGAAAATTTTTAAAATGCATTTTAAGCACAATTTTAAATGAGGAAAAGTGGTAGAAGGTTCGCTGATTACAAAAAGGTACATTATATCCCGATCGGAGACAAATTGGCAGAGCTATGCCTATCGGAAGGGGAGAAAATATCCAAATTGGGGAAGTTGCCGGAATCGCGAAATTTCATGGGGGTACCCCTTGAAAAAAATCGAAAATTTTTAAAATGAATTTTAAGCAATATTTTGAATGAGGAAAAGTGGTAGAAGGTTCGCTGATTACAAAAAGGTACGTTATATCCTGATCGGAGACAAATTGGCAGAGCTATGCCTATCGGAAGGGGAGGAAATATCCAAATTGGGGAAAATGCCAGAATCGCGAAATTTCATGGGGGTACCCCTTGAAAAAAATCGAAAATTTTTAAAATGAATTTTAAGCAATATTTTGAATGAGGAAAAGTGGTAGAAGGTTCGCTGATTACAAAAAGGTACGTTATATCCTGATCGGAGACAAATTGGCAGAGCTATGCCCATCGGAAGGGGAGAAAATATCCAAATTGGGGAAAAGGCCAGAATCGCGAAATTTCATGGGGGTACCCCTTGGAAAAAATCGAAAATTTTTTAAATGAATTTTAAGCAATATTTTGAATGAGGAAAAGTGGTAGAAGGTTCGCTGATTACAAAAAGGTACGTTATATCCTGATCGGAGACAAATTGGCAGAGCTATGCCTATCGGAAGGGGAGAAAATATCCAAATTGGGGAAAAGGCCAGATTCGCGAAATTTCATGGGGGTACCCCTTGAAAAAAATCGAAAATTTTTAAAATGAATTTTAAGCAATATTTTGAATGAGGAAAAGTGGTAGAAGGTTCGCTGATTACAAAAATGTACATTATACCCCGATCGGAGACAAATTGGCAGAGCTACGCCTATCGGAAGGGGAGAAAATATCCAAATTGGGGAAAAGGCCAGAATCGCGAAATTTCATGGGGGTACCCCTTGGAAAAAATCGAAAATTTTTAAAATTAATTTTAAGCAATATTTTGAATGAGGAAAAGTGGTAGAAGGGTCGCTGATTACAAAAAGGTACGTTATATCCTGATCGGAGACAAATTGGCAGAGCTATGCCTATCGGAAGGGGAGAAAATATCCAAATTGGGGAAAAGGCCAGAATCGCGAAATTTCATGGGGGTACCCCTTGGAAAAAATCGAAAATTTTTAAAATTAATTTTAAGCAATATTTTGAATGAGGAAAAGTGGTAGAAGGTTCGCTGATTACAAAAAGGTACGTTATATCCTGATCGGAGACAAATTGGCAGAGCTATGCCTATCGGAAGGGGAGAAAATATCCAAATTGGGGAAAATGCCGGAATCGCGAAATTTCATGGGGGTACCCCTTGAAAAAAATCGAAAATTTTTAAAATGCATTTTAAGCACAATTTTAAATGAGGAAAAGTGGTAGAAGGTTCGCTGATTACAAAAAGGTACATTATATCCCGATCGGAGACAAATTGGCAGAGCTATGCCTATCGGAAGGGGAGAAAATATCCAAATTGGGGAAGTTGCCGGAATCGCGAAATTTCATGGGGGTACCCCTTGAAAAAAATCGAAAATTTTTAAAATGAATTTTAAGCAATATTTTGAATGAGGAAAAGTGGTAGAAGGTTCGCTGATTACAAAAAGGTACGTTATATCCTGATCGGAGACAAATTGGCAGAGCTATGCCTATCGGAAGGGGAGGAAATATCCAAATTGGGGAAAATGCCAGAATCGCGAAATTTCATGGGGGTACCCCTTGAAAAAAATCGAAAATTTTTAAAATGAATTTTAAGCAATATTTTGAATGAGGAAAAGTGGTAGAAGGTTCGCTGATTACAAAAAGGTACGTTATATCCTGATCGGAGACAAATTGGCAGAGCTATGCCCATCGGAAGGGGAGAAAATATCCAAATTGGGGAAAATGCCAGAATCGCGAAATTTCATGGGGGTACCCCTTGGAAAAAAAATCGAAAATTTTTAAAATTAATTTTAAGCAATATTTTGAATGAGGAAAAGTGGTAGAAGGTTCGCTGATTACAAAAAGGTACGTTATATCCTGATCGGAGACAAATTGGCAGAGCTATGCCTATCGGAAGGGGAGAAAATATCCAAATTGGGGAAAAGGCCAGAATCGCGAAATTTCATGGGGGTACCCCTTGGAAAAAATCGAAAATTTTTAAAATGAATTTTAAGCAATATTTTGAATGAGGAAAAGTGGTAGAAGGTTCGCTGATTACAAAAAGGTACGTTATATCCTGATCGGAGACAAATTGGCAGAGCTATGCCTATCGGAAGGGGAGAAAATATCCAAATTGGGGAAAAGGCCAGAATCGCGAAATTTCATGGGGGTACCCCTTGGAAAAAATCGAAAATTTTTAAAATGAATTTTAAGCAATATTTTGAATGAGGAAAAGTGGTAGAAGGTTCGCTGATTACAAAAAGGTACGTTATATCCTGATCGGAGACAAATTGGCAGAGCTATGCCTATCGGAAGGGGAGAAAATATCCAAATTGGGGAAAAGGCCAGAATCGCGAAATTTCATGGGGGTACCCCATGGAAAAAATCGAAAATTTTTAAAATGAATTTTAAGCAATATTTTGAATGAGGAAAAGTGGTAGAAGGTTCGCTGATTACAAAAAGGTACGTTATATCCTGATCGGAGACAAATTGGCAGAGCTATGCCTATCGGAAGGGGAGAAAATATCCAAATTGGGGAAAATGCCGGAATCGCGAAATTTCATGGGGGTACCCCTTGAAAAAAATCGAAAATTTTTAAAATGAATTTTAAGCAATATTTTGAATGAGGAAAAGTGGTAGAAGGTTCGCTGATTACAAAAAGGTACATTATATCCCGATCGGAGACAAATTGGCAGAGCTATGCCTATCGGAAGGGGAGAAAATATCCAAATTGGGGAAAAGGCCAGAATCGCGAAATTTCATGGGGGTACCCCTTGGAAAAAATCGAAAATTTTTAAAATGAATTTTAAGCAATATTTTGAATGAGGAAATGTGGTAGAAGGTTTGCTGATTACAAAAAGGTACGTTATATCCTGATCGGAGACAAATTGGCAGAGCTATGCCTATCGGAAGGGGAGAAAATATCCAAATTGGGGAAAAGGCCAGAATCGCGAAATTTCATGGGGGTACCCCTTGGAAAAAATCGAAAATTTTTAAAATGAATTTTAAGCAATATTTTGAATGAGGAAAAGTGGTAGAAGGTTCGCTGATTACAAAAAGGTACGTTATATCCTGATCGGAGACAAATTGGCAGAGCTATGCCTATCGGAAGGGGAGAAAATATCCAAATTGGGGAAAAGGCCAGAATCGCGAAATTTCATGGGGGTACCCCTTGGAAAAAATCGAAAATTTTTAAAATGAATTTTAAGCAATATTTTGAATGAGGAAATGTGGTAGAAGGTTCGCTGATTACAAAAAGGTACGTTATATCCTGATCGGAGACAAATTGGCAGAGCTATGCCTATCGGAAGGGGAGAAAATATCCAAATTGGGGAAAAGGCCAGAATCGCGAAATTTCATGGGGGTACCCCTTGGAAAAAATCGAAAATTTTTAAAATGAATTTTAAGCAATATTTTGAATGAGGAAAAGTGGTAGAAGGTTCGCTGATTACAAAAAGGTACGTTATATCCTGATCGGAGACAAATTGGCAGAGCTATGCCTATCGGAAGGGGAGAAAATATCCAAATTGGGGAAAAGGCCAGAATCGCGAAATTTCATGGGGGTACCCCTTGGAAAAAATCGAAAATTTTTAAAATGAATTTTAAGCAATATTTTGAATGAGGAAAAGTGGTAGAAGGTTCGCTGATTACAAAAAGGTACGTTATATCCTGATCGGAGACAAATTGGCAGAGCTATGCCTATCGGAAGGGGAGAAAATATCCAAATTGGGGAAAAGGCCAGAATCGCGAAATTTCATGGGGGTACCCCTTGGAAAAAATCGAAAATTTTTAAAATTAATTTTAAGCAATATTTTGAATGAGGAAAAGTGGTAGAAGGTTCGCTGATTACAAAAAGGTACGTTATATCCTGATCGGAGACAAATTGGCAGAGCTATGCCTATCGGAAGGGGAGAAAATATCCAAATTGGGGAAAATGCCGGAATCGCGAAATTTCATGGGGGTACCCCTTGAAAAAAATCGAAAATTTTTAAAATGAATTTTAAGCAATATTTTGAATGAGGAAAAGTGGTAGAAGGTTCGCTGATTACAAAAAGGTACATTATATCCCGATCGGAGACAAATTGGCAGAGCTATGCCTATCGGAAGGGGAGAAAATATCCAAATTGGGGAAAAGGCCAGAATCGCGAAATTTCATGGGGGTACCCCTTGGAAAAAATCGAAAATTTTTAAAATGAATTTTAAGCAATATTTTGAATGAGGAAAAGTGGTAGAAGGTTCGCTGATTACAAAAAGGTACGTTATATCCTGATCGGAGACAAATTGGCAGAGCTATGCCTATCGGAAGGGGAGAAAATATCCAAATTGGGGAAAAGGCCAGAATCGCGAAATTTCATGGGGGTACCCCTTGGAAAAAATCGAAAATTTTTAAAATGAATTTTAAGCAATATTTTGAATGAGGAAAAGTGGTAGAAGGTTCGCTGATTACAAAAAGGTACGTTATATCCTGATCGGAGACAAATTGGCAGAGCTATGCCTATCGGAAGGGGAGAAAATATCTAAATTGGGGAAAAGGCCAGAATCGCGAAATTTCATGGGGGTACCCCATGGAAAAAATCGAAAATTTTTAAAATGAATTTTAAGCAATATTTTGAATGAGGAAAAGTGGTAGAAGGTTCGCTGATTACAAAAAGGTACGTTATATCCTGATCGGAGACAAATTGGCAGAGCTATGCCTATCGGAAGGGGAGAAAATATCCAAATTGGGGAAAATGCCGGAATCGCGAAATTTCATGGGGGTACCCCTTGAAAAAAATCGAAAATTTTTAAAATGAATTTTAAGCAATATTTTGAATGAGGAAAAGTGGTAGAAGGTTCGCTGATTACAAAAAGGTACATTATATCCCGATCGGAGACAAATTGGCAGAGCTATGCCTATCGGAAGGGGAGAAAATATCCAAATTGGGGAAAAGGCCAGAATCGCGAAACTTCATGGGGGTACCCCTTGGAAAAAATCGAAAATTTTTAAAATGAATTTTAAGCAATATTTTGAATGAGGAAATGTGGTAGAAGGTTCGCTGATTACAAAAAGGTACGTTATATCCTGATCGGAGACAAATTGGCAGAGCTATGCCTATCGGAAGGGGAGAAAATATCCAAATTGGGGAAAAGGCCAGAATCGCGAAATTTCATGGGGGTACCCCTTGGAAAAAATCGAAAATTTTTAAAATGAATTTTAAGCAATATTTTGAATGAGGAAAAGTGGTAGAAGGTTCGCTGATTACAAAAAGGTACGTTATATCCTGATCGGAGACAAATTGGCAGAGCTATGCCTATCGGAAGGGGAGAAAATATCCAAATTGGGGAAAAGGCCAGAATCGCGAAATTTCATGGGGGTACCCCTTGGAAAAAATCGAAAATTTTTAAAATGAATTTTAAGCAATATTTTGAATGAGGAAATGTGGTAGAAGGTTCGCTGATTACAAAAAGGTACGTTATATCCTGATCGGAGACAAATTGGCAGAGCTATGCCTATCGGAAGGGGAGAAAATATCCAAATTGGGGAAAAGGCCAGAATCGCGAAATTTCATGGGGGTACCCCTTGGAAAAAATCGAAAATTTTTAAAATGAATTTTAAGCAATATTTTGAATGAGGAAAAGTGGTAGAAGGTTCGCTGATTACAAAAAGGTACGTTATATCCTGATCGGAGACAAATTGGCAGAGCTATGCCTATCGGAAGGGGAGAAAATATCCAAATTGGGGA
Organism: Drosophila monieri; assembly: GCA_035047585.1. Lineage (NCBI taxonomy): Eukaryota > Metazoa > Arthropoda > Insecta > Diptera > Drosophilidae > Drosophila > Drosophila monieri. The sequence goes on from JAWNPJ010000067.1 coordinate 5,730,369, forward strand.
AAAGGCCAGAATCGCGAAATTTCATGGGGGTACCCCTTGGAAAAAATCGAAAATTTTTAAAATGAATTTTAAGCAATATTTTGAATGAGGAAAAGTGGTAGAAGGTTCGCTGATTACAAAAAGGTACGTTATATCCTGATCGGAGACAAATTGGCAGAGCTATGCCTATCGGAAGGGGAGAAAATATCCAAATTGGGGAAAATGCCGGAATCGCGAAATTTCATGGGGGTACCCCTTGAAAAAAATCGAAAATTTTTAAAATGAATTTTAAGCAATATTTTGAATGAGGAAAAGTGGTAGAAGGTTCGCTGATTACAAAAAGGTACGTTATATCCTGATCGGAGACAAATTGGCAGAGCTATGCCTATCGGAAGGGGAGAAAATATCCAAATTGGGGAAAAGGCCAGAATCGCGAAATTTCATGGGGGTACCCCATGGAAAAAATCGAAAATTTTTAAAATGAATTTTAAGCAATATTTTGAATGAGGAAAAGTGGTAGAAGGTTCGCTGATTACAAAAAGGTACGTTATATCCTGATCGGAGACAAATTGGCAGAGCTATGCCTATCGGAAGGGGAGAAAATATCCAAATTGGGGAAAATGCCGGAATCGCGAAATTTCATGGGGGTACCCCTTGAAAAAAATCGCAAATTTTTAAAATGAATTTTAAGCACAATTTTAAATGAGGAAAAGTGGTAGAAGGTTCGCTGATTACAAAAAGGTACGTTATATCCTGATCGGAGACAAATTGGCAGAGCTATGCCTATCGGAAGGGGAGAAAATATCCAAATTGGGGAAAATGCCGGAATCGCGAAATTTCATGGGGGTACCCCTTGGAAAAAATCGAAAATTTTTAAAATGAATTTTAAGCAATATTTTGAATGAGGAAAAGTGGTAGAAGGTTCGCTGATTACAAAAAGGTACGTTATATCCTGATCGGAGACAAATTGGCAGAGCTATGCCTATCGGAAGGGGAGAAAATATCCAAATTGGGGAAAATGCCGGAATCGCGAAATTTCATGGGGGTACCCCTTGAAAAAAATCGAAAATTTTTAAAATGAATTTTAAGCATAATTTTAAATGAGGAAAAGTGGTAGAAGGTTCGCTGATTACAAAAAGGTACATTATATCCCGATCGGAGACAAATTGGCAGAGCTATGCCTATCGGAAGGGGAGAAAATATCCAAATTGGGGAAGTTGCCGGAATCGCGAAATTTCATGGGGTACCCCTTGAAAAAAATCGCAAATTTTTAAAATGAATTTTAAGCAATATTTTGAATGAGGAAAAGTGGTAGAAGGTTCGCTGATTACAAAAAGGTACGTTATATCCTGATCGGAGACAAATTGGCAGAGCTATGCCTATCGGAAGGGGAGAAAATATCCAAATTGGGGAAAAGGCCAGATTCGCGAAATTTCATGGGGGTACCCCTTGAAAAAAATCGAAAATTTTTAAAATGAATTTTAAGCAATATTTTGAATGAGGAAAAGTGGTAGAAGGTTCGCTGATTACAAAAAGGTACGTTATATCCTGATCGGAGACAAATTGGCAGAGCTATGCCTATCGGAAGGGGAGAAAATATCCAAATTGGGGAAAATGCCGGAATCGCGAAATTTCATGGGGGTACCCCTTGGAAAAAATCGAAAATTTTTAAAATGAATTTTAAGCAATATTTTGAATGAGGAAAAGTGGTAGAAGGTTCGCTGATTACAAAAAGGTACGTTATATCCTGATCGGAGACAAATTGGCAGAGCTATGCCTATCGGAAGGGGAGAAAATATCCAAATTGGGGAAAAGGCCAGAATCGCGAAATTTCATGGGGGTACCCCTTGGAAAAAATCGAAAATTTTTAAAATGAATTTTAAGCAATATTTTGAATGAGGAAAAGTGGTAGAAGGTTCGCTGATTACAAAAAGGTACGTTATATCCTGATCGGAGACAAATTGGCAGAGCTATGCCTATCGGAAGGGGAGAAAATATCTAAATTGGGGAAAAGGCCAGAATCGCGAAATTTCATGGGGGTACCCCATGGAAAAAATCGAAAATTTTTAAAATGAATTTTAAGCAATATTTTGAATGAGGAAAAGTGGTAGAAGGTTCGCTGATTACAAAAAGGTACGTTATATCCTGATCGGAGACAAATTGGCAGAGCTATGCCTATCGGAAGGGGAGAAAATATCCAAATTGGGGAAAATGCCGGAATCGCGAAATTTCATGGGGGTACCCCTTGAAAAAAATCGAAAATTTTTAAAATGAATTTTAAGCAATATTTTGAATGAGGAAAAGTGGTAGAAGGTTCGCTGATTACAAAAAGGTACATTATATCCCGATCGGAGACAAATTGGCAGAGCTATGCCTATCGGAAGGGGAGAAAATATCCAAATTGGGGAAAAGGCCAGAATCGCGAAATTTCATGGGGGTACCCCTTGGAAAAAATCGAAAATTTTTAAAATTAATTTTAAGCAATATTTTGAATGAGGAAATGTGGTAGAAGGTTCGCTGATTACAAAAAGGTACGTTATATCCTGATCGGAGACAAATTGGCAGAGCTATGCCTATCGGAAGGGGAGAAAATATCCAAATTGGGGAAAAGGCCAGAATCGCGAAATTTCATGGGGGTACCCCTTGGAAAAAATCGAAAATTTTTAAAATGAATTTTAAGCAATATTTTGAATGAGGAAAAGTGGTAGAAGGTTCGCTGATTACAAAAAGGTACGTTATATCCTGATCGGAGACAAATTGGCAGAGCTATGCCTATCGGAAGGGGAGAAAATATCCAAATTGGGGAAAAGGCCAGAATCGCGAAATTTCATGGGGGTACCCCTTGGAAAAAATCGAAAATTTTTAAAATGAATTTTAAGCAATATTTTGAATGAGGAAAAGTGGTAGAAGGTTCGCTGATTACAAAAAGGTACGTTATATCCTGATCGGAGACAAATTGGCAGAGCTATGCCTATCGGAAGGGGAGAAAATATCCAAATTGGGGAAAATGCCGGAATCGCGAAATTTCATGGGGGTACCCCTTGAAAAAAATCGAAAATTTTTAAAATGAATTTTAAGCAATATTTTGAATGAGGAAAAGTGGTAGAAGGTTCGCTGATTACAAAAAGGTACGTTATATCCTGATCGGAGACAAATTGGCAGAGCTATGCCTATCGGAAGGGGAGAAAATATCCAAATTGGGGAAAAGGCCAGAATCGCGAAATTTCATGGGGGTACCCCATGGAAAAAATCGAAAATTTTTAAAATGAATTTTAAGCAATATTTTGAATGAGGAAAAGTGGTAGAAGGTTCGCTGATTACAAAAAGGTACGTTATATCCTGATCGGAGACAAATTGGCAGAGCTATGCCTATCGGAAGGGGAGAAAATATCCAAATTGGGGAAAATGCCGGAATCGCGAAATTTCATGGGGGTACCCCTTGGAAAAAATCGAAAATTTTTAAAATGAATTTTAAGCAATATTTTGAATGAGGAAAAGTGGTAGAAGGTTCGCTGATTACAAAAAGGTACGTTATATCCTGATCGGAGACAAATTGGCAGAGCTATGCCTATCGGAAGGGGAGAAAATATCCAAATTGGGGAAAAGGCCAGATTCGCGAAATTTCATGGGGGTACCCCTTGAAAAAAATCGCAAATTTTTAAAATGAATTTTAAGCACAATTTTAAATGAGGAAAAGTGGTAGAAGGTTCGCTGATTACAAAAAGGTACGTTATATCCTGATCGGAGACAAATTGGCAGAGCTATGCCTATCGGAAGGGGAGAAAATATCCAAATTGGGGAAAATGCCGGAATCGCGAAATTTCATGGGGGTACCCCTTGGAAAAAATCGAAAATTTTTAAAATGAATTTTAAGCAATATTTTGAATGAGGAAAAGTGGTAGAAGGTTCGCTGATTACAAAAAGGTACGTTATATCCTGATCGGAGACAAATTGGCAGAGCTATGCCTATCGGAAGGGGAGAAAATATCCAAATTGGGGAAAATGCCGGAATCGCGAAATTTCATGGGGGTACCCCTTGAAAAAAATCGAAAATTTTTAAAATGAATTTTAAGCATAATTTTAAATGAGGAAAAGTGGTAGAAGGTTCGCTGATTACAAAAAGGTACATTATATCCCGATCGGAGACAAATTGGCAGAGCTATGCCTATCGGAAGGGGAGAAAATATCCAAATTGGGGAAGTTGCCGGAATCGCGAAATTTCATGGGGTACCCCTTGAAAAAAATCGCAAATTTTTAAAATGAATTTTAAGCAATATTTTGAATGAGGAAAAGTGGTAGAAGGTTCGCTGATTACAAAAAGGTACGTTATATCCTGATCGGAGACAAATTGGCAGAGCTATGCCTATCGGAAGGGGAGAAAATATCCAAATTGGGGAAAAGGCCAGATTCGCGAAATTTCATGGGGGTACCCCTTGAAAAAAATCGCAAATTTTTAAAATGAATTTTAAGCACAATTTTAAATGAGGAAAAGTGGTAGAAGGTTCGCTGATTACAAAAAGGTACGTTATATCCTGATCGGAGACAAATTGGCAGAGCTATGCCTATCGGAAGGGGAGAAAATATCCAAATTGGGGAAAATGCCGGAATCGCGAAATTTCATGGGGGTACCCCTTGGAAAAAATCGAAAATTTTTAAAATGAATTTTAAGCAATATTTTGAATGAGGAAAAGTGGTAGAAGGTTCGCTGATTACAAAAAGGTACATTATATCCCGATCGGAGACAAATTGGCAGAGCTATGCCTATCGGAAGGGGAGAAAATATCCAAATTGGGGAAAAGGCCAGAATCGCGAAATTTCATGGGGGTACCCCTTGGAAAAAATCGAAAATTTTTAAAATGAATTTTAAGCAATATTTTGAATGAGGAAATGTGGTAGAAGGTTCGCTGATTACAAAAAGGTACGTTATATCCTGATCGGAGACAAATTGGCAGAGCTATGCCTATCGGAAGGGGAGAAAATATCCAAATTGGGGAAAAGGCCAGAATCGCGAAATTTCATGGGGGTACCCCTTGGAAAAAATCGAAAATTTTTAAAATGAATTTTAAGCAATATTTTGAATGAGGAAAAGTGGTAGAAGGTTCGCTGATTACAAAAAGGTACGTTATATCCTGATCGGAGACAAATTGGCAGAGCTATGCCTATCGGAAGGGGAGAAAATATCCAAATTGGGGAAAAGGCCAGAATCGCGAAATTTCATGGGGGTACCCCTTGGAAAAAATCGAAAATTTTTAAAATGAATTTTAAGCAATATTTTGAATGAGGAAAAGTGGTAGAAGGTTCGCTGATTACAAAAAGGTACGTTATATCCTGATCGGAGACAAATTGGCAGAGCTATGCCTATCGGAAGGGGAGAAAATATCCAAATTGGGGAAAATGCCGGAATCGCGAAATTTCATGGGGGTACCCCTTGAAAAAAATCGAAAATTTTTAAAATGAATTTTAAGCAATATTTTGAATGAGGAAAAGTGGTAGAAGGTTCGCTGATTACAAAAAGGTACGTTATATCCTGATCGGAGACAAATTGGCAGAGCTATGCCTATCGGAAGGGGAGAAAATATCCAAATTGGGGAAAAGGCCAGAATCGCGAAATTTCATGGGGGTACCCCATGGAAAAAATCGAAAATTTTTAAAATGAATTTTAAGCAATATTTTGAATGAGGAAAAGTGGTAGAAGGTTCGCTGATTACAAAAAGGTACGTTATATCCTGATCGGAGACAAATTGGCAGAGCTATGCCTATCGGAAGGGGAGAAAATATCCAAATTGGGGAAAATGCCGGAATCGCGAAATTTCATGGGGGTACCCCTTGAAAAAAATCGAAAATTTTTAAAATGAATTTTAAGCAATATTTTGAATGAGGAAAAGTGGTAGAAGGTTCGCTGATTACAAAAAGGTACGTTATATCCTGATCGGAGACAAATTGGCAGAGCTATGCCTATCGGAAGGGGAGAAAATATCCAAATTGGGGAAAAGGCCAGATTCGCGAAATTTCATGGGGGTACCCCTTGAAAAAAATCGCAAATTTTTAAAATGAATTTTAAGCACAATTTTAAATGAGGAAAAGTGGTAGAAGGTTCGCTGATTACAAAAAGGTACGTTATATCCTGATCGGAGACAAATTGGCAGAGCTATGCCTATCGGAAGGGGAGAAAATATCCAAATTGGGGAAAAGGCCGGAATCGCGAAATTTCATGGGGGTACCCCTTGAAAAAAATCGAAAATTTTTAAAATGAATTTTAAGCAATATTTTGAATGAGGAAAAGTGGTAGAAGGTTCGCTGATTACAAAAAGGTACGTTATATCCTGATCGGAGACAAATTGGCAGAGCTATGCCTATCGGAAGGGGAGAAAATATCCAAATTGGGGAAAAGGCCAGAATCGCGAAATTTCATGGGGGTACCCCATGGAAAAAATCGAAAATTTTTAAAATGAATTTTAAGCAATATTTTGAATGAGGAAAAGTGGTAGAAGGTTCGCTGATTACAAAAAGGTACGTTATATCCTGATCGGAGACAAATTGGCAGAGCTATGCCTATCGGAAGGGGAGAAAATATCCAAATTGGGGAAAATGCCGGAATCGCGAAATTTCATGGGGGTACCCCTTGGAAAAAATCGAAAATTTTTAAAATGAATTTTAAGCAATATTTTGAATGAGGAAAAGTGGTAGAAGGTTCGCTGATTACAAAAAGGTACGTTATATCCTGATCGGAGACAAATTGGCAGAGCTATGCCTATCGGAAGGGGAGAAAATATCCAAATTGGGGAAAAGGCCAGATTCGCGAAATTTCATGGGGGTACCCCTTGAAAAAAATCGCAAATTTTTAAAATGAATTTTAAGCACAATTTTAAATGAGGAAAAGTGGTAGAAGGTTCGCTGATTACAAAAAGGTACGTTATATCCTGATCGGAGACAAATTGGCAGAGCTATGCCTATCGGAAGGGGAGAAAATATCCAAATTGGGGAAAATGCCGGAATCGCGAAATTTCATGGGGGTACCCCTTGGAAAAAATCGAAAATTTTTAAAATGAATTTTAAGCAATATTTTGAATGAGGAAAAGTGGTAGAAGGTTCGCTGATTACAAAAAGGTACGTTATATCCTGATCGGAGACAAATTGGCAGAGCTATGCCTATCGGAAGGGGAGAAAATATCCAAATTGGGGAAAATGCCGGAATCGCGAAATTTCATGGGGGTACCCCTTGAAAAAAATCGAAAATTTTTAAAATGAATTTTAAGCATAATTTTAAATGAGGAAAAGTGGTAGAAGGTTCGCTGATTACAAAAAGGTACATTATATCCCGATCGGAGACAAATTGGCAGAGCTATGCCTATCGGAAGGGGAGAAAATATCCAAATTGGGGAAGTTGCCGGAATCGCGAAATTTCATGGGGTACCCCTTGAAAAAAATCGCAAATTTTTAAAATGAATTTTAAGCAATATTTTGAATGAGGAAAAGTGGTAGAAGGTTCGCTGATTACAAAAAGGTACGTTATATCCTGATCGGAGACAAATTGGCAGAGCTATGCCTATCGGAAGGGGAGAAAATATCCAAATTGGGGAAAAGGCCAGATTCGCGAAATTTCATGGGGGTACCCCTTGAAAAAAATCGCAAATTTTTAAAATGAATTTTAAGCACAATTTTAAATGAGGAAAAGTGGTAGAAGGTTCGCTGATTACAAAAAGGTACATTATATCCTGATCGGAGACAAATTGGCAGAGCTATGCCTATCGGAAGGGGAGAAAATATCCAAATTGGGGAAAATGCCGGAATCGCGAAATTTCATGGGGGTACCCCTTGGAAAAAATCGAAAATTTTTAAAATGAATTTTAAGCAATATTTTGAATGAGGAAAAGTGGTAGAAGGTTCGCTGATTACAAAAAGGTACATTATATCCCGATCGGAGACAAATTGGCAGAGCTATGCCTATCGGAAGGGGAGAAAATATCCAAATTGGGGAAAAGGCCAGAATCGCGAAATTTCATGGGGGTACCCCTTGGAAAAAATCGAAAATTTTTAAAATGAATTTTAAGCAATATTTTGAATGAGGAAATGTGGTAGAAGGTTCGCTGATTACAAAAAGGTACGTTATATCCTGATCGGAGACAAATTGGCAGAGCTGTGCCTATCGGAAGGGGAGAAAATATCCAAATTGGGGAAAAGGCCAGAATCGCGAAATTTCATGGGGGTACCCCTTGGAAAAAATCGAAAATTTTTAAAATGAATTTTAAGCAATATTTTGAATGAGGAAAAGTGGTAGAAGGTTCGCTGATTACAAAAAGGTACGTTATATCCTGATCGGAGACAAATTGGCAGAGCTATGCCTATCGGAAGGGGAGAAAATATCCAAATTGGGGAAAAGGCCAGAATCGCGAAATTTCATGGGGGTACCCCTTGGAAAAAATCGAAAATTTTTAAAATGAATTTTAAGCAATATTTTGAATGAGGAAAAGTGGTAGAAGGTTCGCTGATTACAAAAAGGTACGTTATATCCTGATCGGAGACAAATTGGCAGAGCTATGCCTATCGGAAGGGGAGAAAATATCCAAATTGGGGAAAATGCCGGAATCGCGAAATTTCATGGGGGTACCCCTTGAAAAAAATCGAAAATTTTTAAAATGAATTTTAAGCAATATTTTGAATGAGGAAAAGTGGTAGAAGGTTCGCTGATTACAAAAAGGTACGTTATATCCTGATCGGAGACAAATTGGCAGAGCTATGCCTATCGCAAGGGGAGAAAATATCCAAATTGGGGAAAAGGCCAGAATCGCGAAATTTCATGGGGGTACCCCATGGAAAAAATCGAAAATTTTTAAAATGAATTTTAAGCAATATTTTGAATGAGGAAAAGTGGTAGAAGGTTCGCTGATTACAAAAAGGTACGTTATATCCTGATCGGAGACAAATTGGCAGAGCTATGCCTATCGGAAGGGGAGAAAATATCCAAATTGGGGAAAATGCCGGAATCGCGAAATTTCATGGGGGTACCCCTTGAAAAAAATCGAAAATTTTTAAAATGAATTTTAAGCAATATTTTGAATGAGGAAAAGTGGTAGAAGGTTCGCTGATTACAAAAAGGTACGTTATATCCTGATCGGAGACAAATTGGCAGAGCTATGCCTATCGGAAGGGGAGAAAATATCCAAATTGGGGAAAAGGCCAGATTCGCGAAATTTCATGGGGGTACCCCTTGAAAAAAATCGCAAATTTTTAAAATGAATTTTAAGCACAATTTTAAATGAGGAAAAGTGGTAGAAGGTTCGCTGATTACAAAAAGGTACGTTATATCCTGATCGGAGACAAATTGGCAGAGCTATGCCTATCGGAAGGGGAGAAAATATCCAAATTGGGGAAAATGCCGGAATCGCGAAATTTCATGGGGGTACCCCTTGGAAAAAATCGAAAATTTTTAAAATGAATTTTAAGCAATATTTTGAATGAGGAAAAGTGGTAGAAGGTTCGCTGATTACAAAAAGGTACATTATATCCCGATCGGAGACAAATTGGCAGAGCTATGCCTATCGGAAGGGGAGAAAATATCCAAATTGGGGAAGTTGCCGGAATCGCGAAATTTCATGGGGGTACCCCTTGAAAAAAATCGCAAATTTTTAAAATGAATTTTAAGCAATATTTTGAATGAGGAAAAGTGGTAGAAGGTTCGCTGATTACAAAAAGGTACGTTATATCCTGATCGGAGACAAATTGGCAGAGCTATGCCTATCGGAAGGGGAGAAAATATCCAAATTGGGGAAAATGCCGGAATCGCGAAATTTCATGGGGGTACCCCTTGGAAAAAATCGAAAATTTTTAAAATGAATTTTAAGCAATATTTTGAATGAGGAAAAGTGGTAGAAGGTTCGCTGATTACAAAAAGGTACGTTATATCCTGATCGGAGACAAATTGGCAGAGCTATGCCTATCGGAAGGGGAGAAAATATCCAAATTGGGGAAAAGGCCGGAATCGCGAAATTTCATGGGGGTACCCCTTGGAAAAAATCGAAAATTTTTAAAATGAATTTTAAGCAATATTTTGAATGAGGAAAAGTGGTAGAAGGTTCGCTGATTACAAAAAGGTACGTTATATCCTGATCGGAGACAAATTGGCAGAGCTATGCCTATCGGAAGGGGAGAAAATATCCAAATTGGGGAAAATGCCGGAATCGCGAAATTTCATGGGGGTACCCCTTGAAAAAAATCGAAAATTTTTAAAATGAATTTTAAGCACAATTTTAAATGAGGAAAAGTGGTAGAAGGTTCGCTGATTACAAAAAGGTACATTATATCCCGATCGGAGACAAATTGGCAGAGCTATGCCTATCGGAAGGGGAGAAAATATCCAAATTGGGGAAGTTGCCGGAATCGCGAAATTTCATGGGGTACCCCTTGAAAAAAATCGCAAATTTTTAAAATGAATTTTAAGCAATATTTTGAATGAGGAAAAGTGGTAGAAGGTTCGCTGATTACAAAAAGGTACGTTATATCCTGATCGGAGACAAATTGGCAGAGCTATGCCTATCGGAAGGGGAGAAAATATCCAAATTGGGGAAAAGGCCAGAATCGCGAAATTTCATGGGGGTACCCCTTGGAAAAAATCGAAAATTTTTAAAATGAATTTTAAGCAATATTTTGAATGAGGAAAAGTGGTAGAAGGTTCGCTGATTACAAAAAGGTACGTTATATCCTGATCGGAGACAAATTGGCAGAGCTAGGCCTATCGGAAGGGGAGAAAATATCCAAATTGGGGAAAAGGCCAGAATCGCGAAATTTCATGGGGGTACCCCTCGAAAAAAATCGAAAATTTTTAAAATGAATTTTAAGCAATATTTTGAATAAGGAAAAGTGGTAGAAGGTTCGCTGATTACAAAAAGGTACGTTATATCCTGATCGGAGACAAATTGGCAGAGCTATGCCTATCGGAAGGGGAGAAAATATCCAAATTGGGGAAAAGGCCAGAATCGCGAAATTTCATGGGGGTACCCCTTGGAAAAAATCGAAAATTTTTAAAATGAATTTTAAGCAATATTTTGAATGAGGAAAAGTGGTAGAAGGTTCGCTGATTACAAAAAGGTACTTTATATCCTGATCGGAGACAAATTGGCAGAGCTATGCCTATCGGAAGGGGAGAAAATATCCAAATTGGGGAAAAGGCCAGAATCGCGAAATTTCATGGGGGTACCCCATGGAAAAAATCGAAAATTTTTAAAATGAATTTTAAGCAATATTTTGAATGAGGAAAAGTGGTAGAAGGTTCGCTGATTACAAAAAGGTACGTTATATCCTGATCGGAGACAATTTGGCAGAGCTATGCCTATCGGAAGGGGAGAAAATATCCAAATTGGGGAAAAGGCCAGAATCGCGAAATTTCATGGGGGTACCCCATGGAAAAAATCGAAAATTTTTAAAATGAATTTTAAGCAATATTTTGAATGAGGAAAAGTGGTAGAAGGTTCGCTGATTACAAAAAGGTACGTTATATCCTGATCGGAGACAAATTGGCAGAGCTATGCCTTGGCAGAGCTATGCCTATCGGAAAGGGGAGAAAATATCCAAATTGGGGAAAATGCCGGAATCGCGAAATTTCATGGGGGTACCCCTTGAAAAAAATCGAAAATTTTTAAAATGAATTTTAAGCACAATTTTAAATGAGGAAAAGTGGTAGAAGGTTCGCTGATTACAAAAAGGTACATTATATCCCGATCGGAGACAAATTGGCAGAGCTATGCCTATCGGAAGGGGAGAAAATATCCAAATTGGGGAAGCTGCCGGAATCGCGAAATTTCATGGGGGTACCCCTTGAAAAAAATCGAAAATTTTTAAAATGAATTTTAAGCAATATTTTGAATGAGGAAAAGTGGTAGAAGGTTCGCTGATTACAAAAAGGTACGTTATATCCTGATCGGAGACAAATTGGCAGAGCTATGCCTATCGGAAGGGGAGAAAATATCCAAATTGGGGAAAATGCCGGAATCGCGAAATTTCATGGGGGTACCCCTTGAAAAAAATCGAAAATTTTTAAAATGAATTTTAAGCAATATTTTGAATGAGGAAAAGTGGTAGAAGGTTCGCTGATTACAAAAAGGTACGTTATATCCTGATCGGAGACAAATTGGCAGAGCTATGCCTATCGGAAGGGGAGAAAATATCCAAATTGGGGAAAATGCCGGAATCGCGAAATTTCATGGGGGTACCCCTTGAAAAAAATCGAAAATTTTTAAAATGAATTTTAAGCAATATTTTGAATGAGGAAAAGTGGTAGAAGGTTCGCTGATTACAAAAAGGTACGTTATATCCTGATCGGAGACAAATTGGCAGAGCTATGCCTATCGGAAGGGGAGAAAATATCCAAATTGGGGAAAATGCCGGAATCGCGAAATTTCATGGGGGTACCCCTTGAAAAAAATCGAAAATTTTTAAAATGAATTTTAAGCAATATTTTGAACGAGGAAAAGTGGTAGAAGGTTCGCTGATTACAAAAAGGTACATTATATCCCGATCGGAGACAAATTGGCAGAGCTATGCCTATCGGAAGGGGAGAAAATATCCAAATTGGGGAAGTTGCCGGAATCGCGAAATTTCATGGGGGTACCCCTTGAAAAAAATCGAAAATTTTTAAAATGAATTTTAAGCAATATTTTGAATGAGGAAAAGTGGTAGAAGGTTCGCTGATTACAAAAAGGTACGTTATATCCTGATCGGAGACAAATTGGCAGAGCTATGCCTATCGGAAGGGGAGAAAATATCCAAATTGGGGAAAATGCCGGAATCGCGAAATTTCATGGGGGTACCCCTTGAAAAAAATCGAAAATTTTTAAAATGAATTTTAAGCAATATTTTGAATGAGGAAAAGTGGTAGAAGGTTCGCTGATTACAAAAAGGTACGTTATATCCTGATCGGAGACAAATTGGCAGAGCTATGCCTATCGGAAGGGGAGAAAATATCCAAATTGGGGAAAATGCCGGAATCGCGAAATTTCATGGGGGTACCCCTTGAAAAAAATCGAAAATTTTTAAAATGAATTTTAAGCAATATTTTGAATGAGGAAAAGTGGTAGAAGGTTCGCTGATTACAAAAAGGTACGTTATATCCTGATCGGAGACAAATTGGCAGAGCTATGCCTATCGGAAGGGGAGAAAATATCCAAATTGGGGAAAATGCCGGAATCGCGAAATATCATGGGGGTACCCCTTGAAAAAAATCGAAAATTTTTTAAATGAATTTTAAGCAATATTTTAAATGAGGATAAGTGGTAGAAGGTTCGCTGATTACAAAAAGGTACGTTATATCCTGATCGGAGACAAATTGGCAGAGCTATGCCTATCGGAAGGGGAGAAAATATCCAAATTGGGGAAAATGCCGGAATCGCGAAATATCATGGGGGTATCCCTTGAAAAAAATCGAAAATTTTTTAAATGAATTTTAAGCAATATTTTGAATGAGGAAAAGTGGTAGAAGGTTCGCTGATTACAAAAAGGTACGTTATATCCTGATCGGAGACAAATTGGCAGAGCTATGCCTATCGGAAGGGGAGAAAATATCCAAATTGGGGAAAATGCCGGAATCGCGAAATTTCATGGGGGTACCCCTTGAAAAAAATCGAAAATTTTTAAAATGAATTTTAAGCAATATTTTGAATGAGGAAAAGTGGTAGAAGGTTCGCTGATTACAAAAAGGTACGTTATATCCTGATCGGAGACAAATTGGCAGAGCTATGCCTATCGGAAGGGGAGAAAATATCCAAATTGGGGAAAATGCCGGAATCGCGAAATATCATGGGGGTACCCCTTGAAAAAAATCGAAAATTTTTTAAATGAATTTTAAGCAATATTTTGAATGAGGAAAAGTGGTAGAAGGTTCGCTGATTACAAAAAGGTACGTTATATCCTGATCGGAGACAAATTGGCAGAGCTATGCCTATCGGAAGGGGAGAAAATATCCAAATTGGGGAAAATGCCGGAATCGCGAAATATCATGGGGGTACCCCTTGAAAAAAATCGAAAATTTTTTAAATGAATTTTAAGCAATATTTTGAATGAGGAAAAGTGGTAGAAGGTTCGCTGATTACAAAAAGGTACGTTATATCCTGATCGGAGACAAATTGGCAGAGCTATGCCTATCGGAAGGGGAGAAAATATCCAAATTGGGGAAAATGCCGGAATCGCGAAATATCATGGGGGTACCCCTTGAAAAAAATCGAAAATTTTTTAAATGAATTTTAAGCAATATTTTGAATGAGGAAAAGTGGTAGAAGGTTCGCTGATTACAAAAAGGTACGTTATATCTTGATCGGAGACAAATTGGCGGAGCTATGCCTATCGGAAGGGGAGAAAATATCCAAATTGGGGAAAATGCCGGAATCGCGAAATTTCATGGGGGTACCCCTTGAAAAAAATCGAAAATTTTTAAAATGAATTTTAAGCAATATTTTGAATGAGGAAAAGTGGTAGAAGGTTCGCTGATTACAAAAAGGTACGTTATATCCTGATCGGAGACAAATTGGCAGAGCTATGCCTATCGGAAGGGGAGGAAATATCCAAATTGGGGAAAATGCCGGAATCGCGAAATTTCATGGTTGTGTGCAAAGTGCTGCCGTTTGTTGGTTTGTTTAGTGTTTTTGTTGCTCGGCATTAAGCTGACTGGACTGGACTGTCCTGGACTGGACTCGACTGGAATTAAGGGACTGGAAGTCGAGAAAAGATTTCTCACAAGAGACAAAAGCCGGAAAGAAAGCGGGCCAGCCAGAAAGTCAGAAAGCAGGCATGCAAGGACCTTGGCATACCCTTTCAATATATGTTTATTAAGCTTGCTCATCGGCAGTGTCATTGGTCGCTTCTATCGGTTAAATCGAAGCCAAAGCACAATGTCATTAATTTTAATCTCAAGCCCAAACGACAGTCCTTCGACCCGGGCCCATAAAAGTATGCTACAGTTAATGTGAATATGCAAATTAGAGGATTCCCGCCAAATATCAATATTAATGATGCTGCCGCAATATTTAATACACTACCCAATAAGCAATTAATATTTACGATATATCAATTGAAGTTCCCCGAGCACCTGCCACCTTCGGGTCGTTCATTTGAAATTGTTTCATTTATCATTGCCGTGAATATTTCAGAGACAGTTATCTAAGCCGGCGCCAGAATATAATGGCAAATGATTTGGCCAAAAGCACAGCTCCCTGGCTACCTTTTTCCTGCCACCTGCGATGGCCCAGAGCGATTTTCGTTTTTATGCTCGGCACTTTGAAAATATAGAACGAAATATGCATTTATTTAATTTATTTCAAAAGAGCACGTAGATATGTTCTCTTAATATATAGAATATAAACGTGTATTGGATTTCGGTGTCAGGCTGAAAACTTGACTGAATAAATAATAAACGGCGAACCGACCGAAAACTTTTGAGCCAACATTCATCGGAGTGACTTGACTTGGCCAAATAAGCGACAGAAGGCGAAAGCGTGGAGAAAACTTTGGCAACCCTAATATGTTGTGGGGCTTACGTGAGGATATCGCAGCAGCAGCAGCAGCAGCAGTAGCAGGAACAGGACCAGGCCAGGAGAGGCCAATGATGTATGTCTCGCTCACACACTTGCGGAACTCTGTCCCACGAGTGCAGTGTGGACAGTGGAACAAAATGGCGCGAAAGAACGATATTAGAAAAAAAATAAGGACATTAGAGAATCGCTAACGAAAGCTAACAGAGCGTATGAGTTGTGAGTCAGGAAGCTTCCTCTATAACCATACACATTCGACTACTTAGTTAGACACATTCAAGACACTGTCGCTGAGTCCTTGAGTCCTTGGCCCGCCTGCAGCAGCGGGAATTGGCCCAATCTCCGTTGTCTTGCCAGCGTTCTGTCATTCTTTGGCGAACACAATTTAACACTTTGTCGCTGCTCAGGGGGATAACTAGGGATAACTTTTACTCCTGTTTTCTGCAGCAGCATTCGATTCGGATCGAGAATCTCTATACGCCCTCCAGGACTCCTCCTCCTCTAATGCCAATACCAATCGCAGGACGAATCCAAGCAAATATGGCGTCATTCAACGCATTTCCGTTTACATTACACGCTCATTTCCGCTCCGTGTGGCTTTATTAAGCGTCTCGCTAGTTTTTGTGTTGCATTTTCCGGACTTGCCCGCCATGTCGCATTTTCCACCATGACTTTCCACCAACTTCCCCCCGGGGCAGCAGCAGGATGTGTGTGTGTGTGTGTGTTCAGCCGACTTGAAGCCAAACGCCACTTGAAATGCGTTCAAGCAACCCAAAGCTGTTGAGGGAAATTTTCTTTGAATTTGCCCCAGTTAGTGGAGGAATCGAAATGTTTTGTCCGCTCAAAAAAAAACCAGGCAAGCTAACTCGCATATACATATACACCTCGAATGTATATATCCATCTATATATATGTATATGTGTGTGCAGACACTTATGTCAGCAATTTAAATTGGGCAAATCATTTGATGCAGCTTAATCCAAGTGGGTGTGGGCGTGAGTGCTGTGCTGTGCTGTGCGAAGGACTCTGTTGCTGGCGAAGGAGACTTTAATGCGATTTAAGATGACCAGAATGGGAAGGAAACATTTGTCAACCGCGAAAACCTTCACGAATTGCCATCCTACGGATGCCAGATAGCGACAAAAAACCCATGAACCGCTCCAAGGACATCCTTGTGTACAAAAGAATATGCTCCACTAAAGCTGTATGTTATTAAGATCCAGTTATAGGATTATAAGCATACTTTCCAATTTTTGATACCCAAGTGAAACTCTCACATGAATAATCAATCATTGGCCTTCTAATGGACTTCACTTTAATATATTTACTGCCCATGGCCATAGAGTGAAATGTTTAATATTAAGATTTTGAAATCTTTTTGTTTTTGGGTTACTTGGTTATTTTGTTCGCTCGTAAGAAACTTTTCATTACTTTTGTACCCCAAACTGCTGCATAAATATTTAGATTCAATTCAAATTGCTCTTCACTTGCGAATTTCTGCCGTTTCGCTGCCTTATCCTTCCCATTTCCTTCCGCCATCGCCATCGCCCTCGCCTTAGATCTTGCCGGTTTGGGCACCCCCTTTTGGCCACTTCCCTTGTTGTTTGTTTATTTGCTTTGTTATTCCGCCTCGGCTTCCACTTTTGCTCGGGCTTTATGCGGACGATTGGCAACAAAAGCTGCCAATTTGTATTTCAATTAAATTTGAATGTATTTGTGGGCACTTGGCTGCTGCTTTTCTCTTTTTTCCTCGGCCTTCGTCGCCTTCTCCGCCCGCTATCTTCCCGCTCCTTGTTACTTTTCTTTTTGGCGTTTTGATACCCTTTCACAGGATATCCCCATTTTGTCCAGAAAGTCAATCAAATAAATGTAACGCAAGCTACCCCCAAATTCTAAAATCTTATTCGAATGGTAACTATTTTTTACGAAATGTTTAAAATATTTTGAAACTAACCCTACTTATAAATACTATTAACAAGTAAATCCACCAATCAACCAATTATAATAACCATTGATATTTTACAAGGCTCCTGTTATGCTCCTGCTTTCTTTCCTGTTTGTTTTTGAGGTGTAAGCATCCCGACATCCCAAGGACGAAGGAAAATACATAATTCTCGGAAGTTTTCTAATATAATCAATGTAATCGTACCTAAAAAATAAACCGAATTAAACGAAAAGTTATTTTTAAATAAATACACAAAAACGCCAAAAAACTATTCTAAAACATTTATGATGAAACAGATTTTCCGCATTAAATATTACGAATTCGCTAATACTTGGCAGATCATGGAATGTTATACCTTCCCGATCTTAGAACTCCGAGTAGAATCATCCCCAATCAAAATCAGCCAATAAAATTTCAGCCAATAAAAAAATCGATTTTTCTTCGAGATTTCTTGTTCGAAATCTATTGATACAGATCGAAGGACATTAATGTCCTGATTTCAAAATTCCTTCCTTTTTTCCTTTTTTAAATCCGTTAAGAAATGGCCAAGATATGAGCTTGGCAAGATGCCCAAGCGGCGGCCAGCAGTGGATTTAAAAAAAAAGCACTTCAATATCCTTTCATCCCTATCCCAAGATTACAAAAATCAGAAAAAAAATTTCGACCCGAATTTCGAAATTTTCCAAGGGGTAACATCACAATTTTTGAGAAAATGGGCAAAAATTTCATTTTCTGAAATTTTAATGCAGATTGAAGGATAATATAGTCCTGATTTCAAAATGACATCCCATTTTAAAATCCGATAAGAAATGGCCAAGATATGGGATTAGCAAACAGTGCAAAAAAAGCGGCGGCGCAAAATGCTTGAAATTCGTATGGCAGAAAATCTGAAGTACCAGGCCAACAGAAACCGGCAGAAGGTGGCCGAAAGTAAGCAGTTTAAAGCAGTGCATGACGTCAGAGCAATTATTCTTTTCTACTCCATCCATTTCACCAAGTAACGGGCGCAATCTGCCTCCCTTTCCTTTAAGCTTCAACAGTGATGAGGGAGCAGGTGTGAATTGGCACGACATTTGGCCCGCCATCTCGGCACGATGCGCCATTCCCCATACGATCCAATGCATTTTCACTCACGCAAGCCCCAACTCGTGACACGCGCTGGAAAAACAGCGTGTGCCACTTTTACTTTGGCATCACTGGGTGCAGATTACCGCTCCGGACTGGAAATTAGAATGCAGAGATTGGCGCAAGGTCGGCCATCATGGATCAAGGTACCGTTGATTTTAATTTATCGCCAGAATACCTATGTTAACCCTTCACCTGGCTTCAACATTATTTCTTCTTTACTTATTTTAAATTAAGAATAATAATGCCAAATAGGAATATTAAAACAATCATTCAATGAAATAAAAGAAATTAAGAATGAAAGAGAAGTAAAAAAGAAACAGTTGGCAGATTATTTGTTGTTCTATCAATCAAGTCTCGCCTGAGAATCTTGCATGGAAATGTGAAGCCCATGGGGCCAGTTAAGGGACAATTGCGCAATTTTTCTGTCGAAGCTAGGGTGAGGGGGTGGTGGAAATCCACCTTCTGCAGGTTTCTGTTCGCCTGGTACTACAGATTTTGTGCCATACGAATTTCAAGCAATTTGCGACGACTGCTGGCCGCCGCTTTGGCCGCTTGCCAAGCTCATATCTTGGCCATTTCTGAATGGATTTAAAAAAGAAACGCCATTTTGAAATCAGGACAATAATATCCTCCAATCTGTATCAATAGATTTTGAAAATCGAACAAAAAAAATGTTGGTCAATTTTTGTCAAAAATCATGGGGTTACCCCTTGTAAAAATTTCGAAAAATGGGTCAAAATGTGTATTGGCAGATTTTGATTGAGAATGATTCTACTAGGAGTTCTAAGATCGGAAAGGTATAACATTTCATGATCTGCCAAGTATTAGCAGAGTTATGCACATTTTTCCTTTGAGAAACGGAAAAATTGGGACCCGGTTTTTGAAGTTTTTTGAAAAAAATCGAAAATTTTTAAAATGAATTTTAAGCAATATTTTGAATGAGGAAAAGTGGAAGAAGGTTCGCTGATTACAAAACGGTACGGTATATCCTGATCGGATAAAAGTTGGCCGATCGAAAGGAGGGAAAATATCACAAAAAGGGGTTTTGGGGAGCCTCACAATTTCTACCATCAAAAATCAAGATATTATCCATCAAAAACGTCGTCAATTTTGCAAACGTGTCGATCTAATCAAAACAGGGATTAGCAATATTTGTGTAATGAATTTGGATTATAAATTATGTGAATAAATAATACAATTTATAAATATTATAACAATAATACAACTCAGAAATTGATTCGCTGCCAAGTATGTTATAAACATTGAAGGGTTTATTTAAGGGATTCCCGAATTACAGGTGAGTAATAATACAGTCTGGCTAGGCCATTAGTTAGAAAGAACATTGTCCTACGGATCTAGCTTGAGGTTTCTGGCTATGAACGCCAATGCTGAACGGTGCTGGGGCAGGACCGTCTCGGCTTGTAGTCGCTGCTCCAGTAGCGGAATGCAGGTGAAGAGAGGAGCCGACTGCTCGGGAACGATGCGGTAGGCGACACGTCGCCAAGTGCTACGCACAGCCTCCAGGCGGTCCTCCTCCAGGGCTTCACGCATGCCTGGCAAATCCAAAGACTTTGCCAGAGCCAGAAGACTTGGCAATGGCCAGACATAGCTGTTGCTGCAGTGCGTCACGATGATTGTACTCCTCAAAACTGTCCAGGGCATTGGAGCGCTCGAGCGCCTCTAGGATTGAACGCCACACCAGCGCAAAGTGGTTGCCCAAATCCTGCCGCTGCTCCAACTGAAGGAGCACAGCTGTGGCGTTAATTCGCACCTTGAAGTTGGCATGCTGTACAATTAGTTGAGTGAGGGCGGGAAATAATATGCCCGCTAGGTGGTTGGTGGCGAAGAATGCTCTGTGCCGCACCAGATTCCCGATGGCGTGGCAGGCATTCCACTTGACCTTCGCACTGCTGGCGTTCTTTACGCAATCCAATAGCTTGGATATGGCTAGCTGCATCTGCTCGGAGTTCTCGCTTGGCTGAAGCTGGAGGACCTGGAGGAGATTGCCCAGGGAACGCACAGCATTGGCTTTCACCTTGTCGTGGTCCCCGCAACTTTGGGTAGCCGCTTGAATAAGACGTCCTAGGAGCTCCTCTGAGATCCTTTCCGAGTGCAGGGTTACGCCGCCGAGTAGGGCGTCGCTAATATTGCCCAAGGCCCAGGCCGCCTTGGTGCGCACCACCAGTTGGGTGTCGTTTACCAAATAAAGTGACAGCTCCGCCGCATTCTCCACAAAGACCAGATCCCCCTTTAGGGATGGATGCAGAACATAGACGGCCATTGCCCGGAGAGCAGCAGCTCTGACCAGCGGCTCCTCGCCATCGTCACTAGCACAGCCGCTGAGGAAAGCCAGCAGGGCATTCCTGTGGCCCAGGGACAGTCTCTCGAAAGTAAAGGTTCCGATATTGGACAGGGCATCGCAAAGGGCGCACTTCAGGGATGCTCCGGCTGCTTCATGGTAGGCTGTGTAAACAACAGGCAGCAAGCATAGCCAGAAGGATAGCTGCGATTCCCGCTCTGACGACTCCGGTACAAGTCTGCCCAGTTGGTAGCCAACGGAGTCCAGGCAGCGTGCGGCATACAGTCGCACATCGAAGGTTGAGTCCCCAAGTCCTGCCGTGATCACCCTGCAAAGTCGCGTCTGATGGCCGCGCAACAGGGCGATGTGCGTGCCCATTGCCAGGAGCACCTGGTAGCACTCTACGCGTATGGGTGGAGCTGTGCCCCGACTTTCCAGGTATCTGAGCACCTGTCGCAGTAGCCAAGAGTTGCGAGGGATAGGAGGAAGTCCTGCTTGATCAGCTGGAACTGCAATCCTTTCATTTTCCTCTAAGGGTTCTGGCTCCGCATCCTCTTCGAATTCCACATCCGCGTCCGAGTCCAGATAGTCCTGTTCCGCACCCTGCACTACTTCCAGCTGGAGATTCAGTTGACTTGGCGAGAGACCCACAGCACTGGCCATCTCCGGGGTGAGTCGTGGCGAGGACAGCAGCATTTCCATTACTAGAAGGGCTGAAACAACGACGGGAATGTCTCTGCTCTTGGCCAGCTTCTTCACGTGGCCCACAAACTCGTAGACGAAGCCCATTTCCAGTTGCTCAAAGGGCGTGGCCTGGACCAGAACCGCCAAGCATTTGAGGCTCTGCGTCAGGACGGGCGGGGCGTACTCTCGTTCCAGGATGCTGCTCAGACATCGGTATGAGCTCATCAGGGAGCTGGCCAGGCTCATGGCGAAGGGTGTATAGTTACTGGGTCCTTGGGAGCTGGCCTGGCTCAGGAATGACTTGGAACCGTATAGTATTTGGGCAGCCAGTTGCAGTGCGACGGCTCGGCAACGGGGATTTGTGTCCGTGTGTCCCAGGAGCAGGAGATGACTGTTGGTAGCTCCATGCTCGCCGCTTGGGAAAAGTATGTGCCAATAGCCGTACAAGAAACGACGAGGCAGGTGCTTCGCCAACGATCCTAGAAGATGCAGAGCCGAGATTCTCACTTTGGCCTGGAGATTGCGCACTTGACGCATTCCCGACGCTTGTGGGTCTCCCGCCGAGTCCGAGACGGGGCAGTTCTCCCCAGAATCTCCAGTCAGGCAGCCATAGTCAAGGTGCCCAGTTAGAAGCAAACGATCCCGGGGATTAG
This sequence comes from Drosophila monieri, assembly GCA_035047585.1. Taxonomy (NCBI): domain Eukaryota; kingdom Metazoa; phylum Arthropoda; class Insecta; order Diptera; family Drosophilidae; genus Drosophila; species Drosophila monieri. The sequence goes on from JAWNPJ010000067.1 coordinate 5,752,572, forward strand.
TCTCCAGAACGTCATTTGGTGACTGATTCCGTTGCCGGGCCAGCGACCGCATCTTCCGCATCTTGTTCTTCCGCCCACCCGGGCGTTGTTTTTGTGAAGGCTGCGGCTCCAGCTCGAGCTCCTCGTCCTGGCCATAAGCTGCCGACTGTTGGGCTGGCTGCACCCTACGTGGTGGCTGATTTCGAGCTGACGCTTCACTTTCGGTTCCAAACAGCATGTAGGTCTGGACCAGACCCATCAACTCCGGGACATGTTCGGCAGCAAAGTCCGGCTGCTTGCCCACAATCCGGTGCAGAAGATGCAGAGAGTGGGAGAGCAGTAGCGACCACTGCTCCTCTTTGGAATCGTGCAGCCAAATGCCCTCGAAGAAGTGGTTTATAAGGGTATTGGCCAATTGGCGACAGCTGCTAGTATCACCTTCGTGTGGCTGCTCTAAATCAGCTAGCACCAGATCCTGACACTGGACGACCACCACAGCGCAGCTGACATCGTTGGAGTACGGAAAGGTGGCCAATTCTCTCCAATAGAGTCGAACTTCCTCCTTTGGCAGCGTCTTCAACACAGTCAGGAGTAGATTAAGTTCCACTGGGGTCTTGTCCTGCTTTCTGCCATCCAGAAGCCACTGTATAAGCATCTGGGGTCGCACCAGGACCACCTTTCTGGCGAGGATCAGCTCGTTGAGCCACAGCTGGCAATTCCGCAACAGGTCGCTCTGGCCTCTCGCTCGCACCTCCTCCAGCCACTGGCGTAGTCGTTCAGCGGCCACACCCACTGGAATGCCCTGGGGATGACGCAGTTCCAGCATAAGGGACACATAGCGATGGGCAGTGTCCTCGTCCAATCCAGCAGCGTCCAAGAGCTCCTGCTGAATAATATCCAGCATGTCTCGGTCCTTGTCCATAGCGGCTGTCACTCTCGGTGTGACCACACTCCAGTTGCGAAAGTATACCACCTGCCGGAAATAATTTAGTATTTTTGTTTTTTAGTATTTAATGGAGGGAAATTCAAATTCAAATAAAGTGGAAATTTCAACGTATTTTTAAATATTTGTAATAAAATATTTGTTTATATTACCTTAGGATTTAAAATAATTCTGTGCATCGAAACTGTTTCTCCTAGAGTCTCCCCTAGAATATGTTTAAAAGGTAAATTCTGGGTGACTATTTTACAAAAATTTAATGAAAGACGGGCTACTAAGTTTCGAAATTTTTATTTAAACAAACATTTGAAACAGATTCATTTATGTTTGGAAAGTAAAACATTAATTGAAGCATCATCTATGGGACGGCTAGAGTCCCCGGATAAAACTAAACGCGAGCTGCACCAAGAAACTAGGTCCCACACCGAAATAATCACGGCGAACCCAATATAATACAATTAGAATTAGAATTAGAATTAGAATTAGACGGGAAACAAGAAGGAAAGCAATTTGAACTGGCCGCGAGCCAGGCCCCGAATATCAATCGTATAATATCATACAAGTATATAATATATAACACATAGAATAGTCTCCCCAGCGCCTGGGGCATGGCTCGCGGTCCTATCTCCCTAGTCCTATCTATAAAGTATATTGTGTATATCGTCTCTATAATCGTAGATATATATATATATAATGTGTGTACATCGGTATAAACATGTATAATGCAATGCAGGCTAGGCGGGCTTCTTCTACTTTTCAAAAGGCGTGGGGGTGGGCGAGGAAATTCATTTAAAGTCTCGGGGTTTTGTACAATTTCACTTTGTTGTTCGCCTTTTGAGTACAGGATGAAGTCTTTTAAGTTCTTTTCGTTTTGTTTTTTTTTTTTTTGTTTTTGGGAAACACATGTCGTGACAAATATCGTGAGCTGGTATAGAAATAGATTATACTATATATAGAAATATGTTGAGGACTATCGCTAGTAATATCAAGTTAGAGATAGAGAGACATGAGCACACGCACAGTTTGAATCTTTGGCAAGACCGCAGATACTGATCACAAGAATTGTTTCGATTTAGTTAGTTTCCTAAAGCTACAATACACCTACTCGTACTCGGTCGAAAAAAAAAAAATTTGGCTAACTTTGGAGCACTGGCCTGGAGGAGGCTGGCAAATTCGAATATCTGTCTGTTAAGTACTCTAAACTCTAAGGTCTAAATTCGCTGTTTTTCGCTCTGTTTCGTCCGCTACTGGTCCTGCATCTCGCCAACTAACGTCTGGCCGGGATACAGGTTCACCAGTATGGCATAGTAATGGCAGGCGGCGGCCAACACCACAAAAAGATGCCAAATTGCATGGGCCATCGGTATCAGACCGTCCGCCTTAAAGAATATAATGCCCAGAATGTAGAAAGCTCCACCGAACTTCAGCTGCAGCATCCCGTGAAAGTGGTGGCCAGTGAGTACCACCACCAGAGCCGGGCCCAGGCCCATTACAAGGTAGAAGAACGTCTCCAAGCACTTGTAGCGTTCGTGGAAGAGCTGCTGGTAGGCTATTCCGATCCCAGCCATCAGCCAGATGACCCACTCCATGCAGAACAGTATTGTGGACTGGTCCGTATTCTCCAGGGTCAGCCAGGGAAAGTAGGAGCCAGCTATGAAGACATAAATCATGGCCCTGTCGCACCGATGCAGCACATTCTTGAGGCTCTGGTACGTCCGCCAGCCAAGGGTGGGCCAAGCCTTTACGTTTTTGGGAGGTCTGTTGGACAAAATACAATTATAGGTCTCCCAATAAAACGGACAACGACACCTGGACGAGTTACAACTCACTTGTGCTCGGCACAGTAGCATGAGCAGTGGAAGAAGGTCGATACCGTGAAGAGCATGCAAAGGGCGCCGCCGTAGACCCAGGACACCAGGTACTGGCTAGCACTAGTGGAGCGTTCAAAGAGCTTAATTGCCGCAAACACGGCTGGCACAATCCAAATCCCGTGTGTAATCACATTGGCCACCTGCTCGATCTGCAACGGGGTTAGTTTAGTTAGGAGGGGTCTGGCACCTGCCCAATTAACTCACCTCAGTGGGCTGGTAGGCGCAACCCGGCCTGGCCTTGGCATTCTTCCACTTGACATTCCGCAGCTGCAGCTTGAGCCTCGAGTTCGACTTGATGATGGACTTCCAGAATTTGCTGAAGAGGTTCTCCAGGAAGGAGTACTTCTGCTGCAGGTCCTGCATCAGGCTGAGGTCCCCATTGCTGCTGCCGATGCCGCTCCCATTTCCGTTGCTCATTGTGGACAGACTGCGGATTAGATTTCAAATTGGTTGTCCGACTCATAAAATTGATTGATTACCGCGCCCCGGCCCTCCCACTTGTGGGCCAAATGTCTGCGGGCTAACCCGCCACCCACGCCCCCTCGTTTTATGGCCAATTGATTATCATCCGAGCCACGACGTCTCGGCGGCTTATCTTACGGCGGCGACAGTGGCTGGACAGTGGGGCTCGAGTGATAAGCACTTGACGGCAATGGCTGGACAATGGCCCACCCCGGCAGTATGCCAATTTATGTTCGTTTAGGTGATGCATTCACAATGCGCACACAATGGGCCAAGGCTGATGGTTTCTGACCCGCCATTCAAACCAGTTCTGATTCTGATTGGCGGCTGCTTATCTCGCGTGCTCCAGTCTTGGCTCAAAGTCCAAATCCCAAGAGCACTTAGGTCTTCCAGACTTGGTTTTATGGTTGCTCTTATTTGATTTTAAACATTTTCACTTAATAACCGATTAATATTTCAAAAACTTATCACTTAAACATCAAAAGAAGCTGTTTTTTCAACACTTTAACTTAAGATGGATGTACAGACTTGATCCAGACTCTCTCTCTCTCTGGCAGAAAAGCTTATCGAAAATCAGGAAAAATATTGACTTAATATCTATTTATGATTCTTTAAGCTTCTCACTCTGAAAAACAAATATTTTCTCGACAAGTTTGCTAAGAAAATGAAAACTTTGTAAGCACCTTATCGCCGCTTGAATGGAAACCAATAGGCAGGAAATTATTTTGGGCAGAAGGTAGTGGTGCTTGTCCCCCGAAAGTATGCTTCGTTTCCCACATCGGGGCTAGCGGGAGGCAAACATAACGGATGGATGCGCCATGCCATGCCATGGCATGCCCCCACCGTAACGTTATCACCATAACGACTATGCTAATCGTTACAAAAATAGCCCAGTGCCTCAAGCATTCCTTATATATTGGCAATTACCGAACGGCAGGTGGGGCCGGGTGGTGCACAGCAAGAAATTCCATGTTCTATGTTCTCTTACATTTTCAAAACTGGTCTAGTTTTGAAACTAACTTGAATATGTCTCTGAAAGGATCACCGATTTCTTCCAGTGTCTAGGAGACGGAAGATTGTTTACATCTCGCAGTGAGAACCAGCGGCACGCTAATCCAATTTGCTCGGCTGGCGTCACGCAATTCGGCCATGCAACAACCTGTCCAGCGGCGCACTTGCTCACCTATCTACCTGTCCAATTTCCCGACTTAATTCAATCCCCACCCGGAACATACAAGTGAGCGGGTGGAAACTTACAGCGTTTATGTTTTTGTTGTTGTTAGTGTTGTTGTTGTTGTGGAAGAGGATGCTGGACCTTCCAGGTGGGAACGGGGCAAGGTTGCCTGCAGCCTCACGTGATGGCTAGAAGCGGGAATCCCACGCAGGACATCGCTGCAGCAGGCACAGAACGTGGATCTCGGAAAGATTTCGTTATAAACAACGTCCGCGCTCACGGCTGTGGAATCTGTGAATAGAGACGGCAGCTAGGCGATGGTTTTACAAGGGAAAATATTACATGAATATCGATATATTGTTAGAGATGGTGCAGATGCCCGCCAATTTTGAAGATGGGAAACAATCGAATACAAAGTCGATAACAGGCAGATCAATGGCCAAGATCACTTTCAAAGTTTAATTGAAAAGCTCTTTTTAAGAAGCTTCAATCAGGTACGTTTTTGAATAGAACTCTGTATAGTTTTTGATTTTTAGTTGTATACTTTCCTTGTCAAGCAATGCTTATTCCATACGAACTTTTATCGTAAAACGAATAAAGACAATTTCAAACCAAAACAGAAACTAAACTAACAACTATCGTGAGTTTAACCAACTACACCATTAAGGAAGAACTGTGTTATTCATTAAATGATTGTTTAAAATTTGTGACCTGGGCGACCGATAACACCACCAGCAAAGACCATCGCTAGGTCCAGCGATACCGATTGGCGAGAAGAAGAAATCGAGAAAACGTGTGTGATAAAGGTGTGTGACCTGCCAAAAGCGCCAAATTCTCGCTAATATTTAACGTTTTCCACCCATTTTTCAAGCAGAACTAGCAGGGCAGAATGTCTGGACGCGAAGGCGGTAAAAAGAAGCCACTGAAGGCCCCCAAGAAGGAAGGCAAGGACCTCGACGAGGACGACATGGCCTTCAAGGCAAAGCAGAAGGAGCAGCAGAAGGCCATGGAGGCCGCCAAGGCGAATGCCTCCAAGAAGGGTCCCCTTGTCGGTGGCGGCATCAAGAAGTCCGGCAAGAAGTGATAGTCTGCTTCACTCTCCCCCGGATGGATGATGCAGCACGCAGCATTTTCATAAAAGTCTAAACGAAACAACTGAAGCCAACCCATGTGCACTAAACTAAATTGATTGTGTAGCCAGTTCGAACCATATTCTTTTTATACTTACGATTACCATTAAATAGATCATTGTACGTGATGCGGTATGATGTGTATTCTATTCGGAGGAAGAATCAAACACATGGTCTACATATATACGTTTCAGGTTCCGGTGCGTCTCGTACGCTTCACTGGAAACTATTTTATGCTGGTATTATGATTATCTGGCCGAGATTTATTGTAAAGTAAGTACGAGGAGGGGCGCCCTCAGCATCCACACCTTGGGATTAGGCGCGTGGAAAACTGGTCTGGGTTCCTGGCACCTGGACGGACTGGGAGGCCACGGAACAGGCGGCTGCCACTTGTTCTGTCAGTTTCTTGTCCGGATGACGCGCTAGATTGTGGGCCAGAGCTCCAATGAAGGCATCACCAGCTCCGGTAGTGTCCACCACCTTTTCTGGCGGCACGAAGGGCGCTTTCACATGATCGAAGACGCCTGGCTTCGTCTTGCAACCCAGAACGGCGCCCAGTTTCCCCAGGGTTATGATCACCGTGTTGGCTCCCAAGCGGATGAGCTCAGTGGTGGCTACTTGGGCTTCTCTGCAAAGAAAGGGGGGGGTGTCATTCAAGCCTCTGGAGTGCCCTGCAGGCTTACTTACTCAACGGTCTCGATTCTGGGCACCTTGGTCATGAGGGCCGCCTCACTCTCGTTCACACAGAAGATACTGGCCAACGAAAGCAGCTCGTTCGGCGTGTTCTCCATCGCGGGAGCAGCATTGACAATGGATATTCCTTTGAAGGCTTTCAGGGCCGTCAGGGTGGCCTCGATGGGGGTTTCCAGCTGGCAGACCAGCACCTTGGCCTCCTGGAACAGGGAGTCCGCAGCAGCCACGTCGCAGGACTTGAGGCAGTTGTTGGCACCCACCACAATGATTATGTTGTTCTCGCCGCCGTCGGAGACTCCGATCTGGGCCACACCTGTAGTCTGATCCTCCAGCTGCTGGACATGCTGCACATCGACGCTCTCCGATTGCAGGTGCTTCAGGTAGTCGGTGCCGAAGCTATCCGCTCCCAACTTGGCCACCAGGGCTGTGCGGGAGCCTTGGCGGGCAGCGGCCACACACTGGTTGGCACCTTTGCCGCCGTATCCGGTCTGGAAGCGATGTCCATGAAGCGTTTCTCCGGGCTTTGGAAGACGTGGGGTGTAGCTGGAATTGGGAAAGCATCGATTAGTTCGAGTGGGCTCTCCCACCCACTTTCCTTTGTGTTTAGAAACGATCTCGTTCCCCCAACTCACCAAATGAAATCTATGATGGCTGAGCCAAAGACCAGCACTTCGATGTTCTTCCTTGCGGCCAGTTTTCCGCTCATCTTGCTAGCCGTATTCCCGATGCACCTGAGACTTCCAGTCACTGGCGAACGAATATAATTTATTTGTATTTCCTCCGGCTGGGCGAGTGCTCCGCTTATCGCCGCAATGAGTGCTATAATGTGACCCGGCTAGAGGACAGGGGCAAGGGCAAGGGCAGGTGCGGGCTAACCTTATCAGCTGGCCACTCCACTCATGGCCAAAAGCAGGGCGGGGGGGCCAGTGGGTGGTTCCGAACTCTCCGCGAACCTAAGATAAATTTTGAAAAAAAAAAAAGACACAATTTATGACCAAAAGTTGGAAACTGAAAAATACCAAAAAACATACTAAAAGTACAGGGTTCTCTTTTTTTTCCTAAATTTTAAAAATCTGCACAAATAATTTAATTTTAATTTAAAAGCTAACTAGTAGGCGGGGAATTAAATTTTAAAATAAAAATAACTAATTACTTAACTAATAAATAACCAAACGCATTACGGTTTTAAAATAAAATACCAAATTACTTATTAGTTCTAAGCAGATAGGTTTTGAGTTTCGAAAAAGCATTTTCCAAAGAAAATAAGTAGAATAAAAACAGTTTTTTTTAGAATAAAATTCGAATATTACTATTAAATTAATTACTATATAAAAGAGCAGAGAAACACCAATTGAAAAGAGACAACAAGCACTTAGATAAATCATAAACTTTATTTTAAATACATAATACAAATAGAACGATTTGGCTGGCCATGTGACAAAGTAATGGACCAAACGATTTAAGCCTATTATTGGGAGAATCGCGGCGGAGGGAAGAAATGGACTGTGAAGGATATCTATTGAGGATGGACTTGGATTTGGGACTGGGACTGGATTTGGATATGCAGTGTGTGATATCTGGAGATGGGGACATAACACAATGGGGCTGGCTTCCCGCTCAAGGAGTATAATCCGAATTATAGGCCGGGCACTGGGCGCTGGCCTCTTCTACCAATTTACAAGTGTTTCTTTCAATATTTTGTTGTTTGTTTGTTTGTTGTTCTTTTTAAATATTAGCCTACAACTAGCGAGCGTTTTTCTTTGCATTTCATTACTGTTTTAGTGTTGTTTGGTTTTCTGTTCCTTGTCGGCAGCCTGCCTGATCCGTTTCCGGTCCGAAGGGCTTCTCTTAGCCTTCGTTTCCTGCTGGCCACCGGCCACCGGCCACCGCCGACTGCTTTTATGTTTATAAATCTTCGCCTTTTCCAGCTCTGTTCAGTGTTAATGTTGTCTTCAGTGCGTTCAGTGATCTGTTCTCCTTCCATTCCTATCCTTATTTTCTTCTCCCTTCTCCCATGTGGGCTAACTCCTGCTTAGACTCTATATTGCGACTCGCGGCGGATGGAGGTGTGTGTGTGTGTGTGGTTGTGTGTGTGAGAGATATTAAACGTTCATCATCTACATCCTAGATTCCAGCTCGTTCCAAAGCACTCAGCTGGTTGCCCAGGCGCTCCTCCTTGGCTTTGCGCTCGGCGCTGATCTTCTTGGAGCTCTGGTAGGTGTTGAGGAACGTCTGCACATCGATTTTCCCGTTCAGGAAGTGCTCCACATGCCGATCACAGTCGGCATCGGCATTGGAGGCAGCAATCTGAAGGAGTTCCTATCAGTATTCGGATAAAGAAGAAAGTGGGGGGGATTATTCAAATGAACTTGGTAGTGGGTTTGGCCTTGTTTCCACAAGCTTCAGTTCTAAGATTCCAGCTAATCCAGTTGTTCCGGCCCAAGAACGTTAGCCAATTTGAATGCCAGCTGAGTTAAATGGAATTTTAGAAATCTGGACAGCTGTTAGGTGGAACTTGATGACCAGAGGGGATGACAGAACCCTCCTTTTGGGATGACAGAAGCACTCACTCTAATGTGCTGGGGTGCATACTCCTCGGACTTTTTCAAATACTTCTTGTTCAGCTGATCGCACTTCTCGCCCAGAGTCTTCAAAGCAGTGTAGTCATCGCTGAGACGTCGCTTCAGCTCCACCAAATGGGTGCCCTTGCTCTCGTTCTCCCCTGGAAGGGTGTCTAAGGATTAGGATTGGTTCTTGTTGGATGCATCACCACCTGACAGATACCCACTTGATATATTCTCAACCTGGTTCATCATCGAGTCGAGCTCCTCGTTGAGATGCTGCACCACGGACATCTCCTCGATGAAGTCGTCGAAGAACTCAGGATCTCTGTCCAGCTGTTTCAGTTCTTCCAGCGATAATGTGGACAGATTGGGCATATTGGCACCCTCCTCTATCCCCTTCAACGGTTCACCATTGTCCATTAGCGGCTGCCCTTGTCCTAGTCCTAGTCCTTGGCTGGGGCCTTGGGCGTGATGACCCTGGGGCGAGTGTTGGGTGGTGGGCATCCTGTTTCGCTCGAGCTACCGTTACCGTTTCCGTTTCCGATTCCTATTCCAGTTCCAGTTTCCAATAGCTGTGTGCGTTAGATCAACTTCGAATTTACATTGTGTCAGGCCTACTCACCAACACATCTAACCCAATCCCCACACTTACTTGGTTTTCTCCGAATTCCAAATAGTCTCAAGGATACCGTAACGCGCCCGTAGCACCCCCTCCAGTTGACCTCCAGGTGCCAGGACCCCAGCTAGCTAGCCAGCTACGCTACCAAGGACTACGTTGCGAAAATGACGCAGTCTGTCGTTGCAATTTCTAAAGTTCCTGAACTTTCTGTATCGGCGGTTTCTGTCTCCGCCGTTTCTGTTCTCTCCGGCTGCTCCCCACTCCGCTCGCCCAGCACCTGGGATGGCAGGGAATCTCGCTGGTATTTTCCTTTTTCCTTCCTGTCCTGCCTGCTGGCGGCTACTTTCCGATTTGTGCAAGTGGTGCGTTGGTTTTGTTTGCCCCGATCGGAGTTTCATTATCTTCTGTTCTGGCGGCGCAACAACAACGTTCGCCTGCTCACAAAGCACCGTTGTTGGTTGACTCGGCTGTCAGGACAGGGTTGCCAGCCCACCCAGCAGTTCTTAACCCTCCGGTGAAGGTCGCTGAGCACGTAATCAATAATTTATTGATTTAAATATTATTTTTTAAACACAAAAAAGTTTATTTATATCTTTAAGTTTAGATAAATAGGCACACGTTCTTTTAAGCTATTTTTAACACTTATTTTAGTTCACTCTTTTTATTATTTTATGATTTTCCTTATAGTAGCTAAGAGTTAAAACTCTTTTTTCTGTAAAAACAACAAATTTATGGAATATTAGAGTATCTATTGCCATTCAACCCCCTTGGCAAGCAGAGGGTTAAATAATGTGCCCTTGGAAAGACTCGACAACCCTGTCACTTACCGTCAGCTGTTCGCACTTCGTTATTGTTTACCATTTCTGCTTCGAGCTGCGGCTTTTATATAACTTTTAGCGAATAACAAGTGTTTACTGGCGAAATGGCGTTGTTCGAGATGAAGTGGCTGCGTCGCATGGTGCGACGCCACACGAATCCCATTCCGGAGCACCGGGCGGAGATGTGGAAGCGGCGATTGAGCATCGGCTACGCCATCCTGGCCTGGCAGGCTTTCGGCCTGGTCTGCTACATGGTCTACACCGGCAAGAACGACTGGGCCAAGTTCTACGGCTACAAAACGGAGGAGGATCTGGCCCTGTCGCCAGCCCAGCAGTTTGCCAGGCACCTGAACGTCGAGGGAACCGGAAAAATCATCCGCTTGTCCGGCTTCAAGAAGGTGGAGGAGATTCCTTTTGACGCCAGCGAGGCGAAGCGAGTGAAGGATTAACTGGAAGGCTGATTAACTTATAGTTTAAGGTCTTTTTTTGCCAAAAGCTTTGTTATTTACCAATAAACTGTATGAATGATATTTGTGAGTTTGTTTGGGAGGAGAACGGAGTGGGTGCTGCTGGGGCGCGAATCTCTGAATCAATATTAACCATATACTTGATTACACTTGTAGTTTGCTGTTTAGTTTATCTTATATCCATATAGTAAACAAACTTCTTCGGCAATAGTCTTTCCCGGGTATGTTTTGGTTTTGATTTTAGTGATGGCACGCCAAACAGGCCAGATGTTGTGCTATCGATAGCAGTAAATCGATAAATTTGCAAGAGGAGCGCTTTAAAATAGTAATTTAAAATATTTCTTCATTTTTAGTCAAATGTAGTTGTAAATTCATCCAAATTGAATAAATTTAAGTAAATGCAGCGACTATAAAGGCGAGCTTACAATAAGCTTGTTATCGATAAATGCATCGAGTCATGGCCATCACTAGGGCGACGCGACCGCGGCAAACACAAACAAAAAGCAGCGCGTCGCGGATGGTTCGGCCACGAAAGATAACAATATTTACGGCAAACAACAACAAAAACAAACGTAATAAGACTGGCGGTGATAATAGCGAGCCCTCGGATCAAGTCCTTAGACCTCCCTTCGCTCGCGTATCGGTGATTGCAGCAGAGATGGCTTTTGGCATCTCTTGTGTGACAAAAAAACAACAAATCGAGAGAAGCAACAGAGCAGAGCAGTTGCAGCCACAAAAACAGCATCCAGTCTAGGCCGGAGCAAACGCAGTTTTAATTGTAGCGAAAAAAAAAAAAAAAAAAAAAAAAAAAACTAAATGAATATTAATTGCCGAGGTCATCAGCGGTGCTCCCCATTTTTCCCCCCACCACCCTCCACCCTCCACCTTTCTCTGCAATCTTTTTCTCTCCTTGCTTCATGCGCGCTACTCTCTTCTAACTGCACTCTCCGCGCGCCTGTAAAAAATAACGGGACTGACGGCGGCCCCAAAGCAGCAGCAACAACAATAATAACAATAACAACATCAAATGGCATTTGCAGTCGTCTAATTGGAATTTGTGCAAAAAGAGGAGGAGAGGAAGAAGAAGGAGGTGGAGGTGGAGAAATGCCAAAGAGCCGCAAAATAATTACTAATTAGTTGCATTTTTTCCATTGTTGCAAGGCTTCGGCAACGAATTTCTAATTACTGTTGCAACTGGCAACTGCCACACACCAACTGCAATCGCAGCTGTTGTCTGTTGCTACTCTTCTTGTTGTTGTTTATGATTCTGTTTTTGTTGCATTTCTCACAATGTTCTTGTTGTGTTTTTTATCGTTTTTAGAAGAGGAAGAGTGGCTAGAAAAGGTCAAAGGTGCAAATGCCGCTCTAATACATAGATACTAATACCAACACACACACAGACAGTGCTCCTGCAACCTCTTCTTGCTACGAAAAAGGGTGAGTTGAAAAATAAAAAATGGAAAAAAAATAAAATTTTTTAAACCAGATACCATTGTTGCTGCCGCTAGTTTCGAAAACTATTAAAAGCGCATTAATTATATAATTCCGGGGAAGTGAAACTTCCACTTTCTGCTTCTAAGCCCCAGCAACAATAGCACATCAATAACCAAACACAAAAAAAACAAAGTCCACAAAAAAAGGCAAAATGTGAACCATCAACAAAGAAACTTGCAACTCGAAGTGAAAGAAGCAGAAGTCGCGCATAAATATTTATATTAAATAGCGACGGCGGTGGCGATGGAGTTTTTGTGGAGAGGCAGGCAGCCGAAAAACAGAGTTAAGAGTGAAAATGAAACCGTTTTCTAAAAATAATTTATTGTCGCCAGTCGCGAGCATTTCTATTTAAAAAATAAAAAAAAGCCGCAAAGTGTCCAAGCATATGGCTTTCAGATAAACACGCGGAGCGGAGCCAAAAAAATAAATAAAAAAAAACTACCCGAAACATATGTAATATTATAACAGAATAAGAGATAGGGAAAAGCGGGATACCCTATCCAGGGAGGATCTACAGGGAGGATCTCATAAAAATGAGAGTTGGAGACTAGGGGGACTTGGAAACTAGTTAGTTCATTAAAATGCATAGTTTTAAGGAACTGTTCCTAAGGTTGATCCTAAAGCTGGAACTAAGAGTCCTTAAAAGTGTCTAGACATAAGGTTTTAGAAGACCTGATCATTATACGATGATATGGTGCAGTTTTTAGACCTCCAGGGAACCATTCTTGAGGTTTATTCCTAAACTAGACCTATGAATTCTTAAATATAGTATTTAAAATATTATATTATAGTAGATAATCTAATCCTAAGGCTTGTCAAGTCCTAAAAAATTGTAAATAATATAATATAATATGAAAAAGGTCAGATCCGATGGGATAGTATGCAAATTAGGGTAAAGAATTATTCCTAAGGTTGATCTTTAAACTGGAAGAGTCCTTAAAAGTGTTTAGAAATAAGAGCTAAGGGAAGCTATAGTAGACCTGATCATTATACGATGATATGGTACAGTTTTTAGACCTCCAGGGAACCATTCTTGAGGTTTATTCCTAAACTAGACCTATGAATTCTTAAATATAGTATTTAAAATATTATATTATAGTAGATAATCTAATCCTAAGGCTTGTCAAGTCCTAAAAAATTGTAAATAATATAATATTATGTGAAAAAGGTCAGATCCGATGGGATTGGTTGATAGGCTTACTATAATATAGGTTTGATAGGTCACTTTTCAGGTTTATCCCTAAACTAGACCTATGAATTCTTAAATATAATATGAAAAATACTATAATGTAAAAAATAATCCAATTTGAAGGCTTGTCAAGTCCTAAAAAATTGTAAATAATATAATATTATGTGAAAAAGGTCAGATCCGATGGGATAGGTTGATAGGCTTACTCTAATATAGGTTTGATAGGTCACTTTTTAGGTTTATCCCTAAACTAGACCTATGAATTCTTAAATATAATATTAAAAATACTATAATGTAAAAAATAATCCAGTTCTAAGACTTGTCAAGCCCTAAAAAATTGTAAATAATATAATATTATGTGAAAAAGGTCAGATCCGATGGGATAGGTTGATAGGCTTACTATAATATAGGTCACTTTTCAGGTTTATTCCTAAACTAGACCTATGAATTCTTAAATATAATATTAAAAATACTATAATGTAAAAAATAATCCAGTTCTAAGACTTGTCAAGCCCTAAAAAATTGTAAATAATATAATATTATGTGAAAAAGGTCAGATCCGATGGGATAGTATGCAAATTAGGGTAAAGATGTCTGGCTTATCTGGTCGCCATTCGCTTCTCTTGTGAGTGTGTGAGTGTACGAGTGTGTGGCTTAATTAATAGAGTTATTGCCGTCAGACCCTAACCACAAGATAATATTTAATTGCCCAAGCCATTCCACTCTGATCATATCACACCCTTTGGGACGGCTCTGCTTTTAGGGCTTCGATTATGTCACAGCTTGGGGCTCTGAGAGATGAAAGAAACACCTGACAGTCAGCCTGCTCTTGAATTATTACGCACTCTTCCCAGATCGTTAATGCACTTTTTCCCACCACCCTCGATGTACCCTGCCCCTCCTGTCCCACCCGACAATGCCCACTGGGTAGCTACAGAGCGTGGCGCAGATTTCAGTGGCGCGCCAAAGCGTAACATTCATGAAGAAACCGGGGGGCTCTCTAGTTAATTTTTTTTTATTTTTGTGGCAAGTCTCGCACCCAAGTGAATGGCCGGAGGGGAAATGTGCCCTCGACAGCTTCTGGTTATTTTATTTTCATATTTTTCTCTTTTTTTTTTTTCGAATGTGTCAGGAGGGAATGAATGGCCAAGTTTTTGAGTTTTTTGTAACTGGCTGCCCGGCGGTTTTCTCAGGTGGCGGGTAATGTGATCCGAAAGGGAGGGGGGCGGTTATCAGAGGGGCTGCACTGAAAGAAAAGGGTCTAGACTCTGGAATATAGATCTCTAGAGTCTCTAGATTATTAGTTTGGAGTTTCTTGAAACTTTTCTCTCAGTGTATTGGGGGAAAGGCGAGGGGCAGCTGAGGCGCCTCTACGATAAGCGTAAGCGCTGTTTTGGCCTGGCTTTTTGGTCATAGACCTCATAGTCTATGAAGTACACATGGCTTGCGAACAATAAAAATCATAAAAGAGAAACGTGGAGAGGAAAGTGTGCAAGGAGAGGCGGAGAAAGGGGGGGCATAGGCCGAGAGAAACGTGGAAGTGGCAGAAATGCAGAAAACCGCAAATGCCCCCAACGGGCGACGCGCTTTGCTGGCTTTTGCGGTTTCCTCGTCTTCAGATCGGTTGGTTTCTTGGCCAGGTTTGATAAGGCCCACCCTACCCCCTCTTAAGAAGCTAAAGCAACGAAGAAGAAGAATCAAGAAGCTAGCTGAGAGACACTGACAAAAAAAAAGTATCCAAGCCAGGATTATGAGAAAAAAAATATAAATTTTGTTAAAAAACTATTCTTAAAAATTATAAAAACCTTTTTTAAAAAAAAAAACATATAGCATTTTTTCTCAGTGTAATCACACGCACCTCACTGCCGGCTCCATCAAGACATCACAAATCCAACAAAGAATGTGAAAAAAGTCGATAAAGAATACGAGATGCGAGTCACACTCTGTGGGTCGAGGTTCTCCGGCAGATCTTCAGGGGAATACCACCCCATGGCAACCCCCCCACCATAGTAGTTATAGAAGTAATCCCTATGCCATGTGTACTATAATTTAATACAACGTAATCCAAACCAAAAAAAAGGACAACGCTTCAGGGACTCTTCCAGGGACTCTTCCTTTCTCTCGACGAAATCGGGCTACCGCGCAGCACCACCCTCCCCCTTCCATCAGGCAGAGGATTTGGGAACACGAGGGGGAGTTTTCCGGGCGGGGGCGATTTGGATCTGGGATTGCGCCTTCCGCTTGTCATCATCGCGTTGGGACATATCCGGGGGAAGCTCCTCGTTAGCAGCACCGCCTCTCAAACTGGGCAGGTCCTCCAGGCGGCACTGACTCCACAGGGTGGTTAGCGAGGAGCCGATCAGGTCCAGGTTGGGGCAGGAACTGGTGTCCACGATTGTTAGTCCGCTCGGGGTGCTCTTGTCCTCCAGGAATGACATCTTCGAATTTTGGTTAATTTTGTACAAATTTTTATTTTTATTTTTTTTTTTTTGTTTATAAAAAAGACGTGTGATTTTCCATACCAGTAGAACTCAACTGAACTAATGTTGAAAGGTTCGGGCACAGGTCATGGCCCACCTGATTCCACAGCCTACTTTTCGATTTAAAATTTACATTTTTTGGCGCGCTCTTCAGTGTTGGGAAACGCGCCACGCATGCGCCGTGCGCCGAGCGCCCTCTGGCGTTGGAGTTCGAGTTGCTGCACGCGTTAAGGTATTTTTTTTTTTGGCCCGACGATCAGAATCAGAAATCAGCAGCAGAAAACGCGCGTCGCATTGTTGTCTCTGCTCGTGTCGCGCACCTCGTTCGTTCGCAATTCCCTTCGCTCTGTTTTATTTGTTTCATCCTTTAAATCTATTAATTTTGTTGTTGTTGTTGTTAACCCGCAAACTCTGTGAAACATTAAATGTTTGTCAAACAAACTGAAGAAACTCGGCTCGGTACGTGCCAGTGTTGGTGTGAATGGTTCGTGTGCTTGTTTATTCTGTTTGTGTTTGTGTTTGTGTGCAGCTCACATTTTTGTGTCAGTGTATTGGTGTGGAGTTGGCTTTTTGTTTTGCTGGCGTATTCCGGTTTTTGGACGAATGCGAAGAGTTGTGCGAAAACCAAAGTAGAAAAAAACAGAAAGAAATCCCTTTTACAGTTATCTGGTGAAAACAATTAAACGGGGGTTTCCGTTTATATGTCGTCCCCCTTTTTCCCCTCTCCCCTCATCTATCTCATCTATCTAGAAGGGCGATCTCCTCTTCTCTCTCCCACACATCCTGTTTTGATCTCACTCTCGGGCTCAGCCCTCTCCCTTTCGCAGTGTTGCACAACACCCAATTAAGGGCGCGATTCGAACTCGCAATTAAAGGAAAAAATTAGCACTCGCCTGTTAGGTGTTGTGTCTTCGGCCAATTATCCAACTTATCGTTGTGCAAACAAGAGCTTTTCGTGGAGGGAGATAAAGCCAACGGCCCACCTGATAAAGCCTGAACCTAAAAAGTACCATGTCCATCAGCAATTAGGCCGAAAGTGTCCCTCAAATGTGAATTTAATGTGCTGCTGGTGATGTCATTGCACGGTTTGCGTTTCAATTTAAGGCCCAGAGCAAAAAACAAACAAATTTGCGTGTCTAGCGTGGGCCGAGCTGTCAAAAAAGGCCAAAAAGACGAAATCAAAATCAGTCGAGGCCATAAATGGAAAATCAGCGAAAACTAAACGCCCGCTAACACTACACTGTTTAGCAACACTGGCCAGGTCGCGTGTTGCAAGTGCAGCAGCGCTGCTGCGGTCAGCTGTCAATGTCATGTGTCGTTAACAGTGCCGTAGTCAAGGTTCTCAACAGGGGTCTCGTCTACACCAACTAAACTGAGTACTGGCGGGGTTGCACTCCCCACACGGCGACCCCCCGTTTGTGGTAGGCCTCTGTCTGTTGCAGTTAGGCGCTGCCCTGCTCTCGATGTGACGCGTCGTGACATGAGTAATCCGGCATATGACAATGAGAAACTGGGAAAGAACACATGAACAAACACGCACGCACACAGCAACAGCGACGGCCCTTGTCGGGCCGACAGTCCTCGATCCGGCTCTCTGCCTAGTAGTGGCTCTCTCACCCCACTGCGCCTTACTCACACGCATTTAAGCAGACAGCAAAGGTCAACTAAATAGGGCTACATGGTTTATTTTTTAGTTAGTAGATAGTAGCGACTAACTGCTTGTCAGCACAAAAAGAAGTGGTACAGTAAAGGAGGAAATAAAAAATAAAATAAGCAAAGCGAGAGGCCCTAGATGGTGGATTTTGTGCGTCTATAACCACTGCAAGATAAAATAAAATCAAAAATTAATAACTAAGAGTGAGACCTGCCTAGATCGAAGATGAAGGAAGACTAAATAAATCCCAAAATATATGTTATTCTCTTTCTTTTTAACCCCCAGAGGCCCTGCTCCTATTTCGTTGACCTCCACTGTTTACCTGCTTGTTGGCGTACGTGTGAGCTGCTCTGCTTCTCCACTGCTCTAGCCCGTTGACGTTGCACCGTGACATGCTCGGTGGGACTCTTCTGTCCGGCACCTCATCACTCCAGCACATTCCGGCATTCTCACATTCCGGCAGTGGCTCCAGCTCCGGCTAGGTTTTCTGAATTTCAATTCCCATTTCATGGATAGCCTTTGTGTGGCAGTCGAGTGTTTATTAATTGGAGGAGCGAGTGTCTGGGATTGTGTGTGTTTGTGGGTGTTTGTTTTGATTCTTTCGCTCTCTCTCCCCGTTGATTCTCTCTCCCTTTTGGCGACAACAATGCCAGGCGATTGTTTGGGGCTGCACAAACGGGTTATATTGTTGTGGCAAGTCACCAGTTGCATGCAACATTAGCATCTGGGCTGTGCTGTAGTGTGCTATGGTGTGCTACAGCTTTCCTCCATTCATTCATTCACTCATTCCGGCGGCGGTCGTCTTGCATTACCAATTCCTATTTCGCACAGAAGTTTCACTTTTTCCCATCCACTCACTTCACTTGTTTGTCGAATTTCTCAACCGAAAGAAAGCAGAGCGAATTGAACTGAATTGATAAAGCAGCAAAGCATTTGTGATAACAGACGCGTCCGACAAACATGTACAAATAGCCAATGTAGATACGCGATAAACAGAAAACAAAAAATAACGACAAGCAACGATAAGCACTGCGAGAAAAGTTGATGGTTGATGGTTCACATTCGGCCGGAAGAGACACGGAGAGCAAGACAGCACGATGATCAAACTGAAATCCTTGTTCCGCAGAGGACAGGGCACCTCCAGCTCCAACTCCTCCAACTCGTCGCACAAGCAGCAGCAGCAGCACTCCAACAACAATCGCCAAAAGTCCCAGTCCAGTACGTCCCTGAACACGGCCCATGAGCAGCAGCCACAACAGCAGCAACAGCAACAGCAACAGCAACACAATCTTGCAGCAACAACCAAGTTCTACCCCCAGGAGGCGGCCAGCTACGAGAGGGCGTGGATGTGGGCGATGAGGAGGCACTAAGGCTGAGCAACCAACAGCAACAGCAGAGGCGACAACAGCAGCAGCAGCAACTACAGTTGCAACAGCCACCGCAACAGAGCCAGACCTTACCCACAAAGAAATCGAAACTAAAAGGACAAAAGCAGCCAAAACAACTGCCAACCAGCAATGCCACTGACCAGCAGCAGCCACAACAGCCACCTCTGATGACTTCCCTGGCAGCCGCGCCACCTGTCACTGCCACCGGCAACAGCAACTCGAACAGCAGCAGCAACATCAACAATAACAACGCATTGGCAGCTTTGCAAGATGGTGGCGCTGCTGCCGCCGCTGCAGCCGATTTCTATCAGCAACTAGCAGCAGCAGCCTCCGCATCAGCCACGTCCTCCAACGGCAGCAGCCAGAGCACGGATAGTCATAGTCCGGCGAGTGCTTTTCCGGCAGCAGCAGCCGCTGTTGCTGTAGCCGCCGTGGCAGCCAGTAGCTATCAACAACAGCAACAGCAGCAGCAGCAACTAATCAACAGCGAACAGCAGCAACAGCAACTCTTAGAGGTGACTATGAGACGAAATCTGTTACTATATAGAATATATACTAAGATCTACCCCCGATTGGGCAATTGCAGGCTAACAACAAGATGCAGGAGCTGCACAAGCAGCTGGAGAGACTGGGAGGCGAGCACCTGCAGCTGGAGACACGCATCACGGAGCTGCTGCCATACCAAAGCGAGGTGGCCAGGCTGAAGGGCGATCTGGTTAAGATGCAGGTGCGCAGCAAGGGGGCAGGCAGGCAGGCAGGCAGGCAAACCACAAGTGGCTGATGTGTTGTCACGGCTGATTGAGGTTTCCGAGGGACTTGTTTTCCATTCCAGAACTAGTAGAAACCTTGGGTCATGACCTTGGGTCATCGATAGTTCAAGTCTAGATTTCTTGAATAATAGCCAAGGGTCGCTAAAGACCTCCTGTTAGAGATTGCTATGGGACTAGGCCCCTACAGGGTACTCCCAGTTGAAACCCTCCAGACCAACGACTGACCATGTGGCGGGGGCGTTGCGCTTCGCTAGACTACAAACCAAACCAAACCATTGACATTCAATACGATGTATAGGCGATGGACTCCTTTAATTGGCTGGAAATCGAATAAACAATAAGAGCTTTTGCGTCGTTGGGGGCGACAAGTGGGAAGTCAACAGCTACTGATCAGTCTGCTGTCCGCTGTGCTTTCAGAGTCTACAGGAGAAGACCCAGATGGAGATCGGCAACCTGAAATACGAGAACGAATCTCTGCGCAATCGGCTGCGGGACGTTGTCAACTCGCCGCTGTCGGACGCGGAGAAGCACCAGATCATCCAAGACTCGCAGCGTTTGCACAGCTCGGCCCCAGCCTCGATAGCCCTGCCAAGTGTAAGTAGTCTACCCTCTCCACGTATCTCCAAGAATCCCTCAAGTCATAGTCACAATCCTTTGCAGACAAACGACGCCCAGGATGGCACTCCTTGCCTCACACCCGACTGGGACAAGCAGTCGTCCTCCAGCGAGATCTCTGTAGCCTGCCTGCAGGACAAAATCATCCAGATGGAGGAGACGCACTACTCCACCAATGAGGAGCTGCAAGCCACGCTCCAGGAACTGGCCGATCTGCAGACCCAGCTGACGGACACCCAGACGGAGAACGAACGTCTGGCCGAGGAGAAGGACGTCCTGTTCCAGTCCCTCTGCCGGCAGACCGAGAAGCTGAACGAGTCCCGCAACCAGATTACTACGCTCCAGGAGCTGTTGCTGCGGGACACGAAGCAGGCGGCCAACGAGGTGAGTGCCTCGGAGCGGGAGCAGAAGCTGCTGGATCTGATCAAGACGTCGCAGGAGGAGCGCGAGGCCGTTCTGCTCAAGCAGGAGGAGATGGGCGCCGAGCTGGCGGAGCTGCGGCAGGCGAGGGAAGCTGGCCAGCAGGAGCAGCAGCGGCAGCGGGAGAGGATCGCCCTGCTGGACTCCCAGCTGGATGCGGCCAATGCCGAGCGGAGGCAGGGCGAGGCCCAGTTCTCGCAGGCCAAGGACGAGATCTCGCAGCGGGCCATCGAGATCAGTCGCCTGAGCACTCTGCTGGAGAATGCCCGCTCCAAGATCGAGGAACTGGAAGCAGATCTGTCCCGCGGGGACAAGACGGACCTGAGCGACGTCCTGGACGCTGCGCGCAAGGAGAAGGACGCTCTGGAAGAGCGAGTCGCCGAGCTGCAGGATCAGTGTTCGCGCAGCCAGGCCGAACTGCGGCGGCTGAAGGAGCAGCTCTCGGGCGTCACCGAGGAGTGCAAGGTGGCCAAGAACAATGCCAAGTGCGCCGTCTCGCATCTCGAATACCGGCTGGAGCAGCTGCAGCGGGAGAAGGATAAGCTGGCCGGCGAGTGGCAGGTCCTGGAGGAGCGGGTGGCCGAGCTGCAGGTGCAGTGCAAGTGCCACCAGGAGGACAAGGCCCAGCTGCAGTCGCTGCTGAGCGAGACGCAGCGCCATCTCGGCGATGCCCAGCTGCAGTTGGGCGAGACGGAACGCCGGCTGGAGGAGGAGACCCAGCTGCGCCGCAAGGAGGCCGAGGAGTGGCAGCAGTTCCAGGCCGATCTCCTCATGACGGTGCGCGTGGCGAATGACTTCAAGACTGAGGCGCTCAGCGCCCGGGAGCAGCTGGTGCTCGACAACAAGACGCAGAAGGAGAAAATCCACCTCCTGGAGCAGCAGCTCGAGAAGCTAACCAAGCAGCGTAGGTTTCCTTTGGAAGATCGGGATGATATCTTGAAACTAATTAGCCATTTCTTGACCATCCATAGAACTGCCACCGTCCGAGACGCCGCAGTCGGTGCTGTCCACGGTCCAGCGGGAAATGGAGATGGCCACCAGGCGGAACAAGATGAGCTTCAGCCGCCAGGACTCCAGGCTGTCCGTGAAGACGCTCATCGAGAGCATTGAGAACAACAAGGCGGTAAGGGATTGGGGGCATACTTTCACCTTCAAGGACACTTCACTGAACTCTCTCTCTCTCTCTCTCGATCCCACAGCAGGCCAAGGCTGATGAGGCAGAGTCCCACTACAGTTCCACGTCCAGCTTGAACAGCGGCACCCCGGAACTGGGGCACACACCCATCATTCTGCCACCGTCCAGTGACTGGCACGAGAGCGTAAGTGATGGGACAAGTCCTCCCAGATATCCTTATTCATGTCCTTATTCAACTCCTCCTTTAGCTACGCCTGCCGGTGCTGCAGAGCAGCAATCTGCACGTGAACGTGGGCAGTCCGGCGTTAGCCAGCAGCTCGGGAGGATCAGCTAGCACTACCAAAGCCCCATTGTCACTGCGGGAGCAGCAGTCGGCATCGTCAGCGCCGCACCAGCTGCAGCAGCAGACGTCGCAGCAGAGCCAGAGTTCGGTCCAGACTCTGTCGCAGCCCTCCACGCCGGCCACGCCCAGCAGTGCCGGCAGCACCAGCAGCAGCGGCCTGCCCTTTGGCAATGTCTCAAAGTCCTTTATCAGCGGTAGGGCGGGGATCTCTTCCCTAAAAAAGGATCAAAACTAATATCCTTTTTCTCCTGCCAGGCGAACGCAAGGATCCGCTGAACATGCTGGCCAAGAACGGCGGCTCGAAGCGCAATGCCCTGCTGAAGTGGTGCCAGAACAAGACCGTGGGCTACCGCAACATCGACATCACCAACTTCAGCTCCTCGTGGAACGACGGCCTGGCCTTCTGTGCGATCCTGCACTCGTATCTGCCCGACCGCATCCCCTACGACCAGCTGAGTCCCGCCAACAAGAGGCGCAACTTTTCGTTGGCCTTTGCCGCCGCCGAGTCGGTGGGCATTGGAACGACTTTGGTGGGTCACCAAAACCCCCTCCTCCTAGCTCTCCCACTGACCACCGACTCTGTCCTCTTTCAGAATATCAACGACATGTGCCAGATCGAACGACCCGACTGGATGCAGGTCATGTCCTATGTGACGGCAATCTACAAGTACTTTGAGACCTAGATTATAAAGGACATATGATACGGATACGGATACTATACTGCCCTCAGCGCGGGCCCAGCTTTTGTGTATATTTGATGATTTCCAGCCTGGACAGCAAGCAAATCTTTTTAATCAACATCCCATCCCCCTTAGTGCGTACGAAACGATATATATAAATATTTTTTTTTTGTTAAACCCAAGAAAGACCCCCCCCACTGATCCTCAAGTGTGTCTACGTCCATGTTCTTGCCCGAGTGCAGTGGTAGCCGACCGACCGCATTCTGTAAAATGCATTTGTTTGTTTATCGGTTTTACAGACTATCGATTACCAATTACTTCTATTGTTAGGTTAAGGTTGAAGGCGAGACACGATTGGACATGAATCATCACAGTCTTCGGTTCGACTGCGCTCGGGCGATGTAGTTTTTAAATAATTTTTTTTTTATCTATTGCCTGGTACAGAGTTTATTTTTTTTACACGCATGAACGATAAGTGACCACAGGAGACATGATATGAAGCCTAACTATAGGGATAAAAAAGAAGAAGAAGGTCCGGACTAGCTTTAGCATATATACTAATTATTTATTCCGACTACAACAGATCACTATACTATAACGTTTAAACGA
This sequence comes from Drosophila monieri, assembly GCA_035047585.1. Taxonomy (NCBI): domain Eukaryota; kingdom Metazoa; phylum Arthropoda; class Insecta; order Diptera; family Drosophilidae; genus Drosophila; species Drosophila monieri. Next base: position 5,776,066 of record JAWNPJ010000067.1, read on the forward strand.
AATCAAGCTGTATTTCTCTCAACGATTCATTCTACGATCCTACCATAAAGAACAAAACGCAAAATAAAAAATAAAAAATAAAAAATAAAAAAATACAAACAAAGCAAGCTTCTAAAAAGCATTGAAAATATTAAACACCGTTGTTTCATTTAATAACTGGCTTCCGGGGATTACTGCCTGCTACTACTATGGGGGCGGGGGGTGGTTTTAAATTAAAAATTCCCTCCAACTTTTCACAGCCTTTGTAATCAGACGTTCCTGAGCCGCCGCTTATTAAAATGGATCAATCTTGGCGGGCTCAGCCCCCCCGGAAAGGATGGATGGTGGTGGGTGGTGGGTGGCGAGTGTGGTAGCCTCTGCTAGTGATGGGAAAACTCTCAAAATGGCGCTCGTTGAGCGTTGAAATTTCCCTCCGATGGAAAATTTCCCAAGGAGTTGAAAAGAGATGGCTGCTTTCTTCTCCATTGCCGTTGCGGTGGGCGGGATTCCGGACGTGGTTGGTTGAGATGTCAGTGGATGGTGGAGTGGAGTGTGGAGTGTGGGTGGTGGATGATGGGTGGTATGTGGGTGTGTCCATGTGGCCAACTCAGCGGCGGGGCATTTAATTAAGTGCCCACGCCATGGGGGGTGTTGAGCAAAAGCAACAAAAGGCAACAGGGAAATGGCAAAAGGAAAATGGAAAAATGGAAATGGCGTGGAAAACAGCGTGCGATTTTTTAGTTCCTTTTTAATTTAAAACAAGCCGATGATTGATGTACTCGAGGCTAATGAGGAGAGGCATCCGAAGCCACGGGAGAGGATGAGGAAAATGATGCCGACATGTCCGGGCATGCTTAAAAAGGATGCTCTGGGCTTTAGTATCCTTTTCGAAATGTCTTGGCCCGAAATTATCCCTGAATCTAAGCCATTCCCGGACACTCCGGTTAACTCCTTCGTTGAATATGTCCTGCAGGACTCAGTGCGTGCTAGTTTCCGTGTCCGTTTGTTTAGACCAAAGTCACGTAGTGCCAGGATATACTATAACTACATATATCCACCCCCCCAGCCCCGTCAGGACGAAACTGCGGCTGTCAATTAGTCGGCTCCTTGTCCTGCTCCGGCCACCTCTACCTCTCACCTCCCGGGCACTCCGTCCGGCTCTCCTTAATGTCCGGCACATGTCGAAAACGAAATTAAACGCTGACGCATCATTTGCTGACCATCAGAGACCCACGAAAGGGGGTGGCCGGGTGGGGGGGGATGGCGGATAAAGGAAAGCGCTTAGTCATAAATCAAGAAATCGGCAAAAATAATTTCAATGCGGCCAACATTTTAATATACAAAACAGACTTGACCAGGCCAAAGGAGAGGGTCAAGCTACACTTAAAAAAAAAGGTGTACTTGAAGCTAATTAGGAAGTAGAAGAGACTATTGGGTTGTTTTTTGGATAAATTTTGGAACTATTATTCGGAAGTCTATCTATTGTCCTTAAAAAAAAGGATATTTAAACTATAATTTTTTTAAGAGATTTATTTAAAAAGTTTCAAAATTTTAGGAAAAAAACAGGCCACCTAAAAGGCCACTAAAAATATTAAAAAGTAAAAACTAACATAACTAAACCCTTAAAAAATAATTAAAATTTATAAAAATAATAGTGTCGGGTCAGGCAGCAACCACGGCGTAAATTGAATCAATAGAAATGTAACTTAGATTAATAAATGTAATAACTATAGTTTAGAATTATTTCCTCATTGCTATTGTTGGTCGCAAGCCGACTCTTCTCGGCCGCTCGGCTTTATTATCTTTTTTATTATCTTATCTTTGTCATTTTAAGTTAACGAGCTTTCGCCCGGCCTATGCTCAAAGTCGGTCTCACTCGTACCTTTTATATCGGTTCATACGCATCATATAATCGGAGCTTTCTCACTCCCATATACGAATAAACAAACGAATTTATAACGTTGTGAAAACAAACAATTTCCCCTTGTTGTGTTATTTTGAAAAGGGTGGAAAAAGTCATTAAAAAGTCTTAATGACCAAACATTGGTGACCCCGACGTGATCTAATTAATAAATTATAAAATTAATATATATATAACATTCCGCGATCATAAAACAGAACCAGTGCGAACACACCTGATTAATTTTGTGCGGTGTATTAACATATGTATGTGCATTTTGAACATAAACGGCATACAGTGCATCAGTGAAACAATTATTTTGTATTTATACACAAATCATATAAAATACATAATCGCATAAAAAACAATTGTTATCCGGTCCGCCAAAATACATACATACATACATATATACGTTCCACTTGCAAGTGCATTCGCCTCACACAAGCGTTCATATATATATACATTCCACAACTCAGCGTACGGTTCTAAGCGCACAGTGGGATAAATCGTGTTCGCTGCGCTCAAATAAAATTAAATATAATAAAATAATCAAGAGCCATAATTTGGCGCCAAAATTAATTTGTGCGTGTTTTTACTTAAAGTGAGCCAATTTCAATCATAGTGGCGATGAACTCCAGCGGCGCCGTCACAGGAGAACCCACTCCATCTCGGAGTGCGATTTTAAAATGCAAGGCAAAGGGTATACTCCAGGATTTGAAGAGGATCCAAGGCGTCCTGCAGCCAATGTCAAAGGTGGAGGACGCTATGCTCCATGTGCGTCACGCCCAGTTGGTCGCCATGTACGAGGATTTTAAGGCCATTCACGGGGAGCTGGAAGAATTAGATATTGCTGAGATAAGCAGCGACTTGCGATGGACAGTGTCTGAGCTTGTAGCTACGATGCATGCCGAAATCGAGCACGAGACGTCGTTGCGCTCTGCTCGAATTGCTGCCCATTCCACCCTGGCCAGCGGAGTCTCCAGTATCCAGGTGGACCCAGCGCTCAGTCGGAGTTTTCAAGCCTTGCCTCCTCTTCCTCTTCCTACTTTCAGCGGAGGATATTCAGAGTGGGCTGAGTTTCATTCGGTCTTTTCGACGATCGTGGGCTGCAATCCTTATATAAGTAAGGTGGAAAAGTTTCAGAGGTTGCGATCGTGTCTTCGGGACTCCGCTTTAGAGGCAGTCCGTTCCTTGGAAATCTCCGAGGAGAATTATGATGTCGCAGTGCAGCTTTTGGAGAATCGATTTAATAACCGTCGGTTGATATTTCAGGCTCATGTGAACGAGATTCTGGGCCTCAATCTATTGGAAGGTGGGTCAGTGGCAGCGCTTCGAGGGCTGTCCGATAAGTTCAATGCCCATATGCGAGCCTTAAAAAATTTGGGTACGACAGTTCAGATCGCCGGCTGCATCATCGTCCAGGTACTTCTGCAAAGGTTGGATCCAGCCACTCAGGCCAAGTGGGAGGAAGGTCAAAATGCCTCGAACTCGGATCTCATCCCTACTTGGGAGTCGATGGCAGAGTTTTTGGAACAGCGTTGCAGGACTTTGGAGGCTATGGATGTGGCCTTGGCCGCCTACGCGCCGGGCACTCAGGTGGGAAGACGTAGAGTCGCAAATAATAGTAGAGCGTCCTTTATTATTACTAATTCGCCTGCCTCTGCCTGCATATTATGCGGTGGGTGGTCCCATGTAGTTTCTGCATGTCCAAGATTTTTGTCATTGCCCCCTGAGAGCCGCCTTAGCGAGGCTAGGCGACTAGGTCTATGTCGCAAATGTCTCCAAACTGGCCATCACCTGCGTGAGTGCCTCGCTGATAATTGTCGCAGTTGTGGGAGGAGGCATCACAGTCTGTTGCATTTCTTGGAGTTACAGTCTTCCAGCAGCCAGCCTTCGGCAGTGCCGTCTACATCAGCCGCAGCCGAGTGCGCCGAGCCAATAGGCGCTTCACCATCCACGGCTAATGCACTAGTTGCCCAGGGTCGCAGCGGTGAGATAGCCTTACTGGCCACAGCGAACATTCTCATTCGGAGTTGTGCTGGGGTTTTTGTTCCTTGCCGGGCTCTTTTGGATTCAGGATCGCAGGTGCACGTGATTACGTCCCGACTGGCTAGTCAGCTGCAGCTTCGTAGACGCAAATCGTACGTGGCAGTGTCGGGCATTGGCGACACTGGTTTCGCGACAGACGGATTCTCTGTTGATGTGCTCTTACGATCCCATTGCTCTGAATATTCGGCCCTCGTCAACGCTGTAATCGCCACCAACATCACGGACCTCCAGCCTAGTTTTAGCTTGGATGTCTCCAGCTGGAATATTCCATCAAACCTCACTTTGGCTGATTCCCAGTTCTTTCGACCGCAGCGGATCGATTTACTTATCGGAGCCAGTCTATTCTATGAACTGCTGTGTGTTGGTCAAATCCAGCTCTCAGCTGGCCTACCGGTGCTGCAGAAAACCCGGCTTGGATGGGTTGTGTGTGGAGGTGGCTCACATCTGGAGAGAAAGTCGTTCGCAGCCACAGCCCGCAAGGACGTTGTGAAGAGCCCAAGCCAGCTGGATGAGCGCTTAGAGTGTCTGCTCCGTAAATTTTGGGAAATCGAAGACTGCTCCGAGCCCATTGTGAAGTGGACGAAAGAGGAATTGGATTGCGAGACGCATTTCGTGAAGCATTCTGCTCGGCTCGAGTCAGGCGCCTACTCGGTGAAGCTGCCGTTGAAGGTCAGCTCTGAGTTGCTGGGTGATTCGTACTCACGAGCCGTGCGGCGATTTCTCTCCCTCGAAAGGAAGCTTTGCCGTCAGCCTCAATTGAAGGATCAGTATGCTGCGTTCATAAAGGAGTATTTGGATTTGGGGCATATGTCTCTAGTCCCGCCTAGTCCACGACCTGCCAGACAGTATTTCCTGCCACATCACTGCGTTTTGAAGGAGGACAGTTCAACAACCAAGCTCAGGGTTGTTTTTGATGGTTCGGCTGCCACTACGTCTGGGTATTCATTGAATGACGTTTTGATGTCTGGTCCAGTTATCCAACCAAAGTTGCTGCACATTCTTCTAAGGTTTCGTTCCCATAGAGTGGCCATTACAGGAGATATTTGCAAAATGTACCGATGCGTCAGAGTTTTCCCCGAGGACAGCTATCTGCAGTGCATTCTCTGGCGGAATTCCACCCAGGATGAGTTGCAGGTTTTTAAACTGGATACGGTCACTTATGGGACAAAGCCGGCCTCATTTTTATCAGTTCGAGCAATGCATCAGTTGGCAGAGGATGAGCAGTCTATGTTTCCAAAGGGTGCCGAAATTCTGCGTCGCGATTTTTATGTTGATGATCTAATTTCCGGAGGTGACTCCATAGAGGAGGCTACCAACATAATGCAGCAAACATCGGGGATCCTCGCCAAGGGCCAATTTCGGTTGAGAAAGTGGTGCTCCAATTTTTCTGAAGTGCTCTCTGACGTGCCGGAAGAGGATCGAGAGTCGTTCCTAAGGTTTGATGATGGCAGCAATTTTACGAAGACTCTTGGCCTCGCTTGGGATCCTTCTACTGATCGCTTGCTGTTTTCGTTTGAAGGGCTTCAGTCAACCTCGAAGCCCACTAGGCGCATCATCCTCTCCTCAATCGCCCGGCTTTATGATCCGATAGGGCTTGTTGGACCTGTCATTACGAAGGCGAAGATCTTTCTTCAGAAGCTATGCCGTGAGAAGTTGTCCTGGGATGAAAGTCTACCTCAAGCTCTTCACTCCGATTGGGACATGATTTGTTCCAGCTTTGCCATGGCCCAGCGTGCTGAATTCCCGAGATGGTCACTATCATCACAGTCTGAAGTGGAGATTCATGGATTTTGTGACGCCAGCATCGAGGCTTATGGTGCTTGCATTTATGTCGTATCGAAGGGTACAAGGTCAGAAAGTCATCTACTCTGCTCAAAGTCCCGAGTCGCACCTCTAAAAACAGTTACGGTACCGAAACTGGAGTTATCTGGAGCAGAGTTGCTGGCTCGGCTTATGTCGGAAGTAGCTCAGTTGAAGGTCTACGATGGGAGGTATTTCTGCTGGTGCGACTCTGCTGTGGCGTTGTCCTGGATTCGGGAGGAGCCCGCTCGGTTTAATGTTTTCGTCGCCAATCGAGTTTCAACAATCCAGAAATTGACCAGAACGATGGAATGGCGTTATGTTCCTACGTCTTTGAACCCGGCAGACATCCTCTCGCGTGGTGCTCTTCCCAAGGAGCTAGTTACTGACAACCTGTGGTCCCATGGTCCTGCGTTTCTTCTTGGATTTCAAGATCAGTGGCCAGCAGCGGTTCCATCTGAAAAACCCACTCTGGAGCTAAGGGCAAGGGTTCTGCTAATCAAATCCCCGTACGTTGACGTGACAGCTGGTTCCAAGTATGCCAACTCGTTTCCAGCACTGCAGCGTGTGTTCGCTTATGTGTACAAGTTCTCACAGCGAGTCCGTCACAAGGGTGTCACTGCTAGCGATATCAAGGCTGGAACCCACCTACTATTGCGACTGGTGCAGCGTGTGAATTTTTGGGATGACATAAAGGCGCTTCAGAATGGAAAGGAAATTTCGTCAGCCAGCATACTTGCCACATCCTCTCCTTTTGTAGACAAGTTTGGACTGTTGCGTGTGGACGGTCGTTTAAGAAACTCTACATTGGATTTTGATAGTCGTCATCCAATTATATTGCCTAGAAGCCATCCAGTTACTCGGGCTATAATCGTTGATTTCCATGAGCGTAATCTACACACGGGGCCTCGTGCTCTGCTGGCTATTATTCGATCCCAATACTGGCCGATCGGGGGGAGGAAAACGGTGACGAAGGCATTGCACAAGTGTATCCGATGCTTCCGCACCAAGCCTCGGTTGCTTGAGCACATTATGGCTGATCTCCCGGAGCAAAGAGTCAGCGGTTGCCAAGTTTTCGGAGTGACTGGTGTGGATTTTTGCGGGCCATTTTACTATAAGCCAGAAGTTCGCAATAAAGCTCCCGTAAAATGTTACGTGAGTGTTTTCATTTGCTTTGCTACTAAAGCCGTGCACTTAGAGCTTGTAAGGGATCTATCCACATCTGCGTTTTTACATGCTTTAAAAAGGTTTATATGCACTCGCCGAAAGCCTCAGCACATTTGGTCTGACAATGCGACCAATTTTGTTGGAGCTAAAAACGAGCTAAAGGAGCTGCTCCAACTCTTCATAAGCGATGAGCATCAACGAGCGCTTCTGGAGTTTTGCGCGATTGAGTCCATCGAGTGGCATTTCATTCCTCCTCGATCTCCGCATTTTGGTGGACTCTGGGAAGCGGCTGTCAAAACCGCAAAGCATCATTTTTACCGGGCTGTTGGGTCCTCAGTTCTTGGATTTGACGAGCTGCGAACTTTGCTTTGTCACATTGGTGCTGTCATAAACTCACGGCCTTTATTGTCTCTTTCAGAGGATCCTGCAGACCTTGATGTTCTAACGCCATCCCATTTTTTAACTGGTGGCCCGTCAGTCAGTTTTATCGAGCCTGATGTCACAAAGCTGAATTTCAATCGTATGGACAGCTGGCAGCGTGTGTCTTTCCTGCAGCAGTCTTTCTGGGCCCGATGGAAAGAGGAGTATTTAAGCCTTCTTCAGCAGCGCTCCAAATGGCGTGCGTCCGGCCCTGCCTTGGCGATCAACGATGTGGTGCTAGTCAAGGACGAGAACCTACCCCCATGAAGTGGCCGTTGGCTAGAATTCTGGAGCTAGTCCCTGGTCGAGATGGAGTGCCTCGAGTGGCGGTGGTTAAAACCGCATCTGGAACTACCAAGCGCGCAGTGACCAAGCTTTGCCTATTGCCCCTTAAGGATGAAGTTGAAGAACAGGCCTCAACTGGGGGGAGTATGTCGGGTCAGGCAGCAACCACGGCGTAAATTGAATCAATAGAAATGTAACTTAGATTAATAAATGTAATAACTATAGTTTAGAATTATTTCCTCATTGCTATTGTTGGTCGCAAGCCGACTCTTCTCGGCCGCTCGGCTTTATTATCTTTTTTTATTATCTTATCTTTGTCATTTTAAGTTAACGAGCTTTCGCCCGGCCTATGCTCAAAGTCGGTCTCACTCGTACCTTTTATATCGGTTCATACGCATCATATAATCGGAGCTTTCTCACTCCCATATACGAATAAACAAACGAATTTATAACGTTGTGAAAACAAACAATTTCCCCTTGTTGTGTTATTTTGAAAAGGGTGGAAAAAGTCATTAAAAAGTCTTAATGACCAAACAAATAGAAACTATCACCTACTTTTTTCAGTGCATTTATTCACTCACTCATCCGGTCATCCATTCCGTGGCCCTGCAACTATAAAAATATTATCTATAGTTTCCACTTAAATGCACAGCGGCACTTACCGGACGCCGCTCGTCCTTTCTGCCCTCCTGCCCACTACCACTACTCACACACACACACACACACATGGATAAATCATAATGGTTAATGTGCACTCATAAATGGATAAGCCAGGCGGTACTAGCACCCACCAGCATATGCTCCATGGAGGGAAACAGAAGTCCGACACCCACCCGTGATGGTGCATATGAATCCGATTACGAGTGCTGCGGAGTGGGTGGGCCTGGATCCCCCGGCCAGATTTATGAACGGATAGTGTCCTGGGTGGACATTGCTCATTCGGGTCAGGTCGTGGCAGCCGGGTGCCGGGGAACCGCTTTGTGTGCGTGTCATTTATGGGTCATTTGCCAGAGTTCCACAATGGAAACAAAGGCAACTCGACCTGCACGGACAACAAGTGAGACTGGGGCTGGGAGTTCCAGAAAAGGGTGTACATTTCAAAAAATATTTATGGTTTTTGGGAAAAGTATATTCAAGTCGCTCAAGGCATCCCGCTTGAAGATCGGATGAGAATCGTCCGAGATATAGACATGGCAGTAGGACTGTTACGGAAATCCAGCATTTTCCAAGGGGTTCCACCAGAAAAAATCGAAAAATATTTAAAAAATATTTCCCTCCTAGATTTTGATGCAGAATGATGGGGAATTGATCCACGAATCGTTTGAGGTATTCCGATCCAGAATCGGATGAGAATCGGCCGAGATATAGACATGACACGGGCCAGATATGGAAATCCAGCATTTCGCAAGGGGTTCCACCAGAAAAAATCGAAAAAAAATTCAAAAATATTTTATTCCCAGATTTTGATGCAGATTTGTGGGGAATTAATCCACGAATCGTTTGAGGTATTCCGATCCAGAATCGGATGAGAATCGGCCGAGATATAGACATGACTCTGGCCAGATATGGAAATCCAGCATTTCGCAAGGTGTTCCATCAGAAATAATCGAAAAAAATTTGAAAAATATTTTATTCCCAGATTTTGATGCAGATTGATGGGGAATTCGTCCACGAATCGTTTGAGGTATTCCGATCCAGAATCGGATGAGAATCGGCCGAGATATAGACATGACTCTGGCCAGATATGGAAATCCAGCATTTCCCAAGGGGTTCCATCAGAAATAATCGAAAAATATTTAAAAAATATTTCCCTCCTAGATTTTAATGCAGAATGATGGGGAATTGATCCACGAATCGTTTAAGGTATTCTGATCCAGAATCGGATGAGAATCGGCCGAGATATAGACATGACTCTGGCCAGATATGGAAATCCAGCATTTCCCAAGGGGTTCCACCGGAAAAAATCGAAAAATATTTAAAAAATATTTTGTTTCCAGGTTTGGGTGCAGTTTGGTGGGAAATCGATTCCCGAACCGTGTAAGGTTCCTCTAGAAGATCTGACGCGAATCAAGTAGGATTTTCGCACTTCTCTGGAACCAAAAGTAAAGGTTCAAAGATCTTTAATGTTTCCGGAAGTGGCAGAGTCTGAAGACTGCTGGAGAGTCGATGCTCCAGTCGCTCCACATTTCAGGAGCCATGAGGGAAGACCACACGGAGATACCCAGTTGAGAGCCACCCAGACCCACACTCACACCCACGTACGAGCTGCTGAGACGACTTCCTGCCAGAGTCGAATGTTAATTTGGAAGTTTGGCTTCTTAGCACTTCCGATGCCCGCAGGCAAATCCTGTTTACTGGCCGTCAACTTATAAACAATTTTCCATGATAATGACGCCGCCGCTGGGAGCAACTTTTGCGGCGGAAGTAGAGACTTTCCCAACTGGCAAGAAAATGACAAAAAAAGAAAAAAAAAAGAAGCAAAGAGTCTTGCAATCGAGGAGGGAAGAAATGAATGGAAAAGGATTATGATCGGGTGATGGGAAATCGAAGACGGAGATTAAATGCAACTGGGCAACATTTCCGGTTCGGTCGTCGATGTCCAGACCCATGACGAGGCTTCTCCCATTTGATTTCCTCTTGTTCCCAACCTTCTCGATGTGTTGTGTGAGTTTGGGAACAAAGAGCTTTATGATTTTCCGGTCAATACAATTCGAGCGGCTGCTGCACTGCATCCTTACAAATCAACAAGCATGACACATTGCCAGTGCTGGGAGTGGGAGGCCATTGTTGTTGCCCTCGAGGAAGTACTAAAAAGTACAAAAGGGCAGACCGACCCAGACCCAGACCCAGACCCAGAACTGGGCACTGGCTGCAATGCCAGTCACAATGGACAGTCACAATGGGCCATGGAGTGCCCGTCACTGTCCTCCAACTCGGGAGGTGCTGCTCGGCCTTGCAGTTTCGTTTCGTTTTTTTTTTTTTCAATTCTTTAGTTGGCAAGGACATTATACAAGGACTCGGTATAGTTTAGAAAGTGTAATCCTGCAATAACTGTCCTGCAAGGAACTTGCTCTGCTACTCGTCCCCTGGTGATGTCCTGTACGACCTTCCTGCTAAACGATCCCCATTACGATCCGCATAAAAATTCAATAAAGTATTCCCAGGTCCCTCCTTAGGATCCTGGGAGGGAAGGCGGTAAGGCGGTAAGGCGGAAAGGCTAACAAGGAGCATGAATCTTCTCCCACGGGGCGAGTTAATGCGCATCAGGACTAAACGCTAGCCGAGCCAATAAATGTGTTTGCCCACCCGCCCCCTCGATCTGGGCAGGATCTGGGCCCCCCGGAGTCGCCGCCCCTGACTTCTTGCCCTCTGGCCTTTCGCTTTACTTTCATTTCCACGCCTCAGAGTTTTCTACACAAAAAAAAAATGGTTTTTTAATATTAAAAAATATATTTAAACTTCAAGAAAGAGTAAAAAAATATTTTTTAAAAGTTATATATTTTTAAATATTTTTAATACATTTTTTAAATCCAATTTCCTTGCCTTCTTTTTGTCGAGTGTCCTTTTTTTGTTCTTCATGAAAATCTCAGCCGTGTCAATGTTTGCTTAGCACCCCTCTTATCCTGCCACACTAGCCACCCCTCGTCCTGTCGTCCCGTCGTCCCTTTCGTCCTGCTGCTAACCAGATTTCAATTTGTGCCGAGCAAAGTGTTTATGAGATTTCGAGCTGCTGCCGTTGCTAAATGGCCGAAATCCTTGTCCTGGGACGACGACACCCTCGCAGGACTCGTCCTTTGTCCTGCATTGTTTGGCTTTGTTTCGGCCTGTTTGGTTTGGTTTGATGTAATGTGACATGATGGCTTCATCAAAAGCGCATTAAAAACAGAAAAACCAAACAAAGGATCTGGTCGGCGAATCCTCGAAGGCTCGTAAACACTATTTCCTTTAAGGACTAATTAATAAAATACTAGATTCAGGCAAGGACAGTAGTTTAAAGAGACAGCCTCCAGGAGGAAAAAACTGATGACTTCATTGGGTTGCGGGCTTATTTTTTGCACAAGGGTTAGTCCAGGCCAATGCACTCGCAGTCCTGCGCCAGGACATGGCCCGTGCCACCAAGAAGGAGGCAAATCAAGGCAGCAAAAGGATTCAGGCCATTAAGTTCCGGAAGCCAGTTGATAACCAGACAACAAGTATACAAATCTGCAAGGACCCAGGACTGCCGACGTCCTGTCCCGTCCTGCGAATATTTATGTTAAAAAGGATATACATATATTTTTTTGTACTTTTGTTGGTTCATTGCAGTAATTGGCTGCCTTTTTCTTCCAAAAAAAAAAAAAGTATAATCATATCAGAAAAATATCCTTTTCCACAAGGAAGAAAATGAATCAAAGCCAGCCGAAAGTTACAATTCTCTAGAGATTGAAAAGTGTTTGAAGATAGTCTTAAAAAGTCTTAAAAAAAGTCTTAAATAGTTAATGATTTAAGGACTATCTAGACCCATAAATATATCCTTGAATACCCTAGAAACTAGACCGGATCTGTGCAGATATTAGTTGCTTTTGTTTTCCAAGAAAATAAATAAAAGGCCCGTCAACAGGAATTAAGCAACCCTTCCGTTGCAAATAAATCAACAAATTAAACAAGGACAACACCCTCAACCCTCCGCCAAGGACCAGCAAGGATCTCCTTTCGGAAACGGAAACGGAAACGCACACACAGTTAGCCATCAAAAATCGCAGATTGGCGAATGGAAATGAAATAAAAAATCAGAAGCCTCGGGCAAAACTCAAGTGGATTTAAAATTGGTTTCGCCAAACCGCAGTCGAGATTTGATTTTAAAAAATTTTCTGGCTATTTGTTGCTCTTCCCCGACAATCGACAATCGTCCTGTCTGCCACTGAACGGCGACACATTTCCGTTTCCTGCCAAGCCAAGCTAAGCGAAGCCAAAAAAAAAAAAGGATACTATATATATATTAGAGAGATGAAGAAAATATCCTTTTTGATTTGACTTTTCACGTTTCATTTAGCAAACGACTTCATTAGCTAAAAAGCGCTGTGGAAAGTGGTTTATATATTGCGAGGGTGTCCTTTTTCGAAGCACATATTGTCAGTGTCCTTGCCGGTCGCCTGGTTTGCCCTTTTTTTTCAATCGCCTGGGCGGAGTCCAGAGTCCTTTTCCCCCTTTTTGTATTTCTTCTCTTTTTTATCGCCATTCAAGTTTGTTTTTCCGCTTAAAGTATTTTTATTGAATCTATCGCATTGGTTTTTTATGGCCACTCACTCACCCTAGCCACCCCCCGGGCACAGACATTAATGCTAATCTAAACAAATTTCGTCATTAAGGGTCCTTGGATGTCCTAGTTGTCCTAGATGTCCTACATGTCCTGCATGTCCTGTCCCCATGGCCGGATATGTCTCACATGAAATATTGTCAATCAATTCAATTACAAGTTGACATCATTGTTACTTATTGTTGACGTCGATTGTCCGGTTGTGCCTTCCTCCTCCGCTGACCCCTGATTTATGACTTGGTCCTCCAAGGACTCGCCTCCTTCAGTGGCCAGTTAGCTGGCCTTCGTTTTTTTCTGTGTCCTTTTATTGTGAGACATACGACTGGGGCGGGTGGAACTTTCACTGGGACATGTTGGTTATCCTTGAAGAAAATACAGATTCTTCAAGGATCTAGATTTAGGCTGTGAGCAGCTAAGATTCTAAGAATTAATTAAATATTTCCTCAAACAATGACATTGTTAGGTGTCCTTCAAAGCTCGCCAGGATCCACTTGAAACACCAGCAACTCCCTCGGAGCGTGTCCTCTCAAATTACTGACCAGCCACTCCACTCCACTTCATTCCAATCCCGCGCAATTAGGCACTCGCCGAGTGGGCTGGGCACAGGATATGCGACACAGGACACACTCCAAGGCGCAACCCTTTTAATGACTTCCGTTTGGGCGCGATTTCGGCCTTCGCTCCGCTAATTGCTGCCACCAACATTGAAAAACAAGGACTCTTTCCCATTGATTGATTTCCCCGCTACCCTGCTTCCCATCCCGTATCCTTGCTGCCTGATCCTGTTTGCGTTCGCTTTGTTTATTTACCAATAATAATGCAATAAAAGGCCAAAAAGGTTCAACTCTATTAGGGGAGTGGGTGACCGCGATAAGTTTATCCTTTCTATTGTCTATTTTCTATTTTCTATTTGCTTTCCAAAATCCTTTACCCTTTCTCTAAACACTGAGAAAAATACATAAATGGTTTTACAAATTATGATGAAAAGAAAGAGGATATTTTAGGAGGTTTTTATAAGAAAAAAGGACTACAACTTCTTAGGCCTTCTCAGGTTTGCCACAAAAAGGTTTCATTTTTAAAAAATACTTTTAAGAGTTTTCTTTTCCCACTGTGCACCTTTCACAGGTGTCCTTCGGGCTGCTCTTTTGTCCTGCTAATGGCTCACATCGTGTCAGTGTCGTGGGAAGGCGCTGGCCAAGGTGCAAAGGTGATGCAGTGGTTGCCGGCATTCAAACTCAAATTAGTTGATCGCAACCACCGAAAAACCACTCGCTCGGAGAGCCTTCGAGCGGGTCCTGCGAAAGTGCCATGGGGTTTGGTGGCTTCTGTGATTTCGAGGATATCAGTTGGAGGCCAGGACCCTGGCTGGGGTGGGGGTGAGTGTGGTGCGTGCGTCGTCCTTTATGCAAATCATTGTAATGCAATATTTAAATTGATGTTCGTGGCTTTTTAATGGCGCACGTTTTGCACGCAACTCCTTGCCAGTCTCTCCCTCACTCCCTGCGTCCATTAGGGGTAAAAATAAATTTTAGTAACTTCTTGGTCTGACTTTCGGGTCATATCATTCCCCCTCAACCCGGACTGACTTATTGACATGTTAATTAGAGGCCTGAGAACGGTGCGATTCTGTGGGAAAATCGTAGGACCTACTATTGTCCTTTTTTTGGTAAAACGGGGTTTGGGTTTATAGATCGGGGAGAAGTATAATAAATTATTTTAAGCAAAAATCCACTTTTCAATTGGAATAATTGGGAATAGATAATGTTTTTATAAAATGTATGATGCAACTTAACTGGGACTGTACTTTCTGGGTTGATGGCATGGTCACACTGTCTTCCATTCCAATAGTTGGGCGCCAGTTACAGAATATTTTAGCCTGTAAAAAAATCACTATAAAGGATTAGTTTCTTAATAAAAATAGTCTCAACTTTTAATCTAAACTTTGATGTCTTCTTATCTTTCAGATTTAAAAACTATATCGTCAAAAAATGACAGATTCTGTGGACAGTCGTGATTGGGAATGGCCAACCTTGATCGAGATCGAGACTAGCATTAAATTAATTATCCCAACCAGAGCCAGAACATTTCGGATGAACCATTTCTCTTTATTAGCTTCCTCCCTCGATTAATTAATTACCAATTTATGATGCCGAAGCGACCTGCTGATCCCAACCAGCCAGCCAGCCAGCCACCCACACAACCACTGTTCACACCCCATTTGGAATGCCAATCTGCGAACCAACAAAAGCCCAATTCACACCCATTAAGTAAACCTCCAGAGTAGGTTGTCTCTGGGTCAGCAAATCGTAAACATATTGGCCGCATCTTCATAAATAAATAAATACGAGAAGTGTGAACCATTCAGGAGGGGGGAATAAAGGATACACGTGCGGGAGGAAAGCCACATAGAAACAATTGACTTTACGGACAAGATTACATGGCAGGAAATTCAATTTTAAAAGGCAGCTGGCACGTGTCGTTATAGTGCTTGAAATTGTTACAAGGGTGGCAGATGAACCTTTCCCTTTACTCATCCTTTGGCCAGTCATCGATGAATACGTAATACGTAATACGTAGTGCCTGTGTGGCAGGACAGGGCTTTCGTCCTTTTGTCCCTCGGGCATTGAAAAAAAAAAATTGAGCAATAAACCCGCGGAGCAACGTCGCTTACAAATAAACAAAAGCGGCTGCGGTCGAGGGGGAGGCGGCTGACAAAAGCGGAAACGGAAACACACCACCACCGCACCGCACCACCATCACCACCACCACCACCACACCACCACCATCACAAACGTGTTAATTTTGAGCAAAAAAGGGCGGGGGAGGGTTTGGGTGTTTTTTCAACTTTCCAGCTTTACCAAATATCCTTGCGGTGGCTAAAGGGGCGTGTGATTGACTTAATTGACTATGAAAATGAGAAATTACATGGAGATAATGACTTGGCTGCCAAATGAGCAACAACATTATTAAAAGAGCCAGGCAGCCATCAACGTGCAACTTGATTTGATTTTCCAATCCACCCACCACCCACCTACAGCCCAGGCCAGGCCCACTGGGGGGTTTATGGCTAATTACATCAGGACCCCCAGACATTGTAACAAAATGGGTGTTGCACTTTAAAGCCATCTATTGGCTGTTTATTGCCGGATAGACGCGTCTGCGATAGATCAGTCCTAGACTTGGTCCTACTCGTAAAATGGCGAATCCTTGCAGATCCTCGCAGCCTGTGGTTCCCTTTTGAAGTACTGTCCAATGCCTCGAATCTGGTGGTGTGGTGGTGGTGGTTCGCATAATAAAGTTTCACTATAAGTGGAATAAAAATTAATTAAAAAATAAGTAAAATAAACTGATGGCTCACCGTTAGTTCAAACCAAGCTAGACCGGTCCGTGGATCAAGTTCTATATAGTATTTAATTTTAAAAAATATATAAAGCTACATATGATTTATATCCTTACCACGATTAAATAATTCCATACATATAATTATAATAAATAATATTAATATCAAGTTATTAACTGCCGCAGAGTTGAAATTCCACTAACATACAAGCGTCACGCCTTTTGCTGATTTTGCATCCCATGAATTAGTGGGGAAGTTAATCTAAAAAATAATTAATTAAGAGACATTGCTTAATATTTAAGGTGGAAGAAACTTACTTCCGAATGTGCTATTGGCTGATGTAGAATGTGTATGAAGTCTCACATTAGAATCCAAGATGTGTTCAAAGTTCAAGTTAGTTTGCTTTAAGATAAATTAAGTTTTAAATAGTTGTTAGTTTTTAGGTGAAGTTTTCTTACTGGCCCTGATAATAGTTATTCATGCACTGCAATGACATAATTTTAATTATTTAAACTTAATACATTTCGTTAAAAAACCTACAGCTACAAGTATCTAGATACTTTTGTTTTTAGTTTGGTGTTATCGCCGTCAAATCGTTTATGTTCTGTAATTTAAAATAATATATTAATAATTTATAATATATATCTCTTAGACTTACTACAATCAGTTTTGTTTTCGCTTATCAATGGACTAAAAAATATAAATTTAAATATTAAACAAGCTTCAACCTCCATTAAATCTCTAAAAAAAGAACTTACATATCAAATATTATTTTTTAGCCGCTAATAGTTATTCTTTAAACATTAATTATATCTCTAAAAAAACTTACAACTACGAGTGTAAGGTTATATTATAATTAAGTTTGTTTTCGCCGTCAAATCATTTGTTCTGGAATTTTAAATAATTATTTCTAATAATAAAATAATAATTATTATATATCTCCGACTTACTATAATCCGTTTTGTGGTCGCCATATCGTCAATGGTTCTAAAAAAATAAAATTACTTAAATATCTGCCACTGTGTCTCTGAAATATAAAACTTACAACGATTGTCAGTTGAGGTTGTGTGTCAGATTTATGTTTTCGCCGCTGAACCGTTCTATAAAAACTGGAATAAAAATTATATTATTATTTCTGATAGCCCTATTGTATCCCTAAGGATCTTACAACGATTACAAGTGTATAGATCGTTCCTTGTGGGATGTGAAATATTTTTGAAATTATTTACCTCCACTATAACTCTAAATCGAAGAAATCGTACAACGATAATCAGTTTAGGATGTCGCCGCTCAATAGTTATTCATGCACTGAAACAAAAAGGGTTAGTCTTTATCTTAAAATCTCATCTAAAAACTCTTACAAAGCTACGATATAAAGGTATAGTGTGAAGTGTTTTCGCCGTTAAATCTTTCTGCAAATTAAAATATTAGTTAATAAATATTTTATCTCGAAAGTCTTACTTGAATCTTTTAACAATCAACAGATCAGTGAGAGAGCCTTTTTATTTTCTAGAAAAATAAATATTTAATAAAGTATCTATGTGTGCTTAGTGAGCTTACCCCCTCTCGATTATAATCATCTCCCGGGATCATAAAGTATAAAGAGTGTAGAAAATCCTTTGGTTCCATTGGAGGCATTGGCACTGTGGTTCAGGTCTTGGGATTAATCGGAAATGATCAGGGAATTATTCGACAACTCACGAGTACTTCAAAAGGAAATTTATACGTGTATGTGTCCAAGTTTCTGGAAGAAAGAGCAGTGTTGGAAAGTAATGAGAGATTCAAGGCCTAACGCCCTACCTGTGATCGGCTCTTGTCATTCGTTCCCATCGGACGGCGGACGACCTTGCCGCTCCGGCCTGGAGGACTTCAGGGAGAGGTCGAGTGGTTCCTCGGCAGCCTCCTGTTTTGGGGCCACATTGCAGAGGAGCTCTATGGATGGGAGCCCCGGCTGATCGATTACCTTCTCCGAGGTGGCTGCCCGCAGCACCACCGCCACACACTTGCTGCAAATGGTCTTGGGCATCGGATCCGACTCGCACACCCTGATGGCCAGGTGCTTCTCCATCTTCTCCACCAGCTGCAGCCGGCGGGCCTTCTCGCCGTACAAGTGGATGACGTGCCGCTGCACCTCCGTGCACATCTGGCAGAGGAAGCCGAGGATCGGAGCCTGCATGTAGCTGCCCATGCCGAACTGGGTGGAAATTTTGGCGAAAAAAGGGGATTTTTTCACTAAAAATAAATAACAACCGAAACGAACACAAAAATAAAAACTATGGAAAAACTGGGATTTTTTTTTCGAAGCCAAAAACTGGATGTGTTTGTAGAGGTCTTTCCACTCCGAGCACGAGAAACTTAATGAGGGATTACTAGCTCCGGGTCGGGGCCTGGGCAGTTGACAGTTGAGTTTGGTCCGGAATTTCGCTCCACGGCCTACTTGTGACAATTTTTGGCTCGGATAGAGTGACCAGGCTACTGAGAAAGGAGGAACTAAAGCACTTTACAACACTGGGCAAGGCAGCTCCTAAAGCCAATCGGAATAAACTAATTAACTTTTTTTGTCCACAATCGGGGGCAGTTCTATATAAATGTATGTACGTATATCTCTGCAGCTCCACTTATCGATTATTTTATTAATTGTAATCTCATTTATTTGCCCCACAACGCTTTGTGTTTAATTTCCACGTTTATTTTCTGATAAATGTATTATTTGAACGGCATATATAGTATATATATATATAACTATATAGTATATAGTGCGCTTTAATCAATTTTTCATTACAAACTGCCAGTATCCCGTATCTGTATCTGTATCTCTGCCTGTATCTGTGTCTGTATCACAGTCTGGGGGCTATCACTACCAATGCCAAACGGAGGCGGTCCGAGTCGGAAATCGCCATGGGTCGAGTGCCCTAAGATACTAGTCTGTCGCACTGCCCCCAATGACAAGTGGCAAGCGCCGGAATCGGAATTGGGAATCGGATTCCAAATCGGAGTATAACTGCCTTGTTCCCATTACCCGATTCGCTGCCCAAGAGCTGGGCAAACATGCCCAGCGGCGAGCCTTTTACATTTTGTTTTTAAAGCAAATATCGGACTAGTCACGGTGGTGTTGTGGAAAACAACTATTTTTGTCCGCTCAAGAGAGGGAGGGGATATATAATTAGGTCATTATATCTGTTTTGCAATTCCTACAGGAAGTTTAAACAAAGAATCTATATATTTTGGGTATTCAGAAGTTGATTCTTCCTTTTCCCAAGTTTTGGTACTATTTTGGAAGAAAATGCTTGTCCGCTCAAGAGAGGGAGTGGATGTATAATCAAGTCTTTACATCTGTTTAGCAATTCCCAAGAGAAGGTTAGACCATAAAATGTATAAAGTCCAGATAGTAATATTTTTAAAGCAAATATCGGACTAGTCACGGTGAATAAATAAGAGCTCGCAGGTGTTGTGGAAGAACTCTATTTAATTATTTTCCATAATCTCCATTAGCGAGTTATTTTATATCAAATTTGTTGGTTGACTTTTCATTATTCTTTCCATCTTTCGACTAAGCTAATCCCATTTGTAGCCCTGTCGTAGTATCCTCTTTAAGCCCCCCCTGACATAGTCCAACTCTCAGGTAGAGAACCCATTCGAATCGTATTGAACAAATCCCTTTGGGGCCGTGTTAACAGTCGCGATAAGCGGCACGTTTGCACTTGACATGACGGTCATGCAGGCCCCCCTTAAAATGGATCGGATCGAAATGTTTTGGGGTCTGACTGGCCGACTGGCCAACTGGCCAACTGTCCGGCTGTTGTGAGACATATCGCTGATACGGGCCAAGAAATTGGGGTTCATCAGCTGGGCGCAGCGTGTAAGAGCCGCTGGTTGTCCAACAGTCCAAATAGTTGGATCGTCGAAGGCGGCTTATCGGAATCGGAGGTGCTGGAAATATTATTAGTTTATTTCACGATTGTGCCATGGATGGTACACAGGAAGAAAAGAGTTGAAGTTTTATTAGAGTCTAGGAAGATGTCTAGGAAGATGTTGCTATTTTGGAGAGAGGGATGTCCAAGATATCAGTTCTTCGAGTTTCAAAAGGATATTACTTGGAGAACACTTTATGATAATTTTTCTCCAAGTGCCACCATTTGTAGCAACCTCTAATCTTGATTATTGAATTGTATTGAAATGTACTCACTGGGCCATATACCCGATTGCGTATTATTCGAAAACACATATACCCAAACGTATATATCTTCGCATAATCAACATCCTGTTCGCTCCGATTCGATCCGAGCGATACGGGTATGCAAATGATTAGGAGGCGATTACGGGGTGTACCTGGATTTCAGCCACACACCCACACTCCGCCACTCCATAGTTTGGTGGCTAATCGATTGCTTTATGGCCATATTGCCATTCAAGCCATAAACGGGTGCAGCAATTATGTACTTCTGGCAATTTGCTGCCCAAGGGCCATGGCGAGCTTACCTCTATGGTGGGGATCGTCCTCCTGATCGTTCCTCTGTTTTGGCCTGGTGATCTGCTTAGGCCAGGACTTCTTTATAGCCTGGCTATAAACATAATTAGTTTGTTAATTAGCCGAAAACATGACTGATTAATCGGTGTAGTGGGGGCAGAATCAGTACTTCAGCTTCGGTCAAGTGCCAATCATGACCGTTCCTCATGATTGGGGCCCCCAGTGATTAGAGTGGTCAGCGGCCGCCCCCTTTCCCAATCGAGATGGATCCCCGAAACTGCCATTGGATCGTAAATGTATAATTAACCAAAGTAACAAACAAGTTTAGAACGCGTATGCAGGGGCAGTGGCAGTACTTATGGCACTTCAAGTGCAATCGTTTCGTTTTTTACGACCCAGTGTAAAAAATTGTGTTTAATTCGAATTGGAATTCGTGCTCCTCGGCCACCGCCCTGCAGAATTATTTATTTTACTTAATTCTCCCAATAGAACTCCCTGGGGGCATGTGGCTCCACTCGACCCAAGTGCCACTACTCCATTGATGAGTAATTTAATTTGTCGTTTATTAGAATAGCACTCGTTTTATTTTATGAGATACTCCAGCGCCTCTACTTGACTTCGAGTTCTTTATTTGCCGAATGTGTCACCAGCGTCCCGCCCGGGCGATACGACTTGCTCCCCGGCCCACAAACAATATTCTATATCTGTGTACTAGGGCCATGATGGGCGGGTAATCGGATCCAAATCGAGGCTGCCAGGCAGACAGCGAGTGCTCTGGATAGTAGGCCGGGGATTACGCTTGTCCGCTCAAGAGAGGGAGTGGATATATAATCAAGTCTTTATGTATCACTAGCAACTCCCACTGAAGGTTAAGCCTTAAAATGTATATATTTTGGGTATTCAGAAGTTGATTCTACCTTTTCCCAAGTTTTGGTAGCATTTTGAAGGAATATTTTTGTCCGCTCAAGAGAGGGAGTGGATGTATAACCAAGTCTTTACATCTGTTTAGGAATTCCCACTGAAAGTTAAGCCATAAAATGTTTATATTTCAGATCATCCTATACCGATTGCTTCTTTTTCATAGTTCTGGTAGTATTTTGAAAGAATATTTCTGTCCGCTCAAGAGAGGGAGTGGATGTATAATCATGTATTTGTAACTGTTTAGCATTCCCACTGAAAGTTAAACCATAAATTACATATAGTCTAGATAATTGATTATTAATTTTCTCAAGTTTTGTTAGTATTTTGACTGTCCGCTTAAGAGAGTCCGCTTAAGAGAGGGAGAACATAGACAACCTTGTTAGTATATCTTTTCTTCGATTCCCATCTGTATAGTTAACCATAAAATGTATATATTTTAGATAATCCTCATCAGATTATCATTTCTGCGAGTTCTGTGAAACTATGACTGTCCGCCTAAGAGAGGGAGCTGGCAGATAACCTCTTCCGCAAGTCCCTGAGTTGATTTTTACTCAATTCTAGGCAGATAGTCCCCTATTGATTAAATTCCCCTCCGACCTCCCTGCAATCTCAATCTCAGAGACAATTAGAAATATGGCTGCCCTTGAGTACCGGGTATAATTATATTCGAGACACACGACCAACACCAATTTGGCCCGTTTTTTGTTTTTGGTTTTTTTTTTTGTGGGTACCCCCTTATCGGGTTTATGGGTGGGGCAAATATTGTTTTGGTGGCGTCGTAATCAGGCGCGAAACTGCCACTGCCAGGCGGATGGATTACGATGCCAATCGGAGAACGGTAGCTAACAACCATAATCAAGACCATATTTATGGTCTGTCCAGCCATTTTATAGGGCCCTGGGTAGTTACCATAAAAGTGCAGGGGGTTCAAACACGGAATGTTTCATGAAATTCAAAATGCATTTGTTTTTCTTCTTTTTTTTTTTTTGTAATATTTTGTAAATGGTTTTTATTAAATTTCTAAAATGTATTTTTTGCAGTTTTTTTGTTTTTGTTTTGCTTTGCTTTCCGTCTCGTCCAGTGTCCTTTGTCCTTAGTCCTTTTTTTTTTTTTTTTTTTTGTTAATTTCATTTATTATTTTTTTTTTTTAACATTTACGAACTCATTACTGACTATAAATTCAAAGAGTTTTGTTTTTTTTTACTCGCTATCCACGCACACACGAAAAAAAAATTGTTAGTTACAACTAAATGTCTACAATTATGTTTTTTTTTTATATATTAGTAAAAAAAAAAAAAAAAATATTGTATTATTAAATTCTTTCTAAAAAATTTGAACACTAATTATGCTTGATGTTGTTGCCTTTTTTTTTTTTTAAGTTATATAATATAGTACAGTTTAAGTTGCATTGCCTTTAAGATGATTCTTTTTTTTTTTTTGTTTTATTTTTTTGCATTTACTTTTTAATATTTACAGTTTTTTTTTTTAGTTAAAGTTCTTAGGACTATGAAAAAAAAAAAAGAAAAAATAGGAATGGCTAGTTAAGTATTATTAAGTGATTTTTTGGGGGGGGGATCTCGAGAAGAACCAACTGAAAAGGAAGTTCCTTCAAATCCCTCTCTTGGAAGTATTGCTTTTGAAAGGGATTTTTGAAAAAGGACTTCCCTCGAGTCCCTCCTGTGGCTACCTTTTTTCTTCTTGGAAACCCCTGACTAAGCAAACCTTTAGGTTCTTGGGGCCTTTCCTCTATTATTATTATTTTTTTTTGGGTTATACTTCCCCTCTAACCTATTTACAGGAATGTGTGGGCTACCTCTAAGTTGTGCTCTAAGTTTATAGATTTTTTTTTGGCTTCATCTCCTCCTGATTCTGATCCTGACTCGCAAGGACCTCCTCTCCTTCCCTCTATTCATTTTACTTTCTTTTTATTGCATTTAACCCATTTCTTGTGTTTGTTGTTTAGCTATTCGAGTGGCTCCAGGCCCCTACTAACAATATTAGGGCCACCAGCGCGCCTGGGCGTGGGCGTGGGCGTGCTGGGCGTGGGCGTGGGCCATTCCATGGGCGTGGGCATGGAGGCCGGCGGCAGCGGCGGCGGCGTGCTGGTAGGCAGCCGCCCCGTTCAGCGCCACCAGGTGGTGGGCGGCGGCAGCGTTCTGCATGGCGGTGGCCGTGGCGGAGGTGACACAGTCGGGACCCAGCTTGGTGGTAGGATCGCCCAGGCAGGGCTTGCCGTTCCGGACGAGCACCGGCACCGCCACCCGACGCGGCGACGGCAGGGCCGAGGGATGGTGCGGATGGGTGGCATGGCCGTGCAGCAGGCCGGGATGTCCTTCGTAGCCCTTCTCGTTCTGGGCCCGCTTGGTCTTGTAGCGATGGTTCTGGAACCAGATCTTCACCTGGGTGGGGGTCAGCCGGATGAGGCTCGCCAGGTGCTCCCGTTCCGGGGCGCTCAAGTACCGCTGCTGCCGGAACCGTCGCTCCAGCTCGTAGGTCTGGGCTTTGGTGAACAGGACTCGGCGCTTCCGCTTCTTATTCGGCATTCCGTCCCCGGAGCCACCGCCGCCGCCACCACTTCCGTCCGGATCATCCACATCGTCGATGTCCTCCTCGATCCCATCCTCGTTCAGACTATCATCGTGGTTGCTGCTTCCTCCGCCGTTCATTCCGTCGTGCTTCAGGCTATTGTTGTTGTTGTTGTTAGTCGTATTGTTGTTGTTATTGTGCAGGACATGGGCGGCGGAAGGACCTCCCGCTGGCGGTGCTCCGCCGGGCGGGCCGTGCATCGAGTTTAGGGCATCGCCCACGGACAAAGCGTCGCTGTCCGCCGACCGGCTGTAGGACTTGTAGTCCCCGGAGAGGGCCGGCGAGGTCTGGCAGTTCGACCCGATGTAGGTGTACGACACCTCCGAGGTCACTGGGGAGGTGCTGTCGGGGCTGGCGGGCTGTTGGTTGCCTGCAAATGGGAAAAATAAGGAGTACCTTGGTTAGAAATGGTTACAAAAATAAATAAACAATAATTCTAATAATAATAATAGATTTTTTCCCTTTGAAGTCTGTTATTTCTTATAATTTCCCTTGATTTTTCCCAAATTTCCCTTTATTTAAACATGTTTTGTTATTTAAAAAACACATTGAATACTTTTTAAGGGGTTACACTAAAAATAAAAAGGTTCTTGGCTAGAAAAGGTTCAAAAAATATAAAAGCTCTAATTAGAATTACATTTCTAGTCGTTTTAAGGAATATTTCCTATAATTTCCCTATATTTCTCCAAAATTTCTCTTCATTTAAGCATGTTTGATCAGGTTTTCTTATCAAAAAACACAATAAAGACTTTTTAAAGGGTTACAATTTAAAAAAAAGGCTACAAAATATTGAAACTCCAACAATAATTACTTTTTTACCCTTTTAAGTCATTTTCTTATAATTTCCCTTCATTTTGCAAAATATTTCCCTAAAAAATAAAGAAACTCTAATTATAAACACAGTTATTCATTTTTAGGTAGTATTTCTTAAAATTACCCTTAATCTTCCAAAAATATCCCTTTCCTTGAACATGTTTAAGCATGTTTTCTCATCAAAACACAAAAAAGAATACTTTTTTAAGGGTTTTGCAATTTAAAAAAAGGTTAAAAAGTTAAGAAACTCATTCTAAACCCAGTTAATCTTTTTCCAATTCCTTTTTCCTATAACTTCCCTTAATCTTTCAAAAATATCCCTTTTTGAAAGTTGTTGGAACATGTTTTCCCAATCAAAAACACAATAAAATACTCTTTAAGTATAAAACGCCATTTGTAACCCTAATTGCCAGACAAAACAAAATGGCAGCTCCTTGTTTGCGAGATCAATTTTTTGCAATATCCTTTTTGTCCATTGAAGGCAACCGGGCCGATCAAGGACACAAAGGACGCGGCCGGGGCGCTGGGTGGGAATTTGTCAGCAATTGAAATGCCTTTTTGTGTTTTATTTAATTTCACTTTTCTGTGTGTTGGCCATAAATTAATGCACCGACACACCCCTCTCTCTCTGGTCCTGGCAAGGATCTATGAATGATCAGGCAAAAAAAAATGGGATTCAGGGGAGGGGGAGACCAGGAGACTGCAAATTGGATTAGGCGCGACATGAGGCTGTGGCCAAATGCCAGATGTATGTACATCATTGGTGTCAGACCAACCCTTGTTAGGGAAGGTACAACAAAGGGTCCTGCAACCCCTAGACCTAGGACCCACAGGACCCACAGAACCGACATGGGTCTTGGCTAATAATGTCAATTAGACGGATTCCAGGATATTCTACCTGATCGGTACATTGATTTTCTGACTGCTGACCTTCGACCTCCTGGCCGGCCGCAGGACTCTGGCTGGCATGCAGGCATGCAGGCAGGCAGGCAGGACTCTGGCAGGACGACAAAAGCCAAACCTCAACAACACCCATCCAGGACGAGAGTGGGCTCTGGCGTTTCGCCCACTTTTGATGATGATTTATCGGAGGGCCCACGCCCTCCAAGGATATCCTTGGCCGGGAAGAGGACTAACCTCAACTAAACCAAGCTAGAGTCCTTGCCATGACAACTCAACAAATTAATAACTTAATATAATCAAAAGGAGCAGCTGTGAAAATTCCCAAAAAGCGAGCAATTATAATTTGAAGGAAAAAAAAGGATATGCAGAAGGACGAGGCGGAAGTGCGTGCCATAAATTTCCAGGACGAGCCGAGTGTTTGGTTCGCAACAACAAGGAGTCGATCGAAGCGATTGACTATCCTTTTTTTTGTTTTTTTTTTTTTTTTTTTTGGCAAAGGGAAAGGACAACAACAACAGGACTAATCCTGAAGTGTGAAGCGCCTGCAGGACTATTAGTCAGGATTATGGGAGAGAGGGGAGCGACGTCTGCCCCAGCCCTCTAAAAAAAAAATAATAAAAAAAAGAGAGACACGAGGGGTGTGGGCCTTGTAGCACCTGAATCCTGTATCCTGCAGCCCAAGGACTCGCAGGACTATGCAAACACAGCTGCCTCGTCGCTCGCTCGACTGACCGCCCGAGTGGCTGGCAATTATATATTTTTTTTTTTTTTTTTATTTCAGACAGGAGGATCGGGCAGGACACTGCAGGACACTCATCAAAGGATGACTTTCGATAGCCAATTAGCGATGGAGCAGAGGAAGGACCTACCGTATATCTCGTTCTCCTTGATCCAGGCACTCCGCCCCGAGTGCTGCAGCATCGTCTGGGCCATGTGGTGGTACGAGGACATCTCGTCCTGGAAGCTGCCGGCAAAGCTCTTGGGAAGGTACTGCCCGGCGGCCACGGCTGCCGCGGCGGCGGCATTGTGGCTGGCCAGCAGCTGGGCGGCGGCCGCATGATGGGCGTGGCTGACATCGCCCCCCGCCCCGACACCCTGATGGTGGGGCAGGGGCAGTGGCGCCACCGCCTGCTGGTGGTGCGGATGCTGCCCCTGGCCCGGCTGGGGCTGCTGGTGGTGTTGCAGGTGCGGGTGCTGCTGGTGGTGCGGATGCTGCGGCGGGGCATGGTGCTCGGTGGTGTGATGCTCCACCGATCCCGGATGATGATCCTCCCCCGCACCCGCACCCGCTCCCGCTCCAGTCCCTGTCCCCGTGGCTGCTGCAGATCCTCCGGCTGGCGTCGGCGACAGGGCCGAGGGCGTGGCATGCCCCACGGATGTCTCGCCCGCTGCAGCCGCCGCCGCCGCGGCTGCCGCTGCCGCTTGGTGGTGCGGGTGGTGGTGGTGGCTGAGGTGGTCGCTGCCATGGTGGGCGGCGGCAGCGGCGGCGGCGGCCGCGTTCTTCAGCTCGGAGCCCTCCAGGTTGAGGATGTCCGATATGTGGAAGCCGGAGCGTTGCGAGGACGGCACCTTGGCGTCGAACAGTCTGCAAGGACAAAGGATATGCGTTAGTCAAACTCTCTTTTCTTGTTCTAATTCTCCTCCACTGGCTCGGAGGACTCTAAGCTGGGGGCTGGCTCGGAGTGGGGCAGGCAAGTGGGCCTGTCAGGGCTTCCCGCAAAAGGCCACTTTGATGGAAAGAGTTGCCAGGCAACTCCCTGCCCCAGATGATTAATTAGAGACTAAGTGTTTGAGGGAAAAAGGATATGAGTCGCAGTTCAATTGTCCTGATAGCTGCTACATCCGGTGAGGACCTTATGAATGGCCGGAGGATGCAACAAAAGGACACCCAAGGGCGGCACAGAAAGGAGAGGAAACTGCCAGGCAGCTACCTGCCGCGCTCTGACTTTCGCACTTGCCCTAGCTATGTGTGTGTGTGTGTGTGTGGCAAAAGGATGTGCCAGGATATGCTAACTTAACTTTGATTAAAAGCAGACAAATCGCAGGATTATCGACACCTAGGTCCTCGCACTCCAATGCCATCATCCATCAACAATTAAAAACGCAAATCGACGGACCTGGCTACCTGGCTTAGGGTCAGCGCGGGTCAGGGCGAGGGTCAGTGCGAGGGTCAGTCCGGTGGCAGGTCGAAGCAGGTCGTTGCCTGCCACATGTTGGCGCAAGTCCTGTCTTCCCTGCCGAGGATCGCTTCCGGTTTTTCCATCTCGAGTTTTCCCAAACTCTCGTCTTGAGAAATTCCCACGCCAGGATATCAGACACACAGGACACACAGGACACTGTAGAGAAGACGGGCATTCCCCGTTGTCCTGTGCGGAATTCCCTTCGCCGGCCAGACAGTGTGACGCCAGAGTATCGCAAGGATTTCAGGACAACGAGTCTGCTGCACACATGTTCCTGGCCGATTGGGGTTTCCCTCGTTTCTGGCCGTTTCTCAGTCGGGGAATTTCTAAGCCAGGCCGCGACAGGACACCATAGAATTTCCCAATCGCCAAGCCCAGCACAGGACCTTGAGTACTTGCTCAGGGGGAATTACGTCCTGGCTAGTCCTAGCCCACTATCCTGTCCCGGCTATCGGGGATTTAACTAATTTGGCAAGTGGCCTCCCGCCGGGATTAGCCGGACAAGTCCATTAGTGGTTTATATTTTCGAAAAGGACTAAAAGGACTAACAACTAGGACTAAGAAAGAGAGCCTCGGGGCTGGCAGGGGTGTGATGCTGATTCTGATTCTGGACAGGAGCTTAGCCGAGGGCCAGGAGCAGCTTAGGAAAGGATCTAAAGGGGATCTTGGAGGCTGTTTCTTCAGAAGACCAAGTAGAGATATCTAGGATATCCAGGATATCTAGGATATCTAGTTATCAGAATTATAAAAAAGGATTCTTAAAGTCTTATTTTTTTTAAGCTTTTGTGAAAGTTTAGTAGCCAGGACTCTGTAGTTCCAAAAAATAGAAATATTTTATGGAAAACTTTAAGAAGTTTAGTTGAAAGGATAAGGTTAGTCCTTCTGTACTCCTTCTAAAGGATAACCCTTCCTATCCTCTCTCCTTCCTATCCAGATCCTAAATCCATATCCTTTACTCAAAATATTGAATAAGGTCTATTTTGGATAGATCCTTAGGGATAATACTTCCAAGGATAACTCCTTAAAAGCCTTTAAAAAAGAGAACCCCCCATGTCCTCCAAGGATAACCAGAAACCCCCGTTTTCTTTTTTTTGAATTTCTTACCCGGGCAGAGCGTTTCTCAAGGCCGCCGGATAGAAGGCCGCTGGCAGGAGGGCGTGGCTCCACGGCGGCAACAAAATGGGCGACCAGGGCAGGAAGGGGGCTGCCGCCGCCGCGGCCACCGCCGCCGATGACGGCACCATCAGGCTGCTCATGCTGTGGAGTCCGGGGAAGCCGCTGAAGGCGGCGGCTCCCGTCGGGATGCGCAGATGCTCGGGCGCCAGTCCGGAGGAGGGATTCGTGTTTGTGGGCACGGTGGTGCTGGCGGTGCTGAAGACTTTGGCGG
Organism: Drosophila monieri; assembly: GCA_035047585.1. Taxonomy (NCBI): domain Eukaryota; kingdom Metazoa; phylum Arthropoda; class Insecta; order Diptera; family Drosophilidae; genus Drosophila; species Drosophila monieri. The sequence goes on from JAWNPJ010000067.1 coordinate 5,805,560, forward strand.
AGCGATCCCGATCCTCGCGATCTCTATCCCGCTCCCGCTCTCGCTCCTTCTCCTTTTCACGCTCCTTCTCCCTCTCCCGTTCCAGAGAAGGAGTGGAGGTGCGTAGGGGGCGTTTCGGTGTGGTGGGCGTGGCCGGGGAGGCAGGACTCACGGTGATGGCGCTTTGGGGCGAGGCGGGTAAGCTGCCGGCGCTGCCCAGTCCGCTGCTGTTGTCCCTCTCTCGTTCTCTTTCCCTTTCCCGCTCCCGCTTGGTGGGTGTCCTTTCCAAGGACCCGGAACTGGTCATCTCGCTTAGCGACGGCGGCGGTGGCGGTGGCGGTGGCGGTGGCGGCGGAGATCCGGAATTCGATTTTCGACGCTGCGGCGGCACTGGCGGCGGCGTGGGCGGACTTTTCCGTTTTTCCGCCACTTTGAAGGATTTCTTTAGATGTCCTTGCGATTTATGGTTTTATGATTTGTCCTTTTTTGCGGATAGTTGGCGATGGCACGTTAACAAAAAAAAAAATAGAATCACTTGATGGGAGTGTCACTGATGGGGGTATCCTTGCAACAGAGTCTGGTCTAGTTCAGGGGTCACTCGGTGTTGAAAGTTGTTTGTTTTTTTTATTTTTTTTGTTTTTTTGTATCTGGCACGGATCGGAGCGCACTCTAAACATTCCAAACTGAAGTGTCATCAACAACTAACGAGGCATCAAGAACTCGACACGAGTCCAAGTCCGCCAAGTCGGCCAACAGCAGAAAAGTACCAAAAACCACACACACACACACACATAGAGAGACAGAGAGTCGTCCAAGTAGTGCATCTGCATCCCTCAGGCCATTGGTATATAACACAGATACTCACACACACACACACACACACACACAGACTACATGAGAGACTCTGGACTGGAGAGACTCTCGGCTTTGTTGGGCGCGCTAAGTGGCTTCTCATGTCCTTTTCAACAAGGATACACGGCAACAATGTGAGTGGCCCATTCAACCACCAGCCAGTCAGCCAGGCAGCCATTCGCTAAAGGTTCGCCAGAGCGAGATGGTTGCATGCTTGTCCTTCCAGCTCTCGTCCTTGCTCCCTCTCTGGCCCTCTCGCTCGCACAGGACGAGTGGCACTTGAGCGAGAGGGGCTATGGCCTGGTATCTCTCCGCCTCGAGAACCCGATACTCCTTGGATTTCAGGGAAGCACCTAGTCTACTTTTCTTCTTTTTTTTTTTTTTTTTGTCTAAGAATTCTCATTCTCATTCTCAGATTCTCCAAGATTCTCCGACTCCCTCTGGCCTTGCCTCTCACTCCCTCCCCCCCCCCCCACACTTGATGCTGTCAACAGTCGCCGTGTCATTAGATTCTATTTATCATCATCGAAGCTGGACAACGGTCCGGGGCTCCTCTTTTTTATGCCAAGCATGGCTTAGGCCCAGGACCTGGACACGACCTGGCTAGGACCCTGCCAGGACATCTGTTTATGGCTGGGAAGTGAATGCCATAACCCTCAATGGACTCATCATCTCCGCAATTGGAAAGGCAGGGCGGGGAGTTGACTTTCTCCTCAAAATCTTTTAATAGTTTTTAAAGTTTATTTTTTTGCTATTTATTTTAGATTTTATTTTGTTTTAAAAATCATAAAATAATTACTTGCCCTTAGTACTTGAAGTATAAGCCATGTCCGCCTGTCCGCCTGTCCGCTTGTCCCTCTAATTTCTTATAGATTTTTATCCTTTGTTCTATTTCCTGACTAAGATTTCCAACTTCCATTGACTTTTTCATCCTTTTTTTCTATTTTAATTCCAGATTAGTTCCACAATTTATATTCTAAATATCCTTCCAAGTCCTGTCCGTTAGTCTGTTTGCCTTTTTAATAGATTTCCCTTCTTAGTTCTAGTTCTAGTTCCAGAGTTTCTACTTTGTTTAATTTTTTTATTTTTATTTTTAGTTTCAAACTTTACTTTTTTCCAAAAATAACCAATAAGCCATGTCCTTCTGTCCGTTTGTCCTTCTGTCCGCTAGTTTTTCTATACATTTTCTTTCTTAGTTCTAGTTCCCAGACTAAAGATTTTATAATCCGTTTGCTTTTATATCAAAAATTATATTTTTAATTGCAGACTAAACTTTTAAACTATATTGGGAACATAACAAGCTAGCCATGTCCGTTTGTCCGTTTGTCCGTGTGTCCGTCTGTCCGTTAGATCTTTTATAGATTTTCCCTCTTAGTTCCAGACTAGGCCTAAAAAAGTTTTATAACTTAAGTTAGTTAGTTTTTATAGCTTAATCCTCATCATCTCCTTAAAAAAAAGCCCGTCTTAAAGAAAAGTACCATTAAAGTGTCCGTGTGTCCGTTAGCTCTCTCATAGATTCTCCTTCTTAGATCCAAGCTATGCCTAAAAAAGCATATTTTTATAAAATATTTTCTAATCTCTAGTTTTAAAGTTAGTTTCTATAACTTAATCCTCTAATCCTTATCATCTCCATGAAAAAAACCTCGTCCGTAATAAAAGTACCTTGAAGTGTCCGTCTGTCCGTTAGCTCTTTTAAAGATTTTCCCTCTTAGTTCCAGACTAGGCCTAAAAAAGTTTTATAACTTAAGTTAGTTAGTTTTTATAGCTTAATCCTCATCATCTCCTTAAAAAAAAGCCCGTCTTAAAGAAAAGTACCATTAAAGTGTCCGTGTGTCCGTTAGCTCTTTCAAAGATTTTCCCTCTTACGTCCAAACTATGTCTATAAAATAGTTTCCCTTTTATAAAGGCCTCTAATCTCTAGTTTTAAAGTTAGTTTCTATAACTAAGTCCTCTAATCCTCATCATCTCGATAAAAAAAAGTCCCCAATCTTAAAGAAAAGTACCAGAAAAGTGTCTAAAAAAGAACCCTAACATTAAAGCCCTCTATGGCGTGTCCATGGCTATGGGATATATCATATATACTTTTGTTGATTCCCATATTCCTATTCCTATTCATATTCAGATTCTTATTCGCGTTTAATGGATTCACTTCCTGATGGTCCTGGTGCTTGCGTGCGAGGGAACTGTTACAGGACACTTGGGCGCCTAAAGTAGAGCCCTTATATGCAAGGATGTCGGCTTGGTGCCTTTCGTGCGATTTGATTTTCGATTTCATAAGCTAACCCATGATTAGCTCAGATCCTTCACATGCCAATACATGGCTGTCCTCCCGCTCTGGTGGCCTGGCGGGGAGGGAGGTCCTGCCCCAGCTCCATAAGGACACACCCAGGAGGCGGCGACACACAGCCGAGTGAAATATAGGAGAGTACATAATCAACACGAACATTAAACTAACTTGGGGATACTTTTGTGATCCTGAGAGGCGTTCCTCTTGCTCCAGGAAGCAATTGAAGGGAAAAAAAGGGAAATTGTTACATTCCCATTTACATAAAAGGATAGAAGGATACATGTATGCTGTTCCAATACATTATGTATACGCTCTGGTGTGGAGTGTCCTTTTGATGGCATATCCTTTTCGGCACTGCCGAGTGGGACTCCCCTCCACCCTCCACCCTCCACCCTCCACCCTCCACCCTCCACCAGAGTGGCCACTCCACCGTCGCTCACGACGTTCACACCATCGAACCGTATACGGGAATGGACCTCTGGGCCTGGGATCGGGGGGAAATTTTGGGTCGACCCCATAACCGCTGCCTCTGTCGGCGACGCTGCCAGAATTGGTAGGGTGGAGGGGGAAGGGGGCGCGTCATGGCCGGGTGGGCCAATGGCGGGCGTGCGGAAGCGAGAGGGCGATAGTGGTGCGCATGTTTGGGATATTTTTCTACCCTAACAAGGACCATGGGAAATTTGCGTTTTGTGCGCACGCCCATTTTACATTGGTTTTTGTTATAGTAACTGTAGCTGTAGATGTATCTGTAGCTGTACATGTATCTGTATCTGTATGGTTGTATCTTTGTATCTTTTTGTGAGTGTATCTTTGTGTGAGGGCCTGTATCTGCCATTGTTATGGGCTTAATGATGATGTTGCATTTAATAACAATGTAAAATGTTGTTGTTGTAGCTTAGCTTCCGCAGGAAGTTTAAGTAGCAGCCACAACAACAAACATGTATCTCATGGATTGTATCTCATGGATGGCATTCAAATTCCAAACAAATTCAATTCGATTCTCGCCCCGAAACTAGTTTGTTTTCATTTCCATATTTATTTATTTTTATTTTTATTTTTTTTTTTTTTTTTTTCCAGCTCCTCCAGCACTTCAAACTCCTTTTGGGCTCTAAGTAGACCTCTCGTCCCTAATGTCCTTCGTCCTTATCTCTCTCTCTCTCTCTTTCGCTCTCTGTCTGTCTGTGAGGCTTTCTATTCCTTGAGTTTTGTTTTTATTTTCATTTTTTTTAGGGAATTAGTTTTCAATCTTTTTTTTTTATTTGCATTTCAATTAAAAAAAGGGGGGGATTAGAGGCGAAAAAAAGGGGTTAACTCTGGAAATAAATGGTGGCTCTATGGGCACTAGTTTTTAAATTATTTTTAAGAAAAATTAGAGAGGAATAGCTAAAAAATAGCTAAAAAAAAAAAATACTTTGACTTTGAAGACTAAAAATTACTCCTTAATCCTTGATCCTTAAACAGAAACCACCCCCTAGCACCTCTAACCACAAAATTGCATAAAATCAGAGAATAAAACATGCGGCCAAGGACTTCCAATGTCCTTATTGAGGACTCTCCAGGAGCAGCTGTCAGTTGGCAACAATGTTTGGAGTGCGACACGGCGATTGGGCCAAAAGGCATCTGTATCTGACGGATATCGGCAGCTAGCAGCCCCTCACATACGAATCCAATAAAATATGTTGAATGTCACAAAATGTCCTTGTTAATCGCACAGTAACCGCGCGACAATCCTCATGGCTTTTCAAAAAATAAAATATTTTCAGGCAACAGGAGGTAGGTTGGCCGGGTGGGGTGTCCTTTTTGATTCCATGGCGTTATAACAACCCCAATTAAACGCCTCGTTTGCCACACATCCTGCCATCCAGGATAGCCGTGAAAAAAAAAAAAAAAGAAATCAGAAATGCATCAGACAGCAGGACGGCATTCGATTTCGGGTGTTTTCGGGCAAAAGGTGTTTGCTTAACTCGGCCCTCCGATACAATTAGGCGGCCATGTTGCAGCGTGCCACACACACACACACACAAACACACACACACTCTGATTCATTCACACACACACTGAGACACTGAGACATCTATTATCCATTCAATGCTCGTTTGGCTGCAGCCCCTCGCTCTTCACGCTCATCCCATTGTCATCCATTTTAATTTCCCTTCCGGTTCTGCCGCCTATCTGACCCTCTGGGCAGCCCCTGCCATCCTGGCCACTAGCTGGTCGACATGTAGAGGATATATGTAGAGAGTCTCCTCACCAGGCACTGAGGAAAAGTTAGGGCTACCATGGGTATAGAATGTTATGAGAAAAAATAGACCAAGATGGGAAACTATTCGTAGGGTAATGGTGTCCTTTGAAGACCCTTTTCATTCCTCTTTGAGTTCTAAAACATTTTTATAACATTTCTTATTAAAAATTAATCCCCATTTCTCTCAGTGCTTGTGGAATCTATTTAGTTCTTTGGCCCGCTCGTGTTTTCCATTGACGGCCATGACAACTCTGGGCCTCCGATTCGATGCGCGGAAGTGATTTACCCAACAGATCACAAAAAAGAGGCGGAAATGCCTTGTTCACCTATTTGTACCTTTATGTACAATATCTATCGTATATCCCTCCTGGCGTGATCTTGTAGATGCATTATTGATTGAAGGAGGTGTGGCAAAAAAGGATCCTTAAGAATGACAAACACAGCTGGCCTGTTTGGGGTGACACGAGATCGAAAGTCGCAAGAAGATTTGCATTTGGAAGTCAATGCCTCTTCGGTGGCAAAAAGCAATCCATCAGTGGCTTAAGTCAGCTTAGAATCGAGATTGAAAGGAAACTGATCAGATTGGGAGGCTCAAGAGGATACCTTCCCAAAATGTATATCCTTAAAGAGCTTTACGAGGGGTTTCTACTTTGAAACCTATTTTCTTCCGATTTCAGTCTTAATTTTAATTTTAAATTATTTTAACTAATTTTTTATCGAAATAAATTTATTTATTTAGTTTAAGAATCTTGAAATCTTTGTAATTAAGGCTTTTGTTGAGATTTTTTAGGACTAGTTTTTTTGTTTAAAAGGAAAAAGCATGCTTTTTATGTGATTTTAACTTTAAAATTATTTCAACTAATTTTTTATCGAAATAAATTTATTTATTTAGTTTAAGAATCTTGAAATCTTGTCAATTAAGGTTTTTTTTTAGATTTTTTAGGACGATTTTTTTTTTTTAAAGGAAAAAGCATGCTTTTTATGCAATTTTAACTTTAAAATTATTTCAACTAATTTTTTATCGAAATAAATTGATTTATTTAGTTTAAGAATCTTGAAATCTTTGTAATTAAGGCTTTTGTTGAGATTTTTTAGGACTAGTTTTTTTGTTTAAAAGGAAAAAGCATGCTTTTTATGCAATTTTAACTTTAAAATTATTTCAACTAATTTTTTATCGAAATAAATTTATTTATTTAGTTTAAGAATCTTGAAATCTTTGTAATTAAGGTTTTTTTTTAGATTTTTTAGGACTAATTTGTTTTTTTAAAGGAAAAAGCATGCTTTTTATCCAATTTGAACTCTTTTTTTTGTCCCAACTCTTTCCCCCAACGATTATTTAACTAAAATTGATCATTTTTTGGGATTAATTTAAATATAAAAATGAGATTGATTGCTTCCTACTTTCGAACCGGCCCTTTTCCAGCCCCCTCCCTCAATTTGGCGGCACTTCCTCCCCGATTTTTGTGTCTCTTCAGAGAAGAGGTTGGATCATTCACGGCCTCATTCAAAATGAAAATAAAAACAATTTGAAAAGGATGAAAGAAGCAGCAAGCATCCCGCCATTGTATCTGTATCTGTATCTGTAAATGTATCTGTATCTGTATCTGAGAGTGTATAGGTATGTTGGTTGGGCAGCTGTGAGGATCCGTGCGAGTAGCGCCCATAACTTGACAAATGGGTTTTCCGACTTTTTCCGGGCCTTTCCTGCTCGTTTTTTTTTCCCGCAGTCCTTCCACAACATGTCCCACTGGGTTTTCCTTTACACTTTATCATTATTTTTTTGGTTTTCGGCCAGTCGGGTCAGTTGAGCAGTTTTGAACTTCCTCTCCGCTCACTTCCTACTTCCTGCGGCCCAGCTGGACACCGGCCGGGAGATACATTTGCAATTTATTCGAAATGCCAGGACAATTTCAGCACCAATTGCCATATCCTTCGTGACTGAATGGCCCAGCGTGGGCAATGGCAATGGCTTTGTTCGGCATTGTTCTGTTTCCTAATTTCATTCCATTTGATATTTTCCGAAGCAGCCACCTTGCCCATTTGCGGCTTGTTTGTTGTCTGATTTATTTTGAAATAATTTATTTCTCTTTAAATTCGGACCCCAATGGTCTTGATAGAATTCGTGATTGGAGACTTTGTCCCTCTCGACACTTCAGGCAATCACATGCTTCATTATGGGCCCATCAATAGACCCCTTTGGCTTCCACCAAAGGGCTGAGCTGTCTTGGATGCAAATTTCATTGTGTTATTTTCGCATTCGCATTCTTTATTATTATTTTTATTTTTATTTTTATTTCATTTTTTTTTTTTGACAAGAAAACAAAACTGGCTGACAAACTGGCATTAAATGTCACAAAGTCACGCGTCTCCCCAGCAAGCTATAACTGCAACAGAAATTGTGAAAAATGTATCAATTTCTGGCCATCCTTTTCCTTTTTTTTGCCTTTTGTGACATGGCACTCCCCCCTACTTTCTAGGCAAGTGCCCGTCGCTGTGACAGCACCGTTTAAGCCTGATTCGGGGGGGAGATAAAAAAAATACAAAAAATAAATGACAGAAAGGTGAAAAACTTTCCTTTTAGTTGGCGGGTGACAGTTTCCTGAAGCAGGAACATGAAATCTATTTCCCCAGAGTTGCCAAGTAATTATTAGATTAAGGTAAGGGTTCGACTCCAGGCATATTTTTTTTCAACATTTCTTAACTATTTTTCCACTAAATATTTATTACTACTTGTCTTTCTTTTATTTTCTATTTTTGTCACTTTTTTTCTCGAATATTTCTTATCACCTGACAACCCTGTTTCTCAGCCAGGACTTGACATTAATATTTGAGGAACAAAAATCGAAAAAACGAAAAAAAAAGCTAAAGAAACATAAACACAAATTATCGCAAAGTGAGAGGGTCGCAAATTGAACGCATTTGAAGGAATCCCCAAGGCATATCCGACTCTCCAGATGCCCTGCAAAGTTTGCAATTTAAAACGAGAGCCAAGGAAACTAAATACAGTTGTTAGAAGTTTTAAAAGAGAAAAAATTATGAATTACTTTAAAGCAGGTGATGGGCAAGTCGTTCAAGTCGGACAACATTTTTTTCCTGCGGCTTTTTTGGGCTTTTGTTTACTTCCTGGCTCATCGACTTCAGAGACATGTGCACACATTCCCAGGCACTATTTTTTTGTGTTTTTGGTTACATCTTTTAGTTATTTTTTTTTCTATATACAAATATATACATAAATATATATATATATATATATAGGTGGGATTTTTTTATTTGGAGTACGTTCAACTTGAGTGACTGCGTGCTTTCTCATTTTTTTCTTTTCGTTGAAATGAAATTATTTTTTCGAAGTTCATATTTCAGGGCCGGGCCCCGAGGAGACAAGTGTAGCGTGTCCTTCAAGTCCTTGGCAAGTGGTGAGGTAGGGATTTCCCCGCACCAGCCACATGGATGGGACAGGGAGAGATCTATGAATGAATGCCGAATATAGAATATATAGACTCGGAAGGGAAATCCAACCAGGAACATGACATAAAGCGCAAATAAATGGAATTGGTTTTATTTGGCAAACAGCATTATCCAGGATAATCCGAGGGTTCGATGCAACGATTATGGACAAACCCAATTAAACTGCGGTCCTCTCCCTCTCCCTCTCCCTCTCCCCTGCCGCCTGAAAGTAACCTTTCACCTTTCTCCTCTTTCTCCTGTTTCTCCTGTTTCTACCATTTCGCATGTGTGATTTTCCAAACGATTGAACTAAACATGTGTTTTGGTTTTCCAAAAATCCCATCGCCGTTGCGGCAGTCGCCTGGAAATAATACTCATTGTTGCTTTTTGGTTTTTGCTTATTTCTGACACCTTTTTGTTGGCTCGGCTTACGGCCAGTCAGCCCGCTGGACTCCGAATCCAATCCAATCCATCACTCCGCAGCATCACAATGCCGTAACATTGGCTTAGAGGTGTGCGAAAATCAGGGGACTTATCAGGGGACTTATCCCGGTCGCCTTTCATTCCATTCCAATATATTTCGTACATTTCCCATTTCGATCCGGTTCGGTAGCCGCCAATAGAGTCTTCATTATGTTATGCCATTTAATGTTAATCCTGCACCTTTCCCTAGTCCTAGTCCTGTTTTCTTAGCTGATTTTAAATCAAATTGTTTTTAATTGCCTCATCGATGTCCAGGAAATATTTTGACACATCCCATACATCCCATACACTCCCTCTGCGGCGGTGGCAGGTGTCTAAGACCCAGGCCTTATAAGGTGTCTGGTATTAGGGAATGGACATGATAGACCTTAGATCTTGGGCATATATAGTATATCCTTTGAGATCTCTTATGATATATGATGTGGGATTAAAGATATATGATCTTAGAACCCTTGAGTTACACTTTAAACAGAGTCCCCCTCTTGCCTCAAAGAGTCTATAGCATTTATGAAGATATAGAACTATATGTTTCCACGATTCAAGTCTAGAGACAGAGTAGAGCCCCCTAATAACCCTTTAAACCATAGACCATAGAGACCCCCCCCTTTTGCCATTTTTTTCAGCAATCTCATGCCACCATTGAGCTTCCATGATTGTGAATGAAAGATTGGCAGCTTGAGGCCCCCCAAAAATATCGCTCTTCGATCTACCGACTGATAAGCGTTTAATGAATGAATTCTTTTTGCCTTTTCTTGAGTGATCTGGTGGAAAATTTAATGGCTGTTGAATCTTTACCCCGAGACGCCACTTCCAATAAAAAGTTCCACTAATTGTTACGTCTGCCAAAGCCAATGACGTGGATAGACGTCATAAAGTTTGTAGAGAAAGCTGTTTCCTCTTCACCCATTTCTGGGAGATTATACTTGTAGAGGGGGTTTGTTTTCTTTCTTTTTTTTTCAGTTGGGGATTAGGAAGGGGTTTTATTGGCGGTGGTTTTTAGAAGTATGATGGGCTTCCTAAGATGTGATCCTTTAAAAAGGGTCTTCCATAGGAGTTACCAAGTATTCCCCTTATCTAAGAGTTTTTACTGAGTTCTGATATTTTTAAAGAGGTTTTTGGGTTAAAATTCTTCTTCTCTATCATAGTTTTCTCAGTTCCCTCAATTATTTCCCTTTTCTTGGGGGAAATTAAAAGTAATTACAGATTTTTGATATTTTTCAACAGGTTCTTCCATGGGAATTCCTAAGTATTCCCCCTATTTAAGAGTTTTTACTGAGTTATGATATTTTTAAAGAGGTTTTTGGGTTAAAATTCTTCTTCTCTACTATAGTTTTCTCAGTTCCCTCAATTATTTCCCTTTTCTTGGGGGAAATTAAAAGTTGTTACAGATTTTTGATATTTTTCAACAGGTTCCTCCATGGGAATTCCTAAGTATTCCCCCTATTTAAGAGCTATTACTGAGTTCTGATATTTTTAAAGAGGTTTTTGGGTTAAAATTCTTCTTCTCTACTGTAGTTTTCTCAGTTCTTTTAATTATTTCCCTTTTCTTGGGGGAAATTAAAAGTAATTACAGATTTTTGATATTTTTCAACAGGTTCTTCCATAGGAATTCCTAAGTATTCCCCTTATTTAAGAGCTATTACTGAGTTCTGATATTTTTAAAGAGGTTTTTGGGTTAAAATTCTTCTTCTCTACCATAGTTTTCTCAGTTCTTTCAATTATTTCCCTTTTCTTGGGGGAAATTAAAAGTTATTACAGATTTTTGATATTTTTCAACAGGTTCTTCCATGGGAATTCCTAAGTATTCCCCCTATTTAAGAGCTATTACTGAGTTCTGATATTTTTAAAGAGGTTTTTGGGTTAAAATTCTTCTTCTCTACTATAGTTTTCTCAGTTCTTTCGATTATTTCCCTTTTCTTGGGGGAATTAAAAGTTATTACAGATTTTTGATATTTTTCAACAGGTTCCTCCATAGGAATTCCTAAGTATTCCCCCTATTTAAGAGCTATTACTGAGTTCTGATATTTTTAAAGAGGTTTTTGGGTTAAAATTCTTCTTCTCTACCATAGTTTTCTCAGTTCCCTCAATTATTTCCCTTTTCTTGGGGGAAATTAAAAGTTGTTACAGATTTTTGATATTTTTCAACAGGTTCTTCCATGGAAATTCCTAAGTATTCCCCTTATTTAAGAGATATTACTGAGTTCTGATATTTTTAAAGAGGTTTTTGGGTTAAAATTCTTCTTCTCTACCATAGTTTTCTCAGTTCCCTCGATTATTTCCCTTTTCTTGGGGGAAATTAAAAGTTATTACAGATTTTTGATATTTTTCAACAGGTTCCTCCATAGGAATTCCTAAGTATTCCCCCTATTTAAGAGATATTACTGAGTTTTGATATTTTTAAAAAGGTTCTTGGGTCTAAGATTTCCTTCTTTAGTTTAGTTCTATTAGTTCTTAAAATTATTTCCCTTTTCTTGGAGGAAATAAAAAGTTATTACTATTTTTTGATGTTTTTAAAAAGGTTTCTCCCATAGAAGTTCCATATTTAAGAGTTATTACTGAGTTGCCCAATTTTTAAAAAGGTTCTTGAGCTAAAAATACGTTCATTGGCTTAGTTCTGCAGTTACCCCTAAGTATTCCCTTAAGTTGGAGGAAATAAGAAGTTATTACCAGGTATGGCCCCGCTTCTCCTCGGCAATGCCGTCGGATCTTTGCCTTTCATAACGAATGAAATATTTCCCAGATTAATTAGATGATTGGTAATTGGTATTTTTGGCTTACTTACTCGTAGACATGCTTGTTGTACTCGTAATCCGGCTGCATGCAATAATCCTGTTGGTACACGTTGTTCGTGTAGTAACTGCAATCCTCGAAGTAACCGCCATTCGGATTATAATTGCTCATAATTACTCTCCTGGGCACCTCGCGTGCGGGCCAAAATCGGGTGGAAATCAGCGGACTACTCCGACGGCAACAGAAAATAATAAATAAAATAAAATAAAACAAAATAAATGAAGAGCGCGCACGATTTCACATTTAATGAACAATTTTTGTTGGCTGGCTTGGCTGTTTGTCGTGGGAATTATTTGCACTCCAATTGGTTTTTAATGCGGCGATCACTTTATAATTTGTATGAACAGCAATTAGTATCCGACGGTACTATTTATATTATTTATTTTTTAACTATTAACTTCACTGGCTACATTTTCCAAAAGTTTCCAAATATAGTTAAGATTTGGAAGGAAAATGGCTGGGAAAGGTGGATCAGATCGGCAGCAGATCGATGGTAGTGGCAGGCGTAGCGCGCGCTTTTTGACTGCCGCTGTTCGATTTCAATAAGCCATAAAAACGTCCAAAGGGGGCTAAAAGCAATCTGTCCGGCCGGAGAGCGGGTGCGCACTATCTACCCGGACTGAGGCTTTCTCACTCGCTCCAACACCCCGACACCCCAACACCGTCGATCGTAGTCAGCTTTCTTTCAACCGGCCGTACTACCAATGGTATATCTTAGTGGTACGCTTCGGCCAACTAATAATATTCGGAGTTATGTGACAGATTGAATGACTCGACTGGGACTTCACAACAATCACTTATTAAAGTCAAATGGGTATTAAACAAAGCAGAGCAGCGCCAAAGTGGAAGAGTCAGTCAGTTGGGCCGGGACTGGCCTGCCCGAACCGGGCAACCGAGCTAAATAAATATCAATAAGTGTACACAAGAATATCGATAAAGTCATACAACATATTGGTGCAAGAGTCCCCTCCCTCCCATCCCATCCCGTTCCGGGAGTTGCCTGGCTGCCTGCCTGCCATGCAGTTATCGCCCCGGGCCATGAATATATGTACACACACTGATTCGGGGAGATATAGGAGACCATACACCATACATCGCTGGAGATACTATGCTCGCAACGCCCCAAATCGGGCTTTTGGCTTGTAGGTGTTTGTTCGGCGGCACAGTGGTGCGAAGCGATGTAAAAGGTAGCTCTTAACAAGCTTCAGATAGGCGAGGCAACACATTGATTGTCTGTGTCGGGGTCACCATTCCCAAAAGGTGACTAGATATGACTAATGTCCTAATAGCCTTAGACTAAGCCATTTGAGAAGCTTTAAAAGTCCTATTTGGATATCTGACTGGCAAGAAACACTTTGAATTGCTTTATCGGGGTCACCATGTCAAAGGGTGACCCCGACCACATACTAAACTTTCTCATTTTAGTCTAAAAACCTTGCTTTACATGTAAAGACCTCTTCAGATTGATTTCCTTAAACCTTAATAGCTTTAGAGTAGAGGGGACTTGAGATCTAACATCTCTATCGTCTAAAACGAAGCAGCCACTCTTCTTATAAGACATTGCGGAACCAAGCAATCCATCAGCTTTGAAAGCCAGTCCACAACTTTGCGTGGAGTGCCCCCGATTGCCGATCATCGATAAATATCTTAATGGGCTCCCGGGTAATACGAGGCACTTCAGTAAATGAGGTTTCGCCTAACCACGGACCAAGGTGGGCGAGAAGAGAACGAAACTCTTTAGTGTTTAGTGTTAAGCTGCCCTCCAAGCCAAGGATCGTTAAATAATAATAACTGGCCAACGATATTATTATTATTATGGGTGATTATGTGGCGCGTATGTTTATTTACAAACAATATCGGGAATCGGTAGTTGGTAGTTGGGAGTTAAGAGTTAAGAGTTAAGAGTTGGGTCATAAAACTCCCGTTTCTGTTTCATTTAACTCGCCCCTCCCCCATCCCCCCATTCTGTGTGTTGTTTTTGTTTGCACATCGGGTGGAGAGGGCCGAGATATCAGCAGAAGATATGGCAGTTGTGATAATACGGTGGACACGACGGAATACACACAACCTACATTCGAGCTTCGTGGGTCTCTCTGTAGCTGTAGCTGTAGCTGTAGCTCCCCCTCCGATATATGCTGTATGCTCTGGCTAATCGAACCGATTTGAATTCCTTGTGGCTCTTTAATGTTGTTGCTGCTACCATTCGGACCCAGTTACGATTCTTATCGGATACCGGAGAGGGCTACCGTTTTGGGTCTGTTATCGGGGAGCACACTACGACGATTACTAACCATACCTGTACTCCCTGTTTCGTGCCACCCAGAGAGGGGGCGTACCGCCTGGCCCGGTATTATTCGTCCCTGTCTCGCACCCACTTGTTGGTTGGCCTGGCCGAGGCATTTTGTTTATGCCATTATCTTTAGGCCGCCCCCCCACTCATTACTATTTCTGGCCTTGTCTGCCAGAGCGGCCTCTCGCTGGAGTTCTGGGACATCTTGTCACTTGTAATGGAAGTGGAAGCACTGCAGATCAATAAATGATAAAGAGGCCATTTGAAGATGCCTCTCGAGGAGTGGCACAGAGCTTCCCATTCGTCCTTGACTCATTAGGGAAAAAATGAGGGAAATTAGTGGGGAAGTTTGGGGATTGCTTGGCCTGGAGTACTGTACTTTAGGAGGAGGAAGGCGCACACGAGTTCTCAATACCCTCAAGTGCATTTCAAAGTTGTTCCTTGTAGGGTATCTCTATCTATATCTGTATCTGTATCTGTATCTGTATCTTTTAGCGTGTAACATTGTTCTGATAGAGGGTCTGCTGCACGCCTTCGGCAAGTGTGCTGTTTGTCATTTGTCATGTCCGCGGACAGAGGACGAGTGGACAAGCGGACAAGCGGACACTTGTGGGGAGCAGAGATACTTCAGAATGCAGAATGCACTTTGGAAAGTTTCACAATCAACGACACACACACACAAGGCGAAAACAAAAATCCAAAGCACTTGAGCTACAACTAGATCTATTATCTGTCCGCATGTCCGCATGTCCGCTTGTCCGCATGGTCTACATAATAGAACTATGCCTGCACATCGATCAATCGACTGCTCTACTAACCAAAGCAAGTCCCAACACAAAAAACAAAAAGAACATGGAAAGCCAAACAAGCAACCAAATCAGACCAAGCCAGTCAGAAGCTGAAGCAGCCAGCTCCCGCCCATATATCAAAATGTACGTCAATTTTCATGCTCCGGACACTTGATAGACTGAAGTGCTTTACATTGATTTCACATATACCTTTTCAAGTGATTTATTGTAAAGGCTTGTTGGCGCACTCGACTCGACTCGGACTCATAATGAGTTGGCTGGCGGATGGGGTGTGTCTCAGTGGCTTAGAGCTTTCCTTCCTCCACCACCAAAGTCCAAAGCCCAGACTCTCTGGCGATCGGGGGGGGGCACATATTCTATAACTTAGGGCTATCTGGAGGAGGGGTTTACTTGGGGCTTAGTACTTCCAGTTGATGGATGTCCAGTTGATGTCTTTGCCTTGAGGTTGATGCGTTTTTAATTTGTTTTCAATCAATTAGCACTTAATATTATTATTTTATATAATTTTTAAGCCCCTAAAAATAATAATTTATATATTTTTCCATTTTTCCGCTTTTTTCCAAGCTACTCCAGATGCTTATCCTAGAAATGGGGCGTGGATTGGGGCTGATTAAGATTGGCTTCCTTTGCCCCCGAATTATCGACAAAATATATGATCGATCGGGGCAAATAAATCAAGGTAATCTTGAGGTTATCTGGACCTGCCCCACCCACTGCATAGCACCAAAGGAATGCCACTTTTTAGGGTTGAGAGTCATGTTCTTTGAAATATTGTGTAGATTTTACATTTTATTATAAATTACATAATTTTTAATAATAATTTTAGTTTAAAAGCACAATAATAACAAAAATAAATCAAAAATAGCATGCGACTTACCTGATCTAGTATTTTACATACCAAATTATGTATATTTTACATACGCACGCTCTCTCTCTCTACATGCAGGCTACTGTTCTCTACATGGGGGACGCCGCCGCCATTGCAGCCTCCCCCCCCACACACACGCGAGCGCGATCGCAATCGCGACACTCCCGAAGCCCCTGATTAATGACTATATTTAAATAGTTGATTTAAATAGTTAAATCTATTAAACACTAATATAAACAATGCATTTACAATAGTTTCCAACGGCTTGAAGAAGCAAAAACAAAGGAAATGTGTGTTTTGTTTACAAACACACGCCAGGCGCCGGCGCCGGCAACTTGCATTTCCATAATAACTGTTTTTACTTTCCTTCATATTTAAATCTTTTTTAATTACATTTTACACTTAATTCCGATTTAAAACCTGATAATAATTGATAATTCAACTAAATTAAAAAGATAAACAAAGCGAAACGAGGCGAACGGAGAAACTTATTGGCACGAAAGGGGAGAATAAAGGATGCGAAAGATCGTGTGGGAGAGAGAGGTGGGAGAGAGCAGGTGTCAAGCTCGATAGTCAAACTAGAGATGGGTTTTCCCATCCGATAGCTTGGCGCCAATTGGAAAATATTTAAATTTCAAATAAAATACAAATAAATTAATTCTATAATGATTTTTAAGATATTCCCAAACCCAGACACCTCTTCCCCAAAAAAAAAAGACTATTTCAATTTGTTTTTCTGTTATTTTATTTTATTTATGCAAAATATTTCGAAAAAGAACACAAAAATTCAAAATCAAATTATATGATTATACATTGAAAATTGTTTTGTTTTTGTTTGTTGTTGTTTTTGTTTCCTTTTGCATTCTTATGTTTTATGTTTGTTTTTCTTGGTTTTCCATCATGGTATTTTTTTCGGGTTTTTTTTCGAGTGAAACATTTTACAATTTTCCTGGATGCCATTGGCCCGAGAGCCCGCAAATTGTATGGGGGGACGGGGTGCGATTCCATTCTGTCACAAGCTATAGAAACAGATCCTGTTAGGGGGAATCCAAGGATCCTATAGATCGCTGATCGCAAATCGGAGATTGCAGAGTGTAGATCGTAGATCGTAGATCGTCGATTATGATATTTAATCGGTAACCAATGGCCAGAGAATGCTGAAATCTTTTCCACATTAATAATAGTATATATAGCGTACAATTATTGTTGCAATTACAATTGTCTTTGAGTACATTTAATATTTAAATTTTCTTATACGTTTCTCCAAACTGAGTTCTCCTCTCGGGCCATCATCTCCGTTTTCATCATTTTCTTTTTTTTTTGGTTTTTTTATGCAAAAATCATAGTTTGACAAAAAGAATTACACAAATGTTATTTCTTGCTCTTAATTTTTTCCATTTTTGTTTCATACATTTTTCTTTAATTTTGTATTTTGAATTTTCTCTGTTCTCTTTTTTTTTTTTTGCATTTCTTTGGTTTTGTTTTTTCAATGATGAGACTACGACAAAAACACATCAGCGACTTTCATTTTATAATTCTCAATTTGTTGGTTTTCTCGCCATCTTGGTTTCGCCATTTTTCTTTTGCAATTTTAATCTTTTGTGTAAATCTTTTTTGCTTTATGATATTCATTACGTTTTTGTTTTATATTTATTTTATTCTTTTATTTAATTTTATTTATGCAGGACGGGGTTTATTTCTTACACATTTGCATCATTTTTTTTTCCTTCTTCATTTTTTTTTTTGTTGCTTTTACTTTCCGCTTTTTTTGTTTTTTGGTTTTGTTTTTTGCTTCACTAAGTGTAAATATCAATTGTTTTTTTGTTCATTTTTTTTTTGTTTTGTTTTTGTTTTTATATATATATGTATACTTTTTCATTTTTTGTTTTTCTTTTCTGGTTGTTCTTGTTGTATTAATGAATAAATTAAAAAATATTCAAGCTTTGACTAGTTAGATTTTCTTCTTATTTACTTTTGTTTTTGTTTGTGTAGTTGATTTGCATTTTGTTTTTGTTTCTGTTTCTGTCTTTGTTGAAATATATATGTGTTTTGGCATATATATATAAATAGATGCATATATAGCATTATATAATGTGTCTGTGTCAGTATCTGTGTGTTGGTAGTAGCGTGAGTCCTTTGAGAGTTGAATATTTTTGAAAAACTCTGATTTGCCATTAAACAGACTCTAGGATTTTGAAATCAAGGCCAAGACTGTGACACCGATATTGAAACTGCTCTAAATCGTTTCAAAAAAACCAATTCTGAACCCAAAACTTCAACTAAAACAGAAATATCATCAAAAAACATCATAATTATCCCCAAAAATAATATTCAAAAAGTGAATACTAATTTATATTTTTTTTTAAACACTTACTTTTTATTTGAAACTGAAGTTTCGAGTTCGAGTTCTTCAATTTCAATTAAAAAGTTTGTTTTTGAAAAAAATACACTATGTTTTCATTTCTATAAAATATCATTTTTAGAAGAAATCTTGAAAGTTTTTGTTGCCATTTCGGTTTCTGTTGAAATTTTGAAATCAGACTTTGATTTTTTTTTAATTACTTAACAACTTAAGAAAAAACAGCTTCAATTTCCATTTCAGTTTCCTGACTATATTCTCAATATTTGCTCTATTCGCCAAGTTAAATCTCGTTCAGAATCTCAATTTCCGATCTAAAATTTTGAAAAACAAAATTGTTATCTAAACTCGATCTCTAGTCCTGGATGTCTGTTTCTCCGGAATGGCAATTCAAACAGAAGGGTATACGATAGTCGACCTGATGCGATAACAATATTTTTCGCATTATTTGGCGCGATTGAGTAACAGTATCTTGCTGCTCGAACAAAGCAGACCAAATATTTGCCAAGCAATCAAACCGAGAAATGAAACTAGACTTTTCGAAACTTGGGGGTTTATCTTGGGGGGCTTCCACTTAAGTTGGTGCCGGAATTCTTTCCGATTTCGTACTCCCTCTTTATTCTTCTCCTTCTTCTTCTTCTTCTTTGCCCTGCTTACTATATATAAATTTTTTTTGTTTCGATCCAAAATTCTTATCAGAATCTTGTTCGGCATTTGGCTCAAAGGGAATTATGCAAACAGTTTCGATTGCCAATATAGAGGGGAGACTGAAAAGTTATCGGGAATCTCAAGGACTCTCCACTATTTGTTTTTGTCGGTGTATGTGTGTGTGTGTGTGTGTAGTGGTTTTTGTGCTGGCCTTTGAGTGAAACATGTAACATAAAAACGAGAAAAAACATTTTTTGCCATCGACTTACACACAAAATATGCAGAAAAAGTTCTAAAAGTTTCATCATCTCATTGTTTTCATTATATTTTTTTTCTCATTTCATTTCATTACTTTTGCAATTAGCTTAGCGTTTTTGCATTATTTTTCTGTTTACGTAGCTGATTCATATATATATATATATATATATATATGTGTGTGTGGTATATATATATATTACTTGTAATAGCCGGCAAAAGCATGCTTTTTAAATGCTTAAGTTTTTAGCTTGCTGGCTTGCTTTTTTGCATTTTTTTTACTTTTTTTTCGGGTTGTGTTTGCTCGTGTATAGATACATAAATACATTTATGGACATTTCTTCTTGCTTTGCTTTAAATATATTGTATATATATATATATATATGTGTGTGAGTGTGTGTGTATGTGTTGGTTGGTTGCTTTTGCTTATGCTTTTCGCTTGCCATATACATATATAGCCATGTGTGTGTGTGAGTGTCTTTAAGAGGGAGTTGTACATATACATATATGCATATATGCACGTTTATATAGAGATTAGTACGCGTAGGTAGCTCTTAGGTTCACAAGTGTCTCGGTGTGTGTTGGCCTTCAGCTCCTAGCTATCGCCCTTCGAGGCTCTCATCCTTCTGACGAGATCGCTCAAAAGTATGCTACGAAGCAGCCATGAATGCAACATGTACGTGTGAGTGTGTGTGTGTGTCTTGGACTGCCTTCTTTTTGCTTTTGTATTTGTAGCTAAGAGTTAGAGTGTGTGTGTGTGAGTGTGTCCTGTGTCTGTGTCCTTTTTTTCGACAATTTATTTACTAGGAATATGTTTTTTGTTTCGCTTTTGCTTTGCTTTTGCTTCTGCTCCCCTTCTTCACTTTTTCCTCGCCCTCTTCACGCCCTCTTCGTCTTTCCTGGCGTGATCCCTGCTGCCAGTACACGACTAATCATGCTCTTGCCTGCCTCTCTGGCTGTTAGTGTTGCGAAATGTGCTAATTGTGAGAGATACACCGAGAGTGAGAGAGAGAGATGCTCGGGATTTAGAAAGAGACAGAAAGGGAGCTAAAGAGGATGTTGTTTTTTTTTTTTTTACTGCATTTTGTTAAACATTCAAATACTTAAATTTAATTGCTTGCTTTATATTCTTGCCTTTTCTGCTTGCTTGCTTTTTTGTTTTCTTTAATTTAATATAGATATACTTTCATTGAATTCTTCTCATTACTGCTTCGTCTTTTTCCTTCTACCCCTTTGCCTTAAGCTTCTCCATCATATTATCTTTACTTTTAAATCTCTTATTGGAACTGCGCTCCTTGTGACGAAAAAAAAATCTCTGGCTTCTCTCTGGCACTTCTGCCTTTTGTTTTGTTTGTTGTTTTTTTTTTTTTAAATATTATGCTTAAATTGTTTTTCATTTTTTTTTTTTTTTGAAATTGTGTTGTTCCTCCTGCCTATGCTTTTTGCTTTGCTGATGCTTTTGCTTGACGACTTGCTTGCTGTTCTCTCCGTCCCCTTCTAGCCGTGCAGCAGCCGTCCTGCTTACTCTTTCACTTCGAAATATTTGTAGGTCGGATTCTCGTACCCATTGATCTGCATATTGGGCACGATCTTCTCCTCCTGCACGATGGGATGGTGTGTGGTCACGTTCTGGAATGGTATGGATATAAGTATTTGAAAATAAAACATTTTACAACACTGGAAATCGATAATCGATAACTTGTTACTCTTAGGAGTACCAGGTATCGCATAGTTTTTGCTTTTTTTTCAGCTTTTTTTGTGCTCTAACACCCACCTGATCCACCTCAATGAAGCCCTGGGCGTGCGGCGAACGAGATGTCCGCCACTTGGCAACGGCCACGCCCACAAAGACAGCCGCCATTAGGGCGATGCCGGCAAAGGAGAGGGTAAAGTAGACGTTGCGTCCCTCCTTGGGCGCGTGCGCATTGTGGGAGAATTCGCGACGCAGCGAGAAGCTCTGCAACGAAACGGGGGAGAAAGAGAGAGAGAGGGGATAGGCTTTAGGCAAGTGCGGTACGAGAAGGCGCCGCATCTCAAATACCGATTCGCGATGGCCCAGGTCATGGGTCATGAAGTGCTGCACCTGCGGCTCGGCCTCCTGATGAGCGACGGCGGCTGCCACATCCTCAACCGCCCGCTGGACGGCATCATCATCGACCGTCGGCAGTACGGTCTGCACCTTGGTGCTGCTGCAAGGATAACAACAAGGATTAAATCGAATTCTTTCTAGGATTAAGGATGAATCACTTACCTAACAGTAGCCTCGGCGTACT
This sequence comes from Drosophila monieri, assembly GCA_035047585.1. Lineage (NCBI taxonomy): Eukaryota > Metazoa > Arthropoda > Insecta > Diptera > Drosophilidae > Drosophila > Drosophila monieri. The sequence goes on from JAWNPJ010000067.1 coordinate 5,827,139, forward strand.
CAGTGTCCGAGAGCTCCTTCTCGCTCTTGGTGGTCTCCAGATTCAAGTTGGCCGCAGTAACGACTCCGCCATCGAGGCCCACCTCCTTGCTGCTAAGGATCTTCTCCTGCTGCGACTGGGACGACGACTGGATGGAGGCGGCGGACGAGGCTGGGGTCTGGGATGGTGCCTGGGACTGTTGCTGCTGCTGCTGCTGCTCGGCCGCCTGCGACTTGAGCATATCGTCCACCTTCTTGGCCTCCATGCGGAGCTTCTCCTCGCGCAGCTTCTCCCGCTCGGCGGCCCGCTGCTCCTTGCGCTGCTTCTCGGCCAGACGGAGCCGCTCCTTTTCGGCCACCTTGCGCTCGATCTCCACACGGTACTTGTCCAGAATGCCAGCCTCCGCCTCCTCGCTCATGCCCAGCGATGAGCCGGGAATGTCGTCCTTGCTGCGCAGTGCCAGGATATAGTCGTTCATTAACTGGGCGATCTTGGCCGACAGTTCCGGGTAACGCTTTAGCATGGTCATCGACTGGTTCACCGCCCTATCGATGTCGATCAAGCGCTCCAAGGTCCTGGGACGCTCCGAAGCGGCGGCCTCCAGACCTCCCGGTCCACCGGAGTTCAACAGGTGGCGGTAGTGAGCCAGGGCATGGGCACGATCCTTGTGCAGAGCACGGAGCAGCTTCTGCAAGCACTTCTCAACATGGTGGGCCTGGGAGGATATCAAAAACAAGTGTCATAACCTCAAAAAGGACTTGCAAAGATAAAAGGATATGGGCCGTCTTCGGGTGTCGGAGCTTCATGATCCTCTGAAGAAACTATCGATACCCGGTACTCACATTTGGCGGCTGCTCGGTTAGGGCCTGGGTGTAGCAGGTCATGGCCTCCCGCTTCCGCTGATTGATGTGGGCCAGGACACGTTGCTGGTGCATGGCGGCCAGCTGGTGCTTCTCGGCGTTGCCTTCTTCCTCGAGTGCCTGAACAGAAGTCTAAAATTACATTCCCATATAAAGACGTATTGCACACCAAGAGAGAAAGATTATCAGCATGGGGAATTTGATCGTCGATCGATAACAATATGCAACTGTCGATAGGTATCGTTTCTATTCTGTATTTTCATTATTAATTTTTTTTTTTTTTTAAGTTTTTTTTTCAAAGAATTTGTTTTTTTTTTCCTCGTGAAATGTTTGTGGTTGAAATGTTTGGAGAGTGGGATAGTATTTGGTTAGTATTTGGAATAGGATAGTTTGGAATGGGCTTATCGATTATTAATCGATTAATTTCTAAGTGCCGCTACGGAGCTAGTGCTGCCATGAGAGGGAGCGAGATGGAGCTAGCGTTATAGAGAGATAAAGAGAGAGAGATAGAGTGCTAGAGTGCACTGATGCGGTGCAAAGTTTGGATTCTAAATGATTCTGTTTAGGATCGAATCTTAGGGTCCTTTTTGGGGAGGGGGAGGGGGGGGGGGAAGAAGGGATATGTAAATGGGATATTTACATGGGATGCATTGTCATTCCATGAAAAGCGCGGTTACTTAAGCAGCATTTACAGAATTTCAAAGAAAAATTCAGTTCGCTCGGGAATCGAAAAGAAAATAAGGTCAACCTAGGATGTCAATAAAGCTGGATATCCGACAAGGTTCAAGGCTTGGGAGAGTGTGTTAGGGGTGTGTGTGTGTCGTTGGGGGTCATATATTTATGTATGTGTGTATGTTGGTTAATTATATTAAGTTTAAAAGCCAATCAGTTCAACTACAAAGCACTTTGGATGTTAGTTAGTAATATGGGTAAGACTGTATCTATTGTTGATTTAGTTGCTGTTGGATGTACTTCGTTAATCGGTTAAATTACGAGTAGCATATTATCTTTACTGTTATTGTTATTGTTAATTGCTGTTATGATTACAATCTGATGCCTCTTTCGCTCCCATTTGCCATACATATGGATACACAAAACATAAATCATAACTCCTCGCGCCCGCCGATAGCCGGAAACACATAATTCCGTTGTCTATCGGAATTATAGATCTCGGGCCCGGTCGCCGGGGCGATAAACGAAAAGCAAGCGATAACAATGAGCACAACTTAATGTCGATTTAAAGACGATACAATGAGCTACAGATTACAGATTACAGATAACAGATTACGATAGCGATTACGATTACAGAGGATGTCAAGAGGGTGCATGAAAGTTAGTCGAAAAAAAAAGAAGTAAACTTAGGAGTATGATATGGTTTTTAAATATATATGCTACTGATAGTTTTGGTAACAAGTCATGACCGATGGGAGCTTCATTTGGAATTCATTTAATAATTATCGATAACTGAAATCGATTATAAGTCCTCTCACAAATGAAACTCCCGAATACAGACGCAGACATACACACACATACAGATGCAGAGTTGTAGCGATTGCATAACAGAGATATCGATAGATCGAGGAGGATATATGTGAGATATAGAGGAGGTCAGGCAGTGGGAGTGGGAGGGACAGTCGAGGTTGAGTGCCAGTTAGTGAGACAGGAGATGAAGAGACAGAGAGCGATGCGACGGAGAGAAAGTAGAGACCAACATCCAAGTACTTTTCTGGAAACCTACACTGGAAGAGTCGCTTCCAGTATAAGAGCTTCTAGAAGAAGTACAGTAATGTTTGGGGCCACTCTTCTCATACCGTTAGAGTAAGAGTAAGAGTTAGAGTGAGAGTGAGAGTGATAGTGATAGTGATAGTGATAGTGATAGTGATAGTGATAGTGATAGTGAGTGATATTGAGATTTAGAGTTAGAGTGAGCGAGTGAGGTAATGAGTGCTTCACACGGACTGGAACTGACCTGGAAGCGGGCCGTCATCCGCTGCTTAAAGGATTGGGCCGCCTTGGGATCGGCCAGACGCATATCCTGGTACTTCTCCTCCAGATCCGACCAGTCCTTCATCACGCGCGTCACCTTCTCGCGGTGCGACTCCTCGAGGCGCTGTTGGGCTTCCTTTGTTTAGAATACGTTTTGTGTTGCTTCGATAAATAAACCTGCGCCCTCAACGTAAACACTTACTTTCTGACTTACTTTGTAGCTCTGGTGCTCGTAGTGGGGATCGAAGTGGGTGAAGTACGGATCGGAGGTCGGCTGGGCGGTGGACGGCGGCAGGCCGACAGAACCGGATCCAGATCCGGCACCGGCATTAGCAGCCGCAGCGGCCGCCACCGACAGCTGGGGCGTTGCGGTCACTGGAATGTCGGACTTGAGGGGCACCTTGTCGGCGGATGAGGAGCCGCCGCTAACCTTCAGATTGGCCACCGGCTTGGCGCCAGCGCCGCTCTGATCCCAGGTGTCGCCACCATCGGATTCGCCCTCGGATCCGGCACCATCTTCCTCGTAGTTGTCGCCCTCCTCGCCGCTGTCGTACTCCGCATTGATGTCGTCCAGGGAGCCGCTGTTGGCGTCACCGGAGGATCCGGCATTGCCACCGGCACCGCCGCCCGCCGCAGCCGCCTCGTCGGCCACCATCTCGTCCTCCTCGTCATCGCCCATCAGATCGTCCTCGTCGTCCAGGTCGTCGTCGTTGCCGTCCTTCGAGTAGTTGGACTCGTTGCTCTCGTCCTCGTCATTGACCATCAAGTCGTCGTTGGCGCTGCTGATCTGGGCCGGGGGCATTACGGGCAAGTCGGTCTTCTTCACGTGGATCTCATCGGCTGGGGATTTGGCCGGCAATGATTACATTTTTTTTTTTTTTTGTAGAAATCAGGACTTACTCTTGAAGTGCTTGGGACAGCAGACGAACTCAACGCCGGAGAAGACGGATATGCCGCAGGGCAGGAGCATGGCGAAGCTGCGCATCTGCATGCCGCGCTCCTGACAGGCAGCTGCTCCGGTCTGGTTCCACCTCACGAACGGCCAGCACCTGGAGGCGTTGTGGATGTGGTCGAAGAGGCAGCCCTCCGGCACCAGCAGGGCGTCCGATTGGAATGGTCCTTCTGAAGCCAAACGTCGGCGGGAAGGGCGGCAGCGTGTGGGGATGAGGGAAAGGATAGCGGATCAGTTGGTAGCCGCCAAAAAGGACTCAATCCTTGCGGTCATTCCTCTACTCACCTAGACAGCGGAACGGCTTGATCCAGCGGTGGGAGCCCTTGCACTTGGCCGCGTTCAAGGCGCCCTGGCGGCACCAGCCTCCGATCTTCTGGTAGTGAGATGATTCCACAATGTTGGTTATATCGCGGGTCGGATAGGCCTGGAAGATACGGATTAAGAGGGAGAGGGATATTAGTTGAGGTTTCAAAAAGGATTTTGTGAAAAATAAACACAAAACACTTGGAAATCAATTTTAAGTTTACAAGAAAGGACTTTTCTGATGGATCCCAGGATTTCCATTTATGGCACCTTTCTCTATATGTATCTTTTCGTTATCGATATAATCGACTTGTATATCGATTCCCCACCAATCTGCATCAAAACCTGACAACAAAATATTTTTTGAAATTTTTTCACATTTTTCTGATGGAACCCCTTGCGAAATCCTGGATTTCCTTATGGGACCCCCATTGGAGGCTATATCTCTGTCAATTCCCATCCGATTCTCAAGCGGAGTGTCTTAATCGATTTGTGTATCGATTCCCCGCAATTCTGCATCAAAATCTCAAAACAAAATATTTTTCAGAATTTTTTCGATTTTTTCTGATGAACCCCTTGCGAAATCCTGGATTTCCTTATAGGACCCCCCATCGGTGGCTATATCTCTGTCAATTCCCATCCGATTCTCAAGCGGAGTGTCTTAATCGATTTGTATATCGATTCCCCGCAATTCTGCATCAAAATCTCAAAACAAAATATTTTTTGAAATTTTTTCACATTTTTCTGATGGAACCCCTTGCGAAATCCTGGATTTCCTTATAGGACCCCCATCGGAGGCTATATCTCTGTCAATTCCCATCCGATTCTCAAGCTGAGTGTCTTAATCGATTTGTGTATCGATTCCCCGCAATTCTGCATCAAAATCTCAAAACAAAATATTTTTCAGAATTTTTTCGATTTTTTCTGATGAACCCCTTGCGAAATCCTGGATTTCCTTATAGGACCCCCATCGGTGGCTATATCTCTGTCAATTCCCATCCGATTCTCAAGCGGAGTGTCTTAATCGATTTGTATATCGATTCCCCGCAATTCTGCATCAAAACCTGACAACAAAATATTTTTTGAAATTTTTTCACATTTTTCTGATGGAACCCCTTGCGAAATCCTGGATTTCCTTATGGGACCCCCATTGGTGGCTATATCTCTGTCAATTCCCATCCGATTCTCAAGCGGAGTGTCTTAATCGATTTGTATATCGATTCCCCACCAATCTGCATCAAAACCTGACAACAAAATATTTTTCAGAATTTTTTCGATTTTTTCTGATGAACCCCTTGCGAAATCCTGGATTTCCTTATGGGACCCCCATAGGAGGCTATATCTCTGTCAATTCCCATCCGATTCTCAAGCGGAGTGTCTTAATCGATTTGTATATCGATTCCCCGCAATTCTGCATCAAAATCTCAAAACAAAATATTTTTTGAAATTTTTTCACATTTTTCTGATGGAACCCCTTGCGAAATCCTGGATTTCCTTATGGGACCCCCATCGGAGGCTATATCTCTGTCAATTCCCATCCGATTCTCAAGCGGAGTGTCTTAATCGATTTGTGTATCGATTCCCCGCAATTCTGCATCAAAATCTCAAAACAAAATATTTTTCAGAGTCAATTTTCGTCCGAATCCTTTGCGGAATACCTTAAACGATTCTATCCCTAGTTAACCGCTTAACCGGAAGGAGGTCCTTGGGCAAAGGGATGGCTTACATAACCTATTCGTTTTAGTGACCACTAACCATTCCAGCCGGCAGTTAGTGATTTGAAATTCCGGCTGCTTTGCCGTTCAATTTAATATTAATCAAGTTCTCATTTCGGGGAATTTCATTTTATCTGAAAGGATAACCAGGCTCTTTTTGAAGCCTTTAGTTTTGTAATTTTTTTTATTTTTTATTTTTTTTGGGGAGGCTAGGACTAAACCCGAATCCTGTTCTTGTTTGCTAGGCCATTTGATGTGTTTATTTCCCCTACTTTTCCTTCTCTAATTTTGTTCTTTTTGTTGGGTGGAAGACCGCAGTTGGTAGTTGTCCTGGTCGTCCTGGTGGTCCTGCCTCTGGCTTCCGACAATGGGCAGTGAAACTTTAATTGCCTGCCCAGTTTGATTGACTGACTAAATGACTGACTAACTGAATGGCCTAATAAAATATCCCGCATGTCTGTGTGAGTTTAACTCTGTAAGGATATGTGTGTGTGTGTGTGTGCGAGTGTGTGGGGGTGCACTACATTTGTTTCAAACAATTATGTGCCGAGTGGCATATACTCTCTCTCTCTCTCTAGCTCGACTGGCCCTTCATACTTACATCCTTTCAGGCTTTCATCCTTTCATCCTTCATCCTCGCACATCGTCATCCTGGCACACACAACAGCTCATGAAAATGAGGTCTTTTTAAATGTTGTTTGAGTGCTTCGTTGCAAATGGCGCACAAACACACACACATACACCAGGCACACCATCGCACACACTTACTGATGGAGTGGGTGTTTGGATGAAAAAAAAAGAGAGAGACAGAGAGAGAGAGAGAGGAATGGAAAAAGGCTTTTCCAGGCTTGAAAAAAAAAAGGACGAGTGCAAACGGCACGTCGGTCGGTCGTTCGGTCGGTCGGTCAGACAGCAGTAAGCCCCGCCCACAAACACACACATGTTGTGGGAGTCGAAGTGGGGTGGCACCACGCCCCCTATAGACCCACCGCCCCTTTTCGGCCCCCTGCGTATATTGCTGTCGGCAAGCAGGCTAAATAAAACATTAAAAGCACAAAATAATGATGCTGATGCATGTCAAGTCAAACTGAAAACCGAAACCCCAAAGGCCTCTGCTTCTTCTTCTTTCTCCGCCCACCTGCCACGCCTCCCCCTGCACATATCCTGGCCCAAAACACACACACATCTACACCAAAGTCTTGGCAGAAGGCCTTCTGCTCTGGTCATTCCATATGCTGCCAGTGCATAAATCACATAATGGCACAGTGGACACTCCAGTGGGTGGGATGGAGGGGTTCTACTGTACTCCATTGACAGTCAAACAGGGGGATTTTAGACAGAGATAGCTGGAAGAGTGATGGAGAGGGCAATGGAGGGAGCCGAAGGCTTGGGCCACTTGAAGAAATTGAAATGTTTCGAAAATAGAAAAGCATGCTTTTTCAAAAAAGCAAGAAATACTCTATATTTATGGTTAAATGGTAAGTTCATTTACTTTTGCTTATTTGTTATATTATTTTATAATTAAAATTATAATTAGCAAGTCCTTTTAAACTAAAAACAAACTAAAAAGGATAAAAGAAGGCATTAACTAACAAAAAGCATGCTTTTTTGATTCAAAAAGATTTTTAAATGTAAGTTTTATATATTTTTAGCTTAAAAATTATCTTTATTTTTCTTAATTCTTATAAACTTTGAACTTAAAAACTAAATAGTTTGGCCCAAGTGGCGAGTTTGAGAAGCGTGGAGAGAGGCGCTCTCTCTACAGAGCAGTACCAAGTGCCCTTTATGAGAAGCGTGGAGAAAGGCTCAAACAGATTTATAAAAGTAAGAATTATGTAGTTCTGCTTAAAAATTATCTATTTTTTTCCTAATTCTTTAAAATTTGTATAATTAAATGTTTAATAAGCAACAAAAAAAGCCAAAAAGTATGCCTTTTAGATCAAAATCAGTACAAGAGTAGTACCAGGTATAGAGCCTAAAAACTTTAAAACTAAAACCATAAATCCAAACCGCAGCTGTCAGTCGCGGGACTTTCCCATAAACCCCATCCCAGAACCCCACCCGGTTCTGTTTTGGGAGTTGCGTGCCTGGCAGTGACTTGAAATAAACCGCAGAGGAGGGCTTTAAAAATAAAGAAATGCGTGGGGTTTCGGACATCATGTCATTCACACGGCCCAGTGACTGGCCAGAGCCTCCGTCGATGGTCGCCGGAGTATATAAACGTGCCACGAGGCCCAAAGGATACCATACTCTATACACACACCCACACCCCGGGGAGATGGTGGCGAGGAAAGTGAGACTCACTTTCGTGGGGGGCCTCCAGGCTAACAGGCTAACAGGCTAAGCCCCCTCCCAAAGGCATATGCCTGGCATGGCCGGTGGCCTACTCTATCCAAAGTCCTTTTCGTCCTGGTGGCTGAAATGTGTTCGTTATACTTGGCTTAATCAAAACATATTCAACCGAGCGTGAGGCTGTTTAAGTGGCTCGCTTGAGAGAGTTTGCCGCAAATACGCGCACCAGGGCTACCCAGCTTGCCACAAGTTATTGTAACAGCATTTGATTCTTTTGTTTCAGCTAACACACACACATACACACACACTGGCATTTATATATTTAGCCAGGATTCAGGATGAGGCAAGCAAATTTAATTGTATAAAATTAGCAGAGAGCCGGAGAGGACGAGAAAAAAAAATAAAATAGAAAAATCATGCATCGTTGCATCGCTCTCCAAAGTCCTCGTTTTTGTAATTTTTTTTTATAATGTGTGTGTGTGTGTGTGTGTGTGTGTGTCTGTGGGGGTGTGTGTTGGTGTGTGTATGCACTAATGACAGACAAACAATTAAACTTGACATTTCCCCATTGTTTCCAACACACACACTCATGGGACTTTGGCTAAAAAGGAAAATATGGGATCACCATTGTTTGCTGCGTATCCTTGAGCAATGCAATTAAACGGTTCTCGATATACGGACAGGATACAGGACATGAAATGCCGCTGGCTATTGTTATTGTCATGTTCTTGCATTTCACTAAAAAATAGAGTTATTATAAGCTTCTCCGTCTGACCATTAAATGATTTTTTGATTCAATTCTTTAGTATTTCTCATTGATTATCTCTCAATCTCTGTTCTCGGATTTTGATGCAGATTGGCGGGGAATCGATCCACAAATCGTTTAAGGTAATCCTCTCAAGAATCGGACCAGAATTGGCCAAGATATAGCCTTCCCAGTGGGGCCTATTGGGAAATCCCATTTTTCGGAATAGAAATATTTTTGAGAGCGCTTTCCGCCCTTAGGTGATGGACAGTAAGAAATACCAACATCTGTTGATATTTTTATGATTCTCAGTTATATTCCATTATGTGAAAACCTTTGGCATCTCCCAAAAGTGGCCCCAGTGTCAGACCACCACTCGCCTGTTCACCGACTCTGATAGGAAACTCTCAAGCCGAAACCCGAGCATAATAGTATATATAATAGTATATATTTCAGACTATTTCTTAATCTGTCCATAGGGTAACAATTCAAGAGGCAACACTCGCATGTGCGTGGTTCTGATAAGAGACTTTAAGAAGCTCGGCAGCTCGGCTATAAAAAGCCAGATCCCGGGCTTTGGCTCCATCAGTTGGATTCTTCCAGTGGCTTCAAGGCAGAGGTGTATCTTTTAATCGAAAACAGCGAAAATGATTCTAAAGGCGGTGTTTATGTGTTTCATTTCCATCTCCCTGGCATCGCACGACGAGGTGAGAGCGGTCCAAAGTGTAGTTATTCAAAAATACTCAAGTATTCAAATTCCATAGTCGTGCTACGTCCCTGGTGAGATGAAGGATGAAAACCTGATGGTGAAACTTCTTTTACGACATCTCGAGGTGTGCCAGACGAAGGACCAGAGGATCGCAGAGCTACAGAGCTCACTGAAGGAACTTAATGTGAAGTATTTAGAGTTGCAGGAGAAATATTCAGAAGTTCTTAAAAAGCTAATCGAAGAGAATATGAAATATCGTCAATTACCAGAAGACCATACGGCAGCTCAGCGCGAATATCACAAAGTTGAAGTTAAATGCGCACAGGTACCAGAAGAGAGAGAGTTCCACCAGACTAATCGTGAATTAATCCATTCTTCTGTTCTTCAACTTCAGGATAAGCTCCAAAGTCTGCAGGCTCAGTTGGCTGAACAGGGTGCTCCAGTCCATCAATTGCAGGAATTAATTCAAAGCGGAGAAAAGTCTCCAGAGCCCAGTAATGATGGAAAGAATACGACGATTGTGAAAAGTGAAGTGGCAACAAATGATGCTGCGAATACTACGACTGGTGAGCTTCTAAAACTCAATAACTCGGAACATGAAATAACAAATGATTTAGGTCTTCCAGATCGATGTCCATCAGAACAAGATAAATCCGAATATGTCTACCACGAAATCCAACTCCCAGGGCTTGATCCTTTTGAAGTGACATGCTTCTCAGATAAGAATATTGGATCTGGATGGATGTCTGTTTTTTTAAAATATTCTCATTCAACGGAATTAAATCGTACATATGACCAATATTTAAACGGGTTTGGAAATGTGAAGTACGAACATTTCATTGGTCTTGAAAAATTGCATATTTTAACGGCCCGGAACCCGCATGAGATGACGATCTTCATCCGTAATTATCGCGAAGACTATGAAGTAAGATGCGACAACTTCGTTGTGGATGGCAGGAGCGAAGGCTTCAACCTGATACGACTCGACGGGTGTCGTGGAGATATTTCGAACGTCAGCCTCGTTGAGGGAACAAAATTCTCGACCTTCGATCACGATGAAGATGGAAGTCCGGATCACAACTGGGCAGGGGAATATGGCTATGGATTCTGGTTTAGTTCTGAGTAGGTATTCGAATTCTTCACCATCTTCATAAAATAATGGCTTTTATTTATTTTTCTTTCGATATAAGGCCAAAGTGGGATAAAGATCGAAAGATACATTTGATAATCCGAAGAAGAGATTGTAGGAAGCTGCCTCCTTCAGAAATGGACTTTGGAAAATGAAAAATGGTGGCAGGATGTCTGGAACTCGAATCTTTTCATAATATTATGCAACTTTATTGTTAAAATAGGGCCCAATCGTTCATAAATTAAACACTGAATATTTCAACATTGAGTTAAGTGTTTCAATTACAAAGAAAAATGTTTGGTTCCCAGATTTTGATGCAGATTGATGGGGAATCGATCGTTTAAGGTATTCCTTTCAAGAATCGGGAAATCCCATTTTTCGAAATAGAAATATTTTTGAGAGCGCTTTCCGCCCTTAGGTGATGGACAGTAAGAAATACCAACATCTGTTGATATTTTTATGATTCTCAGTTATATTCCATTATGTGAAAACCTTTGACATCCCAAAGACTACGCTCCTGTCTTTGGTATTTTTGGGGCATCTCCCAAAAGTGGCCCCAGTGTCAGACCACCACTCGCCTGTTCACCGACTCTGATAAGAAACTCTCAAGCCGAAACCCGATCATAATAGTATATATAATATTATATATTAGAAATTCAGACGACTATTCCAGACTATTTCTTAATCTGTCCATAGGGTCACAATTTCGGGGGCAGCACTCGCATGTGCGTGGTTCTGATAAGAGACTTTAGGAAGCTCGGGAGATTATATTAGAAATATATATTAGAAATGAAGTACAGAATTAGCTAAGAGCCCAGACCTCAGCACCAGAAGTCAATTTCTGACTATTTCTTAATCTGTCCATAGGGTCACAATTTCTGATAAGGGTGCGTGCGTTGATAAGAGACTCTAGGAAAGCTCGGTGGCTTGGCTATAAAAAGCCGGAGCCAGGGCTTCGGCTCCATCAGTTGGATTCTTCCAGTGGCTTCAAGGCAGAGGTGTATCTTTTAATCGAAAACAGCGAAAATGATTCTAAAGGCGGTGTTTATGTGTTTCATTTCCATCTCCCTGGCATCGCACGACGAGGTGAGAGCGGTCCAAAGTGTAGTTATTCAAAAATACTCAAGTATTCAAATTCCATAGTCGTGCTTCGTTCCTAGCGAGATGGAGGACGAATGCGGGGCTGTGTGCTACCCGATCGTGAAACCCCTCCTACGGTATTTCAAGGTGTGCCAGACGAAGGACCAGAGGAACGCAGAGCTGCAGAGCTCGCTGAACGAACTTAATGTGAAGTATTCAGAGTTGCAGGAGAAACATGGGGCATTGCAGGATAAGTGTACTGATGCTGCACTCAAATACGCAGTGATCCAGGAAAAGTTTCAGCAGATTAGCAACGAAACCAATTTCAAAAATGAACAACTTCAGGAAAGGCTAGATCAAGTTAACCTTCAGAATGCGAGACTGCAAGCAGAGAGTCAAAAGAAGGATGAGGAGCTCCGAAGTCTGCAGGCTCAGTGGAAGGATCTTTTCAGGGAAGAGATAGGGAAGTTGCGAGAATCAATTCAAAGCGGAGCAAAGTCTCCAGAGCCCAGAAATGATGAAAGGAATACGACGATTGTGAAAAGTAAAGAATTGGCAACAAATGAAGCTGCGAATACTACGACTGGTGAGCTTCTAAAACTCAATAACTCGGAACATGAAATAACAAATGATTTAGGACTTCCAGATCGATGTCCATCAGAACAAGATAAATACGATTATGTCTACCTCGAAATCCAACTCCCAGGGCTTGAACCTTTTATAGTGGGTTGCTTTTCAGATGTGGGGAATGGATCTGGATGGATGGATGTTTTTTGGAAATATTCTAATTCAACGGAACTTAATCGTACATATAACGAATATTTAAACGGGTTTGGAAAAGTGGACTACGAACAATTCATTGGTCTTGAAAAATTGCATATTTTAACGACCCGGAAGCCGCATGAGATGTGGATGTACATGCGTTATGGTGACAAAAATTATAACTTGAGATGCGACAACTTCGCTGTGGGTGGCAGCAGCGAAGGCTTCAACGTAAAACGACTCGACGGGTGTAGTGGAGATATTTCGCACTTCAACCTCGTTGAGGGAACAAAATTCTCGACCTTCGATCACGATGAAGATGGAAGTCCGGATCACAACTGGGCAAGGGATTATGGCTTTGGATTCTGGTATAATTCTGGGTAGGTATTCGAATTCTTCACCATCTTCATAAAATAATGGCTTTTATTTATTTTTCTTTCGATAGAAGGCCAAAGTGGGATAAAAATTTATGGATTCGTATTTATATTCGAAGAAGAGATTGAAGGAAGCTGCCTCCTTCAGAAATGGACTTTGGAAAATGAAAAATGGTGGCAGGATGTCTGGAACTCGAATCTTTTCATAATATTATGCAACTTTATTGTTAAAATAGGGCCCCCCAATCGTTCATAAATTAAACACTGAATATTTCAACATTGAGTTAAGTGTTTCAATTACAAAGAAAAATGTTTTGTTCCCAGATTTTGATGCAGATCCCCAAATGCGGAATTTCTTGCAGTGCCGACTGATGATGATGTGGCTCCGGCTCCTGGCCCAGGACCCTGTCACGGGCAGCTGGGGCAGTGGCAGATGAAAGATTCGCGATTTGGAAGGAAAATTTAAGCATTTGGCACAAAGTCGCCTTTTTCCTTTATCCACCAGCTACTATAATCCAACAACAAGATATATTTGAAATCAAATCTGGAAATGGAACCAAATGGAAATGGAAATGGAGGGTGTTTCCCTGGCCGGTAATATTATTTAAGAAATAAGAAATAGGCTTACACCAAAGTCTGTAGACAATATCGTTTTCTTCACTCTATCTTTAGAGTGCATAGATTTAGAATTAAAATTTTGTAATTTCAATAAAGTCCCTAAATATTTAAATTTATTGTTTTTTACTATTTGTAAGTTACTATAAATTAATATATATGTTCGAGTTATTTTAATAAACACTAAACTGCCCAAAATCACCCTTGCCTATTGTCTATTGTCTATTTTTTTGACTTTTATTAAAAATATAAAAAAATATAAGCCATGTAATCGTTATGTCCGCTTGTCCGTTAAATGATTTCCAACAGAACTAGTCTTTCAACTCCCATTTTATCCATTTAGATAGACCTTTTACTCCTAAAATCAAATTATTTGAAGGCTTCTATTACAAAAAATAAAGCTTTAAAGGCAAAACTGTGCCTTTGTCCGCTTGTACCCAAATGAATCCATTACATTTCATTATTTTTACAATTGGCCAACTTATTTGTTTGAAAAAGAAAAAAAACAATTAAAATGTTTCACTAAACTTTACATAAACTGGCTGCTGGCTTTTCAATTGCCGCATAATTGGATTGGTTTATTGGGCAAATTGTTGTCCGCTAATAGGCTGTGAAAAATAAAAATAAAAATAAAAACAGGGTAGGGGGAAAAAAAAAGTTGCTGGCCTCGTTAATTGCAGGACAAATTGTGTGGTGTTGCCTACTTTTGAGGGTAAATTGTTATCCAATTTGTTGAATCGGCGAGATTTTAGTCAGGACATGGATTTATGGGCTTATTCAGCCGATTCGGCCCAGAGACATTTGGTTTATTTATTGGCTTGTCAGCCAGGCAGCCACATAGCTTGATCCTTTGTGCTTATCCTTTGCCACACACACACAGTGCATGTCCCTGTGTCCTGTTTGCCTCGATCAAGGTAAAACTCGAGCTCGAGAGCCAACAACAAATCCAGTTAAAAGCAGGAAAGTGAGTGTATGACATCCGCATAACATCTGTATCCGGCTTGGCGGGGGCTTAGGATAAAGGATAAAGGATATATGATATAGGGGGAGCTAGCTGGTTGCAAAGGATGCTGGTCCCGTGTGTGCTCTGTCTGCCAATGCATGCCAAATGCAAACAATTGAGTTGCAAAAAGGACCCAGTCTCCTGTGGGGCTGGAGCGGTAAGTGGAGCGCGTTATTGAAAATGATTTTTTAATGTGGGGGTGACGTGGTGCCACCTCGGCTTCCACTTTGCACTCTAAAGAGTGTTTTAATTTGAAGGACCAAGCCTTTTTGTACCACACTGCGTATACGTTATATAGTACTTTTATTCTCTTTCGTGTCATTTCACTTGGCACTTGGCCTTCGCCCGCCCCGCCCCGCCCCTGTTGACATTGAAATTGTAAAAATAATTTCCCATACGCCCCCATTGGTCGGCAGGACATTAGGGCCACAAAAGGCCAAACGTTATTATCCTGTGGCTCTTCCGTTTCACCTTTACCTTTGCTTTCTTTGCTTTTCTGTGCTTTGTTTTCAGCTTCAGTCAAATGGCCAGAAAAGCAAACACAGAAACGGCAAAGCATTTCAAGGTGCGTGTCCAACATGTGTGTTTGAGGATCGAGTGACCTACCCCGAGGCCATGTCCTTTTTCGACCCACTTTTCTCTCTCTCTCTCTCTCTCCCACATAGTTGTGTCTCTGCCGCGGGGTAACAGTTAAAAGTAGAGTCAAGTCGATACCATTTTGGGATAAGCTGATACGTACTGAACGCCGTAATGCCGTGTAATTACGAGAGAGCGACTCGCCGCCATGGCAACAAAATCCCAGGACCTCGCTCCTCCTTCATAGATTGGCTTTGTGTGCTCTGACTGCTCATTTGATTACGCAGGAGCGATGACGGACGGAGAACGTGCAGGATATGCTGGATACTTTGGCATTTAAGTCGCGATATGAGTGATGTCCTGGCACGAGTACTCCTCCACCTAATTGGCTGTTATGCCACGCAATAATCCTTTAATTCTCAAGGATATCAAGCAATTTTTCTCTCTTAGTTTAGACACACAGAGTGTCTGTGGCTTGTATTGTCTCCTCCCTCACACACATCCTGAATCCCCCAAATGGGACCCACATACATCACCTTTAATGGGCATTATGTGTAAGCAAGCATTTAACTCTAAATGTCCAGCAACATTAGAAACAATTGAATTAGGGGCCCCAGGACTGGGGCCATAACTGGGGCCAGGACTCTAACGCCAGCATCCGCTGTAGACCTGTATGGACTGTATGGACTGTATGGACTGTGGCAAGGACTCGTTTCAGGTCTCTCAGCTCTTGGCGGTGCAAATTTGCAGGCATTTAAGCGAGAGCCCATTTGTTGTCTCTCGGCTGGGTGGGTGGGAGAGGATATACGATAGTATATTTAGTCCTGTACACATCCTGCCGGGGCCGGGGCCGGGGCGTGGGGCGCATGGAGAACGCCTGGCTAAACTATTTAGCGACTAAACTACTTTTTGCCTGTTCAGTGAATTTCAATGCGGCCATTATGGAGGCGTCCCCCCCATTTCCGCCTGGTCGTAAATATAGTTCGTCCTGATGACGTTGATGGTGTCCTTTAACGGTGAGTGGCCAACCTGACAGATCCTGGATGGGGTCAGCCAGCTTCCAGGCCAATTACAAGCCTTTGCTTTGTCGCTTAAATGATGCGCAAACTATATCCTGCCACCCTTGGATCATATCCTGCAATTATCCTATGAGCACTGTGTGTGTGTGTGCTGCATGTCCTCCCTGTGTGTTTGTTGAGCTCTCAAAGCGACGTGTCTATATAAAGGCAATTGCAATGGCCAAGTTGCCACTCGAAGCGAATTGAATCATCGAGGAGGCGCTGCTGACGGCGCATAATTAGCGCATCCAGCTAATAGTTTGGCTAAATTGTTGGCCCAGAGCCCAAGTGGCGAGTGTGAGAAGCGTGGAGAGAGGCGCGCTGCCAAGTGGCCTTTATGAGAAGCGTGGAGAGAGGCTCTACGGCGCTAATATGCCCATAATTGATCGATCAGAGGAAGATGATGTGCCAGTTTATATAGAAATCTATATCAAGGACCAAAGACTAAGACCTCTGAAAGGACAAAACACACACACACACACTCACTACTAATGTATGAATGGGCCAAGGGGCAAGGGATATTCAATTACAAGCCTTCCTAATTAACGTTCTGGTCGGCGGTTGGCGCGGCCCTCGCCCAGTCACTTAATGAGATTTTCCACCAAATGAGCTTACATTTCCCCCACAGCCCCTCCCCCACAACGCCTATCGAATTCAATGTAGTTAATTGAATTTAGATGCGATTTATGTCTGCAAAATGCAATTTTCCCGCATTAATGTCCGCCCACAAGACACATTTTGGCCAAAAAGGAGATTTCTGAATTTAATTTTCTCTATTTTGGCTTCCATTTTTTTTTTTTGTGAAATTTCCACGAATTTTTGGCCAACAAACCAGAACCAGAACCAGAACCAGAACCAGAACCAGAGAGGCAGAGCCTGGACAGAGATTTCATATCTATGCCACATGTAATTTAACTCATTAGCTCAGCCAAAGCAGGATTTTTTGGGGTAGAAGCCATGAATGGCTTTTCCTTTTTGGATGTTTGGATGGTTGGGTGGTATGGGTGGTTTCGGTGGGTCACTCGAATAAATACGAAACGCGCAACATTTTGAAGCTTGACACCGCAGGGCAAACACACCAAGCACCCAGCTCCACCACTCCGGCGGCAAATTAATTAATTTCCATTTGAATTGCAGAGTAAGCAGGACTCCAGGAAGGACTTCAAACCAAAATCGAAACAAAAATCCCCACCGTAGGCCAACAAATTGCTCCAAAAAATTATATAAATAAATACAAACATAAAAAAATAAAAAAAAAATCTGAAAGAAAGCCAATGGGGTGGAAGGATACAAATAAAAGGATATCAGAATATAAGCTAGAGGGAACAAAAGGGACAATAAAGCGCTTTTAATTAATTTCTTTCAAGGTGAAACCAAACAAAATGGCCGACAAATAAAAAAAAAAGTACAAAAATGTCGAAAAAATGCGGAGGCCGAGCGGTCGAGCAAAAAAGTGTTGCATACTTTTTCGGGCCCGGGCTGTGATTTATTTGCGGAACAAGCGGAATGAAACGCGCGTAGAGTGCGCGCTTTTCAGCTTTTTTTTTTTTTTTATAGTTCCCCCCCTTTTTTTTCCAGCTCTATGTGTAAGTGAAAAAAAAGTGCATGCAAATAGCCAAATTTGTGTTGAGGCCAAAAAAATGTTTAAGGTGCGACTTGAACGCCACGCCCACTGGCCCCAAAAACGGGCTTGACATTAATGGAGAGCAAACTTCCTGCCACTGCCACGCCCCTTTCCTATGGGCTAGGGGCGTGGCCTTCGTTAGTGGTGCCCCTTGATGCCAGAATTTGAAGGCCTTTCAGGGGAACATCAGTGGGATAAACGGATGCTAGAGATGGTCAGTTTAAATCGATAAAGCTATCGGTTATATATCGAAAGTATATTTTTTTTAACAGAAAGTTAGGAGAAGAAGCATTATCTTAACTGTTAAGCCTGTTTAAAGCCTGTATTTGAGTTGAAAATGATTTTGATTTAAATATTGGTAGTCCATCATTTATTTTTCTAAAGATTATCTTTCCAAAACCGATAGCTATCGATGAATGGAATGGAATTACTATCAGTATTTCTATGTACAGTTATAATCAGATATCGAGAAATATATCGATTACATATCGGAACTATACTTTTCCCAAGTTTTTGATGATCTGTATTGATTAAAATCAAAAAATCTATCGATAGCTATCGCTAGTTGTGAAATTATCCATTTACTTTTAAATTTTAGAACCTTGCATCCTAAAAACCTTTAAAACTAAACCTGATTACCTTTAACTGAAACTTTTTTGATGTATTTTTGTATTTTTTTTTTTAGGATTACGCATACGCCATGGTGGGCCAAAAAGAACCCATCTTAAAGCCATCAAACACATCCGAGAGCTGCTGCGGGCTCTCTGGCTTAATTACGATTTTATTGGATTTTATTCGGACTGAAGCCGGCGGCGCTAACGGGGGCAGAAACATCAAAAACATTGCCACCGACATAAATTAAGCATAATAAATAAATTACCATAATTATAAAATGTGTGAGCCGAGTGGCACTGTGGCATCAACCAAAAAGCTGGCGACATCGAATAAATTCGCCAACGAGAATTACATAAAATATAACCAAAAAAAAAAAAAAAAAAGGAAGAAAAATGCTTTAAAAAAAATATAAAAAAAAAAGAGAGAAAAGCGCGGGGTTTTTGGGGAAAACAAAATGCAAATGAAAAACCAATACAATATTTGTCATTTACATACAACATGCGTACATGGATGTGGATGTGTGGGTTCGATTTATGTTGTGGCAAGAGCAGGCGACTGCAGGCGACAGCAGGATACTTGAATCCTTGCGAGTAGGAGTGAGAGTGGGAGTGGCAGTGAGCTCAGCATTTGCTTGTCAGAATCAAATGCGACGGTTTTGACAGCTTGCCGGGCTCATTATTTGCATACAGATGATCGTAATGACGTCGATGGCGATGCAAGCTGCCAGTGGCAAGTGGCAAGTGGCAAGGGTAACCTGCCCCCTGACCTGGCCTTAAAATCCAGCCAACAACACCACCCTGCCTGGCCAAATCATTTTCAAATCAGTATTGAACTGAATCTCAAAGACCTTAAGCAGATTTCACATTTCTGAATGATTTATATTCAAAGACAGTGAGAGAAAAGCTTGGTTTAAAGTTTATTTAAAACAAAAAATATCAAACTTAAGAAGTATCAGATATTATAGTAGTATCAGGGTATTATATAGTTTTGAAAACGTTTAAAGGTAGAGGTTGCTAAGAAGATACTTAGTTCTCTATGAAGTATCGGGTATCATATAGTTTTTAGACTTTTATTTTTACTTAAATATGATTTATAGCCAAATACAGTGAAAGAAAAGTTAAGTTTTAAGTTTATGCAAAAAGAAGTAACTTTAGAAGTACCAGGTATCATATAGTTATTTGTTTTTGATGTAAAAATAACTATGTCTTTCATAAGGAACTCTCCTACCGAGTATCATACCCTTTCAAACTTTTTTGGTATAAAAAGCAAATTTATTACATTATTTAAATACTAAACTATAAAAATCTATAATAATATCTATTAATAACTAAATAGGAACTATAATATTATACACATCATTTAATATCCTTTCATAAACAATAAGTACCAGCTATCATATAATTTAAAATTAAAAAAAAATCCCAATGTACCCAAAAAGTACCAACATTTTCTCTACCTGTCTCCTGACTCCTGTTTAGGATGTATTCCCAGGTAGATTCAAGGCATAATTAAATAACATGAAGCTAACAGGATAATTAATATCTCACTTTCCCAGGAGGCCCGTCCAGGCCCGTCCTGGCCTGTCCTGAAAGCTCCCAGCACTTACAACTTGTAATTTCATCATAATTCAATAGAGGCTGACTAATTTGGGCATTTTGCAAAGAGAATTGGGATGGGATGGGATGCTTATCCCTAATTGATTCAATCAGAATCGGATACTTTTTAAATTTGAGAATCAGAGTTGAAAGATGATTTATTAAAAGCGGAATGCGGAGCAGATGGGTGGCTGGGAGGGCTGCCGCATGTCAGTGTCGATATCAGAGTTCTGAGGGGCCAATGCAATGTCAATATTTATGAACTATTATTGAACATTTGACGATGATGATGATGATGATGATGATGATGATAAAGGACAACAAGGAGTGGAAAAAGCTTACATTAGCCAGCAATGGCAGGAGCAAAAAATTTAATTAAAAAAGCAAAGGAAACAGGAGACAGGAGGCAGGCGACAGGACATTATGTTGACTATGGAATGCCAATTTATGACAGCGACGACAAGGACACCCAGAGGATATCTACCTACAAACATACACACACACACACACACATCCATGCACATCCTTGTATGTGGAGAGCAGCAGAGCAGATTGAACCAGACAAAATGTAAAAAGCGAAAATTAATGGAAAATTAATTAAGTGTCGCTTAATGTTGTCTCTCACTGTAAACGCTTTCAACGCAACGCAAATTAAATTGTTGATGCCAGCAGGCTCCTGTTTTTCTGTTTTTGGTGGCTGCTTTTGATTTATTGGTTTTTCTTATTCTTTTTTTTTTCGCAATATATATATAGTACGTTCTGGAGGCTCAGTTGAGCGTTAGTCTGGCCATAAAATTACATTTACAGACTGAGAAGAGAGTGAGTCCCCCCCCAAGCCTTTTTGCTGACCGACCACACGGCGTATGCGCAATCTCGAAGCAAACTCTTCCATATGGTGAGTGCAATGGAAATTGCAATTTTACATGCGGCTTCCCAGCCTTACTTTGGCTTTTGCCTTTCAGTTCAATCAAATAAAAAATAAAAAAAAAGGAAGCTACAGGATATGTAGAGTGTTCGCCGCACTCACCTTCTTGCAGTAATCAAGCAAATCCATTTTGTCACGCAAACATGTGGCTCCGGTTGTCTTCTTGGTGAGATCCGTAACCCAGCGCCCCTCCTCGGAGAGGTATTGCGGCTGGTAGACCTGTCCGGCCTCGCAAAGTACGGCTATCTGGGGCTCCCATCGCGGCGAGGCGGCCTGCAAGGATAACGGGAAAGGATATAAATTAGTTGAAGAATTTAAAATACTATTATTCCTATTTTTTTTTAGATCTAATCTCTATTGCTTTTCAATTATTCATTTGGAAATATTTCCCTCAGCTTTTCACCAAAAATAATTGGTTTATGAAAACTTTATTTCAAATAAAATATTTTCTTAAATATTAAATGAAAAGTTTTTGGTTTATTCTTATTTCCTGTTGCCTTGCAATTCAAAGTTTTAATTGTTTTTTTTAATAATAACAAGTTGTCATTGTCAGAGATATTTTGAGAGGAGACAACAGTGCGTATGCGTAATGTTCGGGTTAACGGGGGTGTTGTGTGTGTGATGGGAGTGAGCTAGTGTGTGTGTGTGTGTGAGGCCTCAACAAAGCCAAAGACAAGACATCAACACAACAGCACCAAAACAGCTAAGACAGGCAGACAAAGACAGGCCGTGGAGGCACATTAATCATACGCCACGTTGTACAGACACAACCCACATTTCAAAGCTTTGTTCGCTTCCCCCCGCACCCCGCACCACGCACTCTGTCTAATTCTGTTCTCTCCCTCTAACGGCATGACAAAGCTATAAAAAATGATTCCCACTAAAGGGGGTATACCATAGCAGGAGGATGGCAGGACACCAAGATGTTGAAGCCAGGAAATGGCCAAAAAGAACAATTAATGGGGGTCATTAGGCGGGGTGGTAAGAGGGAGGGGGCGTGGCAAGTGCTGAGACCAGCGATTGCTTAAATGCTTCATTACCACATGACAGGACCAGGACCAGGACCAGGACCAGGACCCCGACCAGGACCAGGCGAAGGGCGAGGGCGAGGCCTGCCAGACACTGCAAATCGAAAACGATGATGATGAATGTCTGGCCAAATTATGCATAACGGTATCAATTGATACATTGATTGATTGACGTCATTGTGGTCCGAAGGATAAAGGGCTGACAAGGATAACAGGAGGGCTAAGTAGGGGCGGGGGGAGGGCTAGCAGGAGATTCAAACAAAAAGTGAGTCTTTCGAACCAAAAATGGTCTAAGAAAAGTGAGAGAAACTTTCTAACATTTCTGATTATTGCGAAGTAACTTAACCCCTTTTTTCTCTCAGTGTTTAAGCCACTTGGTACTTGGCCAAAGGGGAGAGGGAGGAGTGCCAGCTACTTGGCCCAAAAGAATGAAAAGCCTGGAAAAGTGACTTAACTGCCTGCCGAATCGAAAGACAATGATGGGCAATCAAAGCGAGTTGTTTGCCAGGATGCGATAAAAAAAGGACTCCAACCGCCTCTCTCTCCTTCGTTCTCTGTCCCTCTCTGATTTACCAATTATGAGCTGCAACAATGGCCGAGTTCTTTTTGCGATCTCTTGGCTAAAATCCAGAAGGCTTAAATGCTCCTTTCATTTTTATTTTTTTTTTTCGGTTCGCGCCTGCAATCAAAGCGGCCCAGACTCGCTTCTGGGCCTTTTATTGTCCATTTCCCCTTTTGGGCCCTGAATGCAGGCCCATTCATGTTCATTCCGGCTCGTGCTTGCTCGCTGCGGCTCTGGAATGATGAAAATGATATCCTTTTCCTCAATCAATTGGTCGGGGAGCGAAACAATTAAGCCAATTAAGGACATGTATTGTGTTTCATGTTTAAAGGTCTCTTGATTAATCGGCATACCGTTATTGGCCCTAATGCATTCCTCTGACTTTATCGAGTGCCAGGGGAATTTTATTGATTGGTCAGGACACAGGATGTGCCAGCAGGCCCCCTCTCTTATCCAGGATACTTGTAAAAACTTCATTAAAGCCAACTTCCGGTTGCCAGGCAGCACTTGAAATATGCATTGGATTTTCCCTCCAGCGCCAGGACCTTCTTTCGAGCTGTCAGTCACTCAGTCAGTCAGTCACTCAGTCAGTCTGTCAGTGTGGGTGTGTGTGTGTGTGTGTGTGTAAGAGTGTGTGTGTGTGTATAAGTGTGCGTTCAACTATTTCAAAAGTAATTAAGTTGGCTAAAAGGCGCCAACGCAGGCTCGACGCTTGGCTTCCCTTTTGTTTGTCAGTTAGTCCTGACAGAGGGCGGTGGGGGGAGTGGAGGTCTAAAGGATTTTAAGCCAAAAATCATAGGGGTTAGGGGGTGGTGGCAGGACTTAAAACCCCACACCAATTTTTCCAGCCAATCTAATAATTCAAACCGAAAAACAACAACACACTTGGGCAGTGTCCTTTTCCCTCTCTCTCTCTTTGTGTGTGTGTGTGTGTATTAGTGTGTATCCTGTATGTGTTTGTTTATGCAGATTTTGTTTGGCTTTGGGCCCGAGTCAGGATTGCACTTGTTGTCAGGATCCTGCCGCCCTCCAAACCACCAGCCCACCAGCCCTCCAGCCAGCCTGCACTTGTTTGCAAAAACACCAACAATGGCATATGCCAAACAATCCTGAAAGGATACCGCCCTGACAACACCGGGCTCGACGGGGCGGTGTGACAAGGAGGAGGGGGAGGGGGCGGGGCCAATAATAATGTCGCCAGCCATGGCAACCAACGCTCCGTGTGTGCCAACAAAAGCGACAAAAACAAATTTTTCAAAGGTGCAAAAAGTACTCCCCGAAAAAAAAAAAAAAAAACAAACAAACACACACACTCACTAGTTGCCAGGATATGGCTGGAGCTTTGGTCCTGGCTGTGCATGTCCTGTGACAATTATGCGGAATATCCCTCTCATCTTTATTTTCCGGCTAATGAGCATAGGGCACTGGGAAACGACAGGACATTAAAATACTCCAACTCCCACTTCAACTCCAACAACAAGCTAGTTCCTTGTTTTTTTAATTGGGGTTCAAAAAATAGTCAGTGTGGGTTTTATATTTTTATAACTAAAGATTAGTTGTAGATTTTTTTAAATTTATGCTTTTTTTTATTTCTTAAATATTTAATATTTAATTTCATATTTTTAATCTGCAATCTTTAGAAGAAAAACACAGAAACAATATTCTTTATGTATTTACATCCTTCTTCATTTTAAGTTTTAATTCTTTTAGTTTTAAGCCTTTTAAATTCCCTATTTTTTAATCATATTTTTAAGTAATAAATAATAATTATTTGAATAACATTGAAAATAAACACAATAACTAAAGTTGATCTTTAACAAAAAATAATAAGATACAGTGTCTGACAATCTTTTCAGAATACTTTTATGTGTCTTTAGTTATTTTTTAAGTTAAAAAAATAATTAACTGAATCATTTTTTTTTATTAAATTAGATAGTTGAAGGATGGAATAATTTTTAAGATATTTTTTAAGAATTATTTAAGAATTCATGAAAAAACAAATGATCTTTGAAACCAAAACTTAACTAGTTACCAAAATGAGAAGCTGATTAAAAATAATATCTATAAATAGTTTAAAAAATAAGAAAAATATAAAAAATCCTTTTTTTAAGTCAAAAAACAATGGCATTACCCCTTCCCTTTAATATTTTTGCCTTTCCGGTGTTTTTTTTTGGAGAAAAATAACTTTTCGGAATGAAAATTGATGAAGGCATGACCTGACAGTTGCAGCTTCCACCCACTAGTCCCCTGACGGTCCTCACGCCCACTGCCATTGCCACTGCCCTTACAACACCCCTCCCCTCCCCTCCTCACCCCTCCTCACCCCTCTCCTTTCATCCGCGTAATGATCCTTTGGAAAAATCGAAGAAAGTAATGCGGCGAAAGGCAAATCAGAAGCCGCCAAAGTGACAGGCGACAAAAGGAAATTGCAGCGGCAATCTGTCAGTGGCGTCGTCAGAGGTGTTTCCAAAGGGGGAGGTAGTGCTGGAGCGGTGGCAGGACATCCAGGATGACCGGGTGCATCAGGCAAACGCTGGTTGCTGTGGCCACGCCCATCAACCAAATCCAACGCCCAGCCGCCCCTCTTTGACTTCCGTTGGCTGCTGTCGGTTGGCTTTCCTCCTCGTCCCTCTCCTCTCCTCTTCTTTTTCTCTCTTCCTCTTCTCTGGTGAAAGGCAATCATGGCGGCATCCCGCCCCCCCTGGCCCCCCCCCCCCCTTTGTAACGACGCCCCTTTTTGCTGAACAAGCTGAAAGGGCGAAAAATTGTAATCAAATGCACGCACGACTCTGTGTGTGTGTGTTGGTGTCCCAAAAGGGGCGTGGCTAGTTGTGTGTGTGAGACAGGTTTCGCCCTGGCTTGTTGCCCGGCCAAAAGGAGCGGAAAAACACGCTTAAATGACAAGGCACAAGGGGGGAGGGAACAGTGGGCGCCCGAGGGGTGGTTGAAAAATAGTGGAAGGCCATTGATTAACTTGCTAGGGGGGGGTGGAGGGGCGGTGGGCGGCACAAGCCATGGGAAGCTCATAAAGCTGCCCGAGTAATTGGAGTTTCGATCGCCGCCCCAAAAGTATGCAACCGAAATGGAACGGAAATGAAGACAACGGAAGCGGCTGGCAAGAGGAAGAGAAAAATGAAGCATATTTTTGTGGCAAAAATTTGTGGTATTTTGGGCACAGTATTTATTAAAGGTTTTTTTTTTATTTTAATATTTTTACTTAAAATATTATTTTTAACTTTTATTTTAAAGAAATTATTTTTAAAGATTTTATAATGATAGCCGGTACTTTTTTGCTAAAAAAACATTAAAAATCTGTTTAAAATTACAGACAAGTTAAAACACATTTAGTCTTAAATGTTTTAAGCTTAAAATATTGTTTTTAGTATTTATTTTAAAGAAATTATTTTTAAGGATATTTAAAGATAATGATAGTCGGTACTTTTCTTCTAAAAATCCCTTAAAAATCTGTCAAAAATATTATAAACCAAGTTAAAACAGGTTTAATCTTAAATATTTTGAGCTATTTTATTTAATTTAATAACCTTAAATCGTAAAACTCTTTATTTTAATTCAAAAATCACATAATACCCTTCAATACCCACTCCAAACTTATCAAAATCACCTTAAAATTTCCACTCCCTTCCATGGCACCTTGAACAAAAATCTTATAAGCCCACATTCTTCTTAATTTAAGTCCCTAATGTTATTATTTTTTTTTTTTCTGTTTTGGAAAGTAAACTTAAAAGTTTTCGATTTAAAACTCAAAGTTGCCTGAGAAGTTGTGGGGCGTGGCTTGGGCTCGGGAAGACGGAAAACTGAAAACTGAAAACTGAAAGCCAAAGGCCGAGGACCGAGGGCCGAGAGCAAAGCAAACCGGGTAGTAAGTACTTCAGGGGCTACTTATAATGGCCAAGAAGCGTGGAGATGGCCCAAAGGTGGTAGGGGCGGGGCGGGTTGGGGCTGGCCAGTCCGGAGACGACAGAAACACAATTATGTTAATGTTTACTCGACCGTAATTAACTCAAATTTATGATATTTTAATTTCGCCCGAGCGGGACACTCGAGAGCGTCGCAGGACCAGGACCAGGACCAGGACCAGGATCAGGACCAGAACCAGGAACAGGACCAGAAAGATGGCAAAGGCAGGAGAAGCAGAAACATGAGCGAAACAAACAAAAGAAAATTGCGTTATAATAACACACGTAAAAAAAGTTACCTCCTGAGTTTTTTAACTTTTTTTTCTTATTTTTTGTTTTTATTTTTAATGTGAGTTGGAGACAAATAGAAATAGAATTTTAATATAAAATAAAGCATAGAAAGTCTTCTAGAAACTCTAGTAGAGTGAGTTTTTGGAAGAAAAAACAAACTTTCCAAGTCGTTTTATTTTTTTTATAAAATCTTAAAAAAAATATATATATATATAATTTCACGTTTATGATTCAAGGGGGGGTCTACACGTAGCAAGTCCCAGAAAAAAAGACAAAAAAAAAATTAGAGAAAAAAATGCCAAAAGAAAACAAATTGTGAAAAATAGCCACAAGCTAGGTGGGGGAGGGAGAGTGGGAGGTGACATGGGTGTAGAACTAGAGGGGGGGCTTTACTTTTTTTTTTTTTGGCTAAGTAGCGTGTCGCTTGAAGTAAGTCAGAGTTGAAAATGAAACGTTTTCCAGTTATCCCTCTCGTTCCAACAGCTATTGCCTTCTCTATCGCACACTAGCAGACAGAGACAGAGCTATTATTTATGAGTTTTCTACGTTCGTCCGTGTGTCTTTTGTGCATTTTTCGCTTTTTGCCATTTAACTTTTTTTTTTTTGCCAATTCTTTTTGTTGGCTATGTCTTGTGTGTGTTTCTCGTTTGTTTGTGGCTCAATTTCGAGTGTCACAAGGCTCTGTTGTTGCTGTTTTGTTGATGATGACTCAGCATACTGAGCCACCCACCCCCTCCCCCCCAGAGACAAAGGGGGGCCAGCCATCAGAGTGTCTTTGGGCATTTGCCATGAAAATTTCCCAGCCCGTTGGCTCGTTGGCCTGCTTTTCCAGCTTTCTCTTTAGCATTTTCCCTCTTTACTTTTTTTTTTTTGTTTTTTTTTGGATTTTGAAGCTGAAACGTGCTCGAGAGTGTGTGTGTGACAGCGCATATGTGTGGGCAGTGGCTGAGGCATAAGGGGGTTGCTATACTTATTGACACATAAATGGTTGAGAAGAAAAGTAGGTTTTTCTTTATTAATTTTCTTGAAATCTTGAAATTTTATAAAAAAAAAATAGCATCCCCTTTTAGAAAAGCCCCTGCTGACCTCCCCCCCCCTTTAAGAAGAAAATGCAAATCGAAAGAAACTCTAAAAACTTTTTGGTTAAAACTTTCTTTTTTTTTTTTTTTTGACCCAAAAGATTTCTGGCTTCTATGCCTGTCTCGCTTGCACTCGCAGGTGAGATATGTCAGAGATGCTTTGGCAGAACACACTCACAGACATGTTCAGACACGCACACGCACACGCACACGCACATGCAAATGGAAATTAATTTTGTGAAAAGTGCCTGCAAGTATGCAACACACAATTTTTCCAAGACAACTTTATGCGTGTGTGTGTGTTTGTGAGTGTATCTCCTCCATTTTTTTTTTTTTTTTCAAAAGTATGTATGTGTGTGTGTGTGTACAGGACTTCCTAATTGATGCTGCTGAAAGCACTTTTAATTACATTTGCGGGACGTTCCTGGGAGCTTCAAGCTAAAAAAAAAAAAAATATATATTTAAAAGGGGGGGGGGGGGGGGGGGAGTGGAGAGAGGGGGTAGTGCTACTGGCAACATCGTCCTTATCGTCAGTGCATTAATCATCATCCTGCTACAGCAGGAGTTTCTCCTTCATCATCAATGGCATTTTCAATTTCAATTCTTGCACTTTACGTCGAACTGAGTTCGACCACCCCTAGCCCCCCATTCTAATTGATTTAAAGCACCCCCTTGAACTACCAGCCACTGGCTGGTATCTATGACCGATTGCATCGCCGGCAGGAGGCGAGTCCTCTCCTCAAGTTTTTCAAGCTCACTTGCATAATATTTGATTCCGTCTACTGAGTATCTTCCCCCCCTTCTAGATAATTCGGGTCAATTTTTGTCCACTTTTGTGAGTAACTGACCCCCTTCTCTATCAGACGCCTCTGGTGCTGTTCATTACTCGTCGATTTGCTGCAGGTTTTTCCCCATTTTCTTGTCTTTTTTTTTTTTTTTTTTACTTTTTCATTTCATTTCGTTGGCAATGGGATTTTCCTTTATTTTCCCAACAGCTAATTGAGTGAACGTCGGAAAATGGGAAAAATCGGAATGGAAAGTAGCGGAGGAGTGCGTTTAATGGCTCGAGATGACAATTGAGAACTCGTTTGTAAGGACTATGGAAGGACTAATAGGTTTTCATAGAGATATAGCCTAATATTGGCCGAATTATGGTTTAGGTTTTAAGGACTTTGGATAAATGAAAAATTAATGCTGAATCAGCAAAGCAATCAGCCCAAATTACGCAACATTAATGCGCTTACTAGTTGAACAAAAACGAGAGAGCCAGCTCCTGGCCAACAACAACAACAACATTTTAATCCTGGCCACAAATTGCTCAGGCTTAAAGCCTACTACGTTCGATAATAAATATGATTAATTTTACACAAAAAAAAAAAATTAACAAAAGGGAAGCCGGAAATGCCACACCAGAGGGCGAGAGAGAGAGAGAGACAGCTATAGCTAGAGAGAGAGAGAGAGGGAGAGACGGAGCTGCTGACTAAGTACAGTTGGCCACAAAAAAGTTTTTGGGTTTTCTGTTTTTTTTTTTTTTTTTTTGCCT
Organism: Drosophila monieri; assembly: GCA_035047585.1. NCBI lineage: Eukaryota > Metazoa > Arthropoda > Insecta > Diptera > Drosophilidae > Drosophila > Drosophila monieri. Next base: position 5,856,456 of record JAWNPJ010000067.1, read on the forward strand.
TTTAAAAGGCACTGCCGGGTCTAAAATGCAATAAAGGTGGCCCAAAACAAAAAACTAATCAACAAATTATGGCAGTAAAGTGGTTTTAAAACCCAAAAAGGACTCGAAGCAAAAACAGAGAGAGAGAGAGAGAGGGAGAGAGGGAGACAGCTAGATGTGTCAGAGGGAGAAAGAGAGCCAGCAAGATGAAGTTTTGAATTCTTTTGGGCCACCATTGCAATTCAATTAACTGTGAAAACTAATTAAGTGACTCCTGCCCTGCAGGATGCAAGGATCCAATGCCTATGCTATGCGGCCTAAGGACATGTGTGTGTGTGTCCTTAAGATTGCATGTGTGTATATATTGCTTGCATACTTTTTGGCATAACTTTTGGCCTGGCCTCGACAACAAATTGAAATTGGAAGCCAGAAGAGCCTTGCCAAAAACTGGAAGAAACAGGAAGCACTAAAGAAGGAGGAGAGAGAGAGAGAGAGTGGGGCATTGGGGCCAGGACTCGTGCGTGCTTCAAGATGGCGACTTCGACAACACTTGGAGCTAATGGCTGGCACATCCAAGGAGCCCCGGAAAACTTTTTCCACCGCCACGCTCCAGCTGACAGCGACTAATTCCACTCCCCCCCCCCTCCTTTGAGTCAACCCAGCTATCCTTCGTCCTTAACTCCTTTTCTGGCATTCATTTTAATCGCACAAGCAAAAGCTTTTTCAATTTGTTGCTCGAAGGAGCTGGCAAGGAGTCTCCATCTCTCCTCTCTCTCTCGGATGCTCGGTATTATGTATCTTACCTAGCCAAAAAGATACTTAATCATCGGAGTAGGATCCTGCATCCTGTATGTCCTCCCACCCTCACTACCACTACCACTCTCTCTATGTGTGTGTGTGTGTGTGTGTTATCCGGTATTTAATAACGAAGCTTCGAGCTGAGCAATAAAAACAACCATGAACAGTCAAGAGCCAGCAACAAATTTGTGTGCATAATTTATGCCCTTTTCAGAATAGAATCTCCAACAAAAAATAGGGAAAAAAATAGATATATTGAAGGAAATTCAAGCAGATTGGAGTTATCCAGGAGCGAAGCAGGGAGAGGGGGCGGGGGATGGGAAGAAAAAGGACTTCAACTGCAAATACCAAAAAGTATGCCAAATATTCATTTGTGTTGTGGTGGAAAGCGGAAAACTCGAATGCAATCGATGCCAAAAGAGAAGGAAAAGGATTCTCATTTTTGGGGGAAATTTCAGCCAACGAATTTTCCTTGGCTTTGGAAATTAAAAGGGAAATTTCAGAAGATGGAAATCTATTCTTCATACTTTTCATTTCTTAAAAAAAAAAGCAAAAAATCATTTATTCTTTTAAATAAATATATTTTTTTTTTCATAAAAAAAAATAAAATTCCCTCTCTCTACTTTTAATCCCTTTCGATTGATTGCCCCCCCCCCCCCCTTTTTGAGGGGAAAAAAGTAGACTAAGGATCTGGAATCATTTTGAACTGCAGAGCATGCAGGATAATTGCGACCGCAACAACAACAAGGAATGGAAGGGGTAGAAATGGAAGCCAAAACTGAGCAAGGACTCCCTAAATCCGAGCCATGACTTCAGACTGGATAGGGAGACTGAAGGGGGAAATAAATCGCAGTGGCTTTGATAAGCGTCGATTTAAGGCGTCGGAGCATTCTGGCACACTCATTACAGTCGGCCACTCAAACACTTACTAATACCAAGACACACACACACACACACACACACACACACACACACACACACACACTCACACACACACACTGACACAGAGACAGACACTAATACACATGCACAGACTTAGGGCTTACGAGCAGAGCAGAGCAGATAAATGGCATGATTGAATGGCGGAGGTTGGGCAACTAGGGGGGGGGTTCTAGCTACCTAGTTCATTAAATCAGCTCAACCTCTCAGTGTCCCCCCTTCCCCTTATCGTTCTCCAAAAAGAAAAACAGGAACCCCCCCAACCCCCTACCTACTTTTCTGACTCGTATTTCGTATTTCTTCTTTGCCTTCTTGTTACGTTTTTCTCATTATCTCGCCTGCTTTCCCTGCCACTTTCTCCCTCCGCTTTCTCCACTCCGGAGTCAATGAATGTGTTCATTCGAAAGTGCACTGCCAGATGGAGGAGGTGGTGGAGGGGGGGAGCAGGACAAGTAAGGAGTAAAGGGCGTGACTTGCGTGCATAAATTACAAACAGAGCGCAGTCCCCGCGAACGGCACACGGGGCGTATGCGCAATTTCGATTCAAAAAAGCGCTAGAAAGAGAGAGAAAGAGCTGGCAGAGTGAGAAGAAAGGTTGACAGGGACAAGGTGTTGGGACATACACACCTCCCTGTTACACCCTCCCCCCACCATGCACTGACAGGTTTGGAATTTAAACTTTTTCCCAGACACAGGATCCCTTTTCTTCTCAAGAAGATTAGCGACGCAGGGGAATGAGAATTTATGACATCGCCTACGACTACGACTCCGATTTCGAATCCTACCAGGATCAAAGCCGAAACATTTTAATTATGTGCAACGAGAGGACGTGGCTAGGACACTGCCTGGAGAGGACAGGACAGAACAATAGGCTAGCAATCGATACAGATTAGTCCTTGATGGCAATCGGCCTGAGCATTGTCAGCTCTAATTGCTTGCACGACAGGATAATCGAAGGATTACACACCTCAGGAGCATTTTGAGTGGATTAAGCAATTAGGGAGTCCACTGTGGCTCTCCCAGCGTCGGGTATCGTATCTGGGAATTACGCAGAGCCTGCGGTTAGTTTTCTTCAAAAGTTTGAAACTTGGCGGAAAAATTTGAAAAAAAAACTAAAATCAACATTTTATTGTAAGATTTTGATGAAAATTTATTTGAAATCGATATAAAAATCGATTAAGGTGCTCCGCTTGGGAATCGGATGAGAATTGGCAGAGATATAGCCACCGATAGGGGTCCTATAAGGAAATCCACGATTTCGCAAGGGGTTCCATCAGAAAAAATCGAAAAAATTCTAAAAAATATTTCGGATTCGGATTTTGACGCAGACTGATGGGGAATCGATCGCAAATCACAAATCGTTTAAGGTATTCCTTTCAAGAATCGGACCAGAAATGGCCAAGATATAGCCTTCCCAGTGGGGCCCTTTGGGAAATCCCATTTTTTGGAATAGAAATATTTTTGAGAGCGCTTTCCGCCCTTAGGTGATGGAGAGTAAGAAATACCAGCATCTGTTGATATTTTTATGATTCTCAGTTATATTCCATTATGTGAAAACCTTTGACATCCCAAAGACTACGCTCCTGTCTTTGGTATTTTTGGGGCATCTCCCAAAAGTGGCCCCAGTGTCAGACCACCACTCGCCTGTTCACCGACTCTGATAGGAAACTCTCAAGCCGAAACCCGATAATAATAGTATATATAATATTATATATTAGAAATTCAGACGACTATTTCAGACTATTTCTTAATCTGTCCATTGGGTCACAATTTCAGGGGCAGCACTCGCATGTGCCTGGGTTCTGATAAGAGACTCTAGGAAAGCTCGGGCTCGGCTATAAAAAGCCAGATCCCGGGCTTTGGCTCCATCAGTTGGATTCTTCCAGTGGCTTCAAGGCAGAGGTGTATCTTTTAATCGAAAACAGCGAAAATGATTCTAAAGGTGGTGTTTATGTGTTTCATTTCCATCTCCCTGGCATCGCAGGACGAGGTGAGAGCGGTCCAAAGTGTAGTTATTCAAAAATACTCAAGTATTCAAATTCCATAGTCGTGCTACGTCCCTGGTGAGATGAAGGATGAAAACCTGATGGTGAAACTTATTTTACGACATCTCGAGGTGTGCCAGACGAAGGACCAGAGGATCGCAGAGCTACAGAGCTCACTAAAGGAACTTAATGTGAAGTATTTAGAGTTGCAGGAGAAATATTCAGAAGTTCTTAAAAAGCTAATCGAAGAGAATATGAAATATCGTCAATTACCAGAAGACCATACGGCAGCTCAGCGCGAATATCACAAAGTTGAAGTTAAATGCGCACAGGTACCAGAAGAGAGAGAGTTCCACCAGACTAATCGTGAATGAATCAATTCTTCTGTTCTTCAACTTCAGGATAAGCTCCAAAGTCTGCAGGCTCAGTTGGCTGAACAGGGTGCTCCAGTCCATCAATTGCAGGAATTAATTCAAAGCGGAGAAAAGTCTCCAGAGCCCAGTAATGATGGAAAGAATACGACGATTGTGAAAAGTGAAGAATTGGCAACAAATGAAGCTGCGAATACTACGACTGGTGAGCTTCTAAAACTCAATAACTCGGAACATGAAATAACAAATGATTTAGGTCTTCCAGATCGATGTCCATCAGAACAAGATACATATTATGTCTACCACGAAATCCAACTCCCAGGGTTTGAACCTTTTAAAGTGAGATGCTACTCAGATTTCGTTATTGGATCTGAATGGATGGAGGTTTTTTATAAATTTCCTCATTCAACGAAACTTAATCGTAAATATAACGAATATTTAAACGGGTTTGGAGATGTGGACTACGATCAATTCATTGGTCTTGAAAAATTGCATATTTTAACGACCCGGAAGCCGCATGAGATGAAGATGTACATGCAATATGGTGACAAAAATTATATCTTGAGTTGCGACAACTTCGCTGTGGGTGGCAGCAGCGAAGGCTTCAACGTAAAACGACTCGACGGGTGTAGTGGAGATATTTCGCACTTCTACCTCGTTGAGGGAACAAAATTCTCGACATTCGATCACGATGAAGATGGAAGTCCGGATCACAACTGGGCAAGGGAAAATGGCTTTGGATTCTGGTTTAGTTCTGAGTAGGTATTCGAATTCTTCACCATCTTCATAAAATAATGGCTTTTATTTATTTTTCTTTCGATAGAAGGCCGATTTGGAATACAAATGATTGGTTTCATATTCATATTCGAAGAAGAGATTGAAGGAAGCAGCCTCCTTCAGAAATGGACTTTGGAAAATGAAAAATGGTGGCAGGATGTCTGGAACTCGAATCTTTTCATAATATTATGCAACTTTATTGTTAAAATAGGGCCCAATCGTTCATAAATTAAACACTGAATATTTCAACATTGAGTTAAGTGTTTCAATTACAAAGAAAAATGTTTGGTTCCCAGATTTTGATGCAGATCCCCAAATGCCGAAGAACTGCTTGAAGAGATTCAAGAATTGTTTCTTGCAGTGGTCCTGGCCCAGGACCCGGTCTGGGGCAGCAGGGGCAGTGGCAGTGGCAGACGAAAGATTGTGGCAGCTTGCAAGTGGATTGCTGCTCCGAGACGTGGAACTGATGGCTCCGAGGGGTGGAGTGTAATAAAGACAGAAGATAGTGAAGCGAATTAAAATGGAATGAAGGAAAACTATAATCAGAAAAATGTGAAAAAATGTCAAAAAATATTTTGTTGTAAGGTTTTGATGCAGAATTGCGGGGAATCGATAGGATGGATATTAGGAAGGATACCGCACTGCCAGTTGAAAAGTAACCTGTTTTTGAGGCAACCAGAATTAAGGAGGAATTGTTTACCAACAGGAGGACTTGGCAGATGAATAAATAAGGTAACAGGCGTTCAAATATGTAGCAAGTTAGCAAGTTTGAAGGTTGGATGGGACTTGAGTCAACTTTTGAATAAATATTAAGCCAGGTGGAGACCCATAAATGCCAAATGAATATCGAAAATCGATAAAAAATCGATATGCAAAGAGCCTTTCCTAGGCTGAGTTGCAGAGCGTGTTAATGGGTCCAGGGGAGATGGGGGAGAAGGGAGCAAAAGGAGGAAAGGACCTGGGATTGTCTGATGATTGCAATTACTGAGGGCGGAAATGCCGCCTCCATGCCTTCCTCTTCGCCATCTGCCCGCCGGTCTGCCTGCTTCCTGCAGGAGAAACGTCAAGCGAATGAACTTTAATTAAATTCTTCATATGCTACGGCGTAATTCTTTTCTTTTTTTTTTCCATTCCATTTTCGAGAGTGTCCTGGTGGGTGGATGGTGAGGTGTGAGTGCGGCAGTGTAAGTCCTTTACCATTCATATCCTTGCCGCTGATTTCTTGGGCAATGCCATTATAAAATGTGGTTGGAGCGAAGTGCTAAATGGATTTTTTGGGGCGAGGCAAAAGTTGTGCTTGCAAGGCTTTGTCCTTGAGATGGCAGGATACTCCCAGGACCTGAGTGTGTGGTCACTATCTCCATCTCTGTCTCATGGGGGCTCACTTATCTGCATCTCACTTTTTGAAATTTGTCGCAGTGTATTGAAATTCAAAGCTTTTCAATGTAAATCAAATAAATTAAAAATCGCTTCTTTGGAGTGTTTATTTTTTCTCTTATTTTTTTTTTTGTTTGATGAACTTTCCCGTTAACTTTCACACCTCTGGCAGAGCTGGGCCACCCCCGCTTTATTTTTTATTTTTATTTTTTTCAAGCCCCCTTCACCGACGCCACTGGCTTATTCTTATTTTTTGGGCAAAGGTCACAAAAGTTTTTCAACCGTCGCTCGGTTGTCACCTTGTGTCCTGTGTCCATAGCAGGTCCTGCCATGGACCAGGACCAGGTCCTGATCCTGCGACCTCCCCCCCTCCTCCTCATTATGCGCACAATCAGGAGAGCCAGAGAGAGAGAGAGAGTGGGGGGGGAAACAAACTTAATTTTGATAAAAGTAAACGAGCTTCATTTTCGAGCAAAAAACTAAACAGAAACTTTTCCAGCTGCGCTTGCCAGAGTCCCCTCCTTCCTCCGCTACCACCCCCCACCCCCCGCTACTGTTGTTGCTGCTTTTGTCAGCTTGACGCCATTTTGTTTTCTTACTTAACCCCCCCACCCCCGGACTCTGCCCTTTTCCACCAAATATTTGTGCATATTCTGGAAAAAAAAAAAAAAAAAAAAACAAATTATTATTAAAATAAAAACGAGAAAAAGGCGGTTGCAAGGAGGGGGGGAAAAATGTTTAAAATTAGCACAATTAACTTTAATTGACGTAATTTTTAGTGACGCCTGGCAAGGGTTGCCAGGACTACCAGGGGTACTAGGGTTAGTTAGTTAGTTAGTTGCTCGGGTGGAGCGTTAACAAGTTCATAATGGCGAAATATGCAATTTCAGCTTTCGGACACTTTTGAAAGGCATCCAAATTGCACAGCCAGCGACTTTTGTGGCAATTCCCCAAACTTCAGGTGGCTGAATCCGAAAAACAAGAGCGAAAATAAGGGCTAAGAAGCGCTAAGCATAACTTATGAAGCCCCATTCAAGGTAAGAGCTAAGCCAGAGTCTACGAGAGAGTCTAAATAATGGGCTTAAGGAAGCAAGGTTCTTGTTAAATGGTTTTCAGAAATAAAAAAAAAATTATTTAAGATCTAGCTGATCGATGGGATTAAGACGGGAATTAAAAAAGGAATCTATAAATTATAAGATTTTTGGGCAGAGGGCCACGTAATGTAAAAATATTACAACAAAAAAACTAAAACAAAAAAAAAAAATGTATACCGGTTTTAAAATTTAACAACAAAAGATTACTACAACAACAAAATATTACAACAAAAAAATATTACAACAAAAAAAATATTACAACAACAAAATATTACAACAACAAAAATATTACAAAAACAAAATATTACAACAAGAATATATTACAATAACAACAAATAAATATTTCAACAAAAAAATAAATTTAAAAAACTTGTTTTTAATTACAACAAAAAATTACAACAATAAAAAACTACAAAAACAAAAAATTACAACAATAAAAAATTACAACAACAAAATATTACAATAAAAACAAAAGAATATTACAACAAAATTACATGAAAGGTAAACAACTTCAGGCCTGCTTAAGTACAGTCTTTGAGAAGCGAGGAGGAGGGCGCTACTTTTTAATTAATAATTTTTTTTATTTTTTTTAATAAATTTATTGAATTTCTAACAAATGAAAACATCTATGGGCATTTTATTATATGCAAAAAAACGGTAAAATTGTACTCTTCATTGCTATTAGACTTCTTGACGCCCTTAAAAGTAGGCAATGGAAATATAAATGCTTATATTTTAAGATTTATTAGATTTATAATTTATAAATAAACATGTTTTTTTTATTCAAAATTATAGATATATTAAGTCATTTTGGCAGATATATTTTAGCTTTTATTTAACAATTATTTAACAGATTTATTAAGAATATATTATATAGAATGATAAAAAAAAAATAATATAAGAAATTTGAATGCAGGCTTTGAAAATCGAGTAGGAGGACCCTTTTTCTGTCTATAAAAGCCGTAACCTGATGTTTATCGCAGAAATCGATATCAATCGATATCAAAGCGACTTTTCAGGGCTGCAATTTCAAATCAGAATAGATCCCCTGCCAAGCGATTGGATAGGAAAATCCCAGAAATGTAAATCTTCATCAGGCGATTGCATTTTTCCAACAAAAAAAAAAAAAAACACAAAAACAGAGAAAACAAGAAAGAGAAAGAGAGGTAGTGGTAGAAAGAGGGGGCACTCCGGGTATTAGAGAGAGAAGACAAGCTTCACCATTGCAGCTTAATGTGGTGTCGCCTTGTGTCATTCTTCGTGCTTTTGTTTCCGTTTCGTTGTCTTTGAGGCATTGTTCCACCCCCCTTCCCCCAATCTCTTCTCCCGCAGATTCTTCTCCTTCTGCTCATCTTCTTTGTTGCTTTCTTTTCTGTCTCTACTCATTCATTAAGCATTTCGAATGGCTTTCCTTGGATTTGCTTTTGTTTTCCGCTGGTCTCGTCCTGTCCTGTCCGCCTTCGCTGTGTCCTTAGGCCCCATTGTTCTTGTTGTAATCTCTAAAGTCTGCATTACTTCAAATCTCCACAAAAAGCAACAAACAAGCCCCCAGAAAAATATATAAGAGTGCCAAATACCAAAAAACATCGCGTTCTCTAAGCAAAAAAAAAAAAAAAACTAAAAAACAACAAGGACAAGCGAAGGGAATCCAACACGTAATTTCCTTTCTTTTCCTATTTTGTTGCCTTGTTTTTTTTTTTTTATTTTTGCTCATTTCTGGGCTGGTTAACGGGAACCGGGAGAGGAAGAGGCTAAGGCAGAGGAAGAGGGAGTTGGATAAGGAGAAAGTGGAGATGGAGTTGGAGATGGGGAAGGAAAACAGGCAGAACAGGAAGCTTACTTTGTCGCAGTGACATTTATTTTAGCATTTTTGTAGCTGACATTTCTGGGAAGGATATTTCTTTTTTAAGGACATGGGACCTTAAAGGATATAGATTAGTGTAGAATATATTTAACATCTAGATAGACAAGCTGTAGTCCTGTTTTTAGAGATATATTTTGATTTTCAGAGCATTTCTTTAAAACACTTTGAGTACCAATCTCTTTCCTTTGAATTATCGATATGATATCGATAAATATCGATACTTAAACTTACTCCAATGAAATCTATCATAACAATCGTATTATTGATTATAATTATGAGTCTCCATTATCTGATTCTTTATCTTGGTCTTTATAGTTTTTATAATCTTCTCTGTCTTTAATTTTTCTAATCTCTTTCCTATGAAATATCGATATAAAATCGATAAATATCGTTGCTTGTATTTACTCCAATAAAACCTATACCCATTATCTGATTCTTTGTATTTATCTTTATAGTTTTTATAATACTTTAACTGCTTCAAATATTCTTATCTTTTTTCTATGAAATATCGATATAAAATCGATAAATATCGTTACTTGAATTTAATCCAATGGAACTCCTATACATTAATAAGATTATTTGATTTGATGTCCTCTTATTAGATTGAAAGTATAAGCCCCATCATCCAATATCAGACCCCCTTTATCTTTATCTTTATGTTTCTATCTCTCCATCTCTCTCTCTCTCTCTCTGTCTCTCTGTCTCTCTCTTCTACATTAAACCCTATTTGCTTTCTCTCGAATCACTTCTAGCGAAATATTGTAAATTATTGTAATGGGATTTACAAATAATCCTATCAGAGACGAAATTCGTTGGTAGGGTATTAGGTTGTCCTTGTTGTGCGTTCTTTTGTCGTCCTTAGCCTCATCCTCCCCTCATCCTTCGTCGTCGTCATCATCATAATCGTTAGTGCCCTCTCTGTAGTCCAAGCTGTCGCTTCTGTCGTCCTCCCCATCCATGGAGATCCTTCTGAGAAATACCCAAAGCACCCCCCTTGCGAGTGTGCGTTTTTATGACTCTTATCTGGCGTTGTGTTGTGCCACTGCCACATGTACCCCTGCCCCGTTTCTTGAAATTTCCACTTTTGCATTGCATATTTCAAGGCGCAATTTTTCGTGTCAATAAAATAAAATCGATATTCCCCTTCATGTTTTTGTTGTTTTTTTTTCTTTTTTTGGCAATCTTCTGGGTTCAACAACTTTGTGCCACATACGACAGAGTCGTCTCAGGACTCAGGACTCTAGCTGGGGGAGGGGAGAGAGACGAGAGGGCGGTGGCGTTTCTGTAAATGCAGTTGAGGGAATTGCTTTTCTTTGGCCAGAAGTGTCCTTGCAATTAAACTTATAATCGTGGCGACTTGCCCCCGGGGTGTGTTTCGTCCTCAAACTTTACCTGATTTACTACCAAAGAGTCCTGCGTCCTGGGTCCTGCCACCCGTCCATCCCACCCACTGGTTACTCGAAAGTTCCTGGCAAACAATGTTCTAATTAAGACATTGAAACCCTGCTAACCCACAAAAAAGGGTAGCGGCTGGGGGGGGGAAGGATGGGAAATTAAAAGGATATCAAAGTAAATTTAAAGCGTATTTCAAAGTCTTGAGTTAAGGGATAAGAGCAAGGGGGGGTTTGCATGGAATTTTCATTATTTTTATTTTTATTTTTTTTGCTTGGAAGAATGGGGTGGCTGCTGTCGTCACTATGCAAAAAAGAGCCTGGAGGGCAACCGAACAAACACCCACACACACACACACACATACTGACATACATACATACAGAAACAGACACCAACACAGCTATAGATACAAACATCCATTTGCCATCTCTCTCGCTCAGTTGCGTCTTGAATGAATCCTTGAAATTGGTTTCTGCCGCTTCTTCAGCCTTTTTTTTTGTGGCGCATAAAAGTATACAACGAAATAAAACACACACATATACTGGCTCAGGTAGAGAAAGGTGTTTAGTCCTGGGGCGTGTGGAAGGTAAACCGAAATAAATTCAAAATAATTTCTGTAAAATAGACGAGAGCCCACCCGTGGAAGACAAAGCCCGTGGTGAAATGTGCCGCCGGCTTCTAGAACCTACCACAAAAAAAAAAATGGAGGAGGTGGTGTGAGAAGGATGGGCATCCCTTGGAGGCAGCTGCCACCATCCTACCGATGCTTGCCAAAAAAAAAAAAAAATTGTACTCTTCCCCTCCCAACAAGGCCAGAAGTTTAACAAACATTGCAGAAAACCAGGATCAAATGAGGGGGAATGAGATGGAGAGAAGACAGAGAGAGAGAGAGAGAGAGAGAGAGAGAGAGTGAGAGAGATAGACCCTAGAGGCCCATAAGGCGAGGCGCAGATAAAGCTCAAGCATTAGCAACTCTTGAGAAAGTTGCGCTGGGCCCGAGGCACATACAGACAATAGTTTTTGTTGCACAATGAATGGCGAAGAACAAAAAGCAACCCACCGCACAACCCACTCAACCACCCCACCACCCATCGTCCAGCACAAGGTCGAGCCTTCATTTGCATTCGCATTCAAAATCAGTTTCAGATTCAGTTTCAGTTTCTGTTTCATTTTTGGGGGTTTCTCGTATTTCAAGACCATTGGACTTTGGACTTTGGACTTTGGGTTTCTGGACTTGGTTGGGTCTCTGGCCAGCCCCACTCTACCAATCCCCAAAATCCACCCAAACATTTAACTCAAAAACTCATTTCAATTATGAAAACAAAGTAGTTCTTCTTTCTAACTTTTATTTTTTTTTTTCCCACTTTATTTTTTGGCAAAAAAGGGATGAGATGGTTGGGTGGTTGGCTAAAATGCAAATAGGCGAAATAACTAAACAGCAAAAGTGGCAAAGCGCCACCAACAAAATGCCGATTCGTGCAAAACGACCCAAGCGGAGAGCAGAGGTTAGAGGGCAAAGGGCAAAAATTTAAATTAAAAACACGTCGACATCAACATTTTGCCAACACACCACAAAAGCCTACACCCAAACACTCACAGTCCATATGTGTTAGTTACACTAATACTAATGCAAAGTAGAGAAACACCTATATGTTCAGGCATGCAAGAAGGGTTTTAGGTTTTAGGTTTCGGGCTCGGGTTTATTTTTTTTTTGGGTTTTTTGTTGGGAATTTGGATTTGGATTTAAGCTTGGGTCAGGGTCTACCTAGTAGAGGGTTGTGGTGCCATACCAGGCTATACACTTTCCCATCTAAAAAGTCATAACAATTACTCGTCCAGAACCATAGTCATTATATTGATTAGAGTGACCCCCTTCCTCTCACCTCTCAAGTACAGTTGGGCACAAAAAGTCGAGACTGGGAATGGACGGGAGAGGAGAACCCCCCATCACATATGGACTATAAACACTTTTAACCACTTCATTTTCCGTATCATTGAGAAGGGATATTAAAGGATATTCAAGCAGCAGAGATATAGGCCAAGAAAGAGACAGGACACAGGCTAAGAGAAAGAGATGGAATGTGATGAGGGGCCAGCAAATTAACTTGACTGTCAACCGCAAAATCACAACAGATGCAGTCGCCACTCAATCACGGTATTTGTGCCCGCTTCGAGGGTCCTTTTTCATTTCCAGTTTCCTGTTGGTCCTCCAAGCCAGCGAGTGTGTGTGTGTGTGAAAACTAAGCACACACACACTCGATACATATACATATGCATGAGTGAAGGGTTCGAATCCAGCGATAAAATATTTTTTATTCGCCCCATAATGTGACACCAGCAGGAGGCAGGACGAAAAAAAGGGAAGCAGGCTCAATATCAATACAGAGTTATTTACGTTAGAGTCCTTCCACCCCCTATTCACACACACATACATGGGCACAGGAGCTTAAACAATTTTTGTAGCATACTTTTGTGCGCAGTTTGAGCTGCCACCGTTCGTCCTGGCATTCATGCCATTCTTTGTCCGATTTATTTACGACACAAACATTTTTTCCCATTTCCCCTCCTGTCCGTGCCATGGGCGTGGCCCAGGAGTGGGTATTGGTTTGATTTTGATTTGCTCGACTTTCGAGTGGCTTAAAAACAAAATCGAAATTGAATGGAAGCCCAGCTCTCAGCTCTCAGCTCCCAGCTCCCAGCTCCCATTTTCCCCACTCTCTATATATTTTTTTCATAAATTTATAATTCTCAGCCACCCAGTCTCCTTTCTGGCATGTTAGTTGTGTCTTTTCCACTCAGTTTACTCGTTTACTGCTTGACTGCCCACACATAAACGGGGGAGAGAGGTCCTGCCAGTCCTCTGCCCAGGACTCTACACAAAAAGTGTAATAATAAAAGTAAGCCCGGCCAAAGGACTTGTGGGTCGAATGCTGTACAACATCACATTTGCCGCTCGAACAGTTCATAAAGTGCGCTGAGGCATCGATGAAGACATTCGATTAAATTGCCAATACAACACGACTATCGATAAAAACGATATCAGTCGATATGCTGTAAGCCAGTGCCTTCCACTCATAAAGTACAGTCCCGCATCCCACATTAATCAATAAAGCGCACAAATCAGCGTTTAAATGGCAATTTAGTTTTATGGCCATGCCTTACAGTACAGTGAGTACTGGTACAGTGGAGCCTCCATCCTCTACAGTACTCACATGGGCGTCATGGATGGGGATCTCGCGCATGCGAGACGTTAAAAAGTCATTACTTTGACTGCTGCACTAAAAATTTGTCTTGTCAGTGGTGGGGGTTAGTAAGGGGGGGGTAGCTATCCCCCCGGAAAAGGGGGGGGGAGGGTCTATTGTCGGGTTCAAGTGACCCAGAGCCCTCGCCCCCTTGTTTTCTCGCCATGGCACTCGAAATATTTAAACGATTAAGTACAGAAAGTCATCCTCCACACATACGTCCTTAAACTTGTATTTGTGGTTGTGCTTATGTGTGTGTGTGTGTATGTACTTGTGCCTAATAGAACCCCAGTGACACATGCCAACCACCCATCCACCCACAAACACCCACCCAGTCTCGGAGCAACTCCGGGCTGGCCATTAACTTGCCGCTGCGATGGCAATTTGGTGGCACAGATGAATTTAATAGAAACGCCATTGCATCTGTGTGTATATGCATTGGTATTAGTGTCTTTGTTAGTATTAGTATGTGTGTATACGTGTGTGTGTGTGTGGCAGCCATTATGCGCCGCAACGCATACAACATTATTTTATTAAGTGAGACGAGGGCCCCAAAACAATATGCGTCGCCTCGTTGCCAACAACATCCTACTCCATAGTCTATGTCGCACATTCCTGTGCCACTTCTCCGCCTCCTTCTCCTTCTCCTTCTCCGTCTCCTTCTCCTTTTCCGGATACGTGTCCGTCGGAGTTTGGAGCCAGAACCGGAGACGAAACCGGACCCAGGACCCAGGACCCAGGACCCAAGACCCGTTGCCCGGGATCACATTCTGCGGTTGCATGCCAAGCACGCTGCCAAAGGCATGTGCATTCTCGTCCTGCCAGGACAACAGATGAGTCATGGCTTCATGTCTATCTATAATCCTTTAAAAACTTTACCCTCCGGGTGTGAAAAATAATAAGAAACTATGTGGCAAGCTGAGATTGTGAAGGTCCGAGGAAAGAGGTTTATAAAGGAGTGTGAGTTTCTCGCTGTCCGCCTGTCCGCTTGTCCGCTTGTCCGTTAGTTGGGATCTAAAAACTAGTCTTTATAGGCTTCAGATTATATAAGCTATATATATTCCCGATTTGCCTTACTTCTAGGGTTAATAAGCTCCTTTCCTAACCTTTTTTAGGCTTGAAAACCCCTTTCCTAACCTCCTCTTATCCCTAACTACACCCCTGTCCGCCTGTCCGCTTGTTCGCTTGTCCGCTTGTCCGTTAGTTGGGATCTAAAAAACTAGTCTTTATAGGCTTCAGATTATATAAGCAATATATATTCCCGACTAACCTTACTTCTAGGACTAATGAGCGCTTTTCCTAACCTCCTCTTATCCCTAACTATAGACCTGTCCGTTTGTCCGTCTGTCCGTGTGTCCGCTTCCAATCACTCAATTTTAAAGCCATGGCCTCCAACCATAACTTATTGATTCGTGAACTTTGTGTATAAACCATCTATCTGCGGTTCTGAGCTCATTCGGATGCAATAGCAACCATTTGTTTGCTTTAATCATTTCACAAACGTTTACTTCGAGGCTTTCACGGCCTCCGGCTTCAGCTTCAGCTTCATCTTCAGCTCCAGCTCTAGCTCAGAGCTGTCTGCACGTACCATTGACTGAGTGAATGAGTGAGTGAGTGAGTGAGTGACTGAGCGATTGACTAACTGTCTATCCATTTGTCTAGTCCTTCGCTGCCATTATCCGGCAAAAGGATGCGAATGCGAATGCGGATGCTGTGTGGGCCGGGTGTGGGCTGTCGGTGCGGATAAATTTCATTATCTGCAAACTCGCTCATAAAATCTGACATCGAATCAATTTCTGCAACAGGATCTTGGGGGAGCGTACTTTGTTGTGTTTTGACTGAATGTGCAAATAAAATTTAATTTAATAGCAAATTTTATGTCGCAAATATTGCCGCCGCCAAACTCCGTCGGCGAACCTATTTATTATTTTTCCACTCTGCTTTCCTGCCCACTTTTATGGCCCTCGAATGGTTTGTAGCGATGGATCGAAGGACCTCACTTTGACAAACACTCCCCCTCAACGAATCCCAAAAAAAAAAAAAAAAAAACTCAACTGAACTGAAAGTGCCGGCGTGCTGATAGCCAAATGGGATTTGGGGAATATGCCGGGACATGGACCAAGAATCCAAAGGCAAAAAGGGAACACCCCTAGGTGGCAGGCATGTCCTGTGGCATAAGGGGAGCGTAGGTATCGTACAGTGCGGATGCATTAAAGTGTCAAATGAAGTTGCCGGCGGGGGATTTTTGGCGTTTGGTCTTTGATTTGCTCTCATTGTCCTTTCTACCAGTACTTTCACCCGGAAATCGATTGACAATCGGGGAATGGGGATGCTTTCGATGAGGAGGCCAATGATGACCCAGAGGAGGTCAAGCCGGGGGAGGCCTCTGGGGATATGATCTGCTTTCTGGCCACTCAGCTGATGAATCGTTTGGAAACTGGACAAGTAAAGAGACTAAATAGGAGGAGACTGCAGAATCTTTCAAAAAATGTATTTTCTGTTAAAATTCTCAAGTGGTTCTAGCCTAAGCAGTCTTATAGAAAGCATTACAAGGCTTGAGGTTACTTATTGAATATTTTAAATGGATTTGAGACTCAAAAGACTCTAAAACCTAGATATCTTTCAAAATATAAGATTTTCTTCTATAATTCTCAACTGGTTATAGCACTGGGACTGGGAGAAGAAGTAGAAGAGTTGCAAGAAGGTTTAAAAGGTTTTGGGGTAATAATTTGAAGAATAGATTTTAGACTCTATAGGAATTAAGGCTCAGAAAACATTATTCTAATTTCTACTACAATTCTCAACCGGTTCTAGCAGAGAAGCAGAGTCGATGGAAAGTTTTTGAGATTTTAAGATTCAAAGTAAGGAAAAAAAAACTTAAAAAGTGCTAAAGATTTGAAAATCTTTTGAAAAACTTTATTTTCTGCTATAATTCTCAACCGATTCTAGCAAAGGCAATCTCCTACACCAAAGAACCAGCTCCTGATTCGATTTCAAAGCCATTATCAGTTACCTTTCTTGAAAGCTAAATAGCAAATACATTATCCTGATTTCTTAAGGCTACCTCCGTATAAACTCCCCTCTTATCCTTCCGCCTTCGTGTACCTTAATTCCCAGGCAATAAATTTTGGTCCTGAATGAATGATTCAAGCTCGTTTTGGTCCTCCAAGAGAGCAAGGAGGTGGAGGAATCCAGGGAAGCGAAAACTCTGCTGCCAATTGAAAAATAATCCAATCGAGGAATCGGCCAGAAAAGTGGAAAATGGAAAGTGCAGGTACAGGAAGGACGAATCCGGGATGGGTAATGGGGATTGGGGGATGTGGGTGGGGTGGCAGGGACATTTCAAGGGGGAGGGGGAGGGGCAAGTGGAAAATAAAAGAGGAAGCAAAAGAAACACAGCCCGAAAATGCAATATTGCGATTTTATAACACAAATTGCTTATAATCACCCAAAAACAACAACAACAACAACAACAACAACAACAACAAATGGTGGAGAATGGTTGTGAGAAAGAGATAGGACTACTCGGGCAGAAAGAGACGGGGCATAGAAAGTGCTGGCCAGAGAGGGAGGACAGAGGAAGGGAAAGCTGAAAGCCGAAAAAACGGAAATGCATGCTGTAATGGCCTGGATGTGGGCGAAGACCCAGGCTCTTTTGGGGCGTGGCAGAAAGAGACAGTAAGCCAGATAGAGAGAGAGAGAGAGAGAGAGAGAGAGAGAGAGAGGGAGAAGTAGAGCAGCTGCTATAGCTCCGGCATGGGAATGGCATAAAAATCATATTTCCGTTTTATTATTTGCTGTTAATGAAAATGCAAATAAAATTGGATTTTCCGTGCCGCACAAAAAGGCAAGAAAAATTAAATGTTGTTGCTGCCGGGCTGGGCTGGGCTGGGCGACTGGGCGGCCAGGCTGCTGGTTTGAATTTCTTTTTTTTTTCACATTTCTGTGAAGGCTAGTATGGACTGAGGACGACTGGCAGAGCAAATGTATTTCCTGGCTCACAATTTCAAATAAACATTTTGGGTTTTCGCATTTCTGAATGATTTTTTTCCACATTTTTTTTCCACTATTTTTTTCCCCATTTTTTTCCCTCATTTTTTCCCCATTTTTTTCCTTTATTTTCCTGAATTTTCTCTATTTTTATGTTGACGACGTTGAGTTGGGTCGCCAACACTGAAAATCAGCTAAAAATTTAAATACAGAAATGCAGAAAAAAAAAATGTGGAAAACCAGTGGAAAAACATCATTTGAAAAGCCAACAAAAACGAGTGTGTGTGTGTGGGGGTGTGTGCTTAGTATTAATTGGGTCACGTAATTAGCAGCTTGGTTTTCTGTCCAAAAACATTAAAAATGTTTCAAAACCCAGACCAAAAAAATTGTCATTTTTTTTCCACAAATGATTTACAAAAAAAAAAAAAACTGGCGAAAAAAAGGGAGAAAGGACTTGCCAATAAATCGGAATGATTTATGCAAAGGATCGTGATGCTCATGGCTAATGACACCATCGATAATGATGCTCCAGACGAAAATCCTTCCAAAAAAAAAAAAAAGAAAAAAAATGGAGCCAGCATCTGCTTGCCATTCGCAGTTTTGTGAGAAAGGACTCACAGGACCCATAGGACGACTCACAGGAGCAGTCGAGCGGAAAAGTCAAGTCAACTCAAGTCCTGGGCTTTATTTTTGGCGTATGCAGCGAATCAGGACATTTCGGTTCAAGCCGAAAACTATAAGCCCACAGAGGGGAGGGGTAGGGAGGGCCTAGGGGTTAAGGAGGTTAAAAAGGAGGGTATAGTGCCAGTCGTGCTACTCAAATGAAATCAGCAGCCAAGTATTGAGAAGGGACACCTTTCTTTCCTCTTTTTTTTAATGTACCACCCACTACTTTGCCACCATGCCACCTTACCACCAAAAAAAAAAAAAAAGAAACCTCTCGAACAAATAATGCATGCGGCTGTGTGGCAGCAACAACAATCACGAAAATAACAGTAGAACAAGAAGAAGCTGCAAGAACGAGGGGGTTGTGAAAGGGGGCCTCTAAGAGAAACGAGAAAGCCAAAAGAAAGTAGTAAGAGAGCAAGAAACGGGCCGCAGCTACAAGAAAAGTCGTTCAGGCTCAGTCAACAAAATGCCAAATTCAAGCACCTGCCACAATTTTAGCCCGGCACGTTGTCCCTGCCACGCCCACTACCTGCCACTATGTAGTCACCACCCTCCAACCCCCTCCCCCAACAACAGAAAGTGGGGGAAGTTCTTTCCTCGTAAATGTTTGCCATCCAAATGTATAAAACATTACCGCACGGCTGTGCCAAAGACGTGCAACACAAATAGTGTGGCAGGGGCAAGTAGAGGGCTTTTCCTAGAACAACTTTTTTGTTCTCCAGCTTCAGCAGGGCTTTGTTTTTCGTTTTCAAAAAAAAAACCCAAAAAAATTGAATTTTTTTCAGGTTAAGTTTTCCTGATGATGGGGTTCACCTCTTTTTTCAGTGATAGCTTACGATAGTTTACGATAGTTTTTTTTTTTTGAGATTAGTGAATAGCAAATAGAACACAAAAACCTCTTTTGCTTTTTAAAAAAGTGCAGAAATGGAAGTATTTACCTTAAAAGCATGCTTTTCTCTAAGAAAGTGTCTGTACTTTATCGATTAAAGTGTAGATTTGTTAACAATCGATACTATCGATAGCATAAATGATGTTCTAGTATTTCTTTAAGGAAAACCGAATGTTTTTTCAGAGAAATCCTAATCACTTGATCCCTCTTTTATGCTTTTTTTTCCAAAAAACTTATCAGCGATAGTGGCCGATACTTTTTTTTTTAAATAATTAAGTAGAATTTCTTACTCAAGCATAGATTTATGTTTTTAGAGGCATTTGTTGACGCTTTCTTTTTTAATAAAGCAAAAATACCAACCAGAAACATATCTTTTAACCTAAAAAGCATGCTTTTCCCCAAAAAAGTGACCATCATTTATCGATAAAAGTGAATATTGGCAAACCATCGATACTATCGATAGTTTTATGGATTCTCCCGTATTTGTAAAATAATTATCATAAGTTTCTCTTAGTTTTTAAAACAAACTCTCCAATGAAAAGATATTTTTTCCACTTTAAACCTAACCTCACATTCATTTATGGTTAACCCCCTTAGAGCCCAGTTAACCCCCGACTTCTAACCTTTTTGCGTCCCTCCCCTGGTCCCCTTTTATTTTCCGCTATCTGCACCTTCTACGACAATTTTATGCCTCTTTGCCGACGCTTTCTCCCCATTTCTTTTCATTTCGTTTCATTTCGTTTACGTTTGTCATTCATTCTGGTTCATTTGCTCGATTGTGAGTCATCGTCATTATCATTATCGGAGCAGGGCATCATTATCATTAACGTGGATAGCCCCGGATAGCCCTGGGTAGCCCTGGGTAGCCTGCCAGGTTAGATTTGAACTGAAGAGCCTGATGCCTGAAGCCAGAAGCTCTCTGAAGGGCTGTCACCTTGCCAACCGACGGATAAATGTTGTTGACCCACGTTTTGGCCTAGCATTGAATTGAAGACGAACCACCTGAGCGCAACCACCAACCACCACCCTTCCAGAGGACAACATTTTTCCACTCGATACTCGAAGGCTGTTGTGGATAGGCCGTGGAGTAGATAGGGACAGAGCATCGCTGGCCAGGAGCACTTAACCTTAATTCCAGCCACTCTGACACATCAACTGAGCCACAGACAATGGCCACATTAGCCCCAGGGCAGGACTGCCAGGGTGGTGGTGCTGCCAGGGTGGTGGTGCCCCTTTGTCAACGTTGAACAAAATGAGCAAAATGCATAATCGAAAAAAATCATTGAAGCGTAAATGCTTTGTAACAGGATATGATGGGCGGGTGAGAGGAGGTGCTGTGTGGTGTCCTGTTGTCCTGGCTGATATGGCAGGACAAAACCAAAAAAAAAACCCTAAGCCCCCATCCATACCAGAAACAGAACCAGAAACAGAAACAGCAACAGAAAACAGGAGCAAACAAAAGGATCAGGGAGCCCCCCGGAGGAGAAAATCGTAGGGAAGTTGGGGTCACTGCACAGTCAGTGGGTTTCCACCTTCACCTCCAAGCCACCTACAACCACCACCCACCACTTTTTTTTCCCCCCTAGTCCCGGTGGTATGTGTGTGACATCGACACCACCACTAATGAACGATGGACAGGAACGTGGACAACTCTCAGACTGACAAATGACAAAAGAAAAGGCCATCAGGTTAAAAAAAAAAAAAAAAAAAAAATACACCAGCTTAGGTGGGTTTCGAACTCGCGACTGCGTGAGTGACTTGATCCGCCACCGAAATCCAAAAATGGAATTCTTCTTCGAAATGTTAAGGACCTCTCTCTCTCCTCTATTTTTTTCGAGTGCATGCCAGTGCATTCCAGTGGCTAAGGGAAAAAACTGGAGATTCGAGAATTTAATGAAGAGTCAGTGGGGTGGGGGTCAGGGGTCGTCAGACTGCAGCAATGCGCTGGAATATTTTGGATCGAATCGCGAAATTCCTGAAAAAGTTCCTGACGGCAATGGGAAATTCCATTACGGCGGCTGGGATAGCATTCCCGGATGATTCATTTCATGCCCAGCGGGTGACTCATAGCGAATGGGTTCCCCCCCTTTTCTGTTTTTTTTTTTTTTTTTTTTTTTCTATCAGCCAGCGAAGCAACTAATTCAGTTGACTCCAGTGCATTGGCAGGAGCAGTAGTTGCAGGAGGACTTGGGGGGCCAGAAGCAGGATGTGTGCAGGCACTGCAGGGTCGGTCTAAAGTTGGCCGACAGCAGTTCCCAGCAGTGTTCCCAGCCGACAATCAAATGGCCAACGACACCCAACGAAACCCCCTTACATCTCCCTCTCCCGCCAAGAACCCCGCCCCTGTCAAGGGACTTTGTATGGGTTGTTTGGCAGCGACGATTGCGTGTTCCCTTTTGTCCTGGAGGACGAAGTTGGATGGTGGGGGGGAGGGGAGCCCTAGCCAAAGGGATTCCAAAGGGATGGGTGGTGTAGTGCGGTGTGGTGCATCGAGTGTTTGGGTAGATGCTCGGGCATATTGCACCACATTGTGAGCTCGCTATGTCCTCGCCAGCTTTTGCCTTGCGGATGAGTCAGACATGCGAACGTGAAGTCCTTCAAAAAAAATAAATATAAAAAAAATGCAAGCAGCTAAGGGAGTAAGGTTGGGGTTTCAGGGTTTTATTTTTTTTGTATTTTTTTTTTAAGGAGAGAGGAGGACCCAGAGAAAGCCGAGCTCTGAGGTAGAAAACAAACGACATAAGCAACCACCGACGACCACAAAAACGTTGACGGGCGATGCGTGCCACTGATAACGCCCAGGGTGGTTCAGTTCAGTTCAGTGGGTGGATGGTAGAGTCCAGTTCCCTCGGCTAGTCCACTCATAAATTGCACCAGGACTAGCATGAATGGCGGCATTAAAGCATCAGAGGAGCAACAAAACCCGCCTCCGAAAGACAGCCAGTTGAAAAGAGAGATGTAGGTTCCTGGGGTTTGGAAGGAAAAAAGGAAAACAAATTGCAGCCTGCATACAAAAGCATGCCAGGCCGTAGTAGACAGGGGGGCAGTAGAGGGTTAAAGCGGTACGAATAAAGCCGCTTAACAACTCCCAAGGAGGAGGGGAGGATTTCAGCTGGATCCTGCACCTTCCTTTCTGATTTCTTTCTATTACTTAAGCCCCCATGTATATGAATTTGATAAGGTTTTTGTTTTCACCACAAAATGCTCCATCTCACTCGGTTTTGTCCGCTGTCCGCTGTTATGTCCTTGTGTCCGCATGTCCGCATGTCCGCTTGTCCCTGTGTCCGTTGCCAAGGCAAATTGCTTTGAGTTATTTAAGAGAAAATACGTTCGTTGGGAAAATTGTTAAGGCCAGGCACGTCGTCGATTGTGGGTCGAGAGGCAGGAGCCTTAGAGTCCTCCACCCCTCCAGGAAAATGGAAAACCAGTAGCCATAGCACGGTAACAGATTGCAGGAAAGCAAAGGAAAAGCTGGCCATGTCGACCCGGCCAGAAATTGTTTTGAAATGATTTGAAAAAACATTTCAGTTAAAGCCAACAATAACGATGGCTATGTGTATGGTTGGGTGTCTTTCAATCGATGAATGCGATGGTATCCTGTTTTTGAATTGCAAAGAAAGTGAGTTGTGAGCTTCTGCTCACAATTATTGTTGGATTTAGAAGATCCGCTTAAGGATCTACCAGCTGATTTCCTATGCAAATTGGTTTGGAGCTTGGAATTGGAGCTTGAGTCTCCACCGCTTTTCTTTTGCGGTTGTGTAAGCTCAAAGGCTTCAAGGGAGGCCGGAAAAACCAAAAGAAAACGGTTCAATTAAGCCAATATTTGCGCACACTCGCGCCTTGCCGTGTTTTTCTTCTTGTTTTTGTTGCTAGTTAGTTTTTTTTTTTTATTTTGGCAAGGGCTAAGCCAACACCAACCACCCACGAACCACCCACCAACCACCCACCAACCACCCACCACCCACACACACCTCAACAACAACGAGCTGCACGCTGCTAAGCGATGGCACATTTTTCGTAGCATACTTTGCGGCTGCTTAGCCCACGGCCACAACAGAAAACCCGCTCAAGTGTTTGTGTATCTGTCTCTCGTCCTGTGCGTGAGCTGTCTTTGTATTTGTCTTAGTGTGTGTGTGTGTGTGTGTGTGTGCGTAGACGGTGGCTTTGTGTCTGTGTGTGAGTGCGAGTGCGAGTGCGAGTGTCTGTGGTTGGGATTTTGTATTGCTTATACACAGAGGAAAAAAATACTATATATATTAATTAATTTTTTTTTTCAATATTTTAGGTTTAAAAGGAGAGAGTTTTTGGACATCTCTTTGAATTTTTTAAGATATTTTAATTTTTTCAAACTTTTTAAACCTTTATTTTTAGTATTTTTTTGTTTCAAAACTAAAGATATTTCTAATAACTCCAAAAACTATAGACTTCTAAGTCAGAACTTTTAATAATTTCTACCTTAAACTTTGAAAAACTATTTAAAATACTGTTTTAAAACCCACAAGTTGGGAATTATAGTCGGAACTAAAAGGTTTCTAAATTTTAAATTTATAAATATTTAAAATATTTATAGACTTCCTGCTTAGCATTTCTACTAGCTTCCACCTTGAGACTCAAAAAGTATACCAAAAATGCTCTAAAACCAATAAGTTGAGAATTATAGTGAAAAATAAAAGACTCAAAAGATTTCTTAGATTTAATATCACCAAAATTTTAAATAAAAACATATAATTTTCAAACTTCAAATAAAATATAATAAAAAATAATAATACAAAAAATAATATATATAATTTTTTTCAGTGTTTCTTTCGAATTTGTATGGGTGTTAGTATTGATGTTGCTGTTTCAGTCACTGGTTCTGTTTCTGTTTCTGTTTTTCGGTCTCGACATCGGTTTGGGTTTCTGTTTCGGGTCTTTCGGCCGCCACTGCCACCGCCACTGCCACCGCCGACTCCTTCCTCGTTCTTCGACTCCTTCGAAGGGGGTTTATACATGACATAGTAAGTATATATGTATATATGGATATAGTATATATCGTATATAGGGTATATATGGAATGGTGTTGTAGGAATTTGGTGACTCACCTGAACCTGAGCGGTGCCAATGGCCAGGACGACCCAGAGGCTCCGCAGCAACAAATTACGACGCAAAGCGGCGCACATTGTTCGCACTCCTTGTTGACCGTTTGGATCCTTGTCCGTGTCCTTAGTGGATCTCAATCAGAATCCGATTACGATTCTCAAACTCCAATCTCCGGGGATTGTTTTTTTTTTTTTTTTTTTAATTGAATTTCGTTTCTGGCTTTTGTCTTTTTGCTTTGTTTTTGTTTATTCGGTTTTGTTTATGTTTTTTTTTTTTGTTGATTAATTTTTAGTTGCTTTCGGTTGGCTTGTTCGTTTAAACACTTGGGCTGCAACTATAGCAGTTATACAATATAATTAATAATTAATAAAAATAATAATAATAGTTTTAGTTGTAAGTTTTTTTGATTAGTTTGTTTGATTTGCGGTGTTCAAGTTAGTTGGTTAGTTTGGAAATGGAATAACGGGGTGGGGGGGAGAGTCCTGCTCTTGGCTCGCCTCGACAGCTACTGCCCCAAAAAGTATGCAACGGAAAATGTCAACTCGGAAAACTCGCCATCCCGGACTCGTGTATGGCTGTGTGTTTCTGTGTCGCCGTAGTATTTGATTGTAGAACGTAGTAGAGGTCTGCGGGGGAGAGACTTCTATAGCAAAAAAAAGGCTAAAAAGAGAGTACAACTAAGGTTAACTAGCAACTATCTTGGAGTTACTTAATCTTTACAATTAGTAAGAGAAAGTACAGTTATAAACTAACAAAAGTCTGCATAAAATATTAAACATTTTATGGATTTACTATAAACTTTAGAGTGTAGCCTAACACTTTGCTGACTCGGGCTCAGCTTTTACGCAGGTCCACCCAAATGTAACTGCGCACTTTCCGCACTCTCTCTGCAGCTCTCTCTCCCACATTCTCTCGGCACCTGCGCAGTGTTGGAAAGCGCTGCGAACTATTATCACATGCAGCCTCAGAAAATAATTATTTTCTTTTCGTCACCAACTAAATTGCCACAACAAATCACAACAATTAACGGTAATTGTTTTTCTATCGAGATTTAATCACTGTGTTTCTGCTTTCGCTCTCTCTCTCTCGCTCTCGCTCTCTGTATTTATCTCTGTGTTTGCACTTGCACTTTATAAACTTTTGAACAGCAAAAAAAAAGTGTACAACATATTCGTGTGTGTTTCTTTTTTTGTATCTTTTTTCTTCTTCCAGTTCCGCAGACACAACAACAACAACAACGTCGGCTAGCTTTCTCTCTTCCTTTTTTTTGGGGGGGGGGGGGGGGGCTCTGCTCCTGCTCTCTCTCTCTCTCTCTCTGTGTGGCGCTTTGGCGGAGAGAGCTTCTAGCTGGCCTGAGCTAGGCTCTGAGATCCCGTTGGAATTTGGTTGGAGGAGCCTGGAGGACTGGAGACGTACCTGACGCTGCGAACGCTCACAAACGACTGCGAGCGGCCCAGCCAGCTCGGGGGTTAAGTTGCCTCTTTTCGGAATATTCGCAGTTCCGAATTTCGGATCCGAAATCGACTTCGGCTCGCTGCTAGAGCGCGTGCTTGGGGTCGATATCGAGTCCGAATCTGGCACGGGGGTGGCTAGTACCGTTTTGTCCGTGCCCTGGTCCGTTGTCCGTGGTCCGTGGCCTGTGGAATGTGCCAAAGGCAGCAGCGTCAGTGGCAGAGGCAGCAGCAGGTGCCTGGGTGCCTCGTCAGGGGTGGCAGAACCGGTTCCGCGAACAGTTCCGCTCGGTCTCATTTCCGGTTGCTGGGAATCCTTACCGCAACGGAAGTTCCAACCAGAAAATGGGGTAGGTTTATGAGATAGCTGCACGTTGGCGGCCTCTATAGTTGAGTTTCGAAATCAAAGGATAAGATTTTTTAGGAAAGAAGCGTAAGATGCTGCTAAGGACAGTGCTGCCATGCTAAATTTTTAAATTTAAAGATAAAAATAAACAATAAGTAAATAAGTACAATATTTAAAATATTTAAGATAACTGAAATTCGAAATTTCCTTTAATTTCTGTAGATTTTTCGTTCGAATAACAGAACCAAACTCTTTATTTATTATATTCACTATATTTTTATTTCATTCCGCATTTCCAATAATAAATTTTAATATATATTTTTTTGAAAACATGGTTTCCCTTTCAATGGCTTCCCCACCATTTCCGCCCAGTACCACAACCGGATATGAAAAAGGCCAGCGCCATTAACCGTTTGGTGAGAAACTTGGCTAAGGTCGAGACTCTCTTTCCCTCCATACATAGATGGCGCCACTGTAAAATTATGAACTCCCAATAAAATCTAAATCTTTATTTAAAACAAGAATGGAAAGATAACTTCGGGCGGAGCCGAAGTTGATATACCCTTGCAGATATGTGGCAGCTTATATTATTAGATATATATCGGATATTATATAGTCGGCCGATCCTTATAAAACTCGGCAGATCACATTAGTTTGCCGAAAGTAGAATCCATACAAAGTCCCAGTCTTCTAACTTAAAAAACAACAGAGATATGGCATTTCCGATCAATCAGTTATATGGCAGCTATAGGATATAGTCGGCCGATCCTTATGAATTTCGGCAGATCGAATAAGTCTGCTAAAAGAAGAGTCCACAGCAAGTCCTATCCTTCTAACTTGAAAAACAACGAAGTTATGGCATTTTGATCAATCAGTTATATGGCAGCTATAGGATATAGTTGACCGATCCCGGCCGTTCCGACTTATATACTGTCTGCAAAGGAAAGAAGGATGTGTGCAAAGTTTGAAGTCGATAGCTCCTTAAAAACCCTCTCAAAACCCTCTAACAACGCCACTAAAGTTTTTAATTCGGATAAATTAAAATTTAGAACTGGTGCCGCTGGCGTCTCACTTATTATATTGTTGACCTCCGCCCAGTTGTCAATAATAGATTTTAGCATCGTATAGTGCGAGTTCCATCGGGTGGGGCTCCTCAGCTTTCGAGAAATGTTATCCGCCGTAGACCTCTGGTAGTCCATCGATTTAAGACCCAGGACCAGACTTTGCAGTCTTGTGCCCTTAAAAAAGTGGACGGTTACTCCTAGGAAGTTCCGCTGCACATAATTATCAGTCCACATGTCGACTGTGGCTGACACATCTCCGGCATTTACAGCGTTTCTTAAATTTGTTTTTTGTAAAAACAAGTTTTTTTTTTAAATATTTGTTAATTATTTTATTATTGTATATTATTTCTCCAACTGTATTTAAATCCGTTGACTACAGTAGTGGTAGTGTGCTGTTAAGAGAGAAGAAGAGAGCACTATAACGGTCTATAATAATGCTATAAAGAAAGAGATGGCCAAGGATTTTCGCTGCTTCCCATGCACACTGGCGGTCAAGATACTGGGTACAGTTAAAGTTAATAGTTTTTATCAAAGAGAATTGAATTATTAAAGAGTATATTATTAAAAAAATTCAAATGTACTCTCTTTTAATCCCTTTTTATTTTTAATTTTTTGGCTTTTATTTAATTTTTATTGAACTCTTGAAAATCTATAGCATACCTTTTGGGGCGAATGGTCATGTTTGATCATGTTTGTACTCCCATATTTCTCACATCCCTCTGTGCGATGCTCTTCACGCTTTTCCCAACTAACTTGGGCGGCAGCAAACATTTGCTGCTGGGGGCGTGGCATTCCACTATATATAGAACAGGAGGCCCTGTTCTGTTCTATTTTGTTCCGCGCTGTTTGACAAAAGTTTGCTGCCAGAACTGCTGCGCCAAGTTCTAATGAGCAAATTCTTTTGGGCAACAAACTGGAGTTGGGAAGAGTCCCGAGATGGGGATTAATCCCGGATTAT
Organism: Drosophila monieri; assembly: GCA_035047585.1. Lineage (NCBI taxonomy): Eukaryota > Metazoa > Arthropoda > Insecta > Diptera > Drosophilidae > Drosophila > Drosophila monieri. The sequence continues at coordinate 5,884,720 of JAWNPJ010000067.1, forward strand.
ACCTGAGCAAATTTCCTTCTTTCTTTCCGGGTAATCTCCCACAGCATCTCATTACTATGAGAGGCACTCTATTGGATCGCTCTCTTATCTCCCCCTCTCTCTTGCATTTCATACATATTTGCTCACTTTTTAAACTCTTTCCCCCCTCCAGACTCTCCACTACCCCACATACATACATAAATTCCAACTGTAATCTGCCTTGTCTATTCCATTTATCTGTATTTATTACCTTTCTCTTTCTGGCCCCTGGACTTTGACTTTTCTTATCCTTTTCCTTCGTCCTTAATACGCTCCTTCATTCCATTTTAATTCGTTTCTCATATAAAATGTCTTCCTTTAAATCCCCCTCTCTCTCCGCTGCCCTTTCGCTTCACTATCTTCTGTCTTTATTTAACCCCCTGCTACCCTCGGAGGCCCCACACTCCACCACTCCACCCCTCGGAGCCATCAGTTCCACGTCTCGGAGCAGCAATCCACTTGCAGGCTGCCACAATCTTTCGTCTGCCACTGCCACTGCCCCTGCTGCCCCAGACCGGGTCCTGGGCCAGGAGCACTGCAAGAAACAATTCGTGAATCTCTTCAAGCAGTTCTTCGGCATTTGGGGATCTGCATCAAAATCTGGGAACCAAACATTTTTCTTTGTAATTGAAACACTTAACTCAATGTTGAAATATTCAGTGTTTAATTTATGAACGATTGGGCCCTATTTTAACAATAAAGTTGCATAATATTATGAAAAGATTCGAGTTCCAGACATCCTGCCACCATTTTTCATTTTCCAAAGTCCATTTCTGAAGGAGGCTGCTTCCTTCAATCTGTTCTTCGAATTCGAGAAAAAAACACTGAATTTGTATTCCAAATCGGCATTCTATCGAAAGAAAAATAAATAAAAGCAATTATTTTATGAAGATGGTGAAGAATTCGAATACCTACTCAGAACTAAACCAGAATCCAAAGCCATATTCCCCTGCCCAGTTGTGATCCGGACTTCCATCTTCATCGTGATCGAAGGTCGAGAATTTTGTTCCCTCAACGAGGTTGAAGTGCGAAATATCTCCACTACACCCGTCGAGTCGTTTCAGGTGGAAGCCTTCGCTCCTGCCACCCAAAACGAAGTTGTCGCATCTTACTTCATAGTATTCGTCAGCATTAACCATGAACATCATCAACTCATGCGGCTTCCGGGTCGTTAAAATATGCAATTTTTCAAGACCAATGAATTGTTCAGAGAACACATTTCCAAACCCGTTTAAATATTCGTTATATGTACGATTAAATTCCGTGAAAAACCAATATTTATAAAAAACCTCCATCCATCCAGGTCCAAAATCCCGTGCTGATAAGCAACCCACTCTAAAAGGTTCAAACCCTGGGATTTGGATTTCGGGGTAGACATTAAATTCATCTTGTTCTGATGGACATCGATCTGGAAGACCTAAATCATTTGTTATTTCATGTTCCGAGTTATTGAGTTTTAGAAGCTCACCAGTCGAAGTATTCGCAGCTTCATTTTTTGCCAATTCGTCGGATTGCAAGGGATGGCTGGACTGTGTGGAAAAATGTGGAAAAAGGAGTCTTAACACTTTGAAATGCGCTTTGCGACACTATTCAATACCAGATACCAGATACATCCTCCAAGTGCCAGGGAAACGGAAATCAGGAACAAAAGCACCGGCTTTAGAATCATTTTCGATTAAATCCTCTGCCTTCAAGCCACTGGAAGAATCCAACTGATGGAGCCAAAGCCCGGGCTCTGGCTTTTTATAGCTTTCTTAGAGTCTCTTATCAGAACCAAGGCACATGCGAGTGCGGCCTCTGAAATTGTGACTCAATAGTCTCTATAGTCAAAAATAATATTGTCTAAAATATATAATAGTTCTTATCAGAAATAGTCAGAAATAGTTTCTATTAAAACAATAGGCACACTAATAGAAACTTTTTCTGAGTAAAAAACAAATTTCCTCGAAAGATTTGATGAGTAAATCTTTCTAAGAAAATGGCCTGTCACTTGAGAATTATTCAAAATTAATTTTGAATTAATTGGAAAAAAAATATTTGATGGATTTGATATACAATATATAATAATATATTATATATTATTTATTATTTTTTTATATTTATTTTTTTTTTTTATACAACAACTATATCCCATTGTTATACGACTGCTCCGAGGGTATTTTTAGCTTCGACTCCTTTTCAAAAATAGAATAGTTTAGAAAAGGAGTTTGGTCGTGTTGAAGCTGGCAGCTACTTGTTATCCTTGCTGCCGTTATCCTGCCATCATTTTACGGTGCTTAATAATTGAAGTCTCGCGCTGCCGACATCCCCCCAGCAATCCTGGCTAGAGAAGTGCCCAGGAGGGGCGTGAATACGAGGGGGAGTGGCAATAAAAGTTTTATGATCGTTGTCCTGAAAAGAAAACCAAACAAACAGAAAAGTAAAGAAGTGCAAAAAAAAAAAAGCAAGTAAAGGGTTAAGGCAGTTAACCAAATTTAATGACTGGAGGGAGACCCTCCCGAGAGGAGAAAGTGAAAGGCTTATGATTAAGTGCCATAAATTGAGCCAGATTCAAAATTCAATTCAATTGGCTCTTCCAGCTGTTGTCCTTGTATCCTTTCTTTTATGGTTTAAAATTTTTTGTTTTTTTTAATCGTCAATCGTCAATAATCGGGATTTTGTGTTTTTTTTTTTTCTGATTGGCCTGAAGGACATGCTCCTGCTGGAAAAATGTTTGATTATATTTTGGAGTGGCTGATTGTTATTTATGGAGCTAGAGGCTGGAGTGGGTGGGATGGTGTGTCAGTGGGTGGTGGGTCTTGGCCCGACCTTGCCCACAGCTTGTAAGCCCTGAAGGGGAAACAGTTCATTAAATAAGCATAACCTCTCATAATGATGGCAGGATGCTTCCACACACACACACACGCTTACGCACCTTTTGGCCTATATATACCGAATATATATATTTGGCCTATACCGAATATAATCGCTTCCGCATTTCTTTCGGTGTAGGGAGCCTGAAGAAGAGAAGGGGATTCCCTCTGCCGAGATCATAAAGCCAGTGAACAACAGCAGGGGGGCTAGAGTCAGGAGGGGGAGGGAGAGTGTTATGGGTACCAGGTGGCGCGGCCATTTTGGGGGCCTCAAGCGCCACTGAGCGGTGGCAGGCGGGGGCTTTTTTTTTTTTTTAACTTTTATAAATGTGGAAATTTTATTCTAAGGATTAGCGCACTGCTACCCAATTGGCAGCTTAATCTAATGAGTATTTACAATTTTATACAATAATGTGTCTAAGTGTTACTTAGGGCAAGAAGTGGATACATGTTATGGATTTAGGATGTTAATTGTATGCAGATAGCAAATTTACTAAGTCAATATTCGGTCTGGTAGGTCTTGAGGGTGATGACGTTTTAATCTTCTTCTTGCTTGATTCCTTGGATCTGCGCTAATAGCAGCGGTGCCAAGTTTTTTGGCCAGGCTGTTGGGGTGCTCGTTTAATCGTTCCATATATTTCTGAGCAAGTTTCTGCAGCTTGTCTCCAAGTTTGGGAACGTTGAGATCACGTTCGATGTCACTGGTTCGTATAAACCACGGAGCTCCAGAGATCCTTCGGAGAGTTTTCGCTTGCAAAACCCGGATTTTGTTGAGGTTTGTTTTTGAAGCAATACCATAAACCTGGAGTCCGTAGAAAAGACTTGGTGCTAATATACTCTTATATATTTGGACCTTACATCCAAGAGCGAGCTTGTTGCGTGGTGCGAGAAGCCAAGCCATCCGAGCCACTTTGGTCCTGTAGGAGTTTTGGATGCAAGTGATGTGCCTGCTAAAAGTGAGATTTTTATCCAGAGTAACACCGAGGTACTTGTATGCCGGAAGAGCTCTAATTGGGCTTCCGTTGAGGTTGACTCCTGGGCAGGTGCTTCGGCGATTGGAGAACGTAACATTGGCACATTTGTCTGCGTTCACTCGAATGTTCCAGTTCATGGCCCATTGATGAAATGCATCCAGATACTCTTGCAATGCAAATGTGGCCGCTAAGATACTACTGCTTTTGGTTAGGACAGCAGTGTCATCGGCGTAGGTCGCAATTAGTACGTCTTGTTCATTCACTTCAGTAACAGGAGTTTGTGTAGGCATGTCTGAAGTAAAAATAGAATATAGAGTAGGGCCGAGGACGCTACCTTGGGGGACTCCGGCAGAGATCGGTTTAGTGGACGACTTGTATCCATCAGCAGATACGTGGAAAGTGCGTTCTTCCAGGAAGCTTTTCACGAGCTGGAACAGTTGCGGTGTAAAAATACTTTTGGCTTTGTACAGGAGCCCAGGGTGCCACACTCTGTCAAAGGCCTGCTGGATGTCAAGAAAGGCAGCAACTGCATACTCCTTATTCTCTAAGGCTTCTAAAGCAAAGTTTACAACTCTATGCAATTGCTCAGGAGTTCCATGTTGAAGACGAAAGCCGAACTGAAATTCCGGAATCGCACTGGTGACATTCTCGTCAATAAGCAGCCTATTCAGGATCAGTCTTTCCATAATTTTACCCAGAGATGGTAGTAGACTAATGGGCCTGTATGAGTCCACGTCAGTTAGCGGCTTTCCTGGTTTTGGGATCATGTGTATATTCGCCGATTTCCAAACTTTCGGGAAGTATCCAACAGTTAATACGCTATTGAACAACGTCACCAAGAATTGCAATGCTTGATCCGGTAAGAGTCGAATCGTCCTGTTGTCCAAAAGGTCTTCACCAGGAGTTTTCTTTGGCGAAAGTTTACGTACAAGGTCTTTCACTTCTGTCAGTGAGACAGGGTTAGCAGGCAGGCTCATTTGAAATGGGGATTCCAAATATTCTTCAACTTGTCGACGTATACTTTCAGGCGAATAGTTGTATGGCTTGAAACGTTGCTCAAGGTTGTTAGCATACCGTTTAGTGATACGCCACAGCGAATAGTTAGAGCTAGCATCTGTGTCCAGGTTTTCCAAAAATCTGTCTATAGATTCTTGTTTTCTTTGAGCAAGCACCTTGCTTAGACAGTTAGCCAGTCGTTTATGTATCTGATTGATTCGTGCGTCTCCCGTTCTTGTATACTCTCTTCTTACTCTTCGCTTTAAATTAAGGAGCGCACCAATTCTGGGTGGCAGCAGGGGATGTCTAGAAGTATCTATTCTTTGTTGAGTTCTGGGTGCAGCTATCTCAGCAGCCTGATTTATCATGTGCATGAAAAGGCTGATGGCGTTGTCGATGTCAGATGGTTCCTGGATTTGTAAGTTAACCTCGCTCAGCTGTTCTAGGTGGGTTTTGAAAGCGTTTATATTAGCACCTCTGGCAAGGGGTCGCGAGCGCTGTGGATTTTTCACAGGAATGGTATGCACTGTGGCCAAGATAGGAGTGTGGTCTGAGGACAGTTCGTGGAGGGTTCTTACTTGCAGCCTATCTGTAGCATATCCGTTAGTTATAAAGAAATCAAGCGCTGTCGGTGTTAGCAGGGGGTTATATGAATAAAAAGTGGGTTCACCAGTGGCAAGTACTTGATAATGCCCATTTGCAATGACTTCTTGTAGCTGCTTTCCCCTACTACAGGCTCGAGAGTTTTCCCACCATGCATGTTTGGCATTAAAGTCACCTCCCGCAATGAACTTGCTTCCAAGTCCGGCCAGTAAAGATTCAAATTCTATTCGTGTCCATCTTTCTGCTGGAGGTAGGTATATCGCCGCAAGATTGACATTCCCTTCCGAAGTTTGTAATTGGACGCTCGCTGTCTGCCTGTCATTGCTAGAGGCGGGGGGAAGGGGATTGTGACTTAGTGAATCCTTTAAAATGACTGCAGATCCACCTCTGTTGTTGCCACTGGGGTGATAAGCATGGTTGAGATAGCCTGGCAAGTAGATGCGCTGACCAGCGCGCATGTGAGTTTCAGTGGTAAGCATTATGTCTACGTTATAAGTGCTCTTCAGATGCTCTGGCTAATCCACGAGCGTTCCATAATCCGATTTTTATTGATGGTTGATTCAATTCGGCAATCGCCCAATAAGAACATGGACCAGCTCTCTGAAGGCCTTGTTGGATTCTGCATTTTCTTGCATTAACTTAAATAAAGTGTCCAGTTTGCTATTAATGTCGCGAATGGCATTATCAATCGCTGCGAACTTATGGTTGAGCCGAGGGTCAGAAGAAGAGCTTGCGTCACTCTGCATGGTTGAGCCAGTCCTTGCTTGCATATCCTTTGGTCGAGCTATGTCAGCATACGATATGTTCGTTCTTAGGGCCTCAGCTGGTATAAATCCACGCGAGGCGCGTCGTGGATCAGTGGTTGCCGGCAGTCTAGGTCTCGGCTTTTGTTTTTTATTTTTTTCTAATCTGACTGGGCAGCTTTTGTCTGTTGACATGTGGTTACCGCCACAGTTTATGCACCTGTACGTATCGCTCACACAGAGTAAGGATCCAGTAGCATGAGGGCCACTACACTTACTACAAATAGGGTCCAGGACACAATAGTTTTTAGAGTGCCCAAAAATTTGGCATCTTTGACATTGTAGTAGTTCTTTTCTACGGGAAGCACGCTCTACGGTAACTCTGTATCTCCCAATTTGCGTTATCTTTAGGGACTCAGCTACGTTTGCAGCTTGTTTTAGATTGACATAAAACAAGTTTTGCCTAGTTTTATAGTTTATAGTAGCTTCGCTATCGTCATCGTTTATCTGGATATTCTTCCAGTCAGACTTTTTGGGGCAGTATATGTTAAGGACCTCAAAGCCATTGTCAGTGAATCCCTGTTCAATTTGTGATTTTGGAACGTTTGAGTGGATACCTTTGAGCACTACTCTGTAGGCCTTGTCTTCCTTTAGTTGGTGATGCCAAAATTGGCAGTTAAGCGATGTCAAAGTTCTTACAGTAGCCCGAAATGCGTCAGAGTTGGCTGTATATATCCTGGAGACCCCAAATTTAGAAGTGCGAATGTTGTAGTTAGCGGAGCCAATGCTATGGTCTAGAGATTTCTCTAATAAGACAGGATCGTTTACGTGCGGTACGCAGATAGCAGGGATCTTATTAGATTTTGCAGGTGAAGGTTGGTCATCTCTACCAAGGGCATCTGTGTCGCCATTGACAGAATCGAGGCTCTCCAGATCCTGTTCCATTTGATCTGCTTCAGCAGCCAGAATCGCGAATCTATTGTTTTCCAATACTTTTGCAGAGGAGGAATTAGTCGGCTTGTTGAGCGGCGTTGAGGTCTGCAATTTAGCTTTGCGGATCGGGGGCGGAGTGAGAGCAGGAAAAGAGGGCTGAGCCACGTCTTTTCTTTTTCGGCTGCCATTTCGTCCAGGAGCTTGGAACAAACATTTCAAATTACTTGTCTTAATCGCCAACGAAGATGATACACTTGTCAGCGGAGTCGTGGTTGAGCATATACTGCTGGCCGCAGTTGCAGCCACGGTGTACGTTGATGTATTGCTCAAGGTTGTTTTGGCATTCGTAATGGTGTAGATAACACTGGTAGTTGAGTTACTGCTGATTGTCACAATGGGGCTGGGAACCGCTGTTTGATCTGGCATACCTGCAAGGTAGGCTGATAGTCCTGAGTGGCGGTCGCGGATTTGGGATCTTATTTCTCCTGGGTCTGCGCCAGCTATTTGTCTCATCTTCTCGAATTTTTCCCTCCTGTAACTAGGCTGCGAGCCAGCAGATGACTCCTCCATAGTACCAGATATTCTCAGTTCAATATCAAAAGCTTGCTAAATAAGTTTTAAGCGACCTCTCGCTTACGCAACGCGCAGAGCGAGGGGTATAAACAGGACGCTTTCAGTCTCACTTATCGCTGTTGGATTATTCGACAATATTAGTCACCGCCCTGCAGTGATCAAAAAGAGACTTCGTGTGCAAGATATGCACACGAGCGGCAACGAGGCCTCCGCTGGATTACTTGAGGTAATTGTTTAAAAAAGAATAACAAAAATTATTTTTTTGCACAATTTTTTTTTTTTTGGTTGGTGTGACCAGGGCCACTTTTCGGGTGACACTTACGTTTTATTGAAGAAAAGCATAAACGTTTTCAAAATTAAGTACAACAGGTCGTATACTTGATTTGTGTAGAAATATTACGTATACGACTAGTTGGCCATTTTCCTCTTAAATATCAAGTATACGACTAGTTCAACTTTTAAGAAAATAAATCAAAATTTATATAAAATGTTTATTGTTTTTACTGTTTTATAAATATTATTTTAAGAGTATTAACTATTTCATGTGGGATTTTCAATAAATTTCCCCATTGTTTTGGCTTTTTTGTTGTTTATCTGTTGGCATCTTGGTCTCCAACTTGTGTGTAAGTGTGTGTGTGTGAGTGTGTGGCAGTGTTGGTGAAGCTGTCTCTGTATTTGTTTATTTGCTTGTTTGCCTTTCGCGGCCCGAATCGTTGGGCCCTCCCACCACGAGGGACGAGGGAAAAAAGCCCTTACCCTAAGTAGCTGTCAATCTTGATGGCCCACTCGCTCGTTCCCCCCCCCCCCCCCCATGTTGCAAGTTGATACTCATGCCCGTAATACCTCTCCTTCCCTTACAGGGTATCCCTTGGGACAGTCGAGTCCTAGGAAATGGCCGACAGTCAGAGGAAATGGCATTTCGCGCTGGAAACTGTTGCATCTCAAACGCAATTTCAACTGCAAGCTTAGATAGTCCTTAATGGGGGGCAAAGGACTCCCCACCTTGAAGCCCCGCCTTGATGAAACGAACAAAAAAAAAATATCCTTAAGGCAGGACGAGTGGAAAAGACGCTGGCAAAATCAACGCGAGGCGTACTTTGAATTACAAATGATTTTTCGGGATAACTTTCACCTACCCTCGCTATCCCCATAGTCGTGACTACGCCACAGCCACGCCTCCTGCTACCTACTACAACCGACCACGCCCATCAGCTGGGCGGGCGCCCACTACAAAACCCAACAGCAATTTCCTAATTTCGAATGCACTTCCCAATGTTTGCCCAATTTGGTTGGCCAACATTTTAAAACATGACTTGACAATCAGGGCTGAGGGCTGAGGGTGACTGTGACTGTGACTGTGACTGTGACTGTCACTGTGACTGTCACTGTAAACCGCCCTGGAGGATGCCGGAGTGGAAAGTTTTGACTCATCAAGCTGATAGCGTCGAGCGTTGTTTAACAACAGCCAGGGGAGTAGCAACAGGGGGTGGGCAGCAGCTGTAGATTACCTTTAAGGACGACAACAGCTCTTGGGCTAAACTCATACACTGTGCAAAGAGAAATTGTGAAAAAGTTAAAATGTTAAAAGCTCTTAAAACTGTTACTGCAAAATATAAAAAAAAAAAAACAAGTTTTTTTTTAAATATTTGTTAATTATTTTATTATTGTATATTATTTCTCCAACTGTATTTAAGTCCGTTGGCAGTAGTGTGCTGTTAAGAGAGAAGAAGAGAGCACTATAACGGTCTATAATAATGCTATAAAGAAAGAGATGGCCAAGGATAACGGGAGTTTTGGGATAATTTACGCTTTAAAGTTTTGCATTCCTCCTCTCGCTTCACCTCCTTTCTCTTCTTTGGCAGTATGGTAGTATCGGCCCTTCTGATATTGTTGAGAATATAATTTTAATTAAATTCGAGAGCTCTTTCCCTTTCACCTTGACTTGGCAGGTCCATTCGGTGGGACGTGCCCTCGCTCTCTTAACTTTCGCTCTGACACCGATAACAATTTTTAAAGTAGTTTTAGTTGGTTGTGCGGCATGTTGCATGGCTGCAAGTTACTAGCTCATAGCTCCTAGATCCTACCTCCTACTTGTAGTTTCAACTCATCATCAACTTTAATTAAATGTATTGTTTTTTCTACCCAAACGAGTGTGTGTGTGTGCGTGCATACATTCCTTCTTCATACGCTTCATTTGCCCTCTCCGATGGCCTGTTGGCACTCTTTGCCCGCTGCACTCTGCTCTCTTACCGCTCCCATCCTGCTGGCACTGCTCCTCTCGCATTTCCTTTCTGCGGAGATCGCCGCAAAAAGTTTGCTCAACTTTTGCGTTTTGTTCCACACGCTTGGCGCACACTTCTCCCAACCGCATAGTTTCGGGGAGGCAGTGGGTTGTGGAGGTGGATGCTTAAGAGTGGGATAGAGACTAAAGGTGCCAGGCACTTTTCGCTGCTTCCCATGCACACTGGCGGTCAAGATACTGGGTACAGTTAAAGTTAATAGTTTTTATCAAAGAGAATTGAATTATTAAAGAGTATATTATTAAAAAAATTCAAATGTACTCTCTTTTAATCCCTTTTTATTTTTTATTTTTTGGCTTTTATTTAATTTTTATTGAACTCTTGAAAATCTATAGCATACCTTTTGGGGCGAATGGTCATGTTTGATCATGTTTGTACTCCCATATTTCTCACATCCCTCTGTGCGATGCTCTTCACGCTTTTCCCAACTAACTTGGGCGGCAGCAAACATTTGCTGCTGGGGGCGTGGCATTCCTCTATATATAGAACAGGAGGCCCTGTTCTGTTCTATTTTGTTCCGCGCTGTTTGACAAAAGTTTGCTGCCAGAACTGCTGCGCCAAGTTCTAATGAGCAAATTCTTTTGGGCAACAAACTGGAGTTGGGAAGAGTCCCGAGATGGGGGAATAAGAGAAGAACAAGATGCAAAAAATGATGAACCGCTTTCTTCTCTTTATCTGCGAAAAAAAATGTATTATAGGCCTTAGGGCCTTCCTCTATTTTTTTTTGTTTATTTTCTTTTCGTTTGCTGTTACTCTTTCTTTCGTTTTAAATTGCATTTCTTTAGCTTTCTTTGTCGCTTAATTTCCTCTCATCTGGCTTCCTTGTTCTTTTTCTCTCCTTGTAGTCTCTTAAATTTGTTATCTTCGACCGTCTTTCACTCTTTGCCTTATCTTTGTGTCTTATTCCTTTCTCTTAAGCTTTTGTTTTCCGGATTATACCTGAGCAAATTTCCTTCTTTCTTTCCGGGTAATCTCCCACAGCATCTCATTACTATGAGAGGCACTCTATTGGATCGCTCTCTTATCTCCCCCTCTCTCTTGCATTTCATACATATTTGCTCACTTTTTTAAACTCTTTCCCCCCTCCAGACTCTCCACTACCCCACATACATACATAAATTCCAACTGTAATCTGCCTTGTCTATTCCATTTATCTGTATTTATTACCTTTCTCTTTCTGGCCCCTGGACTTTGACTTTTCTTATCCTTTTCCTTCGTCCTTAATACGCTCCTTCATTCCATTTTAATTCGTTTCTCATATAAAATGTCTTCCTTTAAATCCCCCTCTCTCTCCGCTGCCCTTTCGCTTCACTATCTTCTGTCTTTATTTAACCCCCTGCTACCCTCGGAGGCCCCACACTCCACCACTCCACCCTTCGGAGCCATCAGTTCCACGTCTCGGAGCAGCAATCCACTTGCAGGCTGCCACAATCTTTCGTCTGCCACTGCCACTGCCCCTGCTGCCCCAGACCGGGTCCTGGGCCAGGAGCACTGCAAGAAACAATTCTTGAATCTCTTCAAGCAGTTCTTCGGCATTTGGGGATCTGCATCAAAATCTGGGAACCAAACATTTTTCTTTGTAATTGAAACTCTTAACTCAATGTTGAAATATTCAGTGTTTAATTTATGAACGATTGGGCCCTATTTTAACAATAAAGTTGCATAATATTATGAAAAGATTCGAGTTCCAGACATCCTGCCACCATTTTTCATTTTCCAAAGTCCATTTCTGAAGGAGGCAGCTTCCTTCAATCTCTTCTTCGAATATAAATACGAATCCATAAATTTTTATCCCACTTTGGCCTTCTATCGAAAGAAAAATAAATAAAAGCCATTATTTTATGAAGATGGTGAAGAATTCGAATACCTACCCAGAACTAAACCAGAATCCATAGCCATATTCCCTTGCCCAGTTGTGATCCGGACTTCCATCTTCATCGTGATCGAAGGTCGAGAATTTTGTTCCCTCAACGAGGTTGAAGTGCGAAATATCTTCACTACACCTGTCGAGTCGTTTTATGTTGAAGCCTTCGCTCCTGCCACCCACAACGAAGTTGTCGCATCTTACTTCATAGTCTCCGTCATCATTAAACATGAACATCTCCATCTCATGCGGCTTCCGGGCCGTTAAAATATGCAATTTTTCAAGACCAATGAAATTTTCGTACTTCACATTTCCAAACCCGTTTAAATATTCGTTATATGTACGATTAAGTTTCGTTGAATTAGAATATTTCCAAAAAACAGACATCCATCCAGATCCAATAACCCAATCTGAGAAGCAACTCACTTTAAAAGGTTCAAGCCCTGGGAGTTGGATTTCGGGGTAGACATAATCGTATTTATCTTGTTCTGATGAACATCGATCTGGAAGACCTAAATCATTTGTTATTTCATGTTCCGAGTTATTGAGTTTTAGAAGCTCACCAGTCGTAGTATTCGCAGCTTCATTTGTTGCCAATTCTTCACTTTTCACAATCGTCGTATTCTTTCCATCATTTCTGGGCTCTGGAGACTTTGCTCCACTTTGAATTGAAGTTGTTGATTCTCGCAACCTCCCTATCTCTTCCCAAAAAAGATCATTCAACTGAGCCTGCAGACTTCGGAGCTGCTCATCCTTCTTTTGACTCTCTGCTAGCATATCCTGAAGTTGAAGAACAGAAGAATGGATTAATTCACGATTAGTCTGGTGGGACTCTCTCTTCTTGTACCTGTGCGCATTTAACTTCAACTTTGTGATATTCGCGCTGAGCTGCCGTATGGTCTTCTTGTAATTGACGATATTTCATATTCTCTTCGCTTAGCTTTTTAAGAACTTCTGAATATTTCTCCTGCAACTCTGAATACTTCACATTAAGTTCGTTCAGTGAGCTCTGTAGCTCTGCGTTCCTCTGGTCCTTCGTCTGGCACACCTCGAAATACCGTAGGAGGGGTTTCACGATCGGGTAGCACACAGCCCCGCATTCGTCCTCCATCTCGCTAGGAACGTAGCACGACTATGGAATTTGAATACTTGAGTATTTTTGAATAACTACACTTTGGACCGCTCTCACCTCGTCGTGCGATGCCAGGGAGATGGAAATGAAACACATAAACACCGCCTTTAGAATCATTTTCGCTGTTTTCGATTAAAAGATACACCTCTGCCTTGAAGCCACTGGAAGATTCCAACTGATGGAGCCGAAGCCTGGCTCCGGCTTATTATAGCCGAGCTCCCGAGCTTTCCTAGAGTCTCTTATTAGAACCAACGCACCCTTATCAGAAATTGTGATATATAATATATATTTCTAATATAATCTCCCGAGCTTCCTAGAGTCTCTTATCAGAACCACGCACATGCGAGTGCTGCCCCCGAAATTGTGACCCAATGGACAGATTACGAAATAGTCTGAAATAGTCGTCTGAATTTCTAATATATAATATTATATATACTATTATGATCGGGTTTCGGCTTGAGAGTTTCTTATCAGAGTCGGTGAACAGGCGAGTGGTGGTCTGACACTGGGGCCACTTTTGGGAGATGCCCCAAAAATACCAAAGACAGGAGCGTAGTCTTTGGGATGTCAAAGGTTTTCACATAATGGAATATAACTGAGAATCATAAAAATATCAACAGATGCTGGTATTTCTTACTCTCCATCACCTAAAGGCGGAAAGCGCTCTCAAAAATATTTCTATTTCGAAAAATGGGATTTCCCAATTTCTGGTCCGATTCTGGTCCGATTCTTGAAAGGATTACCTTGATTACGTTGAATGATTTGTGGATCCATTCCCCACCAATCTGCATCAAAATCTGGAAACAACACATTTTTTTGAATTTTTTCAAATTTTTCCTGGGGAGACCCCTTTCAATGTCCCACTATGCCCCTCTGGGAAGGCTACATCTTGGCCAATTCTTGTCCGATTTTTGCTAAAAAAAATTAGGTAATTTCTGTATGGATTGATTCTTTATAGCTTAGCCCTTCTTCTGTAGCCCATTTGTTTTGTAAATGTTTTTTTTGTCAGTGTATGTTCTAAGAATGGCTGGCATCGGCATCAAACCGCAACAAATAGCAAAAAACATTTCCATGGGACTTACTGACGTTTCTATGTGGCTCCTTCAAGCTGTCTGATGCCCGTTTTGGGTTGTGCCCCAGTCCGGGGAGTCCGCTCTAGTGGCACGCCCCCTCCCCCAGCATCGTCCCTGCGCCTCTCGTGGAAAGAAAGGCACAAAACAAATGTCATAAAACAATAATAGGCAAGTGTGACTATGGGCAGTTTACTGCTTATTAAAATAACTCGAACATATATATTAATTTTTAATAACTTATAAAAAATAAAAAACAATGAATATTTATGTTTAGGGACTTTATTGAAATAACAAAATTTTTAATTTACAAAAAAAAGGAAAATAAAATTGTAAATATCTATGCTTTGCGTGAATTTTTAAAGATAGAGTGAAGAAAAATGATATTGTCTACAGACTTTGGTGTAAGCCTATTCCTTTTTTCTGTAATAATATTTCCGGCCATAGAAAACACCCTCTCAGAGGCCGCACTACTGGCAGGTATAGAAAGAACTTGATCAAGAATATATATACTTTATAGGGTCGGAGATGTCTCCTTCACTGCGTTGCACACTTTTGACCAAAATTATAATACCCTCTGCAAGGGTATAAAAATAAATGGGATAAGTCCCCTCCCAATTCCATTTAAAATAAAAACAAACAAGATTTATTTTTTGTATTTTATTTATTTATTTCGAAAAATAGTTGTTTACCGTTTTTTGTGGATGCTTGACATCTCTTTTTCTCGTTACTCGTGTTCTGCAAAGAGAAATCTTTTGTTTTTTTTTTTTCAAAAAAAAAATCATTATAAAAATATATATGTATAATCGTATAAAAAATATGTAAAAATTAATATAAACACTATAAATACACGGAATTGTTTTAAATGCATAAGACACAATGGAGTACACTCAAATGGCTTAAAACTAATTAAGTACAAAAATTGTACAAAAAAAAAACGGATTAAAAATAAATGCTATAGCTTAAAAAATAAAAGTATTTTAATAAAAAAAAAAATGGATTTAATGGAAAGCGAGTGTCGTTGAACAACAACTCACAAAAAGGAAGCTCAGCGACTGAGTTTCGAACTTCTGGCTCACAAAAAAAAAAGACTTTCGATTAAAATTAAGATAATGGGTAAAAAATTAAAAAATGTAATGCAATAAAAAATGTATTAAAATAAAATATAAAAGGAGGGGCAGTGGCCAGGCTAAAGGCGGTAAAGGGAATGCATTATTTTTGATATGAAGTTCGAGAGATGTCCTTGAGGATCGGCTCTCGAAAGTGGAGTGATGATGGGATGGTGGTTAGTTGGCACAGCGGTGGCTTCTCATGTCGAACCATAGAAGGACGTGTGTTAGTGGGTCTCCTGCTCATTCTCCTCCTGATCCTTTGGCCTTTGGGGTCCTTTATCCTGGCGCGGTGTCCTCCTCCTCCTCCTCCTCCTCCTACTCCTCCTATTTACATCCTTCGGCTATGTCCTTATGTGGCGATGTGGCAGCATGGCTTGCATGAGATTATCGGTTTCCTTGTACGGCTAGAAAAGTTGCACTAGAGTTTTGTATTTGTTTTTTTGGGGATAAGGATCAAGGGAGTGGGGGGGAGATCAGGAATTCAGGATCACCGACGCTGATTCAGCATCTGTAGGTAGTATTCGCAGTTTGTGCAATAGACTGCCGGCGCGATCACATGCCTCTTGCGGCACAGATTGCACTCCACCGCCTTGGCCGAGGCCTTGACGATGGCGTTGTTGTAGACGCGGGTGGGTATGGCGGTGGTGGCGCCACTGGCGAGTCCTGGGGCAACAGTACCAGGTCCTCCCGTCTCCGGGAGACCGTTCTTCTGTGGCGGCGGAGGTGGCGGTGGCAGGCAGTCAGCTTCTCCCTTCGTTCCCGGCTCGAAACTGACTTTCTTCTTCATCTGTTGCTGCTGTTGTTGCTGCTGCAACTGTTGCTGTTGCAACTGCTGCTGTGGCTGTTGCTGTTGCTGTTGATGTTGCTGCGGGTAGTAGCCTTGTCCCTGGTAGCCATGGGGCATGGGCACCCGTTGATAGGGCGAGGGCAATGGCATTTGCTCAGCCACGCCCACACTCCCATTGCTGAAGTAGCTCATGTTGAGTTGCTGCTGTTGCTGTTGCATCTGCGGCTGCTGCTGCTGCTGCTGCTGTTGTTGCATCTGTTGCTGGTGCTTCTGCAACTGCACCGAGTAGCTCTGGTTCAGCATCATTTGCTGATGATGTAGAGGACGTGGCATGCTCGTGTACTGTGCATCCATTTGCGGCAAGTGCTGCTGCGTGGCAATGCCACTCATGCTGGTGCGATTCTGTTGCTGTTGCATGCGTTGCACATAGCGTTGCATGTCGGTGGCAACTGCGGCAGGTCGGCCCAGCATGGGAGAAGGTTGCTGCTGTTGCTGGAGTTGCTGCTGCTGCTGGAGTTGCTGCTGCTGTTGCAGTTGCTGCTGCTGTTGCTGCTGCATCTGCTGCTGTTGCAAGTGTTGCTGCTGCACCTGTTGCTGCTGCCTTGGCTGCGCCTCTGTCTGCAACCTCAGCATGTTCTGCTGCTGCTGTTGGATCATCTGAGCCGTCACCTTCTCGTTCGGGTGCTGGGCCGTTCGCAGGACTCGCTCCAGGATGGGATTGGGGATGAAGTCGTCGTCCTCCTCGTTGCCGGCCGTGGCCACCAGGATCACCTGGTCGCAGAAGGAGACACTCTTCTTCTTCACCCGCTTCTGACCAGGATTGGGGCCCTGGTTCTGGTTCTGGTTGAGGCTCTGCTGGACCATGGTGTTGAGCAGCTCCACCTCGCGGATCTCCTCGGCGATCTGGGACTGGCTCATCTCGTACTTGGGCTTGGGCAGGAGCTGGTGGTGGGGCAGGGCGGCCGTCCGGCTGGCCGGCATGCAGTCCACCTCGTCCACGTCCAGCTTGGAGCTGGGCAGGCCGTTCATCTGGGTGCGCAGCTGCGGGCCGACCGGCTGGCCACTCGGATTCGGCTGGGAGAGTAGCTCCTGGGAGGCGTACGACCGGATGGAGGTCTGCTCGAACCGATTGGCCAGATCCCGGACGCTGCTGGGCGAGGAGGCCTCCAGCTTCCGCTGCATGGCCCGCAGATCGTTGGCCTGCTTCAGCCAGTTGGGATCCTGCGGCGCCTGGGCGCCGTCCTTGCGCATCTTGAGGAGGTGCTGTCGCTGCTGCAGCTGCGCCAGGATGCTGGTGGTGCCCTCCAGCGAGTCCAGTTGCTGGCGCTGCTGCTTGCTAGCCGCCTCCAAGGCCTGCAGCTGGCTCAGCTGCTGGTTGAGTGGCTCCAGATCGAGTTCCGGGGGCGGTGGTGGCGGGAAGTCCTCGCTGGCCTGCCGCGAATGGCAGACGGAGTGGGGTGGACTCGGATACGGTGGCAGCTCCATGGGCGGCAGGGGCAGGGGCAGCTCGTCGCCGGCCCCCAGCATCTGCATGTCCTTCAGGGGACTCTGCTCGGAGTGGACCTGGGCGCAGGTGGTGATGATGGTTTGGCAGGAGTCCTCGCTGATCGAGGTGTTGGAGCTCATCGCGGACAGATTGGAGAGGTTGGCCTCGTGGTGGAACTGCTGCTGCTGTTGCTGCTGCTGCTGCTGGGGCGTCAGGGTGGAGCTGGTCCTCATGGGAGGCGGTGGCGCCACCTTGGGCACCATAGTCAGTTGCCTGCCACTTCCATGGAAGCTCTTCCGCATCAGCTTGCTCCGCTCCAGGTTGGGATTGGGATTGCTGCCGCTGGCGCCGGAGCTGCCCGCGGAGGTGGAGCAGTCGAAATGCCCCTCGGAGATGTAGCCGCTCATGCTGACCCCGTGCTTGCCCAGACCGACGGCGCTGTCGTCGACGGAGCTGCCCAGGAGGCTGGCCGGCGTCTGGTTGGGGTAGTGGTGGGCGTGGTGGTGGTTCATCGACATGTTGCTGTTGGCGACGTCGTCCACCGCCTCGGTGAGGTCCGGCATGGAGCGGTTCTTCCGCCGGATGAGTCCGCCCATCAGGAGCTTGCGCCGGATCTTGTGCTGCTTCTTGCCGCTCTTGTCCTTCTCCTTCTTCTCGTCCTTGTCCTCCTTGTGCTTCTTCAGCGTGTCCTTGGCGTTCACCAGAAGTGTCTCGGTGAGGGAGAACTCCCGGGTGAGCTTGTTGCGATCCTCGCTCCGGCTGCGCTTCTCCTTCTCCTTGTCCTTGTCCTTGTCCTTGCGCCCGAATAGGGAGCGACTCTCCCGCTCCGGCTTGGCGGCCACCGGCTTCTCCTGCTCGTACTCGATGGCGTTGTCGTCACAGACCGCCGAGGCGGTGGCCAAAGCCTTCAGAGGACTCTTCCGCTTGGGCAGCGTGGCATAGATCTCGATGCTGGCCGGGATAGACTGCTGCTGCTGCTGCTGTTGCTGCTGCTGCTGGAAGAGCTGCTCCTTCTCCAGAGTCCGGTCCTTGCTGTTCTGGCGCACGTGCTTCACGACACTGGAGGTGCTGCCCTCCCGCATGTGCTTCAGCTCCGGCATGGCCTCCGTCTCGGCGCCCTTCTCCACCAGGATGCGCCTGTGGAGGCTCCTGGCCCTCATCACGCACGTGTTGTGCTTCATCCGGGCAAAGGTCATGGTGTGCGGGTTGCTGTACGGAGCGTCCATGGCCGCCCTCGCCCTCCCGGCAGCTGCGTTGCAGAGCACCAAGGCCGTCTCCAGGTCATGGGACTCCTCCACCAGGCGGGATTTCTCCAGCAGCTGGTCCGCCTCGTGGCATAGCTTCTCGCAGTCCCCGGACAGGGTCATGCCCCCGTGGCTCATCCCTGCGCCGCCATTGGCCGCCTCCGGAATCTTGGCCAGCTGGGGATTCAGGGCGTGCTTCGGCGGATACGAGTCCGTGGAGCTCAGCGAGAAGGAGTCATAGCCCGGGTCGTAGGGCAGTCCGTGGCGGGTGGGACTCTGGGGCACCGCCCCGACCACGCCCCTCTTGGCCACCATGTACAGATAGGGGTTGTCCAGGGTGGTGGAACTGGCGGAGCTGGCACTGTTCCTGTCCCCGGACCAGTTTCCGGAATCCCTGCGCCGCGGCTGGTTGAGGTGCTCCGGCATGGTGAGTCCGTCGCTGGGCGGGGAGCTGCCGTTGGAGCTGGAGCCGTGTCCGGAGCTGGACTCGGCGCTGTGGCTCCTCTGGAGCTGGAGGTGCTGCCTCCTCGCCAGCTGGGCGCTTAGCACCGCCTCGATGGGCTTCCGGTTGAGGAAGCCCCCGTCCTTGTCCCCGTTCTGGGCGGCAGCCGGTCCCTGTCCCTGGATCTTGTCCTGGATGACGCTCAGGTTCTGGTACTGGGCACTCAGGACGTGCTCCACGGTCTTCCGGCTGATGTAGGCATCGGTTTCGTCTCCTCCGGGGAAGATGTTCTTCTGGATGACGCTCAGGTTCTGGTAGTCGTTCACGGGCGACCTCAGCGGCGTGGGGGTGATGGCCCTCCTGGTGCTCCCCAGGCTGGGCTTCTCCGGGCTGGGGGTAACCGCTCTCCGGGCCACCGGATTGGCGGCCTCCAGGGTCGCACCCATCGAGGGCTGCTGGGGCACGGCGTAGAGGAGCAACAGGGGCTGGTATCGTCCGCGACTGCACTTGTCCACCACGCCCTCCCAGCTGGGCCCCACCTCCTTGACATTGGCGTCGTCGAAGTAGACCCACACCTTCAGCTTGGTGTGGAAGAAGAAGGTGGTGTAGTGCTTGCCGTAGTAGGAGACGATCCCCACCAGCTCGTGCTGGGTCTGCTGGGCCCAGCGCTGTTCGCTGACCTGGTGGAACACATCCCCCAGCCTCAGACTCGTCCCAACGGCCTTCAGGACGGCATGGACCTGATCGGCGGCAGGTCGCTCCGAGTCCCACACAATCCCAATGGAGACCACGTCCGGGCGGTTGAGCAGAGCCCGGCAGATGCCGATCTTGGCGCCACAGGTGTTCTGTTTTCGGAAGGAAAGAATCTTGATTAGTCTTCAGGTCTTTAGAGGAGTTGGGAGCTCCTTTGGACTTACCGGACAATCCCGTATATCTCCCATGTTGCCAGCCGCTCTGAGGAGCTGGCCGAAGCTCAGTTGCTGGTGGTTCTGGAGCGCCAGACTCTTCTGGGAGGTCAGGGCCGAGGCGGAAACGTAGTGCACCATCTGGGTGAAGAATAAACGATCATTAGGAGGCTGAACTTTTGGTCAAGACGGAAGTGCTACGCCCACGCCCACTACAGCCCCTGGCTGACGTCATCGATGGCGATCGAGATCGAGAGACTGGTCGAGTGGCCTATGGCCATGGCTATCTGCAGGTGCATGTCCACAACTAGTTCTCTCCTCGGATGTCTAACTGTTCTCCCAGCCAATCCGACCTGAAGACAAGCCAACCAACGAGCCCCAACCAGACCCGACAAGTGCAACTCAGCTCTCGGATCGGCGGATCGTGTGTGCTGCAGGTGTTCACCCAAAAAAACTGGAACCCACGCCACGAGTTTGCCTCCGATTCGATTGTATCTCGAAACTAGTTCCTACACTGCCCAAAAAAATGGCCAAAAAGGTAGAGCTTGGCGAGACATCTTTTTGAAGATAATTATGCAAAAATTATGCAACAGACTTTTGGAGGGGAAACACATGTATGAATAATTAGAGAGGCTCTAGATAAACAATACTAAGCAAATTTATGAAGTTTTTTAATCTATTTTTTATTAAAAATAAGCTAAAAATAATTCCAAGATAGCTTTTATTTTTTAAAGATTTTTTAAAAAGGGTTTCTAGTCCCAAAAGAGTCTTAAAGGCATGAGAGTTCAAAGTAATCCCTCAAAATCCCCTCCAAAAACTATTTATAAAATCTAAAAAAATGTCTTAAATATTTTTTAACATTTAATAGTTATATTTTAATGAAAACCCCTTTACCTGAGTAAAAGGCAACTGCTCAGAGTTGGCTCCACACTTGCAGACACTCTGCTCGATCACCCGCATGGCGAACCGCCGGTGGGCGATGCAGGCGGCGGACTCGCAGGAGTCGCCATCGTCCTGGGAGATGTGCGAGTGGACGCGATGCAGGAGCAGCTCGAAGCACTCGGCGGCATCACCGAGGCAGCCCAGGGGAACCTTCGTCCTGCCAAAGGACCACTGGCCAGAGCACGACGCAGTGGCTCCGGGCATAAGGCTGGCTCGGAAGAGGTCTGCAGCTGCTGGAAAAGTTCCTACAAAAAAAAACGGGATTTAGGGGATTAGTTTAAGTTTTTTAATATTTAAAATTAACAAATATAATTACGACTTAGTTCACACAGTTTTATATATTTTTTAAACATTTTTTTTCCATATTTTAACCTCTAACCTTTTTAATTTCTAAACTTGAAGAAAAAACTATTTTTTAGAACATACTTTCTTGGCTTGACTTTAAATAAAAAAAAATAATAGAATAAGTTATAAATTAAATATAAAAAACTAATTTAAAATATCTAAAATTGTTAAAAAGTATATATACAAGCTTAAAATATTTTAAAAGTAATAAAAAACACTTTTTAAAAATCTGATAAAAAAAATCAGAGTTAATTCTTACAATAACCGCATTGATGCAGCGATCTCGCTCGGCGTTGCCGTTGATGTTGCCCCCGTTTGAGGCGCCGCTGGAGGCACCATTATAGCCCATTACGGCCAGCTCCACGCTGCTGGCCACTTTGGCCAGGGCGCTGACCGACTTGGGCTTGGACTGCTGGCGGGTTAAGGTCGCCGACTTGTCGGCTCCGTCGAGGAACAGTTTCCGGGGACTGCTGCGGGGCAGGGTGCCGCCGCCATTGCTGCCCATCAGGTGGCTCAGTTGTGGGTGGTGGTGCAGGGCAGCGGCATGTCCTGGGACTAGCCCAGGTCCAAGTCCTTGCCCTCCTGCGAGCGGCGATGCTGCATTTTTTGCAGGTGTTGCAGGTTTCGGGGGTGTGACTGCCGCGGGTGGCGGCACTATGGTGGCGGCTGTGGGGCTACCTCCTGGTCCTGCCACGCCCACCACATTCGTGGGCTCCTTGCGTTTATAACGGAACTTGATCATTGTCTCGTTATTGCTTTTTTTTTAGTTTTCCTTAAATCTGTAAAGTTTTTTTTTGGGGAAATGAATATTTTTTGTTGATTTTGGGAAATTTTTTTCCTTAGCACTCAAGTTTTTTGGATGGATTGGCAAAAAATGGCGAAGGAGGAAGTCTAAAACGGAAGTGCCAGGTCGGCAAAAAACAATCGATTAGCAACCGAAAACGGCAGACACCATCAGCTAGCAACCTGCAACATGCAAAGCAGCAACTTGCAACCTGCAACCCTTAGAAGACTTTGCCAAACACACAGCTGTCTCCAGTTTCAGACCATTGTTTTTTAAGATGATCGTTAAATGGCACACCCCATAATAATATACTGACTGGACTTGACTTTCGCTTTTGGCCCGGTCTCGACCTCATTTAAGGCCCAATCGAAAGTTTTCGATCACCAGCAGTGTAGCGGAGTGACCAGAAACCGGTCCAGAAGTTCTCCGCCGACCAGGTCAGCAGTTTCTCAAGTTGCAACAGCAACTCGGCAACACAAACTGCATGTGCAGCACAAGTAAGAGGTCTAATGTTGCCGCCTGACAACTGCTGACGCTTTTGAAATAAAAATCAACTTTAAACTACAAACGCCACAGATCCATTTTCAGTTCCATTTCATTTCCAACAACATATGGCGGAGATCAGTAAACGCCTTTTTCAGCCTTTTATTTTTTATTTCGCTTGTTGCCAACAATTACAATTGTTATAGCCAGGAGAAAATAAATGCAACAGCAACCTGACACGAACCATAAGCCAGCCCAAAAATATAGACACAGACACTGAGAGAAATACAAAGGAAGTTATTCAAAACAAAACAATGCCTTTAACTGCCTAAAGAGTCGTTTCAAGAAAGCCCTCAAAAAATTATTAAAATTTAAATTTAAATATCTTAAAAAAATATTTAACTTCTACTTTCAAGTGTTGAAAACAAAGTAAAAACAAATAAATAAAAAATTCCAATACCTTTTCTAAGAAATAAGTCTTTTATTTAATTAGTTTCTGGAAACTGTAGAGAAACAAGTGTTTACTTTTCAAAAAATCCCCTTATTTTTATATAAATTGGTACCTTTTTTAAGTGCATTTAAATACAACAAAAATTTGTATAAAAAATACTCAGAATTGAAGGAAAAATAAGCACAATTAACACTTGACAACTGTTGACATTTTAAAAGCAAAAAAAAAGGGAGAGTTTATTTCGAGTTATGAGTTCATCAGTTAGCTTTAAGAAAAGATTATAAAAAACAAAATAAAATATATAATAAATGTAAAAACTAAAAAAAAAGGAGAAGAAAACTAAAGGAAAACTGTCCAAACCCTTATCAGAAAATAAAGAAACCATTAAAACATTTCAAGATTGTTTTTACGAGACCATTAAACCTGCCACACACGAAATATTTGGTTGACAATTCTGGTACTTTTTTGTTGTAGAACCAGAGGCGGGGTAGAACCCCAAGAGGGGTCACTGGTCGACCATATAAAAAAACAACAAAAACTACAACAAGAAATTGTTTAATAAGCGGAAAAGCCGGCGGAAGTTGGAAAAAAAAACTGAAACAGGAAAACGGCGACAAAACTCACTGATTTTCAGTTTTTACTTTTTTTTTTTTTTACCTTTTATTCCTAATTGTTTTTCCCGAGAGGGTGGAGGGTAGAGGGTGGGGGGAAATATTTCCCTCCCCTTATTTGTTGTTGTATAATTGTTCAACAAAACAGTTGATTATGCTAATTAGTTCACGGTCTTTAATTTTAAACCATTTAAGTCGCACCGAGTTACTGGACCAGAGGGTGTCTGGACCAAGTTGCCACAGGCTGGTGGGGCAAGTTGGCGAATCATTTGGGCCAAGTAATTAGTCGGCAATTGGCCAACAATTTGCACAAGAAATGCAATCGGTTTTTAGGGCCTTACGAAAAAGAGGGGAAATTTTGGAGGTATTTTTGGGTTGGAATTCCCTCGATTCTCGATGCTTTTATTTTTTTGAAGATTTTAAAAAGGGTTTTAAAGGAAGAACAAATTAAGGGAAATTATTAAGTTAATTTTTATGTATTTTTTAAGCAAAAAAAATCAAAAATTTGAGTGTAATTTGTGGCCTTAAATTCCCCCTATTTCTCTTCTAATTTATTCCCCCAAAAATTTTTATTTATTAAGAAATCAACAAGAGAGAAATCGGTTTAGATAAAATTAGCATAAAACCTGATTTTGAAAAATAAAATAATCTTTTGAGAGAAACTCCTCGCAGAGTGGCACAGTTTGTATATTTTTTTTATAATTTTTTTCAAGTCTGATTTGTGAGTCTGCGACAGTTGGAAGTGGCAGTCCTTGAAAAGCGCCACTATTTATAGATCTTGCACACCTCAAAGCCACTCACTCACACGATAGACACTCGAACGTATCTGAGAGATATGTACGGCTCAGATACAGATGGATTTGGTGAGAGAGTTTTGAATGCAAAACAAGTTGGCCGACAATCTGGCCTGCAGCTATAATCTTTTTCATTTATTATTATTACCAGTGGCTGGTGTTCTGTTTCTTGTTTTATTTCTGTGGTAGTTGATGATTTATGGAACTTTATTGTTAAGCCAGAAGCGGGGGCCTAAGCGTTGGCTTTTAACCAGCAGACACTTTATGGCTGAAATGCAACTGCCGCTTCCGCAATTACAATCGCAAACAAAAGAACTGACCTTTTCTCAGGTAACAAAAAATCTTGGGAAATTGCACGTGCAACACCACACTTGCAGCACTACAGAGCCGTTCAACAAAAGACTCTTAAGATGGCCAAGATAGCATGGCCAGCAGGATATATTTAAGATATTACCTTAAAAGTTCTAAGAAATTTATGCATCAACCTGCCACTGGCCAACCTGCAACATAGATGCATGATTGCTGCACGTGATTGGACTTTTGAGAACCCACAATATATGTATGCCAGTCACACTTGCTTCTTGGCTTTCAGAATAATGGCCATAAACAGCCCACGCTTTGGGCCATTAATATGCAGCCAAAAGAAAAGGCCAAAAGACTTCATGGTGACATATTATCCAAGAACTTGTCATGCATTTTAATGTTTTTTTTTTTTTTTTAAATAAAAATGCCCATACAAAAATACAATGTAAAGTTAAAAGCCAAAAAGATCGCGTGATTGGTAAGAGTTTTCCCGAGGGAAAGCCGGAGAAGAGCCTGCGTGTTCTGCTTAGATTAATCTTTAATAATGCATTAGGCGAGGCATCACTGTACCGGAGTGTTGGATCCAGTACCTGTTAGCAGTGTAGCAGGTTTTTCACGAAAGCTGCGGGCTAACAGCCAACATTTACATACCAACAACAACTAGAGAGTCTTCAACAAAAGGCCAAAAAAACAGATATACGGGGGGAGCCAACCAACAACAAAAAATATCTAAAAAACGAGGCAAAGCCGCCAAAAAAAAAACTAGTTGGGGGACCCACATGGTGGAAAAAAGAATTAATAACAAAAAAAAAACTGGTAAGCTTCATTTAAATAATAAACTAAGAAAACGACTTCGTTTTAAATCCTCTTCCAAAAGACTTGAGTGCTTAAGAGTCTTTTTTAATCTCTTTTTAAAAAACTTACTTTAACATTTTAGTTAAATGTTTTTTTTTTTGTTAAATATTTAGCATCCAAATAAATCCACAAAAAGGCTTAGTAAATAACTTTGTTTAACTTGGATGTTTGTTTTTTAATATTTGTGTTAACTTTTCTTCAAAAAGGCACTAGAAAAAAATATATTGTTTTTTTTTTTTCGAAAAACCAACTTTGCCGCGCGCGCAATTTTTGTTTTTTTTTTTTTTTTGTTGTTTGATTCTTCTGAGATTCTCTTCTGAAGATTAAGATTTTGACAAAAGAGCCGAGTCAACGAAAAAACACGTCCGCGCTTCCAGAAATATGTCTCGCAACTGAAACTCGTTTTTGGCCCGAAACTCAAAACTGAGAAGCCCCTTGAACAGAGACAGCCGCACAATGGCAGAAAGAGAGGGCCCTCGCGAGAGAAACTGGTTTTCCGAGGGGAAACAAGAACTTCAGTTATATCAACAACAAACCAACAATAGCCACCAACAACCTCACCTGGCCAACTCACCGGAGCAAACCCAAAGAAAAGAAACGACAGAAAAAAAAAATCCCGAACCCCGATAACCGAAGTCGAACCCAGGCCCGAAACGAATCCGAAAACGGGGGAGTTTGTCTTGTAGTAGGTTAAACAGGTAAATGTCTTCCGAGCAGGTAACAAAAAACAGAATGAGATAGAGACACATCTCCTTCTCCTTTGTTTGCTCTCTTTGGATTCTCAAACTCTCGATTCTTCTTGGGATTTTCTTGTGGAACTCCAAGCACCCTGTGTCCTGTGTTCCCTGTGGGTTTTCATGATTCTTTTTTTTTGCCTCAAATGACAAATCTTAGAGGTTCAAGGGTTTTTTTTTTTATTTTTTATTCGGACTATAGCAATTTTTCTTAAATATATACAATATTTAGACATTAATTCGATTTTTTAAAAGGATTTTTTAGGGTTAGTTTCTTTAAAAAGGGATGAACTATCACTTTCACTTTGGATAGTTTGCCAAAAAACTATCCTTTTTCTTGATCTATTTTCATTTATTTCTAATAGAAATAAAATTCTATGATTATTTCTAATAGAAATAAAATTCTATGATTATTTCTACTGAAACTCATGGTACTTATAAC
Source organism: Drosophila monieri (assembly GCA_035047585.1). Lineage (NCBI taxonomy): Eukaryota > Metazoa > Arthropoda > Insecta > Diptera > Drosophilidae > Drosophila > Drosophila monieri. Next base: position 5,911,498 of record JAWNPJ010000067.1, read on the forward strand.
AAAGTTAATCTAAAAATCTATTTTTCACCCAAAAAACACTCCACTCTATTATTCCACTCTCGAAAAAAATCACCAAATCATCTTATATGTTATATAATAGCCATAGCCCAGAACCTAAACCCGTTTAGAGTCTGTGGGCATGGTATCCCCATCCAAAATCACTCCAGATTGCACAAATCTAGATACTTTCATGAGTCAGTGTCGCGCCGGAAACGCCAGCGAAACGCGTGCGACTTAAGACGCACGCATGCGCAAGAAGACCAAAGAAAAAAATCAAAAACCCTATTAAAAAAATCCCACAATTCCTACGAAAACCTTAATAAATTGATATTATCGATGCGATACCCTAAAAAAAAAATTAGATGACCTTTTTGGATAATCTGAAGTGAAGAAAATTACGAATTTTGAGAGAAAAGTGAGCCACGTTTTTGTGTCATCAGACTTGTATTGAAGGAAGATGCTGTACCCTTTTCTTTTTTTACGTTTATTGTTTTTTTTTTGTTTGGTGAACAGTTTCTGGTCCACCCGCCACAAGTTACATGACTCAAAAAAAATGTCAACAAAAAATGAAGTTGAATTGAAAGCTGTGTCCAAAAAAGTGACTCATGCTGCAGATGGGGAAATAAAAAATGATGGACAGTTGAAAAAATAGTTTTCAATACTTTATTGCAGTATGAAAAAATATATATAAAAATGTAGAAAAACTATCTTAGGATATCTTTCTTATAGAACCAATCAATCAAATAAAAAACGTTACTTTGTCCCTTCTTCTTTCAAAAATTTGAAATTGTATAACCAAAAACAATAGGACTTGATGGATGAATAACCTTTAGATTCTTTCTTTCTTTCTTCTGCCAAAATGCTAAATAATTTTTTATAAACATGTGGTTTTAAGAAAAAAAATATCTATTCAATAATTGATGGCTGCATTTCTTCAAAAAAACTCGAAAAAAAACCTTCACGACGCACGTCTTGCGAATAAATTGAAGAAATAAAAGAAAAAGACAATAAAATGGAAATAAAGCTGAACAGTTTGGGTTTTCTGGTTATTTTTTGTTGTCTGTTAACTTGGCCAAGAGTGTGATTCATAATGAAGATCATCTTGAAGCTTTCAAGTGAGCCTGTGTGCCTTTTTATTAGCACCTGATCTTCAACGCTCGTGCCCAGCAATCAAGCGTGAATCCAAAGACCCAACCCACGACCAGAAGAAAGAAGATATAGGGCTCTTCTGCTATCCACTCTCCACTATCTTTGTTCATGGTAATTTCGTTTTCTTTTTTTTATGATCCCGCTCTTGACAAACAAAAAAAGACCCAAAAAGGCTGCACTCGAAAAGTTTTTCTTGTTTGATGAGATTTTTTTGAGATTAAGGGAAACCCAGAAAAAAAAATCTGGAGTATCCCTATTTAAAAAGCAAATAGAGCTTAGGGCTAAGGGAATGATAAGGTTCTTAAAAGAATAAGATAAGAAATAAATATATAATATTAATAATAAAACCCACCTCACCCACCTTACCCACTCATCATCATCATCATCTGGAACGAGTCTGCGGTCTAGACATTTTAAAGATTTTTTCTTCCTGGAAGAAAAAATACAACACCATTGTCCCTGATCCTTTCGAAATGAGTTTGTCCTTGTACCTGACGCACCAGAAATGTGTCTAAAATCGTTCTTAATGATTTTATTTGAATGGCAGAGTGATTCCCGTCAAAAGTCTAAGGCCAGAGAGGCCAGAGGCCAGAAACCCCTCTAATGGGAATTGTGCATTCAGGCATCACGAGACACGGACGATGTCGAGACGATTTTTCATCAAGAACTCTTTTTATTTTCCCTATATGTATGGTATAATGGTATATATAGTTGGTTTTTAACCCTCAAATGGTCAGAGTGCGATCGCAATCGTGGGAGTTTCCCAAACAAAAGGGGCCAATGTCTTATTCCCCCCCAAAGAAACGGCTACGACGACGTCGACGACGATTTTCATAATTAAATATAGCGTCTTCCCGCGGGAAAAGGTTGGGAAAATTAATTTACTCTACAAGCAGAAACTCTACAATAATTAATGCAAAAAATAAAGAATACGAGGGTTAAGAAAGGGAGCGGCTATGGGGGGTTAAGAGCCGGGACGGGCCAAGTCAAAACAAAAACAAAAACCCAAAACCCTAAGAAAGAAGCCACCAACAACACTTTCCACTTCGGTCAAAGACGTCATCAATGTTTGAGGAGAACCAGAAAGAGATGGAGCTATCCAAGAGAGAGAGAGAGAGAGAGAGTGAGGTAGATTGCCTGGTGCACCCTGTGTTTGTTGTCTTGGCCCGCTCGAGAAGTACAGTCCCGACCTTTTGTTGTTCCAAAGAGTTTTCCCAAACGTCACGAGTTTGTCGCTCGCCTACGGGCTAGCACGATGCATGTGGAACTGGAGTTGCAAGATGGAGTTGCAAGATGCGGTTGGGGTGGGAGCTGGAGCTGGGGCTGGTGCTGGGGCAACATGGCCAAAAGGAGGATGAGTGCTGGCCTTTGTTAGTGTAGGTTCTAGAGTCTCCTCTGCGCGGGATAAAAGTCATCATCATAATGATGATGATGTTGTTGTTAGATGATCGTTTGCCGGTTCTGGTTTTTAATATTAAAGGCTTTAGATTTAATGATTTTTAAGGAAATAGTTGGGAAAATAAAAAACATGTTCTAATAGTTTTTAAAAGATTTTTTAAAAGACTTCTTTAAGCTTAAAATATATAAAGTTCAAGCCTGTAGAAAAGGTTAAGAAATAAGGACATTTTTTGAAGAATATTTAGCTATTCTTTTGGCCTTTAAATAGTTTTTTTGTATGCCCTGTTTTAAGGCTTTAACAAACTATAAATACCTCCAGTAACACCCCTTAAAAAACCTCTATAAAAATATGATTTAAAGCCAAATTAAATCCTCCCTTCCACACAAGACAATCCCAACCCTTTATTAACCTAATTATCCCCTAAAAACCCCCCTATATCATGTCCTTAATGCAAAGTTTATTGACTCCCGGCAGGATTTGCATAATTGAGTAAACTTTAACGAGGTGAGAACAGGACAAATGAGCCTCAATTAATCGAGGCAGGAGCGTTGAAAGGTAGTCACGCCAGTCAACTAAGAAAAAAGGACACGGCATCGAGGGGTCCTTATAAGCAGGCGTGACCAGTGGCCAATGGTCTTATCCTGGCCAGGATCTGAAAACCTCCCTCAGGATCTCCAGTGGAGGGGGTGTGAACCAGCCAGGTAGAGTGTCCTGCCATTTGTTGCATTGCAAGGATCTGTTGGGTTTTTTTTGTGTGTTGTGTGGGAAATTCTTTGAGCGCCTGTTGAAATGAAAATTGGAAAACACAGGCTATAGAACTGGGGAAAAACTAAAAAAGAAAACCAGGCACTTGAGCAGCTGCGTGTGAATAAATGGTGATTTGCCAGAAAAGACAAGACATCAGGTTTTTCACTTTGACTGACGACTGGCAATTAAACGAGAGACTGGAAACAAAAACAAGAAGAATAAAACCCGGGAAAGCCTTCCAGACAGGAGTCTGGGAAAATGTGTTGCCCCTCGGACTTAATTGCTTTATTTTTAGACCTTGGTTTTGGCCAGGCCAGCGAAATGAAAGGTGGTTTATTAAGGGAAATGCCATTATAAATGAATCAGTGGGTTTACGGCCAAGTTTCCAACTTTATTACCAACTTCCCAAGCTAAAAAGTATGCTATGGTTTTTTTTCGGCCTTAGTTTTGCTTTTAAAAGTTTTTAGTTTTTAAAAAGTGGTTAAGAAATCTGAAATTTTTCAGAAAATATGTATATGTATATGTTTATTTTTACTTAAGATTAACTTAAAATATATATTTTAAAGGCAATACTATAGATATTTTCAAGATTAGGCTCATTAGACCATCATAGGTTTAGTTTTTGGCTTTTTAAATATTCTTAAATATTTAAATACCTTAAATAATATATTTCAAATATAAATTATACTTATTTTTATGTTTTTCATAACAAAAACCTTAAGATATCTATGCTTAAACTCGCTTAAAATATTATTTTTAAGCCTTGGTCTAAAAATTAGTTCCCTGTTCATCCAAGACACCCTGCGAGCGGGTTAGTGCCTCGGCTATGTTCGAATTTCGAAGACTCACCTTTAGAGCGCAGAAGATGCAGTCTTGGCCGCCGCATACGTGCTGGTTGAGGCCTCGGAAGGAGCGTCTGAAGGCGTCCAGGTGCCACAAGACCTAAAAGAGAGAGAGAGAAGAGAGAGTGGAGAGTTAGTAGAGTCCATATGGGGGCCATGGAAGAAGGGGTAAGACAAGAGCCCCAGTATCTCGAAAAAATCTGTGCGGTGTGTATAACAAAAGAGAGTCGCAAACCGGTTAAGACGACGCCATCTTGGCAAGATCTCAAGCTTCCAGTCCCCAGATACCTGGCTCGAGACAAAGACTCAAGAGAGTCTTCAAGTCGCGCCACAAAAGCCATGAAAACCAGTTTCCATCATTTTTCGTACTCGGCCACAAAACTGCAAAAGTTGCTGCTGCTTTTGGCCAAAATCTACCTCAACTTCTGGCCCAAAAGTCTCGGGTCTAGAGTCTTGCGGGAGAAGTTGGCCAGAAACTCGTCTGGCGAGCCACCCAGCCAGTCGGAGTTTCTCTCCCCAAGCCACTCCAAGCCACTATATATTTTTTTTGGCGGCCTTTTCCCCAGAGTCAGAGTTCATGATTCATGATGCTCGATCCCCTTTTCGGTCTATCAATTAACCGAACCCCAAAATCTATAATTAACCGGTGCGGTGGGGGGATGGGAAGGTGAAAGCCCTGGAGCGAGGGCAATCCCTTCACCCATCTAATGCCAAAAAAAGTAGAGTTTACAATTCAATTTGGAGCAATTCCAGTGAGCAGGCCCAAAAAACCGGTTGGCAAGCTGTTAGAAAACCCAAAAACCAGGCACCCATAGTGTCCAGTCGCGGCCACAATGTCCAGTTTTCGGCCAAGTCAAAAAATTGTAAAGACAATGGCTTTTCAAAAGGCAATTTATAAAGGTAAGAGGCAGGCACAAAGTCTATGAAATGTACTTGGTTTTCTAAGGGATTTTAAGGTATTTTTTAAAAGAGAAAATCTGTTATATACTATTCTATAATAAAGTTTAAAAAATATATATATATTTTTAAATATTTTCCACAAAAAAAGTCTTAAAATTATGTATTTAAGAAACCTTATTGAGGCTCTTCTTGAGTGTCTTGAAGAGTAAGAACAAAGTCCCTTAAATAAAGCTCATAAAAAAGGCCATAAAAAATTAAAACAAAAAATACTTAAAAATATATGCCCTTAAATATTATATTTTTAAAATAAAAACCTTTAAAAACCCTCTAAAAAATTGATCAAATTATGCCTCGAAAAAAGTGTGAAAATCCAAGAAAGACTTTTATTTCCCTTCTCCACTGCAAAAAAAAAGTCTAGAAAAAGGAAAAAAAGTAAAATAGAGGGAAAATAGAGAGACCGGAATAATTTCCTGTCTTTTTGGGCATTTACAAGCTAATTAATCCCCCTCGATCGACGTCCAATTGACAAGTTCACCGAAATAGGAAGTCATTAGTGTCGCCTCTTCCTTTTGCCTCTCTTTCTATTTACCTATACCCATCTCTTTTCCATCTCTGTCCAATAAATGCCGCTTAGCACGTGCTACTGTGTCAAGCCCACGCCCTTTCCGCCCACTTTGTTTTAGTAATTTTATTTATTTAAGTTTTGTAAACTAACGCCCACACTCACTTGACCAAAAAGTAAGCCAATTAATTAAGGAAAAAAACATTATATAGAATATAGTTTGGTGGACAAGTGGGTGGTTCAGTGGTTGAGTGGAGCAGCCCACGTGTTTTTTTTTTTTCACAACGGAAGTTGTGGAGTTGGGGTTGTAATTAATGGACTTTGTGGGTGTCCAGTCGAGATATGGTATCTATTACCGAATAAATGATTAAAATATCAAGTTTAATTAATTTCATTCATTAAGAGAGGTTCTAAGCTTAGTTAATTTTATGTTTTTTTAAAAAGGGAAATTATTTAAAAAGAAAATAACCAGAAAAATAATCATTTTCCCTCAGAAACCTCTTCAAGAAAGTCTTGAAAAATTTCTTTAAGCTAAAAATCAAAATCATGTTTAACTAAAAAAAAACCAGGCCTAAATATACAGGTCATAAAGGTCAGTAAGATTTTTGTTAAAGCTATCTAAAAACATAAAAAAGCCATCTTCATTTTTTTCTATTGCCTGTTTTATTATCGCTCCCGCATCTTGGCCGTCTTTTTTGTGGCAATTCCATGACTTGGCTAAAAAGCCTTTTGCCAAACTGACATTTCGGTTACATAATCAGCTTAGTGGGCCAGCCGATGAGGAAAAGAGGAAGCCAAACTCATGAAAGAGAAGCACAAAACAGAACTGTCGCGCCAAACAAAAAATCGAAACGAAAGACTTAGGCGACAAACTGTTAGGGAAAAGTCTTCTGTTTTTCAGCCTCTGTACCGTTTTTCCCTTTTTTTTTTTGTGTTTGGTTTTTTTTTAGCCACCGTGTGGCACGTTGCCGCTGACCAACAAACATTGTATTGTGAAAGTTAACAAACGAAACCAACAAAAAAAACACACAGCGATATGCCCAAAAAAAATTTCCCTTGAAAATAACAACAATTTCCGATAAGTCGGCCAGCGCAGAAGAAGAAGAAGCAGAAACGACGGCAGCACTGGCGGCTTCGGATAAAATTGAAAATAAAAATAATTTTAACTTTTGATCATAATTTATGCTCAACCTGTTGCTGTGGCTTTTAGCTTTTCGGTTGGCAACATTGAGGATTTTTCACATTTTTAGTTCGTTGTGTCTCGTTGTTCGATCGCAGCTGCGCATATTTGTTGTATGCTGTTGTTGTTGAGGCCCAAATGGGTCCCCCCCTTAGCCCCCTCCCTCACAATATAGTGGCGGATCAATCGCAGCCTCATTCGAATTGATTAGCATACAAGTTTGATGTTTGTTGGAATTTCTTTGTAAATACAATGGGAAATATTTTAGAGGTGCATGGAAAAAAAAAACGTGGTCTTTATATTTATAATTAATACTTAAATATTTTATTAAGAATTTAAGTTCTTTTTTTTTTAATTCAAGCAAAAGAAAAAGCATTTTAAAGGAATAAAAAATCAAGACCTGTCAAAAAATAATTTTTAAAAAATGTTTAGGATAAATAATATAATTTTTAAATAATATTTTTGATTTATAAAATATTTTTATAATTGTTTTTATTATAGAAATTATTTAAAATATATATTTTTCCCATGTGAGTCTGCAGACTTGGAATGATCCGTTTATTTCCGCGCTTTGATTAACCAAAAAAAAAAAAAACAAGAAAAACACCCGCACAACCCCCTGATGAACCCTCCACCCTCCCCCAGAGCCGTGTGAGCCTCTTACTCGAGCGGAAAACAATTGCGGCACGTTAGGGTTAATGCTTGCAACGCGCTGACTGACATAATTAAGTTAAACAGAAAAAAACAGAAAAAAACCGACAAGAGCACGTTGGAGGAAATTCAATTAAATTAAAGCGAAATGTTTAACGAGACTTGTGACAACATAAAGGGCCAGCAGAGCGAGGGGGGGTGGAGGAGACACGAAGGCAACTTGCAACAGTTGCACAAGCATTTAGATATTTCCCAGGATAAGCAACAAAAACTACAACCATGACAGGTAGAAGGAGGAAAAGGGGCCCACAAGGCAGCAGCAGGTAGATCTACATTTTGAATAGATCATGATTACCCATAGACCCAATCCTATATACACGATTCTATATACAGGCATGCCCGAAACAAAAGGAATCTCATCTCAGGATACAGATCTGGGATTCCTTTTTCCTTTTATTTGTGTTAGGGTGTGGGTCTTTTGTGTGGGTTCCGGTTCAAGTGCTGCACAACCCGCTGAGTGATTTAGGGTTTTAGGGACTTTTTTTTATCTTCCCAAAACTGTATGTATCTGCAAGGCATCGATCAACCCTCGCACTTGTCGCAGTGACAGTACTGTTTTTATTATTGTTTTTTTTTTATTGTACTAACTGTCACAGTTATGGTTAAAAAGAAACATTATGTAACTTACTTTTAAATGTCACACTTTTCTTGCTTTATTTTTGGCGGCTTTTCAGTTCGTTAAGTGGTGTCTTCTTTTTATTTTTTTTTAGTTTTTTTTGGTTTTATGATTTGCACTTGACATAATCTGATTATTTGGCAACTTTTCGCCTTGTGGTTGATTTTTTATTCATTTTTCATCATCAGGCGTATTTCTTCGATAATTGCCAGTTTGATCAAATCAATTAGTAAGATCATTTATAGCACATGATCATCAGGGTTATTATTTTTTTTTTTGTCTTTTTTTGAGGTAATCTCTATAAACTTTCTTTTGAATTAAGTTTTAAGGAAAGTTTTTAGATGATTTTTATTTATTTTCTAGAAAGGTTTAAGTCTTTTTTCTTTGCTATAGAGAGTCTAATCATAATAATGGTATTTATTTTAAGAGTTAAGTTATAGAAACTCTATCTATGGAACTATAGAAAAATATCTAAAATCCTTATAAACAGACCTTCCTTGAGACTTGTAGAGTTTCTAAAGTTAAAATCTAAACCTATTAGTTCAAACATAATTTTAAAATATATTTCTAAAAACCCTCTCTCCTTTAAACTCTTTACTGTACTCCTTACTCTAAAAAGTACTTTTTTTTTGGTGTAACTCATAGAACCTTTCTCTCCCCCAATTTCTGTTGATTTTATTCTTTATTGCATGCCCCGTTGCACGCCACTTGACCAAGTATTTCATTTCTTTATTTTTTTTTTTTAGTTTTGGAAGCCGGTCTTCCCTCGGAGACAACAATTAAAAGTGCGCCTACAGAATTGCTTCGCTTTTGTGGCTTTTTTTGTTGTCTGTCAACTGCAGTTGGCGTTTTAATTTCTTACTTTTCCCAGTAACGCGGAAAGGTTCTCTCTTCTGGCACTTTATAGATACATTTTTTGTTTTTGTTGACAATTCATTTGTGGGTCGAAATGAGATTCGGGAAAATGTTTTTTATGATCATGAGGTTGTTGGTGTGTTTTTTTCTAGTTCTGCTTGAACTCTGGTGACCTTAAATACTCTCTAGTCTCTAGAATTTTTTTTTGGTGGAAACTTCTTACCTTGCAAGTCTGAAAAAATGCCCCAATATTGTTTTTGGCATTGATGGTTGCATTTGTTTGTTGTAATTGTTGTTGTTGCTGTTGCTGTTGCTGTTGCTGCTGCTGTTGTTGTTGCTGCTGCTGGGCCAGTGGGGCATGTGGCAGAGCCACTGTTTTTATAGCCACCGTATCCATATTGGAACACCAAAAAAAAAAATTGTTTACGTTTTCCCCTTAATTTTTTTTTGGTTTAGCACATGGTTGTTGTTTGTTTGTTTTTTTTTTTTTGTGTTTTTTTTTCTGTCAGTTTTCTGCAACTTCCGCACACGAGAAGAAGACGCAGAAGAAGAAGCCCAAAAAGGGAAGTTGCCGCAACCCTTTTAACACAAAGTTCTTGAGCAACTTCTTGAAGAAAAAGGTGTATTTTTCGCACCTGTTTGCGTTCACTTGGACTTTTAGTTTTTCCTTAAGCTTGGGTCTTTTTTTTTACTTAATAATTGGTGTAGTTGTAGTTGTTGTTGTAGTTATTATGGCTCTAATGTCACGCCAACACACACAACCAAGCACACACACATAACGAAGAGCTTCTTTCTGGGATTTTTGGCTCATAAAGTATTTCTTTTTCTGATTTCGTTGAATCACTTTTTTGAGTAATTTTTGAAGGTTTTTAAGGTTTTCTTTTGTTTAAAAAAAATATATATACTTTATTGTTTCTTTTTCTTTCAACAAAAACAAAAAAAATAAAAGCAGCAACGGCGACTGCGACTGCGACGGCAACTGCGACGCTGACAGCAGCAGCAGACGTCTGGCTTTGTGAAGAGCGGGAATACTACTAATCGAGAGGCCCACGAGGCGGCCACAATTTCCCCTGCCCACTGACTCTAATTCGAAAACTCAAAACTCCGGCTCAACAGAGAATTTCCCTCGTGGTTAGGAGGGATTTTTGAAGCGGGCATGGCTATTTCTAGATTTTATAGCATACTTTTTGGTGTTTTGTGGAAAAGATAAGAGACTGAAGAGAATTTTATGCAAAGCTTAGGAATAAATTTTAAGTTTTCCAAAAAAAAAATTTAATTTTAAAAACTAAAATATTTATCTCTTAAGACTTCCCTTTTTCAAGCGCCTAGAATATAAGTCTCACTTCGAAAGCCTCTTCTGACTTCGAATTTCGTGGCCAAGAGTTCGAATCTTGGCTTACAACTCGAACATTCAAAAAGAGAAAAAGTCCTCAAGACTGAGGGAAATGTACTCAAGCTCTCTTGGCCAAGTTAAAGTCGAAAAAAAGTCCCTTTCTCTCTGAAAACAAATTCCCCCGGCAAATGAACTTTTACGAATAAGCCAAGCTCAGACCCAAGACAGACTTGTACCGAAAACCAGAAATGTACCGAAGTACAAACAAAATGGCGTCTGTTAAGATCTCTCTAAAAAAAAACATAAAAAAAAGAAACACACAGAAAAATACGAAACCATATACGTAAATGAGAAAAAAAGGTATAAGAGCAAAGGAAAAAAACACGTTTTAGAAAAAACCTAACGAGTTTTTCGAAGCCGATGATGATGTTGTTGTTGTTGTTCCAAAATCCCCAAAATCAAAGTTGGAAAATCGGAAAACCAGTAACAACAAAAACAACAACAGTGAGTTATGGCTATTGAGGTTGGCCAAAAGAGATAGAAGGGAGGGGCGGTGAGGGCCGATAAAGTTGTTTTTGTTTTCAATGTTGCTTTCGGGTTCTTAAGATTTTTTTTTCTCGATTTTTGTTTTTTATGATTCTCGTGATGTTGCAAACCCTGGAGGCTGGAGTTGCTTCTTCAACATCTCTTCTCTTGATTTTTTTTTTGTTTTTGTTTTTTTCATGGCCCATTAGCTGCATTTGCGCGGATTTTGTGGCTGTTTTTGTTGTTGTTTTTTGGCCAGAAGGTAAAGAAGAAGAGATCGCGAAACCTGGTTTATGTGGCACTTGGGGCAAGTCTGGAATAAAGCGCGCCAAAAGCCACGAAAACTCAAAGCCAAGCCAAGCCAAGCCAGGCTTCACTTTTTGTTGTTGTTGTTTTTTTTTTAAAGAGATAAAAAAATAAAAGAAAGAGAGCTTATCATTAAACAAAAGACTCGAAATGGCCAAAAGCGGCTTAGGGATTTTAGGCCTTAAGGCCTTTTAATATAAAAACAGAGAGAGAAAAAAGGGTTCTGAAGAATTGTGAAAGTTTTTAGCTTTTTTTCACAGAGAAAAATCCAGAAATCCTTATAGTTTTAAGAACTTTTTGAGTTAAAAATAATTTAAAAACCAACTCTTCAACCCAAAAACCCCTTAAAAATGATCACAAACACTTCTATGCAACGTGTCGTGCCACAAAAATTCAACAAATTGTGGCAATTACAGTGGCATTCTATTCATTTTTGTTTGTTCGTCTGTTTGTCAGTCAGTCGACACAGAAACTACACCTGTAGATTTTCTAGTTTGGCTAATTAAATTGAAATTCATTTGTTAGTGCCCCGAGTGCAGCTGCTGATTATTTTTCCGCCATAATTTGCCATTTTCCACGCTGTTCCACCCAGCCCCCCAAAAGTGGGCGTGGAAAGTCATTGGAAGGTCGCCTCCAGTCTCCCCACAGTCTAGGTAGCTTGTGCCCCAAAAACTTGCAACTTGATCCACATTAAAAATCCACGTTGGTTGCAAAATCGCCGTTGATTCGCCTGCTTAGCGGCTACTGCGGCAGGTGGAGTCTGAAATTAGGCCCGGGGCTCTATGGGCTCTACGGGCTTTAGGGGGGTAAGGGTGGGGCTATCTTATACCCAGATAATCACACCCTAATCATAAACCACCCACAGGGGCTTATGGGTTCGGCCGAAGCCCAGAGCCAATTAAATTCTTGCCAGAGTTTCGAGAAACTTTAATTTGAATGGGACTTGACTTAAAATTATAGTTTTAAGACATTTTTTTTAAGATTTAATTTATAATTAAGCGTACAATATTTTGATATATTTTTTTGCTATCTATTTTTTACTTGAAACTATAAAAAAACAAAGATTTTCTTTAAAACTTTGTGGAAATGTGATTCAGAGGCTTAGTAAGGTTTTTGGTTAAAAAAAGGTAATATTTATAAACATAAATATTATTTACTCTTTCCTTAAGAGTTATTAAATATAAGCTAAGGTATTTTATTTTTTTAAACCTTTTACAAATATTTTTTTAAGGTCCTAAACTTAAAAAAAAAAACAACAATCTCCTACCTAGCCTGCGTTAACTTTGTCTTTAAGCTTTTTAAAATATTATTTAAAATAATAATTATACCATCTCCCACCTAAAAAGTCATAAAATATATAAAATAATATTTAAAATATTATATGTATAATTTTTAGAATAATAAAACCCCTAAAAGCTCTTTCCTCAGGCAAAAATCTATAACCTCTACAAGCCCCACCTTATAGAGGTTCAAGCCAATAACCCCTTGCTTTTTTGACTTAATCTATAGTATCCTTTGGAAACTTACTTAAAAAAAATAAACAGCTGCTTCTGCTTAATTTATAAAACCAAAAAAAAGTAAAGAAAACATTTAGCAGCTGAAATTGAAAACCTGGCAACAAAAAAAAGGCAGCTGGCTGCCAAAAGTCGCGCAAGATATCGAACCTGATCGGCTGGAGCTGAGCAGGAACTTGGGGGACTTGGCTTAGAACTTGGCTGAAAGCTAATTTATGTGCACAAATTAACGAGGAGGGAGGTGGCTGGTGGTGGCAGAAGAGGTAAAAAGAAAACGGCAGCATAAAGGCAATCAAAAGCCTGCCACATAAATTTATGAGCTGCGTCAACCAAATCCCATCGGGGCAAGGAGTGGTGGGGCAAAGGGGGGATATATATTTTATATAGACGCGTGCTGCACCATAAAAAGCGATAGGGGGAGAGGGGCGGGGCGGGGAGGAGGCCAGGTATCAACAAGCCAAAAGCAAAACAAAAACACCAGGAAAAGGAGCCAAAAGCTGGCCAAACTGGTTTCCCCCCCAAGGCTCGTGTTTTTTTTTTCTTCTTGGCCAAGCTTCTTGGCCCTAACTCCTTGCCCCCCCTCTGTCCTTGCCTCTTTCAGCATGTCCTGGGCCGTTGGTTAAATTTAGCACGAGTTGGCCCAAACGCAAGCTCAGCTGGCAAAAAGGGTTTAAGCCAAGTTTTTTCCTTTTTCTCCACCTTTGTTTGTTTTGGACTTTGTACGCCAGCTTGTTTGTTTGGCCGTTTGCGCGCCATTTTCCAAGCCAGAAGGCAACTGCAATAAGCCATCTAAGTACAAGCCCAAGATGGACATTGGCCATCTAGCCAAGAGCGGCCAAGAGCCAAGTTTGTGAGCCACAAACGAAAGGTACACAGGAAGGAAAATATGGCTAAAAGAAAACCTCTAATGCTTAGTTCTTAAAAAGATTTTTAAAATGTATATTATTTTTAAAAAATTTAAAATATTAAAGGCTAATTCAATTAGATAAATAATTAACTTTTTTTATTTTAAAACTTAAAAAAAATCTTAATTATAGAACCAAAAATAGGCTGGAAAATCCCTCTCTAGTTGGTCAGGGAACTTGGCTTAAAGCCCGACCACGTTTGGGCCTTGTTTGGTGAGTTTTGGCCATGGCTAGGATTTGTTGGCCTGTTTGTTTGTTTTTTTTTGTTGTTTTCCTTCCCTGGTTGGTTTGTTTTTCTTGATTTGTTTGTTTATTTGTTTGGTCTGGTTGTGGCGCGTGTGCAACTGTACCACAAGATCAGCAGCAACAGCAAGAGGCAACAGGCAGCCAGCAGCAGCAACAGCGAACGTTGCAACATTGCAACTTGCACTCAATCGTGGCAGCAATTAATAATAGCCCGGACTGTACTCCCTTTCTCTGGAGACACACACACACTCTCCAGTGTTGCAATGTTGCAAGTTGCTGGCAACGACTGGCATCGTCAATCGCTAATTTATGTTTGACTCGTGCCTGGCCAAGATCTGGCCCAGACCCGGCCAAGAGTGAAAGATAAGTTGTCCAGCCGGCTACCCTCCACCCCCTCAGTCCCCCCTCTTGGCCCTCATTAGCCGTTTTAGCCTCGTCATCGTCGGGAATACATCAGCAATTCAACATCCCGGAATGTGATTGCTGATCAAATTACAAAAAAAAAATAAAATAATCAAAAAATCAAAAGATCAGAGTCTTGACTCATCCTTTATTTTCTTGGCTAATCCGATTGTCTGGCTTCTGAGATTTATTACCAAAAAAAAATCAAAAAAAAAAGAGAGAAAAGGGTTTCCAACAAAAGGCTTAAGAGCCTTAAGAGCCTTAAGATCCTTAATTCTGAAAAGGCTTCTGTTTGTTTTTTTTGAAGAGGATTGAAAACATTCCAAGGATTCAAACAAAGAACATAATAGAATAAATCCTAAAAAAAATTAAGTACATTTTTAAGAAGAAAACATGTCAAGAAATTTGTTTAATAATTAACTTAAAAATCCCACTTAAGCTAAAATATTATAATTACAATAATTTATATATATGTAGTCTTTAAATGCTGTACCAAAACATATATAGTTGATAGCTACACTGAGAGAATCTTGAAATGAAAAGGAAAAACCAAAGAAACCAACGATTTTCATAGAAAATTTTCAAAAGAAAAAAAAAAGGAAAAGAAATGAAAAGAAAGGCCTTTCTCCTTCGCCTTGAATTATTAATTTTTTTTCTCGAATCTTTGAGTCTTGAATTCTTTCGCATTCGAGATTCTTGGCCTTTATCGATTCTTCTGGCTAATTGCGAGGCTAATCAGAAAGCTTTAAGGCGAGTCAATTAAGAGATTGTCCGGGATCTGGTATTGCGATGAGGATCTCAGCGACTATTGTTCCAGGGAGGGGCTATTGAGCTCCTTTTGGGTGCAGCTGTTCAACCGGTTTGGCGCGTGTCTGGCTCCCTTTCTCCTCCTCCAGCTTTTCGGTCTACAATCTACAGTTTACAGTCTCCTGTCTCCAGTCTCCTCTCTCCTGTCTCCTGCCTCCCCGAGACTTGTATTTTTGCTCAAATGAATTAATTAAATGTGATGGCGATCACGATGGCGATGGTGGAGCACTTGAAGCAAGACATCTGCCCAGAGACCATCTGCTCTAGAAATACTCCTTGCCGAGTCGAATTCTGTCTTTGGTGTTTCGTCTATGGGTTACCCCATCCGTCTCATCCATCATACTCTCCAGCATTCGCTCCTGGCGGGGATTCAGGGCCGCCAAGTAGATGTCCCTGGTCGCCCTGAACTTGCCGCAGTTGTACAAGTGCTCGTGCTCCAATCGCACAAAGTTCCAAATGAAACGTCTGCGTACGGAGGCTATAGCCCAACATTGGAAGACACTGCCAAGCCCCAGAGCTCACCTGGTTATCTCCAGCAGGCTGCTTATGGTCTTCATGTTGTAGGCCGATATCCAGTCGTGGTAGAGGAGGACAAACTCAAAGGCCCACACCAGACGCAGCACCAGATCCTCCACTATCACGAAGTAGTAGACAGGAGCCGGGTATACCAGCTGGGACCTGAGGAAGATGTGCTCACCGCGAAAGATCCGGAAGAGGCCAAAATCCCGTATAACGTCCCACAGATAGCCGTAGATGAAGGCCACCACGTTGCTGGCGAGGAAGAGCCAGGTGAAGGGATTGTTGAAGGTGTTGCCGTACCCACCTGTGGACGGAATGGGATGAGCTCAGTGTCGATGGTCCTCAGGGATGGGTCATGTTTGGTTTTTGGGGTCACCGTCCGTTTGGCTGCGTAGCGTTGACAATAGCACCACCAGGAAGGTGGTCGAGTACTTGCCGGCATTGATCAGGTAGCTCACCGACTTGGACCCACTGTCCCGGAATCGTCTCAGGCACTGGGCGAACCGGAACCATGCCGGCAAACTACTCATTATCGGCACCATCACGTCCGGCTGGAAGCAATGGATCATCAGGCTGCTCCTCAGCCAGCATGTTGCATAGAACCTAAATATATAGTAGTGATCCACCAGGCAACTGGCCAGCGACACCAGCTGATCTCCCATCCAGAAATCGGCAAAGCCGACGTAGTGCAGCGGTGCGGTCACCACTCGGCCCACCAACTTCATGGTCCACCATCGGGCGGGCCAGTTCATGATTGGCAGCGGCACCACCAGCATGCCCACCATCGTCAGGATGAGGGCCAGCGGGAAGAGGAACGGATCCGGCACAAATATCAGATCGTGCAGCAGAAACCCCAGCATGGAGAAGGCCCACAAAATCCCGAAGACGCAGGCGATCTCCAGAAAGGTGACCGGCAGCAGGTGGCTTCTCGGATCAATCTCAAAGATCAGGACATGGTTGACGCCAGCCCGCTGCCACCCGGCCACGTTGGCCGCCATGAAGAAATTGAAGATCACCCAGGTGAAGGGTCCGCGGTAGAGGCGCATGAAACCCGGTGTATTGTCGGCAGTGGGCGGTCTCTTCCAATCTGAGGGACAAGGACATTAAGCTATCTGGGACTGAAAGATAATCCCAGTACTCCCAGACTGAGCCCTCAAAGAAACCTACATATCACAGCCGTGGCCATCACCAGCATGATGAGCATCCCCAGCGACAAGCCGGCACGGAAGACCATAAACGGCGGCGTCGGTTCTCCCAGCGGCGGAACCCTCAACTTGGCCATGGCCACGGATCGATCCCCGCCGGCCAGGTGCAGGGTATAGAGATCCTCCACTTCCGCGATAATGTGCTGCAGGAGATGGCCGTCCGTAAAGGGAGCAAACTCCACATTCCGATCGAACCATGCGGCGCCAGCGGTGGACCGGAGGTACTTGTCGTACTTCTTGCAGATCTTCCGGAACCCCGTCTCGTTGAGGGACTGATAGTTCTGGAGGAGCACCAGACTCAGATAGAACTCGCTGTAGGCGCTCCTCAGCTGCCGCTGGGTCATCTTCTTCTCGGTGGTGGAGCGCCTCCGGTTCAGCTGGTGGCTGGTCATTCGGTTGGAGCCGATGGATAGATCGCTGGAGGTGTGCCCGGGGACATGGGAGTAGGCCAGCAACTGTATTTTCAACGTATTATGCTTCCGACGCGCCTCCGACAGCTTCTCCAGGAAGAAGTTGTTCACGCGGGTCAGCTCGTTCTGGCATTCCATGAGGAAGGTCTCCTCGAAGGCCCTGTAATAGGCCTGTAGCTCGTAGTCCGGGGTGGTGGCGGCCGGAGGTGCCCTGTCCACCCCCCTTTTGATTAGCACCTTGAGATCCTTGTTCGAGGGATTGGTATCAAGGACATTGGGAGGCAGTCTATGGAATATCTTACCCCATAGCGCATATACTGACGACGCCACTCAATCGTCAAATGGGTCTCGAAGGTCTTGCCAAATTTCATGGCGTTTCGCAAAAAAAATACTACAATGGGTGCCGTGCCCCCTGATACGCCCCCTGGGGCGCCAAAGGCGTGACTGCTCTACGGCTGACTAGCTGGCTGGCTCCGGGTCCGGGCCGGGTGCTACAAAATCTGACATCCTTCTCCTGGCCCCTGACATCCACTAATCTGACTTATTTTTAAACTTACCTTGAAGTCGAAGGGAAATTAAAGGGATTTCTGAAGGGATATTTTTTTTAAAACATACCTGAAAGTATAAGAAAATAATTTTAAATTTAGTTAAGTTTTTAAATATTTATTTTTTTATGAAGAGATTCTCACAGAAGAGTCTTATTATTTTAGTATTTTAATTTATTTTTTTTATTTCTAAACCCTCCCACTTCCTTCCTTGGCGATTGTGAGTCACTTCCTTGATCTTATTATGTGTTCGCGCGCCTTTCTTCTGGGCTCTGGTTCTTCTTCCGGAGAATTCAAATGAGAAGACAGTACGAAGCCACCGACTGACTCACTGACTGGCCAAGAAAACGCAACTCCAGAACTCATTAAAGATAAAGATCGCACTGCCGCTTATCAGTGGTGGCATTTTATTTCCTTTCCATAAAAATAAATAAAAAAAAGTATAATAAAAAATAAAAAAAAGTAATCCTTGGGCTCGTCCGGGAGTTGAACCCGGGACCTCTCGCACCCGAAGCGAGAATCATACCCCTAGACCAACGAGCCGATGTGAAAGAGGCCGGCGAAAATATCAATACAAGATCAAGGCCAGGTTTGCCAAAAAAAAAAAAATTGCAAAAAAAAAATGGTAGTAATTCTTCAGTCTATCAGTCTTCAAGTCGTGGTTCTTCAGTCTTTCGTTTGCGGGGCTTCTTCTGGGCGCTCGAGGGTGACGATCAGTTCAGCCGCCTACGACAAAGTGCCGCTAGACTGCCAACCGCAAAAGACACAAAGAAGAAGATGGGAGGTGGGACAGGGGGAAGAGGTGGGGGGCGGTGGGGGAAGACGGGGGTCTAGAAGAAACAAAGAAAAGGTTCCCAAGAATGTCTTCCACTTTGTTGTTATTACGCAACTTGTTGTCACAAAACTGCACAGCAAAAAAAAAAATATGAAAACAAGTAATTTGAAGATATTTTCATTAATTTATGAAAAATAATATAAAATATTATCATATAACATTTTATAAAAATATATTTTATACAAAAAAATAATAAAGAAAAAAAGAAAGAGAGATATTTAGTTTTGAGATTCCAAGAAGCTAACTTCTAGGAAGAAATCTACAAAAAAAATTAATATTATTTCAAAAAATTCTTTTTAATATATAGCTACACTTAAAAAAAACGAAGACTATTTTGTTGGTCTTAAAATATTAATTAAAATACAAAGATCTCAGCTGCATTAAAATATAAATTTATTAACTAATAAAAAAAACATACATTTAAAACAAAATAAAACCCAAAATAACCCATGATTTTATTTTCAAATTATTTCCAACATTTTGATTAATGATCTCCTTAATCAATTTCGTAGTGTTTCTATTTTTTTTTTGGTGTATCTATAATTTATTAGCCGTCAAGACTGTGAAACAATTAATTGACAGAAAAACGGCAGCAACCACAAAATCAATTTGTTATTTTTTTTTTATAGAATTTAAGCCAGAGCTGTGAAAAAAATTAAATAAACTGCGATTGGGGTCACAGGGTAGCGCCCCTTGGAATTTCTGATTGTAATTAATTAACAAAAAAGGGCGCGGCCCACTATTAAGGCTTGGCTTTGGTATAAAAATAGAAATTAGATAAAAAATATAAAGAGGAAATGATTCTTAAATTATTTAAATTATTTTAATCAAAGCCTGGACAACATGGTAATGATAACAATTAAATTACAATCATTAATTATTGCCTAATTAGAGTCTAATTAAATTAATGATTTTTAAGAGTTGGAGAAAAGAGGAAGTGATTGAAGAAGGTGTAACCCTTTTCGGACCAGAAAATCCAGTTGATTGAACATATCATTTACCCTCTATCATTTTTTTTTCTGCAATTCAGCAATCAATCAATTAGAGGGGAAGATCACCACTGATCGCTTCCTCTGGCGATTTGTGTGGCGCCCCAAACGGAAGCGTGTGTGCCACAATAATAATAACAAAAACAACGCTAGCATCCGCACAACTGGATGCTACACCCAGTGGCAACTTCCGTTTTGATTGGCAAGTGACTGAAAGATCTAGAAGCAGCGGACTTTGTGCAACTTCCGCAGTGCCACGGATTGCAGCGCCAATTGCGAAAATTATGGCATCGCTCCACCTGTAATTACAAATGTCAGTGCCTCGGCCAATTGCCAATTGGCCAGAGCTTTAATTGGCTAATTGAAAAGCCAGTTTATTGTTTCTTCGGCTAAGGGGGACTTGAACTTACAAGCCAGTAATCCCCGCAATCTCCATTTCTCATCAATCATTCGGATTTGAAACATAAGCGTCTTAGCTGGAATTTTTCCAGGGTGGTCCCTGTTTCTTCATTTTTTTTTTGGCCTCTGGCTGTGGGTGGCTCTGACTCTCTTAATGATTCTTTTCTTCTCCAAAACAGACCACACAGTGGCCTCTGTACGGGCTCTGGGGAAAATATTTTTCCATCAGCAGGCCGCTTTTCATTCCAAGCCTCGAATCTAGAACAGGAGCCCCGCAAGCTGGCGAATTATTTTTCTTTTTTGGGTCTAAACCGTGGTTGGAAAATGGACATTTTCAATTAAATTTGTTGAAAATAATTCGCTAAATAATTTAGATTAAGAAACCTTACAAGAAACTCAATAGTTTCTTTTGTTGAAATTTATTAAATATTTTTTTGAATAAAGTATTTTTTTAACAACCTGTTGTTGTGCTCGATTTTTGATTAGCCGCAAAAACCAAAAAATGGAAATTGAAATGCTCTGAAATCCAACGAAAATGTAGTAGCCGGAAATGGGTATTCTGATGGCTTAAAAGCCATAACAATTACTCGGACAAGTGCAATAACCATTACAATAACCACCAAAAAAAAGCAAAGGAAAAAAACGACAAACAAAAGTTTGGAGAAATGAAAAAGAATTTCTAATCTTGCCGCCAAAGTGAGACGCTTTCACCTTTATCTTGACCGAAAAAATACATTTTTTAGCTCCGGTTTTGAACCGAAAAACAGAAACTCCCAAAAAAAAAACGTTGACCACGGGAAATGTAAATTGAAAATGTTAATTTAAAGCGGCAATCGAACAACATAATTGAATTGGAATTCCGAATTCCCAACAATGACTGCGGCGGAAGTGCAGTTCGAGTTGAAAATTCGAAACGATTTTTGGGTTCACTTTGTGATCGATTGTGTCTCAATTAGAGATGGGGGAACAAAAGAGGGACAAGCGATCGATTAGCTAATGAGTTTCCCCAAAAAAGGGGGGGCTGTCTCGCTTTCTGGCCAACAAATGCAAATGAAACTGGCCGAAGAGCTGCCGAAAGTCAACAGCAAAAGGGTTTTCGAATTAAATTAATAAAAATAATGAAATCATTAGATTAACTTTCTAAATTTATAAATATAAAGATTTGATCTAAAATGAATTATTTTCTTGCTTCAATGACATTTTTCACTTTTAATTAATGTCCGCAACTCGTCAATTCCTCAAACCAACAGCAACCTTATTTAAATTTTATTTTATTTTTTTTGTAATTGTTAAGGTGTATTTTTTTTGGTCAAAATCATCATGGTCAGCATTGTTGTTTCAGGGCCAAGACAAATAAAAATTTAAGCCAAAAAAATAACTAAAGAGGGAATGCTGGTATTCGTACACCCGCATTTCGTCTTCAATCTTGTTTTTGGTAATTGTGGCAACAACAACTAACACACCATTCGAAAGTTGTTGCCCATGTTGCCCATGTTGTTCATGTTGGCCATGTTTTTGTTGTTGTTGATGTTCAATGAACCTTTTAAACTGTTACCATTCCACGAGTTGTCGAGTTCGTGTCTTGAGTCTTTTGTTTGTGTTCATCGAAATTGAATTTCCAACGAACTGGTAATGGTAATGCTTCTTTGGTGTTTAATGTTTGATGTTTAATGTTAATGAAGATGAAAATGCAACAACAGTAGCCCCAATGGAAAGTGTTTTCCGGCCCAACAGGGAAAACTACAATAAAACGTCAATTTATGTCTCAATTAGGTCTAGTGTGTTTGTGTGTTTTTCTAATGAAGTTGTTTCTGTTTTCAATACAAATTAATTCTTATTTTGGTTTTCTAGTTTTCAAGATCTTATGCATATTTAATAGGTTTTTAATAGTTACTTTTTTAGCTTTGTTTTTAAGTAAATATATATTTTTCCTGCCACATCCCCCAAAAAATAAACTTTCCCAAACAATTGTCTTTGTGTTGTTTTTATTTTAATTTTGTTAAATTAAGCATGGAAAGGAACCCTCTCCAGACAGGAGTTGAGTCTTCTCTTCCTCAGGAAAGACAGTCTCCTCTTTTTTCAAAAAGAACTCTAAATAAACGTCTTCTTTTCACAGGCAAAGCCTTCAAGCGTAACCGTCTTGGATCTTGGATCAACGTTAAGGGTTTTCTGTGTTTTTTTTTTTTGGCAGCTGCAGGTGTAAGCCATTTATTTTTTTGGAAGTCTCATTTCTTGGGGCAGAGGCAGTGTCTTGACCAAGCTTTGGCACACGCACTCTTGGCCACGAAACTTTTCTCACATTCTTAATGACAGACAGGCAATCGTCATTTGCTTTTGGCCATAAATATCAAATTCATATTAGTTGGCAACCAAGTGGAACTACAACAGCTACCACTTTGGCGTTTCTTTGGCTTATCGTGTGAACTAATCTGCCACCTAAAAGGGGGGGTATAGCCAGGGGGACTGCCTCGTAACCGTAGCTGTGAAATGATGTGCGAGTCTATGAGCATAATACCCTCCCCAACCTCTTCCCTAAACTCCGGGTATCATGAACCGATTGTTGACCGTCTCCGCAGAAAATTGAAGCCCCTGGAAAAGTGGTGCGACTACTTTATTACACCAAGACGCTCTTTTCCTTCCAAGACCAAGATCTTCCATATATATATCTCTATAGTATGTATGTACTTTTTTTTTTTGTCGCCGAGCGTCTCTTGGTTGCAGTTGAGTGCCCCTCGACTTTATTCTAGGGCCCTCTTTTGTGGCAAAAGAAACACATTAAAAGCATATCAAGTGAAATCATCGGTGTGTTCTCAGCATTTGTCGGTGGCAAGTAGCAGGTTGCAAGTTGCAAGTTGCAGGTTGCCGGTTGCCAGTTGCAGGTTGCTACTTTCCGTTCCACAATTGCCAGTTATGGCGGAAGCCTTAGCCAAAAAAAAAGGAAACTGTTGACTTTGTTCAACAGTTAAAGTCACTAAATAATTATTCAAAGGTTTTGATACCTTTTTTTAACTGTTACTTGATAAAATATTTAAGAGAAAAGGTTTACAAATTATTTTTAAGCGTCTAATAGTTGTCATAAATTTATAAAAAATTATTTGAACTATTATTTAAGATTTAAAACTCGAGAAAAGAGTCTCTAAGCTTGCACCTTGCTTCAAGCCAAGTTTTCTTCCTCACTCTTTTTTTCTGATAATGTTTTTGTTTGACAAAGAAAGGCTCAGATCTTTGGTAAGACAATGGCTCTGATGGATAGATGTAACCCAAATCGAAGCTGGCATCTGTCAACAGATGTTTTTGGGCTTGGCCCACGCCTTTTGGCCACATTTGATTGCCATTGTCTTGCGTTGATTTCTTTCCATTACGTTGTATTTATTGTTTAGCTTCAGAGGTGTGGGGTATGTTTCTAAACAACAACAAAAAAACTAAAAATACTCTAAAAAGGAAGTCATTGTTATTTAACTTTATTAGTTGGTTATACAATATATTAGTTATTTTTTTTACTTTATACAAAAAATACAAACAGAAGCATTATTTAAACTGTTTCTTGTCTTTGTTTTTTTTTCTAACAATTAATTTCTTTGTTTAAATAACATTTTTTATCTTAAAATATATATTTTTTAGAAGACAGAGTATCCACTAGGCTTTCCTGATTTTTATATAATCTCCTCGCACGTTTTCTGTGCTGCCACGCCTAGCATCTCTCGTATGTGGCAACTTAAAATATAAAAAAAATAAATAAAAAATACACCTAGTGAGTAAAAAAAACACAGCAGCCAATCTGAGAGGCTGTTGCATGTAAGAAATAAAAGAAAAAAAAAAACAGAAATAAGAGCACATGCCGACCGTGCAATTAGTTTAATGTTAGTGCCGCACCTAGAGACCATGCCTCGCCCCGCCTTGCCACACTTGGAAGTCCCAACTCCCGATCTCGGATCTCGAGTCCCCTTTCCCCGATCCAACTACTACTGTCTGTAGTAACTGGCACCCCCAATGAGTCACGCCAATCGAGATTTATCCAATCGATAATCAAACTCGAGAGCCTTGAAGGCAAAAAGCAAAGGATGAAGGCTTCCAAGTGTTAATGTTGATTAAGATAAGGCTTAAGGAGATTACTTAATAATAAATCTTAATATTAAAGAGATAGTTTGCAGCAGTAAAGAGTGAATTGTAGGATCTCTTTAAATTAAACCTCCAAATAAGTCTATTTATTTGACCTTTTAAACTTATTATTTAACCTTCGTTTTTGATCAATTAAATTGCTGAAAACTGGCTGTTGATTTTTTAATAAAAACTCACGCACTTTTTCCCCCGAAACTCAAACAAAAATAGGAAAACCAAATTAAAGATCGATGTGGGCGCAAAAAAAAAACGAAATAGTGCCCCAAAAAAGGCGAGACACCCACTCTCTGTAAGTCTTCAGGCTTTTAGGTCTTTCGAGAAGACAGTCTTCAGTTTTTTAAGTCTTTTTTCCTCCAGAGTTCAGTTTCCCAGTTTCCTTAGTTTTTTTCTAATTTTTTTGCTAGTTCTCAGTCAAGGCAGACTTTTCACATGGCCAATTGCGGGTTGTTCGCTTTAGCCGCTCTCTAGTAGTTGGCTGAAAGCGCCACCCAGTTGCATAAATTTTCAGCAGCGAGCAGCTTCTAATAAACATAAATTTGTATATTTATGATTGCCTCCTCCGACTCCGACTCCGACTCCGAAAAGAAATGGGGTTGCCCCATGAAGAAAAAAATCAAAAAAGAATTATGCAAAAAAAAAGATATAAGTTCATGCAACAATTAGTCCGATTGCTACAAGAAAGGGGGATGTCTGACATGGAGCTCTACTTGAAGATGTACTTAATAGTACTTCTCTGAGATGAAAACTTTCCCACTTATCGGGTAACACGCTTAACCAGATCCACCACCCCGATAGAGTAAAAAATGGCTCTTGTTTCCATATGGTTTGGGTTTTTTTCACTATACATTTAGTCTATATATTAGATAAAGATATTTGATAGAGGAAGGATAAAGCCTTACCTGTACGGCGCAATTGAGGAAACAGTTATTCTGTCCGGGTCCATTGAGCAGACCCTTGGAGGAGGGCTCCAGCGTGGGCGATGTCAGATTATTGGGGGCCCTCAGTAGCTCCAAAATTCTCTTTCTCTCCGAACTGTTTTGGATCGAGCCGAGGGCAAAGGGCTTTGTGGCTTGGCCGTTCAAGTGGTAGACGTTGGTGGGCGTGGCTGGCGAGGCACCTGCCCCACTGGCCACCCGATACAGATTCATGGGCGTGGTCATAGTGCGTTTACTGAAAGAAAATTTAAAAAAATATATATCAGTTAAAATATATAAATATATCTTAAAGTAAACTATTTTTTTTTTATAAATATTAATGAAGTGAAATCTTGAAGATGTTTTAAAATCCTTAAGAACCGGAATGCCAGACATTTCTAATCATTTTGGTTTTATTTTATTTTTTTTTTGCTGTATCTTTGAGTGAAAGTCGCCGAGTATCTTGTATCTTAATGGGTTGTATCTTGTATCTGGTGAATGCGTAGCGTGAGTATTTGTGTCACTTGGCAGCTACATGTGTCTCGAATACCAAGAGCGGAAATGGCCAACTGACATTATGCAACCGTTAATTGCAAACCAGACATTGTCGGTCATTCGCAATTCATTCATCGAATTGCATGGCTAAAATAGTTGAGCAGCTTGAGACAGAAAAAATAATTTAAAAAAAAATAAAATAAAATAATAAATAATTCGACTTCAAGGTTCCACCGAGATTTGAACTCGGATCGCAGGATTCAGAGTCCTGAGTGCTAACCATTACACCATGGAACCCACTTGTTATGGACGAATTTTTCTTCCCCCTTATACCTCATAAAATATTTATTTTAAGCTTACTGGCACTGTTCTAAAAATAGACTTTAGACTAGAAAATGCTGAATATGAAATATTTAATCGAAAGACTATGGGAATATATTAAGAATTTTTATTGCCAGAAAGGGCAGATAACCTGTCGGTCGTGTCTTTACGAAATTTCCAATTCCAAGCACAAATCAGTTTGATAAATATGTTTAAATATTTTTCCCCATTTCGAATATTAATTTTCTAGTTGCCCCCAATTCCAGGGAATTATCTTCCACATCGAATGGAGGAGCATGACTTCGAAATGGTCGATTTTTTGGGCTTCACGTTGCTAATTGATAAACGCTGCCCCAGAGGGAATGGAATATCTTTCCTACTGCCTCACTGCGGTGCATTCTAATTAACATAATCTTGCCATGATGCACCTGCAACTCTGTTGAAAAAAATGTATAAACTGTTTTGCATATTAATCGAGTTTTTTTTTTCGAGTTAAAAGGGTGGGACGAGGAGGGGAGATCCAGAAGTAAGTGGTACCTGGTACCTGGTCTGGTGCGGCATTTCAATTGCTGTTGCGTGAAATGCAACAATTTGTGGCAGCAACAGGAGGCAGGAGGCAGCCACATCAGCCAATCAACATTCGACATCGTCGTCGTCTTCGGCTGTCAATTCAATTTCGAAAATCTATCATGCCACAATCATAATCATAAATGCGGATAAACTTTATAATTTTCCACTCTACCTCTTTTTTTCGGATAATTAAGAAATTCTCGATAAATTACCCTCCAATGGAGAAAAAAAAACTGAAAAAAAGAGAAAACAAGTGCAACTCACGCCATTCAGTCGGGTTTCCTTCATCTTTCGCTTTAAATTGTTTTCAAAATTGAAAGATGAATGGAAAAGTGTAACAGCCCCATCAGTTCGATTATCTCATCTTGAAATACTTAACAAAATTGCTTTATTTTAGTTTCTTTAATGAAAATATTAGTTCAACGGGTGGGGAGAGCCATCTTTGGGGGCCTGACGGTCTACTTTCAACATTTTGTGGCTTAACTTCACCCTGGACTACAGCTTTTCCAGACTTCCCTCATGTTGTCATGATGGAACCCTGACCCCAAGTCGGTTCCATGGTGTAATGGTTAGCACTCAGGACTCTGAATCCTGCGATCCGAGTTCAAATCTCGGTGGAACCTAAAGGTGACTTTTTCTATTTTATTTTCCTTATTTTCTATAAAATCCAAATACCACTCAGTTTTATTATTATTGGCCTGACGGTATCCTTCCTACATCCTGGAATTCCACATCCGACCCCTTCCAGTGGCCATATCTCAGCCAATTCTCATCTGATTCTCAAGCGGAATACCTTAAACGATTTCTTGATCGATTCCCCGCCAATATGCATGAAAACCTGGAAACAAAATATTTTTCACATTTTTTTCCAAATTTTCCATGGGATCCCCTTCCCAAATCCCGGATTTCCCCATATGGCCCCTTCCCATGTCTATATCTCTCCCAATTCTCATCCGATTCTCAAGCGGAATACCTTAAACGATTTCTGAATTGATTCCCCGCCCATCTGCATCAAAACCTGGCAACAAAATATTTTTCACATTTTTTTCAAAATTTTCCATGGGATCCCCTTCCCAAATCCTGGATTTCCCCATATGGCCCCTTCCCATGTCTATATCTCTGCCAATTCTTATCCGATTCTCAAGCGGAATACCTTAATCGATTTCTGGATCGATTCCCCGCCAATCTGCATTATAACCTGGCAACCGAATATTTTTCAAAATTTTCCATGGGATCCCCTTCCCAAATCCTGGATTTCCCCATATGGCCCCTTCCCATGTCTATATCTCTCCCAATTCTCATCCGATTCTCAAGCGGAATACCTTAAACGATTTCTGAATTGATTCCCCGCCCATCTGCATCAAAACCTGGCAACAAAATATTTTTCACATTTTTTCAAAATTTTCCATGGGATCCCCTTCCCAAATCCTGGATTTCCCCATATGGCCCCTTCCCATGTCTATATCTCTCCCAATTCTCATCCGATTCTCAAGCGGAATACCTTAATCGATTTCTGGATCGATTCCCCGCCAATATGCATCAAAACCTGGCAACAAAATATTTTTCACATTTTTTTCAAAATTTTCCATAGGATCCCCTTCCCAAATCCTGGATTTCCCCAAATGGCCCCTTCCCATGTCTATATCTCTCCCAATTCTCATCCGATTCTCAAGCGGAATACCTTAATCGATTTCTGGATCGATTCCCCGCCAATATGCATCAAAACCTGGCAACAAAATATTTTTCACATTTTTTTCAAAATTTTCCATGGGATCCCCTTCCCAAAATCCTGAATTTCCCCATATGGCCCCTTCCAGTGGCCACATCTCTCCCAATTCTCATCTGATTCTCAAGCGGAATACCTTAAACGATTCCTGGATTGATTTCCCGCCAATCTGCATCAAAATCTGGCAACAAAATATTTTTGACATTTTTTTCAAAATTTTCCATGGGATTCCAAAATCCTGGATTTCCACATCACACCCCTTCCAGTGGCCATATCTCTCCCAATTCTCATCCGATTTTCAAGCGGAATACCTTAATCCATTTATGGATCGATTCCCCGCCAATCTGCATTAAAACCTGGCAACCGAATATTTTTCAAAATTTTCCATGGGATCCCCTTCCCAAATCCTGGATTTCCCCATATGGCCCCTTCCCATGTCTATATCTCTGCCAATTCTTATCCGATTTTCAAGCGGAATACCTTAAACGATTTCTGCATAGATTCCCCATGAATCGGCAGTAAGTTATTTTGTAAAATATATACATTTCAATATTTTTGTAAATTTTCGATGAAACCAAGGTTCGGTTAGTTTTTTGTTTTTAAGTTGAACAAAGAAACCCCCTTTTGGCCCAAAAGCTTTCTCTTTTGTGAAAAGACCACACATAAAGTATGATCTTTTTCTGGACTCTTCCTCAAGAAGTATCTTGTATCTTCTTTGCTTGCTGATTGGATTAATTTTGGGAAGCCTTTGTTGGCAGAGATGGTCACGCACTCGAATTTTCGCGACAATTACGCAGACCTGCTCGGACTAATGGGGCTCTCTGGGCAGTCGGCCATTTGGCCGCTTATTAGCCGCATTATGTTGGCCCTGGCTGGCTCTGGTCTCTTGTCTTGGCCAGGGCCTTAACCCATGCTCGAAATTAACCCATGCTGGCGCCAGCAGCTGGCGGTCCATTAGTCATGATTCATGGGAAGAAGATACACTGGAAAATGGAGTGGATTGACCTCCGAGAGCGGGGCAAGCGAGGAAAAATCGTGACATAATGAAAATTGGATAAAAAATTTATAATAAAATAAACTCTTATACATATATGTTTATTTTGAATTTTTTAATTTAATAAATAAAAGCCATGGAGCAGACTTTCTATTGGAGTGACTGACAATCACAATAGCTGAGGCAAGTACCCAAGCCACCTGCCACCTTCTCCAGTACATCCCTCAAATGATTAAGCCTCAATTGGTGTAGAAACTATGCCAAGAATGCTGAGCACCTGTTTGGCATAATTTCTGGCCCGAAACAAAAGCCACACTGGCATAAGCCAGAAGATAGAAAATGCAGCAGCAGCAGCAGCAGCAGAAGGCAAAACAAGTTACTTTCGACCCTGAGAAATCAATGCAGTTTCTTCTCGGCTTTTGTTTTATCGACCTGAACGTTTGGACGTGTTGGTTCTTCCCGACTTGCACCAATTGCCCAGACCAGATGTTGCCCACTTTTAATGGCCAAGAAAAAAAAAACAAAAAAAAAACCAAGAAATAGTAAAAAGAAAAGTAAAGAAGTGGGAGCACCATGAGCCCACGTGTCGTCTATTTAATTTGACAATTTAAAGGCCTGCATTTTGTTTGTTTTTTATATTTTGATTTTTATTTCGAACCTGCTCCCACTCGATTACAAAGTCTCGAGAAAGATAACGCATCATTATCTATTGGAAAACGACACCTACATAACGCCCTCGCACCAGAAACTCAGACAAATCTTTGAAGAAAAATAATCAAAAATACAAATAATAATTTTTAAAGAGAGAAATATTTATTTTGAAGATGTTTAAAATAATAAGAAATTATTATTAATTAAATAAATGTAAAATGAATTTTGTAATAATTATTTTTCTCAGTGTAAACCACTCTCAACCTCAACCACATATCTCATATCGAATCGGAATCGATTGAATTGGAAACGAATCGAAGCTGGCACGAGCTTGAAGCTTGCCACTGCCAACAAATTGTGGCACATTCCTGCTGCAGGTGCAGACATTTATTTGGCATTCCCAATTCCCAAGCTGGTTGCACACTCGGCAGTGTTCACTGTGAAATGGCGATTGCGATAGGGCGACAATTGGCGATGGAAGGCAGCTGCGCAGTTTAATTACAAAATAAGTTGGAATGGGTTTAAAAAAATATATTTTTTTATTATGGAATAGTGGATACTGTGCTAAAGGATAGTGTGTTTTAATTATTTTTAAATATATTCTAAAAAGCGCAATAAAAATGAAAGGAAATATGAGTTAAATTAAGGGAGACATTTGGTGTTGTTTTTAAAAAATATTTAAAAAATGTATAAACAAGTAAAACCCATAAAATAGTAATTTTAAATATAATCTGGATTATTTGTTTACTCTTTCTGAAATTATATTTACAATACATGTATGTTTTTTATTTTTTAATAATATATAATAAAAAGCTTTTATTTCAAAGAAAATTTAAAGAGAAAAGTAGACTTGAACTATCTTTTATTTAGAGACAAAAAAAAATATATACAAACTCTAAAATAAAAAATAAAAAAATACCTTAAACCTAGAGGGGGATGGGGCTAGAAAAGGGGGGTACCTAGTGCCAGGGCAACCGCGAAATCGAGAACTGGCCGTGGTGAGTGGAGGGACAGTGGAATGCCTGATTGTGACTGACAGAATAATTTATAGTTTTGCGATTTGAACTGCGTCGCAGCATCTGAGGGCAGCGCTTGACTCTTTTGTGCCGACAAACGATCTTGTATCTTGTATCCATCAGATACAACAGTATCCGACCATCCGAGCGATGTGTCCACTCTGGCGTGAGTGAACATCCAATCAAATGGAAACGTAGCCAATCGGAACTTTGTGTGTGGCTTGAAGTTCTGGCTGGAAAAAAAAAGCCGTCGAGAAAAGTGGAGATGGAAACCGCAGCTGTCATAACTGACAGTGGTCATCTTCCGTCTTTGGAAGATCTCTCATCTTCCAAGTCCAAGTCCATCTCCATTACCATTATCCCAAATCATCATCATCATCATCGTCGTCGGCGGGATGGTATGCAAATTGGTTTGGCTAAAAAGGCCCATCAGATATAGGCTTCATTAGCGGATCTGTTTGAATTGGCTTAGGCAGTGCCATTAGCAACACCTTTTCGCTGCCCATAAATCCAACAGATACTCTATCTCACAGATATCAGATGGTCACGGTCGCCAAATGATCTGTACCCATATAGTGGGTGTGTTATGCAAATTTCTAAACATAATCACTCTCGCAACAAATATTCTCAAAAACAAGATACAGATACAGATACAGAGATACACAGATACTGGGTGTTAAGTTGTATTTTTGTGGCTTTTAGCCACGTGCTGAGCCCTGCCTGACATTCTTTTTTTTTCTATTTATTTTTTGTTTGCTCTTCCCTCTTGCTTTTTATGGAAATTAACATTTTTTAATGGGCTTCTCTTTTCAGGCCACATTAATTGTTTGGCCAAGAGAGCCGTGTCATGCTGCATCCGAGATTTCCCCCCGACCAGACCCAGACTCAGACCCAGATCCAGGCCAACAAAAATGCCACAAGTTGCGTGCCACATTGGTGAAAAATGCATCGCACATCCATCGATTTTCTTTTTTATTCCAAAACTCAAAACAGGATTTCAAAAAACTTGCGTGTGGCAAATCAGTCTGTTTTTTATCAATTATTTTGGCAGAATTGGAACTGGGAAAATTGTACTACATTTTTGTAAAATGAAGCCTATTATTTATCTAATTTTTGGACATCTCAAGAGAAATCTTAGTTCAACCTACAGCTATACCTATACCTAGTAATCCCCCAAAAGTATCTATAAAAATCTATAAAGAGCTCGAAACTCTTTGATTTCTGAGTTTTATTTTGTCAAAACTATAATTTATAGTTAGCAGAATAAAAAATATCATTTTTAAGCCCTTTCTTAAAAGTCTTCTGCCTTCTTTGGGAAACGGCAACTAAAAGACATAACACTTGAACTCTTGAACTGAAATGTTGCATCTAAAATGCATCTCAAGTGGGGGTTTCGTCTTTAAAGTAAAACAAGTGGCAAGATTTCACAGGATGGCCAGGAAACCAGTCCCCTCCAAGACTATCTCAATCAATCAATCAGCAATTTAAAATCGATTACCAGGCTGGACCCAGAGCCGGGCTGGATCCTCCCAAGCCGATGTCTTGTTGAAATTTGAATGCCCCAAGCCTCAAAGGCTAAGGCCCAAAAACCAAAACAAAACACGCAATGCCAGAAAATATAATTACAAGAAGCCACCAACCGAAAATGGGGGCTTTGAGTTTCCCCCTTAAATCCGATTCGGAATCTTACGCCCACAAGTGCACACATACAGATACAGATACTCGTAGAGGGCAAGATGACAAATGGATGAATAGACGGATAGTTGGATAGACGGATAGTTGGAGGAGACACAGACAATGGTATGGGTCTGGGATCGGTTCGGATCGGATGGGAGCAGGTTCAATGACAGCCACCAGAGATAATCATCGCCGGAGCTGCGATAATTCATTAAAAATTTGTCTTTCCGCTCGGGTCTGGGTCTTGGTCTCGGAAACCCAAGAAGGAACCAAATTAAAACTCAAACAGATCTTCTGCTCTGCTTCGAGTAGAGTTTCAAGATCATAATGGATTTAAAAAAAAAACAATCCTCGTCCATTTGTCAGTAATCTTAGTCCAAAGTTTCTGCGATTTTCCTTTGTTTTAAATAATTTAAATATTATTTAAAAAAAAAAAAAAATACTAAAAAAATAAATAATATTAATGGCAATGGATAGTATTATAGCCTTGACAATAATTCATTTAATGGCTAATATTTTCATAAAATCTTAACAAAAGTTCCTAAACCATAAAAAATAAATGGAAGCAAATAGCGTGAGACTCAGCCTCAGGAACGAGTTGAGAGTTGAACTCTGAAAGGCAGTTGACCCACTAGTGGGGCTATATCGGGAGCCATATAACCCGAATAATTGCCTATTTAAGTAATTGTGAAATTGGAGAAATTATTATTAGAACCAAGGCGAACGGAGAGTGTTCATCAAGCATTTTAAATTCCATTTCCAGGCATAAACAAAGGGAATTCAAATGGAGTGCAAGAGGAGCACTATTTTCCCCCTCGCTTCGCTCTAAATCAAAAATCGGACTATGTATATGGGGGGGCATGCATATATGTATATGATCTGGAAAGGGCGCGTGCCTCGCCAGCTAAAAATGATTTTGAAATAGTCGGTTGCAAGTCGATGCCATGAGAGTGGTGCAGTTCAGTGGTGCAGTGGCTCTGCCGGCCATTGTAAACAATAAACAGATCTTTGATTGCCGCTGCACATCTGGCCCTCTGATCTGCAAGTTTTTCGATGCCCTGTTGCCATGGAATTGGATATCTTAAAGATACTTTACCAAGAAAAAAAATTATAAACTATAATTTAAACTTTTATTCTCGATTCTGGGCCTTAGATTCTTTATAAAATATCTTTGTAGAGCTTTTAAAAAAAATTCGTAACCTATGAAGATTGCCGATGGCCTTTAATTACAGACTCCAGAGCCCAGTCGCCCCATAGGTGGCTTTATTTCTTGCCAACTTTTCCCATGACGGTACAGACTACGTGGCCTGCAGGCCCGCAATGGCAATTAACAATCTTTTGGCGGCGACAACACTTAACGGTAAAGCATTTGGCCAAAAGCAAGATGGTGAAAAAAAATCACGAAATAAAGTTAAAAAAAAAAAAACAGAAACGAACGCATCGATTACCTGAAGGCAGGTGAAAATCAACGCACTCGACCAGCTACGCAAATTTTTACGCAATTGGGACACCAGACTCAAAGCCGAACCAACCCAACGAGTTTTCCCAGCTCTCTTTTTCAGCAAAAAAAAAAATTGATAAATAATTTTTACAAAATATTTATAAGAGTGCGTTTTTTTTTTGCCAAAATCATGGCAAGTACATCACGTATGCAGTGACTGACCCCGAAAACCGCACTGGTCTGAATGAGATCTGAGGAAAAAAAACACATTTATGGAAACTCTGAAACAAGAACAAGACCGAAAACAGAATGAAACCCCATTTGAGATTCGGAATCTGAGATCTGTCGTGAATCTCTCGGATTCTCGATCCAAAAGATGCAAAAGGCAACCCCCAAACAGAGATACAATGATTGATGGACGGACTACGGCCTGCCACTAACCAGATTAATCGGTAGACAGCGATGTGGTAACCCCTTATCATAGCATAACCAATCCATCGGATACAGATATCGTATCTGTGAGATATTCACTTACCTGGCCAGTGCCGAGATGCAACAATTGTGGTTTCATATTGACCGGAAGTTTTTGGTGGGTTTTTGGCCACAATACAGGATATGGATACAATATCTTATATGAGTGGGAGCGAGGGAGACACCAGAGGGCCACCGAGAGAGAGAGAGAGAGAGAGAGAAAGAGGTCTTCCACCTTGAGCTTAAGGTGGCGGCTACTTTTCACACGCTTTCACTTCAACCGAAAAAAAAGCACACACAAAAAACACAAACAAACTCCCCACAGCCGCTGTTTTATTTTGTTTGATTCCATATATATCTCATTTATTTATTTGCTGTTTTATCCATAGAGCCTTAAGCCTTGGCTCGGCAATCCAAAGGCAACAAGTGCGACTCGAGCCCACAAACGGCAAACAAAGCCACACACGCGATCGCCGACAAAAACACAAAAGCAAATGCAAACACACAAGCGCAAAGGCAAAAGCAAAAGCAAACGCAAGTGCAAATGCAAACAAAGTCAATCGCCGTGCCACAATCCGATACACGTCCGAACGCCAAGACCTTTCGAAACGATCTGAAACCCGACATCGAAAAGAGAAGAAAGCCGCCAAGAAGTATACACTTGAAAAAAAGATTTTAAAATTAAAAATTAAAAGAAAAAGAAATTAAATAAATAGATGTTATAATTGACATTCTTATATAATAAGTAATTAATAATTATAGCTTTCAAAATGATCTATTAATTAAATATCAAACTAAACACTTCTTTTCTGAGTGTATCCAAGAGAGAAAGACTGAGCTACGTTTACTATCTACTTACCTTACACGTTTTCTACAGATACTTTACAAGATTCAAGTAAGGTACTTTACATTTTTACATTTTTTTCCAAGAAAGTAGAAAAGAATAATTAAAATAACATAAAAAATAAAAGCTAAAAATTACTTATTACAAAAAAAAACATTAATAAATAAATAAAAAATTAAATAAAACAAAATTATGTTTAGGGGTTTCTACCTTTCTTCTACATGTCCACTAGAGGGCGCTAAAGCTTTCGATCTTCTCCCGTCGATTTCTACAAGCGCCCCTGTATGTATTTTCTATTTTTAGACCTTGCTTATAATTCCCAACTGCATTTTCAATATTTTTTTCATCCGTCAGATAGTGGCTGTTGCTTCCTTTTGCCATTTTCTTTTTTGTTTAAGAATTATGTGAAATACTTTTGTTGTCTTTTTAATAAAAAAAGTTTTATTTTTTGCCATAATGAATAAAACCATTTAGGTGCCATATAGTTCTACGGACATGGGTAGTGGTAAACACATCGGCTCTAGTCCTAGTTATAGAAGGAGATCGTGTTTGGGGTTTTCTTTCTTTTTGTTTTTTTTTTTTTTTTGTTTTGGATATTCGACTACTGGTAAAAACACTTAACTAAATTCGGAGACGAGCAAGGGTACGTAGTGTCAAGTATTTGGAATTTAATCCATATATGTACTGTATGTATGTATAAACATATATATATATATATAGATAGATACTTATGGCTAAGAAGCTACTTAATCGCTACGTATTCAACTAAAGTACACACGAAAAAAAAAATGTAGATATTTTAGGGCACATACGAATATAGGACTTGCATTGGTACACTCAAGACTAGACTATACATAGGGGGGGGAGGGACTTTGGAGATTCTTTTTAATGATGATGATGATGGACGATCGATAGGATAATGGATTGCGGATTGTGGATGATGGGTAGGTGGTTACTGGTTAGTAAGTGTGACTAGTATTCGTTTAGAGTTGGCTTATAAGTATCGGCTACAGTTACGATTGTTTTCCAATTCAATTGCTTGGCTGGGCGGGAGCTGGAGCTGCCTGCTGTTTTCGCGGTCAAGCGACAATATCACTACCGGGATTATACCCAAAGTAGTTCAGATTGAACTCGTCACTGAAGAGGACCTCCTCCTCGGACGGCTCCACCTGATGCGACATCTGTATGCCCAGCTCCATGGGATCTATTTCGGTGATGTAGTACTGGGAGTTGCTCATATTGCCACTGCCGCCGGCCAGATTGTGGCCATGATGCTGCCTCAGTCCGCTCTCCGTGACCACCACGTCCTTGTGTATGGGATTCAGGTAATCCTCTAAAGGATGGCCGAAAGAAAGATGTTACTATTTGAGATCTGGAAACCATTCAAACTCACCATTATCTAACAGCACGTCGTGGTAAGTACTGATGATGGAGTTGACCGACTGGACCTCCACTTCCCGATGGATTCCGTTCAGGATCTGGCCGGCAGTCTTCCGGAGCTCATCGTCACTCAGCAGATCGTTGAAGGGCAACAGTCTCTGGTGGTTCTGATGATTGTGATGCGAGTGTGATTGAGAGTGATTGTGATTGGGATGGACATGACCGGTGTGGGAGTGATTCGGAGGCTGAGAGTCGCCGGGAGCGGTATTGGGTGTCTGGTGTTGCAGCATCTCCTGGGTTAGAGTGGCAGCCGCCACAGCCGCTTCATCGTAGAGGCAACTATTCGATTGTGTTGCATGTTGCTGCTGCCCCGGCGAGTGGCAATTCTGTTGCTGCTGTTGCTGATGTTGCTGCTGTTGCTGATGTTGTTGCTGCTGCTGCTGGAGCTGTTGCTGATGATGTTGTATACGCTCTCGGTTGATAGACTCCATTTTGAAGAACAAATCCAGACGTTGCTTTTTCTAAAATTTAACAATTAAGTTTATATTTTAGTTTAATATATTTTTCAAATCACTTACATGCTCCCAGGCCAGAACATTTTCGGCTGAATCCCCGCTAGAAATGGCCCACAGGTGGCCGGCACCTTGTGGCGCCTTGACTCCTTTTCGGAAATGCGGATTTATCGACAAATTGTGTCTCACGGAGTTCTTCCAGCGATCATCATTGGATTTGTAATAGGGAAAGCGGTCACTGGAATAAAAGATACAATATTTGTTACTAGTTACTAGTTGTTCGTTACTAGTTATTAGTTACTCGTTACTTTTTATTCGTTATTATTAGTTGCAAGCTTAAAGTTAAAAGCTAAAGGTCACATCGTTACAAGTTCCTATTCTTGAGCTACTAGTTACTCGTTACTCGTTACTATTTAATAGTTACTTATAGTTCAAAGAAAAAACTAGTACTAGTTACTAGTCATTAGTTACTAGTCATAAGTACTACTTTGACCAATCCCTGCCCTCCCAGTGACCACTTAGCCGATTTCTACGTTGACCAATAGCCATTTGAGGCTCCAGCCCTCTCAGGCCAGCCAATCCAAGCTCGAATGGGGGGTAAAAAACACAGAGACGGACACACGGACAGGCGGACAAGGGACAATAGAACGGAAACGAGGCAATTTCCACGGAACACGTCATCACAGAACAGCACTGCGCCAGAACTCACACAAATGCACTCGAAAATGGAAATGAAAATGGGGAAAATGGAAAATGGGAAATGGATGTGGATGTGGATGTAGAATACGGACATGGACACTGACAGGGACATGGACATGGACAGGGACACGGACAGCGCCACTGGCACAAATTATGCGTCGTTTTGTATATATATCTACATTTTTATTTTTTATTTTTTATTTTGTTCTCTTTCCATATAGACGAGTCACGAACAGGCGATTTTCGGATGTAGGGTGGTAGGTGGAAAAAATGGAGTATACCTGGTATCCCCCTCCCCCACCACACACACCGTCTGGCAGGTCCCCCCTTGGCAGATGTAAAGAGGAAACAGCGAGGACCGGAAAGGACATCGCGTGCCAGGATTTTGGAGAGGTGGTAAGGGATTTTTTTCTTTTTTTTTTTTTTTTATTGGGGTGGTTGGTCGGACTGACTGGGCGCCCTGGTGGTGGGGGCAACAAAATGGAAAGTATTTCAAATTACGTTTTGGGGCAGAAACGAAGAAAGGTGGGCGACACGCGCCGCACAAAAGGTGGAAACAAACAACCCCCGGGGTCAGGCTACGGGCTATGTCATTGGTTAACTGCCACTTCCACTACAAAAAAAAAAATAAATATATATATATATCCCTTACCCTCTGGCTTCAATCCACGCCCACGATTTCTTTTGGCTTGAAGGGGGGGTATGGCTCAAAAGCAATCCAAAAAATTTCAGCACGCGAACTAAAATTGGTGGGGAGTCCATCCATTCATTTGATTTTTCCCCATTTTCCTTAGCTTTTCTTTTCGTAGTTTTCTTTTAGTTTTCGGTTTCGGTTTGGGGAAGCAGAGAAAAAAATGACGACTCATAAATGGAGTGAAATGAAATATGGAAATCGGTGGCAGAAGGAAATGGAGTCCTTAATGACCCCTCGGCAATGTCCTGATAACTGCCGGTGACTGCCAGGATTTTCCTACATTCATGTATCTATGTATCTTACAGATACTAAAGGGATATGTATGGGTATAGATACTTGGGAGGATATAGGGAATATTCGTGGAATTTGGCACGCAGGCACCCGTCATGACGCATCAGCCGGTGGAGTCGAATGATGTGGCACTTGAAATTGCCTGGCAGGACGAAAAGGATACTAGGGAGGTGGGGGATACCAGCTATTACTAGGAATCATACATTTCTTTGCCTAAGAGTTAAGTGGTTTTTTGGGGTTTACTTTTATTGGAAAAATAAATAAATATCTCTGTTTTTTTTTCTTTTATGAAAAATATTTAAAACTCTATAGACATGGCATCCCCTAAATCTTGGAGATAGTCTAGTTCGGATGGGATAGTTTATGGTTTGAATGCATGACTGTCCTGGCTTAATCATGTCCTCCACCAATCGATACCGCCATTTGCTAAGGATATATATATTAATGTATGTGGGTGTGCCAAGTGAGGAGGAAGGAGGTAAGGACTTGTCTGTCGCACTTGTCGAATTGTCAACGTGCCTTCGGCTTGCTTCAAGTAGGCTTCTTCCACTCTTCTTCCCCACTCGAAGGATACTAAAGGATAGATGGGGGTCGTGGGTGGTCTAAGTGGGGAGACCTGAGTGGTTTCGTTAAGTTTAAGCCAAAAATCAAATACCCACTATCAGCCTCGTCATCGTTGTCAATGAAATTTCAGTTTCTGATGTCCGTGTCTGGGATATGAAATTGTCGAAATACACGGCATGCCAGGGCATACATCCCCCAACTTATAAAGATATAGATGCATATATATATATATGATTTTTTTTAAATATTAACAAATGGTCAGGAAGCATGCAATAAAGAAATATTTAATAGTTACTATAAAGTTATAATGAAAATAAATGTTATTTTATTCCCCAACTCTTTATATGTAAATTTTTATGAATTATACTTCCTTGAAGACGGTTTGCCTTAAAAAATAAATAATTAAATAACCTAAACTCTTATTTAAAAGTGTAAACTTGAAGTCCTATTTGTTTTTGATTTAGTTGCGAAAAACGAGGCTAAAGCTGAAGGATTGTGGGACCTTCCCGGCTGGCTGTCCATCCCTGGGGTGGATGGAGGTGATATGTAATTGACTATCCAGTTGCTGCCAGGACCCGCCTCCAGCCTGCCGCCTGCCGCCTACCGCCCTACCTCCCTACCGCCCTCCCGTTAACCCGGCCCACCGTTTAGACAGCACTGGTCGCTCGGACTCGGAAAGCCGGAGAGTTGGAGAGAACCAGCGGAGAACTGAAGAACCGGAGGCCCAAATGGGCCGAACCGTATCGGGAAGTGCCTGGCACGCAAGTCGCTTTATTTTCATTTTTTTTTCCCATTTCTTTTTTTTTTTTTTTTGACATGGCAGCAAGGACCCCGGACCACTAGACTGGGCAACTACTTCTCTCTCTCTCTCTATATATATATATATATATATATACATATTTATTGCAGTGCGCTAGTCAGTTCATAAATTGTTGCGGCTCGTTGGGTCGTCCACGTAGGACCTTCTCCTCCTCCTGCTCCTGCTCCTTCCTCTGCCCTCCATCTAGCCAATAAAAGAAATTGCCTGGATTTATGGCCAGAACCAAAAAAAAAAAAAAAATCAAGCCAAAAAATAAAAACCCAAAAGTTGCCTCATTTCGGTTGGAAAAAAATCAAAAAACTTTTTAATGGCAATTGGTTTGTTTTCGTTTTTTTTTTTTGGGCGTAACTCCCAACTGGCCACGCCCACCGAAGGCAAGAACCAAGTTATCCCAAGAACATCGTTTCAGATCTTAGATCATTCTTTACCAAGGTTTTTTTGTTTTTTTTTTATCAACTTATAAGATACTTTATGAAAGACAATATTAAATAATATTTAAATATTTTAAATAAATTATTCAAGGACCTATGTCCTACTATCTCTTCAATAAATCATCCATAAAAATGGACATAAAAAAAAGAAACAAAAAAGGTGCTGAAGGAACCATAATATATAGCCACTGATCCTGCCACATGTCCTGCTCCTGACCGATCAACCATGATCCGCAACCCATAAACACTCAATATGCCAGCGTGTGGAAAGTGACCGGAAGAGGACCCACCCCTCGATTAACCCACTTAACCCCTTAAAACCTATTCCTATAATTGTTCCTTTTTTTTCCATAAATGTCTGTGTGTATATCCTTTTTTTTTTTTTTGGTGGCAGGAGCATGAGCATGTCAAACACCTGATCCCTGGCTAGGCAATGATGCATGTAAAAGGTGTAGAAAAGCCGGAAGGCGAAGGTCCTGACTGTAACCCTCCCATACTCTCATAGCCTGTCCTTTCGTATAATTTCTAACCCCTGTGTCCTGTTTTCGTACGCCCCGCAATTAATAATTATTGTGAGCAGTGTGGAAATTTCATGGGCAATTGCCAGGACCCCAGAATGAAGGTAAAACGATTAAGGATGTGGAGTGGGACCTGGGCAGGTCCTGTGTCGCGTGGGCGAACCATTGCAGGACATTATTCGGAGACTGCGCAGGCGTCAACTTTGCCTTGACTGCACGAGGACATGGCCCTGAAGTGGTGGGGGGTGGGAGGGGCAGATAGGAGTGGCACGCCCCCCTCCTACCACCCTCCCCAAAAGTCCTTTCCCCGCAAAGCAAATTTGTGAATGGTTAATGAA
This sequence comes from Drosophila monieri, assembly GCA_035047585.1. Taxonomy (NCBI): domain Eukaryota; kingdom Metazoa; phylum Arthropoda; class Insecta; order Diptera; family Drosophilidae; genus Drosophila; species Drosophila monieri. Next base: position 5,952,885 of record JAWNPJ010000067.1, read on the forward strand.
AAGTTCCCCTCCGAACTCCGAGCCGGAAACTTTCGCCAAGGCTTGAGAAATTTTGGCTCGGACTGTTGGCTCATTACACGGCAATAAAGGGGGGATGTGATGGGCAAATGTCATAAATTATTTACCGTTACTTTGCCAAAAACAAAACTAATGGGGAGTTGGGGAATGGGGTGGTGGTGGCTTTATATGTAAATTTATATAGGATATTTACACGCAACATTCTGGGTTGCGGCTTCAAATATTTACACTGATTCCGGGAGGGGAGGTACAGGTACAGAACAGGTGCTCACCAGGGAGGGGGCTGGTGGGTGCGGTGCCCAGTAGAAATGTCAAATTAATGAACCTTGAAAAATGTGTTAAAAGTTTTCCGTTTATGATACTTTTCGAATTGATATTTTCCAACTTAACCTATTCGGAAAAGCCCCAGACTGGAGGTGGAAAACCCAGGGGGTGGTTGGTCTATCAGAAGCTATAAAAGTAGCTAATTATGTTAAACAATAAACAAAAAAATAAAACACGATAAGAGCCTATATAAGGGAAGTAATTATTATAATATAATAATATTTCGTAAAAAGGAATAGAAGGAAAAATTAAAAAAACTATATTTTTCAACCCAACTTGTTTTGAAATTTGGTTTTTATTTAAATAGATTTTTCTATAAACAATAAAAGATATATTTTAAACAAATATACTCTATTGTTTAAACAAAACAAGGTATATTTTTATTAATATATAATATTTTAGTATTTTTATTTATATCGAATAAAAAATCTTTACCTTGACGAGGTAAAAAAAAACGGTGGCGAACCTGCATGCCACGCCCAAAAATTCTTATATCAATTTTGGTCACGAATAATTGCAATATATGTATAAAAAATTATACATTAAAAATATTCCTTCCCGCCAATATTTGTAATGTATAATACAAACAATTTATTTTTAGACATTTGATCTTAAAGTGAAAAAGATATTTAAAAAAACCTGAAGGTAGGTGCATTGGTTGTAAAGTTGCGCGATTTTAAAATTGAAGAGCCTTTTTTATTTTTTAGGACAACCTTAAGTAATTTAAAAAAATCGTATAACAAAGTGGCTTATATTTTAGTTACTAACATACTCAAATTTTTTCAAAAATTTAAAAGGCAAAATAAGGCAAACGCGGACTTTTTTCGGAGTAAAACTTGAGAAACTTTCTCATTTGGGAAGTTCTATGAAAATCGTTTTTCCTGAATAAATTTTTGAATGAAAATTATGAATTGGGATGGTAGAGCCAATCGATCTTAGTTTTAAAACTAAGAAACTAGGAACATTTTCTAAGAATTTAGAGATATTGAAGATATAGATTTAAAAAGAAATTAAATTTTATTAACAAAATATCAAGTGAAGTATTTACTTTATTTAGCTTTTTTAATAAGCCAGCATTATAAAATATTTTTAGTAAAAACTACATTGCTTTCAATAAACTTCACTTTTTTAAAACCAGGTTTTGTAAATCGTTATTTATTATTAATTCATAATTTATTTGTTTTTTTCATCCAATAGTTATGTTTTGAAAACAAACTACTTCCTAAAATAAGAATATTAAACCCCTTCTTACTGAAAATACTGATATTAAAATACTTCTAATTCTTCTAATACTTGCACTGATTATTCTAAAACATTTCCAACACCATCTATAGCCCCGATAACGAAAATATTGTCAACAACTTGTTGACGCAAATAGTTTGCAACTTAAATAGTTTGGAAAAAGCTAAAAAAAAAAACAAAAACAAAAGCAGGCAACAAAAAAATGGCCAAGAAAATGCAATTTTCCAAGCCAATAAATCCTGCGAGCTGCTAACTTTTGGCACTTTCGTTGACGTTGTTGGTTGGTTGTTGCATTTGTTTGGCTAACAACGAACAATAACAACACGAGCAACACCTCCAGTTGCGAATTCAAATGGCCAATCCGGGAAATGCTTGAGATTTGTTTAATTACATCCGGTTGGGAAAAAGTTACAGAAACACAACTCTACGGAAGAAAATCCTAAAAGAGAAAAGTCCCCCCTCCCCACGCCAATACAAAATGGCGTCCATAATATGTGAGGGAGGGGAGGGGAAGTGGCAAGTGGGTGGTGGCAAGTATGGGGGGTTGGTTGCGAGCAAGTACTTACGATATCCACTGGTATATACCCGACACAGTCAGCTCACCCTTGTCCTCGAGGGCGTATTCTATGAGCTCCGTGTAGGTGAACGGTGGTTTCTTTGGCCTGCTTGTTTTGCGGTGGTTGTTTCCCAGTCGCAGGTGGGTGGATGGGATGGTTTCAGGTGGATTTCAGGTGGTTTTCAGGTGGGTGGGTACCGTCGGGTGGTTGTTTCATTCGGTTTGGTTTCAGTTCGGTTCGTAGAACGGCATCGATTGGTGGAACGGCGAAGCCAAATGGGAAATGCAAATGGAGAAACGCACAAATCGGAAACATTAGTTGGGAAAATATATAAAAAAATAATTATTAAAAATTAAATATAATTAAAAATTAATTAAATAGCTTTAAAGGCTAAAAATCAACAAAGGTTTTGAAGGTTTTAAATAAATAATTTTCTGTTTTAAATGGATTTTGAAAAGGTTCAAGTTTCAAGGTTTTTTAACCTTTTTTTTTAACTTGAAATATATTTTATTTTAATCTTAAAACGTTCTTAAATCTTTTTAAGCCATTTTTAGCTTAAAAACGATTTCAAAAACTAGTTTCAAAACATTGTTTTCAAACAATTTCCAAAAGAACAACAAAGAAGTATTTTTAAAAATCCTTAAAATAAAAATAAAACTAGTTTAAAATTTATATTTAATTTTATTTTAAAATTTAAGCTCATTACAAAAACTGGTACTCACGCCTTGGAGGTGGTATCCTCGACCACAACGTGCTCGGCCACGATCATGTCATTGCCGTCCAGTTCGGAGGTGACCTCCATAACGAGTTCCTCGAACTTGCGTCCGGTTTTGTTGGAGCCAGGACCCCCGGCAGGACCTCCTGCCGCCACGCCTCCTCCACCTCCTCCACTACTGACACCACCCGGCATTCCTGTACTGGCACAGCTCTTTGGGGATCTGGCTCTCTGATCGGAAATCAGGGAATGGTTCGAGTTTGTGGCGGAGGCGGATGCGGATGTGGATCCTGCTAGGGAGGCGGCTGCGGATGCGGGTGTGGGCGAGACGGAGTTGCACGGGGAGTGGCCCATGGCCGTCGATGATCCGGGGGGCGGGGCACTGCCTTCGGGTAGAACCACGGGCTGGCCATTTCCGTTTCCGGCCTGATTGTGCGGCGAGAGATGCGGAAATTCGTCAAACTTGAAGTTGAGCAGCCAGGAGAGGTTCTTGTCCTCGAAATCGGTTTCAGTGGCCTCCTGGACACCATTCGATCCTGACCCGGAGCCCGAGGAGGTGCGTCTGCCGGTGGTCACTATCCTTTGCTTCTGTGGGAAGAGGAAGCCAGGACTTCCTGTTGGGCCGGGATTCTGCTGCTGTTGTTGTGGTGGAGGAGGTGGTATTGTGGCATTCAACTGACCCAGCTCGGCCTGCAGCCCAGAGTTGTAGCGATGATCCAGCTCCAGCAGCTCCCCAGCCTGCCAGCCGCCATTGTCCTCCAAAGGACCACCTCCACCGCCGCCACCTGCAGCGCCACTGCCCCCGGCCGACGGAGGACAGTGCGTGGAGTAGTGGGCCGTGGGAGCCGGAGTGGGCACCAGCAGTGTGGTATCATAGGCGAAAAGATCGTTAATAAAGCTCGATCCTGTCGCCGGAGCAGCAGGATCTGCACTACCCGAATCCTTGACAGCCGCCGGCTGATCCATTTGCAGATGAAACTGCAAGTCCCCCGCATCGTAGGCATCCAAATGGCGTTTCTTCCACGGATTCGACGACTCCAGCGACTCGAAGTCCTGGCCCAGACTCAGCTCCTGTTCCACGTACTTCCGCTTGAGAAAGTTATAGCCATTGGTAGTATTATTGTTATTGTTGTTATTATTATTATTATTATTATTGTTGTTGTTGTTGGGAGGACTTCCCGCCGCCGAACCACCAACGGGTGGCATATTAACAATCATGGTTCGATCTCTATTCCGTAACCTCTCACTTTCACACAAGATATTTATTTTATTTTTTAAGAAATATGTATGTATGTATATATTTTTTAAGGCACTTCACGGGAAAAAAATTGTTTGAAATAGATGAAGTTTTTTTTAATCCAAAACTCAACCTTCTCGCGAGGCGACTGGACACGGAATGCCAATATGTTTTTGGTAAGGAACTCAATTGGAAGTTTCGACAAATAAAATGGTAAGTACTTCGTTAACATCGGGGTACTTCGGGTCTCTGGGCTGTGGGCTCTGAGCTCTGGTCTCGGAAGTATCTCCGCCCTCCTCGCTGGAGAACCAGCTGAGCATTTTCAGGTGCCCTGCGCCTGCGCCCTGTCCAACCCTCTATTCCCTCCTCGACTCCTTCATTTCCATTCTATATTCTATATTCTTTTCGATTCGATTCGATTCCATTTCCATGTGCATTGAAGCACATAGAGTCGCGGAATCAGCCGAGAGCCGCGGAATATATCCGCCAAGAGCCACCCCCACTCTCCAGGTCTTAGCCCACTTTATTAACAAGAGTGATGACAAAAATAATGGTTTTAAAATTAATTAATAAATATATAGATTTCAAAAAAATATAATATACAATTTTCAGATTTTTATAATCTATATAAAATATTAGAGATTTCTTTGATTTAAAAAATAAGATTCTCTAAAGAGTTTGCAAAAATAACTACCAAGTTTTTTGGCCTTTTTTAATAAAATAGATTTATAATTCCCATAAAAAAAAATATATATTGGCTTTAAAGGAACAAATAATAGAAAAGATTTTCAATTCTATTATTTATAATAAAATAATATCTATTAACTATTTTTCCAAGCTATTTTTATTCTATGTAAACTCTATTTATGAATAAAACAATTTCCAAAAGATAGTTTCCTTTAGTTTCTTATTTATATTGTAAAATAGAAACAATAAAAATAAATAAATATTAAAATATAAAGATAAATATATAATTTTCAAGAAATAAAGTCAACATCTTACCACTCTATTAATTATTATTTTATTACACTTTTTTCTTAAAAAATAATAAAAATATATGTAGGTACAAAATAATAACTACACCTGCAGTACCCAAAATGTAAGGCCCCATCACTGTTTTTGGTACAAAGGTAGTAGGTACTAGGTACTACCAGGTCATGTGCTGGTGGTTCCAGTTGGTCGCTCCTTTTGGCCATATAATCGAACATGTGCGCCGCCGGTCGGCCTGTCCGTTAGCCAATTTCGCGCTGACAGGGTTCAGGGGTTCACGGGGCTCGATGCAGCAGGGGGTTCGGGGTTCATGTAATTTGTATGCTAGGCTATCCAGTACTTTAGGGCAATCATTCAAGCGTCTAATCGACAATGCTTTTTGGGCACCCTTCGGCACCCGACGACGCCCTTGTGCCGTCCATGAAAAAAAAAAAATGAAAATAAAAAACCAACCCCACCTACACCACTCCGCCGTCTCTTTGGGATTCCACCTCACCGTTCCGCACAGGTGTTATTGCCAGGAGGACATCTGCATTCTCCACTGACAAATACTAATAGTTTATAATTTATAACTACTTAAGATTTAATTAGCTACGTACGATTTATAGTTCAACTAAATAAATATGAGCTCTGACTAATCCCATTGACAATCTCGCTTCTCTGGAAACTAACACTGTTTTAAATATTTGATATGCATATATTACTAATTTTATTATGTACTCCCCATGAAGCTCTGGGAGAAGTCGGAAATGCCAGTCCAGAGAGGAGCGCAACCTGTTTTCGTAGCTTTTGTTCGCCTCAGATTGCCGGAGATTGTAAAAAGAACGAATCGAATGATGTGCCGAGGGAGTTCCCCCCATCCCATTGAAGCGGATCGCAAGCTCGGCCTGGAACTTTTGCTGATAAATCCGAGTGATAAGCCGCTGAGACGGTCAGTAGATCGGAGAACATCATGCTTGTCGGACACTTGGGCTCCATACTCGTCTTGATTCTGGCGGTTAGTGCCGGGAAGCCGCGACGTCGTCCGGCGGACGAGTGCCCCACCATTAAGCTGAAGCGTCAGTGGGGCGGCAAGCCCTCCCTGGGTCTCCACTACCAGGTGAGACCCATCCGGTACGTGGTCATCCATCACACCGTCACCTCGGAGTGCAGTGGACTGCTCCAGTGCGCCGAGATACTCCAGGGCATGCAGAGCTACCATCAGAATGAGCTGAACTTCAATGATATAAGTTACAAGTAAGTATTAAAAAATAAATTTAAAAAATTTAAAAAAACTTACAAACCATATTCTTTAGCTTTCTAATAGGAAGCGATGGGGTAGTCTACGAAGGAACTGGTTGGGGCCTTAGAGGAGCCCATACCTACGGTTACAATGGCAATGGCACTGGAATAGCTTTCATCGGCAACTTTGTGGGTGAGTTCGAGTCCAAAATGAAGCTGAAACAATCAGTGATTCCCCTTGATCCCCGCCAGATAAACTCCCCACGGCGGCGGCTCTACAAGCTGGAAGAAACCTCCTAAGTTGCGGCGTAAAACAGGGAGAGCTAGCCGAGGATTACGCACTTTTGGCAGGCTCCCAGGTGATCAGCACTCAGAGTCCTGGACTAACGCTCTACAACGAGATCCAAGAATGGCCACACTGGCTATCTAATCCTTGAAATAAAAATAGAATTAAATTAAAATCAAAATAATAAATAAATTAATGGATAATAATGTATGACTTCCCCATAAACTTTATACTTTTTTGTTCCTTTGGTAACACTATTGGCTTTTGGTCGATCTGGCAGCACCTTCGGAACCGGAAGTGTAGCCACCTGAGAGTCTCCTTAGCTTCCCACTTAAAGTTAAATGCATTTGTTAGTTGTTTTAGTAAAGTTGCGAAAGCGTTGTGGAATCGTTTATTCTCATTCATGTTACAAATGCACTCTTGGAGAGTATTAGTACTATATAGTAGTCTATAGCCTGCCTGATCCTTTACATACTTGCGGCTCTTCGCATTTACACTTACAAGTCATTGTTAGAGAAAGTTTCGAGATTTTAGATGGACAAGTATATATATATATATGTATATATGTTTTTAGTATATATGTATAGATTTGTAGCGCTGTTGCTAATAGTTTCACATATCAAAATGTTTCATTGTTAGACATTTACAACATCGAGTCCATATTTATACCCAAATGGCAACTATAATACATATAAGTACATTTATGTATATATATATATAACTCTTTGGATCTTTTAAATATATGTATGTATATAGAGGCGTTATAATATATATATAGCTGTCTGAAGTTTTAGGTATCGGTATCGCTATTAGCAGAGCGCGGGAGAAAATCGATTGTTAGTGTTTGAAACCGGAAACAGGAAATGAGGATCCTGATCCCGATCCCTATGTGTGTCTTGGAAAATAATACGGTCTAATAAGCTTCTTTGGAGTGCAGCAAGGTGGCTAGAAGTAGTTTATAGTTTTTAATGTGGCAATCACTATTTTTAAGATTTAGTTTTTATATAATTTTTTTTTTTTTAGGTACGCACACTGGTACAAAAGTATGCAAGTATTTTTCATTTTCATTTTTTTTTTGTTAAAGGCAGCGTGGGACTACTTTGGACACACATATCTTTAGTATAGGCTTTATGTGTATGTATTAGTGTGTGTGTGTGAGTGTGTGTGTGTTGTGTTAATGTGTGAGTTGACTAATCTTTAATGGTGGTAATCGTGGATTAATGGGCGGCACTGATTTTGTGTTAGTTAACATTCGCTATACGTTTACATAGGTTTACATTCTTAATATTTATATATATATATATATATATTTATATATAATTTTAGTGGGAAGAGGAGAAGGGAGGGAGGTCTGGTGCTTGCTTGATTAACATCTTTACAATATTCGAAATCGAAAAGTGCTCTAAAGGAAGTGGGGGAACAGGAGCTGGTAGGGATCAGAAGGCGGTGCTGGATCGAGGAGCGGGCTAAGTGTGAGAGAGAGTCTTGACTAAATTTAATGTACAGGACTACGTTGTCTACGCTGCTGATGCAACTGCTTCGTCATCATCTTCGTCATCGTCTTCTACTTCAATTTCTTCTCCTTAACGGCGAAGGATCTTCACTTAATACAAACAAAAAAAAAACATCCTTGCCTTGCGACATTGTTGTACTTTCGATAGTTTTTGTTTCTTTTGTGCTGGCATGTTGAGCTTTTACTTTGAAATGGTTGCCTGCTGTGCTGGGGACTGCGGGCCAGAGAGACAGAGAGACAGAAAATGGGACGCCATGACTGGTTTCAGTGTGACCAACGTCGCTAACGAGTTGCTTATAAATTATTTGTATTTCAACGAACATCCATAACACACATATTACTAATAGAATTTCCTTTAAATTTAACTTCTACGCTTCTCAAAGTTCTTTGATAATTGCAATATGTTTTTCAGCAAACATTAAATATTTACAATCACTGGAAGAATCTTTAAGCTATACGTTTTAAATAGATACGAAATACTTGTCTCTACAAATATGAGATCTTTGGATATGTTGTATATTGCAAGAAAGGAGATATAGTTGTTTTTTTTATAGAAACCGTTTAAGTATTAAAAATCTTTTCTAAAAATTAAAGATTCAATGAAAAATAGAACTCTAAAGATTCAAAGATTATAGTTTAAAAAAGTAAGTCCTATGAAGCATTGAAAGTTATTTTTTTTTTGTTTTTTGGTCACACTGACTTGTCGGATTTGGACGCCCAACTGACTGTGAGAGAGACGGATAGAGTTTGTGAGACAGAGAGAGCATGATATGCAGACGTAGCTTTAAATTAGCCAAATCATGGGGGAATCCGGGAGAACGAGGAATCAGGAATCAGGAACCAGGAACCAGGACCAGGATCAGGAACAGGATGGGATATCCTTGGTAGGGGCAGGGGCTGCGCCTACAGATCAAAATAAAACTCAACAAGCATGGCCTAAAACTGGTTGACCTTCAACTCGTTTCCCTGCAGCTGGACGAGTCGGAACGCCTCCCGGATGGTCGGCGTCATCAGCAGCTTGAGGTTCTCCTCGGCCTCCGCCGGCAGGGAGCGCAGCAGCTCCATGGAGGCCACCACCAGCTGGGCCAGGGCGGCCCTCTTGTAGTTGGAGTCCTTCAGGATACTGCTCGCCCGTTGCTGTTCGATTTCCGGTGAAATGGACTCTGCCTCCGAGGACTTGGCCTGACGATTGGTGTCGAACGGATTGCTCCGGCACTTGGGCTGGAACTCGCTGATCAGCGTGGTCATCGTTATGTTCTCCTCCTCCTGCAGCTGGACGCACTTACTGGGCGACGGGTTGCTGCCCGAACCCGAGCCGGAATCAGTCATCTCGGCATCTCCGTTGCCATTCAGGGAGATGCACATGGGCTTGTGCAGATGGGGCTGGATTGGCGGCGGCTTCTGGCGCAGCTTTCCAGACGTTCCCGTCTCGATGTCGTGCAGAGCCGAGTTGCTCAGGTAGAGTTCGCAGACCAGGTTCCAGGCATCCTGCAGACAGAACAGATACCTCACAAAGTTCTCCTTCTTCTTCACAGTGGTGGTGTTCAGACGCGAGCACGACTCCAGGATAAAGTTGAGGTCCTCGGGGCCCAGGTTGTAAACGACAATGTCGTTCAAATGGGAGTCGACCAGGGCGATGTAGTAGATCATCCAGGAGGAGGTCATTTGCTTGTAGAGATTGGCGGCATACTCGATGTTGGAGACCTTCTGCATGAGGAACTTCAGACCGGGCCGCGAATCGAACTCCAGGGCGGACATCAAGTACTGTTTGACGCAGCGCAGCAGGATCTCCTTGGAGCGGAAGTCCAGGTCGTAGTCGTGGCTGGGCGCCGATGCCGAGGCGGCGTAGTTATCGAATATGCAGGTGGACACCGCCTGGGGCACGCACTTGAGGCGCGACAGCAGCAGCTTGGCCACCAGTTGGAGCAGCATCTGGTTGGCAAGGAGGCCCACCACCAGGTTCTTAAACGGTATCCGTATCACGAAGTTGTCCAGGTTCGAGTTGAAGCCGTTGTTGAGGGGATAGAGCAGGAAGGAGTAGCTCCTGTCGTCCGACAGCTTGCACGAGCCACTCGGCGTGGAACCGGTCTGACCCTGGCCCTGCCCCTGGCCCGGCTCCCTCTGATTGTCCGACAGGAAGACCTGCTGGGCCAGCGCGTAGATCCTGGACAGCTCCTCCAAAGTGCTGTCCCTGCGGGCGGCCACCTTGACGTTGGCACAGTCCCCGTAGAAGCTGTTGGACTTCTCATGGAAGGCGAAGGAGAGCTGACGCAGCGGAGCAATGGTCACGGTGCAGGCTCTGTGGATGGCCGAGCAGGCTATCATCCACTGGGACTCGTTGAAGAGCATGCCCGTGGAGAGGATGACGTGCTTGAGGCAGGACACCGAGATCCTGGCAATCGCCTCCTGCGACTGTGCGGCGCACTCGATCAGGACGAGGAGCAATTGCTTCAGAGCCAGCGTGGCCGAGCCGGAGATCTTGGTGGGCGACTCCATTAGGTTATTAGCTCCTCCTGCCCCGGCCTTCTGCTGCTCCTCGGAACTGGCGGAACTGGAACTGCTATCGTACTGCTGCCCATAGGCCGGATCCTGGCCATTCTGCAGATGATGCTGCTCCCGCTCTATCCTCTCCGTGACAAACTTCAGCTTGGAGTACAGCAAGTTATCCGCCGGATGAACAATCTGAGCCAGACGCGTCTTAGTTCCGGCCCCCAAGCGACGCTGCTCCGGAACGGACTTCTCGATGAACTCCACCACCAGATCCGTGGTCATGCAACAGCAGTGCTTGAAGTTCTTCTCCACCAGCTGCCAGGAGGCGCCTGTCTTGTTGATGTACCTCAGCCAGTCCTGGATCATGGGCACCAGCAGATGGTTGATGCAATAGAAGCCGAAATCAATGCCCGGACTGGCCAGAAGATTTTTGAAGAGCTTGAAGATGGTCTGCAGGATGGGCGCCTGGTGGGAGTAGGGGCAGACAATCAGCGAGTTGGTGAGTCCATCCAGGAGCAGGAACCACACCTTCAGCACACCCGACGGCTTGTCCATCTCATCGATCTTCACAATGGTGTCCTTGTCGATGTGCAGGGATCGGTAGGAGATCATATACTGCTCGTTCCGTGTCTGGAGATAGTCGTTGCCGAAGTACGTGAAGTTCTCCATGGAACTGGGGATGTTGGCGTCGATAATGTGCGTGTAGGATATGCCCTTGATCTTGTACGTCGAATGGAAGTTGGGGCACTTGGGCATGCTGTGCATGAACCCCAAAATACTGGAGCACCGCTCTAGGAATCGCAGCGTCTCGTGCAGGAAGTCTGTTGGCCGGAATGTATTGTCCTCCTCCTGCTGATTGGATCCTGATGCTCCACTTCCGCCTGGACAGGAGTTGTTATTGTTGTTGTTGTTGCCACCGCCAGAGATCTCCAGGTACGATAGCAAGCAGAGGATGCAATCCAGTCCGGCATTGGCGAACACCAAAGTATTATCCGAGTCGAGGAACACCCGGAAAATGTCGATGATGTTGCTCATGTTTAGCATCCGGCTGCGGGCGTTCCTCAGGGTGCCGAACAGGGGCCGCCAGCCGGAGCGGATTTCGGTGCGATGTGCCTCCACCACCTCGTACAGGCAGGCCACGATCTGGTCCTGCACATCCACGTCCGTGTCCATGCTGAGGAGGTTCTCGAACGGCTTCAGGAGGGCCTCGTTGAAGTGGAAATACGGCAACTCCGACTGCTCCACCAGCAGGGCCGTGATGATGTCGTGGATGTATTCAATGGCCCGCTTCGAGATCATCCTGTCCCGATGACAAGCAGCCTGCAAAGGATACACTTTATGAGTAAAAATTTTAAGGTTATAGACCGATATATGTATATGTATGTAGTTGCCAGGATATAAAAGCCTACGGAGCTTCTGAATCTACTTAATTTTTCTATAATTTTTAAGGGATAACTTTTTTGTAACTAATTAAAAATCTTCGAATGTAATCTCTCATAATTCCGTTGCCTACTTTTAAGGGCGCCAGGAAGTCGCTTCGTAATAAGGAGCAAAAATTGGCGGATTATTTTCATACAATGACATGGCCAGAGATTGTTTACTTTGCCAGAAATTCATTAAAGTTATAAAAATAATAATTAAATAATTCATTAAAAATAATAGCGCCCTCCTCCTCGATTCTCAAAGGTTGCACTTAAGCGGGCCTGGAAAGTCGAAAATATTCTTTTCTTTTTCTTGTTTGTTTTTGTAATAAGTTTTCTTTGTTGTAATTGGATGTTTTTGTAACTTTTTGTTGTCATGTTTTTTGTTGTAATTAAATTTGTTGTTGTAATGGTTGTTGTTGTAATTTTTTGTTGTTGTAATTTTTGTTTGTTGTAATTTTTTTTTTGTAATTTTTGTTGGTTATAATTTTTTTTTTTTTTTTTTTGTAATGATCTGTTTTTGGATTTATTTTTTCATTCTTATTTTTTTTATTCCTTTTATTTTTTTTTTAACCAATTATCTTGAAAATCGCGAGATATGCCCATTTCCCATAATCCTCTTTAGACAACTTGGCCAATTCGTATCCGATCCTTAAAAGGATTATCCTTAATGAATCGTGGATTCAATTCCTACTGATCTGCATCAAAGCCTAAAAACAAAGTTTTTAATCCTTATTTATTTTTTTTATGAAATTGTCCTGGGCCATCCCCTTGAAAACCCCGAGACATCACAATCCCATTTAGAGAACTTTCTGAAACCAATTCTGAAACGATCCTTAAGCGGAATACCTTAAATGAACCACATCCCTGATCCCTAATCCTTACTATAGTTACGATACTACCTCGTCTACTTGAACTTCCACGGACCCTAGCCTTTACTCACATCCATCAGATGCGGTCCGGTGATGGCCCAGACCTTGAGCACATGGAGCAGCGGTCGGGAGCTGCGGAAAACCTTGAGAGTCACATCGCCGATCCTGTGGAGGAGCAGGGACATGGGCAGCGAGTCGAGCTTCTTCCAGCCCTTGCTGGGCCACCAAATCCGGCTGCCTTTGCGCGCCACCTGGCTCTTGTAGAGTTGCTCCCGCGAGGCGCGGCACAGATGCTTCAGGAACTGGCACAACGACGGCAGGCTGAGACGTTCGGCGGCGTCCCCAAAGAGATTCTCCGCCTGGTGTGACAGGGCACAGAGCACCTTGGAGGTGTCGCTCTGGCTGAGGAGGACCGTTTCATTGGTGCCGGAGTAGACCTTCAGGATGGAGGTGATGTTCGTGTTGGGACTCTGCATAGGAGCCTGCAGGAAGCTGTACACATCGACACAGGTCTCATCGTCATCAATGGGTATGGAGGAGAGATTGAGCTTGTCCTGGGCATTGCCATTGCTTAGCTTCTCGCCCGTCTCCAGGTCGCGGCGACTGCTCCCCGGCGAGGAACCGGATATGGATGGATTCTGCATGCTGAAGATTTCGTGCTCCAGTTGGCTGACATGGCGGCACACGGCGAAGATGCTCGGCCAGCAGTCGGCGCTGTAGCTGCCCAGGTTGAGGCCGCCGGTAAGTACCACGTCCATGGACATCGCCTGGCTGGCGGAGATGCGGGGTCCGGTGGTCTGGCAGACATTGGATGCCAGCAGATTGAGGATCTTTCCGGCCAGGTGCTGTAGGTTCAGGTTGTTGCTCAAAGTGGCCGCCTAAAAAATAATCTTAATAAAATATTTTATTTTTTAAATCAAGGTTCCATCTACCGAGTGGAGTCCATCCAGACACATGGCGTAGAGCGCCTCTCCGTTGGACTTGTTCGCCTTGGCCTTCACCCGGAGTGTGCGTTTGGAGAGCGCCACCAGCTTGTTGGAGGCGGAGCTGGTCTGAAGATCACCCAGTCCCGAGCTCAGGACAATCACCATCGAGTCCCAGCAACAGGTAAGCAGGCGGCGACACAGTTTCTTTGCAGCTTCCCGGCGCTTGTCGTGCTGCTGCTCCTCCTCCTTGTGCTTAACAGTGGCCGTCTGCAGACGCTGCCACTCAGAGAGCATTTGGGTGGCGCCCAATCCCCCAGCATCGCACAGCATATCGACCAGGGCGCACCGTGGCCCGATTCCGTCCAGCTGCTGGCGGGACATGGCCTCCAGGACGTTGCACACGGTCACGGACTGGTAGAGCTCGCATAGCCATGGCGAGGAGAGGTAGACCAGGACTCCAGTATTCTGCACCGAGGTGACGAACTGCTGCTCCGACATCGGCACCAGGATGTCCTTGTGGGCCATGCCCGAGGCCACCTGCTCGTAGTAGCCGGCCCGCATCAGCTGCAGGCTGAGCAGCAGCGAGGAATAAATGGCCAGGTAGATTCCATCGGCGTTGATGGCCGTCAGGTTGTAATCAAAGTCCGAGAAGTTCATGCTGTTCTCCTGGCACACCGCCGACGCGAACTCTTGCATGGCCTCGTCGATCTCCACGCAGCTCCGGAGTCGCAGCAGCTTCGGGACCAAATCCTGTCGCAGGGCACGGGCAAAGTCCCGGGCATGCTGGCGATCGTTGTCGCTGTCCGTCCGGATGGGCATTACTGGCGCCTCCAGGTGCGAGTACGGCCAGCGGTTCTCCACACGCGAGGTCTCGTCGCTGGAGCTGCTCGGGTCGTCGTCTTCTGGTCCCTCGGTGTCCCCCGAGCCGTTGGAGGCTGCATCCTGCTCGTGCGGCGGTTCGCCATCGCTCTCGGATCCCGACGACGTCTCGAACACGTTCTGCCGGAACTCAACGATCGCATCCCGGTAGGGAGCCGGCAGTCGGGCCATGCTCTGGTAGGTAAGTGGTCCAGAGTAGTCCGCATCCTTGAGTAGCTCATGCCGTCCGTTCACCACCTGGACGATCTGGTCGCTGATCATCGACTCGGTCAGCTCTCCGGTGCAGAGCACCTGCAAGCTGTCCAGCAGAGCCACCATGCACTCCACACTGGCCTGCAGGCTGGCCTCCGTGGCGCCACCCACTCCGCCGGCTCCGTAGGCGCACTCCTCCATGGCGTCCACCAAGCTTTCATAGAAAAAGATTCATTTTTTATTTAAAAGTTGAAAAGTATATCAGGAATCACTCACAGCCGGAAGAGAGCCATTTCGTCGCTGCATCCCTGGGCTGTGTTTTTGTCCACATAGAGGATAACCGCCAGATCGATGAGGCGCTCCGGGCTCTTGAAGATCTCGCGCACGCAGCGGAGGGGTTCGGTGCGATTCTGGGGTGCCGGCAGAAGGAGCATCCGGTGGAAGAGGGCCTCCAGCATGGGACGCAGCGAGCCATGGGCGCCGGCGATGCGGAGCAGCTGGATGGCCGTGAGATAGACACAACGAGCCTGGGGACCGTCCAACCCCGGACCCGTGAAGAAGCCACGTGCCTCGTTCTCGATCATGTGCAGGGCGTCCCTGAAAGGATATGCTTAGTAGGCAGGATACAACATGGAACTTTGAACTCACTTGTAGGTAAACTTTTTGTCCAGATTGATCCTGCCGGGTGATCCCAGGGCCGCCGCCAGTGTGGGACAGAACTTCTGCCAGAGGAAGGAGGTGAAGTGCGGATTGGCGTGGACGTTGCGGGGCAGGGCCGAGCTCAAGGTGAGGATGCACTCGGTAAGGTACAGGGAGCTGGGATTCTCGCACTTCTTGTTCGGCGATGTGTTCACATTTGGCTCGACGAGGCGACTGCAGAGCCACTGCATCACCGGTATGACCTCGTTGTAGACGGCGGAGGCCTGGGTCTGGGTCATCAGGCCGGCGGGAGCGGTCTTCTTCACCTCCTCGGCCTCCTCGATGAGGAAGGCGCAGAAGGTGCGCAGGCACTGGGAGGCGGCGGCCAGGGAGGCGGCTTTGGTGGCCCTCGAGCCCATCTCCCAGCACTCGCCGCACCTGGACAGGATTTCGATGAGCAGGCGTCCGTTGAGGGTGCAGGCCGGGGAGCAGGCCATGGCCAGGAAGAGTCGAAGGACATTCACCACGGTGTCCTCGCTGCTAGTCGATGGCAGGATGCCGTTGGTGGCCCGCAGCAGCTGGGAGGGTAGCCACACGGAGTCATCCTCTGGCTCCAAGCCAATGTAGAATCGCTCGTCCTTGATCACGCGCTATTTGGGTAGAATAGAAAGGACACACCCGTTAGGAATTGAAAAGTAATTAAACATCAAAGTTGCATGTTTCGGGGGGAATCAATAAAAGGACTGAAAGGACCCCAGGGAAGTGCCAATAAAGTAAGTAAGAGAAGGAGGAAAAAGAAATCAAAGCAACGAATCACAGGATGTATCTCCCTCATTTTTTTATCGTCATAAACAAGGAGCAGTGGGACGTGTCCTGAGTGTCCTGAATACCGGATGGAATAAGGAACGAATTATTGATTACCATACTGCTAACCACTCATAAACAAAAGTCACTTCCGTCTCGGGGGAATCCCGTCAATTAGCCAACTCCCCCAATGGCCCATATAGCCATATGCCACTTGCCACACATTCCACATCGTAAATTCTATATGACTATATTAGGGTGGGCTTTATATACTTGTTAAATAATTAACAAAAAATTAAAAATAATCATCCTGCTTACAAAAAAGATATAAACGTAAGTCTATAATATTTTTTAACTTAAAAAAATAATATCAACTAAGGGCCACCCTAATGTCCATGTTCTTCGTCCAGGGTGGGCTTTATATACTTGTTAAATAATTAACAAAAAATTAAAAATAATCCTGCTTACAAATATGATATAAACTTTAGTCTATAATATTTTTTAACTTAAAAAAATAATATCAACTAAGTGCCACCCTAATGTCCATGTTCTTCGTCCAGGGTGGGCTTTATATACTTGTTAAATAATTAACAAAAAATTTAAAATAATCCTGCTTACAAATATGATATAAACTTTAGTCTATAATATTTTTTAACTTAAAAAAATAATATCAACTAAGTGCCACCCTAATGTCCATGTTCTTCGTCCAGGGTGGGCTTTATATACTTGTTAAATAATTAACAAAAAATTTAAAATAATCCTGCTTACAAATATGATATAAACTTTAGTCTATAATATTTTTTAACTTAAAAAAATAATATCAACTAAGTGCCACCCTAATGTCCATGTTCTTCGTCCAGGGTGGGCTTTATATACTTGTTAAATAATTAACAAAAAATTAAAAATAATCCTGCTTACAAATATGATATAAAATTTAGTCTATAATATTTTTTAACTTAAAAAAAAATAAATATCAACTAAGGACCACCCTAATGTCCATGTCCTTTGTCCAGCGTATGCACATGGAATGATAAATCCGCTTTGTGCGCCGGAAGTTCCGGCCGGAAAATGTGTGCCCGTGGTTATCGTCAAGCCATTGTTACGGCTCCACTCCCCCCGTCCGAGCCCCAGCCCCTGCGACTGCGGCTCCACCTCGATAATCGCCGTATCCGGAATGGGCAGGCAACTTACATGGAGGCCATTCAGTCCCATCGTGATGAACTTGGGCCGCTTGGTGTCCAGCGCCATCTGCAGGGCAGTGAAGCAGACGGAGCGCAGCTCGTGGGAGGGATCCCGGTGGATGCCATGCTGGCGGTACAGTTTATCTGAAAGAGAGAGACAACGGCCGGGATTAGCAACGATTAACGGTTATCGTATGGGAAAACAATTAACCCACGCGGGGCAATGGTCATAAAATCTGCCCAGATAAGCGGAAAGGATATAAAAACGCAGAAGCCTGTTCTTTGTGCTTGAGGTCAAGGATACTTTGCAAAATAGTTTCATAAATATTTGTCAGTGCACTCGCTGGCCTTCCAAATGCCACAAATCGTTGCCTGCTCTTCTGCAGCAGAAATCAAAGGAAACAAAGAGAAGCTTAAGTTGTGTGGGAGTTTGGTATGCCCTACATTGAATGGAAGGATTATGGCCATTTGCATAATCCATATTAAGTCTGAAAAATGAAGATAAAGCATAGAATAAATTAAGCATTTGAACGGGATAGAAGAAAGTAAAATAGAGTATAAAAAATATATTTTTCAGATTGTTTATTTTATCTTCTTTAAACAAAATCTTAATAGTAATTAAAAACATAAATAAAATATTTAATATTTAAATGTTATTATAAAGATTGTTACAGCCGATGGACTCTGTTCAAGAATGCGTAGGGTATCCTCACAAAGGAAATAGCAACTAACGGTAAACAACAAACATGGGCGAAAACAACGGCAACAACAACAACAGAGAAATGAGAAAAGGAAGGAAGGAAATTGCGTTCTTGCATGCTCTCAATGTGCGTTGTTCTCATACTTTCTGTGACTTTCTGCCTCTTTCCCCATGAGCACCAAAAAAAATACTTTCCAAGGGGGTTATCCCATAAAAAAGAAGCCTGTTTAAAGAACATAAACTAAAGAACTCTTTATTTTTTATAGCCAATTAAATATCATTAACCGTTAAATCCCTCTATCGACGCCCATGGTACGCCATTTTGACGCCTTCTCCCTCTCTTTCTTGCCCACTGGCACTTCCATATGTGGAGTGCTACTTACCGTAAGCTATTTGCGCCGTTTGCCGCAGCGCATTGTGCTTGGTGCCCGTCGATTCTTTGATAATTAGCAGGAATAGGTCCTCCATATTGCAGGCTCGCTTTCTCTCTACCTCTTCTCTCTCCGTGTCTCCTGTTTGTGCGTGTGGGAGGGTGTCTGTTGCTCGCCAAAAATTCCGCGCTTGTGGTTGTGGTGGAGCACCGTTACTTTTCTATAGCTGCCCGTAGCCGCCTTAAACGGTAGTAGGATTTGTTGTTGCGCCTTTGCACGCCATCGGTAACAACAACAACTCAATTAGCGCCAAAGTTGCTGCCGCCTGCCATAAGAAAAAGGGAGTAAAATCAATAAAATCAAAAAAAAAAAAAGCAACACGCCAAAACGGTAAAAAAAAAAATAAGAATACTAGTAACAGATGCGTTTTGGCAAACGGTGTTTACAGTTACCGCCATATGTAATCCCACCAACACACACACACGCACGCTATGAAGTTCCCACACATACACATGCATATGTATGTATGTATGTATGTATTGGCGTCACGTCACTCCATGCACTTTTCAAACTTTTTGGCATTGCAATTGTGCACCTTCGAAAAGTTCAAACAGTGTGTATCCGTTTTCCTTGAAAACTTTTCGCACATTAACGGGCGCACACTCACACACTCACTCACTCGCCCCCAGTGCAGCGGGCGCTGCTGCAATGCTGAATTTTTTAAAAGCCCGTTTCCATATGTCACTTGATTTTCCACAAAAAACCAATCGCCTAAGGGCGCTATAGCCTCCATTACCATTTCAAATTTTGCATCAGAACCCTGTCCGAAAGATCTCACAACTCGAAACTGAACCACCACTTGTGGTATTTGCTTCCTTTTGATGTTTTCCTTGCTTTTGTTTTTTATTTTATTTTTTTTTATTACGATGACGAGGTGCACTTGCCGTTAGCTGCGGATGCGACAAATGCTGTGGCAACAGCCGAAGCGAAAGAAAGCACTTTCTCCATTTCGTAGTACTGTCAGACATGTCTGCGCATGTCTCGAAGCCAGCTGTTCGATTATCCCGCCTATCGGCAGCTGGAACTTCAAAAGCCAGGGCTGCCAGAAACTTTTTAGGAAAACCAATCTTTAAAGTTGACAATAAATTCAATGTATTCCAATATTTAAAAAAAAATATATATGTGTATATAACTACATATAAATTTTAAAATAAAAACTCTATGGAACATGATTGTTTTCCTAATAGTTTAAATAATATTAACTTTCATTATAAACTAAGAGATATTGATTGTGCAGCCCTGGTACCCCAAGAAGCTGCAGGATTCTGGTGATTGATGGCTCGATAAATCAATAAATACAAATGATTGCCATTAAAAATTGTGGCTTGTAGGAGCAATAATGGCCACCCATATATCTTGGACACCCCCACGTGCCATTGACATTTGTCCGGATAATGGTTCTTGAGCAAGGACACTCCGTACCTGGACCATTTCCACAGGTGGTTTAGACACAGAGGCTGCGCGTCTTGGGTTGTGTTTTAAATGCCATTAATTATATTTCGCATTGATTTAAATAGTTTAACTGACATATGTGTTAAAATTAAGGGGAAAAATTAAACAAGGTTCGGTTGCATATCAAAAAACCATTCTTTGCTCTCATGACATTGAAGACTAAAAAGTGCAAGTGAAGATTCTTCAGTCCTAATGCCTATTTCACGGGCTTCGACTTCCACAGTCCGTCGTTCAGGAAGTGGTACGTCTCGATGCCGATGCCCTTGTTCTTAACCAGGCTACAAGGGATTAAAAAAAAGGAATTAGTTAAGGAATAGACTTCAGACATTTCTCCCAACAGGAAGCTACTTACATTTCCTCAGTGGACAGTGTAAGCAGGCCAATGGCCAGGGCATGCTCTTTGCCCTCCGCCATGATGGCCACCACTGTGTTCTTGTCCGCCGGAGTCATACACGCGCCCGGCGATGTAAGACCCGGGCACATAACGTTCGCGCCACTGAGAACAAACCGAATGGCGCCCTTGTCCACCTGCTGCATGGTCACAAAGTAGGGGAACTTGTGCAGCAGGCGCAGGGTAGGCATCCAGGGACCATCGCGATGGCGGAAGAACACCTGCTCGCCGGCTCCGTTCAGCAAGAGCTCGATATGGTCATGGCTGGGAAGGAGGTGTCTATAGCAGAGGTATACCATTGGGACCCATTATACTTACCACTTTGCGATGCGGTAAGAGTCCTTCTTGGGCAGGATCAGGTCGATGTGTGTCTCCAGCTTCGGGTATGCCTCCAGTAGCTTCACACGGATGCCTTTCTGCACCGAAGACTTCAGCTGCTGAATGGACGAGATGCTGTCCTTCTCCTCGAACCTGAGGATAGTAGTTTCTTTATTAGTTTCTTTAAAAATAAATGCTTTAGAGTCCCGCTCCCCGGAATACGTACTTTTTGAACATTTTCGTAAAAGATTCTTTGCGAATTTGGCAGCTGATGCTGATGAATGTGGACAAGCCGCAGAGTGACCAGACGATAGGAAGGAACTTTCCCCCAAAAAAGTGACAGCTATCGGTATTCCCGATATTTCTTTAGAGTTTCCAAGTATTATGTTTTATAAATAATAATTTATTTAAAATTAATCATATAAATTTATTACTAGCGCACCTTAATTTGTATTTGTTTAAGAGGTATTATATATCCACTGCACTAGACACTAATTTACTTCCGATATATCCTATAAAATTTACAAATTTCACCTTCAAGAACGAAATAAATGAAACACATTCAAGATTAATGATTTATTTTAAGTATTAGTCTAAAATAAATAAAATTATATTAATATTACTATGAATCGCTAAGATCGCTGAGAACCTTACTTGGCAACACTGTATCTCTATCTCTTTCTGCTTTGTTAAAAGTTTATTGCCCTCCTTGTCTAATTCGGCTGATGCCCTTAAAATACGTTAGAAATTAGAACCAGGCTTAATTTTTGGTTTATTATAAGTAAAAAATGTAAAATAGTGTAAGAAAAATATTTTCTTAAAAATTACATATGAAGAATTACAAAAATGTGGTTTCTGCAAATAATTAAAACCTTTTTGCATATATTTGAATGGAAAGTTTATATTTTAAATATTATAATTATAAAGCGAAATAAATATATATTTAAAAATATTTTAACAACATAAAGTTGAAAAATATTGAAAGAAACAGCCAACATATCGTTTTCACCCCACTGATCACATCGTATACGGTCACACTGATCGCACTGTGAGAGACGACGCTTCAAACGTTCAGCATTATCGGTTCTCATTCATCGACTTTGTTTTCAATCAGAATATTAGTAAGGAGTGTGTTTGTATGTATATTTTTGTACCAGTTAACGCATGTAAAAAAAAACTTCTCCTGCCGAAAAATCAAACAAACGACATGAGCGAAGGAATACCGGAAAAAGTCGAGGAGGAGGTGGCGTCTTCATCTTCGCCCTCAACCTCTACTCCTTCTACACCTTCTACACCTTTAGATGGTGAGTGTTTTTGAAAATATCCAAAGAATCCCATTATAGTGATGAATATATTCCTTAGATACTGTACGCAATATTCCAACACCACAGGATATTGTGATCCAATTTGTGACGTCCGTGGACGCGGGATCGATGCGATCAGAACTGGCTGAGGACTGCATCTTCAGTTTCTTTGGGCGACATGTGCGCGGCGTCAATGCCATCATGGGGTATGTGCGCACCCAGCTGCTGGGGCGTTTCCTGCACGAGAGATTCGAACGCGCCCAGATCGTGTCCCAGGGCCATGAACTGATACTCAAGGAGCGGTTCGGTCGTTCCTTCGACGTGGTGCGCCGGCGCATATACGAGCAGAAGGAACGCGAACGTGCCACCACCCTACACCTACGTGCCGAAAGTGATGATGTGGAGGTGCCCAGCCGTTATCCCGTCCAACTGGTCACTCCACCGCGTGCCTCCAGCCACTCCATGGATCAGCTTACGTTCGTGGAGGCATGCGGTGTCCTCGAGAGTCTGCGCGACAGCAACTTCAGTGGAGGACTGGATCTTGGTGACCTGGTGCCCATGCATCTGACCCTGGGCTATCGTCTCACCCCGTTGTTGGTCGGCAATCTTTCTGCCGTTGAGATCTGTTTGGTGATCTACGAGAAGTATCCCCTGAAGCTGAACCGATCGACGCTGGTGCCGCCGCCCACAGTGGAGGAGATTTTCGGGATTGGACGTTTGCGGAACAAGACCCTGGCTCCCGCTAATCCCCAGACCGATGACGAGGGCGAGGAAGTGCCTCAGGCCAAGACTCTCAGCGTCCGTCGCATCCTGTTTGCCGATGGTGCTGACGAGGACGGGGACGAGGAATCAGATGGGAATGGGGAGGAGAATATGGATGATCCCTCCGAGCCAGAACTGCCGGATCAGAAACTGGAAGAGGAAAAAGAGCAGCCAGCACAGCTAGGGGTGGAGGAGCAAGAAGAGACTCCATCCTCATCATCAGCCGCCGCCCAAAATAATGCTAATCCGCCAGCGGAGCCACTGGCGGTGGAGCAGAGCTCCCAGGAGAAGCCCATCATTTGCAGCCTGACACCGCGCAAGCGCACCCATGCCACCAATGTGTGCGAAGTGGAGCCCAAGCGCACACCTCTCCGCACCCGCATGCGTTTCTAGATCGTCTCATTCAATCGTTCTCTAAGCGTTCTCCAATCGTTCTTCAATCGTTCTTCAATCGTTCTCCAAGCGTTCTCCAATCGTTCTCCAAGCGTTCTCCAATCGTCCAAATGTTTACCGCATAAGTCACCAAACCCACCCCCCCCATCAAAATTCCAGTAGAAAATTGTTATATAAGGCCATTTATGTGTCAAGGACCCCTGTAAATTATGAATGTAACAAAAAGGACCCTTTTCGTGTTGTCCTAAATTTTCGCCTGCTATCGAAGACTGAAAATGCCCCGCACCGGGGGCCAGGCTAGTCGCCAAATATGTATTTTGTTTACATAAAATAATTATTTTTATTAATGTTATAGTTTGATGTTGATGAGGCGAGTTATGATATAATGTAATGGGTATCCCGCGGGGGGGATATCCAACGTTTTAACGAGTTTCACATTTGAAAATACTGATATTAGAAAATACTGATATCTGAGGACAATAATGCATTGTTTTACAAATTATGAGACATACCAGTTATATATTTGATATTAACAATTTATTGTACATTTACAGTAAATTGCTGTAAACTAATTTTGAAATGTAACCAAAAATGTCTAGATTATGTCTTTAAGGAAAGGGTTTTCTGGAAAATTTACTCAAAAATGCTGACAAAGTGCTGGAAATCTTGAAATTTGATTCCCTCTTGTCCAAACACAGAGAGAAATTAAGAAATTGTAATATAAAAAATGGGATTCATAAAATAATATAAATGTTGTGTTGCCAGAACTTTAGATTAAGACGAAATTGTATATTTTTAGAATTAAGAAATAAATGCCAGTCATTGTCCTGTTTCAGTGTAAAGCTTATATTTTAAAGCTTTTTAAGGAATTGTGTTCCCATTGCAGCAGTCTGACTTGAAACCTCAAAGAACGCGCTGCTTTTTGAGGGTTTATTTTTTATTATTAAAAAATGCCAGAATATCTTTTGACTGAAATCAGTGAAGGCATGAGAAACAGAATTTTAAATGCCAATTTAGTTAAAATTTCAGATGACTTGATTCGCGTTAAAGTCCTTTTAATAATATTGGTTGTGGTTTCGGTTCTCGAAATGATTGTCAAGTTTTATGTGATTCACAAGAGGAGTAAGAAGCCGAAGATATTTAATAGAATTGAAAACGATCCCCCTTCGCTGGCCCAACGACTAATGATGGAGAAGTCGGACGAACCAGAGGCAGGACACGATGACTATATCCAACCAGAATAATTTTTATAGTAATATTAATAAAATTAAATAAATTAAACAAGAAAATGTTGGCTCTTTTTTCAACAAATTTATTATTTCTTGGAATCATAAAGTATTTACATTGAAAAAAAAAAGTATCTTAAATGCATTATTTTAAAAATACAAAATTGTATATTTTTAGAAAAAATAGATAAATTCAAAAACTAAATTATCCTTTTTCCAGTGTAATGCTTTCAAAAGCTTTGCTAGGAAGTATCTTCCGACGACTCCAACAGTCTGAATCGAAACGTCAAAGAGCGCGCTTTTATTTCGAGTTTTGTCAAGTTATTCCCATTAGTTTTTTTTAAATAAAAGTCTACAAAAATCATAATTATGACTGAAATTGATATAGACTTTAGAAACAGAGTCTTGAATGAAAATTTAGATCAAATTTCAAATGACTTGGTTCGCATTAGAGTCCTTTTGATCGTTCTGGTTGTGGTTTGTGGCCTCGAAATAATTGTTAAATTCTATGGGAATTACGAAAGGAGTACACATCCCAAGTTTTTGAATAAAATTCAAAACGATCCGCCCTCGAGAGCCCAGCGACTCATGATGGAGAAAGCGGAGGAACAAGGTCATGAAGACTATATCCAACCCGATTCGCTTAATATTTAATATAAATAAAATCTAAAACTTACATAAATCGATTTTAAATGAAAGAAAAATGTTGATTCCGCGAATTTTGATGCCAACTTTAATGAAAAATTTGAAAAAAGTCTCCTGTTCATCGGCGCATTGAATTTCGAAGACGGAAATTTTCCACAAACTTATAGTCTCAGATTATTGCAAGTTCGCAGTTTGTCCGGAACGCCGCTATAAATCGGTCCGTATACCTTTAAATAAATATAAATAAGCATTTATAAACTCTTTTTAATTGTTTAGTTTATAAAAATGACTGTGCTGAGCCCCTGCAAGGAAACTGTGGAGCAGATTTTAAATGGATTTTCCATAATTCTATATGTGGTGTGCCTTTGGGTCTTACTGATTATCATCAATTTCATTGTCAAGGCCTATGGGATTTTCAAAAAGATGCGAAAGTTGCAAAAGGAAGGAATCAAGCCAGAGAAAACAATAAAATCGAAGGAAAACCCTCACGCCAGTGCTACCAATTAGGAAAATGTTTGGATTGAAACCAAATATTTTTGGTTAGAGAATAAATAAAAATTGTACTTAGTCAAGTCACAGACCATTTTATGGTTTGTAGCTATGCTCTGAATGTTTCTATAAAACACTGTTCCTATTGGCTTTTATGGCAAGGATTTATGTTAAATGGGAACAGTGTTTATAGCTAGATTATAGTTTATTGTAGAAATAAACTCTTAAGTTTTTGTTAAATATAATTTCTAAATAATACAGTTTTGACGGTATCTATTGGAAAAAAGTTGAAATGCCTTAAATATATATCCCCAAAAAAAAATCCCAACTCTCTGAAACAATAAATCTTTATTGGACTAAGATCACCTGATATATAGGATATTGAAGCGTTGAGTTCTACGGATGGACCTTGATCCGAAGCCCCATGAATAATGCCTGCCACCTATGTTCTCCATATAGCCCCGATAATACCGGCAGAGATCAGACACCAAGAACCTAATAAATCTCTGTCTATTTCCATCCTATAAACGGGGGGATGAGAAGGCCAAACTATATTGAAAAAAAAAATAGAAAGAAAATCCATTTGATTACAAATGTATGAATGGGCTGGAAAATGGGATAGTAAGTGGTTCGGGTGGTGGGTGGTTTTCGCATTAAGACATCAAGTAGACAACAAAGGGCGATGGGGAGGACCTGGCGAAACCCTGACAGCAGTTCGAATCGTTAAGCCAGCCAAGTGGAAACGGACCAGACCAGAGACCCAGAGAGAGACACCCATAGTGGGTAACCCACTAGGAATCTGGCAGAAACCCAACTTCCCCAGCTCCACCTGCTAGATGGTCTGCTCTCTGGTGCTTGAAATTAGATTTCTGTACCCGCCGTTGGCCGGAATTCGTTACGAGGTTTACGGCACACGCTCCTCATTTAGACCCCACCCCCCAGTACTCTCACAGTGTGCCCCAAAATAATACACTCAAAAAAAAATATATACTAATAAGAGAAAAGAATATGAATGTTATAGAGAAAGGAGTTTGCTTAGAAATAATACAAGAAGAGTTTATAGTAAAGTTATAGATTTTTAGATCTTATTATTACCCCTATTTTCTTGCAGTGTCGCCTGAGAATAGAGCTGTTCTAAGCCTTGGAAAATCCTTGGGTTAGCTTCTACTGATTTATGTTTCAAGTTGCAACAAAAGGGGAGGCGCATCCCCCAAAAGGAGGGGGGCTACTCGGGAGCGGGCGCCAAAGGTGGAGAATCAATGTTTATGAGCGGATTAAGTTTTTGTCTTCGAAACAAATTCCATTGGAATTTAATGAGCCCAGAGATTACATTCAAGGCGAAAGGGAGAAACTAAATTTGAAACTCGAATTGTTGAATGAAAAATGTGTTTTTAGGTATTCTGTTTCTTATTTTTTGTTAATTGAATAATGTCGCCACACAGACAGACGATTTGACAATCCATCAGGAATATATAGAATATAGATATCCATATATAACCCCCACTGCTCGATCTCATTCCGAACCACTTAGTGGAGCATTTTCTAATTTATGCTGCCGGCGTTGCCGCCTTGTTCTCAATTAGTTGCAACTGCAACAAGCAACGCGCAACATTCGAGGCGGCTGTTTGCCCCAGGGACCGTTGGCCAGGCGGTTGGGGGCTGCTGGCGCGACGTCTCCATTTACAGTTATAGAAGACAAAACCGAAAACTATTCGTCTAGCATTACACGATACTTAACCGCCGATTATTTATGTCCCTGTCATCGCCTCTCAGCTGCTCCTCCAAGGGCCGCCAGCCTCCAGCCCCCACCCCCACTCCCCCCCTCAAAACATGCGAAATTGAAGCTGTAGGGGGGGTGGCTGTTATACTTTTGGTTAATTGAAACCTGTTGTAAATCACAAATCATATTGACTGCCGCTGTTCGCAGCGCCCTCTCCCCCACATCAAAACTGCCTGAAAATGCTGCAGATGTCGTCGGTTTTTCATATTTTCTTTGTCTTTTTTTTTTTTTTGGGGGATATTCTTTCAGCGAAGAAAGCTTCTGGAAGACAGCTGTCGTGGGTGGAGAGTGGGGGTAGAATTTTAGGAGGAGGTGGAGAGTTTAAAAAGAGCTTAGGCAGAAAAAAGGCAATTTAGGCAAAAATTTTTTAAAAATATAAATTTAAACTTTTTTTCAAATGTTTTGATGCAGATTTGTGGGAAATCGATCCACAAATCTTTCAAGATATTCCACTTGAAAATCGAACAAGAATTGCCAAAGATATATCCATAGTTTGTCGTTGAACCTTCCAACCCCATCGCAGAGCCATTCTAAGCCATCAAAACCTCATCCAGGAGCCGAAAGCACTTCCAGGTCATAAATTTTGCCCTCAAACGGAATTTTAAGTCGATTTCGGTTGATTACTTCATTTTCGGGAACAGAAACGCAACAGACTGATGGTGAAAATATTGCCATTGATTCTGCGACAAGTGGATTCTGGCCTTCGAATCTTTGTTGTCTTTTATTATTTTTTTTTTTTTGCGCATTTGTTGTCAGAGCATTAAGCCAGCCCTAGTGTGTTTGTTAATTACACAGAGAGAAAAGTTTTAGGTCTAAGAAATCATAAGTTGTTGGTAGAGTTATTTTTAAACTTAAAAAATTATGAAGATATCTCTTTCGATATTTATCGATTTTTAATCGTTAGATAACCTCAACTATCAATCTCTATCGTTTTTCAATAGTTTTTCTTTTCCGAATTATTATTCTATGTGTATGTTATCCTGCGTAGAGAGTCCTGTGTCCTTTGTCCTTCGCCTCAATGGCCATTTCCGATTGTCGAGGGTGTCATTTGGTAATTGTTACAAGCTGCCGCATATTTGGACAAGCAACTCGCAGGACTCGAAAACAAACAAATGACTCTCGAGGAGTCGAGATGTGATGCTGAAGTGGAGAGGATATTGCGAGGACTTTGTTGTAAGGATTGGATCAACCCCTGGCTGCTACTCCTGCTGCTGGTGGTGGTGGTAGCTCTCATTTGTAAACGGATACGGCTATGGGAATTAGAGGACTCGAGGACACAGGACCCCAGGACAAATGTCATTAGTTTACAGTTGTCTGATTTCCATCCGAGCAGCTAACAAATGTTGTGATCGATGATGACATCTCCATTCGAGGATACTAACCAGTGATTATGATGTTTTTGCGATGTCCTTACAATGTATATCCTTTGAATTATTGCAACATATGGGCAGCTAAGAAATAATAGAAATTTATTGAACTTGGATGGCATTTAAGGTCATATTTTATATCATTTTTTTAGCTTAGAAGGACTTGATTTAATATCCTTTTTTTAGTCTCCAATCCTTAATATCTTCCCCTCAAAAATTAATAAATTAAAACCCAATAAAAAAGGACCCCCCATCTAATAAAAAGAAAAAAACTCCTATTTTGGGAGAGACAATTCCCAGACAACTAATTAATGTCAACCGTCTGGGAATGCCTCAGATGGAGTCCTGTTCGGTAACCCCAAGCACCTCGAACTGAATTAGGAACGATGCCAGTCGTAACTCAAAAAGCACTTAACCCATAAAAGTGAAATAATTCGTTGGAATAACAAACGCACTTAACAAATTACAGATGTGAAAATTTCATTTTCAGTGTCCTTCCTGTCCTGCCTTCCTTCTTCGCTTCTTCTATTCGAATGGTGGGGGGATTCCATATAGAAGGGGGATGATTCTCCCCCTTGACAGAACCCACGCACACCCACACTCTGGTCTTTGCATTCCACAAATTAGAAAATGATTAATGGACTCAACCGGTTGCACAGCACATTCGGGATTCCATCCACTCGACGCTGACACTGTGGCGCCGTCGTGGTCGCATCCTTGCCACCAGCCACCAGTCACCAGATACCAAAAATACCAGACAGGACTAAAATCCAGGAACAGAAGCAGGAGCTCCCTTAGCGCTCAGTGCGTCTGGCACACTTCAGCATAAAATAGCACTCGAGAGAATCAAAAGTCTACACTGAGAAAAAGGGATTTTTAAATTAAATAAATGAATTAAATTTTAAAATATAAAAAAGCAATAAAATTTAAAATAAAATAAAAATAAAATAAGTATTTAAAAATATCTAAAGAATTTCAATCTTATTCCCTTTTTTTCTCAGTGCCAAGGACACCCTGCTGTGTGTTGTCCTGTTGCCGCAGGAGTCGCGTTAAAATCACTCTTCCGTTTCGGAAGCAGAGGCTGCTGGTTGAGGGGGCGGGGTCCTCTCCCGGGAGGGGTGTGTTTGTTGTCATTTATTGCTGCTGTTGTGTCCTGGCCACCCCCATACTACCGCCCCCCTTCCTGCACTGCCTCTGTGTGTGATTTTTTTTTTCTGGGGTCACGCTTTGCTCTTTTGATCACTCAACCCCTCCCTGCCCCGCCCCGCTCCACCCTACAAATTCAAACTTACTGCCAACCCCCACCCCCAATTTAGTCCTTGCATCATCCAGTCATCCTGCCCGTCCATGAATCAAATTACACTTTAAATCCTTGATTTTAATCTGAAGGGGCTGACAAATGGATTTCTGTGTCAATTCCTCCGACAAAAGGGCTAAGCAATTGAATTTTGCCTTTTGCGACGGGGGTGAAAGGATGCCACGCAGTATACTGAAGGACATGGCCAGGAAGGAAGCGGGAAACAATCTGTGGGCGTTCTCTCTGCGGGGCGGCTTTTTAATCTCTGATTGGATTTCCTATCCGTGTTGATTTTTATGAGGTTGCGCATTTTCCGACACTTTCCACTTCCCTCCTTTGTTTATTCCCAATTAGCACTCACTGCCTTAAATATTTAAATATTTCACACTTTCAGGGGTAAATTAGATAAAAAATGTGATAGCAGTTGGGACTTTATTTAAAGATTTTTATGTTCCGCCACACTTTAACCCATTCCGATGGTCACAGCTCCTCCGATCCGATCGAAGAAAGGCTTTCCATTCTGTGATCAATACACCGAGAAGCTTAATCCCTCAATTAAAACATTCCCTAAATATCGTTTTAAATTTTTTCGAATTTTTCCAAGGGGTACCCCTTGCAAATACTTGATTTTCGATTTTTCCCATTTGGCCCCCTTCCGATAGCCATAACTCATTCAATTCCAGTCCGATCGGGAAAAGGTATACTTTTCTGTGATCAGAGCCTCAAATACCGTAATTCCTCATTTAAAACAGTCCCTAAATATCGTTTTCAATTTTTTCGAATTTTTCCAAGGGGTACCCCTTAAAAATCCTTGATTTTCGATTTTTCCCATTTGGCCCCCTTCCGATAGCCATAACTCATTCAATTCCAGTCCGATCGGGAAAAGGTATACTTTTCTGTGATCAGAGCCCCAAATACCGTAATTCCTCATTTAAAACAGTCCCTAAATATCGTTTTCAATTTTTTCGAATTTTTCCAAGGGGTACCCCTTGAAAATCATAGATTTTCGATTTTTGCTATTTAGCCCCCTTCCGATAGCCATAACTCATTCAATTCCAGTCCGATCGGGAAAAGGTATACTTTTCTGTGATCAGAGCCTCAAATACCGTAATTCCTCATTTAAAACAGTCCCTAAATATCGTTTTCAATTTTTTCGAATTTTTCCAAGGGGTACCCCTTGAAAATCATAGATTTTCGATTTTTGCCATTTAGCCCCCTTCCGATAGCCATAACTCATTCAATTCCAGTCCGATCGGGAAAAGGTATACTTTTCTGTGATCAGAGCCTCAAATACCGTAATTCCTCATTTAAAACAGTCCCTAAATATCGTTTTCAATTTTTTCGAATTTTTCCAAGGGGTACCCCTTAAAAATCCTTGATTTTCGATTTTTCCCATTTGGCCCCCTTCCGATAGCCATAACTCATTCAATTCCAGTCCGATCGGGAAAAGGTATACTTTTCTGTAATCAGAGCCTCAAATACCGTAATTCCTCATTCAAAACATTCCCTTAATATCGTTTTCAATTTTTTCGAATTTTTCCAAGGGGTACCCCTTGCAAATCCTTGATTTTCGATTTTTCCCATTTAGCCCCCTTCCGATAGCCATAACTCATTCAATTCCAGTCCGATCGGGAAAAGGTATACTTTTCTGTGATCAGAGCCTCAAATATCGTAATTCCTCATCTAAATCAGTCCCTAAATATCGTTTTCAATTTTTTCGAATTTTTCCAAGGGGTACCCCTTGCAAATCCTTGATTTTCGATTTTTCCCATTTAGCCCCCTTCCGATAGCCATAACTCATTCATTTCCAGTCCGATCGGGAAAAGGTATACTTTTCTGTGATCAGAGCCCCAAATACCGTAATTCCTCATTTAAAACAGTCCCTAAATATCGTTTTCAATTTTTTCGAATTTTTCCAAGGGGTACCCCTTAAAAATCCTTGATTTTCGATTTTTCCCATTTGGCCCCCTTCCGATAGCCATAACTCATTCAATTCCAGTCCGATCGGGAAAAGGTATACTTTTCTGTGATCAGAGCCCCAAATACCGTAATTCCTCATTTAAAACAGTCCCTAAATATCGTTTTCAATTTATTCGAATTTTTCCAAGGGGTACCCCTTGAAAATCATAGATTTTCGATTTTTGCTATTTAGCCCCCTTCCGATAGCCATAACTCATTCAATTCCAGTCCGATCGGGAAAAGGTATACTTTTCTGTGATCAGAGCCTCAAATACCGTAATTCCTCATTTAAAACAGTCCCTAAATATCGTTTTCAATTTTTTCGAATTTTTCCAAGGGGTACCCCTTGAAAATCATAGATTTTCGATTTTTGCCATTTAGCCCCCTTCCGATAGCCATAACTCATTCAATTCCAGTCCGATCGGGAAAAGGTATACTTTTCTGTGATCAGAGCCTCAAATACCGTAATTCCTCATTTAAAACAGTCCCTAAATATCGTTTTCAATTTTTTCGAATTTTTCCAAGGGGTACCCCTTAAAAATCCTTGATTTTCGATTTTTCCCATTTGGCCCCCTTCCGATAGCCATAACTCATTCAATTCCAGTCCGATCGGGAAAAGGTATACTTTTCTGTAATCAGAGCCTCAAATACCGTAATTCCTCATTCAAAACATTCCCTTAATATCGTTTTCAATTTTTTCGAATTTTTCCAAGGGGTACCCCTTGCAAATCCTTGATTTTCGATTTTTCCCATTTAGCCCCCTTCCGATAGCCATAACTCATTCAATTCCAGTCCGATCGGGAAAAGGTATACTTTTCTGTGATCAGAGCCTCAAATATCGTAATTCCTCATCTAAATCAGTCCCTAAATATCGTTTTCAATTTTTTCGAATTTTTCCAAGGGGTACCCCTTGCAAATCCTTGATTTTCGATTTTTCCCATTTAGCCCCCTTCCGATAGCCATAACTCATTCAATTCCAGTCCGATCGGGAAAAGGTGTACATTTCTGTGATCAGAGCCCCAAATACAGTAATCGCTTAATTAAATCAGTCCCTAAATATCGTTTTTAATTTTTTCGAATTTTTCCAAGGGGTACCCCTTGCAAATCCTTGATTTTCGAATTTTCCCATTTAGCCCCCTTCCGATAGCCATAACTCATTCAATTCCAGTCCGATCGGGAAAAGGTGTACATTTCTGTGATCAGAGCCCCAAATACAGTAATCGCTTAATTAAATCAGTCCCTAAATATCGTTTTTAATTTTTTCGAATTTTTCCAAGGGGTACCCCTTGCAAATCCTTGATTTTCGATTTTTCCCATTTGGCCCCCTTCCGATAGCCATAACTCATTCAATTCTAGTCCGATCGGAAAAAGGTATACTTTTCTGTGATCAGAGCCTCAAATACCGTAATTCCTCATTTAAATCAGTCCCTAAACATCGTTTTAAGTTTTTTCGAATTTTTCCAAGGGGTACCCCTTAAAAATCCAAGATTTTAGATTTTTCCCATTTAGCCCCCTTCCGATAGCCATAACTTATTCAATTCCAGTCCGATCGGAAAAAGGTATACTTTTCTGTGATCAAAGCCTCAAATACAGTAATTCCTCATTTAAATCCGTCCCTAAACATCGTTTTCAATTTTTTCGAATTTTTCCAAGGGGTACCCCTTGCAAATCCTTGATTTTCGATTTTTCCCACTTAGCCCCCTTCCGATAGCCATAACTCATTCAATTCCAGTCCGATCGGGAAAAGGTATACTTTTCTGTGATCAGAGCCCCAAATACAGTAATCGCTCTATTAAATCGGTCCCTAAACATCGTTTTCCATTTTTTCGAATTTTTCCAAGGGGTACCCCTTGAAAATCCTTGATTTTCGATTTTTCCCAATTAGCCCCCTTCCGATAGCCATAACTCATTCATTTCCAGTCCGATCGGGAAAAGGTATACTTTTCTGTGATCAGAGCCCCAAATACCGTAATTCCTCATTTAAAACAGTCCCTAAATATCGTTTTCAATTTTTTCGAATTTTTCCAAGGGGTACCCCTTGCAAATCCTTGATTTTTGATTTTTCCCAATTAGCCCCCTTCCGATAGCCATAACTCATTCAATTCCAGTCCGATCAGGAAAAGGTATACTTTTCTGTGATCAGAGCTCCAAATACCGTAATTCCTTATTTAAAACAGTCCCTAAATATCGTTTTAAATTTTTTCGAATTTTTCCAAGGGGTACCCCTTGAAAATCCTTGATTTTCGATTTTTCCCATTTAGCCCCCTTCCGATAGCCATAACTCATTCAATTCCAGTCCGATCGGGAAAAAGTATACTTTTCTGTGATCAGAGCCCCAAATACCGTAATTCCTCATTTAAAACAGTCCCTAAATATCGTTTTAAATTTTTTCGAATTTTTCCAAGGGGTACCCCTTGAAAATCCTTGATTTTCGATTTTTCCCATTTAGCCCCCTTCCGATAGCCATAACTCATTCAATTCCAGTCCGATCGGGAAAAAGTATACTTTTCTGTGATCAGAGCCCCAAATACCGTAATTCCTCATTTAAAACAGTCCCTAAATATCGTTTTCAATTTTTTCGAATTTTTCCAAGGGGTACCCCTTGCAAATCCTTGATTTTCGATTTTTCCCATTTAGCCCCCTTCCGATAGCCATAACTCATTCAATTCCAGTCCGATCGGGAAAAGGTATACTTTTCTGTGATCAGAGCCTCAAATACAGTAATTCCTCATTTAAATCAGTCACTAAATATCGTTTTCAATTTTTTCGAATTTTTCCAAGGGGTACCCCTTGAAAATCTTTGATTTTCGATTTTTTCCATTTGGCCCCCTTCCGATAGCCATAACTCATTCAATTCCAGTCCGATCGGTAAAAGGTATACATTTCTGTGATCAGAGCCTCAAATACAGTAATTCCTCATTTAAATCGGTCCCTAAACATCGTTTTCAATTTTTTCGAATTTTTCCAAGGGGTACCCCTTAAAAATCCTTGATTTTCGATTTTTCCCATTTAGCCCCTTTCCGATAGCCATAACTCATTCAATTCCAGTCCGATCGGGAAAAGGTATACTTTTCTGTGATCAGAGCCTCAAATACCGTAATTCCTCATCTAAATCAGTCCCTAAACATCGTTTTCAATTTTTTGGAATTTTTCCAAGGGGTACCCCTTGAAAATCTTAGATTTTCGATATTTTCCATTTGGCCCTCTTGTATTACTCGATCGGTTAAGGGTATATATTTTTGTCACCATGGCTTGGAGTGCCTGGAAAAGGAGTGTTACCATTTTTGTGGGCGCTTGTTAATTAGTAAGACCTGTCACCCATAAAGCACAAAACACAAAAACACTAAAAAACAAAAAATTAACCCAAAGATACACACGACTTGGCCAAATGGACAGTGTCATAAAAATTTATAATAACAATATTTCAATGTCGCAGCGGGACATTATTGTTGCCATGTTAACGCTTATTTTTTTGTTTACATTTTTATAATTTTTAACTTAGCTGTTGTTGTTGTTATAGTTGTTGTTGTCGCTTTTGGCTGCCGGCTTAAAAAGCCAAAACCTTTGAAAATTCAAACACAAAAAACTGAAAGAAAAAATGAAAAAAAAATGAAAACCAGACAAAAGGAATTTCGCGGTATTTTCACGCTTCATGCAACAGCCACACAAAAAATCAGGCTCGGAATCAGGATCAGGATCAGGAATTGTCTCTGCCTGGGTTTTAGGTTTCATTCAAAGGAATCCTTCTTACAGTCCTCCGCCCTCCTGCCCCTCTATTGGCGGCAACTGCGGATTAAAATGATAACAAGACTTTGGCGGCATGCAACTGCCAGCTTTTGTTTTTGTACACTTAAAAAAAATGGGTCAGTATAATAGAAAAAAAAATATATTTCCAAAATATTAGAAGCTCATTTCTTAAAGTTTCTCAGTTGAAATATTTTTAGGATTTTTTTTAAATTATTTTTTCAACCAACAAGCTTAGTGTTTTTGTTTTCTTCATTTTATTATTTTGAGATTAACATTTCTTTCAGTGTTTTTCTGGAGACTTATCTTTGTTCTTCCTCTTTTTACCCTTTTAGCACACACACCTGCCTTGCTTCTTTTACTTTTTCTTGAAATCTTTTTTTCTTTTATTTTTTAACTTCAATTCCATTTTTACGCTTGAATTTTTCGGGACTGTTTCAATTTAGTCTTAAAAAGGAGCTTGTTTGTAATCGCATTAGAGTTAAAAAAAAATTCAGAATAAAAATGCAATGAAGTGTATAATATTTTACATTTTATAAAAAAGTATTTGTTAAAGTATTTTTAAGGAAAATTTAAGAAAGAAAATAAGAATTGCCAATTTGTATATCATATTATGGTAACAATATTTCATAATCTCTCTTAAAGACCATTTTAAACCACTTCCCTCTTTCTTAATTAACATTTTCTTTCTACCTTAATATTTAAAACTTAAATACCTTATTAAATATATAATCTTTTACCAATGTATCGATTGTTTTGGTTAATTAAAAAGGTTCCATTGGAGGCCATCTCCCCAGGTGATCGCTGAACTTCAATTACTTCTCGAGACCCTGGACCCACTACCGACCACCCATTCTCCGTGAAACTTTAACGATCACAAAAATAAACAAACAAAAATCAAGCTAAAAAATAAAAATAAAAGTAAAATGAAAACAAGAGACAGAAAAGAGACAAAAAGAACAGGAGAATGTTGGCCAACAACTCAATTTGGTTTAGGATTTTATGGCTTCATCTGTGCCAGAGCATCATCATTGAGTTTATGGCGTATAATTAAAAGTTTATGGTTAACGCCAATAGACCCCGATCATGAGATCCGAGACCCCCTTGGAACTCCCCCCTCCTGGCATTCGATGGCGCCCCCCCTTTAGGGGATCATAAAACGCGACATTAAATCTGCGAGGCATCTTCTTGGCCAACTAAGACAAAAGAGCCACTAACCATGTGGCAACTGTGACTAACAACTGATATAAAGATTATCTTTATGGATCGTGTTGCCGTTTAGTTTAATTTCCTACCCCTCAACCATCCCTCCCTTGACTACCATGCGGTTCGATTCGATACGATTCGATTGTGTTCGATTCAAAGCCATTCGATCCAATATGATCATCGGTGGATCGTTCCTCATGTCGCCGTAGGGGTTCTTAAGAACACTGTGAGGAATTAAGGGGTAATACTTGAAATATAAAATAATCATAAAAAATAGTACATTTTATATAAGTTTAACCATTTTTATGGCTAAAAAGATTATGGTTTAAAGATTTTAACAAATTTTAGCCAACTTCTTAGGTTTATTATTCTTATTATAACTATTATGTATTATTTTTGTCTTTAAATTTTTTATAAAAATATTTGAGACTTCAGATTTCATATTAAAAGAAACAAAATACTTTAAAAATATTTCCCTCAGTGTAAGAATATTTTTGAAGTGTGTTCTGTGTAATAAAATCTGCATAAATCATCACCGGATTGGACGCATTGGCGATCGGTCCGTGACCTCTTTCCAAGCCGGGCCAAAATGCCGGGAGAAAAGGGGGCAAGGGAGCTGGATAAAAGGTAAAGGGGCGTGGCTAATGAGGGCGTTGCCAATATGTCAATTTAAGCGCCCCAGTAATAAGTCGGCAGTCCGTTCCGCTGATCCCCAAAAAACATTCGTTTATGATAAATGAGTCGCGCGTGCCCCAAAAAAAAACCCAACTTGTTTTTGTTTTTTTATTTTTTGTTTTTTGTATTACTTTAAGCCGGGGTCAGTTGGTCAGCTACCTGTATTTAGTGATTGACTTTTGGCCAGGTGCTATTTTGAAACACCATCAATTATCGCCACAATTGATTTTCCTCAACTTTGATGGATTATAGTCCAGATCGTGGCTCGTAATTCCCACATTAGGTTAGTCCTTGACGTGTAATGGATCTCACTCTCTCTAGATCCTAGAGATACTCCCCTGTTATTTTTTCAGAATTTTTATTTGCTGTTCCTCGGGGCCCATTCATCAGGGCATTTCCGCTTTTAATTATTGCCACGTCGCGTTTGCCGCTGGAATGACATGCAACCAAATTGCCGGCGATAAATTTTGCCCACATTTCAGCACAGCCAGGAATTGAAACAGAACCAAAAAGTACCAGTCCAGATATATAGATATATGCGTAAAAATAAGATGCCAACACTAGGTGGGAAAAGTTTTCGGCAGCTTTTAAAAATTCTATAAAATAAACAAAGCTACTTATGTTTAAAAACTTTGTGATGACTGTCTTTTGAATGAAAATAATTTATCATATCAGTTTTAGTGACGAAATTGGTGAAAAATTATTCATTTAAATAATAAATTACTCTACTTGAAAATGTTAATGGGAAGTTTTTTGGAATTTCTGTTATTTTTTATTCAAAAATTAGTTTAGTTTTCGTCACCAAAATTGTTTAAAAACTCTTCTTAAGCTGGCTATAATCGTTATATCTTTATTTTTTGCCACCTAAACCTTATATAATTTTCCCCTATAATTAAAAACTGTTTTCCGAATACTAACCAGAGCCACTGTGCACAAGAAGCGACGCCTGGATTGCCAATTACATGCAACTTAACATAATTATTTGTCACCAGCCGGCAAAGAAATGAGCCTTAGCCCAGATGGGTGGAGGACAGAGACAGGGGGGATGGAGTGGAAGGGAGATAGAAAGCCAGAGGCAGGACCATGAGGCGGACTGGAATGCTGGCAGCAATTGGCGCGGCAACAAATTGCTGGAATAATTACGCACACATTTACAGATTGATTCGTTCAAGTCGGCAAAGATACAAAAAACCATGAAAAAAGAGCAAAAACAGACCAGAAATGTTCATAAAAAAGGTATAAAAAAAAGGATTGACAAAGCGCTGAGTGAGAGATCTGAGATGTTGATGTTGCTGGGGCCGATGTTGCTGATGTTGCAGTTGCAACAACCATTGCCGTTGCAGCAATTCATTGATGAACGTGAGACGTCAAACAAATTGACTGCCGGGACTTTTCGCTTAAGGCAGAGGCAGGGTTTTGGGGAGAATTATTTATTTAAAAATATATATTTTGAATATTTTTAATATTTTTAATAAAAAGAAGCTTATAAAATAAAATAAAATAACAATTGTAAAAATTTAAACCTGTTTTGATAAATTTATTAAAAATAATTTATAAAACATTTTAAAATCTATAATTAAGTGATTTTCATAAGGGAAACAAAATACCTTAATTATAAAATAGCTTCAAGCATTAAAAAAATAACAAAAAATATCTGAAAAGAGTTCGAACCTTGAATCTATAAAGTACAACCCCCTTTCTACTTACCAAATGACGCCTCTGTTTGTTGAGGAATTCATCGCTTACGTGAATTACGCTTAAATTACAAGAGTCTGAAAAAGCAAAAGCTTGAAAAAAAGGCAAAAAAGACTCGAATATCCAGAAAACAGACTGAAAATAGCAGCGAGTCAGTGAAAATGAAAGACAAATTAAAATTGCTCGCAAATCGATGGACGTGCTCGAGCCACAGGGTGTCTGGTGCCCCCGTCCGTGGCACCCCCCCGACCTCCCCTGCCATCTCACACACACACACCCTCCCCCCGGGCACCCCTCTGCACCTTTATGCTCGTTAGGCGATAAGTTTATGCGGCATTAAATTTTATGAATCCATAAAACAAACAAATACAAGGCTCGATACCCAAATACACGGCCCGAAAAACATTACGGCATCTGAACACGACAAAAAAACATTGAAAACAAAACAAAAACAAGCCATAACCTCGGGGAGGGGGTGGCTGAGGAAGGGTTACCCACAGGCAGGACGAAAAAGCCATTGCGGCTGCGTGTTTTTGCTTTTATTTTCTCCTTTTTTTTGTGTAACAAGGGGCGTATACATAATATTTAATGGGGGAGGTAAGGGGAGGAGTGGCTTGGATTGAGGGGGGGGAGTGTGTTAAACAAACATGTTGCTTTACGCTTAAATACAACTCAACTTGGCCATTGTCATTTTGGCCAAATATGGCTTAAATAAAGCACCATTGTCCAGGATACAAAGGAAGGAATTTTTCAGAGAAGAACAAAGGAGTTCAAGGTGGAAAATGTATAGTTTTCAGAGTTTATGTATTAAATTCCTTTAAAAAATATACTTATTTAATTAAGATTTAAATAGTTTATTGTTCAAACTAATTTCTTCAAGTTTAAAGCAAAAATAAATGTTTTAGAACCCTTTTTTAACCTTTTTAACCTCTAATCATAGATACAAACTATTTAAAGCTCTATAGTAAGCACTATAACTATCTCTTTTCAGCTTAGTACAGCCCTCTCTCTCACATTTTTAATCACGTGTCAAATCGCCAGAAATTTGTCACTTTTTGACATCATTTTGATGGAAACCCAAAACCTACAGAAAATTCGCCATCACGATAAGAAGAAGTGAACAGGACGAACCGGATCTGAGAAACAGGATCTCACATTATAGTTTTTGGAGTATTGCCAAATGATTAACAAGCCCGATAAGCCGACAACGGGATGTGCCTCCTTTTGTGGCAAGTACTCGTACCACTCCTGCAGTTGCCACTTTCCGCCCTCTTTCACCGCCTTTGTTGAAAGGAGTTGGGTGTGTGTGTTTTGATATTTCCACAGCTGTTCCAATACCTCATAATAATAATAATAAGAATAATAATGATGATGATGATGAATATAATGCATCAGCGATCATCATTTATGAATAAAGAAGGGAACAATGGGGTTTTTTGTTTGTGGAACAATTTTCATAGAGAGGGTAGGGTGATCACTGATCGGTATAGCCTCTCTTTTTTCAGGAAGTACCTAGTACCTAGTACTACTTCTAGTAGTTGGCTTTAAAAGTTACTAACGGACAAACGGACAGCGGTACTAACTTTAAAGCCCAAACTACTCTTTCAAACTCTATGAAACCTCTTCCAACTCAGAAACAAGTCCCATAAAATAAAAAATACGTCCCATAATTAGTTAGCACTCTCTTTATGATAATTTTTGAGACAGGACCAAGAAGTCCTTCTCCTATATATCCTGCACCTGCTGAAGCCACAACCGCAACTCGACAGGAGTCATAAAATACTGGGCGCTACCCATGACGAAGGACAACAAATGATGTGGCAAGTTAATTTTCCAATGATCATAATCCAATAGATTAATGACCCCGCCCCAGTTGGAACCGTAACGCCCCCGTGGGCCAAGGAAGAAGGGGCGTGTCCGTGTTTTCATTTAATGAACGCGACAAACTCTTCGATGATGATTTATGCGGCTCTTCGTTTAAGGTTCATTAAAATTGAAAGGATATCCCTCCGATCCCGGATCTGAGCAGGTGGTTTATAGGCTATATACAGTTTCGTTCTGGTCTTTTATTTGTTTGTTTGTTTAGTCGTAACCCATAAATGTTTACGACTTTGAGACGTGGCATGGTGGCATGGTGGCATCAAGTGGCTGCGGTTGTCGATGTGGATCTGGATGTGGCAAGTGTAACCGAACAGCCCAAATGAGCGCAATAAAAATCATTTCGATTGGCATTAAAATGAGACATTGTTGGCAACAGACAGTCTTTGATAGCACTGAGAGAAATATTGGGGTTCCAAATGAAACGAAAGAGAGGAAAGTCTAGAAATGAAACTTCAACTAACAAGCCTTTTAAAAAATATTCCTTGGAGTTGGAAAACTCTTTCTAAAAATTCCTTAAAAATATCCATAAATTCTTTTTCAATTCCTCTTATTTCCCCTTCATTTTCTTTCAGTGTATAGCCTCTTGATTGGGTTTTGGGTCACTCAGTCTGGTTGAGGCGCCACTCAATGGCTCTTTGGATGGAATGGGTTAAAGGCAGGTCAACGGCGACGTTGCCGCCGGACAACCTGCAGCGTTCAAACCAACAACAACAAAAACAAACATCAACAATGCCACACGATACAAAAAAAAGAACAGCAGCAGCAGAACGGCAGCCGTAATGAGCTGACAAAGGCCAGAAAAGTGAAAAAAGGTGGAAATTGGTTAAGAAACTCATCGATAACAGACGCGTGTGTACACCATTGTCCGCGGACACTGCCTCCATTGTCCGCGGACAGTGTGTATCGGCGAAAAGAAGTCGAAATAATGGCATCACACTGAGTTATTATGTGGAAGAGGATAAAGGTTTAGAGGCTTAAATAATTTAATTTTTTAAATAAAATTTCTTAAATTATTTATAGTTTCATTTCACTAAGAACTCTAGTTAAAAAAATACCTCTGAAGAAAAGAAGAAAAATTGACATCACGATAGGACCAACCACAAAAAAAAAACTGGGAAGGGATATGGCCAAGACACATATAGAATATATTTATAAAAAAAAAAAGACTAAACCGTCTTGAAAGACTGATGGCAGTTTTATCTAATGTTGGACGAGATAAGACCCATTCTTGGCCAGCTGGGACATGGGTTCTTGGATCTTGGGCTCTTCGCTTCGAGTCCTTAAGAGCCGGGCCCAGAAACAGTTGGCTGTCAGCGACGATCTGGAGAATCGATAAATCATATGTGTTCATTGAGCCAACATTATGGTGACATTTTTCCACTGCCCGCTTTTTTTTTAGCTCTCCCTTCGGTTTTTCTCTATTTTTGATTCTTATCAGGCAGGTAGGAAAAAGAAGTAAGAGGTACAGGTAGACCTCGGCTAGTGCGTCAGGTGCATTGATGGCATTTTAATTATTTGGCCCGAGACTTTTAACCAAACAAACAGACTAACAATCCAAAAGCGAAACATAAACCTGAAATATATCTCGCAAAATAGCTTCAAGGCGTGAAATTTTCTACACTGCGGTGGGTCCTCCATAAAAATATGCTCCTCTTCGCATACTCTCCGTACAGTGGGCTGTGGCTATAGCGGCGCAGGTGAACAAACTGAGCGCTGCAAGTGTCCGCCCCTTCATAAAAGAACACTTTGCGAGGACTGTAATTATGCACAGGTTGCTATTTGTTTTTTGCAGGAAAAACATAATAAAATATAATTACAGTGGTTTGTTTTAATTTTTTAATATATTTTATTTTATAAAAAAAAGTATTTTATAGAGGAATTATAAATAAAGTTATGGTATATGTAGTTTTAAGAACTAAAAGCCTTTTATTTTGAAAATCAGAGAGTTCAAAGATTATTATTTTTTATTAATTGTTTTCCTTCTTAAACTTATTTCCTTTTTCTATTTTAAAGTCCTTAAATTTACATTACTTTATCCTTAACTTGAATATACTTTTTTCTTATTTTTTATTTGCTTAAAAAATGCATCTCAAGCCACTGTAATTTTTTTGATCGTGGCGATCGCACGCACGCACATTTCACTTTATTTATGAGGCGTGCGCTGGGGGCGTGGCTCGCTTGTTGATCGGCGCTACATTCCAGGCCCCTCCAGCACCGCCCCCCGCCTCCATCCACCATCCTCCCGGCCACGCCCCAGCCCGGCGCAGCAACGGTTTTCAATCAACGCTCGTTCGTTTTGGGGGCTGCCAGGCGAAGACAAGTCAGGACCACCCTTTTAATGAAGCCCTAATTACAGTCTTTATAACAAAAGGTGATTACCAAAGCAAACCAGAGACTGGAAAGGTCTGAGGAGGGGGGCCAGGGGCTTGAGCCACATCAGCAGCTCTTTAGCGGCGATCGAGGAGTCCATGGAGCGAGAGTCTTCCGCCTTCGGGGCTCTCTACAGTCTACAGTCTGCAGTTTGGTGTCTTTAGTCTTCTGGGGCTCCAACAAGGTGGAGGTTCTTCTCAGGAAGGGCACTTTGAAAAAATATTCATTTGATTTTCTTAATTTTTAAAAATAATATTTAAAAATAATATACAAGTGTTTAGTTTATCTTCAATAACTTCAAAAAGATTATAGTTAGTTTGAAAATATTTTAAAT
Source organism: Drosophila monieri (assembly GCA_035047585.1). NCBI lineage: Eukaryota > Metazoa > Arthropoda > Insecta > Diptera > Drosophilidae > Drosophila > Drosophila monieri. The sequence goes on from JAWNPJ010000067.1 coordinate 5,996,811, forward strand.
TATTTAAATACTTGTATACCTTGTGTATAATATTTTAATTTCAAAATCTATCTAGTTCCTGTTGAAATATTTTTGAAATTTAATTTTCTGCCAGTGTACTCCCTTTTTCGTCCCAAATACACATCATTCTCGCATTATTTATAACTTTTCATGTTTAAATTTGTAATTTTGGCGCACTGCAACTGCCAGACCCCCCCACTGTCTCCTCCTGGAGAATCTCTTCTCTGTAGCCATTCTCCATCCAGTCTTTCTTCGCTAATTCTTCAGCCTTCTCACCGAGTCCTGCAAATATTGATTTTAATCGAAATTGCCCTAAATTGCTTGTTTTTCAAGTGCTCGACTCTGCAATTTAAAACACTTTTGCCGTGAATAAAAAATGACTGTGTGTGTGTGGGGTAAAAATAATATTTTATAAATAATATATAATTTAAGATACAGTGTGATTTAGGATCTTAAATCTATGATCCTTCTTTCCAGACTCCAAAGTGAAAGGCTATTTTGATTTGCAATCCCGGCCGACCAACTTATTGCTCTTTGAATTATGGCCTTTGCATATTGGCCATTTGCGAGTAAAACATCAATACCTTCTTAGCCATGGCCCGGGACGAGGGTACAGGATCGACTTCAAAAGGATACCGCCATCCTGCCGACAGAGGAGCAACTTATCATGTCCAAATTAAGTTCAATTCCAAATAAACAAGTCCAGCAACGACAACTCCAACAATGAGAGTGGAATAAATGGGTGTTGGGTTGGATTTTTTCGAGGGGGGTTTTATACATTTATTAAATGATATTCGTTTTTGTTGTATATATTTTTTATACATTTTTTTAGATAATTTTTATAAATTTTATTGATTAAAATAGTGAGCTATGAGCTGAACTGCTCTTAGAAATTAGATCTTTAGGTTTCTAGCTTCATAAATGCTATTTTAAATAAATAATTTATTTGTTTTAATTTTTTATTATTTAATATTTTATTTTAGTATTTTTATTCCCCCTTCAAACTACACCCCTGGACAGTCTTACTTTTCCTTTGCCCGATTTTCAATTCAGTCTGCCAACTCTATTTGCAAAAAGTATCGCAAAATGTGAGTGGGAGGCCCGATAAAAGACAAAGAGAGGTAGACACATAAAAGGAGCCTGTGCCAGTGCCTGAGCCTTGGTCCGGACCTGGACCTGGACCTTTGTTTGAATTAATCGAAGTGATATTTTCCTTGTCCCGAAATAATTTATCCCCATCCCACCGAGCCGCGTGACTGCGAATCCTCCGCCTCAACATTTCGCGGACTGCCTGGAGCTTCAGATTCGTATTCGTATTCTTTGGACTGAAGACTGATACTGTGATATTCTGGAATCGGATTCGGTATCGGAGTTACCTTCTTCAGGGTATTGTGGCCTTTATTGGTTTTGCGGAGAGCGTCGAAAGCCGAAAGGCTTGGCGAAATATAAATATTCGCCATACGGTGCCCCTTGATGCATTTTGACGTGAGTTGTGGCCTAAGCGCGCTTTATTAACCGCAATTTATGCGATTTTGAAGAGAGTTGCAGTGACTGCGGCGCCAGTGGGTTTCTTTATCCCCTCTCTTCTCCCCTCCGCTGATTTCCCCCTTTTATCCCATCCGGACAGCGCGCCACTTCTGCCCCAAATTGATTTTGAACATTCATTATTGTGGAGCATCTGGAAGTTATTTTACTTTTCAATTTGCTTTTTTTCTTTTCTTTTAAAATAGTAAAATAATTAAAAATAAAGAGACTTAAATAATTTATTTAATAATTAATCATTGAAGAAGATAGACCTTTCCTTTCTAGTTCTAGTTCTAGTTGAAAACCGACTCTGAAAACCTCTTCTACTTTTCCAAAATCAACTCCATTTTCCCACAATTTCCGATCAGTTCCCACAATGACTATATCTATGGGATAATCACTCTTACTGACAGTTGGGTTAAGTATGGATTTCCTTTAAGAAAATTAAAAAAAAAAATAGGAACAGAAAACATTTCGTGATGCGTTTCACTTCATTAATTTCATTTGGATTGGCGAGTTCTCATTAGCATGTTGTTGTTTGGAGACTTCTTGGCCATCATTCCTTTGTACGTTCTTGCCACTTTTTTTTTCCGCCTGTTTCATCCTGTTTTCACCTTTTTAATTTTTTTTTTTCACTTTATTCGCAGCTGCCTGTCGAGTTCGTTGCCTAAGTCTTTCGCTTGCGTGCGTGCCACACGATGAAGAAGAAGAAGAAGAAGAAGCAGCGGGAGAGAAGGAGGCAGGGTAGAGTCTGTCTTAGCAAGTTTATGCGCAATTAAAAAGATTCGCATAAAATTACAAAACTGACATAATTCAAGATAGCAACGTGATCAGCTCTCACAGAATTATCACAATCGGCTTGACGGCTGGAGAAGTTTTAACGGACAAAGCGGACACTGGAGACACTGTGGACACTGTGGACACTGCGGACAGTGATGAAAAAATTTCCAGCTAAATGGCCTGCTAATGGCCTAAAGTGTACTTGCCGATAATATTAAGCACATGGCCATCACTTAGTTGCTTCTTTTTTAGAAATTTATAAACTTTCAAGCTTGTCCGCACTGTCCGCAGTGTCCGCATTGTCCGCATAAAACTGTAGAAATTATTAGCATTGCTGAATGAAATCAATTTACATGCATTCAATTACAAATTGTGAACCATAAGAGAGACAAGAGCCCGAATCTGAAAGTTGTGCCTGTCGGCCATCAGTTAGGCAATTTTATGACTGGATGGGATTTTGTGATGGCCAACTGCCATGTAACTGCCTCGTTTTAACGACCAGTGGTGATCCTGTGGGCCAGTGGTTTTTGCTTTCTGTCTCTGTGTTGCGACAACTTTTGTGGCGCAGTTAAACGTTTGCATGATTTTGATTTTAATGATTCTCCCAGCGATGAGATGCCAGAGATGCCATCCCGAAGATACAACAGATACAGATACAGATACTGTTTGGGGGGATGGGGACATCCTAATTAGCGACTGTCTGTGATGGCCATCAAAATAAACACTTGTACAATACGATCCAACTGGAATTGCGACATGTTTGCGCCATAAATTTGTCAACTTTACAATGGGAATTGCCCACCAAGAGATGGACCATGAGGATGGTTCCTATAATTTCAAGGTGCTGACTCTCCAGAGAGTGTAACTTTAATGATCGATCGTTGGCCATATTTTTGTTAAGGTGGTTTCTTCCTTTTTTTCTGCAAAGTGCCTGGATTGGTAGCTGGATTTGGATGGCCATAATAGCATTACCATGTTCATGGGCGCCACACCTTATCTCTCGCCTGACATCCTTGGGGCCCATCCGGCGATACCTCGTTTAGAGGCGACTAATGGCCTAATGGCTCATCAGGGCATGTTGGCCAATCTGCTGGAATTGCATTAAATAAAAAAGCGAAACGCCAGGAGACTGCCACTCGAAATTCGTTGCCATAATTTAAATGAAGGCGACCGATAAGACAGTCCGCCTTTAAATCCCTTCTCTCCTTCAAAAAATATATATATATGCATATATAGTAATCCCCAACCAGTTCCAGACTCCGGTTTTAAGTTGCATCTGCACTCTGCATGTGTTTTTGGTTATAATTTAAATGAGAACGATCGCTAAATGATCTCATTCCCGGCCTGGATGCTGTGGGAAGATAACTCCCAGGTTTCTTGGGATCTTGGCATAAATAAGGGTATGGAATAAGGAGCATAGGAGTCTGTAATAAAGGGTTTGGATTATATGATACCCGGTACTTTTTAATTTCTACTCTAGATCTAATATTTTAATTGCCCTTTTTGGTTTCTTAAGTTTTTAAATAAGTCTTCTTATGGATACCTATATTTAAGATTATTTGAGCTTAATTTTAAATTTTTAGATATTTTTAAAATATTTTTTTTTACCCTCCAAATATTCCTCCAAATAAACCAACCCCTCGGTTACCAACTTCTTGGGAAGTCAGAGAGCAGCTTAAACAATTACCAAATGCTACTAACCAATTACCTGAAATTGAAACGACTCCTCTCCCCTCCTAGCCTTAACCCTTAACTACCAATTCCCAAAATGTTTAGGGTACGTGTCAGTGGTTATAAAGAAGGTACAGATTATGGGAGCCGTTGACATGGTTCCCGACTTTTGGGATTAATCAATTGCTCTGCAATTATTCGAGGCTCCATCAGGGGGCGTTGCGGAGGAGCACGAGGGGGCCGAGGGGTTAAACACATCAGGCCGTACAAAGCCTAATGGCCATAATGAATGGATTAAGCCAGCATTTACGCAAAAGCGTTGATATTTCCTCTGACCAAACAAAATATAAATCGAGGCAAATACATGGGGACCTGTCCAAGAAGTGGCCATAGCGGGGGGTCACAAGGGGTGGGGCATCCAAGGGGCAGCTAACAATTTGCATGATCCTACTCCCCTGTTGCACCTCCCCTACCCTCCCCACGAAAAAAGAAACCTTCTCTTTCTTACACTCCTTGTGGCATCTACTTAATTTCAAGTTGTCCGCGGAAAAACTTAAGCATATTTAACCGCATGTCGCTGATTTTAATGGGGGGATACTGCGGGGTATTTGGTGGGTTAAGATTTCAGGGGGGCGGGTAGGGGCCCAGAGTAGGGGGCAGTGGCAACCTGAGCTTGTTCCCCACAGTCTCGTTCCGTGGCGACGCTCACGCATATTCCGCATATGCAGACGACGCACGACGGGATGCAGGCGCCACTTGGTCAAAAGGAAAACAAAAAAAAACAAAACAAACAAAAAACAAAATAAAATAAAATAAACACACAAATGTTGGTAGGGGGTTAAGGTGAGACAGGGGCAGTGGCAGGGGCAGGTAAATGTTTCTGGACGAATGCCATTGCCCTCTTTGCAACCAGCTGACCTTTGCACATGCCACAATCTTTTAGAACAAAAAAAAAAAAAAGGAGGGAAACAAGGGTTAAGCTCTGGATCAATGAAAGGAATCAGGGGCCTATGTATGTATATAGTTATATATCTTTCTCCCCTCCAAGCGCCAGAGCAATTGAAAAGCCTGTCAACATGGCCATCATATCGAATGACAAAAAAGCAAAAGGCCCAGTGAAAAGGCTTAATGAAAGGCTGTGAGATATAATCTGGGAAGGGAAATATACAAATAAACATGCTCCTAAATGTGTATAGGAATATATACTTATATGTGAGACCCTGTCCCATTGAAAAATGATCGATGATCCCACAGTTAACTGGAAAGATCAGGCCCGCTGTTGGCCCAATTAGGGCCCAGTTAGGGTTTTTAGAGGAAAAGGTCAATGGAATGGTCCAGAAGTGGTCTTAACCATTGCGTGTATGCTTTCTGGGAAATTATTTTCTATCATAGGAATTAAAAAATATTCAACATTATAGACATATTATTGTTTTATCATGAGTTTTTTATTTAAAAAAACATGTTTTAAACACAAAATAAAATATGTTAGGCAAAACTGTGAATTATAAAATAGTAGATACTAATATTAACACTATTTTAAGGACTTATTTTTAACTGTTGCGTATCCTTCAAAGTAAAACAAACTGACATTGCAACCTGGATGGAAGCAATCTTCCTCTAAAAATCAAAAACCCCTTTTAACTGCTCCCCTGAAAAATCGTTAAAGACCTTCTCCCGTATATATAGACCTCCCCAGATATATCTTCGGCTTCCATCTGGACGTGCAACGACTCCTTTTCCGCCTAAAATGAACTTGTTGCCGTCAAAGTGTCGCCCGTGCGAAAGCGCCACAAAAAAGGGGCTGATCGGAAAAGGAAATGGCAGTAGGACCCAGGGGCTCGTGGAAAAAACCAAATGTGAAAGAAGGGGGTGGCCGCTGTGGGAAAAGGGGGTCAGAGTGTCTTGTAGGAACAGGCAGCAGCTGCTGCTGGACATCGTTTCCCAAAAGGAGCAGGAGTAGGGGATGTTGCTGCCAGATGATTGCAATCTCTGGGCTGCAGTTGTTGCTTCTGTTTCTGTTGCTGTTGCAACTGCTTGTTCCTCTGGTTTCTGGCTTCTTAATTTTCCGCCATTTGCTCATTTAGAGCAGAAACCAAAAAAAAGAGTCACCAAAATGTGGCAAGACACTGAAGAAAAAGGTTTGTGTTTATTAAGAAATATCATTCGGTTTGTATAGATATCTATAGTGTTTAAAACATTTTTTTCTAATTAAAAATTAGTTAAAATTTTACAAAATATATTAATTTCTCTCCGTGCAACATCTGTACAGGATTCTGCCTCAAAAAAGATCTCGTGCAACTGATAAACTTCCCCACCAGATCCCCAGAATCCCTGGCCCGAAGATGAAGATGTCTTTTTTTTTAAGAATTGTTTTTTATTTTTTTTTGTTGTTTTCTTGGCCAACACACTTGCAACATACACAATTTAATTAAAGAGGCAACTAACCCGACTACCGGGCAACAGCAAACACCATCGATGCAATCGCTAGATATCGATTTGTTATCGGAAATCGACATAAATCTTTTTCCATCGCCTGTAGAGGAAAGAACACCTCAATGACCTTGGATCGCCACTAATGAAGATCTCTTTTCCCCCTTTTTATTCTCGGATATTTTATTTGTTTTTGTGGTCGCACTGTTGCATAATTCATTTTCAATTTATATGCCATAAAAGCGATAATGGCCGGCAATTAAGTTCGTGTTTCGTTGATAATTTTCCACATTTACGCGGCCATTAAAATGATTCCCAACGCATTTTTATCCAGACCCTGGCCACTAAAAAGGCCACTTCACCGACAGGCTCCTCCATTCTCCATTCTCCATTCTCCGCTTATCTCTAGGGAAACAGTCACAGAGAGAGAAGGGAATAAAAATGGGAATTAAGAATATATGTATATATTCTAGATGAGAATGGATCGGATCCTACCCCAAGGTGTTAATTAGCATTATCTTAATGCACGTTCCGGCACACAGTTCAAATTGAATTATACATAATAATTTGTTCGCCGCTCTTTAAAGTGCAACTTAATGTTCGAGTGGACAGCCTGTCGCTGACCCCTGACCCCTGACCCCTGCTCTCCGGTCTCTCCATCCTCCCCTCCATGTCCATGGATCCAGGTTCTCAACTGTGAGCCATAAAGCTTAGAGACCACAACAAGCTCGTGTTAAACGCTCATTAATCACATTAGATATGCATTAATTTGGTAACGAATTCCCCAGACCATGTGCGAAAGAGGCAGCTGCTAGGAGGGAGAGAAGGAGACAGAAACAGAAACAGGGGGAGGGAGTAGGCTAGTAATGGCGACACTCGTTGGGGGTAGGAGGTGGAGGAGAGCCTGTAGTGGCCAGAAAATTAATTAATTCAAACTTAATTGAAGTCATATTAAATTGTGAATAAAATATTTATGTTTAAGGGGAAATTTGCTTAATTTATTTATGAATAAAAAATTGAAAGAAAAGTCTGAAAAAAAAGGATCTTGAGCTATAATAATAATACTATATAATAATAATAGCTTCCTTTGATTATTTTTTAGTTTTTTTTTGTAAAAATCTACAATTCTTAAGGACTTCCTGTGACTCACAAATTTTTTGTTGCCTACTTGAGGGCGCTAAAGACTTCAATGGCCGCCATATATGGTTTTTTTAGGTTTTGGCTCGAAAAAAAGGCTAACATTATATAAAATATATATAAAATAATTATGAGAATAAAAATAAAACCCGTATTATAATTTACGATTATAAATTTTAAAGATAAAAAGGTTTTCCCGTCAAAAAAAGTAAACAAGAAAACAAGGACTCGATCAATACTTTCTAATCCTTGTGCTGACTTTTATTTATAGCTGTAGGCTTCCCAGTTGAGCTCCCAGTTGAGTGTCCCTGTCCCTTTCCGTCCAGAAACCCCCACCCCACCCCCCCACGCTGGAGAAGTGCCAGCAATCCCCCAATAACTCACTTAGCCAGCCAACCGTTTCCACCCACAAATAAACAAAAAACAACAACAAAGCCGTGAAGAAAAACAAACAAAAAGGCAAAAACACACCCGGCCAAGAGCCAAGAGAGAAAGATACCGTTTCCCGAGTGTATTGGTGCTTATCTATGCGAAGTGCGCGAGAGTGTGTGTGTGTGTGTTGGCGAGAGAGCCATAACAAAGGGGGCGGAGCTAATGGTGCGAAGGGTTGTTTGTTTTAGTTGTTTGCTTTAACGCGATAAGAATTAAATACTAACTGAAATCGAGAGAATAGAATACTATAGCTTCTGCTAGGATATATGTTTTTTTTTGTTGCTTTTTTTCCGGTTGCGGCGCAGAGAGAGGGAGAGAGCTCCAGCCATGATGTGGGGCCAGCGAGAGAGAGCACTCGCTCTCGGAAAGGGAGATACGACCATCCTGCTCGCACCTCCAAATGTGGGGGCTGAAGCGGAGACGCCGACGCAGACGCCGGCCGAGGCAGAGCCCGGCACGCTCTCTCTCTCCACGGCCAGGGGTTTTGTCATTTAAAAGCACCAACAACTAAAAGAATGTTTTTTTTCCGACCATATCGTTCGTCTGGTTCGCATCGCTGCTGCCGCATCGAATTTCCTTCAAAAGCAACCAACCAGCAACAACAACAAGAGCGAAAAACGCGTCGGAAAATTCGTTGAAAGAAAAGCCGGTTGGAATAAAATAAATTCTCAAAATATTTACACAAAATCAATAAATAAAAAATAAGAAACTAAAGCCCGTCGGTTAAGCATTTATTGCTTTTCGATTTCTTTTCTGTGTGTGTGCGGGAAAAGTGTAACCAAAGCTATTGATATTCAAATACAGTGTTACCATAGCCTTACAAATCACATGAGAATCTAAGTTGGGAATTATAAGGAAAGAGAAAAGCCGCAAGGAGCAGCAGAAGGAGGAATCGAGGATCCCTTTCGAGATAAAACGGATAATGCTGGTGCCGTCGGACATGATCGCGGCGCAGTCCAAGATGGTCTACCAGATGAACAAGTACTGCGCCGATCGCGTCCAGGTGCGCAAGGCCCAGATCCACAAACAGATCCAGGAGGTATGCCGCATCGTCCAGGACGTCCTCAAGGAGGTGGAGGTCCAGGAGCCCCGGTTCATCTCCTCCCTGAACGACTATAACGGTCGCTTCGAGGGCCTGGAGGTTATATCGCCCACGGAATTCGAAATAATCATATATTTGAATCAAATGGGAGTTCTCAACTTCGTCGACGACGGCACCCTGCCCGGATGTGCTGTCCTGAAGCTGAGCGACGGCCGGAAGCGGTCCATGTCCTTGTGGGTGGAGTTCATCACGGCGAGCGGGTATCTGTCCGCCCGGAAAATCCGCTCCCGCTTCCAGACGCTGGTGGCGCAGGCGTGCGACAAGTGCGCCTACCGCGACATCGTTAAGATGATCGCCGACACCACGGAGGTGAAGCTGCGCATCCGGGAGCGCATCATTGTCCAGATCACGCCCGCCTTCAAGTGCGCCGGCCTCTGGCCGCGCTCCGCCTCCCACTGGCCCCTGCCCGGCATCCCCTGGCCGCATCCCAACATCGTCGCCGAGGTGAAGACCGAGGGCTTCGACATGCTCTCCAAGGAGTGCATCGCTCTGCAGGGCAAGAACTCCGCCATGGAGGGCGATGCCTGGGTCCTGAGCTTCACCGACGCCGAGAATCGATTGCTGCAAGGTGAGTTTCAGAGTCTGATGGAGATTGGATGCCGACGGGGTTTTAGGTTACTTATGCGGAGGGTTAAGGGTTAAGGGATTTCCATGACTCACTATATACTCAATAGACCCTTTCTCTAAAGGACACGGGACGGTTTCTTTGTGTGTTTTGTCTTGAGCTTTTAGTCAACAGATCCTCTCTTAAGCGGACACTAAGGTTGTTCTTGTATTTAGTTTTTTATATTTAATTCTGTAGTTTTTTGGTTTAGGTTTTCAATCAATAGATCTTCTTTTGAAAGGATTTTTGGCTTTTCTTTCACAATTAATAAACCCTCTCTTAAACGGACACTGATTTTTTCCAATTTTCTTATGAATATAATTGGTTTTTATTATTTTTTTTAACAAATATACAATTTTTAACAAGTTTTAATGCCGTAAAATATTAAAAAGTTTATTTCTACCTAAAAATTCTATTTAAAGTTTCCATAATGATCCCAAAACTCAAACAACCTTAAGGGGAAATCTTAAGGGAAATTCATTAGTTTCTCTCAGTGTTGGAGCCCAGTGACTATCGTGTCCCAATCCCCAATCAGTAATCAGTGACACACTTAAACTGAATTGATTTATTCCCATCAAATCAGCGACTTGGTCTTGATACGCCCGTAATTGGTTGTAAATTATGCACTAGACGGGGGGAAGACTGTATAAATTTTGGAGATCGTTCGCCCAGATCGCTCTGGGCGCTGGGTAGAGGTTCCAGGTAATGGAACTTGACTTACTAGTCCATTCATTGAAGGCTAAAGGGTGTCTAAGGTGTGAAGGATATGTTTTCTATACAAGGACTATCTAGTATCTGTTAATCCATTATCTAAACCATGACTGATCAGAGCAATCGATGCTTTAGCCACATTTTGCTTGACGAGTTGCATGTTGCAAGTGGATTAGAGTCGACTAATGGATGAGTGAGAAAGTGGAGGCAGGAGGGGAAATGGAAATGTAGGTAGTATAGGGGTAAGCCCACTCATTCGGTTCCCGACTGGCGGACATCTCCGATTATCGGGGCGAGATATGATATGAGATACGACGCCGGAGTCAGTGTCGCCCGTTCGACTGCGATCATAAATCTGATGTTCGATCTCGCGGGGGGAGGCCTCGGTTTCGGTGGGTCTTGGTTCTCCATCTTCCAGTCTCCATGTCTCCATGTGTGTCTCCAAAAAAAACCCCAGAGTCTTAGGCAAGACACAAAAATCTGCTGATCCCCGAGAGATAAAACCCCAGAGAGTGGTAGTCGCCGGTAGTCGCGGGTTTTAGTTGGTGGGTCTCGGGACCCGAGGCCTGGGATCTTGGGTCTTCCGAAGGGGGAAACGGGTTTCCATATGAACAATGAACTGGCAATGGCTGGGGCCATAAATAAATTTCTAAACGATTTTATAAATATTTTAAATCTCGGCGATTAGATAAAGTCAACAAATAAATAAAACAACAGCCCGAAGAGGGATGACACACACAGAAACAAAGAAAGCATAAAAAATCGAGTTAAAAAACGTGGAGAGGCCACAGCACCAACAAAAAAGCCTCAAAATTAAGCCAAAAAACTCAAAATAAAGTCAAGAAACTGAAACTGAAACAGAAGAGAAGCAAACCAAAAAACAAAAACTGAGAAACCGAAATTGAAAACCAAATCGAATTCTAAATAAAAAAAAACATCAAGCCCTGACAACGATCTCGATTTCGATTTGTATCTGTATCTGTAATTGTATCTGTATCTCTTGCCGTCTGATTCATATTAATATACATTCTTAAATGTCTCGACTCTTGTCGCTGTTCCTGATAATAGATAGTAATATATCTTTCTTGGAGAATCTCAACTATAATTAGAACTGTCAGTCGCAAAAATAAACTAGCCACCGACCGCCTCCACTCGAAGAAATAGTCAAGTGCATCGGATCGGGTGCCAATATTATGGCAATATCGTTCAATATTGATTAGCCAAAATGTGAAACGGAACCGGGACGGACCCGGGTGTAGGCCCGACTCTCCGCCGGAGAGAGATTATCGCGGGCCGTGGTCGAGATTAGCTCGGGGGTGACACGGTGCCAACGTAGCCATGATTTATGTGCTAATAAATTAAGAGTCCCCTCCACAGGTACTTAGGCAGGTAGCCCTGCCTCTACGGGAAATCGAATCTAAAAAGCATAACTCTCTATATAGTATACCTGTACTTGTTCTTGTACTTCTACTCGCACTGTTGATCAATCAAAGTCTAGGGTTTCTGGAAAATAGTACAAAATAAAGTTTGAGGGTGTTGTTGTAATAAAATAATTAATGAAAGGGATCTTTGAACTAAGTTTCTAGGAAATTGTATTATTATATAGGAGCTTTAAGAGGAAACTTATGAATTCTGAAACCCTTAATCATAGTCTAATGATTAATTGATTTTAAAAGATTTTTATTATAAAACTAATGATCTACCAGAAGCCCATCAATTAAAGGGCTTATCTAACATTACTTCCTTTGAAAATGACTCATTACTTAAGTCTATCCCTTCCTCCAATTCCAGGAGCCAGTCGGCGAAGGTGTCTCAGCATCCTGAAGACGCTGAGGGATCGGCATCTAGACCTGCCCGGCAACCCGGTGACCTCGTACCACCTGAAAACCCTGCTGCTGTACGAGTGCGAGAAACATCCCAGGGAGATGGAGTGGGAGGAGAACTGCATCGCGGACAGGATCAATGGGATATTCCTGCAGCTGATATCCTGCCTGCAGTGCCGCCGCTGTCCGCACTACTTCCTGCCCAACATGGATCTGTTCAAGGGGAAGTCCCCGGGTGCTCTGGAGAATGCCGCCAAGCAGGTTTGGAGACTAACCCGCATAATGCTGACCAATGTCCGGTGTCTAGAGGAGCTGTAGAATCAAAAAAGAAACAGGATCAGGAGGATCCAGAGAATCAGAGTTCCCCTTGCCACAAAAAATGGAAAATGGAATCCCCTCAGATCTGTTCAGGGGCATAAACTTTGGGGTTTTCCTTTCTTATTTTATTTGTTATATATATGTGACAGATCGGGGGGATATATGGGGGGAATCTGAAGGGTCTGAGACAAAGGAGAGCATGGAAATTGTAACCCAAATACTATTTGATATTTCGCTTAGATTTTAAAATTAAGTTTTAGGTGCTTTCGAAAAGTATACGCCGCTTAAAGAGTTTCCTATAATTAGTGCATATATATAATATAAAAAATAAAATATATATATACGAAATATATATATATTTAGCCTAAAACCTAGAGTTATCCCATACGCACACATGTTTTTTTTTTTATAAAAATAAACTTATATATTTAATATAACAAAGCTAGCAAAGCGCAGTGACAAAAAAAGAAACACAACAAATTAGCTAAATTAGTTTTTTAAGTTTAAGTGAAAAACTAAAAACTGAGACAACCGATTTTCTTTAAATTATTTATTCTATGTTTTTTTTTTGCCTTCTTGTGAGTTTAGTCAATAAAATGTAAGTTTTTCATTGAAATTCATTTATTTTTTATGATTTTTGGGATTTATTTGGAGTGTAAGAGCTATGGGGTAAGTATAAATGTTTAAATCTACAAATAATGGATATTCGTATGTACTCATATAGACATTTGGTAACACTGCACGCATAAAGTAGTTAGTGTGCCCTTGCTAATTGTAGGAAGGAAGCTATTTCAGGAATAATCGCGAATATTTCTTACATTTAATAAGAAATCAAACCCCTTAAGCTAATATTCAATTATACTTTCCATCCCCTTAACTATTTACTCCTAAAATAGTTTTTAAAATGACAATTATTTGTTGTGGGAAATATTTCCTGTCAAATGAATAACTTTTCTGTGTCGATCAGGGTCTCGTTTGGTTGATTTCTTTGATGTCTGGCCGGTTTAATTGATAGGCCACGATTTCGGTTTCGATTTCTGGGGAGACTGAAGACCGTAGAGCGTAGACTCTATATGGCAAAATGTCAGAAAATGACATTTGGTGCTCCGGCTGACATGCTGTGCATTTTAATTGCGAATTAACAGCAATTCCGCGGACAGCTAACAATCCCAATAAACTAAACACAAATTATGTGGCAGAAATTCCCTTGTAAACCAGTAAACTCAATAAAAAACTGAGAAATGCGAAATAAATAAAAAAAAAAAATACAAAATATGTTGATACAACATTTTGATCACGTGTCGGTTTCGGTTTCGGTCTTCAAGCCCAAACGGACTTAACATTCAAATTAAACTTTATGTCATTCATAAATTAAATAATTTAATTTATTTTCTCTTGTTCTGCAAATTTTTGTTGGCTCTTGTCTGCGGCTTTCCATTATTTTTAACCTTAATTTATATTTTATTATGGTCCCCCATTGATTTATGTCTTTGGCGGCCTTTGTAGTTTTTTTAAGTTGTAAATTAATCTCAAAATGACAATTGCAAATGTCAAATGGGAGTTGAAACTGGCGAATAATTATTTCTTATGCGAATAATTAGATACTCTCTTTTTTAGTTTAAAAATGACCAGTTTCTGTTTCTGTGTGGGTGTTTCTTTTTGTATTTTATGCCATTTATGTCAAAGGTGATTTTATATTCAGTTTGGAATTTATTTAAATCAAATCTTTTTTTTTTCAACCGCCTAGTTGCTCATTTAATGAGTTGTGTTTTATTGGTTTTCATTTGCATTTTTATGTGGCGCTTTTTTTGGCGGCTTATTCACTTGTTTTGTGAAATTGTTTGATCTGCCGCTTCCCACACAAATTAAACCATAATTAATAAATGATAATTTGGCACAAAGACTGCCAATCCCCCACTTTCCCCCCCGTCACTCTCTCTTTCTGCCGTTTAATTATTCCATTTCCATGCAATTTATATTCGCTTTTAATGTCCGCGAAAGCAAATTTTATGAACATCTCATAATCACATTTTAAACACACAATTTGTTATGAAAACGCGAATTCAACATATGGCCATAGCAATTAACAATATATTTTTATTTTTATATCAACACCAATTGGTTTTTATTTAAAAATTTTAAGGAGGAATATTCATCACAAGTTCTGGATATTATTTTGATACATTTTTGGTTTTTGTTCCTTAAGAAATTATGATGTCTTTGGTTTTAAACTTAAATTAAATTAATTAAATCCTTTCTATAAATAGTATTACCCCCTTTAATAATGTTCCTACAAGACTTTCATATATTTTTTTTATCGTTTTTTTTTTTATAAAGAGCTTATCTTCTTTCATTTAACTAATCCGACAGAAAATCTTTCCACCTTTCAGTTTCCAGAAAAATCAAGTCGTGCGTGCAAACCATTTTTTTTCAGATCATTGCGTGACAAAATCGGGGAAAAAAAAACTCAAGAATATAAAATCTGATATATATATGTTTATGAATATATGTGTATACTTAAAGGTATTTATATGGTGCTTAAGCCAGGCACTTGAATTGGCGAAGATTTCCGCACGCCTGTCAGCCAGCCTGCTGTCCCTCCTGTTCCTGGCCAGCCTCCACCTGCAAATCAAAACAAATGTTTTATTTAAATGGTTAATTTGATGGGGTTGGTGGAGCAGGGGGTATGGTAGCATCTGGGCCAGCTTGTTGGCCATGGCCAAATGAGCAGCTTACAAGGAGATGATGAGGCCCAGGGAACACAAATGGCTGCCAAATCGTGAGAATTGCATTTGGAATGCCACCAAAGCAAAAGTGGTTGCGATGCGGAGTGGATCCTTGGATGGGGATCAGGGCACCTGGTTGGGGATTTTAATTTTCTGGCTTCAATCAAATTCTGGCAACAAGCTGGCTAAAGGGGTGGAGAAGGGCTAAGGCAGCAGAGAAGGTGGCAGCCACGAGAGAGAAGAGGATCAGTGCATTAAACCCTCAAAGGCGCTGCAACTTGGAATGAGTTTGTGTTGGCACTTGGAAAAATTTAGAGGTTTTCAAAAAATGTAATAATATTTTTTTAAAATTCTATTAGAATCAAAGTTTATTTTAAAGATTTTTCAAAAATTGTTCACCATCGAAATTTATAAATATAGAGTCTTTTGATTAATCTTTTTAATGTTTAAAAATGTTTAGGTTCTATTTTAAAATTAAATTTAATTTTTGAAAAGTGTAAAATACTTTTTACCAAGTTCTTGAATTAAAGGATGTGAGGTGGCATGGATCATGCGGCATGCGGCATGAGGCACAGGGGGGCAGGCTAAAAGAGGCCCGAGACGGAGGGCTAGGGCGGACCGGAGGCGACGACGGCGCTTGCCACTTAGCATAAACGGAAGACCAGACCCCATTCTATGGCCCAGACCAGAACCAGGCCCAGAACGAGGTCCAGAGCCAGGTCCAGGCCCAGAGCCCAAATAACCAGGTCCTCTCGTTCATGGCGAAGTGAGCCACGACCTGTGTGGCCGTGGCATCAAGTTAACAAGCTGTAATTAGAGCCTCTTAGCCTGTCATCGCCAGCGTGCTTGATTATAGCCTTTTGACAAAAAGCAAATATTAATTTAATACCAACCAGTCAGCCAGTTAGCCGAGTTATAGCCAACAGAGCGCCGCAAGGCAGCAACTGAGCAACTCCTGCGATCTGAGGATCTTAAGGAAAAAAGGAAAAACACCTGAACACAAAACTTCACCCCAAAGGTTGATAAATTTCACCTGAAACATGTAGTTTGCAGTTACAGGTGAGTAGGGAAACTTTACAGATCAGACATAAGCCCTCAAAATTCCGATCTGGAAATAAGGTACTTGGCAGTTCTAAGGTAAGGTTGGCTTGGCAAGGTACTAAGGTCTGTTATCAGCGAACCGAGTACCTCGTTTCCTTGTCTAAAATAATTCTTAAGAGTCAGACTTAACTTTTATATTGAACCTTATACTATAAACATGAAACCCCTCATTAAACGACAAATTAAAATTCGAAAAATCCTGTTTAGAAAAGCCATTATCTGTGTTTAATAGACAGACACCTAGTTAAAATAAAGATAGTCATCTCGATTAGGTCTTGATTATAATGAAATTTATATTTTTGATTCCATAATGATTTCAACTATAAACTTTATTCCCACATTATATATTTTTTCCCCTTTTTTTAGCTCATAATTCAAATGAGCTACCAGTGAGGAATTCCTGGAAATCATATCAAAATGCATTGCATTTGTCGAAGCCACTAATCCAGTGATATCAGAAAACCCCTAACCCAGAAAACCCCAATTTGAAATCCAGTTCCAGCTCACGTTGTCGTACGCCCTTCTTTTGGTTTTGTTTTGGCCCTTTATTTTTGGTTTTGGGCCAAAAACAATGGGTTCAAACGGCTGCGCTTCAGCGGAAAACAAAAAAAGCCATTGAGCCCTAAATCAATCAAGGCCCAGGCGACATGTCAACATGTTTTTTTTTTCCAGGGGGGGTACACATAGTAGGTATATACACATATATATCCCAAAGGGGGGAAGCAGCTACAGCAAAATGTCAACGTGATCGTGGCATCTTGAAAAGTGCCGCCGCCTCATTGAATTGGCCATCTCTGGTCGCCGAAGAAGGCCAAAACGGGATGGCCACGTTCTTGCCTTAAAAAGGGAAATCCTTACGTTTTCGGTCTCCTTGGGGTTTTGTGCGCGTGATATCTGAACTACGAAATTGAGATCGATTCTCGGGAACGTGTCTTAAATAATAATTAAAACTTGGCCCTTTATGAGCACTCTTGGTCCTCTTGGCCCTCTCGGCCCTCTTGGCCCTCTTGGCCCTCTTGGCCCTCTTTTGGCCCTGTAACTATAAATTATGATATTATTTGAAATTAATGTTAAGCAAAATGACATCGACGTTCACTTGTCCGCAAGATCGTAAAAAACAAAGAAGATCCGTGGAGATCGACGATCGTCACAATTAATATTCCAATCAGATGATGGCGGAACACATGTCTCCGAGTGCCTCCAACTGCAACATTTTCTCGGCCCATACACTGGGAAAAGTAATAATCTTTAGGGCAGATTTTGTATTTTTAAGAAATGTTTAAACCAGGCTTAAGAGCTTTAAATATTTCTTCAAGTGGAAAGAATTCAAAGAAGGTTCAGATTCAAACTTGGAAGGCGGTGGCGCATGCGCAATGAGTATTCCCGCAGAAAAAAATGTAAAGAAATGCGACTCCAAGTTGGGGCTATGGAACATATATAGCTTGGAGTATCATGAGTATCGGAGTATCTGGAGTAGGGAGAATCAATCCTCGATCGTGTCGCTGATTTGTTCGCTGTCATAATTCAATAAAGTAGTCAAATGTCAACGGACTTGCACATAAACAGAAAAAAAGAAACCAACTCGTCAGGCTGTCATGGATCGCCATGAAGAGAATTTCTGGGCACCACACACCGCCGACTGCAGTAGTGGGTTAATGGCCATGAACGCAAATCCTCTTAGCCGGGCTTTGGTATCACAGATCTGGTTATTAATTCATGCCATGACTTTCTCGACATGCGATGGGAATGGCCAGCACTGGCGGATTTCATTCAAGAGCTTATAATATTCAATAAAGTATCTTAAGCTTTTTGTTAACAAACTAAAGTAATTTCTAAAACTCAGATCTCCTAAGATCTTCGACTAATCACTCCTAGATAGTAGACAATAAATCTAGTCCATTGACTAATCTATTTAGCTTTGAGATACAAAATCTATTTAAGCCAAATAAGAAATTACATGGAATTTCTGTTTGGATAGCTTATGGACCAGAAACTAAACCAAAAATTACCATATGGGCTTAGATGATCCCCGAGATAGGCAGTGGCTTTTGTTTTTGTTGTTTTCCACGAACTGGATATCAAATGGACAGCCTGATATATGCATGTACCGGCCAAAATAAACGACTGTGATGATGGCCAAAAGGAAGAGGGCCGAAAAGGAAAAGAGGGTAACGCGACGAAGGAGTATAACTGGCAAAGAGGCAAAAAAGACAAACGTTGCGGCGACAATGCCAGGCAAGTGACAAACGTTTAGATGGATGGATCGTTCTTCATTTTGGAGGGGGGGAGGCCTATATATACTTTATATAAAAAATAAACAGAGAGCGAACCGGACTCTGAGAAAGGCCAGCGAATAAACCAAGCGAGAAAAAAGCGACGATTGCACATAAATTATATTCAAATTTCTTCAAGATCTAAAAGATATATAAATACGGGAAAAAAGATACAAGCCCACAGGGACAGCAGCACACATGCTGGCCGGCAACCCCAGAAACTCAAGACCCCAGAACCCAAAAAAACCCAGAAACCCTCAAACTCAGATCCTTTTCCCTGTTTCGTTTTCAATTTATGCAGAAAATGAGCTCCATCTAGATATGTATTTATTTATTTATATATCTTTAGGATACTCCCAGGCCCCCCTCTCAAAAATATAAGCCAAAGTCAATAGTACCACCTGGCTACCCGAAAATGATCAAAAAATTAAAATTCAGCCAACAGCTTCGATTCAAACGGCTCTAAACAAATTGTAATGGGCTTGAATACTATTTAGATATGGCCAGAAGATCTCGACCAGAAGTGCCACTGATTGATGTCAATAAAGGCCGAGAACAAAAGAGTTAACAGCTAGGCGATACAGTGGTAACTCCATTTGAGAGAAATCAGCTTTAATTACCAGATCTTATGGTTTTATGGATATTTTAGACAAAGGATTGGGGTTTGATTAGAGTTGAGGGGAACAATAAAGGTATTTTTACTTAAAGTTAAAAGGTTTTTTTTATAAAATTAATTTTTTTTATAGAAGATGCTGTTAATGAACTATATTTTAAAATATTTTTAGTTCTAGTTTTGGGGATTATATATTTTTCTAATCTATTTTTCTTTCCTATCATTTCTGTGATATATTTTTTAATTTTGATTATATTTCTTAAAAATTAAAATAAAAATACTCACTAATGATATTGTTAAAAATATATTCATAAAAATCTAAATTTTAATGAATTTTTTAGAAGAATTATTTAAAAGCTAAAAACTAGAAAGAAATTCTCTTGAAAACCTAAAATCTTTCTTTTGTAAATGTATCTGTATCTTGTCGTTAGATGTTTAGAACGTTTAGAAGATCTCCCCTGACCCCCCTCTGTTTTAGCCACATTTTGTGGTATGGACCAGAAACAATGCCAAAATGTTCGGTTCGTGTTTTGCTTCCAAACGAATTAGTGGCAGAATCCCGAGATTTGTCTAATTGGAGGCGGCTAGACGGGGCGCTTTGATGTTGCCACATGTCCGTCAGTCATGAGTCACGTGTGGCAAGTGGGATGACGACAACAGATAGGTATACACATATATACCTATAGGAGGTATAATATATAAGATATATATATATTATTTTTTTGGTAGGAGAAGGTTTGTTGGCCCTGTCTGGTTGCCTTTTCTGCCTTGGACGTTGCTGTCAGAAATTGCCAACTGGCACATTAATCCACGCGACATATTTATGAGAGTGTGTATAGGTGTGTATGCTTATGTGTGTGTGTGTGTGTGTGTGTTGTATCCGTAAGATATAAAGATATCGGATTGTCGGGGAAACATGGACGAGGGTTGCTCGTTGTTGCTCTTTGCTAAATGAGTGCACATTTCAGATAAATTATTGCACACAGCTCGTATGCCCGAGATGGCAGCCCGAAATGTATTTAACAAATTAAATTTACACAAACACACAGATACACACACACACACACACACATACACACAAAAGATACAAAGATACTTGGCACAGAGGGAGCCTGGGAGTGAGAGAGAGCCAGAGAGAGGGATAGGTAGCTGGAACTTCAAAGAGCGCGCCGCTGCGTAACGGCGGTTGAAGCTAAAAGGGCGGAGTCTCTTCCGCGAAAGAGCCAATCAGATTGCAGCTCTCTCACAGATACTTCCGCCAGAGAGAGAGAGAGAGAGAGAGAGCGTGAGGCTAAAAGATACAGATACGCAGATACAGGCAAGGGATTAACAGTTTTTTTTTATTTCGGGGGGAAAAAGTATCTCATCGATTTTTGTTTTTTTTTTTTTGTTTTTGGCACGAGACCCGAAATGTCACGTGACTAAAAGTATCTGTATCTGTAAAAGTATCTGCATCTGTCCGTGCATCTGTGTCTGTGACGGCGGCTGCATTCGTTAGATGCTATTGCCACTTCACTCACGAAATACCGATTGCAATACCCGACACTGTGTTGCACTTTTCAGTATCTTTATCTGCCGAAGCTGTAAATATCCGCGAGATTTACAACGCCAAGCGACGACGTCGGCCCACAGATTCGCGTATCTGTATCTTTTTTTTCTTCAGCATTTTCTCGCATATATATTTTTTTTTTCGCTGTATCGACTATACAGATACTGATTCGGATTCAGAGTCAGAGGCAAAAGATACAGGCATTCGATACGAAAGACACTCGCCAAACGCATCCCCGTAGCGGCTAATTCGCCATAATTGTATTTTTCCAATTCTGATTCGCCCGCAAAAAGATACAGATACATTGCCGCATACATAGATACAGATGCGAATACGAATACGCATACAAAGTTCAAGTTCCAGATAGCAGATACATTTGTGATCATTGTTTGCCGCTTCTCGGCCTGTCACCGTAACTCACAATTGAATTGTTCCTTTGTTCTGTCCAGCGTTTTCGAGTTGCAAGTTGCACGCTGCACGTAGCACGTAGCACGTTGCACGTTGAAAGGAGAGTTCGAAGAGTTGCAACTACCGAATTTCGCATAATTGGCATTAAGACAAAAGTGAGGCCTTGCCCTTTGTTGTTTACCGCCAGACCGAGTGTCGCCTTCTTCCTGAGATACTGAGATACAGAGATACAGATACAAAAGGGCAAGCCAAAAGATACAGATACAGATACAGACACAGACAGAGATACAGATACAGATACTGGTAGGAGAATGTTAGTGCCGCCGGATATGATGGCCGCGCAGACGCGGATGATCTATCAAATGAATCGATTCTGCGCCGAAAGGGTCCAGGCCAGGATGTTCAAGACGGCCACCGCTATCCGCGAGATCTGCAAGATCGTCCAGGACATCCTCAAGGAGGTGGAGCTGCAGGAGCCGCGCTTCATCTCCAGCCTGGTGGAGTGCAATGGCAGGTAACTATTAGTCCTTCATAAACCTTCCCAATGAGCTGAAAAAGAAAGTAAAACAACACTTTTCTGCATAGTTTTCTTTTAAAAATCTTTATTAAAATAATCTGGACATATCTTAAGTCTAAAAATAGCTTAAATATAAATATAAAATCTTAAAAATAAATACCATATCTTGTAAAAAGCTTAAGTTAATGAAATATCTCTAACAAATCCCAATGAAATCCATGATTCCTTCGGAAATCATGATGAAACTGCAACTTGGATGACTTGACGGTTGGCTAACTATGACGTTGCACTTTGGTTACAATAGTGCCCCTGCCAGTGGCAAGAAGGTGTGGACAGTAGGGTAGAGGGGTAACAGAGGCAGTAGAGCGAGCAGGAGCCGCGATGACAGTCATCCGGAAACTGGAGTTACGCAGCTGCCACTTTAAAGTGTCTGTGGTTGATTAGAATTAGTTAGCTTTAAAATATTAATTAAATTAATAACTAATAGATTAAAAAATTAAATAAAATATTTACAGATTTGAGGGCGTGGAGGTAATATCCCCCAACGAGTTCGAGATTGTCCTGTATCTCAACCAGATGGGTGTCTTCAACTTCGTCGACGATGGCACCTTGCCGGGATGTGCTGTCCTGAAACTCAGCGATGGCCGGAAGCGATCGATGTCCTTGTGGGTGGAGTTCATCACAGCGAGCGGCTATCTGTCCTCCCGGAAGATCCGTGCCCGCTTCCAGACCCTGGTGGCCCAGGCCTGCGACAAGAGCGTCTACCGGGATCTCGTCAAGATGGTGGGAGACACCAGCGAAGTGAAGCTCCGGATACGGGAGCGCTTTGTGGTCCAGATCACGCCGGCCTTCAAGTGCTCGGGGATCTGGCCGCGTTCTGCCGCCCATTGGCCAGTGCCCCACCTCCCGTGGCCGCATCCCAACATCGTCGCCGAGGTGAAGACCGAAGGATTCGATCTTCTGTCCAAGGAGAGCGTCGTCCTTCAGAGCAAGAACAACAACAATGCCGCCAGCATGGAGGGCGATGCCTGGGTCCTCAGCTTCTTCGAGGCGGAGAATCGTCTGCTGCAAGGTGAGAACAAAATCTACAAAATAATCTCAAAAAGTCCTTATGTTATCCTTCTCACCAGGTGGCTGTCGTCGGCGGTGCCTGAGCATGCTGAAGACCCTGAGGGATAGGCACTTGGAGCTGCCTGGCAACCCCATCAGCTCCTATCACTTGAAGAATCTCCTCCTCTACGAGTGCGAGAAGCATCCCCGGGACTTTGAGTGGGACGAGAGTTGCATCGCCGACAGGATCAACGGCATATTCCTGCAGTTGATATCCTGCCTGCAGTACCGACGATGTCCGCACTATTTCCTTCCGGGTCTGGACATGTTCAAGGGAAAGTCCCCCAGTGCTTTGGAAAATGCCGCCAAGCAGGTCTGGCGACTCACCCGGGAAATGCTCACGAATGCCAATGCTTTTGAAAAGCTGTAAGGGGTTAAGAAGAGTGGACTTAAAGGGTTAAAGATATAAAATGGTAGGATTTTTGTGGTGGTTAAGATTTACAGAAAATTTTGAGATACAATCCTTCAAAGTTTTCTTACATTTTGTTATTTTTTTTTTAATTGATATGCAAGGACAGTGATTTTTTATGAAAAAATAATATAAGAAGTCTTTGAATAATTTTTTATTTTATTTTCAAATTATTTTCTAAACGAAATACTATTTTTTTTACACATTTTTAATAGCTTTATTTAATGCTCTTAATTTTCTGTAATTTTTTAATCACAACCAAAGTCGCAGCCATTCGAGGAGGAAAAGTGTAAGTTTAAGGAGTGCCAAGTTGATCAGAGATTGCAGATATATATCAAGATATATATACACGACCTTTGGCGGCCATTTTGTGCCATGTGTGTGCCTGTGTACGAGTGTGTGTCAGTGTGTGTGCTAAAGTGTTAATGCCGAGATGCGAGATAAGTCCACTCCCCATTCGACTCTGCCCATCCAGGCGTTACGGCTAAGCCCTCGAATATTGTTTTTAATAACTCTCGCCCCTCACATCCTCCATCCTCCATCCTCTCGTCCTCCGCACATCCTTTGTCCTTTGTTCTGAATGGAAAACAATGGACATGGATTCGGATTCAGGATGTGTATAAAAAAAAGAGCATTTGGCCCGCCGAGGCGGCTCCTTTTACAGGAGTCTCGCACACTCGACCTTTGCGATTGTTTGGCAGTCACAGCCCCGATCCTAGATCAAAAAAATAATGAACAGAAAACTATATATTCGGAGGAGGGGGTGTAGAATATTTCATTGACCGTTCCAAGTCCAACTTATATTGTTTTTTTTTTAAATACTCATTATTATAAATATACAAATGTCGATGTCTATTATGCGATGTCTATAATCTTTACGATGATTATCCACAGTTTGTTTTTTAAGTGCAAAATAATCCTAGATTGCTTAAGTAAAAAAATACAAAGTACTTGAATAAATTCAAGAATAGCCAAAGGCAAAATATGGTTTTTTTAAAGAGGAAATAATTTTGGGGAATTTTTAAAGAGATACAGTGCTGGGTGTTGCTTTTGGTTTGAGTTTTAATTTAAAAGCTTAGGGTATAGGGAATAGGAAGTATTAAAATAAAAAAAATAAACAGCAAAATGTTTAGGTACTAATAACTAACTTTAAAAAAAATTAAAGTTAAAAACCCTTTTTGGACCGTGAGAATCTAAAAGATACATTTTCACCTGAAGATGGAATCCCTGGGCTGAGAGGAACTCATTAGGTCCTTTTCGTCGAGTGAGTTAGTGTTATGATTATTGGCAATCGAGTAATATATATTTGCGAAGACATATCTTTGGATCGGCAAGGAGCGAAAGTATCTGTATCTGGACAAAAAATAAGCACGTATCCGTATCTGTTGCTGAGAAGATGCAGCTGCAGGAACAACTGCGACAACTGAGCATCACTTTTATTACCCTTATTTATGGTTATATCTTTTCTGGCGGGAGGCTTCTCGAAAACAAAACCAAACCAAGCTGAGCCAAGCAAAAAAAAATAAAAATAATAAACTGAATTTGGTTTTGGCCGCTTTTGTTCTGAGGATTCTTTTGTCTTCTCAGTCGCTTTCCTTTCGCTGTTTTATTTTTATTTTTTTTTAGCGTAACGAAACGAAAACTTTCAGAGTAATGTAATCGATATTTTCACAAAAAAAAGGTGAAGCAGGAGCGAGTGCGGGAGCAGAGGAACAAGGAGCTCCATCTACAACTCCTGGGCTTCCATCTTTTAATGGAAAGTACGGAAAATAATCAACAACGTCAGCACAAAGGCAGGCACATAATAATGCGATGGCCAAAATAACAAATTATGCCCAAGCACGCAGGGATCATATTACGGGGCATACCAGGCGGCAGCCTCTCTCTCTCTATGGGGTTGGGGGAGGCAGGTCCTGGGAAAAGCATCATCAGGTGACCGAATCCAACAAACCGTATCCGTATCCGTATCCGTATGCTTTTCGCTGGATTGCCCATTTGGCCGCCAGCGCCAGGACACGTGACTGCCGGTTGGATTATAAATAAAAACCAACAGCAACAACATAGACAAGGGTAAGAGGTCCTCCAGGTCCACCAGGACCATGTGCTATCCTCCAGCATCGATAAGGCACGATTTTCGGCTGTTTTGACAAATTGTATTCCAAATGCAATTAACAGGCGGGCTATCCGGTGGGGAGTTGGAAAAATACAGCCAATTATAGGTGATTTTTCAACAGGATCTTTGGAAAAAGGACTCTTTATAAAACAGTAAAGCTCTCTTAAACACTTATTTTAATTCTAATATTTTTTGGGGCAAGATGTTATGCTTTTATGAACTTGGAACTTTTCTGAAATGAAAACTAAAGAGTAAGAAATAAGCTAAGTTCTACGCTTAAGTTTAGCATTATTATTATTTAAAATTAAAAGTTTTTGTCAAACATCCTAAACATCCCTAATCTCTATCCTTATCTCCAACCGAAATCTATCCAAAAAGGGCATTAAATATTCGACTATAACCCCTTTACCTTTGAAAAACTTTTCAATTTTTTAGGTTTTTCTTGTTGACATTTATGTGCACCCTTCCTCCTGTTTGGTCCTGTCTGCCACGCCTGCGGCGTTTTGTGGGCGGTGACAGCAGAGGGAGAGAGTAAGACTGGCTTTGTTGTCCCTTTTCAGTGGGTCCTTTTGGTTCTTGGTCCTTTAGTTCTTGGTCCTTTGTGGCTTCTGGCTTTGTCGCACGTTTCTTTGTTTTAATTCTTTACTAATGATATTTAAATTAGTGCTCTAAGTGACCGCGGGCGGTTACCAGCTATCGCCCCGCCCCTCGCCGCCTTTATCCCACTCCCCCTCTCCCCCACTCACCCCCGCCCCCTCCCTGCCATTATCCATTATCCTTGTGGCTTTGTATTTTTGTTTGTTGTTTTGCATTTTTGACATTTCATTTGTTTAGAACTTCCCACTGCGAGGGTTGTCAAAACTAGCGAGGGGCGACTGAGTGGTAGCTTGAAAATGAGAAGGGAGTTAGGGAAATTAAAGTCTCTAGAACTTTAAAGAAAATTTCCTGAATTTTTCCCTAATGCCTTCCTAGCCTAAGCCATAACTTGGCCAATATTACTCAGATCATGGAATGTCATACCTTTCCAAACTCAGCTCTTGCAGTACTAATTATTTTTATAAAAATATGGCAAGTTTAAATTGGACTCAAATTTCGAAAATTTTCAAAGGGGTACCATCACAAAAAATTTCAAAAATTAGGTTAACATTTTTATTGTCAGGTTTTGATGGAAAATGATTATATTCGAAGTTCTAAGATCGGGAAGGTATAACACTTGGAGATCTAGTTAGTATTTTAAGAGTTATCTACATTTTTCCATTTCAAAAATGCCAAAAATTAAAACACCTTTTTTTAAATTTTGTTCCAAACTTTTGATGGTTTTTAGTAAATATTTTAGCTACTTTTCAACCGATTCTAAAAGGGAGTACCCTTTATAAGTCAGAGTTCTAATGCGCTTCGATCTGCATTAAAAGATTGAAAATATCTACAAAAAAAAAATTAAGTCAATTTTTGCCAAAAATCATGATGGTACCCCTTTGAAAAATTTCAAAAATTGGGTCAAAATTTAATTTGTAATTTTTTGATGAAAATAATTAGTTTTTGAAGCGCTGATCTCGGGATACTACGACATTCCACGATCTGACAGGAATTGTGGAAGCAATGGACATGGGAAGATGACATTTTCCAATACCTGCAACTTAAAATATTTATAATTTTTTTTTATTTTATTTAAAAAGTGATTCCTCTCCTAGAAGTGCCTCTGATCATCCTGCTTGTCACTTTGCTGGGCGTAATTATGTCGTCATTATCAAAAACACGTGGTGCAATTTACCAAACACGCCAAAAAGGAGGCGACTCCTTCTCGGCATCGTTCCGCTCCCAAAAAGGCAGGGGCGTCGTCTGGGCGAGGGATGAGCGGGCAGGGGGGAGTCCCCACTCAGCACACGCCACAAATTATGAATATCAGAGAAATGCAGAAGATGAATGGCACAGGAAAATGCCAGCGGGAAACCCGGAGTGGGAAATTAGTTTTCCACGCATCGCCAGCAAACACAATGGAGCATCATTCCAGGGGCGGCGGCGGCACCTACACGTGATAATTTAGAGCAGATTGTCGCCTTCAAGAGGGGTATATATGTACCACCACACACATATATATATATACACTTTGGAGCTATAGTATTTTTGGATGGACATTTGCATTCAATTACGGCAGCTGTGAGCCGGCTCTGATTTATATTTATGTGCACGCGTCTCCTCCAAAAGTCCCATAAAGGAAACCCCAAATTGTGGCACACAGCGGGGGCAGCCAGGCGGGGATACAGGAGCACTGGGGGACTATGGACTGGGGACTTGGGGGATTCAAAATTCAAATCATGAAGAAAAGGGGGAAAGTACATATATCTGGAAAATAAAAGAGTTTTTTGGCGCTGCCTGCGTTCAATCATAATTATGTGATTTGTTTGCGACGCCGGCGCGTCCAACTAATTAAACGGAGGAGTGACAGAATGAGTGGGTGGACTGGGTGGATAAAGTGGTGCACAGAGAGGGCGAGGGAGGTGGATAAATCTGCAGGCCTGTTGACGGATTGTCGCTGATGTTGCCGTGCCCGGGCCTGAAATTATGACATTTTGATTTGAGCTTCATTTGATGTCCCTCAGCCGGGCCTCCACACTGATTAATGCCACTGCCTCTTGAAAAAAAAAAAAAGGAAAAGGGGGAAATTGGGGAAAATTATTGCCCTGAAAATCCCTAGAGGAGTATGGGAAAAGGAAGCTGGGGGCCAAGGTGAACTAATTAAGAGGCAGGCAACCAGGCAGACGACTTGCAGCTGCCACAAAGAGAGCAGGGCACTTAGCCATATTATGCAAATGACAAACAATTTGTTGAATTTTCTTCCCAAATATTATAAATATGCTTTTGCCTTACCCCCTTTTTTCTTACATATTTTATTTCTTTGTGCCACATGCAACAAGTGACAAGTGGGACGACATTCGGTGGCAACTGGGCATTGAAGAGTTTGGAGAAGGCCCGGGTCTCGATCGAGAGTTATCCCAAATCGATTAACATTATTAATGAATGCATATCATGGGAATAAGTGGGCATCCATGGGCGGGGTAGGGGCAGTGTGTGTGTCACGCAGGGGCAGGGGCAGGGGCGGGGGCAGGGGACAGGTGGAGCAGCAAAAGTCAAAACATGAAAAGGTTTTCAAACAATTTCAATTCTCAGAATCGAATCGAAACGGCATGAAATGAACTCCAGCGAAACATTGTCAACATGATCATCAACTGGGCCCCCCCTTTCCCCATCCCTTAATCTATCCCTCTCTTTCTGTTTTCTATAGCCATCTCTGTCTGTGTTCTGTGTCGCCTATGCCCTGTCTCTGTCTCTGTCAACGTATTTATGGGCCAACATTTTGGAGCTGTGATTGCGGTTAAGGTTGAGATTGAGATTGGAAGCAAAAATGCACTGGGAAAAATAATAAAAATGTATTTATTGAATGAGTATTTTTTTAAGATTTTATAGAAACTATTTAAGTGAACAAAAATAATTTAATCAAGCTTAAAATATATTGTAGTATTTATTAAAATTTTTTCAGAAAAGGAATATTTTTTTGTAGTGTCCATAGTCGGGCCCCGGGGGCTGTCCGGAGAGCAATGGAATGTCCAAATGTTCGATCATAAAACAAAGACCCAGAGCCACAGAAACCCAAACAGAAACCGAAATCGAAACCGAAACGGAGTTAAAGTCAAAATTTGTGGTAGACGGCAGCGAACGAGGTTGGAAACGAGTCGAATCAATGCAGATAATATCAATTATATGTAAAAGATACACATGCATGCGATAGATACATTTGCCCCGATAAGAATTTAAAATATTAACATCAACAAGAAACACACACGATCCGGGGTAACCGTGTCATGGAATGTGTGTGAGACACCCCCTTACTTCATACCCTTTTTTCAGAAAGGGTTTTCCAACTATACAATGACTTCTATACCCTTTAAAGACTCAATAAATACTCCTTGTTATAATTGCATTTTATTTAAATTAAATTATTCTACATCAATGTAATATAACTACATTTTTATATTAAAAAAAAAACATATTAATCATAATTGCTAATCATAATTAAAAAAAAAAAGAAATAAATTACAAATAAATGACAATTTCAGGCATTTCTTCTTCAGCAAACTATAAACAATACTATAATGAAATACAAGCTGTTCCCCTGGGAGCACTTTTTATAGCAGCCTAAGCTGGTCCCACAGCAGAGACACCGAGCGCGGTGGTAGGTGTCTTGGCTTTAGTCACCACCCTAACCGCCATGTTTTTATCTTGCTTTGCAACCACATTCTAGTGATGGGACTTACTTTTTGCCCGCGAGTTTTGAAAAAGTGTTCCAAGCAGAGGGGGGGGGGATAAATAGTATGGAGGATGGGGTGCTTAATCCTTAATCCTTGCAGAAATTGGAGCGCAGGACATTCTCGGCGCCGGATAGAATGGCGCCCTCGTTCTGGGGACACAGCTTGAGGTACAGATCCGTGGACTCCATGACCTCGATCAGGATATACTCCAGATAGATCCTGGGCGAAGACAGGAAGCGCCAGGTGAGCGGATTGAGGATGCTGGTCGGATACTCCCAGTGCACGGTGGCGTACTCCGGATTCTCCAGATCCCGCCCGGCCACCACGGCCTTGTACTCGTAGCCCGGCTCGAAGTACATGGCCTTCGTCGAGAACTTCATCAGCTCCGTGGAGGCTCGCTTCTTCTTGTGCGTACTCTTCCCGTCGTGTAGCCGGACGGAGAGGATGCCGACCTCTCCGCCGTGCAGCGTGCTCTCGTCGTGAGCGGACATCCGCACCGTGATCCTGTAGTGCAGCCGACAGAAGGGCTTCCTGTCTCCGGTCCACAGGTAGAAGACGCCGGGCGAGTCGCCCTGCTTGATGTGGCCGAGATTAACCTGCTCCTGGTAGTCCTCCTGGCTGTGGTAGCCCATGCGCAGGCAGGTGTGTCCCGGCTCCTCGCAGCTGATGCACTTGTGGTCCTTGAAGCTCTGAAAGATTACGGAAAATATTATAACCTTGAGGCGCTTTGGGGGAAGAGGAAACTCACCTCGAAGGAGTCACAGGTGATGCCCAGGAATGGACACTTGGAGCCGATGCTCTCCGTGAAGTACTGCTCGCTGCGGATGTGATTGCAGCCGAGGAACTCCTGCATGGTCAGGAAAAGAGTGGCCTTCCTGTTGCTCTTGACCACGTCCTGGAACTTCTTGTTGCAGCCGGGATTATCAAAGCCTCCATTTGGGAAGAAGTCCACGTGTCCCAGCCGCATATTGATGCCCAGGCCGCCCTTCATCAGAGGATTGGCGTCCGTGTGGACGATGTCCACGAAATGGGCATCGGTGGGATCCAGGCGGACAATGGGATCGGTGTCCGTGAAAAGGGGAGCAGCTGGATCCAGTCCCGTAATCCTGTTGGGCTTCAAGCCAAAGTCCCGCTGGAGATGGTAGCCGGCATAGCCGGACAAGTGGGCGCCCAGGGAGTGGCCAATGATGTGGACTTTGGAGAGATTTGGCAGCTTCAGCTCCTCGTACAGCATGTGCACCACATGGGCCGTGATGGCGCCCACCAGACGGATATTGGCCACGGCCTGGACATACGGAGGACTGGCACCGCCGCCCCAATCGATCAGGACCACCGCCGCCTTGCCCTGCGGCTCGTGATTGAGCAGAGCCCGGGCCAGGTCCAACATCCATGGTATCTCGCCCGACTCTAAGTACCCATGGACCAGGAGGAAGATCTTCCCGTGCGGATCCACGCCCATGCCCTGGACACTGTCCGGATCGTTGAGATCCAGGTAGAGGGGCTGATCCAGTTCCTTCCGAGTGTGCAACGTGAAATGGGGCTCTATTTCCGAGGGCTTCTGGGGATGGACGCCAATGGTTCGGGTCACCGTATTCCAGGGCCCATTGATGGGGAAGCAGCCGTAGACGCCGAAGCACTTGACCTCGTTAATGTCTGGAAGGGATTGTGGGAAAAAACGAGTCGAAAATTATTGGAAGGCGAAGTGTGACTGGAAACTGTTAACGGCTTTATGTGGCCATAAACCCAGAGCAGGTGTCGATCTGATAAGGCCCATAACTATCAATAAATGCTCTTGTTCGGAATAGCTCCAACGAAAGCTGATAATGAGATTGCTTGGAAGTGACTTTTAGGCAAATCATTACAATTATAATTAGACTGAAGGAGTGACTAGATCTAAGGAGAGGGCCCAGACTTTCCTAGATCTTGAGACTAATATAAGAATTAGTTAGTCATTTTATTAAGTAACTTTTAACCTTAGAATAGAGGCTTAGTAACTGACCCAATGACTGCCGGAGCATGAACCTTTAATGAGACCTTTCTGGCAGACCCCCTTGCATATCCATTGATAATTCCCAAATGGGGTCCATAATTGAAAACACCCACTTTGCGTTCGGCCTTCGAGTCAACGAGGCATGATAGCCAGTGGTCGGAAATGGATATGGATTTGGAAAGAGTGCCCCCCCTAAAGAGCCTCCAGCCCCCCGTAGGTATTTACCTCAACATGAATCACTTCTTCCGCTCGACTGACCACTATCGTCATTCCTCTGACGCGATGTCTTCTCCGCTCTGTCCCTCGAATCTATATCTACTATAGCTTTCCGCTTGTATCGGAAGTTTTTCGATTAGATACGAAATAAACGTCCAAGCGCCAGAGAATCGCACGACACTGTCCCTGATTTGCAAATCAAATTGCGGCAAGTGCACTTGTTTCCATGGTTCCTCCCTCCATCCACTAGCTGGATGATAATGATAGTCCCCCCTTTATGTCGCCCAATAGGCTAAGTGAACTGGCCAAGAGTGTTGGGTTGGAAAGCAAACCAAAGCAGACCACTTAGTGGGCCCGAAAGCCCAAATACTAGCTGCCATTTGGCCAAGAAAGCTTGGCTTTGGAAGCTATTTGGAAATAAAAAGAAGGCCAAGATCTGTCTGGAAAGATGAGGTCTATATCATCCTATATATCTCTCTAAAAAATAATCTACAAAAGTTCATTAAACCAAAGCGATTGACCCCATTGAAGTCAATCAAAGTGATTGACTTGCCACATGCGGCAGACAGATCGAATGACTTACCACTTTTGGTTGCCGGTGGCAGGTCCACCAAGGTGTTGAGTGTCGCCCGACTGGTCCGATTGGCCAAATACAACATGGTCTGCAGCATTAGGCCGCCGGTGGTGTTGGCCACATACATCCTGGATAGATTTTAGTTGAAAGCCCTTTCCTCGACTCACTCTTGGATCATATTATTTTGGCTCGTGGGATGGGCCTTAGTCACAATCACAAATCACTTGAACCGCTAGTCGCCACTCCAGTTATTATTATTTTTTTTCAATTCTTATCTTTAGGCTAATATACGAGTGGCGATCCAATAGATTCGATCGATCGATCGCTTTGCTTTTTTCCACTTTTAATTAAATTAATCTTATCGACTGTCTCTTGGTTCGCCGTTAGATTTGCGGCCCTTCTGGCTGGCTCCTCTGTAACCACCTCCTCGAGGTAATATATCTCTCCGAGATCCGGTGGATTCCCTTCGATCCGATTGACTTGAGAACCGTCGAAGCACTGAGCGGATCGCCGGAGCCCACGCAATTTTTATGCCCGCCCGAAGAACCCAAAAGCCGAAGTCAAGCCGAAGGCGAAAAAAAAGCGCATCCGAAGCCAGAGTTGATAATGCTGATAGTTTGGCTATTTTTTTTTTAAAGTTTGTTTTCTTAAATTAAAGCTTACAAAATAAGCTAAAAATTATAGGAAAAATATAAGCAGAAAATAGGTATTACAATATACTTTTGGAGTGAAACTTTAGAGCTATCTCTATTACTTTGTAGATAGATTCCAATAGACCCCTTAGTAACTACTTACATTTCCTAAATATTTAATATTTATTTTTAATAATTTAATTGAAGACCACAAAACTCTCCTCCCCCTCTATAACATCATCACTGATCACTGATCTGTGGCACGCGACTTGGGGCCCGCCTGAAGTGGGGGCGGGGAGGCCTGCTTCGGCCCTGGGCCTATGATAACACTAAGAACCCACCACTTTTTTCGCTGAGTGCAGATGCAAAGTACATCAACGGCTGGCGGGCTGTCTTTTGTTGATAGGCGGGCGGGTGGGGAATGGAGGGGCACTACACTGCAACGACAACAAAGTGACCGCCAGCGGATCCCAGCTGATAGGGGGCCACTAGGGGTAGGAGGTATCCCCCGGTCGAAAATAGATGCACTAGTCAGCCCCTTCCTCGACATTTTCCAGCCACAGATGTTTTCTGTTCCGAATAAACACTGTGGGAAAATGTTTGTAAACGTTTCAAGGTTGAAGTTTATATTTTAAATTATGGTTTAATCAGATTTATTTCTTAAACAGTTTTTACAGGTGTCTTTTAAAAGGGAAATATCAGAAGCAGATATGGATATTGGATATAGATTGCAAATAATTACTATTACTAGCTCTGATAAAGTTCAGATATATATCTATTAAAAAAATAAGGACTATTTCTTGATAATAGATAAATAAAAATGATAAAAATATCTATTTATTTCTTACATAAAACAGTATATTTAATATAAAAAATAATTACTTGTACCTTATACTTTCAAAAAATAACCTTAAATAATACCCAACAAAGTATCTTTTCTGTCAGTGCCCTCATCGGAAACTGTGTCAAGTGACAGGCCCCCCAAATGCCCCCCTTTGACAGGTGGTGTTAGTGTCAGTGGCTGGCTGGTATTCCCGTTTCCATTACCGTTCTCAGCACTGTTATCAGCTGGTGAACATAATCCCGTTTCGCTTTCGAGGCGTCCAAAGTCCAGGGAAGGTGTTTACGGGTTCCGTCGATCGGTAAAATCCACCAGGATCTCGAATATTGCTCCCATTGACGTCAAGATGAGGCAAACTCTGATCGATGACAGACAGCAGAGGGTAATCTTGTTATCTCAGCAAAGTAAATACATATATTATATACACATTCTTTATTCATCTTTGTTATTATTTTGTGTTTACGACACTTTCTGCCATTTGTGAATATATATTTTAAAAAACAAAACTTTCAACATCTATATAAATGACAACAAAATAAATAAAGTTTTGGCAACTTTAAGATACTTTGAAAAGATGACTCGATAGTTTCTTACTTCCGCATGGCAGCAGCCACATACAACAAAATTTCTATATATAATTATATTAATGGACATATATATAGCCACTCCATCCGATAAGCATCGAACTTTGAAACCGAAAATGGATTCCGGTTCAAAAATCCACTTGCAATGCCGTCGCAATTCCAAACCCAGAGCCAAACCCAAGCCCCCTCGCTAATGTAATTTGTTTACGAAATCCGAATCAGAATAGAAAACGGTTTTAAAGTGCACTCCATACTATATACTTCTCATTAAGCAGTAGCCTGGAAATCGAGCAACAATCTGGAATATTAAGTAACTACATCGATGTAATCAGAGGCAGGGCCAAGAGACCCCCAAGGAGATCGCTGTTTTCGCAGATCAGTGTCAACCCTCACGCCTATGGAGTTTATTTTGAAGAAAAATAGTTCTTGGGGATCTAGGATCACGACCAAAATCACAATTTTCATGGGGAAACGATGTACCCGGTTCGCTGATTACAAAATGGTACCTTATTTCCAGATCGGATGTAAATTGGCAGAGCTATGCCTATCGGAAGGAGAGAAAATAGCAAAATGTTGGAAATGCCCCAAAATCACAATTTTCATGGGGGTACCCCTTAAAAAAAATCGAAAATTTTTAAAATGCATTTTAAGCAATATTTTGAATGAGGAAACGAGGTACCCGGTTCGCTGATTACAAAATGGTACCTTATTTCCAGATCGGATGGAAATTGGCAGAGCTATGCCTATCGGAAGGAGAGAAAATAGCAAAATGTTGGAAATGCCCCAAAATCACAATTTTCATGGGGGTACCCCTTAAAAAAAATCGAAAATTTTTAAAATGCTTTTTAAGCAATATTTTGAATGAGAAAACGAGGTACCCGGTTCGCTGATTACAAAATGGTACCTTATTTCCAGATCGGATGGAAATTGGCAGAGCTATGCCTATCGGAAGGAGAGAAAATAGCAAAATGTTGGAAATGCCCCAAAATCACAATTTTCATGGGGGTACCCCTTAAAAAAAATCGAAAATTTTTAAAATGCATTTTAAGCAATATTTTGAAAAATTTTTATGTATTTGTGGGCACTTGGCTGCTGCTTTTCTCTTTTTTCCTCGGCCTTCGTCGCCTTCTCCGCCCGCTATCTTCCCGCTCCTTGTTACTTTTCTTTTTGGCGTTTTGATACCCTTTCACAGGATATCCCCATTTTGTCCAGAAAGTCAATCAAATAAATGTAACGCAAGCTACCCCCAAATTCTAAAATCTTATTCGAATGGTAACTATTTTTTACGAAATGTTTAAAATATTTTGAAACTAACCCTACTTATAAATACTATTAACAAGTAAATCCACCAATCAACCAATTATAATAACCATTGATATTTTACAAGGCTCCTGTTATGCTCCTGCTTTCGTTCCTGTTTGTTTTTGAGGTGTAAGCATCCCGACATCCCAAGGACGAAGGAAAATACATAATTCTCGGAAGCTTTCTAATATAATCAATGTAATCGTACCTAAAAAAATAAACCGAATTAAACGAAAACTTATTTTTAAATAAATACACAAAAACGCCAAAAAACTATTCTAAAACATTTATGATGAAACAGATTTTCCGCATTAAATATTACGAATTCGCTAATACTTGGCAGATCATGGAATGTTATACCTTCCCGATCTTAGAACTCCGAGTAGAATCATTCTCAATCAAAATCAGCCAATAAAAATTTTGACCCATTTTTCAAAATTTTTTCAAGGGGTGCCACCATGATTTTTGCCGAAAATTGACCAACATTTTTTTTGTTCGATTTTTCTTCGAGATTTCTTGTTCGAAATCTATTGATACAGATCGAAGGACATTAATGTCCTGATTTCAAAATGACTTTCCTTTTTTAAATCCGTTAAGAAATGGCCAAGATATGAGCTTGGCAAGATGCCCAAGCGGCGGCCAGCAGGGGATTTAAAAAAAAAGCACTTCAATATCCTTTCATCCCTATCCCAAGATTACAAAAATCAGAAAAAAAAATTTCGACCCCAATTTCGAAATTTTCCAAGGGGTAACATCACAATTTTTGAGAAAATGGGCAAAAATTTCATTTTCTGAAATTTTAATGCAGATTGAAGGATAATATAGTCCTGATTTCAAAATGACATCCCATTTTAAAATCCGATAAGAAATGGCCAAGATATGGGATTAGCAAACAGTGCAAAAAAGCGGCGGCGCAGATTGCTTGAAATTCGTATGGCAGAAAATCTGAAGTACCAGGCCAACAGAAACCGGCAGAAGGTGTCCGAAAGTAAGCAGTTTAAAGCAGTGCATGACGTCAGAGCAATTATTCTTTTCTACTCCATAGGGAGGGAGGGAGACTAATCCATTTCACCAAGTAACGGGCGCAATCTGCCTCCCTTTCCTTTAAGCTTCAACAGTGATGAGGGAGCAGGTGTGAATTGGCACGACATTTGGCCCGCCATCTCGGCACGATCCGCCATTCCCCATACGATCCAATGCATTTTCACTCACGCAAGCCCCAACTCGTGACACGCGCTGGAAAAACAGCGTGTGCCACTTTTACTTTGGCATCACAGGGTGCAGATTACCGCTCCGGACTGGAAATTAGAATGCAGAGATTGGCGCAAGGTCGGCCATCATGGATCAAGGTACCGTTGATTTTAATTTATCGCCAGAATACCTATGTTAACCCTTCACCTGGCTTCAACATTATTTCTTCTTTACTTATTTTAAATTAAGAATAATAATGCCAAATAGGAATATTAAAACAATCATTCAATGAAATAAAAGAAATTTAGAATGAAAGAGAAGTAAAAAAGAAACAGTTGGCAGATTATTTGTTGTTCTATCAATCAAGTCTCGCCTGAGAATCTTGCATGGAAATGTGAAGCCCATGGGGCCAGTTAAGGGACAATTGCTGTCGAAGCTAGGGTGAGGGGGTGGTGGAAATCCACCTTCTGCAGGTTTCTGTTCGCCTGGTACTACAGATTTTCTGCCATACGAATTTTAAGCAATTGGCGCAACATTTTTGGCGGCGCAATATCGCCAGTTTTCAAGTCCATATTTTTGCCATTAGGAATCGATTTAAAATTTGTAAAAAATATAATTAAATAATATAATGTTTATATTTAACAATAACATTAAATATAATAGTTGCCGATTATCCTTTTTTTAATTATTTTATTAATGCCTCCCCATCAGAATCAGGTCAGCGGCGACAAATTTTTCCTCGATTTCAGCCAATTTTGCCCGTGGCCAGATTTGAAGTACTAGGCCAACAGAAATCAGCATAAGGCTGCCTTAAGCAAGCAGTGCTGTGACGTCAGAGCAATTATTCTTTTCGACTTCTCAAGGGGGAGGGGGACAAATCTATTTGACTAAGTAACGGGCGCACTCTACCTTCCTTTTTCACCTAATGGGGTGAGGGCTCCAATTTAGAACCCATGGGAAGGAACGAGATAAAGGGATAAGAGGGTGATAAGAGGGGGGCAGGTAGACAAATTAAGCTTCAACAGTGATGAGGGAGCAGGAGTGAATTGGCACGACATTTGGCGCGCCATCTCGGCACGATCCGCTATTCCTCGTACGATCCAATGTATTTTGACTCACGCGAGCCCCAAATCGTGACACGCGCTGGAAAAACAGCGTGTGCCACTTTTACTTTGGCATCACTGGTGCAGATTATCGTTCCGGACTGGAAATTAGAATGCAGGGATTGGGGAACTGTCGGCCATTATTGATTTTAGTACCGTTTTTTCGATTTAAAGTAAATTCATGTTGTACTTTTTGTGACATTAGAGGGAAAGAGAGGTAAAATGTCTGCATAAACTAACTTCGTCTCCCTTACTCCCTTACTCCCTTCAGTATAGAAAAATCGGCGCCCTGCTTGCTTTGACGTCACTGCGCGATCTTCTGCTGGTTTATGTTCGCCTGGTACTTCAGATTTTGTCCCATACGAATTTCGAGCAATTTGCGCCGTCGCTTTTGAGGAGTGAACTGCTTGCACTGCTTGCAAAGATTTTGGCCAAATAAATAAGACAAAATATGGATCCTATTTTGATCGTTTTTTAGGGGAAAAAATTGTATAACTCGGCTAATACGTGGATGATCCTGAAATGTTATACCTTCCCGAACTTAGAACTTCGAGTCCCAGTCGATCCTAACCAAAGGATCCTAAATATTCTTCAAATTTAATTTTGGGCCTTTTTTCGGCCAAAATCATGATGGTACCCCTTGGAAAAGTGCGGAATCCCGCAACCTACGCTTTTCTTCCAGTTTTTGGCGAATATCTCGGCTATTTCGCGTCCAATCCAAAAAAGGAGTTCCATTTGTGATTCAGGGAACTAATCCCCGTCGATCCTCATCAAAGGATCCTAAATATTCTTCAAATTTAATTTTGGCCCTTTTTTCGGCCAAAATCATGATGGTACCCCTTGGAAAAGTGCGGAATCCCGCAACCTACGCTTTTCTTCCAGTTTTTGGCGAATATCTCGGCTATTTCGCGTCCAATCCAAAAAAGGAGTTCCATTTGTGATTCAGGGAACTAATCCCCGTCGATCCTCATCAAAGGATCCTAAATATTCTTCAAATTTAATTTTGGCCCTTTTTTCGGCCAAAATCATGATGGTACCCCTTGGAAAAGTGCGGAATCCCGCAACCTACGCTTTTCTTCCAGTTTTTGGCGAATATCTCGGCTATTTCGCGTCCAATCCAAAAAAGGAGTTCCATTTGTGATTCAGGGAACTAATCCCCGTCAA
This sequence comes from Drosophila monieri, assembly GCA_035047585.1. Taxonomy (NCBI): domain Eukaryota; kingdom Metazoa; phylum Arthropoda; class Insecta; order Diptera; family Drosophilidae; genus Drosophila; species Drosophila monieri. The sequence continues at coordinate 6,036,066 of JAWNPJ010000067.1, forward strand.
TCCTCATCAAAGGATCCTAAATATTCTTCAAATTTAATTTTGGGCCTTTTTTCGGCCAAAATCATGATGGTACCCCTTGGAAAAGTGCGGAATCCCGCAACCTACGCTTTTCTTCCAGTTTTTGGCGAATATCTCGGCTATTTCGCGTCCAATCCAAAAAGGAGTTCCATTTGTGATTCAGGGAACTAATCCCCGTCGATCCTCATCAAAGGATCCTAAATATTCTTCAAATTTAATTTTGGCCCTTTTTTCGGCCAAAATCATGATGGTACCCCTTGGAAAAGTGCGGAATCCCGCAACCTACGCTTTTCTTCCAGTTTTTGGCGAATATCTCGGCTATTTCGCGTCCAATCCAAAAAAGGAGTTCCATTTGTGATTCAGGGAACTAATCCCCGTCAATCCTCATCAAAGGATCCTAAATATTCTTCAAATTTAATTTTGGCCCTTTTTTCGGCCAAAATCATGATGGTACCCCTTGGAAAAGTGCGGAATCCCGCAACCTACGCTTTTCTTCCAGTTTTTGGCGAATATCTCGGCTATTTCGCGTCCAATCCAAAAAAGGAGTTCCATTTGTGATTCAGGGAACTAATCCCCGTCAATCCTCATCAAAGGATCCTAAATATTCTTCAAATTTAATTTTGGCCCTTTTTTCGGCCAAAATCATGATGGTACCCCTTGGAAAAGTGCGGAATCCCGCAACCTACGCTTTTCTTCCAGTTTTTGGCGAATATCTCGGCTATTTCGCGTCCAATCCAAAAAAGGAGTTCCATTTGTGATTCAGGGAACTAATCCCCGTCGATCCTCATCAAAGGATCCTAAATATTCTTCAAATTTAATTTTGGCCCTTTTTTCGGCCAAAATCATGATGGTACCCCTTGGAAAAGTGCGGAATCCCGCAACCTACGCTTTTCTTCCAGTTTTTGGCGAATATCTCGGCTATTTCGCGTCCAATCCAAAAAAGGAGTTCCATTTGTGATTCAGGGAACTAATCCCCGTCGATCCTCATCAAAGGATCCTAAATATTCTTCAAATTTAATTTTGGCCCTTTTTTCGGCCAAAATCATGATGGTACCCCTTGGAAAAGTGCGGAATCCCGCAACCTACGCTTTTCTTCCAGTTTTTGGCGAATATCTCGGCTATTTCGCGTCCAATCCAAAAAAGGAGTTCCATTTGTGATTCAGGGAACTAATCCCCGTCAATCCTCATCAAAGGATCCTAAATATTCTTCAAATTTAATTTTGGCCCTTTTTTCGGCCAAAATCATGATGGTACCCCTTGGAAAAGTGCGGAATCCCGCAACCTACGCTTTTCTTCCAGTTTTTGGCGAATATCTCGGCTATTTCGCGTCCAATCCAAAAAAGGAGTTCCATTTGTGATTCAGGGAACTAATCCCCGTCAATCCTCATCAAAGGATCCTAAATATTCTTCAAATTTAATTTTGGCCCTTTTTTCGGCCAAAATCATGATGGTACCCCTTGGAAAAGTGCGGAATCCCGCAACCTACGCTTTTCTTCCAGTTTTTGGCGAATATCTCGGCTATTTCGCATCCAATCCAAAAAGGAGTTCCATTTGTGATTCAGGGAACTAATCCCCGTCGATCCTCATCAAAGGATCCTAAATATTCTTCAAATTTAATTTTGGCCCTTTTTTCGGCCAAAATCATGATGGTACCCCTTGGAAAAGTGCGGAATCCCGCAACCTACGCTTTTCTTCCAGTTTTTGGCGAATATCTCGGCTATTTCGCGTCCAATCCAAAAAAGGAGTTCCATTTGTGATTCAGGGAACTAATCCCCGTCAATCCTCATCAAAGGACCCTAAATATTCTTCAAATTTAATTTTGGCCCTTTTTTCGGCCAAAATCATGATGGTACCCCTTGGAAAAGTGCGGAATCCCGCAACCTACGCTTTTCTTCCAGTTTTTGGCGAATATCTCGGCTATTTCGCGTCCAATCCAAAAAAGGAGTTCCATTTGTGATTCAGGGAACTAATCCCCGTCAATCCTCATCAAAGGATCCTAAATATTCTTCAAATTTAATTTTGGCCCTTTTTTCGGCCAAAATCATGATGGTACCCCTTGGAAAAGTGCGGAATCCCGCAACTTACGCTTTTCTTCCAGTTTTTGGCGAATATCTCGGCTATTTCGCGTCCAATCCAAAAAAGGAGTTCCATTTGTGATTCAGGGAACTAATCCCCGTCAATCCTCATCAAAGGATCCTAAATATTCTTCAAATTTAATTTTGGCCCTTTTTTCGGCCAAAATCATGATGGTACCCCTTGGAAAAGTGCGGAATCCCGCAACCTACGCTTTTCTTCCAGTTTTTGGCGAATATGTCGGCTATTTCGCGTCCAATCCAAAAAAGGAGTTCCATTTGTGATTCAGGGAACTAATCCCCGTCAATCCTCATCAAAGGATCCTAAATATTCTTCAAATTTAATTTTGGCCCTTTTTTCGGCCAAAATCATGATGGTACCCCTTGGAAATGTGCGGAATCCCGCAACCTACGCTTTTCTTCCAGTTTTTGGCGAATATCTCGGCTATTTCGCGTCCAATCCAAAAAAGGAGTTCCATTTGTGATTCAGGGAACTAATCCCCGTCAATCCTCATCAAAGGATCCTAAATATTCTTCAAATTTAATTTTGGCCCTTTTTTCGGCCAAAATCATGATGGTACCCCTTGGAAAAGTGCGGAATCCCGCAACCTACGCTTTTCTTCCAGTTTTTGGCGAATATCTCGGCTATTTCGCGTCCAATCCAAAAAAGGAGTTCCATTTGTGATTCAGGGAACTAATCCCCGTCAATCCTCATCAAAGGATCCTAAATATTCTTCAAATTTAATTTTGGCCCTTTTTTCGGCCAAAATCATGATGGTACCCCTCGGAAAAGTGCGGAATCCCGCAACCTAAGCTTTTCTTCCAGTTTTTGGCGAATATCTCGGCTATTTCGCGTCCAATCCAAAAAAGGAGTTCCATTTGTGATTCAGGGAACTAATCCCCGTCAATCCTCATCAAAGGATCCTAAATATTCTTCAAATTTAATTTTGGCCCTTTTTTCGGCCAAAATCATGATGGTACCCCTTGGAAAAGTGCGGAATCCCGCAACCTACGCTTTTCTTCCAGTTTTTGGCGAATATCTCGGCTATTTCGCGTCCAATCCAAAAAAGGAGTTCCATTTGTGATTCAGGGAACTAATCCCCGTCAATCCTCATCAAAGGATCCTAAATATTCTTCAAATTTAATTTTGGCCCTTTTTTCGGCCAAAATCATGATGGTACCCCTTGGAAAAGTGCGGAATCCCGCAACCTACGCTTTTCTTCCAGTTTTTGGCGAATATCTCGGCTATTTCGCGTCCAATCCAAAAAAGGAGTTCCATTTGTGATTCAGGGAACTAATCCCCGTCAATCCTCATCAAAGGATCCTAAATATTCTTCAAATTTAATTTTGGCCCTTTTTTCGGCCAAAATCATGATGGTACCCCTTGGAAAAGTGCGGAATCCCGCAACCTACGCTTTTCTTCCAGTTTTTGGCGAATATCTCGGCTATTTCGCGTCCAATCCAAAAAAGGAGTTCCATTTGTGATTCAGGGAACTAATCCCCGTCAATCCTCATCAAAGGATCCTAAATATTCTTCAAATTTAATTTTGGCCCTTTTTCGACCAAAATCATGATGGTACCCCTTGGAAAAGTGCGGAATCCCGCAACCTACGCTTTTCTTCCAGTTTTTGGCGAATATCTCGGCTATTTCGCATCCAATCCAAAAAGGAGTTCCATTTGTGATTCAGGGAACTAATCCCCGTCGATCCTCATCAAAGGATCCTAAATATTCTTCAAATTTAATTTTGGCCCTTTTTTCGGCCAAAATCATGATGGTACCCCTTGGAAAAGTGCGGAATCCCGCAACCTACGCTTTTCTTCCAGTTTTTGGCGAATATCTCGGCTATTTCGCATCCAATCCAAAAAGGAGTTCCATTTGTGATTCAGGGAACTAATCCCCGTCGATCCTCATCAAAGGATCCTAAATATTCTTCAAATTTAATTTTGGCCCTTTTTTTGGCCAAAATCATGATGGTACCCCTCGGAAAAGTGCGGAATCCCGCAACCTAAGCTTTTCTTCCAGTTTTTGGCGAATATCTCGGCTATTTCGCGTCCAATCCAAAAAAGGAGTTCCATTTGTGATTCAGGGAACTAATCCCCGTCAATCCTCATCAAAGGATCCTAAATATTCTTCAAATTTAATTTTGGCCCTTTTTTCGGCCAAAATCATGATGGTACCCCTTGGAAAAGTGCGGAATCCCGCAACCTACGCTTTTCTTCCAGTTTTTGGCGAATATCTCGGCTATTTCGCATCCAATCCAAAAAAGGAGTTCCATTTGTGATTCAGGGAACTAATCCCCGTCAATCCTCATCAAAGGATCCTAAATATTCTTCAAATTTAATTTTGGCCCTTTTTTCGGCCAAAATCATGATGGTACCCCTTGGAAAAGTGCGGAATCCCGCAACCTACGCTTTTCTTCCAGTTTTTGGCGAATATCTCGGCTATTTCGCGTCCAATCCAAAAAAGGAGTTCCATTTGTGATTCAGGGAACTAATCCCCGTCAATCCTCATCAAAGGATCCTAAATATTCTTCAAATTTAATTTTGGCCCTTTTTTCGACCAAAATCATGATGGTACCCCTTGGAAAAGTGCGGAATCCCGCAACCTACGCTTTTCTTCCAGTTTTTGGCGAATATCTCGGCTATTTCGCATCCAATCCAAAAAGGAGTTCCATTTGTGATTCAGGGAACTAATCCCCGTCGATCCTCATCAAAGGATCCTAAATATTTTTCAAATTTAATTTTGGCCCTTTTTTCGGCCAAAATCATGATGGTACCCCTTGGAAAAGTGCGGAATCCCGCAACCTACGCTTTTCTTCCAGTTTTTGGCGAATATCTCGGCTATTTCGCGTCCAATCCAAAAAAGGAGTTCCATTTGTGATTCAGGGAACTAATCCCCGTCGATCCTCATCAAAGGATCCTAAATATTCTTCAAATTTAATTTTGGCCCTTTTTTCGGCCAAAATCATGATGGTACCCCTTGGAAAAGTGCGGAATCCCGCAACCTACGCTTTTCTTCCAGTTTTTGGCGAATATCTCGGCTATTTCGCGTCCAATCCAAAAAAGGAGTTCCATTTGTGATTCAGGGAACTAATCCCCGTCAATCCTCATCAAAGGATCCTAAATATTCTTCAAATTTAATTTTTGCCCTTTTTTCGGCCAAAATCATGATGGTACCCCTTGGAAAAGTGCGGAATCCCGCAACCTACGCTTTTCTTCCAGTTTTTGGCGAATATCTCGGCTATTTCGCATCCAATCCAAAAAGGAGTTCCATTTGTGATTCAGGGAACTAATCCCCGTCGATCCTCATCAAAGGATCCTAAATATTCTTCAAATTTAATTTTGGCCCTTTTTTCGGCCAAAATCATGATGGTACCCCTTGGAAAAGTGCGGAATCCCGCAACCTACGCTTTTCTTCCAGTTTTTGGCGAATATCTCGGCTATTTCGCGTCCAATCCAAAAAAGGAGTTCCATTTGTGATTCAGGGAACTAATCCCCGTCGATCCTCATCAAAGGATCCTAAATATTCTTCAAATTTAATTTTGGCCCTTTTTTCGGCCAAAATCATGATGGTACCCCTTGGAAAAGTGCGGAATCCCGCAACCTACGCTTTTCTTCCAGTTTTTGGCGAATATCTCGGCTATTTCGCGTCCAATCCAAAAAAGGAGTTCCATTTGTGATTCAGGGAACTAATCCCCGTCAATCCTCATCAAAGGATCCTAAATATTCTTCAAATTTAATTTTGGCCCTTTTTTCGGCCAAAATCATGATGGTACCCCTTGGAAAAGTGCGGAATCCCGCAACCTACGCTTTTCTTCCAGTTTTTGGCGAATATCTCGGCTATTTCGCATCCAATCCAAAAAGGAGTTCCATTTGTGATTCAGGGAACTAATCCCCGTCGATCCTCATCAAAGGATCCTAAATATTCTTCAAATTTAATTTTGGCCCTTTTTTTGGCCAAAATCATGATGGTACCCCTTGGAAAAGTGCGGAATCCCGCAACCTACGCTTTTCTTCCAGTTTTTGGCGAATATCTCGGCTATTTCGCGTCCAATCCAAAAAAGGAGTTCCATTTGTGATTCAGGGAACTAATCCCCGTCAATCCTCATCAAAGGACCCTAAATATTCTTCAAATTTAATTTTGGCCCTTTTTTCGGCCAAAATCATGATGGTACCCCTTGGAAAAGTGCGGAATCCCGCAACCTACGCTTTTCTTCCAGTTTTTGGCGAATATCTCGGCTATTTCGCGTCCAATCCAAAAAAGGAGTTCCATTTGTGATTCAGGGAACTAATCCCCGTCAATCCTCATCAAAGGATCCTAAATATTCTTCAAATTTAATTTTGGCCCTTTTTTCGGCCAAAATCATGATGGTACCCCTTGGAAAAGTGCGGAATCCCGCAACCTACGCTTTTCTTCCAGTTTTTGGCGAATATCTCGGCTATTTCGCGTCCAATCCAAAAAAGGAGTTCCATTTGTGATTCAGGGAACTAATCCCCGTCAATCCTCATCAAAGGATCCTAAATATTCTTCAAATTTAATTTTTGCCCTTTTTTCGGCCAAAATCATGATGGTACCCCTTGGAAAAGTGCGGAATCCCGCAACCTACACTTTTCTTCCAGTTTTTGGCGAATATCTCGGCTATTTCGCGTCCAATCCAAAAAAGGAGTTCCATTTGTGATTCAGGGAACTAATCCCCGTCAATCCTCATCAAAGGATCCTAAATATTTCTCAAATTTAATTTTGGCCCTTTTTTCGGCCAAAATCATGATGGTACCCCTTGGAAAAGTGCGGAATCCCGCAACCTACGCTTTTCTTCCAGTTTTTGGCGAATATCTCGGCTATTTCGCATCCAATCCCAAAAAGGAGTTCCGTTTGTGATTCAGGGAACTAATCCCCGTCGATCCTCATCAAAGGATCCTAAATATTCTTCAAATTTAATTTTGGCCCTTTTTTCGGCCAAAATCATGATGGTACCCCTTGGAAAAGTGCGGAATCCCGCAACGTACGCTTTTCTTCCAGTTTTTGGCGAATATCTCGGCTATTTCGCGTCCAATCCAAAAAAGGAGTTCCATTTGTGATTCAGGGAACTAATCCCCGTCAATCCTCATCAAAGGACCCTAAATATTCTTCAAATTTAATTTTGGCCCTTTTTTCGGCCAAAATCATGATGGTACCCCTTGGAAAAGTGCGGAATCCCGCAACCTACGCTTTTCTTCCAGTTTTTGGCGAATATCTCGGCTATTTCGCGTCCAATCCAAAAAAGGAGTTCCATTTGTGATTCAGGGAACTAATCCCCGTCAATCCTCATCAAAGGATCCTAAATATTCTTCAAATTTAATTTTGGCCCTTTTTTCGGCCAAAATCATGATGGTACCCCTTGGAAAAGTGCGGAATCCCGCAACCTACGCTTTTCTTCCAGTTTTTGGCGAATATCTCGGCTATTTCGCATCCAATCCAAAAAGGAGTTCCATTTGTGATTCAGGGAACTAATCCCCGTCGATCCTCATCAAAGGATCCTAAATATTCTTCAAATTTAATTTTGGCCCTTTTTTCGGCCAAAATCATGATGGTACCCCTTGGAAAAGTGCGGAATCCCGCAACCTACGCTTTTCTTCCAGTTTTTGGCGAATATCTCGGCTATTTCGCGTCCAATCCAAAAAAGGAGTTCCATTTGTGATTCAGGGAACTAATCCCCGTCAATCCTCATCAAAGGACCCTAAATATTCTTCAAATTTAATTTTGGCCCTTTTTTCGGCCAAAATCATGATGGTACCCCTTGGAAAAGTGCGGAATCCCGCAACCTACGCTTTTCTTCCAGTTTTTGGCGAATATCTCGGCTATTTCGCGTCCAATCCAAAAAAGGAGTTCCATTTGTGATTCAGGGAACTAATCCCCGTCAATCCTCATCAAAGGATCCTAAATATTCTTCAAATTTAATTTTGGCCCTTTTTTCGGCCAAAATCATGATGGTCTTTTCCCTTGGAAAAGTGCGGAATCCCGCAACTTACGCTTTTCTTCCAGTTTTTGGCGAATATCTCGGCTATTTCGCGTCCAATCCAAAAAAGGAGTTCCATTTGTGATTCAGGGAACTAATCCCCGTCAATCCTCATCAAAGGACCCTAAATATTCTTCAAATTTAATTTTGGCCCTTTTTTCGGCCAAAATCATGATGGTACCCCTTGGAAAAGTGCGGAATCCCGCAACCTACGCTTTTCTTCCAGTTTTTGGCGAATATCTCGGCTATTTCGCGTCCAATCCAAAAAGGAGTTCCATTTGTGATTCAGGGAACTAATCCCCGTCGATCCTCATCAAAGGATCCTAAATATTCTTCAAATTTAATTTTGGCCCTTTTTTCGGCCAAAATCATGATGGTACCCCTTGGAAAAGTGCGGAATCCCGCAACCTACGCTTTTCTTCCAGTTTTTGGCGAATATCTCGGCTATTTCGCATCCAATCCAAAAAGGAGTTCCATTTGTGATTCAGGGAACTAATCCCCGTCGATCCTCATCAAAGGATCCTAAATATTCTTCAAATTTAATTTTGGCCCTTTTTTCGGCCAAAATCATGATGGTACCCCTTGGAAAAGTGCGGAATCCCGCAACCTACGCTTTTCTTCCAGTTTTTGGCGAATATCTCGGCTATTTCGCGTCCAATCCAAAAAAGGAGTTCCATTTGTGATTCAGGGAACTAATCCCCGTCAATCCTCATCAAAGGACCCTAAATATTCTTCAAATTTAATTTTGGCCCTTTTTTCGGCCAAAATCATGATGGTACCCCTTGGAAAAGTGCGGAATCCCGCAACCAACGCTTTTCTTCCAGTTTTTGGCGAATATCTCGGCTATTTCGCGTCCAATCCAAAAAAGGAGTTCCATTTGTGATTCAGGGAACTAATCCCCGTCGATCCTCATCAAAGGATCCTAAATATTCTTCAAATTTAATTTTGGCCCTTTTTTCGGCCAAAATCATGATGGTACCCCTTGGAAAAGTGCGGAATCCCGCAACCTACGCTTTTCTTCCAGTTTTTGGCGAATATCTCGGCTATTTCGCGTCCAATCCAAAAAAGGAGTTCCATTTGTGATTCAGGGAACTAATCCCCGTCGATCCTCATCAAAGGATCCTAAATATTCTTCAAATTTAATTTTGGCCCTTTTTTCGGCCAAAATCATGATGGTACCCCTTGGAAAAGTGCGGAATCCCGCAACCTACGCTTTTCTTCCAGTTTTTGGCGAATATCTCGGCTATTTCGCGTCCAATCCAAAAAAGGAGTTCCATTTGTGATTCAGGGAACTAATCCCCGTCAATCCTCATCAAAGGATCCTAAATATTCTTCAAATTTAATTTTGATTTTGGCCCTTTTTTCGGCCAAAATCATGATGGTACCCCTTGGAAAAGTGCGGAATCCCGCAACCTACGCTTTTCTTCCAGTTTTTGGCGAATATCTCGGCTATTTCGCGTCCAATCCAAAAAAGGAGTTCCATTTGTGATTCAGGGAACTAATCCCCGTCAATCCTCATCAAAGGATCCTAAATATTCTTCAAATTTAATTTTGGCTTTTTTTTCGGCCAAAATCATGATGGTACCCCTTGGAAAAGTGCGGAATCCCGCAACCTACGCTTTTCTTCCAGTTTTTGGCGAATATCTCGGCTATTTCGCGTCCAATCCAAAAAAGGAGTTCCATTTGTGATTCAGGGAACTAATCCCCGTCGATCCTCATCAAAGGATCCTAAATATTCTTCAAATTTAATTTTGATTTTGGCCCTTTTTTCGGCCAAAATCATGATGGTACCCCTTGGAAAAGTGCGGAATCCCGCAACCTACGCTTTTCTTCCAGTTTTTGGCGAATATCTCGGCTATTTCGCGTCCAATCCAAAAAAGGAGTTCCATTTGTGATTCAGGGAACTAATCCCCGTCGATCCTCATCAAAGGATCCTAAATATTCTTCAAATTTAATTTTGGCCCTTTTTTCGGCCAAAATCATGGTACCCCTTGGAAAAGTGCGGAATCCCGCAACCTACGCTTTTCTTCCAGTTTTTGGCGAATATCTCGGCTATTTCGCGTCCAATCCAAAAAAGGAGTTCCATTTGTGATTCAGGGAACTAATCCCCGTCGATCCTCATCAAAGGATCCTAAATATTCTTCAAATTTAATTTTGGCCCTTTTTTCGGCCAAAATCATGATGGTACCCCTTGGAAAAGTGCGGAATCCCGCAACCTACGCTTTTCTTCCAGTTTTTGGCGAATATCTCGGCTATTTCGCGTCCAATCCAAAAAAGGAGTCCCATTTGTGATTCAGGGAACTAATCCCCGTCGATCCTCATCAAAGGATCCTAAATATTCTTCAAATTTAATTTTGATTTTGGCCCTTTTTTCGGCCAAAATCATGATGGTACCCCTTGGAAAAGTGCGGAATCCCGCAACCTACGCTTTTCTTCCAGTTTTTGGCGAATATCTCGGCTATTTCGCGTCCAATCCAAAAAAGGAGTTCCATTTGTGATTCAGGGAACTAATCCCCGTCGATCCTCATCAAAGGATCCTAAATATTCTTCAAATTTAATTTTGGCCCTTTTTTCGGCCAAAATCATGATGGTACCCCTTGGAAAAGTGCGGAATCCCGCAACCTACGCTTTTCTTCCAGTTTTTGGCGAATATCTCGGCTATTTCGCGTCCAATCCAAAAAAGGAGTTCCATTTGTGATTCAGGGAACTAATCCCCGTCAATCCTCATCAAAGGATCCTAAATATTCTTCAAATTTAATTTTGGCCCTTTTTTCGGCCAAAATCATGATGGTACCCCTTGGAAAAGTGCGGAATCCCGCAACCTACGCTTTTCTTCCAGTTTTTGGCGAATATCTCGGCTATTTCGCGTCCAATCCAAAAAAGGAGTTCCATTTGTGATTCAGGGAACTAATCCCCGTCGATCCTCATCAAAGGATCCTAAATATTCTTCAAATTTAATTTTGGCCCTTTTTTCGGCCAAAATCATGATGGTACCCCTTGGAAAAGTGCGGAATCCCGCAACCTACGCTTTTCTTCCAGTTTTTGGCGAATATCTCGGCTATTTCGCGTCCAATCCAAAAAAGGAGTTCCATTTGTGATTCAGGGAACTAATCCCCGTCAATCCTCATCAAAGGATCCTAAATATTCTTCAAATTTAATTTTGGCCCTTTTTTCGGCCAAAATCATGATGGTACCCCTTGGAAAAGTGCGGAATCCCGCAACGTACGCTTTTCTTCCAGTTTTTGGCGAATATCTCGGCTATTTCGCGTCCAATCCAAAAAAAGGAGTTCCATTTGTGATTCAGGGAACTAATCCCCGTCAATCCTCATCAAAGGATCCTAAATATTCTTCAAATTTAATTTTGATTTTGGCCCTTTTTTCGGCCAAAATCATGATGGTACCCCTTGGAAAAGTGCGGAATCCCGCAACCTACGCTTTTCTTCCAGTTTTTGGCGAATATCTCGGCTATTTCGCGTCCAATCCAAAAAAGGAGTTCCATTTGTGATTCAGGGAACTAATCCCCGTCGATCCTCATCAAAGGATCCTAAATATTCTTCAAATTTAATTTTGGCCCTTTTTTCGGCCAAAATCATGATGGTACCCCTTGGAAAAGTGCGGAATCCCGCAACCTACGCTTTTCTTCCAGTTTTTGGCGAATATCTCGGCTATTTCGCGTTCAATCCAAAAAAGGAGTTCCATTTGTGATTCAGGGAACTAATCCCCGTCAATCCTCATCAAAGGATCCTAAATATTCTTCAAATTTAATTTTGGCCCTTTTTTCGGCCAAAATCATGATGGTACCCCTTGGAAAAGTGCGGAATCCCGCAACCTACGCTTTTCTTCCAGTTTTTGGCGAATATCTCGGCTATTTCGCGTCCAATCCAAAACAGGATTTCCATTTGTGATTCAGGGAACTAATCCCCGTCGATCCTCATCAAAGGATCCTAAATATTCTTCAAATTTAATTTTGGCCCTTTTTTCGGCCAAAATCATGATGGTACCCCTTGGAAAAGTGCGGAATCCCGCAACCTACGCTTTTCTTCCAGTTTTTGGCGAATATCTCGGCTATTTCGCGTCCAATCCAAAAAAGGAGTTCCATTTGTGATTCAGGGAACTAATCGCCGTCAATCCTCATCAAAGGATCCTAAATATTCTTCAAATTTAATTTTGGCCCTTTTTTCGGCCAAAATCATGATGGTACCCCTTGGAAAGGTGCGGAATCCCGCAACCTACGCTTTTCTTCCAGTTTTTGGCGAATATCTCGGCTATTTCGCGTCCAATCCAAAAAAGGAGTTCCATTTGTGATTCAGGGAACTAATCCCCGTCGATCCTCATCAAAGGATCCTAAATATTCTTCAAATTTAATTTTGATTTTGGCCCTTTTTTCGGCCAAAATCATGATGGTACCCCTTGGAAAAGTGCGGAATCCCGCAACCTACGCTTTTCTTCCAGTTTTTGGCGAATATCTCGGCTATTTCGCGTCCAATCCAAAAAAGGAGTTCCATTTGTGATTCAGGGAACTAATCCCCGTCGATCCTCATCAAAGGATCCTAAATATTCTTCAAATTTAATTTTGGCCCTTTTTTCGGCCAAAATCATGATGGTACCCCTTGGAAAAGTGCGGAATCCCGCAACCTACGCTTTTCTTCCAGTTTTTGGCGAATATCTCGGCTATTTCGCGTCCAATCCAAAAAAGGAGTTCCATTTGTGATTCAGGGAACTAATCGCCGTCAATCCTCATCAAAGGATCCTAAATATTCTTCAAATTTAATTTTGGCCCTTTTTTCGGCCAAAATCATGATGGTACCCCTTGGAAAAGTGCGGAATCCCGCAACCTACGCTTTTCTTCCAGTTTTTGGCGAATATCTCGGCTATTTCGCGTCCAATCCAAAAAAGGAGTCCCATTTGTGATTCAGGGAACTAATCCCCGTCGATCCTCATCAAAGGATCCTAAATATTCTTCAAATTTAATTTTGATTTTGGCCCTTTTTTCGGCCAAAATCATGATGGTACCCCTTGGAAAAGTGCGGAATCCCGCAACCTACGCTTTTCTTCCAGTTTTTGGCGAATATCTCGGCTATTTCGCGTCCAATCCAAAAAAGGAGTTCCATTTGTGATTCAGGGAACTAATCCCCGTCAATCCTCATCAAAGGATCCTAAATATTCTTCAAATTTAATTTTGGCCCTTTTTTCGGCCAAAATCATGATGGTACCCCTTGGAAAAGTGCGGAATCCCGCAACCTACGCTTTTCTTCCAGTTTTTGGCGAATATCTCGGCTATTTCGCGTCCAATCCAAAAAAGGAGTTCCATTTGTGATTCAGGGAACTAATCCCCGTCTATCCTCATCAAAGGATCCTAAATATTCTTCAAATTTAATTTTGGCCCTTTTTTCGGCCAAAATCATGATGGTACCCCTTGGAAAAGTGCGGAATCCCGCAACGTACGCTTTTCTTCCAGTTTTTGGCGAATATCTCGGCTATTTCGCGTCCAATCCAAAAAAAGGAGTTCCATTTGTGATTCAGGGAACTAATCCCCGTCGATCCTCATCAAAGGATCCTAAATATTCTTCAAATTTAATTTTGATTTTGGCCCTTTTTTCGGCCAAAATCATGATGGTACCCCTTGGAAAAGTGCGGAATCCCGCAACCTACGCTTTTCTACCAGTTTTTGGCGAATATCTCGGCTATTTCGCGTCCAATCCAAAAAAGGAGTTCCATTTGTGATTCAGGGAACTAATCCCCGTCGATCCTCATCAAAGGATCCTAAATATTCTTCAAATTTAATTTTGGCCCTTTTTTCGGCCAAAATCATGATGGTACCCCTTGGAAAAGTGCGGAATCCCGCAACCTACGCTTTTCTTCCAGTTTTTGGAGAATATCTCGGCTATTTCGCGTCCAATCCAAAAAAGGAGTTCCATTTGTGATTCAGGGAACTAATCCCCGTCAATCCTCATCAAAGGACCCTAAATATTCTTCAAATTTAATTTTGGCCCTTTTTTCGGCCAAAATCATGATGGTACCCCTTGGAAAAGTGCGGAATCCCGCAACCTACGCTTTTCTTCCAGTTTTTGGCGAATATCTCGGCTATTTCGCGTCCAATCCAAAAAAGGAGTTCCATTTGTGATTCAGGGAACTAATCCCCGTCAATCCTCATCAAAGGACCCTAAATATTCTTCAAATTTAATTTTGGCCCTTTTTTCGGCCAAAATCATGATGGTACCCCTTGGAAAAGTGCGGAATCCCGCAACCTACGCTTTTCTTCCAGTTTTTGGCGAATATCTCGGCTATTTCGCGTCCAATCCAAAAAAGGAGTTCCATTTGTGATTCAGGGAACTAATCCCCGTCAATCCTCATCAAAGGATCCTAAATATTCTTCAAATTTAATTTTGGCCCTTTTTTCGGCCAAAATCATGATGGTACCCCTTGGAAAAGTGCGGAATCCCGCAACCTACGCTTTTCTTCCAGTTTTTGGCGAATATCTCGGCTATTTCGCGTCCAATCCAAAAAAGGAGTTCCATTTGTGATTCAGGGAACTAATCCCCGTCGATCCTCATCAAAGGATCCTAAATATTCTTCAAATTTAATTTTGGCCCTTTTTTCGGCCAAAATCATGATGGTACCCCTTGGAAAAGTGCGGAATCCCGCAACCTACGCTTTTCTTCCAGTTTTTGGCGAATATCTCGGCTATTTCGCGTCCAATCCAAAAAAGGAGTTCCATTTGTGATTCAGGGAACTAATCCCCGTCGATCCTCATCAAAGGATCCTAAATATTTTTCAAATTTAATTTTGGCCCTTTTTTCGGCCAAAATCATGATGGTACCCCTTGGAAAAGTGCGGAATCCCGCAACGTACGCTTTTCTTCCAGTTTTTGGCGAATATCTCGGCTATTTCGCGTCCAATCCAAAAAAGGAGTTCCATTTGTGATTCAGGGAACTAATCCCCGTCGATCCTCATCAAAGGATCCTAAATATTCTTCAAATTTAATTTTGGCCCTTTTTTCGGCCAAAATCATGATGGTACCCCTTGGAAAAGTGCGGAATCCCGCAACCTACGCTTTTCTTCCAGTTTTTGGCGAATATCTCGGCTATTTCGCGTCCAATCCAAAAAAGGAGTTCCATTTGTGATTCAGGGAACTAATCCCCGTCGATCCTCATCAAAGGATCCTAAATATTCTTCAAATTTAATTTTGGCCCTTTTTTCGGCCAAAATCATGATGGTACCCCTTGGAAAAGTGCGGAATCCCGCAACCTACGCTTTTCTTCCAGTTTTTGGCGAATATCTCGGCTATTTCGCGTCCAATCCAAAAAAGGAGTTCCATTTGTGATTCAGGGAACTAATCCCCGTCGATCCTCGTCAAAGGATCCTAAATATTCTTCAAATTTAATTTTGGCCCTTTTTTCGGCCAAAATCATGATGGTACCCCTTGGAAAAGTGCGGAATCCCGCAACCTACGCTTTTCTTCCAGTTTTTGGCGAATATCTCGGCTATTTCGCGTCCAATCCAAAAAAGGAGTTCCATTTGTGATTCAGGGAACTAATCCCCGTCGATCCTCATCAAAGGATCCTAAATATTCTTCAAATTTAATTTTGGCCCTTTTTTCGGCCAAAATCATGATGGTACCCCTTGGAAAAGTGCGGAATCCCGCAACCTACGCTTTTCTTCCAGTTTTTGGCGAATATCTCGGCTATTTCGCATCCAATCCAAAAATGAGTTCCATTTGTGATTCAGGGAACTAATCCCCGTCAATCCTCATCAAAGGATCCTAAATATTCTTCAAATTTAATTTTGGCCCTTTTTTCGGCCAAAATCATGATGGTACCCCTTGGAAAAGTGCGGAATCCCGCAACCTACGCTTTTCTTCCAGTTTTTGGCGAATATCTCGGCTATTTCGCGTCCAATCCAAAAAAGGAGTTCCATTTGTGATTCAGGGAACTAATCCCCGTCGATCCTCATCAAAGGATCCTAAATATTCTTCAAATTTAATTTTGGCCCTTTTTTCGGCCAAAATCATGATGGTACCCCTTGGAAAAGTGCGGAATCCCGCAACCTACGCTTTTCTTCCAGTTTTTGGCGAATATCTCGGCTATTTCGCGTCCAATCCAAAAAAGGAGTCCCATTTGTGATTCAGGGAACTAATCCCCGTCAATCCTCATCAAAGGATCCTAAATATTCTTCAAATTTAATTTTGGCCCTTTTTTCGGCCAAAATCATGATGGTACCCCTTGGAAAAGTGCGGAATCCCGCAACCTACGCTTTTCTTCCAGTTTTTGGCGAATATCTCGGCTATTTCGCGTCCAATCCAAAAAAGGAGTTCCATTTGTGATTCAGGGAACTAATCCCCGTCAATCCTCATCAAAGGATCCTAAATATTCTTCAAATTTAATTTTGGCCCTTTTTTCGGCCAAAATCATGATGGTACCCCTTGGAAAAGTGCGGAATCCCGCAACCTACGCTTTTCTTCCAGTTTTTGGCGAATATCTCGGCTATTTCGCGTCCAATCCAAAAAAGGAGTTCCATTTGTGATTCAGGGAACTAATCCCCGTCGATCCTCATCAAAGGATCCTAAATATTTTTCAAATTTAATTTTGGCCCTTTTTTCGGCCAAAATCATGATGGTACCCCTTGGAAAAGTGCGGAATCCCGCAACGTACGCTTTTCTTCCAGTTTTTGGCGAATATCTCGGCTATTTCGCGTCCAATCCAAAAAAGGAGTTCCATTTGTGATTCAGGGAACTAATCCCCGTCGATCCTCATCAAAGGATCCTAAATATTCTTCAAATTTAATTTTGGCCCTTTTTTCGGCCAAAATCATGATGGTACCCCTTGGAAAAGTGCGGAATCCCGCAACCTACGCTTTTCTTCCAGTTTTTGGCGAATATCTCGGCTATTTCGCGTCCAATCCAAAAAAGGAGTTCCATTTGTGATTCAGGGAACTAATCCCCGTCGATCCTCATCAAAGGATCCTAAATATTCTTCAAATTTAATTTTGGCCCTTTTTTCGGCCAAAATCATGATGGTACCCCTTGGAAAAGTGCGGAATCCCGCAACGTACGCTTTTCTTCCAGTTTTTGGCGAATATCTCGGCTATTTCGCGTCCAATCCAAAAAAGGAGTTCCATTTGTGATTCAGGGAACTAATCCCCGTCGATCCTCATCAAAGGATCCTAAATATTCTTCAAATTTAATTTTGGCCCTTTTTTCGGCCAAAATCATGATGGTACCCCTTGGAAAAGTGCGGAATCCCGCAACCTACGCTTTTCTTCCAGTTTTTGGCGAATATCTCGGCTATTTCGCGTCCAATCCAAAAAAGGAGTTCCATTTGTGATTCAGGGAACTAATCCCCGTCGATCCTCATCAAAGGATCCTAAATATTCTTCAAATTTAATTTTGGCCCTTTTTTCGGCCAAAATCATGATGGTACCCCTTGGAAAAGTGCGGAATCCCGCAACCTACGCTTTTCTTCCAGTTTTTGGCGAATATCTCGGCTATTTCGCGTCCAATCCAAAAAAGGAGTTCCATTTGTGATTCAGGGAACTAATCCCCGTCGATCCTCATCAAAGGATCCTAAATATTCTTCAAATTTAATTTTGGCCCTTTTTTCGGCCAAAATCATGATGGTACCCCTTGGAAAAGTGCGGAATCCCGCAACCTACGCTTTTCTTCCAGTTTTTGGCGAATATCTCGGCTATTTCGCGTCCAATCCAAAAAAGGAGTTCCATTTGTGATTCAGGGAACTAATCCCCGTCAATCCTCATCAAAGGATCCTAAATATTCTTCAAATTTAATTTTGGCCCTTTTTTCGGCCAAAATCATGATGGTACCCCTTGGAAAAGTGCGGAATCCCGCAACCTACGCTTTTCTTCCAGTTTTTGGCGAATATCTCGGCTATTTCGCGTCCAATCCAAAAAAGGAGTTCCATTTGTGATTCAGGGAACTAATCCCCGTCGATCCTCATCAAAGGATCCTAAATATTCTTCAAATTTAATTTTGGCCCTTTTTTCGGCCAAAATCATGATGGTACCCCTTGGAAAAGTGCGGAATCCCGCAACCTACGCTTTTCTTCCAGTTTTTGGCGAATATCTCGGCTATTTCGCGTCCAATCCAAAAAAGGAGTTCCATTTGTGATTCAGGGAACTAATCCCCGTCGATCCTCATCAAAGGATCCTAAATATTCTTCAAATTTAATTTTGGCCCTTTTTTCGGCCAAAATCATGATGGTACCCCTTGGAAAAGTGCGGAATCCCGCAACCTACGCTTTTCTTCCAGTTTTTGGCGAATATCTCGGCTATTTCGCGTCCAATCCAAAAAAGGAGTTCCATTTGTGATTCAGGGAACTAATCCCCGTCAATCCTCATCAAAGGATCCTAAATATTCTTCAAATTTAATTTTGGCCCTTTTTTCGGCCAAAATCATGATGGTACCCCTTGGAAAAGTGCGGAATCCCGCAACCTACGCTTTTCTTCCAGTTTTTGGCGAATATCTCGGCTATTTCGCGTCCAATCCAAAAAAGGAGTTCCATTTGTGATTCAGGGAACTAATCCCCGTCGATCCTCATCAAAGGATCCTAAATATTCTTCAAATTTAATTTTGGCCCTTTTTTCGGCCAAAATCATGATGGTACCCCTTGGAAAAGTGCGGAATCCCGCAACCTACGCTTTTCTTCCAGTTTTTGGCGAATATCTCGGCTATTTCGCGTCCAATCCAAAAAATGAGTTCCATTTGTGATTCAGGGAACTAATCCCCGTCGATCCTCATCAAAGGATCCTAAATATTCTTCAAATTTAATTTTGGCCCTTTTTTCGGCCAAAATCATGATGGTACCCCTTGGAAAAGTGCGGAATCCCGCAACCTACGCTTTTCTTCCAGTTTTTGGCGAATATCTCGGCTATTTCGCGTCCAATCCAAAAAAGGAGTTCCATTTGTGATTCAGGGAACTAATCCCCGTCGATCCTCATCAAAGGATCCTAAATATTCTTCAAATTTAATTTTGGCCCTTTTTTCGGCCAAAATCATGATGGTACCCCTTGGAAAAGTGCGGAATCCCGCAACCTACGCTTTTCTTCCAGTTTTTGGCGAATATCTCGGCTATTTCGCGTCCAATCCAAAAAATGAGTTCCATTTGTGATTCAGGGAACTAATCCCCGTCGATCCTCATCAAAGGATCCTAAATATTCTTCAAATTTAATTTTGGCCCTTTTTTCGGCCAAAATCATGATGGTACCCCTTGGAAAAGTGCGGAATCCCGCAACCTACGCTTTTCTTCCAGTTTTTGGCGAATATCTCGGCTATTTCGCGTCCAATCCAAAAAAGGAGTTCCATTTGTGATTCAGGGAACTAATCCCCGTCGATCCTCATCAAAGGATCCTAAATATTCTTCAAATTTAATTTTGGCCCTTTTTTCGGCCAAAATCATGATGGTACCCCTTGGAAAAGTGCGGAATCCCGCAACCTACGCTTTTCTTCCAGTTTTTGGCGAATATCTCGGCTATTTCGCGTCCAATCCAAAAAAGGAGTTCCATTTGTGATTCAGGGAACTAATCCCCGTCAATCCTCATCAAAGGATCCTAAATATTCTTCAAATTTAATTTTGGCCCTTTTTTCGGCCAAAATCATGATGGTACCCCTTGGAAAAGTGCGGAATCCCGCAACCTACGCTTTTCTTCCAGTTTTTGGCGAATATCTCGGCTATTTCGCGTCCAATCCAAAAAAGGAGTTCCATTTGTGATTCAGGGAACTAATCCCCGTCGATCCTCATCAAAGGATCCTAAATATTCTTCAAATTTAATTTTGGCCCTTTTTTCGGCCAAAATCATGATGGTACCCCTTGGAAAAGTGCGGAATCCCGCAACCTACGCTTTTCTTCCAGTTTTTGGCGAATATCTCGGCTATTTCGCGTCCAATCCAAAAAAGGAGTTCCATTTGTGATTCAGGGAACTAATCCCCGTCAATCCTCATCAAAGGATCCTAAATATTCTTCAAATTTAATTTTGGCCCTTTTTTCGGCCAAAATCATGATGGTACCCCTTGGAAAAGTGCGGAATCCCGCAACCTACGCTTTTCTTCCAGTTTTTGGCGAATATCTCGGCTATTTCGCGTCCAATCCAAAAAAGGAGTTCCATTTGTGATTCAGGGAACTAATCCCCGTCGATCCTCATCAAAGGATCCTAAATATTCTTCAAATTTAATTTTGGCCCTTTTTTCGGCCAAAATCATGATGGTACCCCTTGGAAAAGTGCGGAATCCCGCAACCTACGCTTTTCTTCCAGTTTTTGGCGAATATCTCGGCTATTTCGCGTCCAATCCAAAAAAGGAGTTCCATTTGTGATTCAGGGAACTAATCCCCGTCGATCCTCATCAAAGGATCCTAAATATTCTTCAAATTTAATTTTGGCCCTTTTTTCGGCCAAAATCATGATGGTACCCCTTGGAAAAGTGCGGAATCCCGCAACCTACGCTTTTCTTCCAGTTTTTGGCGAATATCTCGGCTATTTCGCGTCCAATCCAAAAAAGGAGTTCCATTTGTGATTCAGGGAACTAATCCCCGTCGATCCTCATCAAAGGATCCTAAATATTCTTCAAATTTAATTTTGGCCCTTTTTTCGGCCAAAATCATGATGGTACCCCTTGGAAAAGTGCGGAATCCCGCAACCTACGCTTTTCTTCCAGTTTTTGGCGAATATCTCGGCTATTTCGCGTCCAATCCAAAAAAGGAGTTCCATTTGTGATTCAGGGAACTAATCCCCGTCGATCCTCATCAAAGGATCCTAAATATTTTTCAAATTTAATTTTGGCCCTTTTTTCGGCCAAAATCATGATGGTACCCCTTGGAAAAGTGCGGAATCCCGCAACCTACGCTTTTCTTCCAGTTTTTGGCGAATATCTCGGCTATTTCGCGTCCAATCCAAAAAAGGAGTTCCATTTGTGATTCAGGGAACTAATCCCCGTCGATCCTCATCAAAGGATCCTAAATATTCTTCAAATTTAATTTTGGCCCTTTTTTCGGCCAAAATCATGATGGTACCCCTTGGAAAAGTGCGGAATCCCGCAACCTACGCTTTTCTTCCAGTTTTTGGCGAATATCTCGGCTATTTCGCATCCAATCCAAAAAGGAGTTCCATTTGTGATTCAGGGAACTAATCCCCGTCGATCCTCATCAAAGGATCCTAAATATTCTTCAAATTTAATTTTGGCCCTTTTTTCGGCCAAAATCATGATGGTACCCCTTGGAAAAGTGCGGAATCCCGCAACCTACGCTTTTCTTTCAGTTTTTGGCGAATATCTCGGCTATTTCGCGTCCAATCCAAAAAAGGAGTTCCATTTGTGATTCAGGGAACTAATCCCCGTCGATCCTCATCAAAGGATCCTAAATATTCTTCAAATTTAATTTTGGCCCTTTTTTCGGCCAAAATCATGATGGTACCCCTTGGAAAAGTGCGGAATCCCGCAACCTACGCTTTTCTTCCAGTTTTTGGCGAATATCTCGGCTATTTCGCGTCCAATCCAAAAAAGGAGTTCCATTTGTGATTCAGGGAACTAATCCCCGTCGATCCTCATCAAAGGATCCTAAATATTCTTCAAATTTAATTTTGGCCCTTTTTTCGGCCAAAATCATGATGGTACCCCTTGGAAAAGTGCGGAATCCCGCAACCTACGCTTTTCTTCCAGTTTTTGGCGAATATCTCGGCTATTTCGCGTCCAATCCAAAAAAGGAGTTCCATTTGTGATTCAGGGAACTAATCCCCGTCGATCCTAATCAAAGGATCCTAAATATTCTTCAAATTTAATTTTGGCCCTTTTTTCGGCCAAAATCATGATGGTACCCCTTGGAAAAGTGCGGAATCCCGCAACGTACGCTTTTCTTCCAGTTTTTGGCGAATATCTCGGCTATTTCGCGTCCAATCCAAAAAAGGAGTTCCATTTGTGATTCAGGGAACTAATCCCCGTCGATCCTCATCAAAGGATCCTAAATATTCTTCAAATTTAATTTTGGCCCTTTTTTCGGCCAAAATCATGATGGTACCCCTTGGAAAAGTGCGGAATCCCGCAACCTACGCTTTTCTTCCAGTTTTTGGCGAATATCTCGGCTATTTCGCGTCCAATCCAAAAAAGGAGTTCCATTTGTGATTCAGGGAACTAATCCCCGTCGATCCTCATCAAAGGATCCTAAATATTCTTCAAATTTAATTTTGGCCCTTTTTTCGGCCAAAATCATGATGGTACCCCTTGGAAAAGTGCGGAATCCCGCAACGTACGCTTTTCTTCCAGTTTTTGGCGAATATCTCGGCTATTTCGCGTCCAATCCAAAAAAGGAGTTCCATTTGTGATTCAGGGAACTAATCCCCGTCAATCCTCATCAAAGGATCCTAAATATTCTTCAAATTTAATTTTGGCCCTTTTTTCGGCCAAAATCATGATGGTACCCCTTGGAAAAGTGCGGAATCCCGCAACCTACGCTTTTCTTCCAGTTTTTGGCGAATATCTCGGCTATTTCGCGTCCAATCCAAAAAAGGAGTTCCATTTGTGATTCAGGGAACTAATCCCCGTCGATCCTCATCAAAGGATCCTAAATATTCTTCAAATTTAATTTTGGCCCTTTTTTCGGCCAAAATCATGATGGTACCCCTTGGAAAAGTGCGGAATCCCGCAACCTACGCTTTTCTTCCAGTTTTTGGCGAATATCTCGGCTATTTCGCGTCCAATCCAAAAAAGGAGTCCCATTTGTGATTCAGGGAACTAATCCCCGTCGATCCTCATCAAAGGATCCTAAATATTCTTCAAATTTAATTTTGGCCCTTTTTTCGGCCAAAATCATGATGGTACCCCTTGGAAAAGTGCGGAATCCCGCAACCTACGCTTTTCTTCCAGTTTTTGGCGAATATCTCGGCTATTTCGCGTCCAATCCAAAAAAGGAGTTCCATTTGTGATTCAGGGAACTAATCCCCGTCAATCCTCATCAAAGGATCCTAAATATTCTTCAAATTTAATTTTGACCCTTTTTTCGGCCAAAATCATGATGGTACCCCTTGGAAAAGTGCGGAATCCCGCAACCTACGCTTTTCTTCCAGTTTTTGGCGAATATCTCGGCTATTTCGCGTCCAATCCAAAAAAGGAGTTCCATTTGTGATTCAGGGAACTAATCCCCGTCGATCCTCATCAAAGGATCCTAAATATTCTTCAAATTTAATTTTGGCCCTTTTTTCGGCCAAAATCATGATGGTACCCCTTGGAAAAGTGCGGAATCCCGCAACCTACGCTTTTCTTCCAGTTTTTGGCGAATATCTCGGCTATTTCGCGTCCAATCCAAAAAAGGAGTTCCATTTGTGATTCAGGGAACTAATCCCCGTCGATCCTCATCAAAGGATCCTAAATATTCTTCAAATTTAATTTTGGCCCTTTTTTCGGCCAAAATCATGATGGTACCCCTTGGAAAAGTGCGGAATCCCGCAACCTACGCTTTTCTTCCAGTTTTTGGCGAATATCTCGGCTATTTCGCATCCAATCCAAAAAGGAGTTCCATTTGTGATTCAGGGAACTAATCCCCGTCGATCCTAATCAAAGGATCCTAAATATTCTTCAAATTTAATTTTGGCCCTTTTTTCGGCCAAAATCATGATGGTACCCCTTGGAAAAGTGCGGAATCCCGCAACGTACGCTTTTCTTCCAGTTTTTGGCGAATATCTCGGCTATTTCGCGTCCAATCCAAAAAAGGAGTTCCATTTGTGATTCAGGGAACTAATCCCCGTCGATCCTCATCAAAGGATCCTAAATATTCTTCAAATTTAATTTTGGCCCTTTTTTCGGCCAAAATCATGATGGTACCCCTTGGAAAAGTGCGGAATCCCGCAACCTACGCTTTTCTTCCAGTTTTTGGCGAATATCTCGGCTATTTCGCATCCAATCCAAAAAGGAGTTCCATTTGTGATTCAGGGAACTAATCCCCGTCGATCCTCATCAAAGGATCCTAAATATTCTTCAAATTTAATTTTGGCCCTTTTTTCGGCCAAAATCATGATGGTACCCCTTGGAAAAGTGCGGAATCCCGCAACCTACGCTTTTCTTCCAGTTTTTGGCGAATATCTCGGCTATTTCGCGTCCAATCCAAAAAAGGAGTTCCATTTGTGATTCAGGGAACTAATCCCCGTCGATCCTCATCAAAGGATCCTAAATATTCTTCAAATTTAATTTTGGCCCTTTTTTCGGCCAAAATCATGATGGTACCCCTTGGAAAAGTGCGGAATCCCGCAACCTACGCTTTTCTTCCAGTTTTTGGCGAATATCTCGGCTATTTCGCGTCCAATCCAAAAAAGGAGTTCCATTTGTGATTCAGGGAACTAATCCCCGTCGATCCTAATCAAAGGATCCTAAATATTCTTCAAATTTAATTTTGGCCCTTTTTTCGGCCAAAATCATGATGGTACCCCTTGGAAAAGTGCGGAATCCCGCAACCTACGCTTTTCTTCCAGTTTTTGGCGAATATCTCGGCTATTTCGCGTCCAATCCAAAAAAGGAGTTCCATTTGTGATTCAGGGAACTAATCCCCGCCGATCCTCATCAAAGGATCCTAAATATTCTTCAAATTTAATTTTGGCCCTTTTTTCGGCCAAAATCATGATGGTACCCCTTGGAAAAGTGCGGAATCCCGCAACCTACGCTTTTCTTCCAGTTTTTGGCGAATATCTCGGCTATTTCGCATCCAATCCAAAAAAGGAGTTCCATTTGTGATTCAGGGAACTAATCCCCGTCGATCCTCATCAAAGGATCCTAAATATTCTTCAAATTTAATTTTGGCCCTTTTTTCGGCCAAAATCATGATGGTACCCCTTGGAAAAGTGCGGAATCCCGCAACCTACGCTTTTCTTCCAGTTTTTGGCGAATATCTCGGTAATTTCGCGTCCAATCCAAAAAAGGAGTTCCATTTGTGATTCAGGGAACTAATCCCCGTCGATCCTCATCAAAGGATCCTAAATATTCTTCAAATTTAATTTTGGCCCTTTTTTCGGCCAAAATCATGATGGTACCCCTTGGAAAAGTGCGGAATCCCGCAACCTACGCTTTTCTTCCAGTTTTTGGCGAATATCTCGGCTATTTCGCATCCAATCCAAAAAGGAGTTCCATTTGTGATTCAGGGAACTAATCCCCGTCGATCCTAATCAAAGGATCCTAAATATTCTTCAAATTTAATTTTGGCCCTTTTTTCGGCCAAAATCATGATGGTACCCCTTGGAAAAGTGCGGAATCCCGCAACGTACGCTTTTCTTCCAGTTTTTGGCGAATATCTCGGCTATTTCGCGTCCAATCCAAAAAAGGAGTTCCATTTGTGATTCAGGGAACTAATCCCCGTCGATCCTCATCAAAGGATCCTAAATATTCTTCAAATTTAATTTTGGCCCTTTTTTCGGCCAAAATCATGATGGTACCCCTTGGAAAAGTGCGGAATCCCGCAACCTACGCTTTTCTTCCAGTTTTTGGCGAATATCTCGGCTATTTCGCATCCAATCCAAAAAGGAGTTCCATTTGTGATTCAGGGAACTAATCCCCGTCGATCCTCATCAAAGGATCCTAAATATTCTTCAAATTTAATTTTGGCCCTTTTTTCGGCCAAAATCATGATGGTACCCCTTGGAAAAGTGCGGAATCCCGCAACCTACGCTTTTCTTCCAGTTTTTGGCGAATATCTCGGCTATTTCGCGTCCAATCCAAAAAAGGAGTTCCATTTGTGATTCAGGGAACTAATCCCCGTCGATCCTCATCAAAGGATCCTAAATATTCTTCAAATTTAATTTTGGCCCTTTTTTCGGCCAAAATCATGATGGTACCCCTTGGAAAAGTGCGGAATCCCGCAACCTACGCTTTTCTTCCAGTTTTTGGCGAATATCTCGGCTATTTCGCGTCCAATCCAAAAAAGGAGTTCCATTTGTGATTCAGGGAACTAATCCCCGTCGATCCTCATCAAAGGATCCTAAATATTCTTCAAATTTAATTTTGGCCCTTTTTTCGGCCAAAATCATGATGGTACCCCTTGGAAAAGTGCGGAATCCCGCAACCTACGCTTTTCTTCCAGTTTTTGGCGAATATCTCGGCTATTTCGCGTCCAATCCAAAAAAGGAGTTCCATTTGTGATTCAGGGAACTAATCCCCGTCGATCCTAATCAAAGGATCCTAAATATTCTTCAAATTTAATTTTGGCCCTTTTTTCGGCCAAAATCATGATGGTACCCCTTGGAAAAGTGCGGAATCCCGCAACCTACGCTTTTCTTCCAGTTTTTGGCGAATATCTCGGCTATTTCGCGTCCAATCCAAAAAAGGAGTTCCATTTGTGATTCAGGGAACTAATCCCCGCCGATCCTCATCAAAGGATCCTAAATATTCTTCAAATTTAATTTTGGCCCTTTTTTCGGCCAAAATCATGATGGTACCCCTTGGAAAAGTGCGGAATCCCGCAACCTACGCTTTTCTTCCAGTTTTTGGCGAATATCTCGGCTATTTCGCATCCAATCCAAAAAGGAGTTCCATTTGTGATTCAGGGAACTAATCCCCGTCGATCCTCATCAAAGGATCCTAAATATTCTTCAAATTTAATTTTGGCCCTTTTTTCGGCCAAAATCATGATGGTACCCCTTGGAAAAGTGCGGAATCCCGCAACCTACGCTTTTCTTCCAGTTTTTGGCGAATATCTCGGCTATTTCGCGTCCAATCCAAAAAAGGAGTTCCATTTGTGATTCAGGGAACTAATCCCCGTCGATCCTCATCAAAGGATCCTAAATATTCTTCAAATTTAATTTTGGCCCTTTTTTCGGCCAAAATCATGATGGTACCCCTTGGAAAAGTGCGGAATCCCGCAACCTACGCTTTTCTTCCAGTTTTTGGCGAATATCTCGGCTATTTCGCATCCAATCCAAAAAGGAGTTCCATTTGTGATTCAGGGAACTAATCCCCGTCGATCCTCATCAAAGGATCCTAAATATTCTTCAAATTTAATTTTGGCCCTTTTTTCGGCCAAAATCATGATGGTACCCCTTGGAAAAGTGCGGAATCCCGCAACCTACGCTTTTCTTCCAGTTTTTGGCGAATATCTCGGCTATTTCGCGTCCAATCCAAAAAAGGAGTTCCATTTGTGATTCAGGGAACTAATCCCCGTCGATCCTCATCAAAGGATCCTAAATATTCTTCAAATTTAATTTTGGCCCTTTTTTCGGCCAAAATCATGATGGTACCCCTTGGAAAAGTGCGGAATCCCGCAACGTACGCTTTTCTTCCAGTTTTTGGCGAATATCTCGGCTATTTCGCGTCCAATCCAAAAAAGGAGTTCCATTTGTGATTCAGGGAACTAATCCCCGTCAATCCTCATCAAAGGATCCTAAATATTCTTCAAATTTAATTTTGGCCCTTTTTTCGGCCAAAATCATGATGGTACCCCTTGGAAAAGTGCGGAATCCCGCAACCTACGCTTTTCTTCCAGTTTTTGGCGAATATCTCGGCTATTTCGCGTCCAATCCAAAAAAGGAGTTCCATTTGTGATTCAGGGAACTAATCCCCGTCGATCCTCATCAAAGGATCCTAAATATTCTTCAAATTTAATTTTGGCCCTTTTTTCGGCCAAAATCATGATGGTACCCCTTGGAAAAGTGCGGAATCCCGCAACCTACGCTTTTCTTCCAGTTTTTGGCGAATATCTCGGCTATTTCGCGTCCAATCCAAAAAAGGAGTTCCATTTGTGATTCAGGGAACTAATCCCCGTCAATCCTCATCAAAGGATCCTAAATATTCTTCAAATTTAATTTTGGCCCTTTTTTCGGCCAAAATCATGATGGTACCCCTTGGAAAAGTGCGGAATCACGCAACCTACGCTTTTCTTCCAGTTTTTGGCGAATATCTCGGCTATTTCGCGTCCAATCCAAAAAAGGAGTTCCATTTGTGATTCAGGGAACTAATCCCCGTCAATCCTCATCAAAGGATCCTAAATATTCTTCAAATTTAATTTTGGCCCTTTTTTCGGCCAAAATCATGATGGTACCCCTTGGAAAAGTGCGGAATCCCGCAACCTACGCTTTTCTTCCAGTTTTTGGCGAATATCTCGGCTATTTCGCGTCCAATCCAAAAAAGGAGTTCCATTTGTGATTCAGGGAACTAATCCCCGTCAATCCTTATCAAAGGATCCTAAATATTCTTCAAATTTAATTTTGGCCCTTTTTTCGGCCAAAATCATGATGGTACCCCTTGGAAAAGTGCGGAATCCCGCAACGTACGCTTTTCTTCCAGTTTTTGGCGAATATCTCGGCTATTTCGCGTCCAATCCAAAAAAAGAGTTCCATTTGTGATTCAGGGAACTAATCCCCGTCGATCCTCATCAAAGGATCCTAAATATTCTTCAAATTTAATTTTGGCCCTTTTTTCGGCCAAAATCATGATGGTACCCCTTGGAAAAGTGCGGAATCCCGCAACGTACGCTTTTCTTCCAGTTTTTGGCGAATATCTCGGCTATTTCGCGTCCAATCCAAAAAAGGAGTTCCATTTGTGATTCAGGGAACTAATCCCCGTCGATCCTCATCAAAGGATCCTAAATATTCTTCAAATTTAATTTTGGCCCTTTTTTCGGCCAAAATCATGATGGTACCCCTTGGAAAAGTGCGGAATCCCGCAACCTACGCTTTTCTTCCAGTTTTTGGCGAATATCTCGGCTATTTCGCATCCAATCCAAAAAGGAGTTCCATTTGTGATTCAGGGAACTAATCCCCGTCAATCCTCATCAAAGGATCCTAAATATTCTTCAAATTTAATTTTGGCCCTTTTTTCGGCCAAAATCATGATGGTTTTACCCCTTGGAAAAGTGCGGAATCCCGCAACGTACGCTTTTCTTCCAGTTTTTGGCGAATATCTCGGCTATTTCGCGTCCAATCCAAAAAAGGAGATCCATTTGTGATTCAGGGAACTAATCCCCGTCGATCCTCATCAAAGGATCCTAAATATTCTTCAAATTTAATTTTGGCCCTTTTTTCGGCCAAAATCATGATGGTACCCCTTGGAAAAGTGCGGAATCCCGCAACCTACGCTTTTCTTCCAGTTTTTGGCGAATATCTCGGCTATTTCGCGTCCAATCCAAAAAAGGAGTTCCATTTGTGATTCAGGGAACTAATCCCCGTCAATCCTCATCAAAGGATCCTAAATATTCTTCAAATTTAATTTTGGCCCTTTTTTCGGCCAAAATCATGATGGTACCCCTTGGAAAAGTGCGGAATCCCGCAACGTACGCTTTTCTTCCAGTTTTTGGCGAATATCTCGGCTATTTCGCGTCCAATCCAAAAAAGGAGATCCATTTGTGATTCAGGGAACTAATCCCCGTCGATCCTCATCAAAGGATCCTAAATATTCTTCAAATTTAATTTTGGCCCTTTTTTCGGCCAAAATCATGATGGTACCCCTTGGAAAAGTGCGGAATCCCGCAACCTACGCTTTTCTTCCAGTTTTTGGCGAATATCTCGGCTATTTCGCGTCCAATCCAAAAAAGGAGTTCCATTTGTGATTCAGGGAACTAATCCCCGTCGATCCTCATCAAAGGATCCTAAATATTCTTCAAATTTAATTTTGGCCCTTTTTTCGGCCAAAATCATGATGGTACCCCTTGGAAAAGTGCGGAATCCCGCAACCTACGCTTTTCTTCCAGTTTTTGGCGAATATCTCGGCTATTTCGCGTCCAATCCAAAAAAGGAGTTCCATTTGTGATTCAGGGAACTAATCCCCGTCGATCCTAATCAAAGGATCCTAAATATTCTTCAAATTTAATTTTGGCCCTTTTTTCGGCCAAAATCATGATGGTACCCCTTGGAAAAGTGCGGAATCCCGCAACGTACGCTTTTCTTCCAGTTTTTGGCGAATATCTCGGCTATTTCGCGTCCAATCCAAAAAAGGAGTTCCATTTGTGATTCAGGGAACTAATCCCCGTCGATCCTCATCAAAGGATCCTAAATATTCTTCAAATTTAATTTTGGCCCTTTTTTCGGCCAAAATCATGATGGTACCCCTTGGAAAAGTGCGGAATCCCGCAACGTACGCTTTTCTTCCAGTTTTTGGCGAATATCTCGGCTATTTCGCGTCCAATCCAAAAAAGGAGTTCCATTTGTGATTCAGGGAACTAATCCCCGTCGATCCTCATCAAAGGATCCTAAATATTCTTCAAATTTAATTTTGGCCCTTTTTTCGGCCAAAATCATGATGGTACCCCTTGGAAAAGTGCGGAATCCCGCAACCTACGCTTTTCTTCCAGTTTTTGGCGAATATCTCGGCTATTTCGCATCCAATCCAAAAAAGGAGTTCCATTTGTGATTCAGGGAACTAATCCCCGTCGATCCTCATCAAAGGATCCTAAATATTCTTCAAATTTAATTTTGGCCCTTTTTTCGGCCAAAATCATGATGGTACCCCTTGGAAAAGTGCGGAATCCCGCAACCTACGCTTTTCTTCCAGTTTTTGGCGAATATCTCGGCTATTTCGCGTCCAATCCAAAAAAGGAGTTCCATTTGTGATTCAGGGAACTAATCCCCGTCAATCCTCATCAAAGGATCCTAAATATTCTTCAAATTTAATTTTGGCCCTTTTTTCGGCCAAAATCATGATGGTACCCCTTGGAAAAGTGCGGAATCCCGCAACGTACGCTTTTCTTCCAGTTTTTGGCGAATATCTCGGCTATTTCGCGTCCAATCCAAAAAAGGAGATCCATTTGTGATTCAGGGAACTAATCCCCGTCGATCCTCATCAAAGGATCCTAAATATTCTTCAAATTTAATTTTGGCCCTTTTTTCGGCCAAAATCATGATGGTACCCCTTGGAAAAGTGCGGAATCCCGCAACCTACGCTTTTCTTCCAGTTTTTGGCGAATATCTCGGCTATTTCGCGTCCAATCCAAAAAAGGAGTTCCATTTGTGATTCAGGGAACTAATCCCCGTCGATCCTCATCAAAGGATCCTAAATATTCTTCAAATTTAATTTTGGCCCTTTTTTCGGCCAAAATCATGATGGTACCCCTTGGAAAAGTGCGGAATCCCGCAACCTACGCTTTTCTTCCAGTTTTTGGCGAATATCTCGGCTATTTCGCGTCCAATCCAAAAAAGGAGTTCCATTTGTGATTCAGGGAACTAATCCCCGTCGATCCTCATCAAAGGATCCTAAATATTCTTCAAATTTAATTTTGGCCCTTTTTTCGGCCAAAATCATGATGGTACCCCTTGGAAAAGTGCGGAATCCCGCAACCTACGCTTTTCTTCCAGTTTTTGGCGAACATCTCGGCTATTTCGCGTCCAATCCAAAAAAGGAGTTCCATTTGTGATTCAGGGAACTAATCCCCGTCAATCCTCATCAAAGGATCTGCAATATTCTTCAAATTTAATTTTGGCCCTTTTTTCGGCCAAAATCATGATGGTACCCCTTGGAAAAGTGCGGAATCCCGCAACCTACGCTTTTCTTCCAGTTTTTGGCGAATATCTCGGCTATTTCGCATCCAATCCAAAAAAGGAGTTCCATTTGTGATTCAGGGAACTAATCCCCGTCGATCCTCATCAAAGGATCCTAAATATTCTTCAAATTTAATTTTGGCCCTTTTTTCGGCCAAAATCATGATGGTACCCCTTGGAAAAGTGCGGAATCCCGCAACCTACGCTTTTCTTCCAGTTTTTGGCGAATATCTCGGCTATTTCGCGTCCAATCCAAAAAAGGAGTTCCATTTGTGATTCAGGGAACTAATCCCCGTCGATCCTCATCAAAGGATCCTAAATATTCTTCAAATTTAATTTTGGCCCTTTTTTCGGCCAAAATCATGATGGTACCCCTTGGAAAAGTGCGGAATCCCGCAACCTACGCTTTTCTTCCAGTTTTTGGCGAATATCTCGGCTATTTCGCGTCCAATCCAAAAAAGGAGTTCCATTTGTGATTCAGGGAACTAATCCCCGTCGATCCTCATCAAAGGAACCTAAATATTCTTCAAATTTAATTTTGGCCCTTTTTTCGGCCAAAATCATGATGGTACCCCTTGGAAAAGTGCGGAATCCCGCAACCTACGCTTTTCTTCCAGTTTTTGGCGAATATCTCGGCTATTTCGCGTCCAATCCAAAAAAGGAGTTCCATTTGTGATTCAGGGAACTAATCCCCGTCGATCCTCATCAAAGGATCCTAAATATTCTTCAAATTTAATTTTGGCCCTTTTTTCGGCCAAAATCATGAGGGTACCCCTGGAAAAGTGCGGAATCCCGCAACCTACGCTTTTCTTCCAGTTTTTGGCGAATATCTCGGCTATTTCGCATCCAATCCAAAAAAGGAGTTCCATTTGTGATTCAGGGAACTAATCCCCGTCGATCCTCATCAAAGGATCCTAAATATTCTTCAAATTTAATTTTGGCCCTTTTTTCGGCCAAAATCATGAGGGTACCCCTGGAAAAGTGCGGAATCCCGCAACCTACGCTTTTCTTCCAGTTTTTGGCGAATATCTCGGCTATTTCGCATCCAATCCAAAAAAGGAGTTCCATTTGTGATTCAGGGAACTAATCCCCGTCGATCCTCATCAAAGGATCCTAAATATTCTTCAAATTTAATTTTGGCCCTTTTTTCGGCCAAAATCATGATGGTACCCCTTGGAAAAGTGCGGAATCCCGCAACCTACGCTTTTCTTCCAGTTTTTGGCGAATATCTCGGCTATTTCGCATCCAATCCAAAAAAAGAGTTCCATTTGTGATTCAGGGAACTAATCCCCGTCAATCCTCATCAAAGGATCTGCAATATTCTTCAAATTTAATTTTGGCCCTTTTTTCGGCCAAAATCATGATGGTACCCCTTGGAAAAGTGCGGAATCCCGCAACCTACGCTTTTCTTCCAGTTTTTGGCGAATATCTCGGCTATTTCGCATCCAATCCAAAAAAGGAGTTCCATTTGTGATTCAGGGAACTAATCCCCGTCGATCCTCATCAAAGGATCCTAAATATTCTTCAAATTTAATTTTGGCCCTTTTTTCGGCCAAAATCATGATGGTACCCCTTGGAAAAGTGCGGAATCCCGCAACCTACGCTTTTCTTCCAGTTTTTGGCGAATATCTCGGCTATTTCGCGTCCAATCCAAAAAAGGAGTTCCATTTGTGATTCAGGGAACTAATCCCCGTCGATCCTCATCAAAGGAACCTAAATATTCTTCAAATTTAATTTTGGCCCTTTTTTCGGCCAAAATCATGATGGTACCCCTTGGAAAAGTGCGGAATCCCGCAACCTACGCTTTTCTTCCAGTTTTTGGCGAATATCTCGGCTATTTCGCGTCCAATCCAAAAAAGGAGTTCCATTTGTGATTCAGGGAACTAATCCCCGTCGATCCTCATCAAAGGATCCTAAATATTCTTCAAATTTAATTTTGGCCCTTTTTTCGGCCAAAATCATGATGGTACCCCTTGGAAAAGTGCGGAATCCCGCAACCTACGCTTTTCTTCCAGTTTTTGGCGAACATCTCGGCTATTTCGCGTCCAATCCAAAAAAGGAGTTCCATTTGTGATTCAGGGAACTAATCCCCGTCAATCCTCATCAAAGGATCTGCAATATTCTTCAAATTTAATTTTGGCCCTTTTTTCGGCCAAAATCATGATGGTACCCCTTGGAAAAGTGCGGAATCCCGCAACCTACGCTTTTCTTCCAGTTTTTGGCGAATATCTCGGCTATTTCGCATCCAATCCAAAAAAGGAGTTCCATTTGTGATTCAGGGAACTAATCCCCGTCGATCCTCATCAAAGGATCCTAAATATTCTTCAAATTTAATTTTGGCCCTTTTTTCGGCCAAAATCATGATGGTACCCCTTGGAAAAGTGCGGAATCCCGCAACCTACGCTTTTCTTCCAGTTTTTGGCGAATATCTCGGCTATTTCGCGTCCAATCCAAAAAAGGAGTTTCATTTGTGATTCAGGGAACTAATCCCCGTCGATCCTCATCAAAGGATCCTAAATATTCTTCAAATTTAATTTTGGCCCTTTTTTCGGCCAAAATCATGATGGTACCCCTTGGAAAAGTGCGGAATCCCGCAACCTACGCTTTTCTTCCAGTTTTTGGCGAATATCTCGGCTATTTCGCATCCAATCCAAAAAAGGAGTTCCATTTGTGATTCAGGGAACTAATCCCCGTCGATCCTCATCAAAGGATCCTGCAATATTCTTCAAATTTAATTTTGGCCCTTTTTTCGGCCAAAATCATGATGGTACCCCTTGGAAAAGTGCGGAATCCCGCAACCTACGCTTTTCTTCCAGTTTTTGGCGAATATCTCGGCTATTTCGCATCCAATCCAAAAAAGGAGTTCCATTTGTGATTCAGGGAACTAATCCCCGTCGATCCTCATCAAAGGATCCTAAATATTCTTCAAATTTAATTTTGGCCCTTTTTTCGGCCAAAATCATGATGGTACCCCTTGGAAAAGTGCGGAATCCCGCAACCTACGCTTTTCTTCCAGTTTTTGGCGAACATCTCGGCTATTTCGCGTCCAATCCAAAAAAAGAGTTCCATTTGTGATTCAGGGAACTAATCCCCGTCAATCCTCATCAAAGGATCTGCAATATTCTTCAAATTTAATTTTGGCCCTTTTTTCGGCCAAAATCATGATGGTACCCCTTGGAAAAGTGCGGAATCCCGCAACCTACACTTTTCTTCCAGTTTTTGGCGAATATCTCGGCTATTTCGCGTCCAATCCAAAAAAGGAGTTCCATTTGTGATTCAGGGAACTAATCCCCGTCGATCCTCATCAAAGGAACCTAAATATTCTTCAAATTTAATTTTGGCCCTTTTTTCGGCCAAAATCATGATGGTACCCCTTGGAAAAGTGCGGAATCCCGCAACCTACGCTTTTCTTCCAGTTTTTGGCGAATATCTCGGCTATTTCGCGTCCAATCCAAAAAAGGAGTTCCATTTGTGATTCAGGGAACTAATCCCCGTCGATCCTCATCAAAGGATCCTAAATATTCTTCAAATTTAATTTTGGCCCTTTTTTCGGCCAAAATCATGATGGTACCCCTTGGAAAAGTGCGGAATCCCGCAACCTACGCTTTTCTTCCAGTTTTTGGCGAACATCTCGGCTATTTCGCGTCCAATCCAAAAAAGGAGTTCCATTTGTGATTCAGGGAACTAATCCCCGTCAATCCTCACCAAAGGATCTGCAATATTCTTCAAATTTAATTTTGGCCCTTTTTTCGGCCAAAATCATGATGGTACCCCTTGGAAAAGTGCGGAATCCCGCAACCTACGCTTTTCTTCCAGTTTTTGGCGAAATCTCGGCTATTTCGCATCCAATCCAAAAAAGGAGTTCCATTTGTGATTCAGGGAACTAATCCCCGTCGATCCTCATCAAAGGAACCTAAATATTCTTCAAATTTAATTTTGGCCCTTTTTTCGGCCAAAATCATGATGGTACCCCTTGGAAAAGTGCGGAATCCCGCAACCTACGCTTTTCTTCCAGTTTTTGGCGAATATCTCGGCTATTTCGCGTCCAATCCAAAAAAGGAGTTCCATTTGTGATTCAGGGAACTAATCCCCGTCGATCCTCATCAAAGGATCCTAAATATTCTTCAAATTTAATTTTGGCCCTTTTTTCGGCCAAAATCATGATGGTACCCCTTGGAAAAGTGCGGAATCCCGCAACCTACGCTTTTCTTCCAGTTTTTGGCGAACATCTCGGCTATTTCGCGTCCAATCCAAAAAAGGAGTTCCATTTGTGATTCAGGGAACTAATCCCCGTCAATCCTCACCAAAGGATCTGCAATATTCTTCAAATTTAATTTTGGCCCTTTTTTCGGCCAAAATCATGATGGTACCCCTTGGAAAAGTGCGGAATCCCGCAACCTACGCTTTTCTTCCAGTTTTTGGCGAAATCTCGGCTATTTCGCATCCAATCCAAAAAAGGAGTTCCATTTGTGATTCAGGGAACTAATCCCCGTCAATCCTCATCAAAGGATCCTAAATATTCTTCAAATTTAATTTTGGCCCTTTTTTCGGCCAAAATCATGATGGTACCCCTTGGAAAAGTGCGGAATCCCGCAACCTACGCTTTTCTTCCAGTTTTTGGCGAATATCTCGGCTATTTCGCGTCCAATCCAAAAAGGAGTTCCATTTGTGATTCAGGGAACTAATCCCCGTCGATCCTCATCAAAGGATCCTAAATATTCTTCAAATTTAATTTTGGCCCTTTTTTCGGCCAAAATCATGATGGTACCCCTTGGAAAAGTGCGGAATCCCGCAACCTACGCTTTTCTTCCAGTTTTTGGCGAACATCTCGGCTATTTCGCGTCCAATCCAAAAAAGGAGTTCCATTTGTGATTCAGGGAACTAATCCCCGTCAATCCTCATCAAAGGATCTGCAATATTCTTCAAATTTAATTTTGGCCCTTTTTTCGGCCAAAATCATGATGGTACCCCTTGGAAAAGTGCGGAATCCCGCAACCTACGCTTTTCTTCCAGTTTTTGGCGAATATCTCGGCTATTTCGCATCCAATCCAAAAAAGGAGTTCCATTTGTGATTCAGGGAACTAATCCCCGTCGATCCTCATCAAAGGATCCTAAATATTCTTCAAATTTAATTTTGGCCCTTTTTTCGGCCAAAATCATGATGGTACCCCTTGGAAAAGTGCGGAATCCCGCAACCTACGCTTTTCTTCCAGTTTTTGGCGAACATCTCGGCTATTTCGCGTCCAATCCAAAAAAGGAGTTCCATTTGTGATTCAGGGAACTAATCCCCGTCAATCCTCATCAAAGGATCTGCAATATTCTTCAAATTTAATTTTGGCCCTTTTTTCGGCCAAAATCATGATGGTACCCCTTGGAAAAGTGCGGAATCCCGCAACCTACGCTTTTCTTCCAGTTTTTGGCGAATATCTCGGCTATTTCGCATCCAATCCAAAAAAGGAGTTCCATTTGTGATTCAGGGAACTAATCCCCGTCAATCCTCATCAAAGGATCTGCAATATTCTTTAAATTTAATTTTGGCCCTTTTTTCGGCCAAAATCATGATGGTACCCCTTGGAAAAGTGCGGAATCCCGCAACCTACGCTTTTCTTCCAGTTTTTGGCGAATATCTCGGCTATTTCGCATCCAATCCAAAAAAGGAGTTCCATTTGTGATTCAGGGAACTAATCCCCGTCGATCCTCATCAAAGGATCCTAAATATTCTTCAAATTTAATTTTGGCCCTTTTTTCGGCCAAAATCATGATGGTACCCCTTGGAAAAGTGCGGAATCCCGCAACCTACGCTTTTCTTCCAGTTTTTGGCGAACATCTCGGCTATTTCGCGTCCAATCCAAAAAAGGAGTTCCATTTGTGATTCAGGGAACTAATCCCCGTCAATCCTCATCAAAGGATCTGCAATATTCTTCAAATTTAATTTTGGCCCTTTTTTCGGCCAAAATCATGATGGTACCCCTTGGAAAAGTGCGGAATCCCGCAACCTACGCTTTTCTTCCAGTTTTTGGCGAAATCTCGGCTATTTCGCATCCAATCCAAAAAAGGAGTTCCATTTGTGATTCAGGGAACTAATCCCCGTCAATCCTCATCAAAGGATCCTAAATATTCTTCAAATTTAATTTTGGCCCTTTTTTCGGCCAAAATCATGATGGTACCCCTTGGAAAAGTGCGGAATCCCGCAACCTACGCTTTTCTTCCAGTTTTTGGCGAATATCTCGGCTATTTCGCATCCAATCCAAAAAAGGAGTTCCATTTGTGATTCAGGGAACTAATCCCCGTCGATCCTCATCAAAGGAACCTAAATATTCTTCAAATTTAATTTTGGCCCTTTTTTCGGCCAAAATCATGATGGTACCCCTTGGAAAAGTGCGGAATCCCGCAACCTACGCTTTTCTTCCAGTTTTTGGCGAATATCTCGGCTATTTCGCGTCCAATCCAAAAAAGGAGTTCCATTTGTGATTCAGGGAACTAATCCCCGTCAATCCTCATCAAAGGACCCTAAATATTCTTCAAATTTAATTTTGGCCCTTTTTTCGGCCAAAATCATGATGGTACCCCTTGGAAAAGTGCGGAATCCCGCAACCTACGCTTTTCTTCCAGTTTTTGGCGAATATCTCGGCTATTTCGCGTCCAATCCAAAAAAGGAGTTCCATTTGTGATTCAGGGAACTAATCCCCGTCTATCCTCATCAAAGGATCCTAAATATTCTTCAAATTTAATTTTGGCCCTTTTTTCGGCCAAAATCATGATGGTACCCCTTGGAAAAGTGCGGAATCCCGCAACCTACGCTTTTCTTCCAGTTTTTGGCGAATATCTCGGCTATTTCGCATCCAATCCAAAAAAGGAGTTCCATTTGTGATTCAGGGAACTAATCCCCGTCTATCCTCATCAAAGGATCCTAAATATTCTTCAAATTTAATTTTGGCCCTTTTTTCGGCCAAAATCATGATGGTACCCCTTGGAAAAGTGCGGAATCCCGCAACCTACGCTTTTCTTCCAGTTTTTGGCGAATATCTCGGCTATTTCGCATCCAATCCAAAAAAGGAGTTCCATTTGTGATTCAGGGAAGTAATCCCCGTCTATCCTCATCAAAGGATCCTAAATATTCTTCAAATTTAATTTTGGCCCTTTTTTCGGCCAAAATCATGATGGTACCCCCTTGGAAAAGTGCGGAATCCCGCAACCTACGCTTTTCTTCCAGTTTTTGGCGAATATCTCGGCTATTTCGCATCCAATCCAAAAAAGGAGTTCCATTTGTGATTCAGGGAACTAATCCCCGTCGATCCTCATCAAAGGATCCTAAATATTCTTCAAATTTAATTTTGGCCCTTTTTTCGGCCAAAATCATGATGGTACCCCTTGGAAAAGTGCGGAATCCCGCAACCTACGCTTTTCTTCCAGTTTTTGGCGAACATCTCGGCTATTTCGCGTCCAATCCAAAAAAGGAGTTCCATTTGTGATTCAGGGAACTAATCCCCGTCAATCCTCATCAAAGGATCTGCAATATTCTTCAAATTTAATTTTGGCCCTTTTTTCGGCCAAAATCATGATGGTACCCCTTGGAAAAGTGCGGAATCCCGCAACCTACGCTTTTCTTCCAGTTTTTGGCGAATATCTCGGCTATTTCGCATCCAATCCAAAAAAGGAGTTCCATTTGTGATTCAGGGAACTAATCCCCGTCGATCCTCATCAAAGGAACCTAAATATTCTTCAAATTTAATTTTGGCCCTTTTTTCGGCCAAAATCATGATGGTACCCCTTGGAAAAGTGCGGAATCCCGCAACCTACGCTTTTCTTCCAGTTTTTGGCGAATATCTCGGCTATTTCGCGTCCAATCCAAAAAAGGAGTTCCATTTGTGATTCAGGGAACTAATCCCCGTCGATCCTCATCAAAGGATCCTAAATATTCTTCAAATTTAATTTTGGCCCTTTTTTCGGCCAAAATCATGATGGTACCCCTTGGAAAAGTGCGGAATCCCGCAACCTACGCTTTTCTTCCAGTTTTTGGCGAATATCTCGGCTATTTCGCGTCCAATCCAAAAAAGGAGTTCCATTTGTGATTCAGGGAACTAATCCCCGTCGATCCTCATCAAAGGATCCTAAATATTCTTCAAATTTAATTTTGGCCCTTTTTTCGGCCAAAATCATGATGGTACCCCTTGGAAAAGTGCGGAATCCCGCAACCTACGCTTTTCTTCCAGTTTTTGGCGAACATCTCGGCTATTTCGCGTCCAATCCAAAAAAGGAGTTCCATTTGTGATTCAGGGAACTAATCCCCGTCAATCCTCATCAAAGGATCCTAAATATTCTTCAAATTTAATTTTGGCCCTTTTTTCGGCCAAAATCATGATGGTACCCCTTGGAAAAGTGCGGAATCCCGCAACCTACGCTTTTCTTCCAGTTTTTGGCGAATATCTCGGCTATTTCGCGTCCAATCCAAAAAAGGAGTTCCATTTGTGATTCAGGGAACTAATCCCCGTCGATCCTCATCAAAGGATCCTAAATATTCTTCAAATTTAATTTTGGCCCTTTTTTCGGCCAAAATCATGATGGTACCCCTTGGAAAAGTGCGGAATCCCGCAACCTACGCTTTTCTTCCAGTTTTTGGCGAATATCTCGGCTATTTCGCATCCAATCCAAAAAAGGAGTTCCATTTGTGATTCAGGGAACTAATCCCCGTCTATCCTCATCAAAGGATCCTAAATATTCTTCAAATTTAATTTTGGCCCTTTTTTCGGCCAAAATCATGATGGTACCCCTTGGAAAAGTGCGGAATCCCGCAACCTACGCTTTTCTTCCAGTTTTTGGCGAATATCTCGGCTATTTCGCATCCAATCCAAAAAAGGAGTTCCATTTGTGATTCAGGGAAGTAATCCCCGTCTATCCTCATCAAAGGATCCTAAATATTCTTCAAATTTAATTTTGGCCCTTTTTTCGGCCAAAATCATGATGGTACCCCTTGGAAAAGTGCGGAATCCCGCAACCTACGCTTTTCTTCCAGTTTTTGGCGAATATCTCGGCTATTTCGCATCCAATCCAAAAAGGAGTTCCATTTGTGATTCAGGGAACTAATCCCCGTCGATCCTCATCAAAGGAACCTAAATATTCTTCAAATTTAATTTTGGCCCTTTTTTCGGCCAAAATCATGATGGTACCCCTTGGAAAAGTGCGGAATCCCGCAACCTACGCTTTTCTTTCAGTTTTTGGCGAACATCTCGGCTATTTCGCGTCCAATCCAAAAAAGGAGTTCCATTTGTGATTCAGGGAACTAATCCCCGTCAATCCTCATCAAAGGATCTGCAATATTCTTCAAATTTAATTTTGGCCCTTTTTTCGGCCAAAATCATGATGGTACCCCTTGGAAAAGTGCGGAATCCCGCAACCTACGCTTTTCTTCCAGTTTTTGGCGAATATCTCGGCTATTTCGCATCCAATCCAAAAAAGGAGTTCCATTTGTGATTCAGGGAACTAATCCCCGTCGATCCTCATCAAAGGATCCTAAATATTCTTCAAATTTAATTTTGGCCCTTTTTTCGGCCAAAATCATGATGGTACCCCTTGGAAAAGTGCGGAATCCCGCAACCTACGCTTTTCTTCCAGTTTTTGGCGAATATCTCGGCTATTTCGCATCCAATCCAAAAAAGGAGTTCCATTTGTGATTCAGGGAACTAATCCCCGTCGATCCTCATCAAAGGAACCTAAATATTCTTCAAATATTATTTTGGCCCTTTTTTCGGCCAAAATCATGATGGTACCCCTTGGAAAAGTGCGGAATCCCGCAACCTACGCTTTTCTTCCAGTTTTTGGCGAATATCTCGGCTATTTCGCGTCCAATCCAAAAAAGGAGTTCCATTTGTGATTCAGGGAACTAATCCCCGTCGATCCTCATCAAAGGATCCTAAATATTCTTTAAATTTAATTTTGGCCCTTTTTTCGGCCAAAATCATGATGGTACCCCTTGGAAAAGTGCGGAATCCCGCAACCTACGCTTTTCTTCCAGTTTTTGGCGAATATCTCGGCTATTTCGCATCCAATCCAAAAAAGGAGTTCCATTTGTGATTCAGGGAACTAAACCCCGTCGATCCTCATCAAAGGATCCTAAATATTCTACAAATTTAATTTTGGCCCTTTTTTCGGCCAAAATCATGATGGTACCCCTTGGAAAAGTGCGGAATCCCGCAACCTACGCTTTTCTTCCAGTTTTTGGCGAATATCTCGGCTATTTCGCATCCAATCCAAAAAAGGAGTTCCATTTGTGATTCAGGGAAGT
Organism: Drosophila monieri; assembly: GCA_035047585.1. NCBI lineage: Eukaryota > Metazoa > Arthropoda > Insecta > Diptera > Drosophilidae > Drosophila > Drosophila monieri. The sequence continues at coordinate 6,077,876 of JAWNPJ010000067.1, forward strand.
AATCCCCGTCTATCCTCATCAAAGGATCCTAAATATTCTTCAAATTTAATTTTGGCCCTTTTTTCGGCCAAAATCATGATGGTACCCCTTGGAAAAGTGCGGAATCCCGCAACCTACGCTTTTCTTCCAGTTTTTGGCGAATATCTCGGCTATTTCGCATCCAATCCAAAAAAAGGAGTTCCATTTGTGATTCAGGGAACTAATCCCCGTCGATCCTCATCAAAGGAACCTAAATATTCTTCAAATTTAATTTTGGCCCTTTTTTCGGCCAAAATCATGATGGTACCCCTTGGAAAAGTGCGGAATCCCGCAACCTACGCTTTTCTTCCAGTTTTTGGCGAATATCTCGGCTATTTCGCATCCAATCCAAAAAAGGAGTTCCATTTGTGATTCAGGGAACTAAACCCCGTCGATCCTCATCAAAGGATCCTAAATATTCTACAAATTTAATTTTGGCCCTTTTTTCGGCCAAAATCATGATGGTACCCCTTGGAAAAGTGCGGAATCCCGCAACCTACGCTTTTCTTCCAGTTTTTGGCGAATATCTCGGCTATTTCGCATCCAATCCAAAAAAGGAGTTCCATTTGTGATTCAGGGAAGTAATCCCCGTCTATCCTCATCAAAGGATCCTAAATATTCTTCAAATTTAATTTTGGCCCTTTTTTCGGCCAAAATCATGATGGTACCCCTTGGAAAAGTGCGGAATCCCGCAACCTACGCTTTTCTTCCAGTTTTTGGCGAATATCTCGGCTATTTCGCATCCAATCCAAAAAAGGAGTTCCATTTGTGATTCAGGGAACTAATCCCCGTCGATCCTCATCAAAGGAACCTAAATATTCTTCAAATTTAATTTTGGCCCTTTTTTCGGCCAAAATCATGATGGTACCCCTTGGAAAAGTGCGGAATCCCGCAACCTACGCTTTTCTTTCAGTTTTTGGCGAACATCTCGGCTATTTCGCGTCCAATCCAAAAAAGGAGTTCCATTTGTGATTCAGGGAACTAATCCCCGTCAATCCTCATCAAAGGATCTGCAATATTCTTCAAATTTAATTTTGGCCCTTTTTTCGGCCAAAATCATGATGGTACCCCTTGGAAAAGTGCGGAATCCCGCAACCTACGCTTTTCTTCCAGTTTTTGGCGAATATCTCGGCTATTTCGCGTCCAATCCAAAAAAGGAGTTCCATTTGTGATTCAGGGAACTAATCCCCGTCGATCCTCATCAAAGGATCCTAAATATTCTTCAAATTTAATTTTTGCCCTTTTTTCGGCCAAAATCATGATGGTACCCCTTGGAAAAGTGCGGAATCCCGCAACCTACGCTTTTCTTCCAGTTTTTGGCGAATATCTCGGCTATTTCGCATCCAATCCAAAAAAGGAGTTCCATTTGTGATTCAGGGAACTAATCCCCGTCTATCCTCATCAAAGGATCCTAAATATTCTTCAAATTTAATTTTGGCCCTTTTTTCGGCCAAAATCATGATGGTACCCCTTGGAAAAGTGCGGAATCCCGCAACCTACGCTTTTCTTCCAGTTTTTGGCGAATATCTCGGCTATTTCGCGTCCAATCCAAAAAAGGAGTTCCATTTGTGATTCAGGGAACTAATCCCCGTCGATCCTCATCAAAGGATCCTAAATATTCTTCAAATTTAGTTTTGGCCCTTTTTTCGGCCAAAATCATGATGGTACCCCTTGGAAAAGTGCGGAATCCCGCAACCTACACTTTTCTTCCAGTTTTTGGCGAATATCTCGGCTATTTCGCGTCCAATCCAAAAAAGAAGTTCCATTTGTGATTCAGGGAAGTAATCCCCGTCTATCCTCATCAAAGGATCCTAAATATTCTTCAAATTTAATTTTGGCCCTTTTTTCGGCCAAAATCATGATGGTACCCCTTGGAAAAGTGCGGAATCCCGCAACCTACGCTTTTCTTCCAGTTTTTGGCGAATATCTCGGCTATTTCGCGTCCAATCCAAAAAAGGAGTTCCATTTGTGATTCAGGGAACTAATCCCCGTCAATCCTCATCAAAGGATCTGCAATATTCTTCAAATTTAATTTTGGCCCTTTTTTCGGCCAAAATCATGATGGTACCCCTTGGAAAAGTGCGGAATCCCGCAACCTACGCTTTTCTTCCAGTTTTTGGCGAATATCTCGGCTATTTCGCATCCAATCCAAAAAAGGAGTTCCATTTGTGATTCAGGGAACTAATCCCCGTCGATCCTCATCAAAGGATCCTAAATATTCTTCAAATTTAATTTTGTCCCTTTTTTCGGCCAAAATCATGATGGTACCCCTTGGAAAAGTGCGGAATCCCGCAACCTACGCTTTTCTTCCAGTTTTTGGCGAATATCTCGGCTATTTCGCATCCAATCCAAAAAAGGAGTTCCATTTGTGATTCAGGGAACTAATCCCCGTCGATCCTCATCAAAGGATCCTAAATATTCTTCAAATTTAATTTTGGCCCTTTTTTCGGCCAAAATCATGATGGTACCCCTTGGAAAAGTGCGGAATCCCGCAACCTACGCTTTTCTTCCAGTTTTTGGCGAATATCTTGGCTATTTCGCATCCAATCCAAAAAAGGAGTTCCATTTGTGATTCAGGGAACTAATCCCCGTCGATCCTCATCAAAGGATCCTAAATATTCTTCAAATTTAATTTTGGCCCTTTTTTCGGCCAAAATCATGATGGTACCCCTTGGAAAAGTGCGGAATCCCGCAACCTACGCTTTTCTTCCAGTTTTTGGCGAATATCTCGGCTATTTCGCGTCCAATCCAAAAAAGGAGTTCCATTTGTGATTCAGGGAACTAATCCCCGTCAATCCTCATCAAAGGATCTGCAATATTCTTCAAATTTAATTTTGGCCCTTTTTTCGGCCAAAATCATGATGGTACCCCTTGGAAAAGTGCGGAATCCCGCAACCTACGCTTTTCTTCCAGTTTTTGGCGAATATCTCGGCTATTTCGCATCCAATCCAAAAAAGGAGTTCCATTTGTGATTCAGGGAACTAATCCCCGTCGATCCTCATCAAAGGATCCTAAATATTCTTCAAATTTAATTTTGGCCCTTTTTTTCGGCCAAAATCATGATGGTACCCCTTGGAAAAGTGCGGAATCCCGCAACCTACGCTTTTCTTCCAGTTTTTGGCGAATATCTTGGCTATTTCGCATCCAATCCAAAAAAGGAGTTCCATTTGTGATTCAGGGAACTAATCCCCGTCGATCCTCATCAAAGGATCCTAAATATTCTTCAAATTTAATTTTGGCCCTTTTTTCGGCCAAAATCATGATGGTACCCCTTGGAAAAGTGCGGAATCCCGCAACCTACGCTTTTCTTCCAGTTTTTGGCGAATATCTCGGCTATTTCGCATCCAATCCAAAAAAGGAGTTCCATTTGTGATTCAGGGAACTAATCCCCGTCGATCCTCATCAAAGGATCCTAAATATTCTTCAAATTTAATTTTGGCCCTTTTTTCGGCCAAAATCATGATGGTACCCCTTGGAAAAGTGCGGAATCCCGCAACCTACGCTTTTCTTCCAGTTTTTGGCGAATATCTCGGCTATTTCGCATCCAATCCAAAAAAGGAGTTCCATTTGTGATTCAGGGAAATAATCCCCGTCAAAGGATCCTAAATTTTCCTCAAATTTAATTTTGGCCCTTTTTTCGGCCAAAATCATGATGGTACCCCTTGGAAAAGTGCGGAATCCCGCAACCTACGGTTTTCTTCTACCATTCATGAATCGGAGATTCAATCCCCATCGAACTTCATCAAAAGAAAGGAAATATCAAAGAAACAAATTTTGGCTCCATTTTTGGCCAAAATCATGATTTTTCATTCCTAGGTATAACATTTCAGGATCATCCACGTATTAGCCGAGTTATACAATTTTTTCCCCTAAAAAACGATTAAAATAGGATCCATATTTTGTCTTTTTTATTTGGCCAAAATCTTTGCAAGCAGTGCAAGCAGTTCACTCCTCAAAAGCGACGGCGCAAATTGCTCGAAATTCGTATGGGACAAAATCTGAAGTACCAGGCGAACATAAACCAGCAGAAGATCGCGCAGTGACGTCAAAGCAAGCAGGGCGCCGATTTTTCTATACTGAAGGGAGTAAGGGAGTAAGGGAGACGAAGTTAGTTTATGCAGACATTTTACCTCTCTTTCCCTCTAATGTCACAAAAAGTACAACATGAATTTACTTTAAATCGAAAAAACGGTACTAAAATCAATAATGGCCGACAGTTCCCCAATCCCTGCATTCTAATTTCCAGTCCGGAACGATAATCTGCACCAGTGATGCCAAAGTAAAAGTGGCACACGCTGTTTTTCCAGCGCGTGTCACGATTTGGGGCTCGCGTGAGTCAAAATACATTGGATCGTACGAGGAATAGCGGATCGTGCCGAGATGGCGCGCCAAATGTCGTGCCAATTCACTCCTGCTCCCTCATCACTGTTGAAGCTTAATTTGTCTACCTGCCCCCCTCTTATCACCCTCTTATCCCTTTATCTCGTTCCTTCCCATGGGTTCTAAATTGGAGCCCTCACCCCATTAGGTGAAAAAGGAAGGCAGAGTGCGCCCGTTACCTAGTCAAATAGATTTGTCCCCCTCCCCCTTGAGAAGTCGAAAAGAATAATTGCTCTGACGTCACAGCACTGCTTGCTTAAGGCAGCCTTCTGCTGATTTCTGTTGGCCTAGTACTTCAAATCTGGCCACGGGCAAAATTGGCTGAAATCGAGGAAAAATTTGCCGCCGCTGACCTGATTCTGATGGGGAGGCATTAATAAAATGATTAAAAAAAGGATAATCGGCAACTATTAAAGTATATGTTTTTTTTAAATATAAACATTATATTATTTAATTATATTTTTTACAAATTTTAAATCGATTCCTAATGGCAAAAATATGGGCTTGAAAACTGGCGATATTGCGCCGCCAAAAATGTTGCGCCAACTGCTTAAAATTCGTATGGCAGAAAATCTGTAGTACCAGGCGAACAGAAACCTGCAGAAGGTGGATTTCCACCACCCCCTCACCATAGCTTCGACAGCAATTGTCCCTTAACTGGCCCCATGGGCTTCACATTTCCATGCAAGATTCTCAGGCGAGACTTGATTGATAGAACAACAAATAATCTGCCAACTGTTTCTTTTTTACTTCTCTTTCATTCTTAATTTCTTTTATTTCATTGAATGATTGTTTTAATATTCCTATTTGGCATTATTATTCTTAATTTAAAATAAGTAAAGAAAAAATAATGTTGAAGCCAGGTGAAGGGTTAACATAGGTATTCTGGCGATAAATTAAAATCAACGGTACCTTGATCCATGATGGCCGACCTTGCGCCAATCTCTGCATTCTAATTTCCAGTCCGGAGCGGTAATCTGCACCCAGTGATGCCAAAGTAAAAGTGGCACACGCTGTTTTTCCAGCGCGTGTCACGAGTTGGGGCTTGCGTGAGTGAAAATGCATTGGATCGTATGGGGAATGGCGGATCGTGCCGAGATGGCGGGCCAAATGTCGTGCCAATTCACACCTGCTCCCTCATCACTGTTGAAGCTTAAAGGAAAGGGAGGCAGATTGCGCCCGTTACTTGGTGAAATGGATTAGTCTCCCTCCCTCCCTATGGAGTAGAAAAGAATAATTGCTCTGACGTCATGCACTGCTTTAAACTGCTTACTTTCGGACACCTTCTGCCGGTTTCTGTTGGCCTGGTACTTCAGATTTTCTGCCATACGAATTTCAAGCAATCTGCGCCGCCGCTTTTTTGCACTGTTTGCTAATCCCATATCTTGGCCATTTCTTATCGGATTTTAAAATGGGATGTCATTTTGAAATCAGGACTATATTATCCTTCAATCTGCATTAAAATTTCAGACAATAAAATTTTTGCCCATTTTCGCAAAAATTGTGATTCTCCTTGGAAAATTTCGAACTTCGGGTCGAAATTTTTTTTTCTGATTTTTGTAATCTTGGGATAGGGATGAAAGGATATTGAAGTGCTTTTTTTTTTAAATCCCCTGCTGGCCGCCGCTTGGGCATCTTGCCAAGCTCATATCTTGGCCATTTCTTAACGGATTTAAAAAAGGAAAGTCATTTTGAAATCAGGACATTAATGTCCTTCGATCTGTATCAATAGATTTCGAACAAGAAATCTCGAAGAAAAATCGAACAAAAAAAATGTTGGTCAATTTTCGGCAAAAATCATGGTGGCACCCCTTGAAAAAATTTTGAAAAATGGGTCAAAATTTTTATTGGCTGATTTTGATTGAGAATGATTCTACTCGGAGTTCTAAGATCGGGAAGGTATAACATTCCATGATCTGCCAAGTATTAGCAGAGTTATGCACATTTTTCCTTTGAGAAACGGAAAAATTGGGACCCGGTTTTTTAAGTTTTTTGAAAAAAATCGAAAATTTTTAAAATGAATTTTAAGCAATATTTTGAATAAGGAAAAGTGGTAGAAGGTTCGCTGATTACAAAAAGGTACGTTATATCCTGATCGGAGACAAATTGGCAGAGCTATGCCTATCGGAAGGGGAGAAAATATCCAAATTGGGGAAAAGGCCAGAATCGCGAAATTTCATGGGGGTACCCCTTGGAAAAAATCGAAAATTTTTAAAATGCATTTTAAGCAATATTTTGAATGAGGAAACGAGGTACCCGATCCGATGGGTGACGATGGATGATGGCGATTCTGCGTATCCTCGTGGTCCATTATTGACTTCCAGACTGAAGTGCTGGTGTACAGCATCCGGGTTATTCGTCTCCAGGGACGATCTCCTGGAACAGAAGACTAATCCTGATGTTTTTTGGCTATCGGAAAGAAGCAAAATGTCCGTGAATGTGTAACCCTCGCCAAAAAGGCGAAATTGAAAATGGAAAGAATTAACTTTTAGTTTCGAACAAACTTTCGGTATGATTATTTATTTGCTAGAAAACAAGTTAAGCATAGAATTAAAGTAGAATTATGGCAGATCTAGTGTAAAGGGGGGGACTATTATTTTCGGTTATGACAAAGTCATGGATTCAATGGGGCCCGGGCTTAGGTGGTGGGTGGTTGTTGGTCTGGTTGAGGGCTCAGGCACAGGACACTCGATTACGGGCTAGCAATGGCACTTAGGCTTAACCTAATTTAAAACTAATTTAACACAGGGCTGTCACTCGGAGCGCTGCATGATCATTTCGATTTTGTCCCCAGCGGCGGCGATCAATGGAACTGTCAGGCAGCAATCAAAGTCCTGCGTCTTCATCTCATTCACCTGCAAAGGATACAAGTTTTGTGTTAATTGTAGATGGAAATATGTAGGAATTATTCACCCACCTGCATGATCCGGTCGAAGGGCTTCAGCAGGCCACACATATCCGCCGGACCGCCACTGCGAATCCGGTTGATGAACACCCCCCGCTCGTACAGTCCATCGGAAACCGAAAATCCGTAATCGTCGTACACTTTGTCCTTGTACAAGGTCACATGGAAGATGCGTGGCTTGCCGTTTGGATTACCATTCCCATTGGCAGTGCCATTACTGTTTCCGGTTGCGCTGCCATTTCCGTTCACCGACTCCTTGCTGGCCTCCGTGTTGGCCGAAGGACTGCGCTGTCGTCGCTGGACTTTGGCGTAAATGGCTTGGGTCTGGGGCAAGTGGTGGCTGCCATTGGCCAGGTCGTGGCTGCGCAGGATCTTGAGGTCCACCAGGTCGCCGAGGTTCTGCAGCAGGCTGGTGGCATGTGACAGGGGCATGCCCTGCACGGAGTGCTCATCGATGGCCAGCAACTGGTCGCCCACCTGGATCTGGCTGTTTTTGTAGGCAATGCCACCTGAAAGGATACAGTTGGGCAAAGAGTCCTCCGGAAGAACTGGCAGAGGCTCACCTTCTACCAGGCCGCTGATGGTTATGGGCTTGGTTATGTCCTCGCTGCCTGCCAGGGTGATGCCCAGGAGGCCGCCCTTCGGCTCCAGCCGGACCGTGAAGATGATTTGGTGCAAGCTGCTGCCACTGCTCTTGCTGCTGGAGCTGGCCGCCGATCCGTACACCTTGTTCTCCATGGGCGGTGGCAGGGCAGTGCAGTCCACACTGTAAAAAAAAAGGGTTAACTACTTGTCAGAATCTGAATCCCATTAGTTACCCACCTGGCATAGCGATTGAGCTCGTATCCCGGATACAATTGCTCCTCCTGTTCGTCCTCCTCCTCGGGTAGCTCTGTGGTCAGGCTCTGGGTATTCGGATGCGCCACAAAGGATCTGCTGTTGGACTGCCCCCCTGATCCTGGCCAGCCGTTAGTGCCCTGACGCATCTGCACGGACTGCAGACTGGCGGCATCATCCAAGCTGGGCACCCGGAAGTAGTCTGGTTGCGGGGTACGGGACTTTAAGGACACACAGTCGGCATACTTTCCCGCCGTGACATAGGCACTGCTGTACAGATCGTGCTCCGTAGAGGAGCCCAAGCCCAGACCCAGGCCCAGGCCCACTCCCGGGCCAGGACAATTGCTGTAGATGGGACTGGAGATGGGCAGGAAGTCGGGCAGGACGACCCTCTTGATGGTCAGCGTGGTGAAGTCCGAGTTGCCGTGGCTGGTCTGCCTTCCGGACGGGGTCTCCTCCTTCAGGAGGGCATCCACATTGAAATGCTGGACAGGATGCTGGTCGACGGCCAGCAGGATGTCGCCGACGCGAAGGGAGCCGCTGCGATGGGCCGGACTGCCCATTTTCACGTCCGAGATGACCAATCCGCCGTGACTGGAGCCACTGACACTGAGTCCCAGGCCGCACTTGCCTGCCCGGAGCAGCTTCACACTGAAGACCCCGCTGGAGGGCACCACGGCGTCCGGCATATCGAACTCGATCTCCAGCTCCAGCCAGTTGGCCGGGGCGGTGTTGCCGTTGGAACGGGAGGAGCCTCCGTCCAGGATCTGCCGCATGGCCGCCACATCCAGGCTGTACATTTTATTGATGGCCACAATGCGGTCTCCCGTCTGGATGCAGCCACTCCGATCGGCCACTGAGTCGGCCAGGATTTGGGCAATGGTTACAGCTCCTCCGCTGGAGCCTGAGCCACCGCCGGAGCCTGCTCCCCCAGAGCTACTGGATCCAGATCCACCTTCAGCTAGCACAATGCCAGCTCCTTGACTGCAATCGAGTAGAACGGGGAAGCTCTCCGCCCGGCACAGGCCCAGACCCATGCCCAAGATGCCACTACCAGGTGGTCCTCCTGCGGAGTTGGGCAGCAGGGAGCCCGGTGTGCTGGGTGCCTCCAGGGGCAGGGAACTCTTCCGGGCGAAGCGCTGTCGCTGCCGGCAAACTGTGGAGGATTTCCGGGACTCCAGGGTGCTGAAGCTGTACTTGGGACTGCCCAGGGCCGTGTGTCCTGGAAAGAGGAAAGAGGATTTAACTTTAAGTTCTCTTCTTTTCCTTTTTTTTTGTGACAGATGGAACTAGGTTGGGAAGTATGGGGCAGCACCTCCACTTACTATCCCCCGTCCCCCTTAGGGGACTCTTAGTGCAATCTCTCACACCTCCCGCCCCCAGAAGAATCCCTCCCCCCCCCCCCCACCAATTGGAATAAATGGAAGCTTTTAAGACCTTTCCAGCTTCAACGACTCGACGACTTATCCTCTGATCCTCCAGCATCCAGTCCAGAATTTATGGGCCCTTCGATCGTCACACTCGGGCCTCCACTCCCCACCATACTGTTCCATTTTATTTTTTTCTTTTTCGATTTTTGGTTTGGCTTCCGTCGGCTGTCAAGACAGTTTCGTCTTCGGGCAGAATCATTTTTGGGCAGCGAGTGTCGTTGCGTGTTTTTTCAACAAATAGGGGGGGTGGATAGACTAGGAGATGCGAGGGGGGATAGAATAGTTCTGGCCGCTTTAGTTGCTTTTTGAGGGTCTTAGGAGATTGGGGAAGTGTTCTCTTGGTGTTCTCTTTTCGATTCTGAAACCCAAAACTCACTTAGCACCCCTCGTTCTCTTAACTATATAAGGCCTGGACTTTTTCTATTGTTTCAGCCTCTTTTTATTTTTATTTGGATTTATTTTTTGTTTCGTGGCTGCCTCTGTTCATTAGCCGTGACGCCCACGACAGACCTTCGGCGCGCCGCTTGGGAGCCTGCTGCCCCGGCTAGTGGTGGCTTGGCCTTGCCACAGATCCCAGCCAGCCGATAGCCAAAAAAATGTGAAATCCAAACACTGCAAGAAAAACGACTTACCACGACGGGCCAGCGCGTGAGCGGGCATGATCTGCATTTGTGTGTAGCCGCGACCTGTGCCGGTGTCCAATATGGTCATCACCTCGTCGGGACTGAAGGCGGTGTGCTCGATCATGGTGTCGTCGATGGAGAGCACCTGATCGCCAATGGATAAGGCCCCGCAACTGGAACGATGAGAGGGGAGAGGACACACATATATCTCTTAATTCTTCTCCAATTATGAAAATCCCCTACCGATCGGCAATACTGGCTGGCAAGATGCTGGCTATAAACACCCCCGATGCTCCAGATGGCTCCTCCTGGCTCTTCTCCTGACTGGAGGGTGTACTGGAACCGGAGGCCGAACTCCCGGCAACTGTCGCCGTCGTCGGAGGTGCTGCCGGCGTATAGTTGCAGAGTACCAGGCCCAGTTTGTCGTTCATCGGCCGCTCGATCTCGATGAGCAGCGGCCCCATCGAGAACTCCACGCTCTGGACCACCGAGACATCGTATTCGATGGTCAGGTTGGTGTACCCGGCGACATGGCCGCCGCACTTGATGATCTGCTGGGCCTCCGCCAGGGTTTTGCCAATCAGGGAGACCTAAAAGTAGTCCCAGATTCTAGAGAAGTCGCCTCGAGACACAACGTCCGGAAACGGACGTGTCACTCACATTATCGACGCGCAGCAAGCGATCGCCGGGCTTCAAGCGGCCCGTCTTGTAGACTGGCCCGTGGGGCCGAACATGGGTGACGATCAGCGGGTAGTCGGCCCCGCCCCTCAGCGTCAGCCCCAGACAGCCACTTTCCCGCTCCACGGTGATCTGGGCCAGCTTTGAGGTCACGCACAGGCTGTTCTGGGAAACTGCTAAGGGGAAATAGATTTTCTTCAGATTTCCCCCAAACAGAGATCTCCAATCTACTTACTGTACTCCGGAAGTGAATATTCGATCTCGACTATGGCTGGGCCGGCATCGGCTCCACCGGCACAGAGCATGCTCATCACCTTCTGGTTGCTCAGGCCGATCGTGGAGATGCCATCGATCTGGTGGAGGCGATCCCCGGGGGCCAGGAAGTCAGCGGCATGCCCCACGGGACTCAGGGCGCCCACCACGGGGGGATAAGATAGATCATTGCGTTCTAGGATTAAAAAAAAAAAGAATAATATTGAGGAGTAAGGTTAGTGGAAATAAAGGATATTTTGTATTGCCTACTTAAGGGCGTCTTTTATAATTTCTTATTTTAGTTTTAAATAAGTAGAGCTACTTTTTTTAAGCATTAAATAATATAAAATGTAATAAATCTACGTGAGAAACCCTGTAGCTCTGCCACCTTTCACAATTAATTAAATTCCGTTCCGAAAGAGACAACTGAAGAAATGTTAGTTCCTCGCATGGATTTCCCAAAGGCGTCTGTCAGCAGGTCGTCAGAGAGCCGGCTGGCAACCGAATCAACGAGAAATCGGCGCAGAAAACAACAAGATATAGTATGAGGCGCGTAAATAAAGAAATCGGCTAAGGAGCACCACGACCAAAAAGCAGAAATAATAATAAAACGTCGGACAGTAGTTTTGGGCCAGCCGCAATGAGAACGAAACTTGGCGAAATGCCCAAAAAGAAACTAGCCGCCAAGAAAATGTGGAAAATCGGGGGGAAAAACTCATTCGGAAAACGGCGAGACGCTTTATGACAACACTAGAGGCTAGAGGCTATAGGCTAGAGGCGAAGGGGTTGGCTGTTGGCTGATTAAAGATGGTCTTGGAATTGGTATTACAGGCTGATTGCGTCACAAACAGACTCCCAAGTAGTCCCCCAAGAATGTCTAGCCAGTCTAGTCTAGGGTTAGTCCCCCATCACCCAAATAAACGCAATGACCCATGTCCAAAAAATAAATAATATTATTAAGATTAGGCAAGAGTGCAAAATCCAAAGGTTTGGACTTTATCTTCTGATTCAGACAGAAGATGTTTTTACAGCCAAGGGCAACTTGGTAGTTTTAAATAAAAAATAAAAAATATTAAGCTTACCAAGTAATTATTTATCTTATAACAAAAAAAATATAACAAGATTCTATACAATTCTTTTCACTTTCAAGGTTCTAAGGCTCGAAACTGATAGTTTCTACTATTTTAAAATTTATTTATTTAAAAAAATGTATGAGTTATTTTTTGCCTTTAAATATATAGATTAATTTATCTATAATAATTTTAAACAATTACTTTAAATAGTACTTTTATTAATATAAAGATTATAATATTTAAGTTTATTGAAGTTCTGAAACTTCTTTTGGAAATATTTTCCTTTGAAAGTAAGCCTTTAGCCTTAGATATTTATTTTATAAATTGTTCTCTAATATTTTTGATTTTACTTTTTTGATTTTAATTTTTTAATTATTAATTTTTTAATTATTAATTTTGAAGCCTCCACTGTGCCAACGGTCTGCCTGGCGTTTTGTACATTCTCATTATTATGTCTGGCGTCGGCCCCCGCCCCCATCCCCGGACTTGGCTCCCCCTGGCACTGCCACCAGCCCCACAGCCCCACAGCCCCACAGCCCACGGCCCACTGTCCGCCGTCCCCTGCCCCCTCTGGGGGGTGGACCACCCTCTAGCCCTCGCTCGGTGGACTCAAACGATGATTTATTTTGGCAGCGACAACAGCGGCAAGCGCAAAACTCAGACGGGAGAAAAATACATCCACAGTTTGAAGTACAAATACATCTAGGAGATACAGCTACGGAAACGCGTTCCGCATTCAAATCGAATGATTCGAGGGCGGCCCACTTTGTCTGGCGATCGGCGGGATATATAGTCGGGCATTAGACATTAAAGCGAAGCTATAGCCCCCCAGACTCTTGAATAAAACCACCCTGAAACCGAAATGGCTGTCATCCCATCTCCCCCAGCCCCAACAGCCCCAACAGCCCTAGAGGGCAGCCCATCATGGACCCGACCCCATCGACAATCCAATAAATCAATGCTGAGCTCTGGAAATTAGTACACCCGCCAGATATATGTGGGATATCAGACTCTATATATGGTCTATATAGTGTTTTCCGATTTAATAATGTGGTTGTCAAGAAAAGAAGACTTTTTCTTTGATTTCTAAAGGTTTTGGGATTAAAAAAAATAGAAAAAGAAGTTGGGAACATATCTTAAATGCTTATCATTAATTTTCATTAATCTTTTTTTATGAAAAATTTTAATTAATTTACAAAAAACCTTAACAACCCTTACTTCAACCCCACATTAGTTCTGTAATATTATCATTATTTTCATTATAATTATGCGGCAACCCGCATAAGTTGCTCAATCAATCTGATTTGATTGATGGATTGATCCGCCGAGGGTTCATCCCAATTTGTATTCAACAAAAGCTAAGGCCCGAAGCAATCAGAGCTGATTTCCAGTGACAGCTGTCAGGGAAATCCCTCCCAAAAATAAGAGATTTTCCCCTTTCGTGGATATCGATTTACGAAAAAAGGGAAATTTCAAATGCATTAGAGAGAGTTTGATGATTTCTGGACTTACCTGCAAAGGTGATGGCCAAATGGAGGGCATTCCGGGGCAGTGTGATGGTGGCGTAGGTGGTCCCCCTCTCCGGGGCCAGGCCCGAGTCCTCCGACTGGGCCGGACTCATGGCACGGTCAACTGGAAGCAACGAAAAGTTATAAACATCAGAGATCAAAGAAGGAAAGAGTTTCATTATCCATAGAGTGGAGTCGGAGATCAAAGGAGTCATTCAGTGCACATTCGATTCCGAGAATTTCCGATTCCAATATAAATCGCGACCTTCAGCGTCGCCAAAAAAGCTTCAATTAAAATTCCACCCAGAACGAATGAATCTCAAGCCCAGGGAATTAATAAAAAAACACGACAGCCCAAAGATATATATGCGAAGTCAATTAATCTTAAACATATGGCAATCAAACACACGAAAAGAGGAGAATCGAAACATAAACCAGCATCCACTTTGGAAAATTGGGAAATCAAATTGAATTGTTGGGGTTTATGGATAAAAGATACGTCGAATGCTTCTGGAAAATGGCAAGTTTTGTAATGCCAATCAGGGATTTTTTGGGATTTTTAGACTTTTCTCCTCTCCAGCCTCTTGAAATTAAAGAAACAAAAAATATTTTTGAGCTTTAGTTTATAAAATTATAAGAAAAAATGTAGTATTTTTAATTTGAGGCTTATAGATTTTTATTTAAATTATTTTAAGATTAATAGCCTTTTTTTTTATATAGAAATAATAAATAAAAAGTCTTAAAAAGTACCATAGCCAGTTCCTATAACAAAACTTCAAGTTTTAAAAGAAAATTATATTAGAAAAGTTATATTTTTTAAAATTAAAATAATTAAATAATTATAGAAACTATAATAGAACTCCCTTAAACAAGTTCTTACATGTCTGTCTCTTATGGTTGCCAGATTGTTTATTTTCCAAATTCCTAAACAAATAAATCGACTTTTTGAAGCAAAACAATCAACTCTTAGTTACAAAGCCAATTAAGTAAATAAACAAAAATTAAACAAATCCATCAAAGCTTTAAATTAGTTTTGTTTTTCAAAAATAAACCAAACAATAAACAACAAAAAACTGAATGTATTTTTTTAGCCAAAAGTGGCAACAAATGTGAGATCACTGTTGCCATTACAATGTATGTTGAGGTGGCGGCTTTCAGGCACCTCCCATACCCCCTCTTTGGGTCTTTTATGTGGCAACACTTTTTGTATTTTTTGGTTGGAAGACCGAGGGGACCATGCGGCGTATACGCGATCTGCTACAATTACGCCGGGTTGTGTGCGTAACGAGTGAATTTCCCCCCAAAAGACACACCAAAACACACCAATACACTCGAAACAAAAAGCACCACTCACACACGAATAGGAAACAGAAAATCGGTGGCAGAAACACACGTGGCGGGCAGCGTTTGACGCAAGCGGACGCGACTTTTATTTTCGAACGCTTCAATGGCGCATAAAGTTTTTCTTAATGCGCCCGCCCGACTATGAAAAGCAGCAACAATAATTAGGCAAAAAGCACAACAACAACCACCAAGAAAAAACTAAAAAACTAAAAAACTAACACAACAAAAACAAAAAACCTAACGTTTCGCTTCATTTGTCCAACAAACAAACACACACACACACAGGAATATATTCAAAAAAAAAAAAAAAAGAAAACTCATTCTCTATAATTTATTTTCATTTAATTTGTTTTCTTCGGTTTCGGCCAAGTTTCTTCGTCTTTGGACTCTGGGAAGGTGTGCCAATTTGATTCAGTTGCACCTTTGAGTACACTGCGAGAAATAGGTGGAGGAAAAACTTGGAAAAACTAGGACCAAATAAATACTACAACTGAGTAGAGGAAAAACTGGAAAGAAACTTTTGAAAACTTGTTTAAATCTTATAATAATATTTATTTTAATTTAATAATTTCTTATAATTATATTTTTACAAGAAGGTACCTATTTTAAAATCCACAAAAGTTAAGACTATAATTTTAAAACACAATAAAAAACGAATTCCTTATGAGTTCTTGGAAAGTAGTTACTTTTCCCTAAACTATAGGCTGTACGATATGCGGCAGCGTCCCTCAATCGCCTTATTATGAAGTGAGAAGTGGAGAAATAGTGCGATAGATTCTCCATCAATATCCCAATCAAGATCAAAGGCCTTTTGCAATTTTATATTTATTTTTTTCTGTGTAAATCTCACCTTATCCCCCGCCTCCCTCTACTTTATTTTCACTTTGATTTGCATTCACTTTGAAGTTTTCACATTTCTCACCGTGTATGCTTTTTTTTTTGATGCGCTTTTCATTTGCTATTTTTACTTGTGCGCTTTTCATTTTTTTGTTGTTGATTTTTTTTTGATTCCACTGGCAAAGCAACAGCACTATTAGTTTTTCCGTTCTGTTGTTTTTTATATTTTTTCCCTGGCTAGTTTTTTGTTTTTTCTTCTCTTGACATAATTCATGGGAGCAGTTGGGGCCGGCGAACGGAAATTATATGTACGCCCGGTTTCATAAATAAATGTAATCAGAATTAAGCGAAAAAGTGAGGAAAACACACGAGCGGCGAACACGAGATGTTCTGGAAGTGCCCCCAGTGCCCCCCCTGTTCTTTAAAAAAAAACACAAATATCGAACTCGGAATAGTGGTGGATGGAATAAAATCGAAAGAGAGCCCATAAAGTAGCCAAATAATGTGATGGAGTGCGTATGGATTTATGAAATACTATATATACACCAGATATAACATATATGTGTATGGGCAGCATAGATATGGTGGGAACATATGGGTTATATGTTCCTAGTTTGATTCGGAACTGATTTACGTATTTTTTTGGTATTTTTTCAAAAACATTTATTCCAATTAGTAGAATAGACTTTTTATTGATTTTAATTTGAAATTTAAAGAAGTAAGAGAACTTAAAGACACAAATGTATTGTTTTTTGATAAAAATTAAGTTTAAAAAGAAACGGTATGTGTTTTAAAAACCTTTAAGTTTTGGTATTTTTTCAAAAACATTTATTCCAATTAGTAGAATAGACTTTTTATTGATTTTAATTTGAAATTTAAAGGAGTAAGAGAACTTAAAGACAAAAATGTATTGTTTTTTGATAAAAATTAAGTTTAAAAAGAAATGGTATGTGTTTTAAAAACCTTTAAGTTTTGGTATTTGTTCAAAAACATTTATTCCAATTAGTAGAATAGACTTTTTATTGATTTTAATTTGAAATTTAAAGGAGTAAGAGAACTTAAAGACACAAATGTATTGTTTTTTGATAAAAATTAAGTTTAACAAGAATGGAAAGCTAACTTCGGGCGGAGCCGAAGTTGATATACCCTTGCAGATATGTGGCATTTTATATTATTAGATATATATCGGATCTTATATAGTCGGCCGATCCTTATAAAACT
Source organism: Drosophila monieri (assembly GCA_035047585.1). Taxonomy (NCBI): domain Eukaryota; kingdom Metazoa; phylum Arthropoda; class Insecta; order Diptera; family Drosophilidae; genus Drosophila; species Drosophila monieri. The sequence goes on from JAWNPJ010000067.1 coordinate 6,094,982, forward strand.
CGGCAGATCAAATTAGTTTGCCGAAAGTAGAATCCATACAAAGTCCCAGTCTTCTAACTTAAAAAACAACAGAGATATGGCATTTCCGATTAATCAGTTATATGGCAGCTATAGGATATAGTCGGCCGATCCTTATGAATTTCGGCAGATCGAATAAGTCTGCTAAAAGAAGAGTCCACAGCAAGTCCCATCCTTCTAACTTAAAAAACAACGAAGTTATGGCATTTCCGATCAATCAGTTATATGGCAGCTATAGGATATAGTCGGCCGATCCTTATGAAATTTGGCAGATCGAATAAGTCTGCTAAAAGAGGAGTCCACAGCAAGTCCCATCCTTCTAACTTAAAAAACAACGAAGTTATGGCATTTCCGATCAATCAGTTATATGGCAGCTATAGGATATAGTCGGCCGATCCTTATGAAATTTGGCAGATCGAATAAGTCTGCTAAAAGAGGAGTCCACAGCAAGTCCCATCCTTCTAACTTAAAAAACAACGAAGTTATGGCATTTCCGATCAATCAGTTATATGGCAGCTATAGGATATAGTCGGCCGATCCTTATGAAATTCGGCAGATCGAATAAGTCTGCTAAAAGAGGAGTCCACAGCAAGTCCCATCCTTCTAACTTAAAAAACAACGAAGTTATGGCATTTCCGATCAATCAGTTATATGGCAGCTATAGGATATAGTTGACCGATCCCGGCCGTTCCGACTTATATACTGCCTGCAAAGGAAAGAAGGATGTGTGCAAAGTTTGAAGTCGATAGCTTTAAAACTGAGAGACTAGTTTGCGTAGAAACAGACAGACAGACGGACAGACGGACAGACGGACATGCTTATATCGACTCAGGAGGTGATCCTGATCAAGAATATATATACTTTATAGGGTCGGAGATGTCTCCTTCACTGCGTTGCACACTTTTGACCAAAATTATAATACCCTCTGCAAGGGTATAAAAGGAAATGGTATGTGTTTTAAAAACCTTTAAGTATTGGTATTTTTTCAAAAACATTTATTCCAATTAGTAGAATAGACTTTTTATTGATTTTAATTTGAAATTTAAAGAAGTAAGAGAACTTAAAGACACAAATGTATTGTTTTTTGATAAAAATTAAGTTTAAAAAGAAAATGTGGTATTTGTTCAAAAACATTTTGTTAGTTTGTAGAGGAGACTAAAATATAGTTTTAAGCTATAAAGGGATTATTTTTCAATATAGAAGAAAATAATTCAAAAATGTATAGTTTATGACCTTCAAACACCTTTTAATCTTCTAAATACCCTAACTTTTCTTTGAAAATCGAACTAAAAATAAGCTCTGATAATTAAATCATAAAAACTATTACTCCATTTCCGTTATTTTTTTCCGGGAAAGTCCCGGCGACAGTGCCCCAAACATTAGCCCCAAAATGAAGCTATGGCCGCCATTAAATGCGATCTCTGCCGATTCCCGGCTAATTCACTTTGCCATTTGCAGTTCCGTTCTGGAAAAGATGAAATGGATTTGGATTTGGATTTGGGGGATCCACAGAGACGGGGATACTAGTACTCCATGGTGGGTATATTTTTGGTGGGGCAGTTAAAACTATTTCTGTCGCCGAACTACACATACACTTTTATGGCCACTCGCGAAAATTTATCGGCGACAGTTGGCCATTCCTTCTCTAGCGGAAATTGTGCTCATCCGGAGCGGATCCGGGTGGATAAGTGGCCGAGGGAGCAAGGGAAGTGTTTGGAAATAGCAGAAATACTTCCTGAACTCCAATCCCGGCAATTAGACACTACTCACATCACTGAATCGCAAAATGTAATTTAAAAAGCCCACCCCGGACGATGAAGATACTCCATCTGCCTTAGTTCTGTCCCTGACTCCCTTGACTTTGCGGAAAAATATAAATAAAGGAAAATTCCGATCTAGTCTGAATGAAAGACGTATAAAGACAGCTCCTTGTCTGGTTTTGTTCCCTTCACTGGGGGTCTTCAACGTCAGTCTTCCCTACTCTTTTTGTTTTGCGCCACAAGACGATGGAGTTGTTTTCTTCTGGAATGGAATGGAATGGAATGATGCGGTTCATTTGCCTCAGATTCTTAAATTCTGCAGCGATTTGCCACATTAACTTGGGAAATAGGCAGTGTTTAGGGGAATTTATAGGAAAAGTTATGAGATTATGATAATGAAATGTAATGGGAAGTATTGTAGGAGTTTTCAGTTGGTTCCATAGATGTTTTCTCATAATATTTATGATCCATCATCGAACATATAGGAGGTTCCTAAAACATCACAGTAGAGAGTTCATAAAGGAATCTATAATATTATGATTATAAAATATAATAAGAGGTACTATATGATTTTTCACTTGGTTTTATAGAGGTTTTCTCATAATATTTAGGTTTTCCCATAAGATCTGTACCTTATAGAACCTTAGTAGCCCTTATACTTGTTTAATTTCTTTAAATTCTTGGTCTAACTTGTTTAAAGTCCTATATTTTTGATCTTCCTCCCATCACTCTCAATCAATCTATGTGGTATCCATCAGATACATCTATTGATTGACTTGTTCCCTCAGATATCCCCATTGACAGGTGCTGTTTGATATATTTGCCGCGGATGTGGGCCAAGAAGTCGTCTAATTGATTGATTGATTGACTGATTGACCGGCTGACTGGCTGACTGGCTGGTTGAGTGTGTTGGATAAAAGCTAAAAAGTGACTCTGCATTGGATATTGATTGATTGACATGCCAATCTATTGGCAACTTGAAGCTCTGTTATTGTTTGCATTTAGCGGCGCTTTCCTCCACTTTATTTTCTTTATTTATTTATCAAGTTGTTGCTTTTATTTTTTAAAGCACAAAGGCAAGGAAAAACTGTTATGGAAAATGGGGAAAATGCGTAGATGTCGCCCTGGTGGACTTTTCATGTCAAAAACAATGAAAGAGCCCTGGTGGCCATTAAGCCATAAGACACTCGAAATAAAATATTTAAAAATAAATAATTTTTCATTAATTCTGATAGTGTAACATTTAATTTTTAAGATCTTCACTTTATAAATTAAAGAATTCTTTATTGATTTTCAATTTAAATATTTTTAAAAATTCTCTTTTTATTATTTTTTAGTGAAAATCCCATTTTTGGGGCTTAAAACTATGAGAGTATGTCAGGAATGTACTTCCTTCTATTTAGTACAAGGCTCACCACCTCCTCTTCCTAACGTCCCTGCCGCCTTCTTCGCCCTGCCACGCCCCTGAACTCCACCACCCCTGGACAGTAGTCCCCGGCGAAGACAACAAGAAAAACCAATTATTGCAAATGAACTCGAGTGTGGTTCCGCAAAAATGTCAACATCTGATAAAGCCGCAACAAAAGCGAAAACCCGAGGACAGCACTCTGTTGCAAGGAAGGGGCGTGGCAGTGGCAGGCGGCAGGCGGCAGGGGCAGTAGCAGGGCCAGGGGTCTTGAGAGGCGCAGACCCTGCAAGCCAAAGTGCAACAGCCGCAACGAAAGAAACTTAAATGAACCAAACTCGAGGCGAAAAAAAGGGCGACCCTTGTCTGCAACAACAAAAAAAAAGGCAAAACAGATACAAAAGGGGGCGGGGCTGGGGGCTGGGGGGTGGGGGCTGGGAGGGGAACACACACCCATTGAGATCCTTGAGTATTTAGCAAAATGTTGACATTTATTTGATGAGTGAAACACACGCAAAAAAAATCAATAAAAAAATTAAAAAATAAATATTTTTCTAAGCCTTTTCTTAACATTTAAATAGTAATATATGAAAGTTAGAGTCTCAAAACTAAGTTTCTTAAGAAATAAAAAGTAAAATAATATAATTTTTTTAAATATATATTTTTTAAAATTTTTTTTTTAGAATAAGAATTTTTTGAATGCAGTTTTACGGCTCCTCGCACATCGTAACAAATGTTGCTGTCACTGTCTCCTCGGCTGCAGCCCTCTCTTTCGCATTGCAAAACACCCTTTTTTGTGCTAAAATATTTTCAAGGCGCAGATGATGGCTCAAGTGGAGTGGTTTTTGTATGAAAGAAGGGGGAGTCGCCGTCGAGTCGCGGAACTTTGCATCAAAATTGATTTACGACCATTTCAGTATTTTTATGCCTTTTTTTTTAAAAAAAGGGGGGAGGATGATGCAGTATATGCAGACAATAGGAAGATGCACTGGGAGGAAAATATTTAAATATATATTTTTTTTAAGGATAAAAGATTATTAAAACACTTTTTATAAAGATAACTGTAGTTTGGAGAGAAATTTGAACTAAAAAAAATATATTTTCTTCACAAAAATATTCAAACTCTTCACTTATAATTTTTTTACATTTTTTTTATAATCTTTATGGAATCATAATTTTGTATGAAACATTTCACTTGCCCCAAAATACGTATTTGATGATTTCAGCAGCACTTCTCGCCTCTCGATCGGCCCATGTGCGACACTTTTGTGGCAACCCCCATTCCCTTCCCCACTCTCCCACCCAGTTACCCAATATCCCCTTTGCGTATCTCTAAAGGCCCCGAGATTTATGCCCCCAAATGGTAATTGCCCGTAACCGATCCCCGGCCACACTGAGAACTCACGCCCCGGATAGATCGATAAGCACTGCTGCCTACTTTCTGTCCCAGAAAGGTTTTCTTTTCGGAATTTTTGGGACAAATATATATTGTATCTTTTACCGTTGACGAAAGCGATAACTCGGAGGTCTCATGCCTCAGAGACCGTCAAGTGGGCACTAGAAAAAAAAAAAAAACACAAGAGCTCGAATTTGTTTCGGGGATGTTTGAACAACTCATTCGGCTCGAAAATTCAATTATAAAGTGAAAAAAGATGTGGATGCTGGCGATTAGGAAGCGAAATGAAGTGTTATTCAGTCCCACATAACGAGGCTCTGACAGATCATCGAATTTCAAAACTGTCCGCCAGCTTAATTAAAAATGGGAATATTAAAAGTGAATTTCCCATGAAATAATAGAGATCTTATCATAAAAGATATTTTATAGATAAGCCTAATAAGCCACAAGAGATAGCCATAAAGATTAATTTCCAGTGTGACTTTGTATTTTCTTTATTGTGGAATAAAAATTAAAAAAGAAAGGAGTTTTTAAGGGTGGTAGACAGGAGGAAAAAAAAGAGACATAGACCGGGTAGAGGTTGTCATCTCACGGCACAGACTGACTTTACAAATTAATCCAAAAATTCGAAACGGTAGACGCGACAGAAACTCCAACAAATTACATTCAAATTGTATGCCTGCCGTGTTGTTTTTATTTTTCTCCGATTTTGTTGCTATTTTTAAAAGCAACTCTGCAACAGCAACAGCATCGCTGGGAAATTGTGACATTTTCCCTCCTCATTCCCTTCTCACCTTCACTTCTCCCCTTGGCGAGTATTTCTGGATGGCAGTGGTGGAAATTGAAAGGAAAATGAATTTTCTTTTCATTTAAATGTTATTTAAAATTAAGGAAATTAATTAATGAAAAATATAAAATAAATTTTAAACAACAAATAGGTTTATTTTTGTTTTAAATAAAGTTTTTTTTTTAAGGTTACCTAGGGGGTAGTCCCCCATCTTAGTCTTGGACTCTGTTCCTGTCTCTTTCTGTGTGTCTGTCTCTGTTTATGTTTGCCACTGAGTGACGTCGTTGTGGCAGATTTCGCACAGCAATAGGAAAAGTAAACAACGAAAATAAATAAATAAAGCAACAAAAACTGCAACACCGCCAAGTGGCAGCTAAATGTTTGCAACATGCCACCGTTACAGACACTGCAACACAGCAACAACACTAAAAGAACAAAAATACATATATATAGAAGCAATTTGTATACAACCAACAACAACAACATCCAGGGTGGCCACACAAAGAACAGTGACCATAAAAATTATTTTGAAATTGGTTCTCCCGAAGCACAAAGGAAATTGTCAAAAAAAAAAAAAAATAATAATAAGAAAGCCCACAGAAAGCAACCCAACTTCAAAAGGCAGAAATGCCTTGAAATAATTAAAAAAATATATATATTCCTTATATTTCTGAAGAGTTCAGGAAATGGCATGGAAAATATATATCCAAAAAAGAGACTATATAAAATCGGAATGACTTGCAAGTTTTCCCTTTTTTTTTGGCTGTGAAAACTTGCACATTTTCCAAGGAAATTGAAAAGTTAATTGGCAAACACTTGAAAGACTTTTTCAAAAATGACTTCTTTTAGATCTATTCTAAAATTTATTTTAATTTTTTATTATATTTTAAGACCTATTTTTAAAAAAAATTATCTCTTTTGAAAATGTTGTTTTTGAAAATCTAGACTAGAATTTTTTTTTTTTTTACAAATATTAAAGCATACTTATCAGATAACTACCTTTTTTTTATAATTTTTTTTTTTTAAATAACTTATTGAACAAAAAGGGTGATCTAGTTCCGCCCCGAGTTCAACGGAAGTGCAGTGACCTTTTTTTCAAGGCATTGTGGCAACTTTATTTGCGTTATCAGTTGGCAGCAGCTGGCATTGCCCCACGGCCCTCTGCCGCCGCCCACTATTACCGATGGCTTGGGCCGATCTATTGTGCCTGTGTGGCCCACTGTGCTCAGAGTGGGGTAGGGGGGGCGTTGCATACAACAAATGTCATTTGCCTGCCGCGCTCTTTTGTTTGTCTGCTCTTCCTCTTGGCTGCATTCGTCGCTTCCGTTTGATTTGGCAGCTTTATGACACGAGGCCCCAAAGGATTTTCACGCCCAAACAAATAAGTGAGTGGAGTGGTACTCTCTCCCCCTCTCCACCTCCCTCGACTACAACAACTCTCATTGACAATAACAATCACAAGGCTCTGCCCACTCATTTCTCTTTAATTGCGTTGAGTTCTCTTCGCTGTTGCTCCAACTCTCTCTCCCTTTCTAATGCTTTGTTTACACTCGATGGCCGCAATGTGGCGAAAAATAAACACACACACAGACACACATGCAGGCACACCCGCTGGCACACACACGGCGAGAAAACTCTCGAGCACATGGCAGGAAAGTGAGGAAAAGTGAGGGAAATGTGAGGAAAAGCGAGCCAGGAAAAATCTTCGATTGCCCAAAAAGGGAAAAGGGAGAGGGGGAATGGGGAATGGGAAGGGAAAGTGCAGCTGCTGGGCGGTGGGAGGAGGGGGGTGTTAAAATGCCGCGACAATGGCATCTTAGCTATTTCTCAGCATCTTCTATCTTGTAGATACACTCCTCGAAAAAGATACAACTAAAAGAGGAATTTTTTGTTTCAAAATTTTATTTATTTTCTAAGTAATTATTTACTAATTTTTATTAATTATTTTATTTTATTAATTTTTTTATTTATCATAAACTTTTGGGCTGCTAATTTTTTGTTCGAATTCTTTCCGCTTCAAGTTTTTCTACTACTTTTTCTGCTACTACTGCCTTTTCTACTACTAATGGTACTAGGACTACTACTCTGACTTTTCCTTAGGTTCTAAAAAATCTAAAAAATGTATTTTTAAAGTTAGTGAAATATTTTAAAACTTATCTTAAATCTATGTTAACCCTATATTTTTTTCTGTGCATAATGCAAGAAATTTAAATGCTTGTCCATTTTAGCCATATAGACGTCTTGTCGTCTGCGCTGCTGCATGCAGTTAACCCCTTCCGCCCCCAACTCTGTTCCGCCCTATTCCCAGATCCCCCAAGACCCCTCTTCCAGAAGAACTCCCTGGAGTGCGAGGAAGTGAGAGAAAGAGAGCGAGAATTATGGAAATCCCTGGATGAGCAAACCTATTCATGGTTTTTATTGTTGCAGCATGGCGCATGCATCCCCAGGGAGGGGGGGGGGGGGAGGTAGTAGGGAAATGAGGGGAGGCATGTGCCTCAAGGGAGCGAAATAAAAACATCAACAGACATGAAGTGTCGCCAACGATTCAGGAACCAAAATTAACAACAAATTACACAGAAAACAATTTCCAAAGAAGCTCCTTTTTTTTTTTTTTGAGTGTACAAAAATCAACCGCTATCGTAAATGGCCTTTAAATGAATTGTTCTTTTCCAGATACTCCACTTTACGATCCATAAACAAAAAATTAAATCGAAAAAAAAACTACAAAAAATGCAAATAATAAAATTTTACATAACAATTGCTTTAAAATCAGTTTCGAACCCTGAGCACTTCAATTTATTGGCCATAAAAACTAACAACAAAAAAGGAATACTTAAAAAAGAGACACAAATAGATAGTGCAACCGGCGACCCATTTTCCATTTTCCACTTCCTCTCCGACCATTGTTCGACGTTCAATCAATCAATCATGTTTCTCCAATGTAGGCCCATAAAAAACCAATGCATTCAACTAATAAAATACTACGAATATATATCTGCTCCTGATTTAATATTTTGATCATCAAAATTCCATAAATTTAATCGCCTAATAAGTCCCACATATTTCCCACATTTCCATGTCATCTTTTCAATTCTAAACGTGATATTTCCCTGATTTTCTGCACTTTTCATAATTCCCTTCTGGAAATTGTGAAAAAGTCTATAATATTGACAAGAAATTTGACCTGAATCGCCGGTTTATTATGGTTTTTGGATATGTAGAACAAAGGGGTTTTCAGTTTTCGATTTTCAAGTTATTTTAAGTAATTTTTGAATATATTAAAGATTTGAGGTGGTATTTTTTTTAGGTATTTTAGAATTATTTTATGAAAGAAATATATATTTTTCAATTTAAAAGTGGGAGTATTAAAAGAAATTAAAGAGATTCTAGAAATTAAAAAGAAAATGTTCAAAAATAAGACATAAGGGCTAGAGTGTTTGAGTTATTTTAAGCAGTATTTTCAGTATTTTTAAGTATGCTAGGAGTATTTTTTGAGCAGAGTACTATACCTATCTATCTTGTCCAGAAACCTATACAAGAATTTAAAAAGCCTTTAGTGACTTTAGTTAAAAAGTCACTTTTATGTCAGTATTTTTTCAATATTTTGAATTAAAATCAAAAGAAAACTATTTTTTAGATTATTATTTTCAGATAACTATTAAAAAATATCTTTATACCCAAACCTTAAGCCAAAACTAAACCTTTTTTTGAAATAAAATCTTCTTCTAAAAACTAGTACCTTTTGTTTTTGAAAATAAACCAAAATCCTGTAAATGTCGACCACATTCCCATCGCCTGTCATCGAACACAGCTGTGTGTGTTGATCTATTATTCCGTTCCGACATTTTTCGAGTAGTTTTAACTCGTTTTTTACGATTTGGAATGTTTTGTCGTTGATTTTATGGGCCTTTAATGTGCGCCAGCGACAAGCCATAAATGGGACTCGGGGAGTGAGGAAGGGTTGGCGATCGGGGATCGGGACCATCGAATGGATGGGGATATGCAGCTTTGGCTGCAGTGCACTGTGACATTGAACACCTTTCCCGGTTCCCAGGCCCTTGTTGGCATTGGTGGGGGAGTCTTCAATAGAGCACTTCGTATGGTCGAATCAATCGCTTTATTTGTTGACTCTGTTGCTGTCATTTTCTGTGCAAACAAGTGACATCTGGTCCCCCTTTTATGCCATCAGTGTGGTGGATGAGTGGACGCCTCTGTTTGCCTTTGGATATCTCGTCGGTATCTAGTCCAGCACTATTCCAGATGCATCTACACCAGGCAGGGTGCAGTATCTATACGATCCAGGGGATTCATTTCCAAGGAATACCTATTACGACTACCAGCTTGACCGCTACTGTAGCTGCCCATCAATGGACGAACTGTGTGTCCATAGGATACTCTCTGGCTGTATCTAAAAGATACAATCTGTGGCATTCCGCGCAAGAAAATTAAGCAATGAAGGGGAGAGAGTGGGGCAAGTGGCAAGTGGCGAGTGGCGAGTGGCGGCGCATCAGAAATATTTAATTAAATGCTTAATTACGCTCGCCATGCCATAAATTCATCAAATGCAATTTAAGACCGGCCACACGAACAGATGCAGATACTTTTGTATCTTTTACGGTCTTTTTCTGGTTCTTGTTCTTCTTCTGGGGCAGTTGCAGTTGCAATTGGAGTTTTATTTTTTTTCCAGAGCCGGTCCTGGCAGAACCTTCTTTGGATTCTGCCAAGCTCCTAACTCTTCAAAGGTCAAACTTCAAGCTAGCTTCTAGATTCTAGCTTTTTGAAGCCCCCCTCCCCCCCTTTGAGATTGCGCAATCCACTCAATTACGATTCAATTTGTGGCAAATGCATCTCATCAGTCGCTTATCTGATCAGCTCCAATTAGCTCGGATCAGTATAGCCCCCAGTGCTCCCTTCCCCCCCGGGATCTGATTTGGCAATCGGTTCGATTCTGGGCTAATCCATCAAATGGCTCACTGATCCCACTGGAGAAATCAGGGGTCAGGTCACCACAGTCTTCCATGGGGGGCCCTCTTATGAGACAAGGCCTGGCAATAAGGGGGGTTCGGCTGTCTTCGCGTTGAAATTGACAAATTGCAGGGAATTCGAGCAGTTGGAAAATGAAAATGAAAATGAAAATGAAAACGAAACGCGAGCAATTATTTTTAATTGAAAATGTCAAACATTGTCTTGTACGGAATACACTATACACTGTAACAAAAAATAATAATTAATGATAATTATTTTATTTCATTTTGAAATGAATATCTTTGGGGGGGAAGTACTTTAATACTTGTCTAGTTAACAAAGAAAAGTAAGAAATAAACTGAAAGAACTTAAATATTAATATATTTTTTTAATTTTTGACTTTTTTTGTTAAAATATATTTAAAAAGTGTAATAATTTCTAAGAATTATAAGCTAAACTAATAGTTTTTAAGGTGTTTTTTATGGATAACTTTTATGGATAAAATTTAAAAAAAAACTTTTCTCTTATAATTCTCAACTGGTTCAAGATCCTTAGGCTATCCCTCATATCTTCCACCTTTTCTAATTCAATGTCTCACTCTAATAGCCCCCATTTCTTTCAGTGCCCACCTTAAGATACTTAGATACTTTGGATACTTTGGATTGAAATATAGCGCATACCACCGGATATTTTGTATACAAATTTATATCTAAAACCGAGCACTTGAGGGCCGTACGCAAGCACCTTGAGCGGAAATGCGATAACCCTGAACGGGGGGGCGGCGGCGGAAAAGCGGAAAATAGGAAAATAGGAAAAATGGGAGCGCACATGTTTGGGACGCCACAGATGATTTTCTTTCAGAACATTTTAGAAGCAGAAGGAAAAGCTTATTTTTCTTACCGGATAACATGGGCGCCAAGGCGATGCCATTGCTGTCTGTTTGTTGCTGCTGATGGTGAGTGCCAAAGGATCCATGGGTGTCCTGTTGCTGGTCCTGTTTGAGGGCTGCCGATTTTCCAGGCACACAGCCGCCAATGGGCTTTTTCGATTTCCACAGTTTCATTTTTCTTTCTCAGTGTCTTTCGGTAAATGGACTTCCCAAAGGGACGCGATCACACACTCATGGCAAGTAGTTCCTACGCCTTGGCTGACATTTTCACAAAATACAAAAAACAGCAAAAAAATGGACCAAAAAAATTTAAAATAAAAATAAAGGAAAAGTGCACAGTTCGAAATCGAAATGGTATTTTCAATCGCAATATATAGCTTTTTTGGCCAGAGAGATTCCAATGCGAATTCAGCGATGCGATGCGATTCGATGCGATGCGACGGGCCCCACTGTACTCTGAACGAAGCGCGCACGTCCGCGGTGCACGGCCCGAAATTGCAAAATGAGTGCCGGGCGGCCGTGGTGCCCCGATCTTGCTGCCGTCTGCCATTTGGGCGCTCGCTCTCTCAACTTATTTTGTTTATTTGGTTCTCTCGCAGTGGCACACGCACTCCCACCCTCCCCACCGTTGGCAGCCGACAACCACCACGGCGCATACTCGACTCTCCAAGAATTTCTGGGCGCCGCACAGTGGGCTCTATGGTGAGAGAAGGTTTTTTTTTTAAGGCTTAAAGTCAAAATAAATAAATGAACTAAATAAGAAATTATTTATTAATATGAATCATTTATGAATATATTTAATAATAATTTAAGCCCCCATAATCCCCCACTAGCTCCACTGTAGGCCGCTCTCCTTATGCTGACTCACACTCTCCAACTGGAGGAGCATCATACGCATAAGTGGAGCACTTTTCGGGGAGTTTTCGGGGAGCCGCAGCCGGAGAGAGCAGGCGGGCAGAGCGGCTTGCATGAGAGCCACCCATTGGAGTGGGATGAGAGCACTCAAATCAGTGGCACTCCACTCCGTTCCAAGCGCATCATTATGGGCCGCTGATGAGCCACAGGCATGACAATCACATCAGCTGGTGCAATAACGGAACCCGGATTTGGACACCAGGGACCTTATGGCCTAGGACTATGGGAATGGGATTGGCCCCTGACCCCAAATGGCCGAAAAGACAGAAAACGCCAAAATGTGCCCGACTGGTGTCGCGAAAATTGCTAATTAGTCACGAAGAGCGCGGTGGCGGCTGCTCGAAATGGTCAGAAAAAAAAAATAGAAAACAAAAACAGGACAAACAGAAAACGTAAAGAACCAAATTGGCAAACACGCAAGCCAACAGGGGGAACATCTGCTAATGAGCAGGCAGCAGCTGTTAACAAAATAAGTTACAAGACGCAATAATAGTATTTAAAACAATAATCGTATTAATGATCAAGCTAGAAAAAAATAAAAAAAAAGGATATTTTAATACTGTTATATATTTATTTATTTATCTATAAAAAATAGGTCAAAAGTGTTGTTTATTTTTAAGACCAAGAAGACCAACCAAAATCAATCAATTTACCAAAAAGTAAATATTTCCTGATACTCCAAAAAAACAGATGCCTCAAAAAGGGCATTGGCATGATTTCAGCTTATAATCAAAAAAATTTATTTTCAGTTTACTTTAGCCCCCCTGACACCCCCCCTTTTTAATTGCAAAAGTACAAATGTGCGGCCACCTTGAGTCATCCGTAATACTTTGTAAATCCCTGTAGTATATTCCATTTTTAAAAACCTTATATATATTTTATTTTTATGCGAATCCCTCTTCCGTGTTAAATGCTCTTTGGTTGGCGGGGGAAGGGGGGCCTGGCTGGTCCTAATGTCTTTAATGACCTCGCCTAATGATCGAAGCTGATTGATTCAACAGAATATAGACATCGACTCCGGCACTTTCCAAGTTTGTCTGATTTATTTTTGGAACGCCTTTCCTTCCCTTCCGAATTCCCAGCCCAAAAGGTGTCACAGCAGACACTGAAAACAATTATGGAGAGGGGAGAAGGAAAATTCCAAAGGAAAAATAGTGACTGTCTCAGGGGAAAAAATATATTTCATATATTTTCATTGCATACATTTAGGCTAAAAATACTAAAAGGCTAGATTATTATTCTCATAAATAATAAATAGATTAAAAAATATAATAGTTTTAATTCTTTGCATATTTTTAGAGCAAGAAAATAATATTTAAGAAATCTAGAAAATATTTTATAGTATTTCCTTAAAAAAAGTTTTTTTTCATATAAAGTTTTTGGATAAAATAATAGCTCTTTTATTTATTTTCCAAATATATCATATTTTTGATCAATATTTGACTTATTTTTTGTATCAACTTTAAACCACTGTTCTTATTCTAATTATAATCTTATTTGTTATTCCTTAATTATTTTTAATATATAGCTTCTGGATAAAATACTAACTCTTTTATTTCTTGTCCAAAAATAAAATATTTTTGACCAATACTCGAACTATTTTTTGTATCAACTTTAAACCACTGTTCCTATTGTGTTTATTATCTCATTTGATCCATTTAGAGTCCAAAATTTAGATCTAACTGTTATTTGTAGTCCCCGAATTAGTAGATAAAGACAAAGGAAACATTGAATCATTTGTCAAAGATTACTTAATGGATTTGTTTTGTGTTTAAATAAGTAAAATGTTTGACCAAAAACTATTTATATTATTAATTTTTTGTGCTTACTTGGCTTATTGTGAGGGAGACCTTGGTGCCCACGATAGTCCGGGAGATCCCAGATCCACAAAACTACTGCCAAGTGCCTGCCGCAATGGTTCCTCAGCTCCGGAGATTCGCTTACCTTTTGTGGACATAGTTGTGAACTATGAGTTCCCGGTTTTTGTGCTCCGCGAACCGGAGGAGGATATACTGCTGCTGCTCCATGGAGCGGAGATATTCCGCCTCCACGTGGCCGCCGGCGAGAGGCGTCTCTTGCCGCTCGGGAAGCTGGCGGGACGGGCAAGGGACAGTGGTGTCCTCGGCGCTGAGTTGGTCTCCTGGCGCCACTTCCTACTACTGGCCATCGTTCTGGAGGATGCCTTGGAGGTTTACCAACTGCCCAAAGAGCTACTGCTCTCCGAGGATCCAGCGAATCTGCTGGTCTACGATCCTCTCCAGGAATTCTCACTGCCTAGAGGTTTCCTTCAGTTGCATCTGGTGAAGGCCAGTGCGGATCAAGTCCTTCTCCTGGTGGCTTCGAATCACACCAACACCCAAAGCAAAGTGAGGTAAGAGTTTGGAAAAATTGAATTGGAAGCCTTCTTGTCTTATTTATTTTTAAATTAAGTAAAGAATGTTTTAGTTATTCACTGTCCTCCTTAAATATATATTTTCAGGACCTTTGAGTGGCTGGAAACGTACTTCAATCCCCTGGAGGAGATGACTCTGCCGGCCATTAGAGTTCTTCAGGTTGTGGGTCGTCAACCAGTTTACTTTATCTTTGGACGTTCCCTGAAAGGATCCCAAACAAAGGTTAGTTTTAAAAGTTAAAATTTTACAATTTTAGGATCTGTATTTAATATTTCCCCTATAGCTAGTGCTCACTGTCTACGAGCTGGACAGGAGTAGCTTGCAGCTACAAAATCGTCAGGCTCTCACAGTCCAAGGACCAAACGTCCAGGCTGTGAGATTCCACAACCGGAACTGCCTTCTGGCTTGCACTTCCTCCACCGCCGATCCCTGCATATTCTTCCGCATGCTGGATGGCCAGTTCGTGGTTTACCGGAAACACACTCGCCGGGATCTGCACTTCCGCCGGATAGCAGCCACCAAAAGGGGGCAACTCCTCATCGGAGCTCGTTCCAATGGTGAGGTCTTGGTTTTCGGCTCGACTCGCTTGGATTGCTTCAGTGGATTCGTTGTGGCTGGCAGAGAGGAGGAACTGGTGGAGCCAAATAGCATCCTGACCCACAGGAATGCCCGGAATGAGACCTTCTTGCTGCTGGCTTACCGCAAATCCTCGAGCGCAGTCCTCCGTACATTGCAGTTGGACGGAGTGGAGGAGATGTCCTCGAATCAAGTGGGAGCCACATCCGACGAAGGTGAGGAGGCCCATAAGGACTTGTAGCTCTCAGTATATACCTCCATCCTGTTTAGATCTCAGTGTAGTCCAGCTGCATCGTCACGAGTTTGAAGAGGCCATCAATGGATTGCGTGGCCTGCTCCTCCGCCGTCGATCCTCCCTAGAAAAGTTACGAAGTTTGGTTAAATCCTTGCAAGAAAAGACGGGTATTAAGTTGGAGAAGCCCCTCTATCTCCTGGCCAATGGAATAATAGATAGACTTCAACTGGTGGGAAGACACCTGCGTACTCCCAGCCAGCTAAAACAGCGTCTGGAGGAGCTCCGTCACAGATTTCAGGGCAATGGGCCGCGGAGAAACCCCAGATCCTTTGGCGCTGGGACTGACAATGATGAGCTCATGAAGATAAAAGGACAACGTTTAAGAGTGGGTAACCTCGTCTATCAGGGGCACCTATTGCCAGGTAAGCTAAAAGATGATCCTTAAAAACTTTAAATAAAATGAAATCTTTGTTCTAAAGGATACACTTTGGACTCTAAAGACCCGCCACTCTTGACCATCAGACAGGGCAAAGTTCTGACCAAGTCCTTGCAAACAAATGAGCTGCTCACCCCCAAGGATAATAATGAAAACAAAACCCTTGAAGAAATTCAATCACCCAACCACGAGTGTGTGGTTCGGCATCTTAAAGTTTCTAAAATAAATGGTGTGTCCTGGGACTCTTTCCTGGACTCACTATTCCTGCGAAGCCGCGACACAAGGCTGCAAGGACGCCTGGTCCTGCAGGCGAGGACACGAGTGTCCAGCCTACAGACCCGACTCCTCAACGGCCTGGTGGTGGATCAACTTTTCAATCTGCGAAGAGCTCAGGTGGTCAGTTCGAATATTTTTGTGTCCGCATTTTTTGCGCCACGCCTGGAGGCAAGGAGTGTAAATAATCTGGACTTTGCCAAGGACATTGTTTTCCGGGAAAACAAGGATACTTGGATTAAAAGTAAGCTATAGATTATGGTGGTTTAGGAAAATAATATGATGACTACAGGTTGCTATAGATTATGAGACATAAGAGTTTTGATTTCGTAAAAAAAACTAGAAAACTATTTGATTTTTAGTAGTAAGTTTTTAGAGAGGTCTTTTAGAAAACTATTTTAAAATATTAAGAGTATTTTTAAGCTTTTTTGACTAATATTTTTAATATATTCTACGCATAGCCCCTGTCCGTATCGACCAAATAAGTGTTTCTGGTGAGTTTCAAGTCATGAACCAGAAACCTCAAGCTCGTCAGTCCCTCAACGATGTCCTGCAGCAGTACTACACCGGAAGGATAACCATTCGAGGTTCCATGACTGTGAAAAACGTGCTGAAGGATACAGAAACTGCGGCTATAATGATGGGCAATCAATCATTGAGCAAAAGTGATCTAAATAGTGAATATTTATTAAAAAGTAAAGCCCAGGTAAGTTATAGATTCAAAGTTTTAGTTCCAATTATATATTTTTTTAAAATCCCTCCTAGAACATAACCCTCCTGGCTTTTGGAAATGCCAAAGTCACAGTTCCTTCTCTGACAACCGATTATATAGAAGGACATCCTATTGAGGAACATCTTTTGACTGGTGGACAGGACACAGCCTCCCGTTCCCGAAATCACACTTTGCACTTAATATTCATGAATGCCACAGTCCAGGGTGATATTATTTGTAAGGATTATGGTTCCCGTTTGGCGGAGATCGCCAAGGACGCAGTTCCTCGCGGTCAGGATACCAATGTCACAGGATTCAAACGTTTCAAGGCTCCTCTGATGGTGCAGGACTTGGAAACTAACCAGATTAATGGAGTGCCTGTCTCCGAAATGGTTTTAAAGAATAATCCCAACCAGAACTTCAAAGGCTTCAAGGTCTATGATCGGTTGGTCATCACAGATGACCTTGAAGTGCAGAAGGCTTTGAATGTTGGTCGCTTAAATGGGCTGCCTTTGGAGCAGCTTCTGGGCCACGATCTCAGCCTGCAACGTTTGGAACTGGTGGATACCCCGTCCTTGGAAAAGCTGCACTTCCGCCGCTTGAACGGCTTGCCTTTCGATGAGCTACTTTCCAAAATATCCGAGACGGAGGAGGATCAGAGCCTACTTCTTCACAAGCAGCTGCTTATAGAAGGCAATGTCCGTTTCGAGAAGTCCCTGCAGGTAAAGGACATAAATGGCATTCCATGGGAGGATTACCTCCAGCGTCTGGTGCGTTCCGATGTCAATTCGGAGTTGAAAGGACGAAAGACTTTCTTCTCGGACGTCCTACTGACCGACAATCTCAAATCACCTTTAATAAACAACTTTGATTTGAGTTCCCTGCTGGATAATACTCTTCTAAGGACAACGCCCCAGGAAATCGGAGGTGCCTACAGTTTTGGGTCCCTGAAAGTCTCTAATTTGGATGTCAAGCGAGTCAACAATATAAGCCAGGAAGAGTTTCTAGACATGCGGAAGGATCAGGTTCTAAAAGGAGATCTCTACCTCAGAGAGCTCGCCGTCAAAGGAAGTCTGAAATGTCCCGAAATGAGCAACAAGCCAGATCTGAGTAATCTTCCAGAGCGTTTGGAGCAAGTGCGCCAGCTTCCCTGGAGGAACCTGTTCGTCACTGGAAACGCCCTCTGGCCGGGAAGTAACAATCAGGATGTGGAACAGCTTGAGTATCTCAGAAAGCATGCTGTGCGCAAGGATCAGAATCAGACTATTACAGGGCATGTCCTTTTACGAAAACCTTCAATTAAAGTGCTGGAAACTCAGGGAAATCTTGTACAGGACTTGGACTTCAGATCCTTGAAAGAGGATGCTCTACTGCGTCGGACTGAGGGCAATAGAACCCAAATAATAACAGCTCCTTTAGAGTTTCTTGGTCCCCTCAGAGCCGCAACTCTTACACTGAATAATGACTCGGACTTTGGACAATTAAATGGCATAGACATTCCCAGGCTGAATGCCTCTCTGTACCGCCTGTCCAGTGGCCAAAGTATAGCCGCCAATCTGAACTTTCTCAGGGCGCCAAAAATTGAAAGCCTCCAACTCAGAGATCCGCAAGTTAACGGAGCAGAGATCCAGGACATCTATCAGCAGAACAAAGGTCTAACCTGGCCAAGGATAGCTCTAAAAAATCTCACCGTTCAAGGGGATCTGAAGCTCGGAAGTGTCAATACCATGAGCCTGGAGTACTTCCTGGATAACCGGATAACCCTGAGAGGCCCAGCCCTGGAGGTGTTTGGCAATCTGAATTTTGAAAACCTCCAGCTGGGAGAACGGCCCCTGGTTCGTTCCATAAATAATATTCCACTGGAGGATCTGGTATTACGAAATAGCAACAAGGTACAAACCATTTCCGGGACGAAGACCTTTCATGGGGGACTGGAGTGGAATGGCCCAGGACACGCCATGAACCTAAATGGCAAGGACCTAAGCGAAGGTTACAGAGAGAGCATCTTCAAGGATAGGGACTACAACATAGATAGTCTTGTTCTGGACAGAGCTCTGTTCCTCGGAGGAACTAACCAAAAGGCTAGAGTCCAAGAGCTAGAACCCCAAATGGAAGATTCAAACCCCCTAGAGGAACTCAAAGAGGTCCTTGCTATTAAAAATCAAACAGAACCCCTGGACTTACTTTATCTGGACCACGACCTTCAGCCTCTGGAGGTCACTTGGATGAAGACACCTTTGAAAGGAGCTCCGCATTTGATTCTACCCTTACCCGAGGACACCAATCCTTGCCAGCGTCGGATGCTGCAGGCTCTACTGCTGTCCTCCCAGCAAAAGGTCCTGCTGGCCAATGTCAGTGTCTCACATCAACTCTTAAGGATAAAATCGGGTGACATCCGGGTCAAGGTTCAAAACCACTGTCCTGTGAGGCGACTGAGGAGCAGGATCAGTTTCTCCTGCCGCAATGAATCGCACGTCCTGGGAATGAGGCAGCCGGTGGAGGTCATGGATCTGCTAAATCTCAGCCACCCGGATCCTGATGTGTCCTTGCTCTTGCTGGGAACGGAGCAGGAGGTGCGTATCCTGCGCTTGAATCGAAGGAGCTGCCGAATCGAGGACTGGCAGTCGGTGACCCCGGCCGATGGTCGTCTCATGAAAATCGTGAGCCTGCCGGACGAGGATCTCCTGCTCACCAGCGGCGTGAAAAGCCATCGCTCTGTCCTGGCCATTCATGCGAGGAGGAGTCCCCTGGAGCAGCAATTCCATCAGCTCCAGCTCGTCCACGGTGGCTACGATCTGGCCGAGACTATGGGGGAGCAGCTCCTGGCCAGCTGCCTGGGTTGTCGGCACATCGCCATCTACCAACGCAATAGCTCCCGGCTCTATGAGCCCCTCCAGCAGCTGAGTTTCCAGGAGCGGATTCAGCAGCTCATCCCCTTCTGGATCAACGATGTCCAGTACTTGCTGGTGATCACCCAGCCAGGGGCGGAGCACTTCTACCTGTTCACTTTCGGCCCAGTTGGCGGCTGGCAGCAGAAAACTTTCGGCTACAAGAGGAGACACCAGTGGGCGTGGCCCCTGATCCAGGCGGGAGCGAAACTAGTGGGCCAGGACATGGCCATAATGCTACTTTGTGGCCACAACGAGAAGGAGTGCAGCGTGGTGAAGGCCATCCTGCGATGATTCTGTCGATGTTTTGTTAGTTTTGTATTTAAATTAGTTGTTAGTTTGTTATCTCTGTATTACTAATGTTTATATTTTCAAATATATATGAATTATCAAACTCGAACTCATAATTTTAATATAATTAATTTTTTAATTAAGTTTAGAACCTCCTCTTATAAATGCAACAAAAAAAAAACCTTAAAGCTACCAAGACTCTTGAAAAAATATTAGACTGGCCTTGAGAATATCACAATTAGTCATCTTACTTGGCTAGAACCCCCCAGGACCCCCTTGACACCCCCCCATGTTAGGTGGAAAAGGTCTTCCTGCTGACCACCAGGACATAGCCAGTGAACACCAGGAAGCCTAGTGCCCCCCAAACGGAACTATTCTGGTTACTGCCATCGCCGATCTTGGCCAGAATCCAGTCCACGTGACCGGCCACATCCTCGAAGCCGCCATCGAGACTCCTCAGTCCCAGGAGTCGATCCCTCTCCGTCAGAGTGGCTCCGGCATCCATGTACAGGGATGGAGCGCCTCCCGTGGCCTCCGCTTGGACGCAGATCTTCCTCGGCGATCCCGTGTTCGGGCAGACGGTGTGTGTGGCATTTAGGGTCACCAGGTCGTGGAGCTCCCGGATCTGGGAGTCGTAACCCCAGCTGCTTATCTGGAGCAGGGACTGCGCAGCATCCGACGAATCCAGGACAGAAGTCTCACCGGGCGAGGGCAGGCCCACGGGCTGGATGAGTGGATGATCTTGTGGGACATCCTTCTCGAGCATCAGTATGGCCAGGGCCAGGTCCTGGGGCGGTTGGTAAATGTGGGTGACGCCGACGACTAGTCCCTGATCGTTGGGGGCAAATCTTTGGGGATTTCCCAACATCACGCGAAGCTCCGAAGGATGGTAGTAGTTTCTCTTCTTTTGACTGAAAAAATATTAAAGAAATGAATAATTTTAGTCGCTACTAACTAGTAGTACCAACTAACCTGAAAATACAACTTCCAACGGTGAGGACCACAGAGGGAGCCACCAAAGCGCCCGAGCAGATGTGCCCCTTGCCGAAGTAGAGCCGCTCCTGGGCCGCTAGTCGGATGGACGCCTGATAGGGGGCGCTCATTTTCGTATCCCCGAAGCGGTGATCGCCAGCGATAGCCTCCATTTCGGAGAGGCTAATGCCACGCTGGGCGGCCAAATCGCGTTGAGTAAATGCTGAAAAAAAAAGTATATATATATAGAAATGCTGATAAAGATCAATAATGGATTCCCCCTGGAAACAGTGTCTCCGAGTCACGGAGTGCAACAACCTTATCGCTATCAACACCTAACGGCGTGGCCACGATCACCACCTAGCAATATCATAGTGCACAACCCCCGGATCGACCATATATATATATAGTCTTTGACACCCGAAACTGATCAGGCCACCGCCTGTTCCCAACCTGACATTATAGATATGATAGCCAGTTCAGAATCCACGCCAAAAAATAAATATAACCAGAAAGTGGGAGCTAATAATCCCCCAATCATGCCGGAAGTTCCAGTCGAGTGGCTAGAGTTTCCACCGATCACGCGATATATATACAAATAATGCCAATTGGCCAATTGATCAATTGGGAGTGACGCACTTTTCGCGGCGACAAACAATTTGGATAATCAAGGGATTATAAATAATTCACGACAGGGTACAGTGGGACGGAAGTGCGAGATAGTGGAAAGATTATTTAAAAAAAATGCTATAATAATATTTCAATACAATATTTTTCTAATATTTCTGTTTTAAATCTTTCAAGTTCTAGTAATACTTATACTTATAATAATAATATAATACTTATTTTAAAATGTACTTTAGTTAAATGAAATACCTAGCAAAATAAATATAATTTAATCATAATACCTATACCTTTAAATATAAAAAAAATAAATAAAATCAAAGTAAACAAATGTTTAAAACAAAAATCATTATACTAGAACCCAAAAACACAATCTTGAAGTTCAAATGCCAACCATATTTAAAAAATATTTTATACTTGCCAATCTAATTTTAAATACAAATTAAATCATTAAGAATTTAGCCATCAGTTGATCTTTCAAGGCCATTAAAAGTCTCTTTAAACAAAATTTAACGACAACTTGGAGGTCATTGGTCAAGTCGTAAAATATTTCACTTACTCACGAGTAATTATACAATTTTTAAGACCGACTCTGAGGGAGGTGTGAGCTATAAGTAATTTACTTTCATAATAGTTAAGGCTTTTGGGCTTACGTGACTTTTAAGAATGTGCCTTTTCATTTTTATTTCATAACTTTTGAAGTACAAACTCAAGAGCCTGCCTAACTGAGAAAGGAAGTTCTTAAATAACTATTGTTACGGGGTTTTTGTCAAGGGTTTTAATCTTTAGTTGGTAAATTATTTAACAGAAGGAAATTTAATTGTTATGTGAGTTATATGTTGTTGTTTTAAAATATAAAATTAATCAAATATTTTAGAAACCCCTAGATATGTAATGTTTATGCAACTTTTAAGAAATAAATATTCAAACATTTATTAAATATTATATATGATGTCTTCCCCTTAACCTTAAATATTTAAATATTAAAGAAAACTTACTTGTTTGCATTTCCGTGCAGAGAAAAGCAAAAATAAATATTTTCACAATATTGCGCCAATGATCGTTGAGCTGCATTTTCTTTGATTTTAAACACAAAGTGCACAGTTAAAAAAATGAAGAAACCCTAGGAAGATCCTTGTACAATTTTTACTGTATATTATTTGACGGATTAGGGATTTTTGTGAGTATTCGGTAGAGGGCTGACTGTGTCGCTCACCTGTCGTGAGCTCCGTCGAACGTTGAATGAAGAAATTGCGGCGCGAGCTTCTTTCCTAAATCGAACAAAACGCAAATTCGCAAAAAGCGTTCTTAGATAATTCCATAAGTTTTGTTTTGGTTGAGTGAGTTTTGATTCCCGTCTGTGTTGTTGATAAAGCAACAGCAACATACGATCCCGTCTATACTCTACATATATAGAACCGAAGCCGAATCAAAATCGTATCCGATCGGTTCGAATCGAATCGAATAATAAACAAACATATAGCACACGCTGCTCAGCTGATAAGGAAACTTTCTCAGCCATCGATCTACAATTTATTTATTTTATTTCTTGCTTGTTTATGGTTTATTTTTGTTTTTGTTTTTTAAATTTGTTTATATGATTTTCGATTAACAGGGAAATCGGGCTAATGTTGCCCTAATGGGGGCCCAGTCATCGTTAAACAAAAGAAACCCTCTATCGGGTTTTGGGCTTTATTGCTAAAATATTTTCTGGGAATACCTCAAACTTTTGGTGCAAAGATAGGAATAGTTATTACAAAGAACTAAGCACTGAGAGAAAAATTGTATAAGTAATTGGGACACTATTATAGATTAAAAATATATATATAGTTTATTGACCAAGAAATATTGTATACCACTTACAGAACCTTTTAAAAATCTGTAAGTTTCTTAAAAATCCTATATTTAATTCCTAAAATATTTATTTATTTACTATACATTTTTAACAGTGTCCTTCGATTATAAATACAAATCTCTCCGATCAATCTAAACCGGACAGCAGATTGCATCGCAAAATAAATTCCATCTGAAAGATTAAAATCGTTTCTATGCTTTCCGGTGCAGTTGGATTTCTGGTTTTTAGATTATTCCTGCCCAGGCGGAGGACCTTGAAAATAACTACTACTATAGTGCCAATCTAGGCAGACAGACAATCTATATGGAAAGATTCGACTCCTCGACCTTGTCTGCTAGTTTTCCCCATTTTATGGTTATTCGACGGATGGCATATCGGCTATAGATGATATAGCTATTCCCGTCACGGACATCGTCTGCTGCCATATAGATTAGCCATATCTGAGAGCCATATCGGTTCTTCATTCATTGGACTTTCAAAATCAAGTTATTTTTCTGCGCCGTAAACTATTTTTAGTTAACTGGCTGGAAGCTAAACTCAGGCGATGATTGCCTTGATAATAGTTTTCTATATTTTTTTCAAGCATAAGTTGTGGGTGCTTGTTGGTCGCCAAAAAGTAGGCTACATTTTTGGGGGTTTCATTTCAAAATGGCGGTATGCGCGGCCATTTTATATTTCAAAGGCAATGAAAAATGCAGGACCTTATTATTAAAAAAACATTATATTCTTTCTAGAGAAATAACTGAAGAGAGATCATATTTAAATATTTTATTAAATTTTATAAAAAAAAATTACTTCCATTAACTTAGATATTTAACTTTTTGTTTATTTAATTAAGCATTAATCTCAGGGAGACAAAGATGGGCAGAATTAGGCTGAAACTTGAGGCTAAGATGGCCATGGAACCACCGCCTCCATTATCATCATCATCATCATCATCACCATCTCCGGATCCACTATGATCTCCTGAACCATCATCGTCTCCGGATCCATCATCGGGAACCTCGCCCATCGTCGCCAAAATCCAGTCGTAGTAGTACGAGACCTCCGTGTAGACTCCCGGCAGCTTGGGCTGAGCACAGTCGATGCCCCAGGAAACGACTCCTGCCAGTTTGCTTTCACAAACTAGTGGTCCTCCAGAGTCTCCCGAGCAGGCATCCTTCTCGCCCACCTCCAGGTACCCGGCACACATCATTCCGGGCAGGATCAACGAGCCCAGATCACTCTCCTCGACACACCTATTCTCCCCAATAATCGGCACATCGACGGTCATCAAGAAATCGGAGTTGTAGCCCTGCTCCGTGAGTCCCCAGCCAGTCACCTGGCACACAACTCCGTCCACAATCTCATTCCGGGTGAGGGCAATGGGCCGGATAGTGGGGTGACCAGCGGGCACAGAGGCATTCAGTCGGATGAGTGCAATATCCTTGTCGTAGGTGGACAGGACGAACTTGTCCAGGAGCATGAAGCGTTCGGCAATCGTAAAGGTCAGGGCATTGGTGCTATTGAACCGATCCAGGTTTCCCATCACCACGATGAAGTCCTCAATCGGCACAAATGTTCCATCGTAGATAACTTGGCTAAAAAAACCAATATAATTTAGTTTAAGCTTTAAATTAATAATTTTTTCAAAACTATGCCACTTGGAGGTAATAAATTGTAAGATTATTTTTATTATCAAGTCCATAAATACGTTATATTCACAGTTGTAAGTGGCGATAAGTTAACACTTTTTGTAATTAACACTTATACCTTAATTTCAAGATTAAAAAATTAAAAATAATATTTTTATAATTTTTTATGGAGGAAATTAGATCATTAGATCACACTACAAGACACTTGTGATTACGTTTACGACACGTTGCTTCTTTTAATCAGCTTAGAAAAGAGGGTATATTTATTTTGATTTATGGAACTACAAATAAACACTAAAAAAAAATACTTATTCGCTTTTTAACTCATAAACACTTGAAGAATATTTCAAAAAAAATACATCCTTTACAAATTTGTTGATAAACTTGTGTTTTTTTTAGTAATTTTCACTTTTTCAAAAATATATCTTTTAAGGCACTTGAAAAAAAATATTTAAAAAAATATTAAAGTTACTAACTTAATCCCCACTTACTCCACAAAACAATGGGCAGCGGATAGAACATAGTTAACCCTGATGAGGGAACCGCCGCAAAGGTGACCCGTTCCATAAAAATAGCCATCGTTCAAGGCCCTCCGGATGCCCACCTGGTGCCTGGTGGCCTCCAAGGTGGCCAGAGTGCCATTGATAATCCTGCCCGGATCCTCATTGAAACGAGGACGTATGGGAATTGTAGAGTTCACAGCTGTTGCAGAGGGCACCGCCTTCAGACCCGTAAAAAGTACGGAAACAAGAAGGAAAACTGCCGCAAAAAATTTAAAAAATGGCATCTTATATATTTTTTTTACATGCTAACACCCCAACGTGGCAGTGGCAACTGAAATGCAGAAGCAGGAATCGAAATTGGCAAGACGATGGCCCATCAGTCGACAATATCTTGGCCAAATAAATCTGGACGGACACCGTAATCTAATCAATAGATACCAATCGCATGTAGAACACACATGGGTGTGATTTTATGCCGAAGGCTTTCAAGTGTTAACGATTCCATTTTAAATGGGCATTACCCAAAAAATAAGTAATCTTTGGTATTACCACTATTTGGACAGAATAAATTCGATTTATGGACTCGGCAGGGGAAATCCTACAACCCATAATCCAATATCTCCACGGACTTCCTCAATTCATTCCCCAACATCTTGACATTTGAATTCGAACTAAAAAATAAAATATCCAGGAAAATATTTCATTAAGGCTTTGCTTTATATTTTTCAATTAAATTTCACATCAATTCGCTTATCATTTGCAAACAAAATAATCGACAAACAAGTTATTTAAACAAAACGAAACCATAATTAAATGAGACACTGTCTCGATGGTATCGACCATATAATTACTCATTCACCAATTTTTACGACTCTTCAGTCGAAATTGTGCCAGATTTTCACCATATCGGAGGGTTTTACGATGAGGCCAGCTCTTGTTCAGTTTGGTAAAAAATGTATAGCCGCATAAGGATTTCCTTTCTAGAATCGGTTGAGAATTGACAAAGATATAGCCACCAGAAGGGGTCGGATAGGGAAATCCAGGATTTCGCAAGGGGTTCCATCAGAAAAATTTGAAAATTTTCGAAAAAATATTTTGTTGCGGGATTTTGATGCAGAATCGTGGGGAATCGATGTACAAATCGATTAAGGCATTCCGCTTGAGAATCGGATGAGAATTGACAAAGATATAGCCACCAGGAGGGGTCGGATAAGGAAATCCAGGATTTCGCAAGGGTTCCATCAGAAAAATTTGAAAATTTTCGAAAAAATATTTTGTTGCCGGATTTTGCTGCAGAATCGTGGGGAATCGATGTACAAATCGATTAAGGCATTCCGCTTGAGAATCGGATGAGAATTGACAAAGATATAGCCACCAGAAGGGGTCGGATAAGGAAATCCAAGATTTCGCAAGGAGTTCCATCAGAAAAATTTGAAAATTTTCGAAAAAATATTTTGTTTTAGGATTTTGATGCAGAATCGTGGGGAATCGATCTACAAATCGATTAAGGCATTCCGCTTGAGAATCGGATGAGAATTAGCAAAGATATAGCCACAAGAAGGGGTCGGATAAGGAAATCCAGGATTTCGCAAGGGGTTCCATCAGAAAAATTTGAACATTTTCGAAAAAATATTTTGTTGCGGGATTTTGATGCAGAATCGTGGTGAATCGATCTACAAATCGATTAAGGCATTCCGCTTGAGAATCGGATGAGAATTAGCAAAGATATAGCCACCAGAAGGGGTCGGATAAGGAAATCCAGGATTTCGCAAGGGGTTCCATCAGAAAAATTTGAACATTTTCGAAAAAATATTTTGTTGCGGGATTTTGATGCAGAATCGTGGTGAATCGATCTACAAATCGATTAAGGCATTCCGCTTGAGAATCGGATGAGAATTAGCAAAGATATAGCCACCAGAAGGGGTCGGATAAGGAAATCCAGGATTTCGCAAGGGTTCCATCAGAAAAATTTGAAAATTTTCGAAAAAATATTTTGTTTCAGGATTTTGATGCAGAATCGTGGGGAATCGATGTACAAATCGATTAAGGCATTCCGCTTGAGAATCGGATGAGAATTGACAAAGATATAGCCACCAGAAGGGGTCGAATAGGGAAATCCAGGATTTCGCAAGGGGTTCCATCAGAAAAATTTGAACATTTTCGAAAAAATATTTTGTTGCGGGATTTTGATGCAGAATCGTGGTGAATCGATCTACAAATCGATTAAGGCATTCCGCTTGAGAATCGGATGAGAATTAGCAAAGATATAGCCACCAGAAGGGGTCGGATAAGGAAATCCAGGATTTCGCAAGAGTCCATCAGAAAAATTTGAAAATTTTCGAAAAAATATTTTGTTGCGGGATTTTGATGCAGAATCGTGGGGAATCGATCCACAAATCGATTAAGGCATTCCGCTTGAGAATCGGATGAGAATTGACAAAGATATAGCCACCAGAAGGGGTCGAATAGGAAAATCCAGGATTTCGCAAGGGGTTCCATCAGAAAAATTTGAAAATTTTCGAAAAAATATTTTGTTGCGGGATTTTGATGCAGAATCGTGGGGAATCAATCCACAAATCGATTAAGGCATTCCGCTTGAGAATCGGATGAGAATTGACAAAGATATAGCCACCAGAAGGGGTCGGATAAGGAAATCCAGGATTTCGCAAGGGGTTCCATCAGAAAAATTTTAAAATTTTCGAAAAAATATTTTGTTTCAGGATTTTGATGCAGAATCGTGGGGAATCGATGTACAAATCGATTAAGGCATTCCGCTTGAGAATCGGATGAGAATTGACAAAGATATAGCCACCAGAAGGGGTCGGATAAGGAAATCCAGGATTTCGCAAGGGTTCCATCAGAAAAATTTGAAAATTTTCGAAAAAATATTTTGTTTCAGGATTTTGATGCAGAATCGTGGGGAATCGATGTACAAATCGATTAAGGCATTCCGCTTGAGAATCGGATGAGAATTGACAAAGATATAGCCACCAGAAGGGGTCGGATAAGGAAATCCAGGATTTCGCAAGAGTCCATCAGAAAAATTTGAAAATTTTCGAAAAAATATTTTGTTGGGGGATTTTGATGCAGAATCGTGGGGAATCGATCCACAAATCGATTAAGGCATTCCGCTTGAGAATCGGATGAGAATTGACAAAGATATAGCCACCAGAAGGGGTCGAATAGGGAAATCCAGGATTTCGCAAGGGGTTCCATCAGAAAAATTTGAAAATTTTCGAAAAAATATTTTGTTGCGGGATTTTGATGCAGAATCGTGGGGAATCAATCCACAAATCGATTAAGGCATTCCGCTTGAGAATCGGATGAGAATTGACAAAGATATAGCCACCAGAAGGGGTCGAATAGGGAAATCCAGGATTTCGCAAGGGGTTCCATCAGAAAAATTTGAAAATTTTCGAAAAAATATTTTGTTTCAGGATTTTGATGCAGAATCGTGGGGAATCGATGTACAAATCGATTAAGGCATTCCGCTTGAGAATCGGATGAGAATTGACAAAGATATAGCCACCAGAAGGGGTCGAATAGGGAAATCCAGGATATCGCAAGGGGTTCCATCAGAAAAATTTGAAAATTTTCGAAAAAATATTTTGTTTCAGGATTTTGATGCAGAATCGTGGGGAATCGATGTACAAATCGATTAAGGCATTCCGCTTGAGAATCGGATGAGAATTGACAAAGATATAGCCACCAGAAGGGGTCGGATAAGGAAATCCAGGATTTCGCAAGAGTCCATCAGAAAAATTTGAAAATTTTCGAAAAAATATTTTGTTGCGGGATTTTGATGCAGAATCGTGGGGAATCGATCCACAAATCGATTAAGGCATTCCGCTTGAGAATCGGATGAGAATTGACAAAGATATAGCCACCAGAAGGGGTCGAATAGGGAAATCCAGGATTTCGCAAGGGGTTCCATCAGAAAAATTTGAAAATTTTCGAAAAAATATTTTGTTGCGGGATTTTGATGCAGAATCGTGGGGAATCAATCCACAAATCGATTAAGGCATTCCGCTTGAGAATCGGATGAGAATTGACAAAGATATAGCCACCAGAAGGGGTCGGATAAGGAAATCCAGGATTTCGCAAGGGGTTCCATCAGAAAAATTTGAAAATTTTCGAAAAAATATTTTGTTTCAGGATTTTGATGCAGAATCGTGGGGAATCGATGTACAAATCGATTAAGGCATTCCGCTTGAGAATCGGATGAGAATTGACAAAGATATAGCCACTAGAAGGGGTCGGATAAGGAAATCCAGGATTTCGCAAGGGTTCCATCAGAAAAATTTGAAAATTTTCGAAAAAATATTTTGTTTTAGGATTTTGATGCAGAATCGTGGGGAATCGATGTACAAATCGATTAAGGCATTCCGCTTGAGAATCGGATGAGAATTGACAAAGATATAGCCACCAGAAGGGGTCGGATAAGGAAATCCAGGATTTCGCAAGAGTCCATCAGAAAAATTTGAAAATTTTCGAAAAAATATTTTGTTGCGGGATTTTGATGCAGAATCGTGGGGAATCGATCCACAAATCGATTAAGGCATTCCGCTTGAGAATCGGATGAGAATTGACAAAGATATAGCCACCAGAAGGGGTCGAATAGGGAAATCCAGGATTTCGCAAGGGGTTCCATCAGAAAAATTTGAAAATTTTCGAAAAAATATTTTGTTGCGGGATTTTGATGCAGAATCGTGGGGAATCAATCCACAAATCGATTAAGGCATTCCGCTTGAGAATCGGATGAGAATTGACAAAGATATAGCCACCAGAAGGGGTCGAATAGGGAAATCCAGGATTTCGCAAGGGGTTCCATCAGAAAAATTTGAAAATTTTCGAAAAAATATTTTGTTTCAGGATTTTGATGCAGAATCGTGGGGAATCGATGTACAAATCGATTAAGGCATTCCGCTTGAGAATCGGATGAGAATTGACAAAGATATAGCCACCAGAAGGGGTCGAATAGGGAAATCCAGGATTTCGCAAGGGGTTCCATCAGAAAAATCCACAAATCGATTAAGGCATTCCGCTTGAGAATCGGATGAGAATTGACAAAGATATAGCCACCAGAAGGGGTCGGATAAGGAAATCCAGGATTTCGCAAGGGGTTCCATCAGAAAAATTTGAAAATTTTCGAAAAAATATTTTGTTTCAGGATTTTGATGCAGAATCGTGGGGAATCGATGTACAAATCGATTAAGGCATTCCGCTTGAGAATCGGATGAGAATTGACAAAGATATAGCCACTAGAAGGGGTCGGATAAGGAAATCCAGGATTTCGCAAGGGTTCCATCAGAAAAATTTGAAAATTTTCGAAAAAATATTTTGTTTTAGGATTTTGATGCAGAATCGTGGGGAATCGATGTACAAATCGATTAAGGCATTCCGCTTGAGAATCGGATGAGAATTGACAAAGATATAGCCACCAGAAGGGGTCGGATAAGGAAATCCAGGATTTCGCAAGAGTCCATCAGAAAAATTTGAAAATTTTCGAAAAAATATTTTGTTGCGGGATTTTGATGCAGAATCGTGGGGAATCGATCCACAAATCGATTAAGGCATTCCGCTTGAGAATCGGATGAGAATTGACAAAGATATAGCCACCAGAAGGGGTCGAATAGGGAAATCCAGGATTTCGCAAGGGGTTCCATCAGAAAAATTTGAAAATTTTCGAAAAAATATTTTGTTGCGGGATTTTGATGCAGAATCGTGGGGAATCAATCCACAAATCGATTAAGGCATTCCGCTTGAGAATCGGATGAGAATTGACAAAGATATAGCCACCAGAAGGGGTCGAATAGGGAAATCCAGGATTTCGCAAGGGGTTCCATCAGAAAAATTTGAAAATTTTCGAAAAAATATTTTGTTTCAGGATTTTGATGCAGAATCGTGGGGAATCGATGTACAAATCGATTAAGGCATTCCGCTTGAGAATCGGATGAGAATTGACAAAGATATAGCCACCAGAAGGGGTCGAATAGGGAAATCCAGGATTTCGCAAGGGGTTCCATCAGAAAAATTTGAAAATTTTCGAAAAAATATTTTGTTGCGGGATTTTGATGCAGAATCGTGGGAAACCGATCCACAAATCGATTAAGGCATTCCGCTTGAGAATCGGATGAGAATTGACAAAGATATAGCCACCAGAAGGGGTCGGATAAGGAAATCCAGGATTTCGCAAGGGGTTCCATCAGAAAAATTTGAAAATTTTCGAAAAAATATTTTGTTGCGGGATTTTGATGCAGAATCGTGGGGAATCTATCCACAAATCGATTAAGGCATTCCGCTTGAGAATCGGATGAGAATTGACAAAGATATAGCCACCAGAAGGGGTCGGATAAGGAAATCCAGGATTTCGCAAGGGGTTCCATCAGAAAAATTTGAAAATTTTCGAAAAAATATTTTGTTTCAGGATTTTGATGCAGAATCGTGGGGAATCGATGTACAAATCGATTAAGGCATTCCGCTTGAGAATCGGATGAGAATTGACAAAGATATAGCCACCAGAAGGGGTCGAATAGGGAAATCCAGGATTTCGCAAGGGGTTCCATCAGAAAAATTTGAAAATTTTCGAAAAAATATTTTGTTTCAGGATTTTGATGCAGAATCGTGGGGAATCGATGTACAAATCGATTAAGGCATTCCGCTTGAGAATCGGATGAGAATTGACAAAGATATAGCCACCAGAAGGGGTCGGATAAGGAAATCCAGGATTTCGCAAGGGGTTCCATCAGAAAAATTTGAAAATTTTCGAAAAAATATTTTGTTGCGGGATTTTGATGCAGAATCGTGGGGAATCTATCCACAAATCGATTAAGGCATTCCGCTTGAGAATCGGATGAGAATTGACAAAGATATAGCCACCAGAAGGGGTCGGATAAGGAAATCCAGGATTTCGCAAGGGGTTCCATCAGAAAAATTTGAAAATTTTCGAAAAAATATTTTGTTTCAGGATTTTGATGCAGAATCGTGGGGAATCGATCTACAAATCGATTAAGGCATTCCGCTTGAGAATCGGATGAGAATTAGCAAAGATATAGCCACCAGAAGGGGTCGGATAAGGAAATCCAGGATTTCGCAAGGGGTTCCATCAGAAAAATTTGAAAATTTTCGAAAAAATATTTTGTTTCAGGATTTTGATGCAGAATCGTGGGGAATCGATCCACAAATTGTTTAAAGTATTCCGCTTGAGAATCGGATGAAAAGTGTCAAAGATATAGAAGCTCCCCTGCTTCAAAAGAGTCCCAAAAGCAAAAAAGCAATGACCTCCGCAAAATGAGCCAAAACTCAATCAACTGAGGGAATTTATTTATATAAAATATGTATATAACGGGGAAAAAGTGACGCTGTTGGTTTAGATTTCAGTTTACAAAGCAATAATCGTAAAATTGACAAAACCAACAGATAGCAATTGAGTGTACGAGTGAAGTTAATTAATTTATTGATGGACTGGTAACATAGTAGAACTAGGTAAGGCATGTTTACGTCATAAACGATAAAGGAATTTTTATACATCGGACTCTGGTTTTAAACTCTTTAATGAGTTTTGTAATGAAGATTTCGATGGGGTATTCTTTTGATTTAAATGACTGGAACTCTTCAAGTCCTCTAGACATAAGCACTTCCTGGAATTGTGAATCTGATACCATTTTCTTAAATACTTATCTATCATATATTTTATTTCTATATATTTTTTTTTGTAGGACCGCTGTCATTCAATAGTGTCTTCAATCAGTGTCAATAGCATTACTTTGCAGTGCAATCTACAAGTAAATAGCACCTGTTCCGTCGTCCCCGATAAGATAAATCCGTTGTTGGGACTCGACAGAAGCCAGCGATTATTTCTACAGGCCCATAAATCCATGCCGAAGGATCGTAAGGACAGTCGGTAGCAGCCAGAAGGCAGGACCAGTCCAGGAACAGGGACCGCAGCTTTGCATGGACCGGTCCCCGTACTCGGAGTAGTCCAGCGAGGAATTGGCATTACGGATCCACTCGAGGAAGTGCGAGACATTCGTGTAAACACCCGGATAGCCGGGATCAGCACAGCCGACGCCCCACGAGATGATCCCGGCCAGTTGGCCGGAGCAGACAAGGGGTCCACCGGAGTCGCCCTGGCAGGCATCGATCCCGCCCTGCAGGAATCCGGCGCACAACTGTGACTCCGGCAGCTTGTAGATGATGTTGCAGAGGCTCTTCTTCAGTATCGGCACTGGGGCCTGTTGTAGCGTAGAGGACTTGTCGTTCTGCAAAGGATCTATTGAGACTTTTCCGTAAAACCAAGAATCCTTTCACCAAAACTCACCGCACTGACCTTGCCCCAGCCGTGAATGAGGCAGATGGTGCCCTCGACGGGCGCTTCGGTGGCCAGTGGCAGAGCCTGGGCCCCCGGTGAGTCCCAGGGTATATAGCCGTCGATGAAGATCAGAGCGATGTCGTTCTCCAAGGTGCTGGAATTGTAACGCTCGTGTCCCACAATCCGGCGCACCAGATACTCCTGGGTGAAGCGGTCCGACTGATCGATGGCACTGCTCCCGGCCACCACGACGAACAGTTCCGGTTCCCGGTACTCCAACGGCACGCCAGTTGAGTTTCTGCAAAGATAATGATTAAAAGATCTGTGGGATATGTCCTGCAGAGGGTAATACTCCACCCACATGGCGAAACAATGAGCTGCCGAGCAGACAACCCGCTGGGATATGATCGTTCCGCCGCACACATGGCCCAAGCCGTACTGCTTCTCGTGGATGGAACGCCGCCGTATGGAGACCTGGTAGGGCACCTGATTAATGGTCACCGCATACCCGCCGACCACCTTCGGCAGGATGACAAAGGACGACGGCGATGGACTGGACAAAACGAGCGACATTTCTGGCGGCAGGCCGACGGATTCCATCGCCTGGAGCGTTGCGGTCTCCATTACCGGGTTAGTCTGGCCGGGCAGGATCAGCAGCGACAGCAGCAGCGGCAGGTGGTCCATCTCCCTAGCCGATAGTTGGCTCAGTCGATAGTAGCCAGAAATCAAAAACAACAAAAGTCCAACAACAAATTTGCAGAGAGTAGAAAAAAATTGATAAACTCCAGAACTGAAGTTAACAGCCAGCTGCCTGATTGGAAGATCAAAGTAAGAGTTCTGGGATTTCAGCCTTGAAACAAACATTAAAAAATAATACTTTTATCAGAGCGGGAGTCGAACCCAGGACTCGAAATCTAGACTTACCTCAAAGACTAGACGATAGATTACTATACTTTTGACTAAAACCAATCCTATATTTTTTTTTACATTTTTCATAAAAACTAAACAAAAAAATCATTTTATTTACTTAATCTACAAGTCGAAGATCAGATCTTTTGTGGCATTTATGGGAATTATAGTTGCACTCTCCAAGCTGCCAGGACGATTGCCAAGACAATCAGAAGGATAGAAGCAGGTCCTTGCCGTATTCCGGCATTGCGATAAACGGAATAGTCGAGGGAGCTGTTCTGCTGGACGATCCAACTGCGGTAGAAGGTTATGTTGGTATAGACACCCGGATAGCCGGCCTGGGCGCAGCCAAAGCCGTAGGACACCACTCCGGCCAGGACACCGTTGCACATCATCGGTCCACCGGAGTCGCCCTGGCAGGCATCCACTCCGCCGGCCAAATAGCCGGCACAGACCTGGGAACTGGGGAGGGGATTATAGGATAAGGCACAGGTGGCGTGCTCGACTATGGGCACAGCGGCGGCTTGCAGGGAATTACTGGTGCTGGAACCACCCTGGAAAATGGAAAGGATACAATACAATTTTTATAATAAGGAGCATTTCCGGTGGTAACTTACATCCCGCAGTAGTCCCCATCCGGAAATGTAACACAAGGTTCCCGCGACCAAAGCCACTGAATTCAGCGGCAGAGCCTTAACCATAGTCGTGTTCCAGGGAATATATCCATTGATGAACATCAGAGCAATATCGTTAGTGAGGAGATCATGGTTATAGGACGGATGGATGATCAACTGCTGGACGTAATACTCCTGGGTATCGTAAGTACGGCTCTTCAAATAGGAACTACCCATAACTAGGAAGTATTCGCCCGCCGTTCGGTACTTCTTCGTACCAGAGCTGTTGATAAAAAAAAATTTATTTAAAAATTATACAATAGATATATAATTTATTATCTTACTTGTAGGTGCAATGGGCTGCCGTGGCCACCAATCGTTGGGATATTACAACGCCGCCACACAAGTGCCCGGATCCGTAACTCTTTCTGTCCACATCCGTGAGCCGGATGGAGACCGTGTACGGATAACTGTAAATGGTAGCATCCGATCCACCCACAATCTTGGGCTCCATTTTGGTAGTTGTGCCATTTGTAGTATCAGTTCCAATGGCTAGAGGTGTTCAAAAACATTGAAAATTATATATCAAGTACTGGGTATTTATAGTTTAAATATTTTTTTTTTTAATAAATATTTAGTAAAAATAAAGCCACTGCAATATGACTATAAATGGGCCAAGGTCACGGCCATACTTTACAACATCTATCACAACTATTTATTAAACCTTTAACTACAAAACCTATCAAAGTCGTATCTAAGCAATAATTTGTTATCACGGCCGGGCAGATAACCGGGCCCGTTTTCTTTACGAGAAGGTACTCCGGGCCTCCCCACCGAACACTTTATGAAAAAAAATACTCAACACTAATTGATATATAGGGTCTGATTTTTAAAACTCTTCCACGGAAAGCATAACAAAAAATAGTCATAAAAAACTGAAATAAAAAAAAACAATCTAATCGAATGCCTTTTTTGGTATGACACACCATGGAAAAAAAAAATTGGATAATTGGATGTTTAATTGGTTCTGCCAATCAGGCGGAGGGTATACGTATAAACAGGTGCAATAATTTATATCACTAACGTCACCGTTATGTGACTAAATGTTAGTCATTTAATGCTAGGAACTAGTTCTTTTTTAACTCAAGTACCGGGTATTGGTAGTCATCCTTAAACTCTTATATTTTAAGCACTTTTTGTTATATAACTAATACCACAATCTTGTTTAAAACTCTACAGAGGCAAGTTGGATATTATCTGATAAAGTTATATCTTAAAAACAGACGACAAAATACAAATTTCCTCCCTTTTTTTAGTATAACCTTTGACCTTCACTTCCTTAACTCTTAACTTCCGATGTTTAAAGTCCCCTTAGCCATAGATACGAAAGACTAGAACCCGTAATCGTAATGACTCACTTGCTCCGGAGGTCAAAACAGCACCAAGGAGCACTACCAACGACACCAAAATCATTTTCTTTTTAGGGAATAATTATTTAAAAATAAAAAAATATTATTAAAAAATGTAAGACTGATTTTTAGCAAAAAAATCTAAAAATCTAAAACTAAAATCGACCGAATTTGATGAATCGAGCCACTGCAATGAGCCATCTGAGGGACTCGTCGATATTATTGGGCCCGGGCTGTGGGCCGGGCTTATCTTATCACCAACTGTGCGTAAATTGAATGTTGCCAAAGCCCCAAAGAGCCCGATGGCTCGGTGGATCGCCTCGGGTGCCATAAAAGTAAACAAATGCCAAAATCAGAGCGAAATTCTCTTTTGATGTCGACTAGATTAGCCACTCCCACATGGCCTGGCCAGCACGCCCTAAACGGTGCGCCGCCTATCCAGTCAGACCACTGATTTACTGCCCACTGGGAACCCCCTCGAAAAAAAAGGTCCCTAGGTCATAAATTTTTACAAAAATCTGGAATTTTATAATAAAACTAGGAGTTTCAAGGACTAAACCTGAAAAACAATTAATAAAAAAGTCATAAAAAATAAAACCTAAAATATAATACCATGACTAATCGTCTCACTAATCATAGTCGACATAGAATAGATAAAGAATATAGTCCAAAGCCTCTAATCCCGATAAGACCTTTGTAGACACAGGAAATCTAATCCATTCCATACTTACTGGCAAATAAATAGTTGAGAAAAAAAAAGGTTTATATAACCGCAATCATTTAATTGATTATTTATTCAAACATCACAGTCCTTCAGTCTAGCATATAGCCTCCTTGAGATTCTATGCAGAAATCACACACCAACAAGGCGATTAATGAACTAAATGATTCATTTTGATGGACAAATGTTATCTCTTTTAGATGCTACGATAATGCTTCTATCACGTGGGACTAATGTCATAATGCATATGATTTGTTTAGTTTCTGGCGCCCTTCTGGCGAATATAAAAAAAAAAGTACATAATATATTATGAAAATGATATTGGGTAGCTGGTGCTGCTCTTATTTGTCATTGGCACGCTTTCCAATGATTTTCTTGGTCTCGTCCAGCCGGGCTTTGAGTTCCTTCAACTCGTCGTGCTCAGGGTCTGCCTCTGATGGCGGCTCCTCCTGGGCGGGATTAGCCGGAACAGAGTTAACGTGGGCGGCGTTCTCGGTTACGGAAATAGTCACATGAGACTCCTCATCGGTGTCAGTTTCGGAAGTGCCAGGCTCCTTCTTGGCGGCGCACGATGGACCTGGCTTGACGTCCTCCTCGGATTTCAGGCCAGCACTCGTCACAAAAGCACCAAAACATTGTGGTTTTTGGAAACGGCCCCTGTTCACCTGGAAGTAGTCGTCGATGCTCAGCTCATGGGAGCTCGGCGAGCTCTGGGAGCTCTGGGAGCTCTGGGAGCTCAGGGAGCTTTGCGAGCTCTGGGAGCTCTTGAAAGTATGCTTCGTGTTGCTACGGCGCTCGATGACGCGGCGCTCCATGAAGACGACGCTGCTCTCCTGAGCCTTGCGCTTCCTACGGATTTTCCTTTTCAGCAATACTATTTATATTTTATGTTCAAGGACTTACCTGTTCCTGGGAGTTAGCTTGGTGGTGGTGGAGCTACCAGACGACGAGGTCGAGCCAGGGACGGCGCTACTGCCCGATGTGCTCGACGAATTCGGCGAGGTGAGGCCCATCTGGACGGTGACGGATGGTGGCACTGCCACTTTGAAGTTTTCCGCAATCAGCTGGTAGGCATCGGCATCGCCCAGCAGGGTCTTGTGCTGCTCCTTGAAGGCATCGTACTGGAAGGGCTTGGTCACCACAGTGGCTAAAGGGAAGGGGAATTCATACTTTTGTTTACTTCTTAACGAGTAATCCAAACGAAAACGAAAATAAATTGCGATTAGTTTGTGTAATTGAATGTTTTGTGCAAAACTGTGGCTAATGGAGGGTTAAATGGATGCAACAAACCATGGGTTAAGGGACTATTAGGGGTTTCATGCACAGCAGATGGTTAGCTTTAAATGAAATAAATATTTTTAAAGTTTATTCAAATAAAAGTAAATAATTAAATGTTTTTTAGCTTGATTAGTGTTGAAATTCTTAAGAAAAAGTAAAGAATTCAATATTATCTTCGCTTTTCTACATAATTCTTTGAAGAAAGAAAGAAAAATAAATCATTAACTTCATAATCGCAGTAAGAAATTGTCTTTTTTTGTTGCAGCCTTGAAGTTCTGAAGAGAATCCTAAAGAATTCCAAGTCATGTTCCAGAAAAGTCTTCGAAGAGAACAAAATGGCCGAAGGCTCTCTTCGGAGTGCTGGAAAAACGGTATGGCAACTCTGCAGCCACCATTTTGTGAAAGAAAAAATTGCCGAAAATTGACTTCTTGAAGATGATTTGCAAAATATTTACACAGTATGTGTGTGTAGTATGTGTGTGTGAGTTAGTAACAAACAAAACACAAATTTTAAAGAATTTGAAATTAAAATATGATAATTTAGTAAGAAAATCGTGTGAGAAAAAGGATGCCTTCCTCCACAACTTACTCCGACGCAGGGAGAAGCCCTCGGCACGGTATTGGGCCAGTTCCTTGTCCTTGGCCTTCAGCAGCTCCGTGGTGAGAGACAGCAGATCACGTAGCCCCGTCATGGTAGCAATGGAATCCGAGACCATGATATCGTAGAGCTGCCGGATAAACATTCATCCACTAGAGTCCACTTTCTTTAAGTAAATCATAATTTGAAACCCACCTTGCCATTGGGAATGACTTTCAAGTGCCATTCCCACTTCAGGGGAATCGTTGAGAACTCCATGGTGTATCTCATGACCAAGACATGCTGGCCCGGGGAGGCCTTATCCTTGAACTCCGTCACCACTGCCCCCTCGCTGTTAACAAGCACATTGCGGACCGCCTGCTCCGGGAACTTGACGCGACTATTCAGTGTCTACACATGCACATGTATTCGCACTTTCATATTTGAATAGAAATTGGTTAAAAAATATATCCACTTACCTTCAGACGATCCAATAGAGCGATTTTCGGCAGAGTTTCCGAATAAGTGCGCTTGAGGTGGGGATCAATACCGTAGAAAATGAGCTCTCCTGGGCGGTCGGTGGCCACGCAGGTAACCGCCCATTTATTACCGTTGATCACCAAAGTTTTTAGACGCATTTTTTTAAACTTTTTAAAAAAAATAGGCACTTCGAGGAAGAGAAACGAACCGATTCTGATGACAGCAAGTGACTGAAGGCCGGTATTTCACAAATTTGCTTACAATGTTAAATCAGCTGTTATTTTAACAGACCATGGCACCAGGGCTGCTATTCTAGCCATTTTTCTAGCTAGAAATTGGTAGCACTGGACTGTTAAAAATATCGAAAATGTTGCATCACTAGGAAACGGTTAAGAACTGCTTGCCCACTAAAACTGCTTACTTATAAAATATACTTAAAATACATTAAATAACTCTTTAAAACTATCTCTACATACTAAACTAAAAATCTTAAAATGATTACTTATAGAAAATCTATCGCTAAAATGACAATAACCGTAAAATGTTGGATAAGAATGGTTTTAACTTCCAACAGCTGAAATGTTAACCACTTAACAGTGAACTATACTCTGTTAACGCAAAGTTATCGAACCGCCAAATTTAAAATTTCTTTTATAGTAGTAATAATATTATTTTATTTCAGTTTTAAACATATTTTTTGTATGTAATACATATTGTTTGTGTTCGTTTCCATTAGCTTATCAAAAAATTCACTTTATTTACTTGCTTTAATATTATCGATTAACTAGATTTCATAGTTCGTTTTAATGTTGAATTTCACTACAAAAAAAGAATTCTTTTCGTATTTCATTCACATTGAATGCCAATTAATACCTCTCCGAAAACGATTAGTTTTGTGTCTTTATAATTATATAGTTTCAATTAACTAATCCACGCGTGCGTTATGTATATATATATATAGACGAATGTATTATATAATATATATTTATATGATTTTTTGTTTTTCTTTAAATGTATTTTAAGATTCTAATATATAGAAGATCAGTTTGTAGTTGCAACACGAAGAAAACAACAAATCAAAGTGGGAATTTCTTCAGGAAAGGTTCTTTACGATAGCCTCGTTCTCAAAATCCGGGCTTAAGCTGTCTTTTTCTTTTCTTTATCCAGATCCTTTGGGTTAAACTTCATCATTTTTTTGTAGATTTTTATTCATAAAATCCCTAAATTAGCCTGTGGCGTCTTTTGAGATTTTTCTGCGATTTTTTCGAAGTTGTGGCAATGTCGACGGTGGCTGGTCCTCAAATCTGCGGCCGGGTCCACAGCTCGCTCAGATCCTTCTTCAGCTTGCCCAGCTCTGCAAATACGGATTCGTGACTTAACACTTTCAGTGAAAAAAATATCAGAAATAAGACTCTATCCGGGGGAGTTACCTACCCAGTTGAGCCGGCAGAACGCCTCCATTACGGAAACCCAGATCGAAGCGGGGCTGTACTCCTGCCAATTGTCCTGCAGCCGTTGCTCCAGAGTTCCTAAAGGCAGTGCCACTAAATCAGCAATTAATTAGTTAATAATTAGGAAGTATTTAAGGGCGGAATGGTAACCCACCTGTAGGGGTGCTTGAGGCAGCCATAGACCTCCCGGTAGCGCCCGTACAGAGTGCCGTAGGAGACGCCCAAAATGCGAGCTGCCTTTTTCATTTCGAGTCTTTTGTTTTTGATGGCATCGAGGACCTAAAAAAGGATTTAAGAATAAAAAGGATATTTTAGCATTAAATATTATCAAAAATATTCAAAGGAAAGAGTTGAATAGAAGGCAGCTCCTTTCGATAACAAATGGAGGTTTAAAACTTGGATAAAGTCCCGGGCAGTCTATCGAATACTATCGAAATTCACTTTTTGAAACTAAAAACCCGAGCTTTCCTAATAGTTTAAAAGATTTAAAGATTTAAAAGCTCACCCTCTTGGTGAATGGCTCCTCCCAGAACTGCGGACGCCGGCCCTTCGCCAAATAGTCGTCCATTTTGATGACATCCTGCCACTGGGTGAGCTCCTCGTTGGTGAGACGCAGCTCGGCAGCATCGTAGTCCTCCAGCTTGATGTCCGGATAGTCGCCTAGGCCACTGCCACCTGGCTCCTGGCCCCCACTCGGATTACCGTTGCCACTGGCGGCACTGGCCACCACAGCGGCGGCGGCGGCAACTGCCACAGCGGCAGTGGCTGCCGCAGCACTCGCTGCCACATTCGGGCCAAACTCGTGGGCCATCAGCAGGCCGTGCTCGTTGATGAGATAGGAGGCTGGGGTTCCCGATCCGGCGGCGGCGGATGCAGCGGCACTGCCTCCGGCTGTTCCGCCCGGCTCGTACTTGCAGGCAAAGCTGGCCGGGATTAGGCTGCCGGAACGGGGCGACTCTGATCGATTGGCCACCAAGTGCTCGTTCTCTATCTCCTCCACGGGCTGTGGAAGGTTTGCCTCGTCCGTCTCTTTCCCGCTCTCCCGCTCCTCCCTGTCTCTTTCACGCTCCCTGTCCCGCTCCTTATCCGGCTCCTCTGCCGGCTTCTCCCGCTCTCCGCCGTACAGCCGCCTGGCATGACGCAGCTTTCCGTGGCGCTCCCGCCGTTCGCTCATCTTCTCCGGCTTCCTGCTCAAGGGCGTTACTTCCGCATCGGCCTCATCACCTCCACCCCCGGACAAATCTAGTTCCGGCTTCTCGTCGTTGGGTATCTTGGGTGTGGGGCTGCGTCGTGTCTCTCCGGCTGACCATTCGTGGGTGACACCACCCGCTTCCTGCTCGTTGGCAGTTTCCGCTTGGAGGAGCTGCTGCTGCTGCTGTTGTTGTTGTTGTTGCTGTTGGTGGCGCAGCCTTTGGCGCTGTTTGGGCGGGCAGGCGGCGGGCGGGGAGGCCAGTGAAGTGGCAGCGGCAGCAACAGCGGCGGCGGCAGCATGGGCGGTCACCAGCGGTGGCTCCTCGACGAAGTGGCGAGCCGTCTCCAAGTAGGCGCGCTGGGCGGGCTCCAGATTGGCGGCATACTGGGCCAGCTTGCGTCTAAAAAAAAAAAAAGAAAGAAAAGAATTAGTTAGTCACGGTCGCCATGTAGCGC
This sequence comes from Drosophila monieri, assembly GCA_035047585.1. Lineage (NCBI taxonomy): Eukaryota > Metazoa > Arthropoda > Insecta > Diptera > Drosophilidae > Drosophila > Drosophila monieri. Next base: position 6,137,906 of record JAWNPJ010000067.1, read on the forward strand.
CACCTATTAGTCGCCATAGAGCGCCACCTAGAGGACAAAAACTCACACATTGAACACATCATAGGCATCGTCTAGCGGGGGGCGTCCGCGCTTGCGTTTTGGTCCCAAATAGTGCTCCACGGGGGCACTGCCCTCCAGGGAACCCGCCACTCCGGTCGAGGGACCTGCTGCTGCCGGATGCCCGGGCGCCATCACCGGCATTCTGCCCAGGACACTCTCCATGCCGGGCGATAATCGGTCACGCTCTCGCTCCCTGTCCCGCTCACGTTCTCTGTCCCTTTCGCGCTCTCTCTCCCTCTCCCTGTCCAACACAGTGGAACTGTGGAGCTGCCCGAGTGGCGCCGCCTGCTGTTGCTGCTGCTGCTGGAGGATTAGGTCCTGGGCGTAGCTCTCGGCCAGGCTGCGCGGCGGCGAGTGGAATTCGGCGGCGGCCATGGGCGGTGGGGGGCCGTCCTCGTCGTCGCGCCAAGTGACCTCGGCCAGGCCTTTGATCTTGAGGTCATCGGCGGTTTTCAGAAGCGAAGGGAGACTGGCCTGGAAATAAAAAAAGTAAAAAAGTAAAAAAAAAAAAAATAAAAGATAAAAAATAATAAGAAAAAGTCCTTTGAACCTACATGCTCCACATTGATCTCGCCCTTGTACATGAACTCGATGAGACACTTGACCTCGGCAAAGGTCACGTCCTTCATGATGATGATCGGGTCCCGTTCGCTGGCATAGTTGGAGAGGACCGTGTCGAAGAAGGTGCTGCAGGCGCAGAGGACGACCCGGTGGGCGCGTATCAGTTGGCCCTCACATGCCAGGGTCACATCGCAGAAGCATCCCCGATCGAGGAGCTGCGAGAACATGGTCTGGAGGTTGCTGTGGTGGTACTTCCACCGGAGGCAGTATTGCTGCGGCAGCATGGTGGCGCCGCGCTTGCTGCTGCCCCTGATGGTGACTGAAGGGGATTTCTACAAAAAAAAAATAAATTAAAGAAATAAAAGTTAATTAATTATCCTTTTTTTTCTCTTAATAATTGCATACTTTCATACTCAAATGTCCTTGTTATTACATTAAATTTTAAATGAAACAACAGCTTAACCGTAAAGAGCAATTAAGAATGTAAATAAATCACAAAAATGCTACAAAGCCTTAAAAAAAAACAAAAGAGTGGCCTTTTAATTAATAAAAAAAAGATGGGAAATATTTCGCAGAAATTACATTTTCTTTACAATGCTCTTCCGCTTAAGGTAGAAAAAATCAGTTGATTGGATTTGTTTGTCTTTATTTTTTTTTATTATTTTTTTTTAAACAAATTTTTTCAGGACTTGTTCGATGAATTATATCCATTGATAAACTTGTTATCCCTTTCGAGTCCTGCCAGTATCTACTACGTGTATGTGTGTGTGTGTGTAAATGTCAATTGGAGAATGCAGGGCTTTTTTATACCGTTATCCTTTTTATACCGTTAACTGTGTCCGTGTGTCTCTGTTTTTCAGACTTTCATTTTTTTTTTTTGAAGGCATTCTCGAATTAAATTCATCGCAATTTTTTTTAAACAATATAAATAATCGAAATTCCCGCTTTATGCTCCAAAAATGTGAAGTGGCTAGTGATCGGCACACACACACACACATACAAAAAAGGGGGGGGTCTTTATATAAAATGGTTGAAATATAAAAAAAAATATTCTTCTTTCTGGATTCTCGAAAAGGGAGGAAAAATAAGGATATTTTATTTTATTTTTTTTTGTTGGAAAACCTGCAACAGCAGCTTCATAAAAAATGTTCGTCCTCGTTTCCATTTTATTATTATTCCTCTTCTTACTCTGGCTCTCACACCGCCCACCACCCCCTTGGTACACATAAAAAATTTTCATAATTTTTCCTTTTCTTTTTCTGTTTTTGTTGCGCAAATATTATGCGCAAGGTAAAAAGTTTACATATTTTTTTTTTGTAGCTGCACCACATCCTCCCCCCCTATTAGTTTTTTTTTTTTTCATATGCACTTATGTAATATATACATTTTACTATATAGTTGCAGGAGTACTAGTACCCCCCTTCCAATCTGTCAATATACTTAAACACAAAGTAGGTAAAAAAAAAATAGGGGGGGACGAGCATAAAAGGAGAACTGAAAAGAGCAATTATAAAATCCCTTTTGTTGTCGATTTCCACAGATTCGTCGTAAATTGTAAACCGACGTGACGAAAAAGCGAAATAAATTGATTTTCGTCTTTGCAGCCACATGCCCGAGTCGGGATGCAGAAAGATTATGTTCCACTCCCCCACTCCAGCCAGCAACCTTTGCAAAGTTTACAATTTAATAATTAAAATTCGAATCAATAAATATGGTCAGCGTTAATCCCTTTACCTTAAACGGGTTATTTTTTCAATCATTTCTAATCTCTATTTCGATTGGATCGGGAATGATTTTACTGCTTGGGGTTGGGGCCTTTCTTTGGGGAAACCATTTCTTTTTCAAAAATAATTTCTTTAAAATGTAGGGGTTTTTTTTTACTCTGCTTAAGTGCCAACTTTGAGAAGCGAGGAGGAGGGCGCTGTTTTTTATTTATTTATTAATTTGATTTCTTTTTTTATAAAAATAAGTCGAATTATAGTATTTTATTTTCATTCTTGGGCACTGCTTAACTGACAACTTTGAGAAGCGAGGAGGAAGGCGCTATTACATTAATTTATTTATTTCAGTTTTTGAATTAATTTTTATAAAAAAAAAAGTTTAAGAAGAAAGTGGAAGAGGAGGGTGGAGGGGGGTAAAGGTGGAGGAGGGAGAGTGGAGGAGGAGGGAGAGTGGAGGTGGAGGAGGGAGAGTGGTGGTGGAGGAGGGAGAGTGGAGGTGGAGCTAGGAGAGTGGTGGAGGAGGAGGAGGAGGAGAAGGAGGAGGAGGAGGAGAAGGAGGAGGGAGAGTGGAGGTGGAGGTGGAGGAGGGAGAGTGGAGGTGGAGCTAGGAGAGTGGAGGAGGTAGAGTGGAGGTGGAGCTAGGAGAGTGGAGGAGGAGGGAGGAGGCAGGAAGGGTGGAGGGTGGAGGGAGGAAGGGTTGAGGAGGATGGCGCCTTTTTATTAATTAATTGAATTATCGACTTATATTTTATTTATTTTGTGGCGCTGCTTAAGTGCCACCCATGAGAATCGAGGAGAAGGGCGCTTTTTAGCTAATTAATTTCTATTTATTAATTATTTGTTTTTCACTAAAAAAAGTTTAATTAAAATATTTTATTTTCATTTTTGGCGCTGCTTAAGTGCCACCTCTGAGAATCGAGGAGGAGGGCGCTGTTTTTATTAATTAATTTCTATTAGTTTATTATTAATTTTTCATTAAAAAAACTTGAACTAAAATGATTTTATTTTTATTTTCTGGCGCTGCCTAAGTGCCACCCATGAGAATCGAGGAGGAGGGCGCTAGTTTTTAAACAATTAATTTCTATTATTTTAATGCATTTTTCTTTATGAAACTATGATAATTAATAGCTTATAGTTTATATTTTTTAAAACTAATTCAACAATCTAACTAAGTAGAGTATGTTTAGTGAAGTACAAAAATATCATAACTGGCAAACATTAATCTCCACAAAGATGGCTGCAGCTTGAAAAAAAGGGTTTATATACAGAGATAAAAAAAACCATTAACTATAAATGAGATTAAGAAAGGACACCTTATGTAAACAGGTATTTATATCCTTATGTGCATACATATATCTGAAAAAAAGGACGATAAAGATATGACCATGTAGAAGGTCCTTAACTCCTTTATTTCCCCCTCACTTTCTTGGGACCCTGTCCCCCCCTCACTCTCCGTCCCCCGCCCCCGCCCCCCTTTAGCAATAAATTTTAAGAATTCCCCCAACAATTTCGTTACCCTTTTTTTTTTTTTATGTATATGTGCTAACAAATTTTTGGATTTTTTGTCGCTTAAAGTTGGGTTTTTTTTTGTCTTTGGGTGAGAGGCATTCTTGCTTTCAGTACTAATATCACAACAGGACGAACCAGAGAAAAAAAAACCACATAAAAAAGGGTAGAATAAGAAGAGGAAGGGTGAGAGCGGGGTGGGCGGGGGGAAAAGGATACGAACTTTATGTTAGCTGCTTTTTATGTCCAGTGTACAAAATGGACACACCATCACACAAAAACAGCGAAGAGCAAAAAAAAAAAAAATAAAGGACCTAAAGTAGAAATGAGAAACTCCTGCTTGGGTCAAAATTCGCAGGACCAACCAAGACCAAGAAGAAGAAGATGTAGAGAAGGAAGCAGTGTGAGCCAGTAACTGTAAAAAACACAAACACACACACACACATACACAGAGAAGAAAGAAGCCCGCGAACCGAATGCGAAAAGCAAATTTCGTTTCACCTTTTTTCGAGCTGCAAGAAATGCCAAAGGAAAGTTAAAAAACAAAAAACAAAAAACTGTAAAAAAAAAACACTGAGCAAGAAGAAGTGGAAGAAGAAGCAGAAGAACACATTGCTGGCAAATAAATTGCGCAAAAACGCAAAAGGGAAGGCAAAACAACAAAAAACAAACTACAAGGGCCAGCAAAAAAAAAAACAAGAGTCTCAGAAAAACAGGACATCTTTCAGTCAATATATAATACATAAAAAAAAGTATATTTTAGATGCACAAAACATAAAGTTTTATATATAACTATATATATAGTATATAGTATACAGTCTAACTAGGATTCTACAAGTTTTGAAAACTCAAAAACTTGTTTGAAACTTTTGAGAGAGTTTAAGGTTTGTAGTATTTTTTGGTATTTATTTTTCTTACTACATAGTATAATATTTAATATATACTAAGTATATAATATGTAAATATTTAACAAAAAATACTCTTAACATATTAAGAGTTTATGTCTTAAATATTTAAAGACAAAATTGTAGGCTATTTTCGAAATAGTTTACCTTATTTTTATTATAATTATTATAAAACCTTGAATTTTTAAGAGCTAGTTACTTATAATTCTTAACTATCAAGTCTCAAAGATCATTATCTATATTAAAATATTTTGTAAACAATAAATAACTAATAAAATAAACAATTTAAAGCCAATTTTTAATGAATATACACAAAATTTCAGATTTATTCCACAAATTCTATACCTCGAATTTAAACATTTTAGTTAATTTTTATAAAATTTATTATGTAAAAAATTATGTAAATAATACATTTTTTTACACTTTTTAATATAAACTACAAACTATTCTTTAAACAAGAATACCCTCTGCAAGGGTATAAAAATATGTACATCTCCCAATAGCCCAAAGGCCAAATACAAAAAATATTGCCTACTTTTGGGATTCCCTAAGAATAGAACTTGAAACATGGCGACTTCCGGATTCATACCAATTCCCTTCTTGAAAGTATTCAAGTATTTCTTGATAATCAACCCCATTTATGGGAACTATTTAAAAGCTATCTGTATCACCCCTTGAATATCCTTTGAAAACTAAACTTCTTGAGGGTGTACTGTCCGAAATACTGTCCATTACAAATAAAAAAAAAAAACAAATGTATAAAAAAAAAACGCAATGTCCGGCACTTCAAGGATTGGGATATGAGTTTGGTTTCTGTTTCTCGAAATAATAGAAACTCTCACACACACACACACACACATTGGCAAGAACTAACTGTAAAGGGTTTTTGATCCCAATCTTTTTCCACTCACACACACATGCCAGCCCCCTTCCTCCGCCCCACACACAAACACACATACTCACACTCGAAGCCAAGCAAGAACCGTTACACATTTAAGTTCCTTAAAATAAAAAAGTTACATAGAAGAAGAATGTGGAGGAGGGCAGGGGCAGGGGCAGGGATGGCATAAAAAATACATGTTTTATTGTAGTATATTTTCCCGCCAAGCAGTCGCACACACATACGTAAGTACTCACTTACACACACACACTCACTCTCACTCATACTAACTCTCACACATATGAACCTCGAACCGAACTCTCACACCCACCCTCTCCCGCCCCCTTCTAGAAACCAGCACACTTCTTTTGGATTTTCTCATGGAAAATATTTTTCAGTTTTTATCACATTTTTCTTCTTCTTCTTTAGATTTCGTTGTGTGTGTGTTTTTTTTTATATATTTTTTATTTTATTTTATTTTTTTTTTTGCCGCTGCTGCTGCTGCTTGTGTCCGTTGTAAGCAGGAAGAAAAAGGGAGGGAGGGGGGAGGAGCTGGTGGAGTGGGGTGGGGATGGTGACGCAAAAAGGTTGCGAGCGGAAAAATAAAAATGAAAAAAGACATTACAGCGACGGCAGCAGCAACGTTGGCAGCAACAACAACAACAACAAAGTGAAGAGAATAAGAAAAAAAAAAAAATAAATAAAAACACAAAAAGCTTGCAGAACCAAAAGGGGGGAGCCGACAGGGCGAAGAAAGGCAAAAGGCAAGAGGAAGAAGGCAAAAAAAAAAAAACATAACGACCGTTTCTCGTTTCATTTCGTTTGGTTTTTTTTTTTTTTTTTTGCTTTTCATTTTTTTTTATGCCCCCCCTTTGCTCAGCCCCCACATTCTCTTTATTATTATTTTCAGTTTTCTGTCTTTCTCCATTTATTTTTCTTTCTTATTTTTTTGTGCTCCTTTCTTTCTTTCATTTTTTTTTTTTTTTGTTTTTTACGTTAGCTGGATGTTTTTCTACGTTTCTACTTTTTTTCAGCTGCTTTTTAAGCTGTAATTTTTTACTTGGCTTTTTTTTATGCTTTCTGTTCCTGCTGCTGCTTCTTCTTGCTCCTTTTATTTTCTGCAATTTTATCCTTTTTTTTCTTCTTTTTTTTAAATATCGATTTTCATGTCAACTTAAATGAAAGGTACACAGTTTTCCATACAACACAAAAAAAAAAAAAAAAAAAGGAATGTAAAAAAAAAAGGAGAATACGGAATTTATATGTGGACCTGTCATGTGTGTGTGTAGGTGTGTGTGTGAGTGTAATGCCTTTCCTTGCTGTCTCTTTTTATTATTAATTTTTTTATAAACCCACCCACCCACACACACACATCCACTTGGTTATTTTCCCCCATTTTCCATTTCCTTTTTATAAATGCTTGGCAGGGACATATAGTGAGGAAAACAACTCCAAGATACACGGAGAATTTCCCACTTTTTTTCCCTAGTTTTTTATTCCACTTTTTAGTATTTTTCAGGGGAGTCGGTGCAGTGTGGCAGTGGAAATTCCAGTCATGATTAATGGAGAACTCAATCAAGATATGGCTACATATAGTTCTTTATACTCAAGGAGTGATAAAAAACGAGGTAATTCCATTACTCACTTCTAGATATTCAGAAAAATACCTCACTATTGTTACTTTAGTTGAGAAACTGTTTTTAAAGCGATTCCAAGTAGTTTTTGAATTATTTTTCAAAATCTGTCAGTCTGTGAGACTTTCAGGACAAGTTAGAACAAGTCTTTGAATTATTTTTCAAAATCTGTCAGTCTGTGAGACTTTCAGGACAAGTTAGAACAAGTCTTTGAATTATTTTTCAAAATCTGTCAGTCTGTGTGACTTTCTGGACAAGTTAGAACAAGTCTTTGAATTATTTTTCAAAATCTGTCAGTCTGTGAGACTTTCTGAACAAGTTAGAACAAGTCTTTGAATTATTTTTCAAAATCTGTCAGTCTGTGAGACTTTCTGGACAAGTTAGAACAAGTCTTTGAATTATTTTTCAAAATCTGTTAGTCTGTGAGACTTCCTGGACAAGTTAGAACAAGTCTATGAATTATTTTTCAAAATCTGTCAGTCTGTGAGACTTTCAGGACATGTTAGATCTTGTTCCAAGTCATGGTTTCGACTCTTCATCTGTAAATTGTAGATTTTTCTACTTCTTTGACTTATTTTTTGTATTTTTTAACTAAAAAAACCTTCCTTTAGTAAACTTTTCTATAAAAACTGATTATTTCTAACTAATTACCTCTTAATTTATGTAATTTTTTTAAAAGAAATAAAAATAACCTCAACATTATATAAAACCTGATTATTCGATTAATTATGAATAATATTTTTGATTAAAGTGGAAATTGAAACACGAACGCAACACAATTAATGAACAAACATCAGTCGACCGCAAGTTGCCGCCTTCTTGGCAAAGACAAAGGGATAATCCCGTCACACAAACCGATATCGGAATTAACTTAAATGCTGGAAAATAAATCAAATTGGATTCTTTCAGCAACAGGACATCGGAGGACATACAAAAAAAAAAAAAAAACATGTCAATGGATGACAAAAGTGCAAGTGGGAGAAGCACTGTAACCGCATTATCCATTGCATTAAGGCATCGGATATTTTATATACTATATACTATATACTATACATAGTACTATATATATAGTCTATATATAGTCTGTTGTATGGAGTTATATACTGAAATCCCTCACACACACACACACTCTGCTCCGTAAATCCCCATCCTGCCGCAGTACATTTTCTTCTTTATTTTTCAGCTTTTTCTTCAACAGTTTTTTTTTATCTCCACTGTGTTTTTTCTTTACTATTCTTTTTTTTTTGTTGTAATTTGTATAATTTTTTAACATTGTCGACGTGGCACTGGCACTGTTTTTTATACATATATTTTTTGTACTTTTTGTTGCCTTCTTTGACAGGAGAGGAGAGGAAAAAATTTTAATATAAATTTATGTGCTAGGAGGGCAAAGGCACTAGCGGTGGGCGGCCATGGGGCGGTGGGGCGTGGCAGTAGGGGAGGTTCAAGGAGTGGCCAAGTGGCGGGAGCACTCATTGCCCGACAAGTCTTTAAAAAACACACATTTTTTGTTTTGTAATTTAAAATAAAAACTACAAAATATACACATCTATATATCTATAAAAAAAGTAAATAAAAAAGTTGTTTATGGCCTGTAACCTTTGAACTTTATTTCAACCTCTCTCTCAGCATGTCGTTTTTATGGCCACATAAAAAATAAACCCAAAAAAAAATGTTTTATAAAATGAAACCCAATTTAAATTCCTAGTAAAAATATAAAACAAATAAACAAAGAGTAGAAATTTAATTGAAACTCTCCCCGAAGCTGAAATTCTTTATTAAAAATATTCTTTTGCTGAAATTAGCAAAAAAAAATAGGTCCTTTTTTTGTTTATTGTCTAAAATCAAATATGGAGGCTTAAAAAAGTTGAATCACAAAAAAATAAAATTAGGACAAAAATACAGTGAAGCTTCTTTGAAGGGGAAACTTTTCCTGCCGGAAGGAAGTCGAAGTTTCTGACAAATTCCAGTTTCTTCTTCGAGAAGATAGCACACTTTCGAATTTCCCGCCAAGGGAAGTGCCACTGTAAACAAACAAACCAAAGCCGAAAAAAAAAATCAAACTTCTTCTGAATATTTTCCCCCCTTTTTTGAGGGGGGGGATGAAGGCGACTTCCAACTTTTGTTCGCCTTCCGTCTTGCATAAATAAAATAAACGACGACCGAAAGACGATGCCAAATGATTAAGCCGTTTCTCCCCAGCAGATCCTCTCAAAAGCCAACAACAAAAAATGCATAAATAAAAAATAAACAAAAAAATAAGCAAAAAAAAAAAAGGGAACATCAACAAACCAATAATAATAATAATATGAAATGAGGAAAGAATTTCGCATTCGAAAGCATTTCAAAGGAAAAATCAACGACTTCTTCTAATTCTCGCTTTCTTGGCAAATTATTACGAATATTTTTGTTTGCTTGAATTTTTGTGTTTTTTGTTGCTTTTTTGTTACCTATTAGTGGGGAAGTTGTAGAGGGTATGATGGAATAATAATAGAAGGGAAAATTAGTGTATCTTAGAGGGTTTGAGACTTGGAAAAAGTGTCTTATTGCTACAGTTTCCCTTTTTCCAACACTTTAAGGTAAGAGTTCGACCCCTGCTGAGTATTTTTTTTATTTTTTCGTTTAATTAAGTCTAAAAAACTTCAAAACCTTCAAGTTTTAAGATTAAGAAAGGATATTTAAAGCTATTGTTTCTTTAAAATAGTATTTAAAATGGATTTTTTAAAGATTATTTATTAAAAAGCTTATTTTTCAAATAATACCTATTAATAAAATACTAAAAAAAAAACAAAAAAATACTATAATCTTTAAATTATATAATTTAATACAAAAATCATGTTAAAAAAGAATCAAATAATTTTTATTTTTTTTATTTTTATAGAGGGTATCTACCATTCGTAGCCCATCATGCTTCCAATCCAACTCCCTTCTCCTGCTGATGGCGAATGGACAGCAATTCGAAATTCGTATTATTAATAAGTAATAAAAAGAAATAAAAAGAAAATGCCCAAGGAGCGGAGGAATAAAAAAAAGCACGCAGCTATCCGGCTGAGAGGAGAAAAAAGTATCTGAAAGATACACAGGTTTTTCCCCCTTTATTTTATCTGCTGGATGTTAGTGTGTGTGTGTATGTTATATTTGGCTGATTCTGCGGTTGCTGTTGCGGATTATTGTTGTTTCTGTCTTTTTTGTTTTTGTTGTTGGAATGCCAATAAAAATAAAGAAGGAAGAATTGGAAGCAAAAGCTAGGCCATGGAAGGGAATGGAATCGCCACCAAATTAAAGTCCAAGATCGAAAAGGAACCACAAGATACAATTGCGAATAAGGCCAAGTGCAACAACACATATCTAGATATCTCGGGAGAGGTAGTACGCAACATCATAAAGTCTTAGCTGCTGCCCCCAAAAAACAACAACAACAACAACAGTAACATTTACGACAACACAAAACATAAAAGAAACTAACAAAAAAAAAAAGAAAGAAAACCTGCAACACCGACAAAGAACAACAACATCCACAAAATACAAAAAAAAAGAAACTGCAACTTTACGATCTTCTATAACTATGATATAGCTGCTATTGTTGTTGTAGTTATGGTTGTTGTTGGTGCTTTTTGTTGTTGTGTTGCCTTTTTTTGTTGTCATTGTTGTTGTTTTCGCAGTGCATTCGCCTTCCGTTTTTTTTTTTTTTTTAATTTTTTTTTTGTCGTGTGTTGACTTATGCAGCTTCTTCTTCCCAGCTTTTTTTTGTTGTTTAGAACTCTTCTTCTTTTTTTGTTAACAAAAAACACTCGAAAAAATGGGGGAATATTTATAGAAATTTTATCAAAAACAATATTTAGCTTAATAATCTTTTTTTTTGCCACTTTTTTTAATCAGTATGCCTGTTTTTTAAGGGCATTTTTAATATAAAATTGATTTTTTTATTATAAAAAAGGTTTTAGTACATTATCTTTATTTAAGATTATACATTTAAGCTTAAAAAATATTTTTTTTTATGTATAATTAAGAAACTGAGAGGTTTTTTGGTTTAAAAGTAAAAAGAAAGCAATGGAAATCTCTAGGAAAGGTTAGGAAAGTTTTTAATTTTAAAATTAAAAAATAAATAAATAATAAACTATCTATCATATATATATATATCATATCTTCTCATATCATCTCTTATTATATTATAAAAAATCACAGAATATCTTATTTTTTTCATATTATATTTTATTATTTTATACTTTATTTTTTTTTTTTATAATTTCTCCATCGTTTTTCTGCACATTTTCTTGGCTTTTTGTTGTTGTTAAGTCTCTTTGTTGTTGTGGTTGTTCTTGTTGAAATTATTAGACAGCAACAACAAAAAAGCAACAACACGCAGCGTCCAGTTTGGCACACAAACACACACAGACACACACACATACACTGGAACAAAAAAGCATTTTACAAAAAAACATATTTATTTTTTTTTTTGTGGCCAGAAGCATTTCAGCGCATCTGTGTAACCTCAAGGTTGCTGAACCTCGACTGCGGTATTGCAGCTCAAGGGGCATGCCACAAGGTGGAGAGGCACCGGTTGCGAAGAGAAGAGGAACAACAATAAGATAGAAAAATAACGAAAAAAAAAACAGGACCTTACCATAAATAGAATCCTCGCCAAATAAGAAGATTGCATTTTTTTTTACTTTAATACTTTTGAGGTCTTTCGAAGTTTCGAACTATTTATTGGGATTTGAGTTATTTCCACAGCTGTTGTCGCTGAAATCGACTCCCCACTGTACTCGAAATCAACTGCCGTTTTGGATTACAGTAATAATACCAAATGTATCATTATCGTATCGAATTTGAATATATATCCCAGATATTTATGCAAAAGACTGCGTATTTTTGTAAAGAATCGGATTTCCTTCGCACATTCCTTGAGAACAGACTTTTCGAGTTGAAAACACTCGCAATAATAAAAAGAAATGTTTATTTATTCAAATATGTAAGTATGTATAAGATTTACCTTTCAGATTTCTTTATTTCAACTTTTTTTCGATTTCTATTCATTCAAAAGCATTGTTTTAGAGAAAAATCTACATATTCTGAGTATTTTCTAGTATTAAACAGTGTTGTATAGTGGCATTAGTGATTTATAGTGTTAAGTAGTGACATAAAACACTAGAAACTACTTTATAGTGTTGTAAAGCATTAGTGTTGTGTAGTATTATAATTACAGAAATAAATCATTTAACAAAAACCATAAACCCTAAAAACAAATTACCCTAAAAATTCCTTAAAACTCTTCAACGCCTTGCTTCTCTTAACTCAAGCCCATAAATGCCTTTCTTGGCCAAAAAATAAATCCTCCAAGAATATGGAGCTTAAATCAAGTCAAGGTAAAAAGGTCTAGCCTCTAAGAGAGTGAGAAAAAAAAAAACAATAAATAATGTTCCTGGAGATCTTTTCCAGGAAAACAAAAAAAAAACAAAAAACGACTCAAAGGAACCGAAATGCGATGATCAATGAGCTGGAGCAGGTGCGGAAAAATGTTCGCTTTTGTATTCTGGTAGTGGCTTGTGTCTTTTTAACTGATTTTGCAAAAAAAGAGAATAAGAAAAGGCAAGAGATGGGGATTACCAACAAAGAATGCAAATAAAATAATAGAAAAACATAAAAAGGGAAAATCTAAGAAGCTACTATTTCTTGCCATTATTTTTTGGGGTATACACTTTAAAGGCTTTAGGGGGAAATTATTATAAATATTTCCAAGCTATTTAATCTTAAATTTGAATATTATTTATACTCCTTTAAGAGGCATCTCCCTCTGTCCTTCTGTCCGCCTGTCCGCGTGTCCGTTAATCCTTTTAAAAGCACACTAGTCCCTCAATTATGAAGCCAACAACTCAAAATTAACTTTTAAGCTTTATTTTTGTTAATAAAACCCTTAGTTTTAGAACCCTTAGGTCAGTAAGACCATAACCCACTTAACTCCTTTCATATGTAGGGTATATAGACTTCTCCTACTCCCTTAACTAGCATTCCCTACTTGTTTTTGTCTCTTTTTCGATGAAAAAGCCAAAGAAGCTGCCCCAAACTCGGTCTCCGAGATACATTTGTAAGATGTTAGATACATTTAAGGGGCAACAGTATGAAGGGCGTTGGAAAAACTCACTTTGGTTTCTGGGATAGAGTCTGGGGGATGGGGAACTGGGGAGGAAAAAAGAACATTCATCAAGAAAACTGTCGTCGTTTTTTTGCGTGTGTTTCTGTGTATCTGTATCTGCGGCAATGCTGTTGTATCTGTATCTGTAAGTACGTTAGTCTCTCCAAGCCCAGAGTTCTAACTCGTGTTGTTTTCTTTTCTATATATATATTTTTTTTTATTTTCATTTCTGCCTCTTCTTGTTACCAACATCCATCTGTTTGTTTATGTCGGTGTTTTGTGTCTATTTCTGAGCTCGTTCGTTTTTATTTTCATTATTTATCATTTTTTTTTTTTGAGGTTTTATATCTTTTTATATATGTATGTATGTACATCTATGTATGTATATTCCCCGCCTAATGTAAGCTTTTATATTAAATCCGAGAGGTATATACTGTGCTTTGTATACCTGGTGGTTTGGAAATAAAAAAAAGGACAACATTTAAGGACAACAGCTAATCCCAGGCTCAAAAAATGAAAAAAGAAATGTATATCTCTAGGGATAAGGATATTCTAGGGAAGTTTTGAAAGGAAAGACTTCAAAAAAAAACTAAATATTCTTCCTAAAAAGAATAATTTCTACAAAATGATTAATTTTATTCATTCAAGAATCCTTTTTTCATTATCCTGGCAAGCAATGAAAATATTTCAATCAAGCCGAGCAATCTCTCGCAAAAATCCCAACTGACTTGGACTATTTCATTTAAATTACTTTAAAAACAACAACAACAACAACAGGAACTACAAAATAAATGGAGAACATTGAAAAAAACACAACAACAGAGGAGGAAAAACACACAAAAATATATTTAAAAGAAAGAAAAAAAAAGAAGAAAAAATGAAACGTTGATGATGATGAAGGCGAATATCTCGAAGAGCTGAGGAGTTTTTTGTTGGCTTGTCTCCTTGAAATGAGAATGTTGATACCCTGTACTTGAGGGTTTAGGGTATATGAGTTTTAGGGGACAAGATGAAGTAGAAAAATATTTTACTTTGAAATAATGGTATTAACTGAAAATACTAAATAAAAAATACCAAAAGTCATGTCATTTTGAGGTTATAATTGGTTTCTATGAGGATAATCATGTTAAAAAAGGCTAAAAAGATAATAAAACTCTAAAATAAAGTAATTATAATAGAAATAAATATATTTCAAATAAAGTTTCTACAAAATTAATACTTTTTTTAAGGGTTTTAAGGTTAAAAATGGTTCTACAAGGTTTTACTATTATTGTATTTTATAGCAAAAATCTCTTTAATTAAAACTTTTAATTTAGAAATGTCTTATTTAATTAATTACAATATTTTCTTTATGAAGATTCTTATTTAATAAATATTCAATTTTAGTATTATAATTTTAGTATTAGTTAGTATTATAATACTAACAGATATCTTACAAGTCTCTACCTTCTAACTACATTTTTTGTTACAATCTGTTTGTTTTTTATGCTACTTATGTACAATATTTTTTCTTTTTTTTTTAAATGGAACAAAATCTGTGTTTTCTTTTTATTTTTTGTTGTTGTTGCTGGGCACTTTGTAATTTATTACGTTTTTTGTTGCTGTTGGCGCTGCTCCGTTCGAGTATTTTATAAAATTGTTCAATTTTTGCACGAGACAATGTCGCAGGGTCGACTTATGGCCTCTCCTCCCCACTCCCCCCGCCCCCCTCTCACTCTCCCTGGGAAACCCTCACAAAAAACCCCAACCCGAAAAGCAGCAATAAAGTGGCGTTGGAAAATGAAAAATAATAAAAACACAAAAAAAAAAACAACAAAATGAATAAAAAAAAAAGATGAAAAAAATAATGGAAAAGTGGCCAAAAGATATAGAGGAGGGGGGGGGGAAAGGAAAAGCGATCCAAAGTGAATATTGAGATATTTCCCATGCTGACAACCCGCTTGCTTTTCGCTTCGTTTTCGTTTTCGGTTTTTGGTTCGTTCAAAAGTGATTTACTCTTTTGGTAATGTGCATGCCCCCCCACCCTCCTCCCTCCCCCTGTCGACTATAAAGCCAACAACACACACACCACCCACTTTTCCACATTTTCCGCCCATTTTTTTCTCCCTGCATGTTTATGTGCAATTTTTTTCCTTAAACACTCACACTCACAGCTGCTTTGGCACATGCCATATATACTATATATCTTTCTCTCTCTATATATATACCGTTACACTATATTTCCACTTGTACTAATATATATGGGAAAAAGGTCCTTTTTGTTTCTCTATTAAAAAAAAAAAGAAAGGAATAACTACAAAAAATAGATTAAAAAGTTCAATTGTGAAGATGGAAAGTATTGGATACCCTAGATGGGTTTTCGGGGGAACTTTTGGAGTTATAGAAGGGTATTACAGACTTAATAATATTTATAATAATTTAGTAATAAGATTTACAAATTCTAAAGAATTTTATTTTAAAAGAAACTCTAAAACCCACAAACTATCCAACTGTCAGCTTAGTTTCACTTTACGTGGCTTTTTTGACTATAATTCTCAACAGGTTCTGGCCAAGCAAGCTTTAAACTTAACCTCACTTTGTTGAACCTTAAGTCAAATTCTTTATTAAAATTTCAGCTAATAAAAGAAATATAAAAAAATAAGAAAGAAAGAGTATAGAAAGAAAGTAAAGAAAATCAAAAGTCTCGGCCACCACTTACCATTTAGTTCTCTACAAAATATAAATGGAGTTTTTTATTCCCCCTCCTAACGGTGTTTTTTTTTATATTTTTTAAGCTCCCCCTCCTCCTCTTGTTCCTCGTTCTAGTCCTGGCTCTTACCCCATTATCCCTTTCTTACCTTTTCTAGGACTGGAAAAGTTCGGTTACAGTTTCTTTCTCTCTCCCTGTCTCCCTTTCCCTTTCCCTCTTCCTCTCTTTTTTTTTGCTTATAGTTTTTGCCGAGCGCGCCAAAAAAAAAAAGGAAAAGGGAAAATATATAAAATGCAGATAAGCGAGCGGGCAGGAGGATGAGAGAGGGAGAAAGGACAGGCAACTGTAAAATGTGGAGTGGAGTGGAGATGGGGTGGGCCTGCCTAGTTTCGGGTGGACTTTTTAGGGGGGTAAATAAATTAAATGCTTGACTTTATTTTTGCCCGACGATGTTTGCCTTGTTTTAATATTTTCCTTTGCCTTTCCTAGGGATATACTTCCCAGGGATATACACTTTTTAGTTGCTTTTTTTTTACCTCCTTTTTTTTTTTGTTTCTCGTCCAGCACTATTTCTCGTCGTGTTTTCCTTTTGTCTCGAAACACTTTTTGTTCCCATTTCCCCCGTTTCTGGTTTTTTGCGTTTTAGAACATGATTTGTATTTCGTTCGTTAGATGGAATTCCAATCTGCTGGCATAACAAAAGGGTGGAAATTCTCTAAAAGATTTCCATAAGGAACGAAAATAAACTAAGGGTAAAAAAAAAGCTAGGAAGAAAAACAAAGTGGGCGGTGGGGTGGGGCGAAAAAGACAGACTTTGAACCTGTTGCGGTTTTGTGGGGGTGTTCGGAATTAGTCAAACGTAAAATTTGTATATACTTCCTAGTCCTTTTAGGGAATATTTCAAAGAAAACTATTTCCCCAAAACCAACCCCACCCTGGGCCGTAAAGTATGCTATGATATTTTCCATGTAATATATGGAATATTTTTACAAAAAACAAGATTTTAACAAAGCGGCAATAAATTTAATCAATATATATGTATAGTCTCTTTTTTTTTTATAGAATTTGAAACAAAAAGTGCTGCAAGCCTCGAGTGGACCTTATTTTTTCTATAAAATTGTTTCAGACAACAGGGCGTATGAGTTATTTATAAATCATATATTATAATATAATGTATGATTGATTAATTTAATATTTATATATAAAATAGAAATGAAAAAAAAATATACTAGATCTAAAATACTGAAACTTTAAACTTTTTCAGACAACAGGGCGTATGAGTTATTTATAAATCACACATTATTATACGATTTAACTATGATTGATTGTTTATATATTGATTAAACATACATATATGTACATATGTATGTAAAATAAAAAAAAAATAAATATATACCAGATTTTAAATACTAAATGCAAGACTTTCTTTTAGACAACAGGGCGTATGAGTTATGTATTTAATAATATTAATAATAATTGTAAATAATAAGTTAAATTTTCAACTCAAATACAAAACTAAATAAAAATAAAGTGATATTTAAATCGAGAATAAAAATATCACTCATACGCCCTGTTGTGTTTTTTTTTTTTACAAATTCTCATATTAAGGTCCACCCAAATGCTCTAGAATACACTCTAATTCTAAATCAAATTTGCACAATGCAATTTTTAGCTTATTTTGTAGCTTTTTTTTTATTGCAAACTCTTATCAGCCAAAAAAAAGTCATAAAAAATGCAAAAAAAAAGATTTAGTCAGAATTAAAAATAAACATGACAAAAAAGGGCAAGAAAATTTAATTAATGGAAAAGTAAACAGTAATATATTATACAAAAAAAAAAAGGAAAAAAATAAACACAGAACAAAATTCATGAAACTTTTAAGCCACGGAAGCGTATAAATTAAAAATAAAATAAAATAAAAAAAAACTCTGCCAAGAAACCAAATTGAATTAAAATATATTAACAAAAAAAAACTATAAAAAAGAGATAAAAAAAAATAAAAACTGAAAGAAAAGGTAAACCCAACATGAACCACAAAAAACGTTTTGTGATTCATAATTCCGATTCGGATTTGGTTTTCGTTGTGTTATTATTTTATTAATTTTTTGTTTTGTCTCTTTCTGTGTGTGTCTTTGTGTTTGTGTTTTTTTTTTTATTATTATAGAGTTTTGCTTTTGTGTTACCCAATTGGTGGCATGTTTTTTGTTGTGTCTCTTTTTTTTTTATTATTATCTTTCCTATTTGAAAATGTGTGTGTTTTTTTTTCGATTAATTGCATAAAAATAGAGGCCGTATGGCTGTTGCCTTTTTTGTTATTTTTCGATCGCGACATAATTTGATTTAAAAACCTTGAGAAAAAAATAAATAAAATAAAAAAAAAAAAAAGAAACTGGAATCTGAAAGAATTCTCAACTTTCCAAAAACTTAGGAGTGGGGGAATCCTATATATAACTCTTTTTTTTTTAAGTATTTCTTTACTCTCTTTAGTTTTTTTTATTTTATTTTTTTTTGTTGTTATTTTCCATTGTTTTGTTTTGACTTTAGTGGACGGAAATAGTTTTTATCTCTCTCCCTCATCGCTTTGATTTCAGCTTTTGGTTTTCTTTTTCTTTTCTTTGTTTTCTTTTCTTTTTTTTTGTTGTGCCTTTTCCCCCCCCCTTTTTAGCTTTTTATTTTCTTCCTCTTTTGCACATTTTGCTAGAAAAGTTATCAGCAAATTTCTGTCTAACTTGTTTATTTACTTATTTTTTAATTTTTTTGTTTGTTTCTCTTTTTTTTTTTTGTATTGTTCCATGCATGACAAAAAAAATCCCCAATATATATTTTTTTTTGGTGTTTTTCTGATTTGTTTTCGTCTGCAGGGAATTTTTTTTCGTACTTATTTATTTATTATGTTTCTCCCATTTTTTTGCTCTGTTTGCTTTTAATTAAAAATATGCGCTGATATCAGAGAAACCGAAGCAATAATAAAAATAATCACAAAAAAAAGAATCCCTCAATGAAGAGGAAAAAAAAGGCCCTTTATTCATAAAAAAAAAGAGGAAGTGGTTTATGGTCTTTTTTTTTACGAAAAAAGATAGATATTTTAGATGAAAAAATTCCAAATAAAAATTATTATTTACGCATTGCAAATTATTGTTATTTTCCATTGTTTTTCTCTATTTTTTTTTTTCTAAAATAAACAACTGAATAATTTGCGTAAGAAGCTAAAAATTTATTTACCAACACATGGGGCGAACAAAAAAATTAACTAGAAGTTTAAAAGGTAAAAACAAGCAAATAAACAGCTTCGAAAAAAAAACACAATATTCGTGTCAAAATGTGTGTCGTTTTTTGCTTTATTTCCTACTACTGTCACTTTTTTTTTTGTTGTTTTCTGTTTTTTTTTTTTCTAAAGAATTTTTATTTGGTTACGGAATAATACGAAAATAAATACAATTTTGTTGGTACATATTTATTTTTTTTTGATTTATTTAAGCCCTAAGCGTTGTGGCTCTTTTTTTCTCAGTTTATTAGGAAACACACCTCCTTTTTTTATGTTTCTGTTGAGTTTCTTATATAAAAATACTGAAATAACCTTGGTTTATTAATTCAAAAAAAAAAAAAGAGAAAAAAGCTTTTAAACAGGAAGTCTTAAAAATATACATAGTTTATTATTCATAAATATAATTTAATAATTAAATAAATAAGAAATAAATTGGGAACTGCTTGCACTGCTTTCTCCTCCATCTTGCACCTCTTCTTCTCCATCCGTTATTTTTGCCCCCCAGGCCCCCGCCATCACCTGTGACGAGTGCTGACCTGCCCTTGTTTTTGTTTGCTCTTGTTGTTGTTATTCTTGTGGCTGTCGCTCTTGTTGTTGTTGGATGTTATTTTGGACAATGAACTTGAAATTTGGAGCACGCGTTCCACATGTAATTGAAATGTGTGTGAGTGGAGCAGTTGAGAGAGGGAGAGTGTACGCGAGAGAGGCAGAAGCACAAACACACGCACATTGCAGATTTGTTGTGCCTCTCCTGCTGGCTCCCCACCACCCACAGCCTCCCCTCTCGCTGTTTTTGCGCAGGCGAATGTCGTTGTGAAAACAAAAAATCTAATAAAACAGCAGACAAAAACAAAAGGCCGCAGCAGCACCACCAGCGACGTCACTCAAATGCGATTTGCAATTTTAATTTTTCTCTTTTTTTGTCTTTTTTTGTCTCTTTTTTTTTGTATTAATATTTTTTGTAATTTTTTTTTTTATAATTTAAGTTGTAGAAAAATGAATTGCATTCGACAAATGAAGTGGAAGAGTGGAGAATAAAACAACAAAAAATAAAGAAAAGAAAAGTAAATTGCAAATTGCCTTTTTTTTTTTTTTTTTTTTTTTTTTTTGCCATTTCTGTAAAGGCGGAAATGCTGATGGGTCTCTCTCATAATTGACACAGCAAAAAAAATACCTAAAAAAAAGAGCTTAAAAAACTAAAAACCTGAAACGAAACTATATATAATATTTAAGAAAAAAAAAGCACTCCAGACCATGTATTGTAACAAAAACGGCGCCCAAAACTTATAGATCTCAACAAAAAACGGGGAAAATTTTCAGACGTTTTTTTATTAATTTTTTGTTGTTTCATTGCCTGACAAACAAACAAAAAAAAAAATTAATTACCAACCAACCTTAGTTGGAAACTGGCTAAAAACAAAAAGATAAAAAAGTGGCCAACACAGTAAACAAAAAATGTAAATTACTGTGTATTTTTCCCTCGTCGAACGAATTTAATTTATTATTATTTTTTTCTTGTGATTTTTTTGTTGGCAGTTTTTTAATGCCTTGGCAATTAGTTGGCAAAAAAAAAAATGGTTAAAAAAAAGGTTACAATAAAATCAAACAAAAAATGAATAAATGATTGAATGGCAAAAAAAATTGAAATGATTTCCTCTTAAAGGCAAGAGTTAAAAATAATTGGGTTTCTGTTGAATTTTGACTTAAATTTTTTAGGCATTATTTTTGGCATTATTTTTTATCCATTGGGGAATAGGGGGGGAAAAAAACTGGGCAGCTGGCAAAGTCAACAAACCCGGAAATCTTCGATCAAGAACAACGGAATTTTTATCGTAATATTTTTGATTTTTTGTTTTTTTTTTTTAAACATTCACTTGCCACACAAAACAATAAGCACAAAAAACAAAAAAAAAAACAAGAAACACATAAAACCCAAAAAAAAAAACGAAACCAAAGGGTGTAATAAAAAAAGGGGAAAAATATCATTATAAAAAAAACTCAGAAATTATAAATGCAAAAAAAAATTAAACAAAAAAAAGGCAAAAAAGAGAGGTGGAGGGAAATAAAACGAAACACACACAAACAACACACAACTTTTTTTTTTTGGCTAAAAATAAAACATTATAGCCCCCCCTTCTTATTGTTGTTACTCTTTTTTTGGGCCTTAATTTTTTTTTTTTTTTTTTAGCACATGAAATAAATAATTTGTTTTCTCACCTTTTCTTTACGACTTTTCGCGGTGTCTGGCCGCTGTTGTTGTTTCTGTTTTTGTTGTATTATTATTGTTTCTTTCTTTTGTTTTCTTTATCGCCTTTGATTGGACTTAGTTGTTGTTTTTGTTTTTTTTTATATATTTATTTGTTTTTGTTTTAAAATATTTTTTTGTGTAAATCGCATACGCAGCAAGTTTTCAACAAAAAAAAATATTCATTCATACATTTTGTTGTTGTTGTTTTTTTTTGTGTTTTCAACTTTAAAAAAAAAAAGATAAGACTTTCAAAAAAAAACAAAAAACAATCCAGAGCGCGCGCTTTTTTGTTATGAGGCGGCTAACGGTACACTCAAAATAATAGTCACCGAGTTGCGGGTTCTGTTCTCCCACGGACTTTGTTGCTATTGTTCTCCGCAGAGAGACCGACCGGCCGAACAGTTGAGAATCAACTGAGAAACGCCAACGTCGTCAGCTGTGTTTTGTTTGGGGGGCCCCCAAATAGGGATGGGGCCGTGATCCGAGAGTGGGGAGCCCAAAACATGTGCACCCGCGGGCTATAAGATTTAAGATTTTGTTTAGAATTTGTTTATTACTTTTTTTTTAAGAGATCTTAAGCTTAATTAAGTAAATAAATTAATTCTTATACTTAAAATGTAATGAAACATAAATAAATACAAATAAAACTTTAAAACATTAAAAAACGAAACTAAAGCTTTGAATCATTCTTTTTATACTTTTCTTTTATTTACTGAAACATCATAAACAACACCAAAAAATTCATTTAATTTGTTTTCATTCATAATTTTGAAAAAAAAAACCTTCGTGACACGAAAGCTGCCGTATTGTGGCGAAAAGCTTAAACCTTCAGCCATCTGGCAGCGCTGGCAATCAGCTGTGCCTTTTCATTTGTTTACGTTATGCGCATCGGCAGGGAATTATTCGTTTTTCTAAATGAATTTTAAATGCTGTCAAGGCGATAACAGATTCGGGCAGCGGAACTCTTGGGCAGCCGTCTCTTATCACACTTGCAGGTCAGAGGTTAGCGCTTATCAGTTGGCGCGGTGTCGGACGACAGTGGTAAAGCAGTGATTTCCATTTCGTGGCCTCCCCTGGCCGACAGTTTCCATCGGAACGCGTAGCAAAGTAGGTACTATGCGAGAGTGCTACCCCCAAAAATAATATAATTTCATAAATTAATTTATATTATTTAATAGGCTTGAGAATATTATGCAGAAAGTACGCTGCTTGTCACTGCCACAAAAGCTTCGCTACTGCTTAAGCCGAGACGTGAACACAAAAGCCGGTAACTTCGCCGGAGAACAGCTGATCGGAGCTTTAACTCGCGTCACTGCCGCCAAAAATCCAACATCCACATTCTCCCCGATCAGACGATATTCGTACAGCAAGGAAACCACTTCTAAGGTGAGTTCTGGACTACATATATAAGCGTGTATATATAAATAAATTAGATTCGTGATAATCAATTAATGAATCAGTGCTGTGGGGCTTCTGGACAAGCTTGATGCAATCCGAAAAGTGATTTTTTAAGCGGAGAGGCTTCATTTTTCTTCCAGAAGACTGGTGCGTCTTGTATGCCATGTGCTTTGGTGGTATTTGTTCTTTTTTTTAAGCCACTGACATGTGTTTTTATTTTAGTTTTGCGTGGTTTAATAATACCCTAAAAAAAAGGGGTGTTTTCATTAAAAAAAGTTCAAATTTAAGTTTTTATTTTTATTATTTTATGAGTTTGGTTTGATTTTTAACGGGTTTTATTAATTACAAAAATTAGAAAATATTGTTTTACTAAGTTTTTGTTAAATATTATACTGAAAAACTTAATATAATTTTAAAAAAAATTACTGTGATGAAAATCTAACATTTTTTACTCAAATTTTGTGACGAAAACATCTCTTTTTCCCTTAAAATTTTAAATAAAATGTATTAGCTTTATGGATATTACTTTAAAGGATATTTTCAAGCTTTATTTAAAGTTAATTAATAAACAAAAACTTAAGATAATATTTACAAAACGTTATTTTACATTTTTTAAAATTACAGTAACGAAATCTCAACATTTTTAACTCAAATTTTGTGACGAAAACATCTTTATTTCCTATATTATTTCTCTATAATTCTGTTAAGGGTATTTCAAGCTTTAATTAAAGCTAAGATTTACAAAAAAAATGAAGATTATATTTAAAAAAAATGACAGTGACGAAAACCCAACACTTTAAACTCAATTTTTGTGGCGAAAACATCTCTTTCTCCCTTAAAATCTTAAATAAAATTGATTAGCTTTAAAGATATTACTGTAAAGGGTATTGAATCTTCGTTACTGATTAGATTCTTTGAGTCTTAAACTTGTTTAGGCGAGCACTTGTTTATACAAATTCGAGCAAAACCACTAATACCTCTGCCACTTGGCATTGGCCATTAAATAGAATTTCCTCCAATGTGGGTTTGCACTTGGAAACTATAAGTTTAATGCATTTTTCCCCAGTTTTTAGTTCTCTGTTGGATATCCAATGCATTTTTGATTATTTTTGCTTGAGAATTATGATCTTTTGTTTATTTTTTAAACAGAAAACTGGTACCATTCGAAGGGAAAAATGACTGTAGCCTTGTTTTCCGCCCTCTGATTCGATTGGAACAGGTCTGGGCTATAATTTCCAAAAGTATTCAAGAAATGTACGATAAGATAACATATTTTCTGCTAGTTTTTGTTCGATTTTTGAATGTAAATTATTTCCGAAAATATTTTTTCTAGACGTCATTGAAGACAGTTCAGTTATCGTTCAAAAATTTGAACCCCTGACCCAAAAACAACGTAGACGTGGAGATACGAGTGTTGGAGATAGAGGGATGATGGAAGCCGAACCCGAGCCATGGGGGGTCGAGCCCAGAGACTCCCAGAGTCTATTTTTTATATAGAATCTAATCGCAATAGTTGCCAAGTTGCATCGTCCGGGGGCTAATCTCCTGGCCCGGCGATAGCCTGGGGGCCCAGCTCGATCGATCAGTCGATCGGGAGCTCCACCTTATCGTCGAAACTTTTCCAATGCTATTGAACCATTGAACCTATATGTTTATTTGTGATTTTTCGCAATTCCCTCCTCCTCGGATCATAAATATTTGTGTTGTGTGGAAAGGCAGAAAAACAAGGGAATCGTTTTTATAAGAAAGGCGATCCCATTTCCAATCTGAATCAGAAAAGCATCGATCGTTGCACTGGAAGCATCAACCTTTTTTTAAATTAAATTTTTTATATTTTTTTTGGATTAGAAAATGGCGGATCAGAAGATGCTGCAGGCTACGTTGGAGGAGGGGGATCCCGAGTTGGCGGATCTCATCAAGAAGGAGAAGGAGCGTCAGCTGGAAGGACTCGAGATGATCGCCAGTGAGAACTTTACCTCCGTGGGTGTCCTGGAGAGTCTGAGCTCCTGCCTGACCAACAAGTACTCGGAGGGTTATCCTGGCAAACGGTTAGTATGGAGTTCATCTATGAGAATCGCTCTATTATCCTTTTATCCTTTTCGGAAACCATAGCTACTATGGCGGCAACGAGTTCATCGACTGCATCGAACTCCTGGCCCAGAAACGAGGTCGGGAACTCTTCAACCTCCCCGCCGACAAGTGGGGCGTCAATGTCCAGCCCTATTCCGGTTCTCCGGCCAATCTGGCCGTCTATACGGGTGTCTGCCGTCCCCACGACCGCATCATGGGGCTGGATCTGCCCGATGGTGGCCACTTGACCCATGGCTTCTTCACGCCCACCAAGAAGATCTCCGCCACCTCGATCTTCTTCGAGAGCATGCCCTACAAAGTGAATCCGGAGACGGGAATCATCGATTATGACAAGCTGGCGGAGGCGGCCAAGACCTTCCGTCCGCAGATAATCATTGCTGGCATCTCGTGCTACTCCCGACTGCTCGACTACGCCCGTTTCCGGCAGATATGCGACGATGTGGGTGCTTACCTGATGGCCGATATGGCCCATGTGGCGGGAATAGTGGCCGCCGGACTGATACCATCGCCCTTCGACTATGCCGACATTGTGACTACGACGACCCACAAGACGCTGCGCGGTCCCCGGGCCGGTGTCATCTTCTTCCGGAAGGGCGTCCGCAGCACCAAGCCCAACGGCGATGTGATCAACTATGATCTGGAGGAGCGCATCAACCAGGCCGTCTTCCCATCGCTCCAGGGTGGGCCGCACAACAACGCCATCGCCGGCATCGCCACGGCCTTCAAGCAGGCCAAGTCGCCGGAGTTCAAGGCCTACCAGACCCAGGTCCTCAAGAACGCCAAGTCCCTTTGCGATGGATTGATCGCCAAGGGCTATCAGGTGGCCACCGGCGGCACGGACGTCCATCTCGTTCTGGTCGATGTCCGCAAGGCGGGACTCACTGGCGCCAAGGCCGAGTACATCCTGGAGGAGGTGGGCATTGCCTGCAACAAGAACACCGTCCCGGGCGACAAGTCCGCCCTGAATCCCTCGGGCATTCGTCTGGGCACTCCTGCCCTCACCACGCGCGGCCTCGTCGAGCAGGACATCGACCAGGTGGTGACGTTCATCGATGCCGCCCTCAAGCTGGGCGCCCAGGCCGCCAAGTCGGCAGCCAGTCCCAAGCTGGCGGACTTCCACAAGGTCCTGGCGGAGGACAAGGACATCTCTGGCAAGGTGGCCGAGCTCCAGAAGAGCGTCAAGCTGTTCAGCCGAAAGTTCCCTCTGCCCGGTCTGAAGACTTTCTAAAACCAGCCCAACATCGATTATCCTGCACATCTATATCCTTTTTTTTAAAGCTATTTAAGCTGAAAGCGTGTATCCTTGCGATGCATCTGCAATTATTAAGTCATTTTAAGTCATTAAATGCATTTCGATTTCCTTCTACATCATAACTACAGTTTTTTTATTAATTTAAGAGCGTTTTTCATAGAAATCGCAAGGATATAGCGCGGATTAGGGGGTCCTATGAGGAAAGGATCTGTTTTACAAAGGGTCTCCCCTTAAAAATTCTGAAAAATATAAATCAGGAACTCTGTTACAAGACTTTGAGGCAGATCGATGGGGAATCGATCCACGAAACTTTTAAGGCATTCCGATCCAGAATCGGATCAGAATTGGCCGAGATATAGACATGGAATGGGGTCATATGGGGAAATCCAGGATTTCGGAAGGAAAAAGTGGAAAAATATTGAAAAAAAATGTCACTCTAGGATTTGGATGCAGATCGATGGGGAATCGATCCACAAAACTTTTGAGGTATTCCGATCCAGAATCGGATGAGAATTGGCCGAGATATAGACATGGATTGGGGCCGTATGGGGAAATCGTGGATTTTAGAAGGGGTCCCCCTGGAAAAAAGGGGAAAATATTGCAAAAAAATGTCACTCTAGGATTTGGATGCAGATCGATGGGGAATCGATCTACGAAACTTTTAAGGCATTCTGATCCAGAATCGGATCAGAATCGGCCGAGATATAGACATGGATTGGGGTCATATGGGGAACTTCAGGATTTTGGAAGGGGTCCTTGAAAAAATGGAAAAATATTGAAAAAATATTTCACATTGGGATTTTGATGCAGATCGATGGGGAATCGATCCACAAAACCTTTGAGGTATTACTTTCCAGAATCGGATCAGAATCGGCCGAGATATAGACATAGAATGGGGCCATATGGGGAAATCGTGGATTTTGGAAGGGGTCCCCCTGGAAAAAGTGGAAAAATATTGAAAAAATATTTCACATTGGGATTTTGATGCAGATCGATGGGGAATTGATCCACGAAACTTTTAAGGCATTCCGATCCAGAATGGGATCGGAATTGGCAGAGATATAGACATGGAATGGGGTCATATGGGAAATCCTGGATTTTGCAAGGGGTCCCCCTGGAAAAAAGGGGAAAATATTGAAAAAATATTTCACATTGAGATTTTGATGCAGATCGATGGGGAATCGATCCACGAAACTTTTAAGGTATTCCGATCCAGAATTGGCCAAGATATAGACATAGATTGGGGTCATATGGGGAAATCCACGATTTCGGAAGGGGTCCCCCTGGAAAAAGTGGAAAAATATTGAAAAAATATTTCACATTGGGATTTTGATGCAGATCGATGGGGAATCGATCCACAAGACTTTTGAGGTATTCCGATCCAGAATCGGATCAGAATCGGCCGAGATATAGACATGGATTGGGGTCATATGGGGAAAGCCTGGATTTTGGAAAGAGTCTCCCCAAAAAAAAGGGGAAAAATATTATAAAAAAATGTGTCTCGCCAGAAGTATTCCGTTTAGGGATCGGATGGGAATTGCCAAAGATATATATTTATCTATATTTATCTATATATATTTATATATTTCTTAAAAAAAACGTCTAAAAGAATAATTATTTGTTTATTTTTGACTCGTCAGTTTCTTAAAAACAACAAATTTACACAAATTGGAGGGAAAGCAACAAGTTGGCGTTTAGTTTGTTGGATTGTGCGACTGTTCCTAATGATCCTAATTGGAAAGTGATAACCAAAGGCACTTTGCTAAAAATTGTTTAAGAAAGCATCGTGCTTGGTCGTTTAAACTAAAATTTAAATAAAAAACAATTAAAAAATAAACCCGACTATAGAGATATCTTATGGCATGCTCTTTGAAATGCTTCTGCATTTTGTGGGAGGATCTTAGGTTGTGCTGGCCTCTCGGTGGAACCGCGAGTTGTGGGTGGAGAGGGACCACTTGGTCTTGAAGCTCTTCATGCAGATGAAGCACTCGTGCTCCTTGCCCTGGATCTCCGAGTGCCTGGAGGCAATATGCCGGCGGAGGGCATTCGTCGACTTGAGACGCCGCGTGCAGAAGCTGCAGATCAGTGGAGCCAATGGCAGGTCCCTGCCAATGCTGGTCTCGTCATCGCTGGCGGGGATTTTGGAGGAGGATCGCCTGGCGGGTGAGGACACTTCAGGGGCTATCCTTCCGCCATCATCCGTTTCCGATTCAGGTTCTTGTTTCAGTTTAAGAGGATCGGCTGGAAAAAAGATGACAAAATTATTAAAAATCAATCCAGAAAAGGGGTCACAACTACAGTATTACCTGGGTACATGAGAACAAATAGTTGTTGAAAAAAATCTTAATAAATTATAGTAATATTTTAATTAAATAAATATTATTATTTAAAAAGAAACCCCTTAAAAAAATACACTTTCTTTTCTAAATGGTTTACATGAATTCTTTTATTCTTTTATTTTTTTTTTTTTGCTGTCTCTATGTCTCTCTTTTCCTCTTCCACACTAACTGTATAATGTTGTCTCTTTCTTTTTCGGCTTATTGCCAAAAAAGTTAATTAAGTTGAGTAATTTTGTTACATACTTAAATATATTTTCTTTCTTCTTAATTTTTTGTTGTTTTTCATTTTTTTTTTTTATAAATTTTGGAATCTCTGCTAATTAGAACTATTGCTCTGTTTCTCTACTAGCTGATGACCACTGTACCGATTCTACTACATCCAATATCCATAATTTCCTTAATTTTTTTTTTTTTAATTTTTTTTAGTTTTTTTTTAGTGAGATCTTAAGCAAAAACCTTGCTCATGTCATGGGTGGGTGGGATGATTTCCACCATTTCTGGTGGAAGGATTTCTGGAAAAGCAGGATCTATGGGGACTTAAACCAGATAGTAACATTAACTAGAAATCGATAGATAATACGTATGAGTGTTGTTGTTGTTCCATTTAACTAGATTATCTTTAGGGGGGGACTCTACAGGATTTCTTTTTTTTATTCTTTTAATTTTTAATTGTTTTTTTTTTTTTGGAAAATACTCGTATTTTGAAACTAATTCTAGCGTAAATATTATGACTCCGTTGTTTTCACTTGGCTTGTAGGTAATTTTTTTTGCCATTTTTTTCCTTTTTTTTAGCAAAAAAGAACTAAACTATTTTTTAATCGAATGTGTTCTTAAAACTAAACTAATACTAATTTTAGCTAATATATATATTTATTTATATTTATAAACAATTGCCAACACAAGAGGTCCACTGGAGAGGTTTTTAAGTTTAATTATTATTATTTTTTTTTTTAATAAATTTGTACACAATGGATAGATGTTGGGGGCTGAGCAATTAATTAAAAATTAAAAACAAAATATTAAAAAGTCGGTTTAACAGAAATCTCTCAAGATCCTGGAATAGTTTCTTTTTTTTTGGGTTTTTTTTTTAAGTAGAACTATTTACAAAAATGATTTTTCAAAAAAAATTAAAAATTTCATAATTCAGTTTTGAGTTTTTTTTTTTTTTTAACATTTTTTAAAAAACTAAACTATCCTTTTTTTGAGTATTCAAAAATATGACAACAAATTTCAATAAAAACTAAACTTTTAATTTGAAAATTTCAAATAATGACTCTTTAAGCGTAAAAACTAAATCTTAATTTTAAAAAAATATTTAAAAAATAAAACCTAAAAAAAGATAACAAAAGAAATTTTTATAAAAGTAGGTATAATGGATTGCACCCTTACATATGGTATTCCCTAATCTCCTGGAGATTTCTGCTTTTTTTCGGGAAGATTTCTATTTACATAAAAGGGGGAGGGGGGGGCTTGTACTTTTTTTTTAAATAATATTTTTAAGAGGGGGCAGGGTGGGCAGTAGTACCTGACTAAAATACAAAACGGTACACATACATTAGACACTGGACATGGCATTTGGTCAACATCGAGGGGATCACCAGCTCCGATCTCCGGACGACTAACTGGGCTTACATTCTACTTTTTAAGGTTTAGAGCGTGGGAGTTAAATCTAAGTCCTAGACAATGAACGGCTAAAGGCTCCTCCTCGCTACCTTCTCTTTTTTTGGCTTTGACTTTTGGGGCCTAAGATGGGGGGGAGGGGAATGGAATCTTTTTTCGCTAAGCTGGACGTAATTAACTATATTGGTTTATGTTCCTTGGGCATCGCCGAGTCGAGTTAGTTCTCCGTTTTGATGGCCACCTTCTGCTCGTGGGAGATGCGGATGTGCTCCCGGAGGCTGTACTTGTTCTTGAAATTCTTATTGCAGAGATCGCACTTGCGGGGCGGTTGGGGGGTGTGTTGGGTGCGAATATGTCTCCAAAGATTAACCGTCGTTATGACCATTTTGCAAAACTGACATTCAGTCCACTTATTGTTGGACGAATCTAAAAATATACAGAAAATACGTACAACAATCAATCAAATGTAACAAGTCTCCAGAGATATTAATTCTTAGCTTGTTGGAGACATATTCGACGGCCACAACAACGAAATACATGAATTATAATCAAGTTTCAACACTAAACTACGAGACTCTCACAAGAACATAGCCACAACCAACTAAAAAATAAAAGAAAAGCTTAAAAACAATAGGATTTCAAGTAAAAACATAATACTTCTTAGACTTAGAACTAGCTTATGGAATATTTATGGAAATAAAGGAAAAAGCAATCCCGATACTTGTGGGATAACTCGTTATTCTCACCCGTAAACTCACCATTTGCCCCGCCGGCCTTGCTGTCGGACTTGACCGGCGTCACGGACACCGTAGTCGAGGAGCCAGTCGTCGCTCCACCACCGCCGCCGCCGTCGCCATCCTCCAGCACAGCCTGGGCCGAGCTCCCCGCCGCCGTCCCACTCCCTGGTCCCAACAATCGAGCTAAAAAATATCGATTTTTAGTTAAAATATAAAATATTGTTCCAGTTTCTTACTCATTTCGATGGCTATTTCGGCATTATCCTGATCGGCCTGATACTTTTCCTCGATCTCCGATTCGGTGAGGATCTCGTACTCATTGGAGTACTGGGTAACGGTCTGGCCAGCCGCCGTGGTGGCATCCTGTGATGTTTGTGGCGTGGCGCCATCCGACAGCCGGTCATCCACCTCCCCGACAATGTAGTCCGGTATGTCCATTTTCACGGCGCCCCTCAAGAATGTCATTTCGGCAGCTGCAAGTTAATGGTTTTTAGCATTTTTTAAGGATCTCTCGCGTAAGGATAGCTACTTTTCACTATGGTCTGTTCGTCCTTGACGGCATAGTCGACTGTCTCGGTGGTGTAGATGTTGTCATCGTCGTCGGAGAAGGTGATTTTCCGCTTCTTCACCGAACTGGCCGTCGGCAGGGCCACCGCATTCGTGATCGTCAGGTGTTGCGCCTGGACAGGTGTTGTTTGCTGCTGGGATTGCTGCGACTGTTGCTGTTGCGACTGTTGCTGCTGCTGCTGCTGCTGTTGCTGAGGTGGTGGCGCTGATTGCACCTGAATGTGCTGGATCTGAGCTGTTTGTACATGATGATGCTGTTGGACTTGCAACTGGGCTGCTGCTGCTGCTGCGGCGGCGGCGGCTGCCACCTGACTTTGCACCTGACTGGCGGTGGTGGCCTGCAGCAGCGTTGCGGTTGGAATCTCAATGGTCTGGGTGGCCGACTGAGCCTGGGCCACCTGCTGCTGCTGATCGCTCACCGCCCTAATCGTACTGGGTATCGTTTTGATCAGCTTGTGCTCGCTAATCAGCGGCGCCACCGGCAGCTGCGGCTTCTCCTTCTCCTCGGCGGTGAGTCCCTGGACGGCCAACAGCTCGGCCGTCTGCAGAAAAGACTGCAACGCCTCCTGCTGCACATTGACTTCGCCCTGGAAGGCGAACATCAAGAGTTACTATAATACAAGATATGTGAGGGGCATGCACCCACCTGGTACATAAACTCGATAATCGAGTTGAGATCTTCAAACTTTATAAACTTAAAAATAATCACTGGATGCGGATGGGGATTCTCTTTGAAGATCTCCTTGAAGTAGGACGAGCACGAGGACAGGACGACCTTGTGGGCCTTGATCCGGCGTCCGTCCACGCACAGGCTGACGTCCACGAAGTCATCGTTCAGCCGGTGGTTGTCCAGGGAGTAGGTGAGGTGGCGCAGGTAGTTGTTCCACCGCAGCGAGTACTGCTGGGTGGTGGCCATTGTGGCGTCGCCTTCTAGTCGCCTAACCGCTGGTCTCTTTAGCCCCTTCTTCTGTCCCCTTTTTTTTGTTTAATTCCAATCTCCGGCTAATCCAATTAGCGGTTGATTTTGTTTTTTTTGTTTCTCTCCCCGCAGCCTGCTGTGGGGAGGTGGTGGGCGCTCCAGTGGGTGCTCCTCCTACGCTTCCTGGGGTTGCTATCAGTTGGGAGGGGGTGCTCCTCATCCACCGCCACCGAATCCCAGCGAGATGGGCGAAAAAAAAAACCAAAATAAATGCAAACTCCGCTTCCTGGATTCCCTCGATTTCGGCGATCGCTTCTGGGCGGTGTCTGTGTCCTCGGGAGGTGCCTCTCCCCTTTGCAGATCCGTATCCTTTGATTTTGGGCTTCTGTTTACGGTGTTTTCACACACGGATGTATTTTTTTATGTACGCTCTGAATGTTTTTCTGTTTCTCTGCTTCTTCTTTTTAGTTTTTATGTACGCTGCACCATTTTGTTTTTCGCCAGTCTGGCAGCTCTGGCTCGCAAAGCAGCCCTGAATAAGGGAAAACGAAACATAGGTGGCGCCAGCTAAGTAAATAGTTGCCAGATTTTATAAGAAACCGTTATTCAGATTTATATTTTCGTTTTTATTTGAAAAATTAAACAATTTTTGTTAAAAAAAAAACCTTTATATTCCTTTTACCTATCATATTAATATTTTTTTAAAAATCATAAAAAAAAAACCTAAAAAATGTCTCAATCTACCATAAGTTTACTAAACATTTGTAAACCAAACGCAAGATGAAACTATAAGCTATAGCCCTGAAAAGATAATCCAGAACATAGAAGATTTTCATCCGGAACCGGGCGGCACTACTGCTCTCCGGACTCTCCTTCAAAAGGAACTCCTTGGCGCCCCGAATGCCGTGTTGGAAGAAGTCGACGTAGTTGATATCAGCATGTTGCATGAAGCCAAAAGTGTGTCTAAAAAAGAGGTTTAAAAAATATATAAAAATATATATTTTAATAGTTATTTTTTAATATAAAAACGTACACTTCATTCATGGGAACAACATTGTGTAAGGCCTTAAAGTTGTCATTTTTGAAATGCCATTCTGTCATCGCGAAAACCTGCAAGGCACTGAAGGCAGCAAAAATACGACGTTGTAGCTTCATTAAGCTAAAAAATAATATAAAAAATAAATAAATAATAATAAAATTAAAGAAAACCTTAAATAAAAATGTAAAAAAGTCAACTTACAAAGGCTTTTCGTTGTAAAGTCGTAGAAGAGTGTCCACCACGGCAGCCATCAGAAGATGTTGTGTTATAAACTGAAAAACATGAATAAAAAATTAATCAAAACTAAAAATGATAAAAAAAAATTAATTTATAGGCCCACCCTTGTAAAATGCAGAACCGGACACATGGTAATACTTCCACCCGGAAGCCACAACGTCTTCTCGAAGGGATTCTCTCGGATATAGGTCTTTCCGATTTCGATCACCTCCCCCATGGTTATCGGCGATATATTGGCAGTGGCACAGTTGACGACATAGAGGTCATCGCTCGTCTCCTTAACCTTGACCTCTGACTCTTTGATGAACTTGAAGACGGAGGTGATCAGAGTGCGGGTCACAATGTCGGCGGGCACGAAATCGGCGACCACATGGGGGTCACAGTTCTGGGAGCGTAGGATTCCCACTCCGCAGGCCACCAATAGCCCAGTGGGTCCATTGAAGTTATCGGCCCAGCCAGGCACAGGTTCTTCAATGGTGGAGACCACTGTAAGGGTTAAGTTATCGATAAACTATCGTTATTAGAAGAAATAATCTATGATATCGATGGAGAGCCTAGAGAGCCTCTTTGAGAGTTTCTAAACCTTTTTGTTTAACTTTTAATTTCTTAAAAAATAATATAAAAACTTGGTTTCTTAAAAAACTTACCTATCGATGGCCTAAATATAAAAACTGGTAATCGATCTCGATATTCATTAACCACCTGTTCGGCCAAACTCTTCGTGAAAGTGTACGTATTGGGTTGAAAGTTTCCATATCTATAAAAAATAATTATAATATAATTATAAATAATAATTAAATATAACCTCACTTTAGATTAAAGATGTCCAGAGTCTCCTCGTCGTAGGTCTCCGCCAGCTTAATGGTTGTACGCCAATCGGCGATCGGTGGATAGACCCGTTCCTCCACTTCCAGGACACTGGGATTCGAGTAGGTGGTGGAGACATGGACGAAGGCCTTGAGTTTGCGCCATCCTAGAGCCAGCTTGACGAGTTCATGGGTTCCCCGAGTGTTCATCAAAATGGCGGCACGCAGATGATCATCGAAACTAACAAAAGTCAGCTTATAATTCCCAACTTCTTATTCAGCGACAAATAAATAGAATTTTAGATGGAACCCTTGACATACCGGACACTGGCCGCCGAGTGATAGACTATGGTGACATTTTTGAGCCTCTCCAGGTCCTCGGGACTGATGCCCAGGCCCAGTTGCTCCACATCGCCGGCAATGGCCACCAGCTTGGACCGGGAATCGGGCTGCTCCTGGCGCAGTCGATCGTACAACTTGGTCTCCCATTGCTGCTGCAGGCGATCCTCGATATTGACGCCCTTCTTGGGCCTCATCAGGACATAGATCCGGCCCAGTTTTGGACAGGAGCGGAGTAGTTTTTCAATCAGTGCCTTGCCCACGAAACCTTATTTGGTTTTTTTTTTAAATTTCATTTTTTTTGTTTTTTTTTTAGTTTAAAATAAAAAAAAAAAGAAACCCACCCGTGGCGCCGGTCACAAAGATCTCCTGATCCTTATACAACTCCGCTATGGACATGGTGGCCTCTGTTTAGATCGCCGTTCCAAGAGGTTCTGAGCGAAGTGCGCCATTTCCAGGGCGGGAATATTTAAATTCGGGTATATTTACGGTACGACCTTTCCCCGCCCCAAAAGGTCAAGACTGCTGAATATTCAAGGTTTTCGGAAAGCTTACTTTGTCGCCATGTGCGGGAATAATACCTTCTATAAGGGAAATAATCATAGAAGGCAACAGCAAGTGGGACTTATAATTCCCAACTAGTTATGGAATTTGAAGAAATTTCAAAAAGAAAGGAAATCAAGAAAGAAACGAAATATATTTTAAGAAATTATTTATTTATTTATTGTTTTTTTTTTAAACCCCTTCATAGAGTATCTAATATTTGGTAGAATGGAAATATTAGGATACACTACAGCAGCAAAAGCAAAGCCAATAAAAATAAAAAAAATATATATATAAAACGGAACCGTTGAACCCCCTCCAGCCCCAATGGCAATGAAAGAATCAAAGGAGAAAGCCCGATAAGAGATGACGTTTACCGTTGCGCCCGCGCGCCCCATAAGGCCAGAGTGAGAGGTTGCGCTGGACTGTATGAGTGATTGGTGCTCCTTTTTCGCCCCATTGCATCGCCAATGCCAATGCACGTGCCCCATGAATGGAGCTTCAAAGCTAACTGGGACTACACCGATTTGAGCCAGACTTTTTTCTGGTTCTCGTCACCCGATAAGAAGACGAACTATGCCAGCGATTTGTGTTAGCGTGTTGGCTCATTATTGCCTGCTCCGCTTTGAGCGCTCTTTTTGGATCTTGGCACTTAAAACGGAACTTTAATCGCAACTAGCGCTCTCTCTCTGTCTATCTCATAGGCTCCACTCTCTAGCAAGCCATTAGCATGCGTGTGTGCGAGCAGGTGGGGGCTATTGGGTGGCAAGTGTGTAAGCTTGTGTCTGCCGGAGGCGCCTCTCAAATTGGAGCATCCAAACACGAAGCGGCTGTGGAAGGTCACTGACCTCACCTCCCCCCCCCTCTCTTTGCCAATTGCAACGGTACTTCCTAAATCCATAATCATCAAACTCGTTAGCTTTTGTGGGTTTTTTTTTTTCATGTTTGTTGCTTTTTAGTTGCATTTTCACATTTTAATTAACATTTTCAGGCGTAAACTTATCATTCGATACGCATGCAATTAGAAAAGTGTACAAATAAAAAAAATTACATATGCTAGTATGCTCGTATGCGTGTGATTACAGCACGCGAGAGTGTGTTGGTGTGGTATTTGCCGGCCGGCAAAAAAGACAGACAGAGAGAGAGAGATTGAGAGAGAGAGATATTAAGAGAGTATGAGTGGAGCAAGATGGAGCAGGAGCAGATTAAGAGAGAGAGAGAAAGTTGAGGGGGAGGCAGGACGAAAGAGAAGAGACAACTTGATTTTCCTTGTTTTCATATTTTTGTTTCACTTTGTTTATAATTACATCATAATTAAAAAATAATACATAAGGTTGCTGACGAATTTTACAAAACGCTAGTGTGTTGTTTGTGTTTTGCAATGGATTTCTCTTCAATCTTGTTTGTGTTTGTGTGTGTGTGTTTTCTTGTCTTTTTTTCGCATTTTTCTTGTGTTGTATTGTGTGTGTGTGTGAGAGGGTGAGAGGGGGTGAGTGTGTGTGTGTGAGTGAGTGAGTGTTGTGTCCATGGAATGGCAGAATTATGCTGTTCTCGTTTCATCTAATTTTTTTTGTAGTTTGTTATATTAAAAGGTATACAAAAAAAAAAAAAAACAAAAAATACATAGTACATTATTTCATGGAATAAATTAAATTAATTCTAGAACACAACACGACGGCCCACAAAATCGTTACTGACAACGATGGGGGGGGGGCCAGATGATGGTGATGGGTGTGTGTGTGTGTTGCTGCTGCTTCTGCTTTTAGATGGTGTTGTTGTTGTTGTTGTTGTTGTTGTGCTACACTCTCTCTGAACTTCCATCACTCGCACTCGCACTTGCGCCTTCGAGTTGAATTCTTCTTTCTCCTCCTCCCTATCCTCCTTCTTCTTCTTGTCGTCGTCCTCCTCCTCCTCCTCCTCCATCTCTTACATCCTTCTGATCGCGATCCTGCTTAGAAGCACTTGCGGTGCACAATGGAGGGGCCAGACTCGTCGTACTCCTGCTTGGAGATCCACATCTGCTGGAAGGTGGACAGCGATGCCAGGATGGAGCCACCGATCCAGACAGAGTACTTGCGCTCCGGTGGAGCAATGATCTTGATCTTCATGGTGGACGGGGCCAGGGCGGTGATCTCCTTCTGCATGCGATCGGCGATGCCGGGGTACATGGTGGTGCCACCAGACAGGACAGTGTTGGCATACAGATCCTTACGGATGTCCACATCGCACTTCATGATCGAGTTGTAGGTGGTCTCGTGGATGCCGCACGCCTCCATGCCCAGGAACGAGGGCTGGAAGAGGGCCTCCGGGCAACGGAAACGCTCATTGCCGATGGTGATCACCTGGCCGTCGGGAAGCTCATAGGACTTCTCCAACGAGGAGCTGGAGGCAGCGGTGGCCATCTCCTGCTCAAAGTCAAGAGCCACATAGCACAGCTTCTCCTTGATGTCACGGACGATTTCACGCTCGGCCGTGGTGGTGAAGGAGTAGCCACGCTCGGTGAGGATCTTCATCAGGTAGTCGGTCAGATCGCGACCGGCCAAGTCCAGACGCAGGATGGCGTGGGGCAGGGCATAGCCCTCATAGATGGGCACAGTGTGGGAGACACCGTCGCCAGAGTCGAGCACAATACCGGTGGTGCGACCGGAAGCGTACAGGGAGAGCACGGCCTGGATGGCCACGTACATGGCGGGTGTGTTGAAGGTCTCGAACATGATCTGTGTCATCTTCTCGCGATTGGCCTTGGGGTTGAGTGGAGCTTCGGTCAGCAGGACAGGGTGCTCCTCGGGGGCCACACGCAGCTCATTGTAGAAGGTGTGGTGCCAGATCTTCTCCATATCATCCCAGTTGGTCACAATACCGTGCTCAATGGGGTACTTCAGGGTGAGGATGCCGCGCTTGCTCTGGGCCTCATCACCGACATACGAGTCCTTCTGGCCCATGCCGACCATAACGCCCTGGTGGCGGGGACGGCCCACAATCGATGGGAAGACGGCGCGGGGCGCATCGTCTCCGGCGAAACCGGCCTTGCACATGCCAGAGCCGTTGTCGACAACCAATGCAGCAACTTCTTCGTCACACATTTTGTAAGCTGCAAAAAATTAAGAAAAAAAAATTAAAAAAATTTATTAATTTAAAAAATAAAAAAAAATACTCTAAAGTAGAACTTCAAAAAAAATGCCAATGGGAGAGGAAGAGGAAGCCCCACCCCGTTTATAAAAAAAAAAAAAGAATCTCCAGAGACGAATGCCGGTGCAAAAGATAACCGCAACAAGAGAGGGAGAGAGCTGCCTGTTACTCGTCTCTATGTATGTGTGTGTGTATGCGGCAAAGGGTCTCCCCTAAAAATGGCGGCCGAAAAAAAAATTCTTTTTCCAAGCCAAGCTCTCAAAATTGTTTTAAAAAAAAAAATAAACCACAAATCACTTTTAAGTTTAAAACTTTTAACCAAGTTACTCTTTTACTCTTAGTAGTTACCTTTTTTTTTTTAATTGATTAACAAAATCAAGGGAAAAAATCTCAAGTTGAGCCGAGCTAGTGGGACCGAATGCAACCGCACCGTGTAACTGTCGAAAGAGGAATGAACAGTGGAAGCGAGGCGGCGGCTTATGCCAGTTACTGCCTTTCGATCGCTGCCAGCGTCAGCGTCGGCGGCGACGTCGACGTCGTCAGCAGCTATCTGGCGTGAGCTCTCTCTTTCTCGGTGCTCTCGCTCTTACCCGGCCTGGCGCATGCGTGCGAAAGAGAGGTGATGGCGAACCGAGTGGCGGCCTGCCAACTTTTGTGACCATATATGGTCATGTTTCGAGGCGAAAAAGCGGCCGACGCTCGCTGGCTTTCGCTCTCCCCACTACTCGTACATACTCTCCCCATTGCACCAACACACACACACACACACACACACGCATACATTGTATGCGGTGTCGCGGAAGGTTTTCTCCATTTTTGCGATAAAGGCAGGCAGGCAGGCGGCAGGCGTCTCTTGAAAAACCGGCAACAAAAAAAAATATCTGTGTTTAGGCCAAAACGGCTTTAATGACGCGATGCGATTGCTATTTTGGAGCTAACTAAGGCATGTGGGAGCTGACTGGAAGGCCTACGTCACGAGATTATGGAAATTCGAGATCTGAGAGATGGCTGATCCTAAGGTGATCTTCAAGGAGGCGTCACTATCGAAGACCTAGACCTAGACTAGTTGATGTTTGGACTGGAGGATCGTAAAAAAATGGATCTCACGAGTCTCAGGAATGAAATTTTCCAAAGAAATCATACCGTCTGGCTGGTTTACGTTAACAGTTATATTTCTAGGCCAACTACTGAATGGGAGCTACCGCGTATAGATGGCCCAGATACGCCCGAGACTGCAAGCCGCCCGTTATCAGACTCTACGAGGGGGGACCTCAAGAAGGTAAATATTGTTTTTGTTTACTTTTCCGGCCCAGTAGGGAAGCCCCAGATCTTATGACATCAAAGTCTCGATTTCCAAGGGGCGTGGGAACAAAAAAAAAGTAGAAAGTGTTGGCGAATAAAAATTAGAAATCGTCATGACACGCCCACACTATATAGAGCGACGATCGTATTGGATTTTTAGGGGATTATATGGGGGTTTCCTCTCCACAATCATTATCCTGATTTCGGAAGAGTTTTCCTTTCAATTTCTTTACTAAATTCTTAATTTAGTTTTTATCTTTGGTGGCACTTGATTTTTTGGCACTGGTACACTTAAAAAAACAATTTTTTTTGGCAAAAAAAATAGGATTTGTTCACTGGATCACGTTCGTACTTGAGAGTTTTTCGTTTCTTTTTCTTCGATTTAATGTTGAGAGAGAGACGGCGAGATACTTACTTTTGGTCTGTTTTTATTAAAATTAATTAAATAAATATAAATTAAGTCTTTCGGTCTGATGGAGCGGCTTTGTGTCGGGAGGATATCCACACAGCACAAGAACTCAAACGGTAGTGATATGAAAACTGGTCGCCGTCGCACGTTTTATAAGCGCGCTCAGCTCCCAGGCCGGCTCCCCCGCCTCCCAACAGCCCCGCCTCTCCGCGCTTATCAGCTATTACCGATATGGCTCTCTTCTCTTCGAGCCATATCCAAAGTTTTACCATATATGGGTATGAATTGTTCGCCGAGCGCTTTTCGGAGAATTTCCTTTGCTCCAGACATGGGTGTGTGCCGTTGTTGTGCGGCTCTTTCAATGTGTATGTGTATGTGTGTGTGTGTGGTGTGTTTGAGTGTGTTTGCGCTGCAGTGTTTGTAGTTTTTCGTGGGGTCCTTTCAGTTCCACAGTTGTGTTACTTTTTTTTTTTTTCAATTATTTTTTTTTTTTTTTTAAAGG
The DNA here is from genome assembly GCA_035047585.1 of Drosophila monieri. Lineage (NCBI taxonomy): Eukaryota > Metazoa > Arthropoda > Insecta > Diptera > Drosophilidae > Drosophila > Drosophila monieri. The sequence goes on from JAWNPJ010000067.1 coordinate 6,178,737, forward strand.
CGCCCATGTGATTCAGGGCGGCTTACTCACGCCCACTTATCTTTATGGGGAATTACTTATTGGTTTCTGCGAATTTTTAACCTATAATAATACTTCGATTTTGGTCTAGTTATAGAATCATTTCCGTCGACTTATAAGAGTTCTTTTTATTTATCAATTAAAAGAATTTAGAATCAGAATCATATAAGTATACTATAAAGTTTACAACTTTTTACTACTACGATTTTGATATTTATTTTGATTATTCAAGTTCGAAACTCTCATCAGGTTTCTGTTTTATACAATCTCTTTTAGCCTTTTATAGATGCTATAGCATCTAATTATCTTTATATTCGATTTAGAAATACATTTAAATAAAAATAGTTGAGCATTTTTAAGTAATTTAGAGTTTATATAGGAAAAAAGCGAAATTTTTAGGCTTTTTAAAGCAAAATCTTCAATATATTTATTTTTCTATAAATAATAAACAAAATATTTAGTAGTTAAAGCTTAGATTTACTAAATATTTACTAGTACTAAAGCTTAGATTTATAAAATTTTAATGTATCTAGTCTTTAAAAATATAATTCCTTATAAAACAAAGTGAATAATAAAAGCATGACAAAGCATTAAATAAAAACATAAACACCCTTACTCTCAACTGTAGGGTATTCATTAGTCTCATTCATTTTCTCTCTCTTTGCCTTTCCAAGCCGCAAGCCGGTTTTGAACAATAACGGCGCCAGAGGCACCACAGCTGCCGGACTATAGCTGCGAGAGCGGATGAGTGGCGAGAGCCCGAGTTGGTGTGATGCGACGGAAAGCAGGGTTGGCTGCGTTTGCGCAACAGAGACGAAGAGAACGACGCCGCCACGCACTCACCTACTCATCTGCATCTGCTCTCTTGCTCTGGCCCCCATTGGAGGTTACCATGGGCCCCCAAGAGGCTGTGTGTGACTCAGTGGCAGTTGTTGTTGCTTGATAAGCCGCTGTTTTGATTCTCAAGCCTGACTGAATTATATTAGCAATCTCTCTTCTCTATTGTTATTGCAATTGCAATAATATTTGGGTAGAATTAAGCTATTTCTGGCACTTGCTGAAGCTACAAGTCATATGCGAAAATGAGAAAAAAAAGAAATGCCAATGGGGAGAGGGGAAAGTCTCTCTTTTCAACATATTTCGCTTTATTTGTTTATTTGTTGTAACGGTTGCAAACACATGGCTATAAATAAGTGACAATACGTAGACTTATTTATTTGCGTTATTCGTTGACTAATCTTTGTTTAAATAATTGCCTATTTCGGGCTAAAATGACGCATAAAAGGAAACGGCAACGGCAACATACGGCGATAAACACGCAACGCCAGGCGGCGTGAGAGACAGAGATAGGGGGGGAGAAATGTTGTTGGAGATGGAGAGAGCGCAGCATAAAAAGAAAACAACAAGCACATACATCCATACACCCATACAGAAGCGCAGTTACACAGACAGTGGAGTCAATGTTTGGGCAACTGGTCAAAAAGGAGTGGCTCCAACGTCGGTGACGTCGCGCCCAGCCACAGCCCCTGCTCCTGCTCCTCCTCTCCAACCCCATTGTATCTGTTTGCCGTCGCTGTCGCTTCTTCTTTTTTCTGCAATTCGCTGAAGAAATTGAAATCGCAAAGGAGAGCCAGCAAAAAAATTGCAACGATTCCAAAAAACTGAATTCAAGGCAGGTCTTGAAATTGGAGTACGAGGGTAATTTTTATTGTGGGAACAAAATAATTTCGACAACATCAAGTTTTTGAAAGGAATTTATTTAATTAAAGTTTAAATACAGACTTAAAATAATAATATTTAAGTTACTAAGCTTTCTTTCCTAATTGAATATTATATTAAACATTTTTTATTATTATCTAAATATTTTCAAGTTTTTATTATTCTTTTTTAATAAAAAACAAAAACAGACCTTATTTGTTTATTTGTTTTAAAACTTCTGTTTTAAAAATGAATTTTTTGATATAAAGAAAATAATATCTGTCGGTTTCAAGGTGACTCATTGCCAGAAGAACCATCTTTCATAATTTTTTTAACTGAGTTTTAACTGAAAATTAAGAATTCTTATGCTCTAAAAAAAAAAAAAGAAAAGAATTCGACGACGTCATCGCAAAATTCCACATTCTTCAATCAACTTGCGAATCATTCTTCTGCTTCTTCGCCTTCGGGGCGAAGCTGTTCTTGAGAGTCTAGCAGATAGTGTGTGAATGGGACAAAGATAGTGGCAATCTTATCGTGCCGCTTGTATAGCTGTCTTTTGAAAATTGCCCCGACTAACGGTGAACAACATAGAGCCAAGAACGGACTAGCACACACCGCAATTGCCAACAACAGGTGGAAATTGGCTTCGAATTGCTCCGAATATGGCTAGTTAGCATTAGTGGAGACTATCAACTAGTTCTACTCCTCAATCCTCATTTCTATCTCGAATGTATCAATTATGTCTCAGTTTGTGGGCCACATAACTGTGAGGATAATACAGTGTTGGAAAACATAATAATAAATATTTTCAAAATATCCCTACTTTGTAGGGAGTTGCCCAACACTTGTTTTAACCTAATTGGAATTGTGGAACGTAAAACCTAACGGTTTATCAGTCCAATGATCAATTTATACATAACTGTGAGGATAGAACAGTGTTGGAAAACACAATAATAAATATTTTTAAAATATATCTAATTGTTTTAACCTAATTTAAGTTTTGGAGAGTAAAACCTAACGGTTTATCAATAAAATTATCAATTTATTCTATTCATAGATCATAATTTCTTATCCAACCTCTTGGCCTCTTCAAGTTCGTTTCTTGACTGTTTTTTGTTTGCTCTCAAGTTGGCCAACAAATCGCTGAAATTTCCCCAGGCCAATAGCTTTGACTTTTTTTCTGTTGACCTTGTGGCAGGTGAGGTTAAGTTGAAGCAGGTGAGAGAGAGAGGAGATGCTGGTGTTTATTGAAACTAGAAATACTTAAATGGCAAAAAAAAAAGAGCGTTGCTGTTGTTGACTTTGAAACCGCTATAAAAAATATACATACATACATCGTATATATGTTTGTGTATAGCCATGATCAACGACCTTTCTCCAAAAGTACGTAACGAGTCACGTTATCTACACTCGCCAAAAAAAAAACAACCCATAACTTGTTAAGCGACTGGAGCCCAAATGCCATTGTCAAGGTCATTGAATGTGAAAATTTTCGTAGATTTTTCGCAATTAATTTGTTTTCTTTCATTTCCATTATTTTTTCACGCTGCGTGCGTGTGGGTATGTTTGCCATTAACATGCACGCACATGCACGCGGCCAGAGTTGCCATACCCCCTTCGCCTGTCTCCTGTTTCATTTTTTAGCCAACTTGGCATTGCAGTTAACCGCTTTTGGTCAAGTCGAAAAAGTTGCCAACACATTTTCACTCACTCCTGCGCTTTTTGGCCATTTCGGCTTCGCATCGCAATTGGCCATGGCTGGAAAGATAATCGTTAATTGCCGTCTTAATTAGTTTTGCGTGTTTTTTTTTTCTACTTTTTTTTTTTTTTTTTGAGGAGTAGAGCCGACGCACTGCTTAGAGATCTGCGTTGGCGTTGCGGGATAAGCAACCCAACAACAACAACAATAACATTTCAAGGCCATGGACACACAGCTGGAAAAATATTCACAAATCTTGGCAAATATTTTCCATTAAATTTAATATGAAAACTCGCCATAAACTCGTGATGGGCTTTCACGATCCATGCCATAAATACCCACACGAATATGTTAATACTAGATCGCCGAATTCCACAACTTTGCTAATTGCTACGTTAATTGCATTTCAGACATTGTTGCACCTGTCGAATTTTCTGACACCACCACCCAACCGCCCACTGCGTGTGTGGGAGTTTCCAGACGTCTCGGGAAAGTGAAAGAAATGCAATTTTCCCGTTTTATTTGCGTGTTTCAATTTTTTTTGCCAGATTTCACTCGATTGCAGTGGGTGCGTACTTGCCATCTCTTTTCCACGCCACACTCTCTTTTCATCTCTCTCTAAAATAATAAAATAAATTTGTGTTAATAAAGAAATGCAAGTGAACTTTTAAGTGACCTCAGTAAATTGGTTGAATAAAGAGTTCAAAAAATATCTATAAAATAAGATAGTTTTTATAGATACACTGCAATTGAGTCATTTTCCAGGGAGCCAACTAACCAGACAGACGTCACAGACTCACGCCCATTGATTGGAGAGCGGTGTGTGTGGGGGGGATAACGGGAGGCAGAGACTGAAAGGTGCAAGAGCAATTGTACTTGATGAGCCTGGCTTGGCTTTGCGAGAGTATGAGTGCGAGAGTGTGTGTTTAAGCGGCAGACGGTGAGACGTTGTTCATCTCGTTCCAACCAACACCTATTCTCCACTCGTACATCTTTTTTTTTTCTCGCTTTGGTTAGCTTCTTTTATTTTCTTTTTGTTTAGTTTCTTTCTTGACTGGTTTATTGCGGCGTCAGCTTTGGCGAGACGTTGAGTTGACGGCAGACCGGCTTGCCATTTACCTTAGTTGCTATTGTTATTGTTGTTGTTGCGCCACTGCAGCAGCAGCAGCAGTAGCAGCTGTGGTTGTTGTTGTAGCATCTGATTAGCCGCCGCCTGGCAATGAAAGAAATGTGGGCAAAAAAAACGCTGCAAAAACTTCACGTGGGTGCCAAGCCGGTACAGCAACTGGCAAGCAGTGTCAAGACATAAAGCAGTCACATGAGCGAGAAAGAGCGAGAGGCCACAAAAAGCTAAGAAAGAGACAAACGAAAGGATCAATATTTGGGATTTAGGGATATTTTAAGATTTTATTTGTTTTTAACTGTAAAAGTTGATGAAAATTGTTAGCATAATTATTTCCATTTAAAATAAATTAATTAATATATATTTTATAATATTTTGGTAATACTCTAAAAATAAATGTATTCCTCTCCACTGATCCAGATCCATTTAAGCCTAGTGGTCATAATTAAATGCACATAAATTAAGCACATTTTGTTACATTAAGCTTTGATTTTTTTATTTTTTATTTTTGGCTTAGACCAAATCAGGGCAGTCTCTGTCGACGTCTTGCATTTAAGGCTAAAACAACATATTTGCATGGTGAAGTAACCTTAGCCAAGACAGAGACAGCTATAGGAGACTAGAAAAGATACAAAGATACAAATTACAGTGGGGTTATACTCAAAACTTTTAATAAATTTCTAGAAAAAAACTATATTTATTTTTGGTTAATTAAGATTTAATTTAAGATTCTATCCAACTCCCAAGTCTATTATAATTTTAATAATATTTGTTAGCCTTTAAATCCCACTGTATTTGGCAAAAAACGCAAGAATGTGGGTTGCAAAAATACAAAACTACAACCTAAAAGTGGTTTTTAATGAAATTTTCTATATATGCTTGTGGAAGCATAGACTTTTGTACGATATTCCATTTGATGTGGCATGTCTCTAGATTCGTGAGCATGCAATGGAATATTTATGATGGTGTGTGTGTGTGTGTATGTGTACACTTTAGCCCACATCCAGACACACACCCATTTTCCACTTCCCATTTCCATTCCCATACCCATACCGCGTACTATTTCCCATTCCAGGTGCTGAAATTATTCTGTTGTCTTTTGCATTTTCGCAGGGTTGGCCCGTTGCGGTCTATTGCTGTCAGTTGGGTGTGTGTGTGTGTGTGTGTGTGTGTGTGTGTGCCTGCGTGTGTGAAAGAAACGTCAATTAAACTTAAACGCAACAACAACAACAACAACGAAAAATTAAATGGGAAGGTCAGCTTCAAAGACCGAAACTTGCAACACCCTAAATTCTATGCCAATTGCAGAGTATTCACTTCCAATCAACCAAAACCTATAGTTCAGCTTAGAATAATATAATACATAAAATGTACAAGTTTCAGCACAATCGCTTGGATAGCAACAAAGTTACAATAGGTTGGGTTCCAATGTTAATCCCTAAAAAAAAAGCCCAAAACTTCAAAATTCGCCTTGAAAGAGTAATTTTCCTTGCCACCAATTAGAGAAATTGAAAAGCGCAGAACACGTGAACTTCTCCTTGCAGTGGGTGTGTACTTCCACACACGTGTGTGTTGTGCCGCCGCCACGCCCAGATGCCCGGCTGAGATACTCGACAGTGGCCCACTCCGGGGGTGTCCGCCGGAATCCGGATTGAGCCGGGCGCAAAGCGGAAAGCATTGCGTGAGGCCCCTCAGAAATCATGGCTACTCTGCATAATGCTCCTCGCCGGGTACTTGGAGGCCTCTGATGGTGCCAAGTAGATAGTTAAGAAATCCGTACCGCCCCATTCCCAGTGGGTGTGACATGCGAAAAGTTCATTTATTTAAACTGAAGAGTTTCAGCCAAGCGCTTTAGTATTTTAAGATTTTTTAAATCATTTTTGTAAAGTTAAGGTAATACTTTACAAATTACAAAACCGGTTAGGACTAATAATAAAATCAATTAAGATTTTGTCAGTGGAAGCAACTTGTTTTCAATTTTTATTATTCACTGAGAAACCGGAAAATTCTTCAATGAGTAATCGATTTAAATGAAATTTTTACCATTTTGTGGGCTATCTTGGCCAGTTAGTTAGTCATCGAGAAGCGTTATCTATCAAGTAGGCTTATACTTATTGCGATTATTATATTTCTTTTGTTTGTCTAAGAAATTCCAAAGTAATGATTAGAACCGAAAAAGAAACAAATGCATTTCCCGCATATTTCGCATTATCAGAGTGTGTATAAAAAATAATAAACTCTATAACTTGTTGCATTCAACACATTATCGTTAAGCCCTTATCCTCTGAAATGCGGGTCCTTCCTTTTTTTCGTTGATTGGCGCCCAGTCGGGTTATCAGAGCCATAAATTCTGTAATAGTGACGGACACGTAGGCCCATTACCACTTCTCGGCAGCCAATAAATTTTAATGAAATATACAAGTGACTAAAATGTGTTTTTATTTCCATAGCGATTAACCAAATCGTTGATAAGAGCGTCGGCTGTTCTGAAAATAATCAGAGGTCGTCGCTGACTCTGTGAAAAAAATAGTAACACCTGACAGATTTCAATCTCTGATATTCTATATAGCTTTTGGGAGTATTGAGTCATTCCGAAGGCAGTACAAGGGTTGCTTTTCTCCAACCCCAATCCTTTTCAAAAATCTGAGAATGAAAGATAAAGCTATTTAATTTTTAATTAAGTGGATATTTAATAGCCCTGGGAATCAGGTATTTTATTTCTTATTTTTATTTGTTACAAAAAATAAGTTAGAGTTCGACTACGCTCTGAGAGATACATTTTTTTTTCTGAATTTTTGAGGAAAAATATTTGTAATCCAAAATCTAGTTAAAATTCGTATCACTAGGTTTAGAGTTCGACTCCGGTATGACTCAGGGACTTGACCAGGCCAGCTCAAAAGCGATTCCATGTTTTTCAAATGAATCATCAGCCCACAAACGTGAAGTACACATATTTGTTGGGTTACTTTGCATATGAAACAGCCAAAAAACTTAATAAAAAAAAGTATAAAAAATAAACAAGATGATGGCGAGAAGAAAACAAAAACCCAATCTCAAGAAAAACAAAAACAAAAGATTGAAAAAATAAGTTAAACGGTAAAGTCACAAAAGTAGATTTTGTGGTAAAAAAAAAATTAAAAATAATTGAGATGGTGGAAGCGTTTAGCATAAAAACACACAAAGATGATCATCAGAAACCGTTCCCAAGTGTCACTAGATTCTTGGACACAGAACACCTATTTTTAAAAGCGATTCTGGTATTGGATTACTCAACCGATCAGGTTGATATTGTGTTCTATTTTGAAAAAGTAACTTACAAACTTAGAGGTAGGAAAACAAGCTTTATGTTTCAACCTCCGCACCGCCCATTGTTGACAGTTACGTTTGAAATTGCTGGCCGTTTGGATAAAAAAAAAAAGACTGTAGACTGTAGACTGTAGAGTGAGAAGAACAGAAACAGAAGCAAAAGCAGTAGAAGAATCGCTTCCAAGCAGCGGCGGCTCAAGATCCAAAAAAGAAAGAACAAATAAATAAAAAAAAAATAACAAAACTTGTTTCCCAGCAACGGAAGAAACAGGCTAAAAAAAATAGGGGTTACAAACGAGGTTATACCACTAGGAACTATAGAAATATTTTAAAGAAACTACAAGATGTGCTTTCTTCAAAGTCTTGGCTCTACTTGTAGATCCCCTGGTGTAGCATAACTATTTTCTAATGATAAGCAATAGGAGAAGAAACGGTTCATAGACGACAGCCTGGAAATGGAGACACACATTCGTAGATTCTTTTTATTTTTTTTTATTTGTTTTTTTCTTTGGCCAAAAGTCTGCCTTAACGGCAAATATTTTTTGAATAGATCTCAGAAAAGCATGATTGTGTGCTTTTGTCTTAAATATTTTTTTATTATTTTATTTCGGGGTGTATGATTGTGCTCCCCATGAGGGACTTTTCACTTTCGCGATATCAGTAAGACGAGACAAATCGAAAATAAATTCACATAAAAAACGGATGGCAAAAAAAAATACAAAAAATAAAAAATGAGAGAAAGAGTCGCAAAAAAAAAAAGAAGCAAGCACAATGTCAACGTTTTTGGCATTTTTTATTTAATTTTGTTTAATTTATTTGTTCCACACACACACACGCCCAGATTCGCAAATTTTGCACAATTTCCAAGCTTTCAGTTGAACATATATAATCAGTTGTATATAATATATAATACATATGTATTCGTTTCAGTTAAAAGCCATTGACATTGAGCTGTCTCTGCTGGCATCGTCATCGTCAGCGGCGTCGACGACGGTTGTCGTTTTTGGCCGTTGGCATTTTGAATCGAATGGATCGAAGCTTTATCGGTTTTATCCCAAAAATGTACATCCAACAAATGTGAACAAAATAACAACAAAATCGTCACTGTGTGTGTGTTGTTTGTTTATGGACAAAATGTAACAAACTATTTGAAAAAAAAAACTAAAAAGCGGAAACTCAAAATGTTGACCATATATATAATTTTTGAATTGGAGACAGACAGACATATATGTTTCGGTCGATCGTAGGCGTAGCTATACGTAATCCCCAATCTATCCAAAGGGATATATATAAAAATATATTCTATAAGGCGTTGCATCCGCCGTTTTTAATATCTCAGGAAATCAACAAAAAAAAAGAAATAAGTTCAGTACATTTTGTTTCTGTTTTTCTGGTTGATTTTCCAAATTTGGTCACGAAAACATTGTGTCGATCACCTTATTTTGTGGATTTCGCTTCTTGGCTAGACCATAAAAATATATAAAGCAATTGCACTATGGAAATCCGCTCATTTTGATATATTTTTTAAGGAAATTATCAATTAATTTCATACTTTTTCTTTATGCAGACAAGTATTAACAAATATAAACCCAAATCTGTGCATATTTTGCTTCGAAAGCATGCTTTTGTTTCAAATTAAGATTTTTGGGTGACTCTTATATTAAAATTATTTGAAGAAATTAGTAAATGCATTTAATTATTGGGATTTTAATATAAAAAGTATGCTTTGAAAGCATCAAGAACGACTTGAAATATAAACATTATGCTTTGAAAGCATGCTTTTATTTGGAAAACGTAACCATAGATGGTGATTACAATTCTTTCGGAACCTTCAAGGTTATCCTTTACAAAAAATATTTAATTTCAATATAATTCTTTGATTTCCAAACCAAAAACCTCCAAATAAAAGCATATATTTTTACTTTCCATCAAAAAAAAAAAAAGTACCGGGACCCACAAATCCGTATATATTAGGTAATTTGATTTAATCCAACTGGCGAACCGTTGCCCATTCAAATCTTCATCAGCCAACACTTATCTGCGGTGGATCTCCCTTGCATTTTAAATGGCAAAATTTCGTTGCTTTTCCGTCCGTTGTTCACATCAAACGGCAGTCTTGAAATGCCACAAAAGAAGACCAGGCCAATACGGTTAACGGTCAGCGTTGCGGAAAAGAGAGCGACAGGGCCTGAGATAGAGACGGGCAGATGCCAAAGAAAAGAAAGACTTTCACTAACTAATTAGAATTTCAGTGAACGCTGGACGACAAATAAAAATGAAAGAAATGCAACAACAATAGGTTTTATGATTATTTTTAGTTTTTCAATTATTAGGCAAATTTTTGCGAAAGTCAACTCTGAATACCGTTGCTCGCTGTTGCGGATGCACCTAAAAAAAGATATGGCTAGAGAAAGAGCGAAGGAGAAGGGAAACAGTGAGAGATATAATTTATTTTATAAAAAGTAACAAATCTTTTAAGGTACTTCGCTCAAGGATCGGATAAGAATTGGCAAAGATATAGCTATGGATATGGGTCCTATAGAGACATCCTGGATTTTGCAAGGGGTCACCCCTCAAAATTTTGAAAAATTTCTCAAAAATATTTTGTTGCCTCTTTTTGATGCAGATCGATGGGGAATCGAACCACAAATCTTTTAAGGTACTTCGCTCAAGGATCGGATAAGAATTGGCAAAGATATAGCTATGGATATGGGTCCTATAGGGAAATCCTGGATTTTGCAAGGGGTCACCCCACAAAATTTTGAAAAATTTCTCAAAAATATTTTGTTGCCAGTTTTTGATGCAGATCGATGGGGAATCGACCCACAAATCTTTTAAGGTACTTCGCTCAAGGATCGGATAAGAATTGGCAAAGATATAGCTATGGATATGGGTCCTATAGGGAAATCCTGGATTTTGCAAGGGGTCACCCCACAAAATTTTGAAAAATTTCTCAAAAATATTTTGTTGCCAGTTTTTGATGCAGATCGATGGGGAATCGACCCACAAATCTTTTAAGGTACTTCGCTCAAGGATCGGATAAGAATTGGCAAAGATATAGCTATGGATATGGGTCCTATAGGGAAATCCTGGATTTTGCAAGGGGTCACCCCACAAAATTTTGAAAAATTTCTCAAAAATATTTTGTTGCCAGTTTTTGATGCAGATCGATGGGGAATCTAACCACAAATCTTTTAAGGTACTTCGCTCAAGGATCGGATAAGAATTGGCAAAGATATAGCTATGGATATGGGTCCTTTAGGGAAGTCCTGGATTTTGCAAGGGGTCACCCCACAAAATTGTGAAAAATTTCTCAAAAATATTTTGTTGCCAGTTTCTGATGCAGATCGATGGGGAATCGACCCACAAATCTTTTAAGGTCCTTCGCTCAAGGATCGGATAAGAATTGGCAAAGATATAGCTATGGATACGGGTCCTATAGGGAAATCCTGGATTTTGCAAGGGGTCACCCCACAAAATTTTGAAAAATTTCTCAAAAATATTTTGTTGCCAGTTTTTGATGCAGATCGATGGGGAATCGACCCACAAATCTTTTAAGGTACTTCGCTCAAGGATCGGATAAGAATTAGCAGTGATATAGATACAATGTGGAGCATACTTTGGAACTCAGAATTGTCTCATCACAGATTCTCGGCAAAACAGTCTACTTATTAATATCGTCGATGAATCATCTATGAGATCACAGAACCATTAATGAACGAACCAATTTAAGAGCATAGAAGAGGCAATCAAATATGAAAATTTGGCTACGATTCAATGGAATAGTTTAATTCGTGATCGGCAGTTACATTTTAATGATTTCTCAACTTAATTTCAGAAGAGACGAAATACAAAGTATGGATGGAAACAATGTGTCTTAAGCATCGCTTATCACGCTTCTCGTAGACTGGAAACAGACCGCAACAAATTGCATTTCCATTTCAGCATTTACAAAAAAGAAAACGAAAAGTGGATGCAATTTGCTCGAATGCATTTATCTTAAAATTCATGAAAATACAACAAAATCAAAGTGCATGACTCATCCATGGTTTTTGCACTCCACCACTTTGTTGTTAAATTTATTTTGTGAAAGTGACACGTGCGGCTGTTGAGTCTGCATCCCTTTCTGCAAAAATTTTTGGCAAAAAAAATATATATATATTTGTGGAAAGGCAACAGTAAAATGATTCACCCGGATATCGAGGATATTTGGGTGTGAGTTTATAAGACATAGGGGTGGCTCAATTACCACCCCAAATGGGAATGCTCAGGCCAGTTTTGCAGACAGTTCAGGGTTGGGACTGTTATTGGGTTTGAATATCACTGGAAAAAAATATGTTGTGATAAATGAGAAGTAGTAAGTAATAAGTTAATAGAGAGGACAGACATTTCTAAACTTTTGTCTTTAACAGAAATCCAATGGATAAGTTGCAAGACGAGGACTTATAATGCGATTTGTGGTGGAAGCTAGTAATCACCAACTGCTGGTAAACAAATTAGTAAAGTAAAGGAGGAAATAAGAGCCAAAAATTGGAGAAACTGACTGGTTTTCCTAATTTAAAAATATAAACCAAAATAAGATAAGCAGAGAGGCAATTGACGGTGGATTTTGTGCGTCTATAACAACTGCAAAATAATTTTTGGGTAATAATTATTGGAAAGGTAAAATAAACTTAAAATAAAGAAAAAAGGGTGAGACCTGCCTAGATCGAAGAGGAAGGCAGCACTTAAAATTGTTTGGGATTTCTAAGGCCTAATCTAAGAACTATATTTACTTTCATAGTCATTTATTTTTCCAAGTGCATCTTCTTGTGGGACTGTCATTGCCAAAATGAGGGTCGCTGCATAAAAGGCTCAACCTTGAACACCGAAAATACCCGCCAATGGATCTGAGGGTGGCTCTGGTGGTGCACCAGAGTGGTGTGGGAGTAGGGGTGAACCATTCCGTCCTGGGCCAACATTTTCAAACCTGGAATCTGGAACACGATCCGGGGGTGAGATCAGCTGTTGTTAATTTGTTTTAGGGGTGGTGGTGATAGTGGTGCTATAGGACTACATATTTTTGGTGGTGCCCGATTACCGTAATCGTGGTGGTGTTGGCAGTTCCAGTTGGCAGTTGACTAATCACTCATTCAGCCTCACAAAATTCTCCGGGTTTTTCCGATATAACATTCTTCAAAAACAGAAAAATAACCAAAAACCCGTCTCTCGATAAGAAGAAACTCTGGAATTAATATGCTTCCCATATGCGTTTGAAAGATATGATGAATATGGAAGAGATATGGGTGTGTTTATACAAAACTCTCATCCCATATACGCCAATCCATAAAAAATAAAAGAAACAGAACTCAAGAGGCCTTCTCCGGTTCCCCGATAAAGTCAAGTAGGAATCGAGGCCCCACCCTTTTCGGGGTTTTAGGGAATCTTTCTTTCAAAATTGCATTCAAAACGAAGGGGAAGTTGAGATCGTCGACCCCTGACATCATAAAACAGACCTTTTAACACTTGCAGTTCTGTTTAAGACATCTTAGGGAGGATTTTTTAGTTTTTAAATTATTTTCATAGAGTTTTAAGCAGGTTTTGAAGTACATTTTTTAATATTATTACGCTTATTTATAAGTGTATTTAAATTAAGGATCATTTATACCGAGAAATGAAAGAAATTAAGTATTTAAGAGCTTCTTTTAATATTATTTCTTTCATTTATGTTTTCTTCTTCTCAAGAAAAGCCAAACACTTAGGGTGGCTTGTAAATGCCATTAAAAATTTTGTTACTCGGAGGGTTAAGACACTTTCCCACGTCGCCGATTCTGCGGAGGGTGTTAATTTATGACAATTCAAAAAAGGGCGTGGCAGCCATACACTTCCGACGCCAAGTCAAAAAAAAAGGAGGAGAAAAACTTTTCAAAAAAATAAAGCAGAAAATCGTAAAGGAGCTAGAGCCTTGCAGTTGGTTCATAAAAGGGTTGCACTCAATAGGTAGTGACTCACCCGGGGAAAACGGGTAGACTTTCTCACTCATTTATGCGAAATTCTATACAGGTATATGAGTATATACATATCTATATGGTAGGGTATATATGTATACAGATATGTGGCTGATAGACACAGTCAGGTGTTTCCATATCAAGGTGAACACTTTATGCGATTAGACATATCGAATTTTTTGTCTGGTTTCGGTTAACTTATCAGCCAGTCACAAAACCATCAATAATAACATTCCTAACGGCTCAATATCGCTCGATTTCTAACAGTAAAAATATGTTCCCTTGAGACGATCTCGGTTTTCATGGGAATAAAGAATAAATAACCTTAGAAAAGCAAAAGAATAGGTTTTCTGAAGAGTGTTAAGCCTTTGGGTGCGAAACTTTTAAAATATGCCTTTTTCAAATATATATATCCTTCTTTAAACAACGATATATCAATTTAATGGCTCCTTATCCGAAAATATGTGTACAACATGTTGCATGATTCACCCAATATGGGCTTGGAATGAAACACACCAAGAGGAAGTTGATTTTACGAACACATCAGTCTAAAAAATATGAAAAATTTTAAGAAAAAGATATAGATATATTTTTATGACTACATCCGAGTAATATCTGAATAATATACTCCTAAAGCTATAAAGTGTCGGCTAAAAAAAACAGAAAAAAAAAATCAGTGTGTCCCCATGATCAGTGACTCGAACTCAAGCGGAAACGGAGCTCGATTAAGAATGCAGCTCACAGCCGAAAGAGAGATTGCAGATGAGGGAGCGAATTGAAATGAAATAAAAGGGAAAAGAGCTGTTCCTCTGCACCCCACCCCATCACTCTCTTGCCCTCTCACCCAAATAAAGTTGGAAAACGAAACACGAACATTGCTGCGCCCGGCCAGGCGTTCGATCGAAAATCGTTATTATTCAAATCGCATTCGAAATATCGTAGGACCTTAGCAGGTAGACGGACGCCTCATAATCGATTCCCATAAGACTCTCCAATTCTGTGGCCATAAACGGCTCCAAAATGGACAGACACTCCAAACCCAAAGGAAGAAAAAAAAAGAGAGTGAAAGAGAGGGGCTCACCCACGGCAGAGGGAAAGGAGAGGAAGCCGCAGAAGGAGTGGGTATGGTAGTACAGTGAAGTCTCAAATAAAAGGATGCTGACTATTTATTTTTAGAGAATAATTTGTATAGGAAATATTTTAAGGATGTTTGGCAGCAATAGAATCTTTTTTTTTTTTTGACAAAAAGTACATTTTAAGGACATTTTCCTGTGGTATTGGGTGTGTTTGCTGCCGGCTTTTTTGGGCGGGGGCGTCGACTCAACACACACACACACACACCCCGATTCAAACACACTCACGCAATGTCGTCGAGACGGGTGCGGGAAGTTCAAGTTCAAATTTATTTTTATTATTTCATTCTGGTCTCTCTTGTATCTTTCTCTGTCTCTATCTCTCTCTCTCTCGTCTTTTCCGGTCTGTGTTGGCCTGCAGGTGGGCGTGAGGGAGGGATAGGAACGGAGGGAGCGAGAGTGAGATGAGAGCACCTATGTTGGAGCCGAGTCCAAGCGCAGCTTATGCTCATGCGCCCACTCTTGGGGCTCTTGTCATCTATCTGTCTCTCTTGCCCCCACTCTCTTGATGCAGGCGGCAGAGACTGCAGTTCGGCAAATGCAATGCCAAATATGGTTATACGCATCAGACCCAACACCAAAACGGACAGTGGAGCCTCCTCTCTATGCTGCTCTCTCTATTTTTTTTTTTGAATATGTAGCTTATGTTGCCCCATACCTGGAAAAGAGGCCCCCTCTAGCACATGCACATTGATTTATAATGCAAAGTGATCGATTGGCGGCATTTTATGGCTCACCTGAAAAACGGGAAGTGGAAATGGGAGGTTAAAGGTGTGTGTGTGTGTGTGTTTGAGTGTATTTGTGATTTATGTGGGTTTTTTGTTTCTATTGAAATTGAGCTTTAAAATTTAAGCTCAAATTTTTAAGATATTTTATCAAAGTCAGACTTTATCGATCTAGTGCGAGTGAGGGAGATAGACAGACAGAGTGAGAGAGAGAGAGAGACTGGTGCAAAAAAAAGTGAAACCCATTTTTGGGGGGGCCGGCCACCGGCTCTCCGCGGCTTTTGAGTCTAAAAAAGGGCATGAAAATTTGTCGGTCCAAAAAAAGCATAGAAAAACGGTAAAAACTAACTCACAGCGCAGAAGCTGCTGTGTGTGTGTGTGTGTCTGGTTGTAACACATAGATACTATGTACGCACAGTTAGTACATAGCTGTTGCAGCAGATAGAAATCTACAACTAGTTTTTACATAAAAGGCTGTAATCTTGAAACTATGTAACGCATCCTTTGACCTCTCAATGACCTTTTACACCCAAAACCACATCCAATTAACTTAACATAATTGTAGCCTTTTAACAGATGCAATGCCAAAGTTCAAAAGGTTAATACAGTTACACAAACACATACATGTGTATATGTATGCCTTCGCATATCCTTATCATTATCATCAATTGCAGCTGTTTTCATTCTGCAATTACTCTTTGCCACCCAAAACTCTCTCTTTTCTTTTCCTCTCTTTCTCTCTGTGTGGGCTGCATCTCGGGGGTGTGGTGGTATGGTGTATTAGATTAACGGTGCATTTTGAGCGGTGGTGGTTTTAAGACCAATTCGAGAATTCGCCGCATTTTCAGGGGAAAACTTACCCCGACCTGGATGAGAGAGTGAGAGAAAGAAAGGCAGCGACGAGTACGCCTGCGCTGCTCCAGCAGCACGTGCAATTATTCACATGTGTTATTTGCCGGCTTCTCTCCATATTACGTTACATACACATATCTCTTTCTATATCCCCATCTTTGTCTTTTGACGTATACCAACGTATATGTGGTAACCCTGCTTGACCCGACCCGACCCGACCTTCTGTTGCTGTCCCATCTTGAAGGTTAAAGTGCTTTAAGACCTTTTTCCAGAACATTCCCAAGACTCTCACAAATATTTAATAATTTTTGATAGGATTCTATTCCATTTCCATTTCCATTACTAATATTGAAGGTTACCCCAATTTAAAAACAAACAAAAAAACTATTACAAGGCTCACAAGATATTGTAACACCAATTAGTTAACTTTATTGCCTCTGCCTCTATGCTCTTTCCATTTTCGTGTAATTTTCGTATTGATACCGAAATTTCCTATCAGCAAGGTCTGAAAACTCGATCCTATCCAGAAGTCAATCAGAACTGACATTTATGTCGGACATTTAATGATCAATAGCTCCCGAGGTGGAGACGTACATACGAACATGTTTTGATAAAAAAAAGAGGGAACACCATTCCACCTTGTTGATAAGAATTGTTTAGATATTTCCCAAAAATATGCTAAATGGAATATTTTGCTTAATCAAGCAGTGTCTGTCGTTGTCTCTCTTGTTTGCAATGCCAAAGTTTTATGGCTCTACGTGAGTGCCCCAAGGCGTATCTTATCCAACCCCCCGACCCTTAACATTATTTGCGTCATGCTGTCGCACCAATTTCAACTGACGCACTCCGAAATATATGTTTATGATTCTAAAGCTAGGCAGTTTCTAGAACATCATACTATATTTCAAAAAATTCTATGATCCTTGTGGTTAACATATAAATTTTATTAAAATAGTTTTGAAGTGGCCATGCTTGTGATTTAAAAGAAAGTTTGGGATTCACTTTCATCATCCATGATTTGAAAGATCTAGCCCCCACCTTGACTAGAACCGATATGTTCATATGTGTTTAAGGGTGGTACTATATACCATATATAAACGTGGTTATAATAGTTTTAGGGGTCGTAAGAATAAATAAAACCACCTAATCTAATCAAGTTGGTTCTATTCCCCTTCATCAACGACATGGTGACTGGGTAACGGTAAAGTTATAGGCGCCCGATCCGTCGAAAAAAAAAAATACCATTTCGATAAGATAGTCATGGTTATTACGTAACTCAATTGGAATACCATTGAAAGTGAGTTTTTTTTTAAAGCCTAAAGAGGAAATGAATCCAATCAGGTAATGATGATGAATATATTTTTGATAAGAAGTTGTGGTCAATGCGGGATTACTTTGGTGATTAGCCATGAAAATTTAGGACTTTGGATTTGAGAAAAATAATTAAGAAATAATGGTATTATCTTTCAATGCATAAAAGTGTAAATTTTTGAAATATATTTCTTTCTCTGCATTTTCCGCGTGAACGAATTCCAATTAAACCCAAACGATCATGGATTAAATTTGATACTCTCGCGTATTTAACAAATTGCTTAATTGTTTTTTTTATGGCACTTGCTTCTAATAGATAAAACCGACACATTTCGCCAAATAAGGGCACAAAATCGAAACGAAGCTTAAATAAAATAGAAGCAAAAGCAAAGCTCATGGAAATGGAAAAATGTAGACCGAAAACGAAAATCTAATTGCGAATGAAAACAAGGCGAGGTCAGGGTCTTGAAATGTAAATAGACCAAGGTTGATTGATTTCTTGGGGTTAAGGTTTAGCCCCTAAGGGAATTACTATTTTTTTTTAGTTTACATTTTCAGTAAAAATATTATACTTTTCTGAAAATGCCCTTTTTATTTTAAAACTATACTTTTATATGTTTGTTAGACCTTTTGAAGTTTTATTTAATTTTATTTTTTTGAAAATTAAATTCAAATTACAGTTAAGCATAGCGCCCTCTACCGGTGCTTTGCCGCATTTTGTTTGAACGATCTGGCAGCCTTGTGTATTTATTTTTCTCCGAGTTATTTGGTTTATTTTTAGAAATTATACTTAAAAAGTATATATATACCTTTAAAACTGCGCCTTATTCTATAAATTTATTTAAGAAAATAATAAGTTGTGTTGTAAAGTGACAAAATAACATTATTTGCTTTTGAAACACTGAAATTTGTCTCTTTTTATTTTAGTATCCTTTTCAAAAAGTCTCTTCTCTCAGTCAAACCTTAGATTGAAACGGGTTGAGTTCTTATAACTTTGTAAATTCTTTTAAAATTTTTAAATTCTTTCAATTTGCGGCAGTTAGCGGGCGTCTTTACATTTTCCAACCATTTGGCAGCACTGCGGAAGAACGATACAATTTCCCCAAGCTCGATAAATTTCCCTCCTTCTCTCCGAGCTTATCGGATGAACGCCGCTTTTTGCAAGTGAACATCTACTTTTTTGTCTGTTTTGGAGCAGTTCGCCGGCGATACAATCGCCGATCTCTTCTGACCAAAGGTGCACTGGTGCGTCATGCAGATGTGGAAGTTCCTTGGCTGCCTGCTGGTCCTGCTGCTGGCGGGAAAGACCGTCGGCTACGACAAGGAGATGACCATTTATGTGGACGCCGGTAGGATCGAGTGCCTGTATCATCCGGTCCGTCAGGGCGAAACTGTCGATTTTGAATACCAGGTGATCGATGGTGGTCACGGCGATCTGGACATCAGCTTCACCATGATGGATCCCATCGGCCTGGTCATTGTCAGCGACTACAAGAAGCCGGAAAACATCCATCGCCACGAGGTGACCAAGGAGGGCGGCGATTACCGCTTCTGCTTCGACAACTCCTTCAGTATGTTCAACCGGAAGACGGTCTTCTTCGAGCTGATCGTGGAGCGCGAAGGGGACGAACACCTGGGCGATACTCAATGGAACGAAGTGGACGAACTGGCGGGCCTGTCCCGCGAGGAGTACTACGACATGAAGGTGCAGGACATCATGGACTTTATCGGACGCATTCGTCTTCAGCTGACCAAAGTACGGCAGATGCAGGATGTGCTGCGCTCCCATGAGGCCAGGGACCGGAATCTGGCCGAGACCAACTTCCAGATGGTCAACAACTGGTCGGTGCTCCAAATAACGGCCATGATCGGTGTCGGCCTGCTTCAGGTGTTCATGCTGCGCAGCATCTTCGCCACGGATGGCCGGATGCATCATATGTGGCGCAAGCTGGGCCTTTGATGGGGATCTCTAAGCCGAAAGCCTCTACCAAAGATGTCCTTGCCGGAGCATTTAACACACCACCGCCCACCTCGCCCTCGTCCGGCAACTGGAGGAAACCCTATTCTAGTTAAATCCTAAACGAAACTCTTCGACCCACAACTTGCCATCAACCTTAGTCATTAATTCTATATATAATCGGTTTATATATATAGCGTAGGCATAGGCCCTCCTCCTCGATTCATATTTATTCTAAATGGTGTGTTTGGAAACAGCGCTGTGTGTGTGCGTATGTGTGTGGTTGTGTGTGGCAACTAAAACAGAAATATAAGCAATTGTTCGATATTAAATTTAAAAAAATGTAAAAAAATATACCTTTTGTTATCTAATTCTTAGATGGAAGGTATTAAGTCTTCAATATAAATATTGATAGCTTTTAACTGATAATAGCTACGTTTTTAAGGTAACGTTCTACTCTTTTTTTTTAAGCTTCTCAAGAGATAAAAAATTGTACTCCCTTGGGCCTCTCTACAGGTCTTGTTTTTCTCCATTTTATCATTTTGAACTTTAAACACTGTGTACTCTGCTAATTAGTCAAAACACTCTGTTGAGTGCAACGATAAGGGGAACAAGGAGAGGGCTTGTTTCAATTATTAAATGGCCACAAAAAGTGCACTAACTATTAAACATTTATGTCTTTAACTTTGATTTTGAAACAGATTCTATGGTTATGTTCTGTAGGTCTAGTTAGTAGGCTCTAGTTATCCCATTAAAGCTTATTAAACACAATTTATTTTTTGGGAGAACCTCTAGGCTACCCTCAGCAATTGGAGTTGTAGGCTTAGCTTACTTCCGGTTAGAACTTAAAAAAAAAAATACTTGTCCACCCACATAATACTTGCCTTTATTCTGGAGCAGTAGTTCTACCTCTATGCCTCTTTAGAGAAAAACCTTCCTACCTTCCTTCCTTTCATCTTCAAATTTATTAAAAAAAAAAACTTTGGTTCGAACTCGTACTTCAAAGTTTTAAAAAATAATAGTTTATAGTTTCTATTAAATGTATAACGATGGGCAGAATTCAAACTTGGCTTAGAAAGCAATCTAATACAAAGAATACCTTACAGAAAGATCTAAAAACTCACTTTTCTTTCAAAAAACTGAAACTAGCTTTTGAAAAACAAAGTTTTTCAAGTGGTTTTCCTTTGTTTCGAAACATAAACAATAATAATTTAGCCTCACATGAAAAAAAAGAAGAAACTTACATAAACTAAAAGATAGTTTCTATATAAACACAATGGAAAGCCTTTGCACATCCTTTTCCAATAAGAACAACTAATATCCTTGAAGAAAATACTCCTTTTTAGGAGTTTAAGAACTTTTAGCGCGATTTCCTATCCCATAATGGAATATATATATCCTCTAGACCACTTCCGACACTGTTAACCCACTTCTGAACCACATCCTTCTCCAGGCTGCCTCTCCAGGAAAGGTTCACTCGTTGATTTTTCGCAGTTTTCAATTTGTTTAATTCGCTTAAAAAAAAAAAAAAAAGGTGATCAGATCCATGTTATTACTAGCATATGGTGTTTATTGGCGTTTCCGCGTGAAAACTCGCTTGCAAACAGGCAACGTGGACAGTGGCAGTGGATCCTGGCGCGGTCAGGAGCTCCTCCTGCCGATAGCGACTGCTGCTGCCTCCGGGTCGTGTGCAGAAGGTTTTTTAGGAGTAGATTAACGACGATTTAGACTAGGCGGCCTTGTTTAGACGCTTCTGGCGCTCCAGCAGCCGGCGCTCGCGCTCGAACTCCTTCATGCGGAGCACATAGTCCTCGTACTCGCAGGTCAGGTACTCGTGCTTCTCGTGGGCACACTTGTACAAAAACGGGAAGGTGTCCGTGCGGCAGGCCTGATACTTGATGGCCAAATGGGCGCAATAGTCCCGGGCATCGAGCGGCAGCTTGGCAGACTCCATCTCCTCCTTGGTGGCGATCATCACACGCTCCTTACGGCCCTCGAAACCCAGCAGAGGATCAAACGACGGCACCACATCCGGTCCGGGGAAGACATCCGGTTTCAGGTAATGATTCAGTGCATTCCCCATCCTGGAAACGTTTTCAAATGATTACCAAGTGTCTGTATTCATTGGATATTGCCAAAGTTAAATTACGTAAAATGTTTTTCTCCGTTTCTGTGGCGGCGCAGCTGTCAAAGTTCTTCTTCTTGCCGTTGTGACAGCTGCTGCGGGGCGATGCTGCCAACTCGGTCGCAGTGTTTGGCGTTATCAAGCACTGGCTGGTCAGCTGGCGGTTTAAAAAACTTTGTGTTCAATTCTAGTTTTAATTTCAGCATTAAATTTGAAAGTTATTTCGTAAAAATCCTATAAATAGGCATTTTAAAATGTATAGAAACGAATCCGTTTGTTGGAAGATTTTAAATAGGTGTAGGGTTTATCAAATTGTCAAGGTCTGCTATGATTTAATTGTTTTACTTTATATTTTTTAATTGAAAATAAAAAAAAAACTGGGAAATCCTTTATGAATCCCTTAAAGTATGCTTTATTTTTTGTATACAAGACAAAGGATCAAAAAGCAATCACTTTACAACACTGCTCACATCCTTCGGATTGTCCAACACACTTTCTACAAAAAAAAAAAACTTTCGTTTTCGCGCTGCTCTCTCTCATTGTCCCGTTGTTCCGCCGCCGTCGCGTTCGCCGTTTACCGTTAACGGTTAAAGGTTTTCGTTCTCGCTTTCGTTTCGATGGCTAATTGTTGTTGTTGTGCGGTGACAAAAACCATGAAAAAATAAGGCCAAAGGATAAAGGCAAAACGATCAAAAGGATCAACCGAATCGAATGGCTAAAGTGCAAAAAAATGGCGGAGTGCATGGCGGAGAAACGGAGAATAGGAGCAATGCAAATGGCAAGAGCCAAGGCCAATGAAAAATAGTTGAATTTCTAGTTATTTTA
This sequence comes from Drosophila monieri, assembly GCA_035047585.1. Classification (NCBI taxonomy): domain Eukaryota; kingdom Metazoa; phylum Arthropoda; class Insecta; order Diptera; family Drosophilidae; genus Drosophila; species Drosophila monieri. The sequence goes on from JAWNPJ010000067.1 coordinate 6,201,496, forward strand.
AATACCATTTTCGTTCCCAACGCAACGCAGTGCAATATAAATTAGCCAAAAACCACAAACCGCTACAAAATAATCACAATCATCCATTAAGTCACAAAACATAAAAGAAAATAGAATAAAAGGAGAGAAGAACCGAATCGGAGGAAAATATCGATTGGAGGAGAAACTGGATTTCGGGGAAATTCCGGGCGCCATGGTGGGCCTATTGAATCCAATGAAGTACGGCGACCATTTCTACGAGCTGTACACGAACAGTACGCGAAGGTAATCCCCGCCAGTCGGTCGGTCAGCCGCATCCATCCAGCATCCTTCTCTGCATTTTTTTCGTTCAATGCAACACCCATCCTGGGTCTAGCGCCGCCATCCCCCTGAAATTTGAATTCCCGGGGTGGAAAAATCGATCGGTGCGGCAATGTCGCTGCACTCGCGCCATCGTTTCTCTCAATCTGGGTCTTCCAACCCTTAGGTGTTCCGTTATTCCCCCCACACACACACACCCATGCAGTGTGGCTATTGGGGGTTGAAAGAAAGCCGTGCAGGAAGTGGACAGCCCCGCTTAAAACAGCTGATATGGGAGTCCTTGCCAAACAGCTGATTGGAAGCGAAGAGTGGGAGCGAAGTATGGGGGATAACGGGAATGAGAGATGATGGAGCGCATCCCGTTGCGACCTGCATTAACCCACTGAGAGCACCTGGGAAACTTCGGTCGTGGGCGTTTCGAAGGGAAGTCCTTGAAATCGAACGCCCACGCTCCTTCAGCTACAAGTTCGATTTCCTCGGACAGAGCTTTAAAGCTTCTCCAATAAAAAAAAAGACCAAAAACCACCTAAAAATTAAAACTATTTTTAAAATTAAGCCAAACTTTCGAAAGTTCCAAAGCTTCAGTTTTCGTTCAGTCGCAGTTTCCGTCTCGTCCTTTGAAAAAATCATAAAATATTAAAAAAAAATGTTTTCCAAAAGTTACAAGTGGGTTTTCGACTCAAAACTTTCGAAATAATCCAAAATCCAACAAGTTATTGTTATTATTTGTTTAGAAATAAATTATTAGAAAATAAAACCAAGTTTTCTTTAAAAATAAAATTAAAAATTTTGAAATAGTTTTTTAGTTTTTTGCAAAATATTGAAATATTTTCTTGCCTTTTTTTCCAGAAAACTTCACAATGAACGCAAAGCCCTCACGAAGCGCAAGAGTCGTAAGGAGAAGTCCGCTGCGGCGGTGGCTGCTGCCGCCGCGGCAGCGGTCCTGGAGGGGAATGCCGGAGCCGGGGGTCTCGTGAATCCGCTGGACCCACCGCTCGTCAAGGAGCAGATGATGATACTGCCCTCGTTCCCGGTGGCGCACATTGAACTCGATCCGAACGCCTCCAAGTTCGCCGTCTTCTCGGCCATTCGCTCCACGGTCCTGGAGGCGGAGACCCGCTACGCCCTGTTCCAGGAGGGCGGCCTGAATGGCGGCTACTCCGGCTCCGGGTCGAAGAAGTGGCGCGGCGGCCCGCTCAGCTCCTCCTGCTGTGCCATGTGCGAGCACAGTTGCATGGCCAGCAACATCCTGGACTGCTCCTGCCACGCCCAGCTGGCATTGGCGGCGGCGGCAGCCGCTCCCGCCGGCGGTGATGGTGGCCGGATGGCACCGGGCGGCCCACCAGCCCCAGCGCCCGTTGTCGTTGGCGGCGGACCCGGGCTGCCGGGCAGCGAGAAGCGATCGCGCCGGGATAGCGCCAACAGCGATGCCGATTCCGATACGGAGGAGCCCGCCGAACGGGAGCCGGTCTACGCCACAGTGCCCTTGATCGTGGGCGCCGGGCTGAGGAGTCTCTTCGAGCTGATAGCCGACGCCCGGCACGTCCATCCCCTGCTCTGCACCAAGGCGCTGAAGGCCCTCCTCGACGTCATCCAGGGCCAGCAGCCGGAGAGCTTCAAGCTGGAGCCGGAGGAGCTAATCAATCCGTTGTACGACCTGCTCCTGGACCTGGCCACCATGCCGGCGGCCCTCAACTCGGCCACCGGAGCGGAGGCCAACTGGTCGGCCATGGCCTGTGCCGCCCTCCTCGGGCTGTGCATCGCCCGGGGCGACACCGGGAAGATGCTGAAGGCCATCGCCGCCATGCTGATGACGCCGCGCCAGCTCTCGGCCCAGATCGTCCAGCTGCCGGTGGTCCTGGCCACCTTGCAGCACACGGTGATCAGTGCGGCGCTGAACAAGCCCACCCGTCCGGACTTCCACAGCCACGGAGTGCCGCACAACTCCCTGATCGACGAGGTAGGTGATAGTACGGCGTCTGGGTATCCTTTCCATGATTATGAGATTCATTTTGCAGTTCCCGCTGAAGCTGCCACATCTCGGGGCAACCGGAGGGAGCCCCACAACCGCACCGGCCATGGCCTGTGACGGGGTCTTCGTGTACCTCCTGTACGGCGGAACGCTGCTGAAGATCGGCACCGGGTTTGGGGGCTCCTACAAGGGTCATGTCTATGCCCAGAATGAGGACTTCAGCCGGGAGCGCAACGCCTGGCTGGGCTACAGCGGCGGGCAGCTGTACTTCCGGCGGACCTGCCGACGCAGTGCCGGGGATCAGCTGCAGCTGGTGGGCCTGGACACGCTGGCCATCAAGGCGATGAGTCCCCTGAGCATGCTCCACATGCGCGAGGGCCTCAACTATGTCCTCTTCACGGACGACGACTCCCTGCACGCCATCTGCAGCAACCGGGACGTAAGTGCTGGTGGGGATGGGGAGTTTGGAGGTGGGTGGTACTAATGGCTTCCTTGCAGGACACTCTGGTGGTGAAGAAACTGAACCTCTACCACAACAGCTACAACAGCGATCCGCCGCCCTTCGAGCTGCCGCTCCAGCTGGCCCGGAAGAAGTTCCGCACCCTGGGCTATGCGGCCTTCGAGGACGAACTGCTCAACCAGCACCAGATCCAGCGCATCCAGTCGGCCCACAACAGCTTCGAGCCGAAGCTGCCGGCACCGTGCCGGGACTCGGACGTGGACGTCCTGGGCATGGCCTGCGGCAAGGAGTTCGGCCTGGTGCGGGCCAGCAACGGCCGGGTCTACTACTACGGCAAGTCGGCGGCCCTGGGCCTTAAGTGTGTGGGCAGGACACCGACCTTGAAGCTCACCGAACTGATCATCTCCAAGGCGGCCAACATAGTGCATGTGGCGGTGGGTCATGACGGCATCCACGCCCTCCTGGTGAACGAGGACGGAACCGTTTACTTCGCCGGCACGGCGCGTCGGGGGGAGGACGGGGACAGCAGCAAGAATCGTCGCCAGCCGAAGGCCGTCAAGCCCAAGAAGATGACCAAAATCGATGGACATGTGGTGGTGCATGCCGCCTGCAACAACGGCACCTCCGCCTTCGTCACCAAGAACGGGAAGCTCATCATGTACGGCAAGGACACGGCCCACTGCGATGCCATGGGCTTTGTCAGCGAACTGCTCGACCAGCACGTGACCAAGGTGGCGCTGGGTAAGGCCCACTGTGTGGCCCTCAACGCGAAGGGGCAGCTCTTCTCGTTCGGGCTGAACAACAAGGGCCAGTGCGGCAGGATATTCAACAAGTTGCAGCCGGTCAAGGATGTGCCCTCGTTCGCCTCATCCTCATCGGCGGCTGCCGCCTGTTTTGCATCCTTGCTGCCACTGGACAAGCGCCTCAAACTCGACTTCTCCACCCTGTGCGACTACGACGACCACAATCTCGTCCAGGGCCAGTGCCGGGTGTGTGTCATCTGTCGGGAGTGCACCGGCTACAATGTCAGCTGTGTCTCCGCCTTGAACGTCCCCCTGGAGCAGCGCCAGGCGGGCAGCATCTGTCCGTGTGGTCATGGGGATGCCGGGTGCGCCAAGTGCGGCCTGTGCGCCTCCTGCATCGCCCTCCAGGACAACGAGAGCAGTAAGCTGGTCGCTTTCTCCTTTATCCTTCTCATTTTAATCGTCCTGTTCGTCCTGCAGCCAAGATCGAGATGAAGCCGCTACCCAGCGATGTCCAGCAGCGTCAGCAGCGCTCCAAGACCCTCATCATGCGCCGCAAGGAGCGGAAGGGCGAACTGGAGACTGGGGCGGCCGGCGGAGGAGCTGCCACTCCCACCGACCTGGACAAGGATCCGCCTCGAGTGGCGCCCCTAGCCCCGCAACTGTTGCAGCTACCCAGCTCCTCGCCGGTGGTGCAAGTGGCCTGTGGACTGCACCACACCGTGGTGCTGACTCTGGCCGGGGAGGTGTACACGTTTGGGAGCAACCAGTACGGGCAGCTGGGCAGCGGCGACCTGCAGCCGGTGAGCGGTCCTGTGCGCGTCCAGGTGACGGGCGCCATCAGCCAGGTGGCTGCCGGTAGCAACCACACCGTTCTGCTGACCTCCAAGGGCATGGTCTACACCTTCGGCAACTACCAGAAGGGCCAGCTGGGTCGCCTGCCCAGCGATTTCGGTCCGAAGCCACAAACATCATCGCTATCCGGCCAGGAGGATGAATCTCCGGTCGGGGGAGCAGCCACCAGTGGCGGGGAGCCGGCCAAGGACTCGGTCCTGCCCGGTGGCTCCAAGGAGCTCCCGCCACTGATGCCCAACCTGACCGGCCCCATTCTCACCCAGCGGCAGAAGTTCCTCTGGAACTGTTCCCCCGGAGCCGTGTTGTAAGTGGGGGGAGGGGATGCCTCCCAAATCTGAAGACTCCACTGACCTCTTGTCCCTTTCAGCGGCCTGGGCCCCAGCTACGGCAAGAAGGTAACCTGGATTGGCGCCAACGGAGACCAGACCTTCATCAAGATAGACGAGTCCCTGATCACCGCCCAGATGCTGCCCAAGATGCACGTGGTGGCCAACAAGAAGACCATTCGTGAGTAAAGAGCGAGAGGGAGAGGTGCGCCCCCAACTAATGATTCCCCTCCCGAGCCCAGTGCTCATCCCCAGCCTCCCGCTCTCCTTCCACACGCTCTCCATCAACCGGCGGGACGGCAGCTGCACCGCCCATTACCGCGGCCAGTCCAGCTTCGACCAGCTGATGCTGGCCCAGCCGGCGGGCCAGTCGCTGCACGAGATCAACCGGAACGTGGACGTGGTGGTGACACCAGTCGCCAGCGACCCTCCACCAGCAGCGACCGGTACTGGGTCCTCCTCGCTGTTCACCGCCCTGGCGGGCACGGCCACCGCCGGAGTGCCCATCAACGAGCAGATGTCCCGGAGCATGCACGAGGGCAGGAATCAGATATTCGAGGAGCAACAGGTGGACGGAGGTGGGGGTGGAGGAGGAGCAGCGGCGCCCAGTGCAGCAGCAGCAGCTGGTGCGGCCTCTACTCCTCGCCAGCGACGCGGCGCGAGCGGAAGGCCAAGCCGGCAGGAGGCCGGAGGCTCCCACTCCCCGGATTTGGTGCCGTCGCCGCCCCAACTCGCCTTCGCCATGGACCCCACCTACAATGTGCTCTGGGTGTTCGACGGGGTGGGCAGGAAGCTGCGCTGCCACAACGTGGTGGCCAGCGACATCAACGAGAGCGACGGGGTGAGTAGTGAAGGATTCGTTAGCTTCGTTAGCCCACTAATCCAGCCCGTAATCCCTTCCAGAACTCGGCCAACTACCGGGCGCTGCTCTCCCCGGAACTGTCACTGCCCAGCCGCCCGGACTCGCGGGTGGCCCGATCGCAGGCCTCGCTCAACCTCCTCGCCTGCCTGGACATCCTCACCTCGGCGCAGGACAACATCCCCGGCTGCTTCGAGCAGCCGCTGCCCAAGCCGACGCAGCAGACGGCGGAGGCGCAGAGCGGCGGCGACTACCAGGTGGTCAGTCGCTTCGACAACTTCGGCGGCGGCTGGGGCTACTCCGGACACAGTGTGGAGGCCATCCGGTTCGCCGCGGACACGGACATCGTGATCTGTGGGTTCGGGATGTTCGGCGGTCGGGGAGAGTACAGCTGCAAGCTGAAGCTGTACGATCTGGGCGGCGATGGCGGCGGCTACGAGAAGGAGGGCGTCCTCATTAGCGAGACCAAGGAGGTGCCGTACGAGTGCGGGGCCCGGAGCAAGCATCACATCCTCCTGCCCAAGCCGGTGAGTGCGGCGGCAGGACGCTGGTATCTGGTGTGGGCCCGCATAGCAGGACCCTCGTCCGATTGCGGAAGCTGCGGCCAGGCCTCGGTCACCACCGAGGACCAGGTGGTCTTCTCCTTCAAGAGCAGCAAGAAGGCCAACAACGGCACCGACGTCAACTCCGGCCAGATACCCGCCATCCTCTACCGGCTGGTCACCCAGGACTGCAAGCAGACCCCCGCCCAGATGGACGCCGATCCGGTGCAGCGGATATCCCGCGCCTTCGCCAACAGCGTCAGCCGCGAGTGCTTCGAGAGTCTGGTGGTGTTGCTCAGCTGGTCCTGGGACTGTTTCAAGACGCAGTTGCGTGAGGAGCGTGATCGATCCCGTCCCCTCCAGCTGCAGCAGTCGCTGCAGTATCTCGGCTACGTCATCAAGTCCTGTCTCCGTCTCCTCCGGAAGTACACCAACGAGATCTATCCCCAGAAGAGTTCCGGATCCACCACATCCGGTGGCTCCCACGCCCTGGCCAAAGGAAAGACTAAAGGTTCACTCGCAATTTTGATTTATTCCTAAGACACTTTTTTTTGTCATTTTTTGACATTTTTTGGTTAGAGAACCTACAATTTTCTGTATTCCAAAATCCGATCAACCAAAGCTTGCAGAGGAGTTGCTAAATCATCTTAGCAGATCCACAATTTCCTAAAACCAAAAAATTTAAATTTCCAAAAAAATTAACAATTTCAATTTAGAGACAATGCTTCCGAAAGAAAATATTTAAAAACCAAAATTTCTTCCAGAAAAAAATTTAACGCGAAATCAACCTATTTCGAAACTTTTCGGTGAATCGTCGCCCTCTATGGCGTCAGGTGGCTCTAGCAGCCACTTGGCCGCCACTGGAGCCGCCTCTAGCTGCACGTCGGGGGTGATCGTCCCCAACGCGTCATCCACTCTTGCTGCGAGTGGTAATCCTATTATCCGGAAAACTAATATGGAGAATATTCAGCTTGCGGAATGCATCGGTAATGTGCGTGCTCTCCTCATCGGGATATTCTGTGACGACATCTTCAAGGACATAGCAACGGATGAAGGTTAGTCAGACTTAGTCAGCTACTTACCTACGCGTCATCTCGATGATGGGGGAGCTAAAGAACCTGTCCTAATCGGCTTGCTATTGCTAGTTGGCTAGTCCAATTTCCTATCCGGGTGGGGGATCAATCCTGGGTGAGTCATATCCCAGGAGGGTTAGTCAGATCGCTACTTACCTACGCGCCATCTCGATGATGGGGGAGCTAAAGAACCTGTCCTAATCGGCTTGCTAGTGCTAGTTGGAATCTATATTCCAATTTCATATCCGGGTGGGGGATCAATCCTGGGTGAGTCATATCCGGTAGGTCATTTATCGGGGATCATGCTGTGTCAGTTGTGGTGTTACACGCATCGGCTTATCCCGTCTTGTTCCGATGCTATGAGGTAGATCTTGAAGTGGGTTCAAGTGGTTATATTTTTTTTCTCTTTTTTTATCCGCGATCTTGTTATCCGCTGTGATGCAGCAGGTAGAGTTTGTTATCCGCGGCCAGGCTAGTCAGCATATTGTCAGCATATCGGCTTCACAATAATGGCAGTTAGTGGGAAAATTTAGTATCCTTGTGTCCTTTTTGGTGAAAACACCGTTGTGAATGAGTCGCTGTATGTGGCTCCCAATCGAAACTGGGAGGGCATGGATAAGAGTGTCCGTCGTATGATGAGTGGGAGTGAGTCCGATTATCCAATTTGAATATCCTTGTTTCGCCACATGTTATGGCATGCGTGTGTGCGATGTCCTTACAGCTAGCGAAGCGATGATGCCTTCTCTCTGGTTTACGCTACATAGTCCTGGCTAGACTATCCGGTCTTAATCCTAAGGACCCCGCCACCTCCAGTCACAAAGCCTGGTTTCTCTGGACTGGAGGGGGCCAGGCTGTTGCGCTGTGTAGAGTCTTCAAGAGGGTTTTACAATCATATATCGCGTTACTGCAAAAGGACATCATTAATTATATTAATTAATTTTAATTAAGAATTAAAGTATGTACCGTGGAATTTAGAGTCGGAGTTTTGATACAAAATATATATAGAATCTAGTGAGCAGGAGGGCGTAGTTTTCGCGGTGTACCGAGACGTTGGTTGCTTTTGTACGACACTGTTGAAAATAATTAATTAATTTAAATAATTTAATATTATTTTAATCCATTTACACCTTCTGAGGTGTCGCATTAACTCGACATACACTTGGCCGAAAGTACTCACCTAATGTACGCTTACAGAGTAGACTATTTTTGGGAAAAAAAAATAAAAATAATATTTTTGGTCTTGGAGAGATCCTTGAGAGTCCTTGTACTTACCAGAGTTTTGTTCAAATTTTGTTCAAATGTCCAAAATTAGTTTCCAAAAGCTTGCTTGCACTGAGGGAATTATTTTTCACTTTCCGAGACTTTAATTTTGAATTCTTCAAACTCACCTCGTTTTTTTTTGTTTTTTTTTCACTTTTTACTATTTTTTTTTTGGTTTTTATTATTTTTACATTTTTTTTTCACTTTTTTTTTTTTTTGGTTTTTTAGAAAATTTCACTTTATGCTTAAGCCTAGAATGGGAGATGTTGTCGCCACGAGGGCGAGTGTGTTACTGATGATTCCGGTGCCGGGGCCGGGGCTCCTTACAGTTTTCATGACAGGTTCGGTTCGGAGGTTCGATCCAGCGCCTACTAGTCGCCAATCCCCAGCCTACTTGATGCGGAAAATTTAAAACCTTTGCTCTTTCAGGCTATGCCCTGGTGCTAGAGATCCTGGACGAGTGCCATCTCAGCTTTGTGGCCTGCTTCGACGCCTTCTATCCGACGTCCTCGCTGAAGTGGAACTGCCTGTGCGACCTGCTGGCCCAGATGGATCGCGGCGCCCTCCACTCCCGGCTGCTGAGCGCCATCCTGGCGGGCCTCTGCTCCCCAAACGTTAAGCTGAGGGCCACCTTCTCCCTGCTGAGCGCCGCCGGCAACGAGAGGCAGTCGATCATCAGTCCCAGCGACAACTCCGGCCTGCCCATGCTCTCCTCGACGGAGGCCCATCCCTATCCGGTGCTCGTCGAGCAGATGATCTACCGGACGCAGCAGGAGAAGAGCGACTTCCTGAGCAACTCCTGGACGTTCAAGGATGTGCTGGTGCGCCTCCTGGACATCATTGCCAGTCCGATACGCACCCGGATCGAGGCCATCTACAGCCGGAGCTGCGGCAGCCTGGCCGGCAGCTATCCAGGAGCCGGCAAGGAGTGCGGCGTCAACCAGGGACTCATCGACAACTGCTGCCACCTGCTGGCCCGAGTGCTGGCCGAGATCGTCTACCAGACGGCGATGGGGGAGTACGACAAGATGTTCCTGCCGCCACGCACCCTCCACTCCACGGGATCGCGGTTCGCCCGCTGCGATGTCAGTCGGACCTGGAACACCGGAAACTTCGGCCCGGACGCCATCGCCTTTTCGGTGGACAGGCCGGGAGTGGCCATAGCCGGCGCCATGATCTACTCCGGCTCCGGCAGCTACGACTACCAGCTGGAGTTGCTGTTCGACAACACGGCGGACCTGCAGCCGCAGCACAAGTGGGAGACATTGGAGTCGGTGTCCGGCACCTACGACCAGGAGATCGTCCACAACGATCTCGCGGAGATTAAGTTCGACCATCCGGTGCACATCAAGGAGAACGCCCGATACGCCCTCCGGCTGTGCTCGCAGGGCGCCAGGACGTGTTCGGGCGATGCCGGGATGCCGGCGGTCAGAGGACCGTGTGGCACCCAGTTCCACTACTACGCCTGCGACCTGAGCTTCAATGGAACGACTCCGGCGAGGGGACAAATACCCTGCATCCTGTACTACAGTACTCCGGTGAAGCAGGACGTTGGCGGGCCGGCAGGACGGGGCGGAGGAGGGCCGGGAACTTCAACTGCCTGTGGCGGAGGAGCCGGCGGAGCACCATCCATACCCGAGGATAGGCAGATCCTGTTGGGCCCCCATGAGGTGTCCACCAGGGATACTGCCCTCCAAATCGCCGCCGACATCACCAAGAAGTGCACCGAGCTGCTCATCCTGGCCAGGAACGCCATGGCTGCGTCGTGCTCCCCCTCGGACAACAGTTCGAACCACACCCAGACCATCGACTCGGAGCACAACATCACGCCCATCGAGGAGCACATGGACATCAACTGGGCGAACAACTCCCGGACAGCCGCCCTGCCGCCCACCGTGGTGATGGATCCCCAGCTATCCACCGCCCGGGACCTGGGCAAGCGGATCGAGTCCTTCTCCAAGGGCATCATGGAGACCCTCAAGTTCGACAAGCGCTCCACGAATCCCTTCGAGATGGAGATCGAGATTGGGGCCACGGAGATCGGGGTGGAGGACACGGCGGCCGATCTGCGAAATGGCCAGAGCCAGAGTCAGAGCCAGTGCCAGAGTGTGCCCATCAATGGCAACGAGAGGACAGCGGACTACGACCTGGCCGAGCAATCGATGGCCCAGCAAGTCCTGCACTCCGACTCGGAGGAGGCGCCCCTGGAGGCGGCCGCCAGTAGTGGTGGAGGTGGCGGAGTCGGTGCTGGGAATGTGTCCAGCCATGTGGCAGCCGTCCAGCTGCTGGAGGTCTTCAATCGCTCCGCCTCCAACATGTTCCACATACTCCTGCCGCTGGTCTACGCCCACATCGCCAATCTGGCCTGCAGCGACCCGAAGAGCTCCGTCCAGATCCTGGGCCTCATCAAGGAGATACTCCCGCACATTGCCGCCCTGAACCAGCTGCACGTGTCCAAGGAGCAGCGCCAGCCGGAACCGGCCCTCTTCCCCACCTCCGGCTCGTCCAGCTCCTCCAGCTCCACCAGCTCCACCACCAGCAACCACTACTGCATCGTGGAGAGCGACCACCCGTACCGGAGTGCCAGCATCAGTTGCTATCGAGTGGAGTTCCCGCCCTGCGTCCAGTGGCTGACCATCGAGTTCGATTCCCAGTCTGGCACCGCCCAGCTGGAGGACTACCTGCTGCTGTCCATCCCGATGAGACCGCCGCCGTCGCCCGCCCAGATGCAGGCGGCGGGCTGCCAGGCGGAGGAGTACTGCGAGCAGATCGATGGCCAGGAGAGAAGACGACCGGGAACGGGAGGATCAACAGGTGGCGCCGGTACTGGGGCAGTGAAGTCTGCCGGCGTCCAACTCACCATGGCCAGCTGCAGTCGGTCGCCCGGAAATCTTCCCGGCAGTGCCATTCCCCTCCGCAGCCAGGACACCGCCGAAAAGGAGTGGATTATGGTCAAGAAGTTCAATACGTAAGTAGCTTAATATCCTGCTCCTTCTCGGAATCTCATTGGTGCTTTGGTACTCCCTGGACTAGCGCCTCCAATTGGCTCCAGAACGTCCTGATCCTGCCCGGAAATTGTGTGGAGTTCTCGCTGGAGACAGCCTCCTTGTACGCCCAGGATCCGCACAACAATCGCTATGGCTTCAAGTGCCTGGTGGTGGGCTACGACAATCCCACAGCGGTGAGTTCTCACTTCCCTCCACTCTTCCCCTCTCTCTCTAATCGGTGTACTGCCATCTCTCTCAGATCAATGCCAGCAACTCGTGCCTGATACGCCTGGAGCAGGAGCTGGCCTACCTGGGCGGCATGTGCAGCGCCAATCTGATGAAGAAGGAGCTCAACCTGCCGGGTGAGTAACAGGACATGGAGGCAGCTATTCCTTTAGTTTATTGCATTTTGACTTCCAGAAGACAAGGAGGTGGAGGAGATGAGTGGGATTGAGGAGACGATCGGCGCCCACCATGCTCTGCTCTCGAAGGGATTTGCTTTGTCGGAGCCCCACCTGACAGTGCATCAGGCCCTGGAGTCATATCTGCCCATTGGGTGAGTCTAGTTTCTCTTGTCTTTTGATCCTGCGAGCTATCTCGTAGATGATGACCTTAAGGAGATCCCTTAAGGAGATGTCCTGTCCCTGAAATCTCTAAAAATATTCAAGTTCTCTTTAGATTTTGGCATTCGATTGATTTATTTTTGAAGTGTATCCTTCGGTGCTTCGGAAACACCTCCTCCGACATCTCTACTTGCGACTATATACAGGGATACTTGGTATCTTAGGGATACTTGGAGACTTAGTATAGGATTAGGAATACATAATTATATACTCTAGAGCTAGGCTTGTAGGCTATGCTTTTGGTTTAGCGAAAGGTCACTCACAATAGGTGGTTCTGTATGGGTGGTGGTGGTGGTGGTGGGTCTGGCTCCTCATCATCATCATCCTCGTTTGGGGCTTCACCCGATCCTTTAGCTTCTGGTAGCTATGGTTATGTCTTTCCATCGCGGCTTCTACAAATCAGTCTTGAGCAGGCCAGCGTTTTCGATTTGGTATACGATTTGGGTCTCCTTGTAGGTGCGCGGCTCCGGCTGGACCACGTCCAGCTTGCGACGTCTACGTCGCTGCACGACTCGCCACCAGAGCAACAGCACCAGGAGGATGAGCAGGAGGCCAAGGAGTACACTGCCCGCCACTATATACGCCGTATAGCTGCGCTCCCGGCACTGTTCCGGGATGAGAGTACGGAGTGGCATCACTCCAACAACGCCACCTCCTCCTCCTCCTCCTCCTCCTCCACCGCCGTCCAGTGATTGGAACATCAGCTGATCGCTGTGCTGACGGAAGAACTCCGAACGCGGCAGTGGCGGCTCCACACTCCTGTCCAGCTGCTCACAGCTCCAGGTGTTCTCGTACCTCAAGTCCCGTACACTTAAAGCGAAGCGGTCATCGAACCGTAGCGGTTGGCCCGGCACGGTCACCACTCCACGGTCATTCACCTCCGTCGCCAGGGGATCGGCTCCGGGCCGGGTGCTCCGGACGGTGTTGTTGTGGAAGCGCAGCTCCAGGCGTTCGCTGAGCTGGTAGGAACGGTGGACGGTGAGGCTGCGGAAGGCTATCTCGCTGGTGGCCCCAAAGTCGTTGGCCCGCAGTGTCACCGCGTCCCGGATCTGGGCCTCCAGCCACTCCCCGTCCACGGCAGCAAAGCGATTCTCACTCAGGCTCAGTTTGGAGACAACTGGAAGCGGGACAATAGGCAGGATTAAAAGGATATCAAAGGGTACAAGTACGAGTTGTAGTTACGTTTGAAGGAGAAGGCATGGGAGTGGACCTCCTGGAAGTGATTCCCCTTGACACTCAGCTCGTGGAGCACCTCCAGCTCGTAGAAGGCGCGCGTGGGCAGGTTCCCCAGGAACTGGCAGTTGCTTATCGTCATTTGCTCCACGGAGAACTTCTTGAAGGCCTGACCTTCGATCCGCCGGATGGCCACCCCATCGAACTTGAGCAGTATGGCACTATTTTTGGTGGTTGTGAATCCGAAGGGCAGCATCTGGTCGATGCGTCCGCCCACGAATGAGATCTCCTCGATGTTGCCTTTGATCGCGTGCGATTCGATTAGCTTGAGGTTCGTCTGTTCGAAGTCGACGATCAGGGCCTTGTTGCTGGCATCCCGCGGCACACTCAGAGCGAACTCCCTGAGCACCAGCTGTCCAATTCTCCGAAAGGTCACCTTCCGCAGGCCCTGAGTGTCCGACAAGCAGTTGGCCTCCACGACCAGGTCGGGGCAGTTGCGTACCTCTACTTGGTAGAAGGATCCGTGTAACTTTGGCAGGACCATGGGCTGTAAGTAGACAGAAGGTTTTCTTTAACTTTGCTTCAAAGGAAATGAAACGGAAGGACATGCATGGACAGATGAACTCTTCCGGACAAATGAACAAGAAAATGAACTCACTTAACAAATGAACAGTGTCACTTTTTAAGAATTTATCATAGAATTAGATTAAAAAAAAGTAAAAGCTTTAAAGGAAATACATATAGGGTCTTGCCATTGGGCAGGATAAAAGGACAGATGAACTCTTACGGGCAAATGAATGCGAAAATGAACTCACTTAACAAATGAACAGTGTTTCTTTTTGAGAAGTTATCATAGCATTAGATTCAAAAAAGTAAAAGCTTTAAAAGAAATGAACTAAGGGACATGTCAGTGGACAAACTAATGCGAAAATGAACTCAATTAACAAATGAATAGTGTTACTTTTTAAAAAGTTTTCATAGAATTAGATTAAAAAAGTAAAAGCTTTAAAGAAAACACATTTAGGAACTGGTCAGTGGACAGATAAAAGGATAAATGAACTCCTGCGGACAAATGAACGCGAAAATGAACTCACTTAACAAATGAACAGTGTTTCTTTTTGAGAAGTTATCATAGAATTAGTTTCAAAAAAGCAAAAGCTTTAAAGGAAATACATTTAGGGACTTGCCAGTGGACAGATAAAAGGATAAATGAACTCCTGCGGACAAATGAATGCGAAAATGAACTCACTTAACAAATGAATAGTGTTACTTTTTAAAAAGTTTTCATAGAATTAGATTAAAAAAGTAAAAGATTTATAGAAAACACATCTAGGAACTTGTCAGTGGACAGATAAAAGGATAAATGAACTCCTGCGGACAAATGAATGCGAAAATGAACTCACTTAACAAATGAATAGTGTTACTTTTTAAAAAGATTTCATAGAATTAGATTAAAAAAGTAAAAGATTTAAAGAAAACACATTTAAGAACTGGTCAGTGGACAGATAAAAGGATAAATGAACTCCTGCGGACAAATGAACTCTTACGGACAAATGAATGCGAAAATGAACTCACTTAACAAATGAATAGTGTTACTTTTTAAAAAGTTTTCATTGAATTAGATTCAAAAAAGTAAAAGCTTTAAAGAAAACACATTTAGGAACTGGTCAGTGGACAGATAAAAGGATAAATGAGCTCCTGCGGACAAATGAATGCGAAAATGAACTCAGTCAAGAAATGAACTCTTGCGTTGGTCTTTCCATTTGAGATAAAATGAACAAAGAATTAGATTAAAGTCGGAAAAGTAAATGAAAAGTATGTCTCATTGCTTTTGTTCAAATATTTAATTAAGGAACTATAGAGAGAAAATAAAATACACAAAACCTTCTCACAAACTAAGATATTTTAAAAAAAGTGTCTGACAGTCTCTGAAGCTGAAACCTATTTAAGGACATGACTAAAGACATGACTGACTGCGGATAGTGACTCACCTGGTTGTTGTTGTTGCAATCACAGGTGAAGGTGGTATCGTTTTCGGTGCAAGTGACCTTGGCCAGTTCCTCCGCCGCCGTCCCAATCACCGGAAGCAGGAGGATGAGCAGCAGTGTCAGCCATTTGTTGTCCATGGGGGGATCCTTGGGGTTCCTGATATTCCGCATGATCTCCAGACAGGCCCGCCTTTGGCTGATTACACACTCATATTAATCGTCGTGTTGGTTGTTCTTCTGCTTTGCCCGCTTCTTCGTGCCTATTCGTTGTCACTCTTTGTTCATTATTTCGTTCTCTTTTTGCCCCGGACAGCCAGCTTTTAGCTCTGCAATCAGCTTCTGTTCTCTGGAAAAGCTGATAAGAGCGCTTTCGTTCCAGCCTTATCTTTGAAGGTGTTTCTTATCTACAAAAACATTTCAAACAGTGTTCGTGTGAGTGAGTGTGTCTGTATTGGAGCTGAGGTGTCCCAAGATCTCACTAATGGGTATTACGGGTACTATCAGAAAATTATTGTCGGAAATTCTAGGGTATAGTGGGGTATAGAGTTACTTCTCAAAAAAAAATACTAACTTCTTAAATTATTTTTTGGTTACATTTTTGCAATCTATTCATTAAAATAAAATTAATATTAAAGTGTAATATTTAAAGAATATTATTTAGAATTTAGAAACATTTTTAATTTTTATTTTTATTTAATTTAAAATAATTAAATTTAGAAATTTTTCTAAATCATAACTCAATAATGAATCATCAGAAATTAAAAAAAAAACATTAAATTAAAAAAGTAAATCAAAGTTATAAAACTTCAACTTTTAAAAATCCTTAAAGGTTAAAAAAAAAAAATGCCAAAAAACTCTTTATTTTTGTTTAATAAAAACTAAGAAATTAACAAATTTACAAAAAAATCTTCTTCAAAAAGTTTAAAACTAAATACATGTTTAACTTTCATAATTTTATGAATTAAACATGTAATAACTTTCATAATTTTTTGAAGAATTTATGAATATGAATATTTTATGAATGAAAAAAAAAATAAAAATAAAAAAACCTCAAACATTAAAACTCCAATGCCTTTTAAAGAATATTTCGGAAGAATCTACGGATGAGAGAACACCTGGACCATGGGCCTCTAGGGACTTTTAGTTCGAAGCTTTTTGTTTTCTTTTTTTTTTCTAAATTGCATTTTACATTCCTAACTACATTTCTCATCTACCTACATGTTATCCATGTTTTGACATCAACAGGTGTTTTTTTTCTACTAAAAAGCTTAACGCAGGTATAAAAGTTCAGAGTTTTGCTCATTTTTTTTCTCCTGTACGCGATTGCATTTGATTATTTTATTTATTTTTTGGTTTTAAAAAAGTTCCTGCAAGATTTTCAAAATGGTTTCAAGTAAGTTTTTGGATTTTGTCTTTTTATACTTGCAGAGGGCATTATAATTTTGGTCAACTGTTTGTAACGCAGTGAAGGAGACATCTCCGACCCTATAAGTCACCTCCTGAGTCGATACAAGCATGTCCGCCTGTCCGCCTGTCCGTCTGTCCGCCTGTCCGCCTGTTTCCACGCAAAGTAGTCCCTCAGTTTTGAAGCTTTCGACTTTAAACTTGGCACACATCCTTCTCTCCTTTGCAGGCAGTATACAAGTCGGAATGGCCGGGATCGGCCGACTATATCCTATAGCTGCCATATAACTGACTGATCGGAAAGGCCATATCTCTGTTGTGTTTGATGTTAGAAGGATGGGACTTCATTCAATCTGCCAAATTTCATAAGGATCGGCCGACTATATAAGATCGGATATAAAGCTTTCTTGTTTATTTTTTGAATAGAAAATATTTGAATGCTAGACTAGTGAGAAAAAGCTTCAAGAAGCATAATGGCCTTGGCTAGAGACACCCTTAAACGATCGATTATCAATTTCGAGTTGGAAGAAATCTTTCTGTCGATCATCATCAGTCAGAGCTCTTGCCCAATGATCGGAAAGGCAAACACTCGGTTTGTGGACGAGGCTCTAATTGAATCACAACACCCTCTTGGCATTCCACTCGCGATCCCTTCACTTCCCTCTCCACATCCTTCCCCGCATCACTTCTGGGCCGGGAAAGTCGTTAATTGAATTCGGAGGTCGTACAGCAAACATCAAGCTTGTAGGCTACACCGGAAAAAATGTCTAGTATAGTAGCCGACATAAGAGTAGAGTGGAGTCGCATAAAGGTAGGGAGAAGGATAAACTGTCATCTGACTGACAATGGTTGTTGGAATCATGAAACCTATAAAAGTTTCTAGATTATTTCCACGAACTGTCGCCACGCTTAACGCTTTCATTTGTTTATGATGACTGCATTATATCATTTGTTTATAAAACATCAAAAAAAGGGGGTACCCAAGGGGGTAAATACATTCTCAAGTGAGTCGGCTCTTCAAATATTTGTCCAGAGAGTAGATTCAAGTTGAAATTCAAGTAGTGAGTGGATCTTGAGTGCAAAAAAGATTGAAATTATTTATGAAACTTAGGGTGTCTATCTTATAGGTTTAATCTAGGACTTTAGGGTATTCGGTGACTTTGATAAGATTGTATTACCACGACGTAGTAGACAACCCGGGTCTCCGATAAGTGCTTTTGCATTGTTCAAAAGGGTAATTCAATTATTGCCCATTTCCGGTCATAAGTTTCGAGTATTATTTGAAGCACAGTACAGTCCCCCTTTCAACCCTTGACAAAACTATGAGGGATACGAGTTATGGTTATAATTTATAAGCTTTCCCCACCAGAACACGTCAGAATCCTAAAAGTATGCAACAAAATCTTGTTTGTTTCTTTCTCGGAATAAATGGACGAGAAACTCCACATAATATTCATATTTTTTTTAGACAACTTCTAGATGCACCTAAGATTTTAACACTTAGTTAAACTTTTATAATGCGATGCCACAAGAAAACACAACTGAAACTTTTTATTAACTAAAACTATTGGTATAAAAGGTTCCAAACTTTTCCAAACTATTTCAAAGGGTTTCCCTTTTCCCTTTGGAAAAGGGCATTTTAATTTATGAAAATATAGACTACGGATTATGAAGTATGAAGTATACGTTCTAGGCCACAGTTCGGTGGGAAATGGTGTCAGCTTGTAGGGAAATTATGGACAACCGATGTTGGTTGGTGGAAAAAGGCATTATCTTATCACTTAATAGATAAGAATGATAAGATAGTTTCCCTTTTTTTTTTAGCCTGAAAGCAAGCTTTCTTTCGGTTGAAAAGTGTATCTTTTGTCAACCGCTTTTTCTTCTCTAAAGACAGCAAGGGAAAAGCTTCTTTTAGCCAAAGGTCTAACCACTTTGGTAGCAAAAAAAAAAGAAGGGGGCCTGAGGGCACTTGATGGGTTAATGGTTTTTGGCCTTGTTGTTGGACTTCTGCTTGAGGAACTTGAGGAACCACTTCTGCCACTTGCAAACTCTGAGATTCTTCTAAAAAATATTTATTGAAGAATTAAGAAAGATTAGAAATCTGTTCCTAGTTTCTAATCTTGAATACATTTGGTGGGTAATTGTTTTGGAAAGACCCTAAGAACCACCACTTCCTGAGTCACTTGTTTTTTTTTTTTTAAGTAAATGTTTCGGAAAGCGCTTTAATGGCAAACTAAAAACAGATTTTTATCTCACGTCGGCTTTTCTCCGTCGTCATTTAACATTTAACCTTGAAATATCAAAAAATATAGCGATGACGAGGTGCTGGGATGGGGAGAGACTACAGATTGGATATGGTATGGGTATGGGTATGGGTATGGATATGGGGTATATGGCGCGATGCCTGTTTGCCAATTTGTATCCGATACTTGTTAATATATTTTAGCAAGGGGGCGTATGTTGGTGCTAATTTAGATTCACATTCAGATTCAGATTCCCGCAGGGATCGTACAAAGATGTCAAATTCTTGTTTTGGGGCTTGGTTCGATTTCTATTGTTTTTGTTTCTTGATGCGTGGGGGTACCCGGCGGCGTTGCCTTTTACGCAATTATAGACTGGGGGAGAGATTCTTTTTGGAGAATTTCTAAGAGAGACTCCCCTGGATAGCCAGATTCTGCAGATGCCTGCAGTTTCCAGCCACCGCCTCTCTCGCCGTTTTTTATTGCTTTGAACTTTATGGCGGTTCCCAAAGGCCAGGCCACCACACTCACACTTCCAACACTTTCAAAAAAAATATTTCAAAAATATATTCCCATTTTTTCTCAACAAGTTTCCGTAAGTTACCAGAATAAATAGTCGTTTTAGCTGTGAAATCAGCGTCTCAAGTTTTTAAGTAAAATACACGCGATCATCGGTTCTACTCGTTCCACGTATTTTATTTATTTTTCACTTTATTTTATTTTATTTTTTTTTTGTTCGTGTTTTGTGGTTTTTGTTGTTGTTGGTCGGTCAACCGGTGTCAGCGCGTGCAAATGACAAACTGAGCGCCAAACCGCCAAACGCCAAACGTAAATCGCCGTCCACCAGCGACCCGCTGCCGAGTCTCAAGATAGTGCTGGGCATTTAGCTTTTTTTTCATTAAAAAAAAAATAATATACACTCTTAGCACAAGTCTATGAAAGGGAAATAACTATTAAAAATAAGTGCCAATAAGTGTAGATAGTCACAGCGAACAGGCACAAGGAGCATTGTGAAAGTACTTTTAATCTTGGGCGATAAGCTATAGATAAGATTTCAAACGATATGGGTTGGACACGCCTTTTTTTTCCCAATACCCAACGCCATGGACCCACCTACTCTTCTCTTTCCCAGAGACTCAATCTTTATCCGTGTCTCACAACTCCTTTTTATCTCAAACTGTTAGACGATGAACTATAAAGTAGTTCCATGATTGCAAATCTGTATGGTCTCTGAAAATCAGACCCTATTGTTCTGTGTGAATGGAGGCTTTCCAAATTTCCCCATTTTGGTCCCTTCCGATGTGCGTAGCTCTGCCAATTTTTATCCGATCAGGAAATAGTATACCATTTCGAAATCAGCACATCAAGTAGCTACATTCCTTATTTAAAATATTGCCTAAATATCGTTTAAAAATTTTTCGATTTTTTGCAAGGGGTACCCCCATAAAAATGTGGATTTTCCAAACCTCCCCATTTGGTCCCTTCCGATGTGCATGGCTCTGCCAATTTTTATCCGATCAGGAAATAGTATTCCATTTCGAAATCAGCGCATCAAGTAGCTCCATTCCTTATTCAAAATATTGCCTAAATATCGTTTAAAAATTTTTCGATTTTTTGCAAGGGGTACCCCCATAAAAATGTGGATTTTCCAAACTTCCGCATTTGGTCCCTTCCGATGTGCGTAGCTCTGCCAATTTTTATCCGATCAGGAAATAGTTTACCATTTCGGAATCAGCACATCAAGAAGCTCCATTCCTTATTCAAAATACTGCCTAAATATCGTTTTAAAATTTCCCTTTTTTTTCCAAATTTCCCCATTTTGGTCCTTGCCGATGTGCATAGCTCTGCCAATTTTTATCCGTTAAGAAAATCGTGTTTTATTTTTAAAAGAGTGCTTGGAGTAGCGCCGTTTTGAATATTTTTGGCTTTTTTTTGTTAAAGCTATTGGGGCATCTTTGGGGGCTTCTCTCTTTCGATCGCTCTCGAAATCTCCCGCAGCTCTCTGAGACTAAAAAACGAGCGCCAGTTTGGCTGTGGCAGGCTTAGAAAAAAATAAATAAAAGAAAAAAAAAAGCATAAAAAATAAACTAAAGCCACAGAGTAAAAGAATTTTTCGCTTATAGAATTTTTGTTTACTGTATGAAGTCCGAGATGAAGTTCAATGGGAAGAGGGGAATTTTTGAGTTTTGAGTAAATGTATCTGTATCTGTATCTGGAAATGTATCTGAAGCTAAAGTATGATGGTGTTCTGCTGCGACTTTGATTGCTGGCGGCGTGCGCGCTTAATTGAACGACTGACTCCACGCATCGCTAGACACTTGCTCGCAAGAGCCCCCCCAACCGGAGAGGGAAAACAATCCGAGAAAGCCTCCGCTCCGCAAAGCCTAAAAAAATAGCCAAAGGCGGTAGAAAATCAAATCAAATTTACTTTGGGGGCAAAGTCAAACACGAAGCACTTAGTGGCGGGCTTGTTGAGAGCCGAACTATGTAAATAATTCAAAATAGTACACTTGAGATGGTCAGAGCTAACCAGAAGTATGACCTTTATGGAGGAGTACTTCTTCATAAACTCAAAGCCCACAAAGAAAATGAATACGAAGATATAGGATTTATTTAGGGATCTAACAAGATCTCTATGTCTTGAAAAAAGATGTATCTTTGAGATATCTTTGGTGAAAAGTAAACTCTGTAATTATTTCCCAAAGTGTATAAGTTTTCGATTTGAGATTAACTGATCGATCGAATCACTGAGCGCATGCCGCCGACTTCCCAACCATATATGAACATTAATAACTCGAAAAGGCTTTTAGAACGAGCATTTGCATATCCAGCCGCCACTTACGGCCAAGATGAAAAACTCAGTCCAATGGCAAATCAAGTTATACAACATTTTAAAATGCATTTTCAGCACAACAATTTCAGCCCGACTGGCGGGCGCTGCTGCAGTTTTTTATTTTTTTGCTTTTGTGTCTTAACAATTATCCCAGAATTGGCAATAAAAATCGATATCAGCAGCTGTGTTGGCCAAGTGATTAATATTTATGTCTCATAGCCACTGGGGCAGTGTCTCATTTCGGCCACCCGATAACCGATTTATGAGGGCGGACCACCCCAAAGTCAACAAATGGGGAAATACGAGAGAATCCATTGGTAATGCACTTGATTCGTCATCTTCGTCATCTACTTCATGGGGAGTATACATTGGTTTTCAAATAATTACACTTAATACCTGGGACTATTGAGGTTTTCCCTAAATATTTTTTAGTCCTTTATGAAGATATTGGGATACAAAGATGAGTTGAAATATTTATACCCGGTACTTTTCTCATAAATAGTATTAATATTACTGACTAGCTTTAAACAGTCTGGTCAGGAATGTATCAGATGGATGTAGTGTCAGATGGAGGTATGTTTTATAAATACATTTGTCTATAAAGATGAATTATAGTATTTATACGCGGTACTATAGGGGTTTATCCTAAATATTTCTCAACTTTTACGAAGATTTTGGAATGAAAGGAAGAGTTGAAATATTTATACCCGGTACTTGTAGTTTTCTGTGTTTTTCTTCTAAATAAAATTCATAATTCCGACTACGATTAACAAGTCCAGCCTTTATAGTTAAAAAATAAAAGAAATTTGGGATGGATGTATGTTTAATAAATATATTTGTCCATAAAGATGAATTATAGTATTTGTACCCGGTACTATTGGGGTTTATCCTAAATATTTCCCATATTCTATGAAGATATTGGTATAAAAAGATGATTAAAAATATTTATACCCAGTACTTGTAGACTTTTAGTATTTTTCCCATAAATAGTTTTCCTATTCCAGACTAACATTAATCTAACATTAACAGACTAACATTAATGATAATAATGATATAAAGGTGAGTTTCAGTATTCATACCCGGTACTTGTAGAGTACTTTTGTCCAAGGACTTCCTTTGGGAAGTACCGATTCAGTCTGAAGTCTTCTTTGTTCTGGAATTAAAAATCCCCCAAATATAAAAAAAACAAACCACTTCCTTATAATAAAAAAAAGAGTATAGTTTATTAAAATTATATAAAATATAATGTATTTACACAAGCTAGCTTATTATATTTTTTTTTTATTCTCAGTTCTCAACGTTTTGTCTCTTGACTTTCTCTCTCCCTCTCACTTCTCCCTCTCTCTCTCTCTCTGTGAAAGGTTAAAACGTGTCGCCAGAGAATGTCATTAATATCACAAAGTTCCGTTTTCATTCAATCATAAGTATAATAATAGGTCAGATGCTGCAGGTGCTGTGGCACACTCTTAGGCATCCGCATAGTCGATCACATCACCGATCTGAACCGTTACATCGCTGCCCCCGGAGTGATCCGATCCGGAGTCCATGTGCTCCATGGCGGCCAGGCTAGCGGCTCCATCCAGGCACTCGAAGGTGCGACTGCCACTGGGACCTCGGCTGCCACTGTACGGCGGTGGTTGGGGCAACGTCTGCTGCTGCTGCTGCTGCTGCTTCTGGTGAAGCGGATGGTTGTGCTGCACCTGTCTTTGGTTACGCAATGAGGTCAACTGGTTGGGATGGAACTGTGGCATTGCCTCCAAGTCCTGTCGCAAGTCCCGCACATGACGCTGCCACGGCGGCACAACGTCTGTGACGGCGGCGGTGGTGGTGGGAACGCTTGCCCCCGATGGTGGGCGGCTGGTGGGTGTGGCATCCGGGGCGGAGCGCCATACGGGCGTCGAGTATTTGACGACAGTGCTGGGTGGCTGGCGGGGCGGGTCGAGGCGTCGCATGGGCGTGGCGTACTGATAGGCGGGTGGTATGTCGTTTGCATCTTTGAGATAGAAAGGGATTTAAAGTTAGAGACTTTCCCAGAGACTAGAGATTGTGTTAGTAATAGCTACTAAGTAATAGGGTTAGTTTTAAGAGAAAAGATTAGTTTGGTTTGCAAATAATCCCAAATGATCCCAAAAGAGGTTCATGAGACACCAGAAGACACAGAAACAAATCTAAGGACAAAAAGTACCAAAAGCGAAAGTAAAAAGGCCCAGATGGAGGGAAATTAGGGGAAGAACCATCACCGTTTCAAAAATACTGGGAATTAAAGCTACGTTTGGTTGAGGTACCTTTCTTGGTTCATGCACGAGGTGCTCTTTGTGGATTTCGGAGTGTGGGTGGCTCGGTGGATCATCGTCTGACGGTTCAAGTGCGGGACTTATGTTCTAATATTTTTTTTTTCTTTTTTTTTTTGTGTGCTTGTAGTGCTACTTGTGTGGTTTAACTACTTGTGTAATAATATTTAAATATATTAGATCCTTTTTTTTTTAGACAACAAATTAGTGGAGATAGCCGAGCTTTGAGGTCCAGAAGTGTGATTAAAAGTTTGGTTAAATAACTGCCACACGACTACACATAAATACATTTTTATATACAACTATTAGGATCCCAGCACGGCAGGAGACTGTTAGACTTGACTGTAGTGATTATTGTCGTTGCTGTTTCGGTTGAGGTCGTAGCCCCCAACCACCGACTTACGGGCATTGAATGGCTCGGCATAGGCGTACTCCGGCGTACTCCGATTAATGGGCGCCGAGTAGTTGTCACAGAAATCCGGTGGCGTCTGTGGCTGGGAAATGTTTGGTATCAGGCGTCGCTCCTCCTGAGGCTCAGCATAGATATGCTCGTCACCGTCTCGAAGGTCGCTGCTCGGTGCGCTAGGGGTCTCCACTGTTTGAGAATCAGCCAATTTAAGAATATTACTGGGATGGCACTTGTTCAGGTGATCGGTAAGCAGACTCTTAATAATGGATGACGACTTGGACGGTAGACAGCTTAAGATGTCGGTGATGCGGCTTAAGCACTCGGCCTTGCTAAGGGTGCTCTTATTTAGCTTCAAGATGGCCCTGCAGACATCCTTATATTCCTCCTGATTTGACAGATTCTTTACCTCTTCGCGTAGCATATCCTTTTCCGAAATTTTCCAGGTGCATCTGTCGCTGGTTGTCTTCCGGCGGCAGACCAGTCCGATCAGGAGGCCCACCACCAGTGCCATCACCGCGACAGTGCCCACAATGTAACCGGCTATGCCGTTGCTGCTCCACACATTGCCGCTCTCCAGGTCGCCCACCGATCGCTCCGACCACCGCCCGTTGAGGCAGTGCTGGGTGGCATTGGTGTTCCTGCCAACGCCACATGCCTCATACAGGTACCGCCGCCAAGTGACGCTGGTGGCATTGAAGCACTTCGTATCGCTCTCGGCCAGGGTGCAGAGTATCTCGGAGTCCAGGTCGTGGTAGCTGAGACCCGAGATCCAGGCCCTGCTGTCGCAGGAGCACTCCCGTCCCACATCGATGTGGTGCATCCGACAGCCCTTGATATTGAGGCTGCCCGGTTGCGGATCGCCCAGTCGGTTGTTCACAAAACTGCAATTGAAGGCGTCCGATGGGTTATGGATTTGGAAGGTGTCGAAGCGACCGAAGCTGTTGTCATTGATCACCACGTATGTGACCTTGTTGATGATTGTCCAATTGGCTTCCGTATACTTTACAGTATTGTTCCGGATGTATGCGTTTGCGGCATTCACCTGGATGGCACCCGATTGTATGCGTTCCACCCTGCAACAAGTCTAAGGTTAGCGAAGAGTTCTACTCTATTGAGAAAATTGTGGCGACCGTGACACAATACGTACGTGTTGCCCGCAAAGAAGAGGTTATTGACACCGCAGTGTCTTATGGCCTCGCCCTCAATGGTCCCAATGACATTGTTCACCATTGTGACATTTTCGCTAAACAGCTTTTCCGTAAACGCTCTCGTCTTGATGGTCCCAATGTTGTTGTTCTCGAAGTGAAGCTCCTTGATGGTCATGACATCGAACGCATCCTGTTCGATGCTGCCGATGGTGCAGTGTCTGAAGCTCACCTTGTTCATCGATTGGTTGAAGCTGTTGATCTGGGGCATGCCGGAGTTCTCCACCCGCAACTGTTGGATTGCCAAAAAATGTTATAGCCATCAAGCATCTACACGATGCCATCTAAGTACTCACGTTGACCAGGGTGGTCGTGGTCTTGGCTCCACCCGAGTAAAAGGCATCCTGCCTTAGATCGAACATCTCCACGTTCTTGATGGCCAGGTCCAGGTTGGACATTTGCAGGGCCTCCGGGAGGACATCCACGTAGGTGCAGTTCTCCACCAGCATCTTGAAATCTCTGCCTGCAATTAGTTAATCATTTTTTTTTATTGGAGGTTTGGAGTTTTGGAGTTTTGGCGTTTTGTGCCTCGACCTACCTTCGATGGCGTGGGCCTGCAGAAAGACGCTCATCACGTCGATGACCAGGATTTCCGGGAATCCAGCCGAGTTGTCCCTAAAGGCATGCTTGGTCACCTCCACGTGGTCGTTGTCCTTGGTGCCATAGAAGCGGAATGCGTTGACCTGGTTGTCCTTTAGGAAGTTGGCCGCCAGCTCCAGCTTGATTTCCGGCCTCAGGTGTACGATGATCGATCTGTACTTCTTTTCGACAAAGTACTTGGAGTCCCAGATAGGCGATAGCTGTCGAGGGGGAGAAACATTTCGGTTTAGTCCATGGAGTATAAATTGTTTCTCAATTGGGAAGCAGGCACCCTGGTGGAGCGACTCGACTGGCTGCTGCTGTCGTTTGTCGTGGGGATCGTGACGCTTGACTTGCATTTCTTGCGGTCTGTGCAGCCAGGCTCCCCCTTCTCGGCTGGCTTTTATTTTTAAACGCAGTGTCTGCGACAGCAACAATAGGAGGAGAACCACACCACCAACAGAAGCAACAACTACGGATGACAATTACAACGACGACAACGGCAACTTGACCGCAACGCGTTCATTGCTCCTCCACCAACAAAAAAAAAACAACAACAACAACATACATAAATAAATAAATAAAAAATCCAACAATCTTCAGTTGCAGAACTGAAGCTGCCTGCCCAACTGAAGACTGGAGAATGGAGACTGGAGAGAATGGAGAATGTAGAACGAAGAAGTGCTCGCACTCGCACTCGAACTCGAACCCGGGTGCAATTTTTCCATTAAATTAAAGTGAAAATAGTTGGAGACTTGAAGGGCCGACGACGACTGGCAGATGGATGGACCAGTTCCTAACGATCTTGATGATCTTCTTGATCACCAGTCGCCTCCAGATCATCCACTCATTGAATTAAGAAATCTGGGTAGCCACCAGGCAGGTTCTCTAACTGTCAGATACCCATGGAGTGGGGGATTCTTGAGATAAATAGTTCCTGGGACTAAGACGATTAAAGGCGTTCTATTGGTCGGGTTTATGGACGCAAAACAGGGATAGCAGGTCCTTATCGAGCATGGTGTCTGGCCAACGTGACTTGATTTGGGGTCTTTTGTGCGCCATCCGCCTTACACTCAACGTTTGGCTATGCATTTTATACAAAAAGTATTCATAACTGGCATTAAATATATAACAAGGCATATATATTTTTATTTTTAAAACAAATATTGATTTAATGTTGTCTTTTGTTAGTCACCTCGCGGATATCAATCGGTGGTGAAATAGGACGGGGCTGGTCATTGGGAGTTGCAATTCAGTTCCCGTTCTTATTCTTATGCCCTTGCAGAGGGTATAGTCATTTTGGTCAGCAGTGTGCAATGCAGGGAAGGAGACATATCCGACCCTATAAGTCACCTCCTGAGGCGATACAAGCATGTCCGCCTGTCCGTCTGTCCGCCTGTTTCCACGCAAACTAGTCCCTCAGTTTTGAAGCTTTCGACTTTAAACTTGGCACACATCCTTCTCTCCTTTGCAGGCAGTATACAAGTCGGAATGGCCGGGATCGGCCGACTATATCCTATAGCTGCCATATAACTGACTGATCGGAGAGCCATAACTTTGTTGTTTTTGAAGATGGAAGGATGGGAAGGACTTCTAGGGATTCTACTTTCTTCAAACTAAGTCTATCTGAAAAGTCCCCTAAGGATCGGCCAACTATATAAGATCCAATAATGTAACTGCAAGGGTATCTCAACTTCGGCTCTCCCCTAACTTAGCTTGCAGTCGGGCCACCTGTTTTTTTTTTTTTTTTTTTTGTTCTGTCTGGCCTCGGTTGGGGGTTCAATGGCTCTGCATCTGTATCTGTGAGCTGGCATCCGTATCTGTGTATCTGTGTATCTGCAGCCGGGGCTCTCTCCCGGTCCCGCCCAGTGGGCGCACTTGTTGTCTCGCCCGTCGCTGTTTGGCTTTCTTGCTGAGATTTCTGGTGGCCTTCTTAGCTGAGAACCATCCACCTCGGGAAGACTCTCCTCTCCGATTCTTCGCGCTCTGGTTGCCACCATCTTGGGTGCAATTTTGCCTCCAATTGCTCCAGTTTCTGGCCAAACCCCACCGCCCCAAGGAGGAAGTCTCAATTACGTGTGAGGTTTTAATTTGCTTGTTTGTCTGACAGACAGTTTTCCGTCGGAGATGGATACCTCCCCTCCATCCATCCATCCATCCATCCATCCATCCATCCATCCATCCATCCAGACCGTCCATTTGGTTTCAAGTTTATGAGAACCATTCCTCCAAACGGCTGGGAAAACAAACAAAATCGAAGTGAATCCAACAAAAGTTTATGAAGTTCGATGTCCAGATATACACATTTTGTTTCAGTGTAGAAGTAGAAAGAAAAAGTATCCAAAACCTGGAAGACTATATATAGAGGCTTTCAGCCTCCTTCCTGGGCCTTCCCGGGCGACAACTTTCGAGGGATATATTTTTGGATCCGAATCGAAGTCGTTGGCAGACAAGCGGAAATAGCTGCCGTCGCCCGGCTGGAAGCGCCAAAGCCAACATAAATAACCAAACAAAGCCAATTAAAAATAAATTATGATCTTCAGGAGATCTGATCCCCCCCCCAGTCGCTGGAAAGACTCTCGAATGTCACATGGCTGGAAATGCCCATCACATGGCTGGAAAAATGGGTCTCAGAAAGGACTTTCCCAAAAATCCCTTTCCCATGCCACACATCTACCTCGTAGCTGCTCCTTCAATTTGTATCTCAAAGATGCAAAACGTCAACACGTTCGTGGTCGGATGAGCTGTGTGTCTACGTGACTTCAGTCTGGGGCGAAAAAATGCCAAATTCCTCAGTCTGCATAACTTTTCCCTCGGAAGATAAGACGGAAAACCTTATCATTGATATCGAAACACCGCTTAGGAAGCTCTAATTCTGAAATTTCTAGAAGGAAGAAGCTCCTAGTCTCTGTTTCTACCAAGAATGTTTGTTTTTGTATCTTTTGGACCACAAGTTGTGACACAAGTAGTTTAAGTCGCCATTCCAAATGGGTGTCTAAGCAGGCTCGCATTCCTCCTTCGCCCACTTCCATCTATCTATCTTTTACTGAAAGATACTAAGAGATATGCAGCACAGCTGCCAACACTATATAAAGATACTTACTGTCAATCTATAAATTAATCCTCAGGGCTGGCGATGGGTTGGGAGGGGAAATGCATTTCCATTTCCATTTCCATTTCCCATTTTCTCGTCCAGTCCACTTTGCAAACAGAATTGAGAACTGGATGTAGCGCCCACGCGGGGAAAATAAATAAATTTCGGTTTGTGTATCTACAAGATGACGACACATGCCACACG
The DNA here is from genome assembly GCA_035047585.1 of Drosophila monieri. Classification (NCBI taxonomy): domain Eukaryota; kingdom Metazoa; phylum Arthropoda; class Insecta; order Diptera; family Drosophilidae; genus Drosophila; species Drosophila monieri. Next base: position 6,230,916 of record JAWNPJ010000067.1, read on the forward strand.
GCTGCCCAAGATGTTGGATGGCGGGGAGGGGAGGGTGGGGTGGACAAGTGTCGCCCGTTGTCCCACATCCGCAACAACCGACATCTCTCATCCCAGTCCATTCAATTACTAAGCAAGTGCAAATTTTTAACGACTATTCCCAAGCACACTATCCACATATGTGGGATAGTATCTAGATACTACTTGCTACTACTTGAGATACAAATAGAGACTCTGTTTTGAAACAGAAAAGTGGACAGTTTTGCAGGAGAGATATCTTTTTTATCCGCAGATTTGTGCTAAAATGTATCTCACAAATCACCAAATGTATCTCACTGGGCAGCCGTATCTTACGGATGCATAATTAAAACGACCTTGATGGCTCACATTCTTCTCTCTCTGTCTGTCTTGAACTGAAAAACTGCTAACCAAAAACAAGATTTTTCTGAGACACGAATTATCTTAAAAATAATTGAAAAAAAATAAGAAAAATAAATGCATCTGTTGGGAGTCGAACTCGAAGCCCCTTTGGCGGGCGGAGACTTGGTGACTAAAAAGCACAAACACCAGATTGTTTATTCCGTAAACCGAGGTATCTGGAATCAGACCCATCCTGTATTTATTCCCTGGATATATCCCATATATCCCCCTCCAATTACTGCCACTTGCCGCCCCCCCCTTTTTTCATGATTTTTGTTTTCATTTCAAAGTGCGGGAAGAAACGAGCCGAGTTTCTCAAAAACGCACACCTGACTCATTAGCATAACCTGTTGGACTGTCTGTCCAAGAGGGGAATGGCGGGGCAGGGGGGGTGGGCTGCCATGGGGGCGGAAAAGGGAGTGGCAGCACGTCGGCGCCGCCTTCTTGTTTCGTTTTCATTCATTTTGCACGCAGTGGATCGAGGCAGGAACCATAATTATTTCGCTTTTGTTTACATTCCCTCCTTGCTTTTTTGGATTTATTTTGTTTTTCTGATTTTCTGATTTTCTGATTTAGCGTAAAATTAATCAAAAGTGCTCAGCTACGCATTCCTCCACCCCCCACCAGCCCCCACCAGCCCCGGCTGAAAACTTAATATAAATATTTTCAGACAAATTTCCCCACGTAGGGCCTTGGGGGAAATATTTTACAAAAACATAAGCAGTGGCTAGGCCTGTAGGGGAAGTTCATTAAATGAATCATTAAGGCCTAATTACTGCTTAAACTAAAGACAGTTAATTGTGATTCGCCATATTTTAGACAACTTGTAATGTTTTTATCAGAAAATAGTTGCTGATAAGATTGCTGGATGTTTGTCATTTGGCCAGCAATTACGATTATCGCAGAGGGAATTTATACAAATATCCTTGCCTAAGCATCGGATGGAAATCGGATAAGACGGGGATAAGTTGTTCCTGGATGGAAAATCAATCAAAAAATTGCATTTCATTGATGGAATAATTCTTAATCATTCATTAATGACACACTTACTGCAGCAAGTGAGTGGGCAAGCGATTACTCAGGTCTTTTTTTATTAAAATAGCCAGTATTGTGAGTAATAAAAATATTGATTTGATTAAGAAACCCACCGTTTTGTTTATCCGAAAGTCGCAGACAATCTTAACTCCTTCGCAGGCGCAATGCTGGCATATGTCCGAGCTGATAGAGTAGTCCTGGTCCTGGCTCCGGGGCAGGCGATCGTATCTCTCGGGACTCATCCCGGGCATAATATTGGCCACAGTGGTGGTCACTAATACGATTAGCACCAACAGATCCATTAGCTTCGCCATTTCTGGCTGGCAGTGACGATTTATTGCGGATTTATTTCTCTTCTTATTTTGATTTTTTGTTGGCGATTTGATTTTTTTATTCTGGGGGGCACAGCACTATTTTTTATGTTTTTCTCGCTCGGCGCGCTCTTTGGGAACACTCTTGATTTAGACGACCGAGTGTGTCAGCAGCGATCTCCTCCAATATGCATATTTTCGATGTTCTTCGTCATCCACAGAAATATTTTAGAACAATAAGAAAAAAAAAATAAAAACAATGATACGCCGGCGGCTTAGAACGCGCTACAGAGCTGTCGGTAGTCTTCGGCGGTTCGAATCGGTTTGTGGGTCTTTCGTTTCGAGAGCTCTGCCAAGATCGTCGTGTTCCGTTGCCACACGTTCCTGTGATTCCCCTCTCTCGACTCTCTCGTTTTCCCTCTCTGGCTCTACACTGAAACTATAATCCTTTCATTAGCTCTTAAAGAATAAAGCTTGAACTTGGACTATCTATGAGTCATACTGGGGGTACTGGGGGAAAATGCAAGCGCATATGATATATTTTTCCGAAAGGGAATTTTTTTTTTTTTTTGAGCTTTTCTTAAATACTATACTATACTCTATATAATAGCTTAAAATATTCTACATTTCTAATAATATTTTAGACTTTTTCACTGTTTTTTGACTATTTATTATTATTATAAAGAAACTACCAACAATTATCAAGTGCAGGCCATTTTTGCTTTAATCTTTGATTTTTTAACTATTATTTAAGTACTATTTCTATTTTTGTACCTTATTTATTTATTAGGTATGTTGGAAAAGTTTACAAAACTATGACTAACACGTTTTTTAACTATATAGTTATGATTATATACCTTATTTGTTTTGTACCTTATTTTATATTTTTTTTTAACATTTTTTTCTTCTCTCACTTAATAAAATAAATAGAAAATTTTATGTTAAGTTAAAAATAACTTAATCCAATTTAAATTTAAATTTTATAGACCACTATTGAACACTTTTTTGAATTTCAAACTTATTCTCCACATCCTGACCCTATTTTGTAAAATATATAGGAGTAGATATATAAAATTTACATTTTCAAATGGACAAAATATATAAAAGTGTGTCTTGGGTGAGGAGGTAACTAATCACATAAAGATAAAACTGACAACGATTTAAATTCCATTATAGCTTAAAAGAGGCTTATTATTTTTTTGAGTGTATGAACACTCTGACCTTTCTTTCATCTCTCGCTCTCCCACTGTCTCTCTGGCTCTCTGAGAGATCACAGCTCTCTCTGCCGGGCTTTTCGATAAATTGAATCAGCTGAACCGCTTTTTTTTTTTTGTTTTTTGTTTTTTGTTACATATGTATCATGCTGGGTCGGGTCTGGTCTACACACATATATGCACATGTGTTGAAGACTAAGAAGAAACAGGCCCCGCACAAAAGATAGAGATAAACCGGAGGAGAGGCTGAACCAGAGTGAGAACCAACCAGAAGACCACTCCAGAGATTAACCGAACCATCAAACCATCTAATCTGCATCTAAGACCGTAGTAGCCACAGCTATTTATAGGTATTTGGCATTGATATATATACTATATCGTGTAGTATCTACATCTGAATGAGTCAATGAATGGAAGGAAGTGGAAGTAATGAGGATATATATTTTATTTTTAATTTTTATTCTCAAGAGAAAAATATACTTTTAGGAGAGTTCTTGAGTTCTCAGATCGTTTTGTATCTTTTATTTATTTTTATTTCTAAGTGTAGTTAATTGTCATGTGTGTCTCTGTGTGTGTGAGTTGGCTTCAAAAGCTTCTGCTTCTGCTTCTGCCATTCTCCGGAGAACTAGTTGTTGGTTGACTTTTAATTGGCCTCTCGGCGGCGGCCTGGGGGGCGGTGGGGGGCAATAAATTTAATTGCAGCCATTAGAGGCACAGACAGCAAAGAGCCGGCTTGCTTGTGAACAGTACAGTGAGTACTGTTCCCTGACCGTCCACCCCACCCCGGGACATTGCAACAAATCAATTTGCGTTCAATTTGGATGCCAACTGCCAACTGCCACTCTGCCACTCTGGCACACTGCCACACGAGGCAGGAACAAAAAGAGCCGGAAGTTGCACCGCTCCAACCCGCACAGATACACATATAGGATTGTAGCTACGATCGGGGGAGGAAGAAATACGGGTCCTCCCCGCCCACGGCGGATTCTCAATTATTACGTCGTTGAATCGGTGATTTTCAGTCTTCTGCCTCGAGAATCCTTCCCAGTTTCCAATCATTTTCAATTCTAACTGATTCGAAGAAGGGTGTGCCAATGGTTTTCGAAAGGGAGATGGCACTTTTGAAGTGTTTTTAGTTTTTAATTAATTGCCAACAGTACTTGATCAATAAATTCCAAAAAAAAAAATAGTTCATGGAAATTGGGGATCATAAATCCTTATAAATAATTGGAAAAGTATTTTTTTTTAGTCACATAATTTTAAAATAGAAATTGCCTTAAAATTATAATTTTTATTATATTTTATTTCATTAATGACTCTAATTTCTGGTTCCCCAAGTCGATTCCCCAAGAGCGATAATGCATTGACGAATGTCACGCACACACACTTGCCTTCCCATGGAGTTGACTTTCCATTGCCCTCTCTCCCTTTGTCTCTTTCTCTTCTATCTATGTGTGTATGTACAGTATGTCCCCCCATGCAACTCTTCCGCATTTGGTGGCACGATAAAAAATGAATTCAATGAATGAACGATTACATTGCCGCAATGGGGAGCATAACCCACTACCTCCCTCTCACCTCTCTGCTCTCACTCTCCTTCCCTCTTTGTGACCCCATCCCCATATCTGTCTCTTTCACTCTCATAATGCAACTTCCAACGGGGGGATCCGCCACTTGTTTCTCTGCGCTCAATTTCCATTTCTCTACACTCCAAAAAAAAAAATTAAACAAATTAAAACATTTTTTTTTTTATTAAATATTAATATTTAAAAAAATATATTTTTTCTCTCATTAAATGTAGAAATAATTATTTAATTCAAGCTCACATTTCTCTCAGTGTAAGTGGGGAGTAAAAGGGGTTACCGTGAAGTGGAAACGTGTTTCCCACAGGTACATAGCTCACGCACACGCCCGATCACGCACACACCCATGTGGCCACAGTTGGCTGCTGCCCTTTGTTTTTCCTTTTTTTTTTTTTATTTATACTTTGCTCTGTATTTTCGGTTCTGTTTTGTTTTGTTTTCAAAGTGCAGGGTCGCCTGCAGGAGGGGGAAATGGGGATAAGCGCCCAGAGGAGGCTTGGGGGTAACTCGGTTTCCCGGTTACCCGATTCTCTGACTCTCCGACTTTTCGATTTCCTCCCCGGCTCCGGCCATTATCATTTTCGTTGGAAAACCTTCAACCGCATTCCTGCCCCTACCTCCCCCCACCCCCCACCCACTCTCCGAAAATTTCCATTTTCAGTTTCGTTTGTATTTATTTTTCCCTTATTCTTTTATTTGCTTTTTATGTAAATAAAATAGACATATGTATGTACAGTTAGTAGATAGTAACGGAATATTAGTCACCTAATCCTAACCTGAACCCCAAAATCTAAAAATAATTAATAATTTTTGTAATAAAATCAAGAATTATGAATTGAAAATGTAGTTGAAAGGTTTTAGTTGAAGGATTGAAAGGATTTTTTTTGGGAAAACTTCCCAGAAAGTATTCCCCGAAAATCATATAATAGAAGTAGAAGATAATGAAGAAGTAGATGTAGAAAGTAAGAGTTTAGAAGCTACATAAGCCACTACATACTAGACTAGTACATCCCGAATGAATCATAGATGGAGATATTATGAAGACTATTTTCATAGTCGCCAATTAAGTATATGTTTCTGATAAGATAAGAGGCTACCCCACTACCCTACTGCGCTTCTCGGTTATCTGACGTAATGTGACTGTAATTGAAACGGTTCTATTAGGGATTCGCGCTTCCTCACACGTCCAGTCATGTTCTCTCGACCGCCGCCATTCACTCAAACACGTTCGCCGCCCGCTGTGCCTGCGATTGCCGTACGTGCTCATGACCTTTGACCCTCTGCCTGATCCCTATCTCCCTGCCCCTTTCCCTTCCCAAAGGTCTATGGCACGTAGCCGCATGCAGCAGCGCAGCAGGCAGCAACCAGCGGCGGTCCATCTTTGATGCTGGCTGACCAGTTGATTGCAATCGATGGGATTCTCATTCGATATACTGATGGATACATTTGAATATGAACTCTAAGATACAAGATACAAAAATATTTTATAATATCTACTCTTTTTTTATTGCAGATCTCAATCAAATGAACGACAGTTCCTCAAGGACTTTATTAGCGGGGCACCTGGTTCTTCGGGCGCTCGACTGGCGGCTTGGTTGCAGCCAGAATCACGTTTGGATCCCAATAGGTAGGTTCTTAGGGGTTATTGACATTTACATAATATCAATAATAAAAAAGGGGGGTAATCCCATAATCCCCTTCTATAAATGTTATTTTATCTTCAAAATATGTAAAGGCTTTAAGAAAAGTCCCACCCTTTCAACACAATTTCCTTTATAAGACAGTTTTATGAAATAAAAGTATAATAAAGGATTAAGAAGTAGGAAGAATAAAAGAATTAAACAATAAAATAATAGAATTAGATAATAAAATAATAGAAAAATAATATAATAAAATAATAAAATAATAAAATGATAAAATAATAGAATAATAATATAATAAGATAATAAAATAATAAGGTAATAAAATAATTAAATAAAATAATAAAATAATAAAATGATAAAATGATAAAATAATAAAATGATAAAATGATAAAATGATAAAATGATAAAATAATAAAATGATAAAATGATAAAATGATAAAATGATAAAATGATAAAATGATAAAATGATAAAATGATAAAATGATAAAATGATAAAATGATAAAATGATAAAATGATAAAATGATAAAATTATAAAATTATAAAATTATAAAATGATAAAATGATAAAATGATAAAATGATAAAATGATAAAATGATAAAATGATAAAATTATAAAATTATAAAATGATAAAATGATAAAATGATAAAATGATAAAATGATAAAATAATAAAATGATAAAATGATAAAATGATAAAATGATAAAATGATAAAATGATAAAATGATAAAATTTTAAAATGATAAAATGATAAAATAATAAAATGATAAAATGATAAAATGATAAAATGATAAAATGATAAAATAATAAAATGATAAAATGATAAAATGATAAAATTATAAAATTATAAAATTATAAAATGATAAAATGATAAAATGATAAAATGATAAAATGATAAAATGATAAAATGATAAAATTATAAAATTATAAAATGATAAAATGATAAAATGATAAAATGATAAAATTATAAAATTATAAAATTATAAAATTATAAAATTATAAAATTATAAAATTATAAAATGATAAAATGATAAAATGATAAAATGATAAAATGATAAAATGATAAAATGATAAAATGATAAAATAATAAAATAATAAAATGATAAAATGATAAAATAATAAAATGATAAAATGATAAAATGATAAAATGATAAAATAATAAAATGATAAAATGATAAAATGATAAAATGATAAAATGATAAAATAATAAAATGATAAAATGATAAAATGATGAAAAGATAAAATGATAAACTGGAATGATAAAATGATAAAATGATAAAATAATAAAATGATAAAATGATAAAATGACAAAATGATAAAATGATAAAATGATAAAATGATAAAATGATAAAATGATAAAATGATAAAATGATAAAATGATAAAATGATAAAATGATAAAATGATAAAATGATAAAATGATAAAATGATAAAATGATAAAATGATAAAATAATAAAATGATAAAATGATAAAATGATAAAATGATAAAATGATAAAATAATAAAATGATAAAATAATAAAATGATAAAATGATAAAATGATAAAATGATAAAATGATAAAATGACAAAATGATAAAATGATAAATCATTTTATCATTTTATCATTTTGTAAATGACAAAATGATAAAATGATAAAATGATAAAATGATAAAATAATAAAATGATAAAATAATAAAATGATAAAATGATAAAATGATAAAATGATAAAATGATAAAATAATAAAATGATAAAATAATAAAAAGATAAAATGATAAAATGATAAAATGATAAAATGATAAAATGATAAAATGATCAAGTGATAAAATGATAAAATAATAAAATGATAAAATGATAAAATGATAAAATGATAAAATGATAAAATGATAAAATGATAAAATTTTAAAATGATAAAATGATAAAATAATAAAATGATAAAATGATAAAATGATAAAATGATAAAATGATAAAATAATAAAATGATAAAATGATAAAATGATAAAATTATAAAATTATAAAATTATAAAATGATAAAATGATAAAATGATAAAATGATAAAATGATAAAATGATAAAATAATAAAATGATAAAATAATAAAATGATAAAATGATAAAATGATAAAATGATAAAATGATAAAATAATAAAATGATAAAATAATAAAAAGATAAAATGATAAAATGATAAAATGATAAAATGATAAAATGATAAAATGATCAAGTGATAAAATGATAAAATGATAAAATGATAAAATAATAAAATGATAAAATAATAAAATGATAAAATGATAAAATGATAAAATGATAAAATAATAAAATGATAAAATAATAAAAAGATAAAATGATAAAATGATAAAATGATAAAATGATAAAATGACAAAATGATAAAATGATAAAATAATAAAATGATAAAATGATAAAATAATAAAATGATAAAATGATAAAATGATAAAATGATCAAGTGATAAAATGATAAAATGATAAAATGATAAAATGATAAAATAATAAAAAGATAAAATGATAAAATGATAAAATGATAAAATGATCAAGTGATAAAATGATAAAATAATAAAATGATAAAATGATAAAATGATAAAATAATAAAAAGATAAAATGATAAAATGATAAAATGATAAAATGACAAAATGATAAAATGATAAAATGATAAAATGATAAAATAATAAAATGATAAAATGATAAAATGATAAAATGATAAAATGATAAAATGATAAAATGATAAAATGATAAAATAATAAAATGATAAAATAATAAAATGATAAAATAATAAAAAGATAAAATGATAAAATGATAAAATGATAAAATGATCAAGTGATAAAATAATAAAATGATAAAATGATAAAATGATAAAATGATAAAATAATAAAATGATAAAATAATAAAAAGATAAAATGATAAAATGATAAAATGATAAAATGATAAAATGATCAAGTGATAAAATGATAAAATAATAAAATGATAAAATGATAAAATGATAAAATAATAAAAAGATAAAATGATAAAATGATAAAATGATAAAATGACAAAATGATAAAATGATAAAATAATAAAATGATAAAATGATAAAATGATAAAATGATAAAATAATAAAATGATAAAATAATAAAATGATAAAATGATAAAATGATAAAATGATAAAATAATAAAATGATAAAATAATAAAAAGATAAAATGATAAAATGATAAAATGATAAAATGATAAAATGATAAAATGATAAAATGATAAAATGATCAAGTGATAAAATGATAAAATGATAAAATGATAAAATGATAAAATAATAAAATGATAAAATAATAAAAAGATAAAATGATAAAATGATAAAATGATAAAATGATAAAATGATAAAATGATAAAATGACAAAATGATAAAATGATAAAATAATAAAATGATAAAATGATAAAATAATAAAAAGATAAAATGATAAAATGATAAAATGATAAAATGATCAAGTGATAAAATGATAAAATGATAAAATGATAAAATGATAAAATGATAAAATAATAAAATGATAAAATGATAAAATGATAAAATGATAAAATGATAAAATGATAAAATGATAAAATGATAAAATAATAAAATGATAAAATAATAAAATGATAAAATAATAAAATGATAAAATAATGATAAAATGATAAAATGATAAAATGATAAAATGATAAAATGACAAAATGATAAAATGATAAAATGATAAAATGATAAAATGATAAAATGATAAAATGATAAAATGATAAAATGATAAAATGATAAAATAATAAAATGATAAAATGATAAAATAATAAAATGATAAAATGATAAAATGATAAAATGATAAAATGATAAAATAATAAAATGATAAAATGATAAAATGATAAAATGATAAAATGATAAAATGATAAAATGATAAAATGATAAAATAATAAAATGATAAAATGATAAAATAATAAAATGATAAAATGATAAAATGATAAAATGATAAAATGATAAAATGATAAAATGATAAAATGATAAAATGATAAAATGATAAAATGATAAAATGACAAAATGATAAAATGATAAAATGATAAAATGATAAAATAATAAAATGATAAAATAATAAAATGATAAAATGATAAAATGATAAAATGATAAAATAATAAAATGATAAAATGATAAAATGATAAAATGATAAAATGATAAAATGATAAAATGATAAAATGATAAAATGATAAAATGATAAAATGACAAAATGATAAAATGATAAATCATTTTATCATTTTATCATTTTGTAAATGACAAAATGATAAAATGATAAAATGATAAAATGATAAAATAATAAAATGATAAAATTTTTGTAAATGACAAAATGATAAAATGATAAAATGATAAAATAATAAAATGATAAAATGATAAAATAATAAAATGATAAAATGATAAAATGATAAAATGATAAAATGATAAAATAATAAAATGATAAAATGATAAAATGATAAAATGATAAAATGATAAAATGACAAAATGATAAAATGATAAAATGATAAAATAATAAAATGATAAAATAATAAAATGATAAAATAATAAAATGATAAAATGATTAAATTATAAAATTATAAAATTATAAAATTATAAAATTATAAAATTATAAAATGATAAAATGATAAAATGATAAAATGATAAAATGATAAAATGATAAAATGATAAAATGATAAAATAATAAAATGATATAATTATAAAATGATAAAATGATAAAATAAAAGATTTAATGATAAGAATAAAATAATAAAATATGCCCATCCACCTGATAACAATCTGTACTTGCAGGTGCGAACTCAACACCATTACGGAGCCCCTGCGTTACGGATGGCCCACCCAGGTGACGGTCACCATACGGGATCAGTATGGCGATGCTGTCCTGGTGCCCGAACTGAAGGTTGAAATCAAGGCCATACCGACGGGTTCCGGGCCGAATGGTACAACTGGAACGGGCGGATTCGGACCGCCAGGATCAACGTTGCGGATGCGACGGGCCTCCTGCTCGGCCGGGGATTTGGGGGGGATGGCGCCGCCGCCGCGCCTCAACTACGAACCCACCACCAAGGAGAAGATGTGCTTCAAGGCCATCACCTTCATGAAGCCCTTCACGAACTACTCGTTCGAGGAGCTGCGCTACGCCAGTCCCATCCAGACACGGATCACCGAATCCCTAAATGCCCGGGACATGGAGGACGGCACCTTCAGTGTCCAGTGGACGCCCAGTTCGGTGGGCAGTTACTGTCTGGCGGTGACCATTGACGGTATACCCCTGGAGGAGGTATATCGGGTGGAAGTCAAGGAGGGTGTCCTGCCGCCGCCCACCCAAAAGAACAGTACCCAGCGCCGGCCCCAGGCACCCAGTAAGCTGCGACGTTTTCAGGTGAGATTCGGGGAATATGAGCCAGTGAAGATAAAGGGGAATTCTTGGGACATTTTTTGGGCCAAAAAACAGATAGTACCTTATGTTATATGAAATACCATGACGTCATTTAGCCCACCTTTTGTATGACTTGTATGACTTGTGACGAAAGTTCCGTAAGATCACTTAACTTGTAACGCGTCAAACTTAGTTTTAAGACTAAATGTTAAAAAAAACTGCCGCCATTTTTATAGAAGATTGCGGAAGCTTTTATTAACTGTTATACTAAAAAATACCTGTTATATTAGAACTTTTCAACACTGGTTTCGTTTGTTTTTTTTTTTTCATTTCCAGGCTCGACATAGTTCCGGTTTAAGGATTCGTTCGCATCCCACACTACAGTCGGAACAGGTGGGCGTGGTGCGGGTGGGCGGCATCATATCCTTCATCGATGAGATCGAGAACGACGATGGCATCTGGCTGCGTCTCTCCACGGAGTCCATCCGCCAGCACTGCACCATGGGCTGGTATCCGACGGAGGCCTGGTGCTTGCAATTCAATCAGCACCTGGCCCGGACGCTTCTCCAGCCAGTGACCGACAAGGAGCTGGCGCCCGCCACCCAGAAATCCAAGCAGTCGGACAATCCTGCGGAGGAGGAGGAGGAAGAGGCGCCGCCGGAAAGCCCAACGGCCAGTGGGGAGGCTAGTCCGGAGCCGGAACAGGAGCCCAATCGGGAGCCCAGTCCCGTACTGAGTCCGACAAAGTCCAAGAATCGTAGCTTTCTGTCCGGCTCCTCGTCTACGAATCCATTTCTGTATCCCGCTCGTCCCGAACGGGATCTGGAGTTGGACGAGGAGGCGGAGCTCAAGGGCCAGGATCATCCCGAGGAGGCGGCCAACGCGGAGGAGGATTCCGAGGATCAGCAAAAGCAGGAACAGGAACAGGAGGCCCTGGCGGCCGTCGCCACGGAGCTGCTGCCGGCGAACATTGGCTCTGCCATAGCCGGTGTGGTGGGTGGTGGCGCCATCAAGTTGCAGGCGCTCCAGAAATGGTTCAAAGGCGACGCCGTCGAGGGCGCCCAACCGCTGACTCCGTCCCACTCGCCGCCACTGGCCGGGGTGTCTGTGAGGGAGCTGGTCCGGGCCATGGGCGGCCAGGAGGCTGCCCCTCGCAGTGGCAATGGCAATAGGGGCAGGGACCGGGATCGGGATAGAGACACGGAGCAGGAGCCGGAGTTCAGCCTGGCCAGCATGCGGAGACCCAATTACTCGGCCAGCCAAACGGCCGCTCTGCTGTCCACCCCGAAGCACACGCCCAAGCGGAGCGTCGCCTGCATCCTGCCCACGGACGCCGCCAGTCTGGAGGACGAGCTGAGCCTCCTGCAGATAACCACCACCGGGCAGGGTGAACAGCAGAGCTGTGAGCTGCAGCTGGCCACCACCTCGACCTCCGCCACGGCGTGCATACTGTCCTCGAAGAGGAGCATGGGACCCATCAAGAGGGCGATGCCGCCATCCTTCGCCGAGAGCATTAGGGCCGTATTCGCCGCCCTCCTCTGGCACGAGGGCATCGTCCACGACGCCATGGCCTGTGCCAGTTTCCTCAAATTCCATCCGGGACTGCCCAAGGAAGGCGCCACGGTGGTAACGCGGCGGGGCGATGGCGGAGATGCCCGCCTCCAGCTGTCCCGGGAACAGAAGGCCCAGCAGAGGCACTCCGTCGAGGTGGCCAATGCCGGCAACTACCTGAATATCCGACCATCCACCCTGGAGACCCTCACCAAGAGCGGCAACTGTTCGCTGCACAACCGAAGCAAGCACCGGAAGAACCTCCTCAACCAGTCAGGCGAAGATCCCGCCCAGAAGCTGCAGGCTCTGCCCGAAGTTGTGAGTGTCCTGCCGCCGGCACTGCGCTGTCTGGTCTATCTCTGGGAGCAGATATGCTCCGGCTGTGTCCAAATAGTCCAGTCCAATGCCCTGGAGCAGCGGGAACCGCGTCTTCTGTCGCCCGGCGGTAGCCGGGACACGAATGGTGGCGACGGTGACACCGACTCCAAGGAGGGCAAGTCGGGAAGCGATCACGGAGCCAACAACGACAAGGAGCTGGGCAGGAAGTGCAAGCGCAAGAAGAAGGACGACGGCAGCTGGTGCGAGATCTGTGAACTATTCCTGCCCATGCCGGTCACCTACCACATGCGGATCGCCCATCCCGGATGCGGAAAGTCGGCCAAGGGCAAGGGCTACAACTCCGTGGGCATTTTCTGCGAGGGCTGGGCCGGCAACTGTGGCGAGGGCGGCAAGGGGGCCTCGTCCTGGTTCTTGATGTGTGATCCCTGCCGGGATCGGTATCTCTCCTCCTGTCGCAGCGTCAACAACATCAACAGTTCGGCCCGCCACCAGGAGTCCCTGACGACGGAAGGTGAGTCCCTAGACTGTTCTGATCTTCATCCTACTTATCCTAATCCTCCCCGACTAGTCAACGAACTGAATCTCTTTGGCGTCAAGTCCACCACCCTGATAGCCAATGCCGAGGTGTACACCACCATGCGGGAGAACGCCACGTTCCTGCTGGAGCTCTGCTCCAGTTCCAGTTCCAGCTCGGCGACTGTGACCGGAACGGGGCCCGCCTCCGTTTCGGGTGGCGGCACGAAGCGATCGCCGCAACAGATGTCCTCCGGGATGCCGGTGGTCATTGAGCACCATCACTCCCAGCTGGGCAACTCCGACCTCAAGCCGAGCACCAGTCGGTGCAGCCGGATGGCCCGGCTGAGTGGCAGCAAGTTCTGTGCCGTCGGCGGCGCCTTCAGGAAGAGCTTCGTGGGGGCGCCGCCGGCAACGCCGGAGAATGTGTGGCTGGCGCCGGAGAGCTTCGCGTGCCTGGAGTGCCTGGGCACGGCCGGCCACGAGGATCTGCCCTACGAGATGTTCGGCCTGGGTCCCAACTCCAACGACAATGGATACGACAGGGTAAGTGGCCAAAGATTGGACGAAACATGAATTTTTTTCATCAATTAAGGATTCCTTTTTGGAACAGCCCTTGTCGGAGATCTCGTACGAGTCCTGCGAGCCCAACAACTTCGATATGCTCTCCGGATCCCTGGCGGCGGGGGGAGGAGCTGCCACGTCTGTCAGTGGCGGCGGCAACCTCTCCAAGTTCCATCGCAGCTACTCCATGGGCCAGGGGTGGGCGGCTCTGGCGCAGCAACAGCACCAGCACCAGCAGATGAGCCACCACCCGCAGCAGGCGCCGCCAGTGCCACTGTATGCCCCCCAACCGCAGCAGCAGCAGCAGCAACAGCTGCACCTGCAACTGCAACACCAGCAACAGCCCCTGCTGGAGGGGCAGCCCAAGGTGGTGTATCGGCGCCGGAACAACTCCACCAGCGAGGGCGATGGCTCGCTGCTGATCTGCTATCCCTCGGAGCACTTGCGGCGCCTGGTGCCGCAGAAGCTGCTGGCCAGTGTTTCGGTGTTGCAACAAGCAGCGGCAGCAGCTGCAGCAACAGCAACAGCGGCAACATCGGCTGCAGAGGGCTCCCAGGGCAAGGATCATCCAGTCGCCCAGGAGGGCAGCCAGCTGCTGACCCGACCCGCCATGGCGTTCATTACCCAGAAACATGAGCTGGACAGGCTCAGGGCGGCCATGAAGCGGAGTCTCCGGTTAGCCGCCTGTCGCATCTACGCCCTCCAGGCCCTCAACTGGCTCCTGCGAAGCGTCACCCAGGGGGTGTGCCTGCACGACCTGATGTGGTGGTTCGTCAGCTCGCTGACCACCACCGGCGGCGGAGGACACACGCCGGAGGGAGGCGGCCGGGCTGCCGAAGAGTCGTCGGAGCCCGCCCTGGAACATCCGGTGGCGTACACCCAGATCAGTGGCAAGTTCGCCCACTTGATCACCCAATCCCTGCACGTGCTCCTCCAGTCCGTGGCAGATCTGACGCTGCACCTGCCCCTGGGCTCACCCCTGCAGCGGGTGGCGATCCAGTGCTTCGGCATCCGCTTCCGGCAGGCCGATCACCAATTCCTGCACAGCTCCCACGTCTTTGGGAACATATCGAAGATCCTGTCCAAGTCGGACGAGCAGAACGACGCGATGGCGATGTCCAACATCCTGAAGGCAGAGAATCACTGCGATGCGGAGCACAATCAGGTTAGCTTGGCGCCGACAGGAGCCGCTGGTGCCGGGGCCCGGGTTCTCTGCTACACGGACTTGGCCGGCATGTTCGAGGTCACCGTCTCCTCGCGTCCCGCCATGGCCGAGTCCCTCACCGACAACTCGACGGAGACGTTCTGGGAGAGCGACGAGGAGGACAGAAACAAGTGCAAGATCATCGAGGTGTCCCTGACGAAGCTGAACTATGCCTGCCGGTATCTGTTGGTCCACATCGACAATAGCCGCGATATACAGGTGAGTTGTGGGAGGACTAGTCCTGGTACTAGTCCAGCTCCAGGAAGGACCTTTACTTTAAACGATTCCCTTCTTCCCCAGAACAAGGTCCTCAATGTGGTGTTCTATGCTGGCCAATCCCTGGGCGACACCAATGTGCTGAAGTCGGTGGACGTGGATCCCAAGGCCTGTTCCTGGATCTCGGCCAAGATAAGCGACGATAGCTGCACCCACTTCCGCCTGGAGTTGCACGGCCCGGAGAACACGCTGCGAGTCCGCCAGATCAAGTTGCTCGGCATGCCCACCAGCGCCGCCAGCGGCGTCCACGAGGACGATCACAAGCATCATCCGAGCCACCATCATCACCAGCAACCCCACCTCCGCTTGAGCCACGCCGCCCGCATCCAGCAGCAGATCTGCGAAGCGGAGACCCTGCGAGTCTTCCGGCTGATAACCGGCCAGGTCTTTGGGAAATTAATCAGCAACGTGGGCTCGGATCTGGTGCCACCGGACTCTGCGGGATTAGCGCCGCTCAGCAGTGCTGGCGCCACCAACAGTAGCTCCCTGCTGGCGGACTCCCTGGACCTGCGGGAGCATATGGTGGGCATACTGTTCTCGAGGAGCAAGCTATCGCACCTCCAGAAGCAAGTCATCGTGCACATCGTCCATGCCATCAGGAAGGAGGCACAACGGGCCAAGGAGGACTGGGAGCTGGCCAATCTGGCGCACGTCCTCAAGCAGCCACCCCAGACCCTGCCGGCACCTGCCCCCCACCCGGCCCCGGCCAGTGCCGAGAGTTCTCCGGAGCGGAGCCGAGCTCCGGATACCTATTGCTTCGAAATGTTGAGCATGGTGCTGGCTCTTTCCGGCAGCGTTGTGGGTCGCTCCTACCTGTCCCAGCAGCATGGACTACTCCGGGATCTACTGGGACTCCTGCACACCGGAAGCGATCGGGTGCAGCGTCAGGTGACGGCGCTACTGCGTCGTATCCTGCCGGAGATCACCCCGGAGAGCTTTGCTGATCTCTTGGGAGTTCAGCGGCTGCCGCCGGCGGACTACAGCATCGCCCACCAGAGTGCCAGTGACTTCGATATGAGCCGCCTGGGCATCCTCGACATATTCCTGGCCGTCATCGCCAAGTCCTTGCAGCTGCAGGTTAAAGTGAAGACGACAGCGGGATCCGGCGGAGGAGCAGCTGGAGGTGGAGCCACTTCCTCGCTGAAGGCAGGACAGCAGGAGAAGACGCCGGCCTTTGTCCGGCTTTGCAGTTCGCTGGATCTCTCCGTGCAGCAGCTCCAGCGCTCTTCTAGGCCGCCGACTGGCGAGCACGCCTCCACCACCGATCCCTTCCAGTTCGACCCAGTGCCTCCGGTGCCGCGTAAGGAGTCGAAGAGGAATCTCAACCAGCGCTGGTTCCTCAACGGCGTGATCTCCACCAAGCAGGCGGAGAGCATCATCGGCCTCATCCGGGACCTGGCCAGCGTAAGTGCCTCAAAAATACTGATCCAGCTTAGGTTTCAAATAAAATCCATCTTTCAGGGAAAGCTGAGCGAGAAATGGTCTCAGATCACCAAGGCGGCCATTGCCGAGTCCGTCCTGAATCTGACCCGCCTGGAGGAGATCTATCGCACGCCGGAGCACTGCACTAAGACGGCCACTCTCTGGCTGGCTCTGGCCAGCTTGTGCGTCCTCGAGCGCGACCACGTGGAGAAGCTGTCCTCGGGACAGTGGTCCAAGCTGTGCGACACCCGGCCGTTGTGCACCAACCACGACGACGGGGAGACGGCGGCCATCATTCAGTGCGAGACCTGCGGATCTCTGTGTGGCGACTGTGATCGCTTCCTGCATCTGAATCGCAAGACGAGAACCCACAAACGGACGGTGAGTTGGGATCTAAATGGCAGGACACAAGGACATTATTGAACTTGATTTCTCTCTGCTGGCAGGTCTGCAAGGAAGAGGAGGAGGCCATTCGGGTGGAGCTGCATGAATCCTGCGGCCGTACCAAGCTCTTCTGGCTCCTGGCCCTGGCGGACTCCAAGACCCTGAAGGCCATGGTGGAGTTCCGGGATGGCAGCCACACCATCATCTCCGGGCCCCAGGAGGCGGTGGGTCGGTGTCGTTTCTGTGGCCTCACCGGCGATTCGGGTCTGTTGGAGATCGGGAATGTGTGCGCGGATGCCCAGTGCCAGGAGTATGCGGCCAACTCCTGCCTGAAGACGAAGCCCTGTGGGCACGCCTGTGGTGGCGTGGCCGGGGAGCGGAAGTGCCTGCCGTGCTTGCAACACGTTTGCCATGCCAGGGAGAACGAACTGGCGGAGGAGCTGAGGGATCCGAAGCTCACCCAAGATGCGGACGACATGTGCATGATCTGCTTCGTGGAGGCAGTCTCTTGTGCACCCGCAATACATGTACGTTTTCCTGCACTGCAGGTGAATCCTTTACTGATATCCTTTACTTTGTCTTTAGTTGGAGTGCGGCCATGTGTTCCACTACCATTGCTGCAAGGCGGTGCTGGAGAAGCGCTGGAGCGGTCCCCGCATCACCTTCGGCTTCTCTTTGTGTCCCATTTGCAAGGCGGACATTCAGCATCCTTTGCTGGCCGACATCCTGGAGCCCATCAACTCCCTGAAGCAGGATGTGAAGCGAAAGGCGCTGATGAGGTAAGATTCTCGAAACAAAATCAATTGAAAGTCTAATCTTGGCAAATTCTTGGCGCAGGATCAAGTACGAGGGCGTGGTGAAGGACACGGAAAGCAAGGACATCAACATGACCCAACTGGCGATGGATCGGTATGCCTACTATGTGTGCTTCAAGTGCCAGAAGGCCTACTACGGCGGCGAGGCACGCTGCGATGCGGAAATTGGCGAGAAGTTCGATCCGGAGGAGCTGGTCTGCGGCGGCTGTTCGGATGTGGCCCGGGCACAGATGTGCCCGAAGCATGGCACCGATTTCCTGGAGTACAAGTGCCGCTACTGCTGCTCGGTGGCGGTCTTTTTCTGCTTTGGAACGACACACTTTTGCGACACCTGCCACGACGACTTCCAGCGGCTGACGAACATACCCAAGGTGAAGCTGCCCCAGTGCCCGGCCGGACCCAAGGCCAAGCAGCTACTGGGCGACGAGTGCCCGCTCCATGTGATGCATCCGCCCACAGGCGAGGAGTTCGCCCTGGGCTGCGGTGTTTGCCGCAATGCCCAAACATTTTAGCCACATGCAGGATTTGGATCCAATGATCACAAGGAGGAGGACGACGGCGACGATGAGGACGAAGATGACGACGACGACGACGATGACGATGTCGACGAGGATGAGGTGTCACCACCCACATGGATGGGTCTGTGGTCACACTCCGACGACTCCCAGACATACCTCTAAAAGGAATCGCAATCCTTCCTTACTTTCCATCACACATCGGAGTAGAAATATTAAATCTGACGCGGCTATAGATGATTTCTAGGTTAGCAGATATTGGTCAAAGGATATCGAAGGATAAGAAAGAGAAAAGGACATTTAAAAAGAGATTAGCAAATAGAATACTAGCATATTCCTTTCACGGGCAATATTGTTTTTAACACGCGAATCTCCCAAGCAAAATGCGAATTAGAATCAAACTCACACATTTTTTTATACAAATATATATATATATGTGGCTTAAATAATTTATATTGATATTGATACTGATATTGTTTCATGTACAATCTCCGGAGTCAAGAAGTATGTGTACATAATCATCCCTCCCAGCTCTACAAACTCTGGTTCCAGTCCTTCCCCATCCCAAGCCCTCTTTCACTCCCAGCTGTTCTCGCCCTTTCTTACACTCCACGAACAGAGGCACATTATGCGATATTTATATATAAACATTATTAAATGCAAGATAACTAAAGTATATTAATTACGATCGTAACGAGCGAGAAGGATGCAATAAAAAATCAATTCTGAATGTAAACTAGTCCTTTATTTCTTGATCGGACATGAATCGATAGGTGGGAAATTTCAGAAACTCAAAGAAATCTATATTCTATAACAAAATCTATATTTAAAATGCTTTTTAAGCAAAACTTTGAATGAGGAAAAGCGCTAATTAGTTCCCTGATTACAAAATGGTACGTTATTTCCTGATCGGATACAAATTGGCGGAGCTATACCCATCGGAAGCGGGCAAAATATCGTATTTTAGCAAATTTCCAAAAATCAGGATTTTCATGGGGGTACCCCTTGAAAAAAATCGAAAATTTTCAAAATGCTTTTTAAGCAAAACTTTGAATGAGGAAAAGCGCTAATTATATCCCTGATTACAAAATGGTATGTTATTTCCTGATCGGATACAAATTGGCGGAGCAATTCCCATCGGAAGCGGGCAAAATATCGTATTTTAGCAAATTTCCAAAAATCAGGATTTTCATGGGGGTACCCCTTGAAAAAAATCGAAAATTTTCAAAATGCTTTTTAAGCAAAACTTTGAATGAGGAAAAGCGCTAATTAGTTCCCTGATTACAAAATGGTACGTTATTTCCTGATCGGATACAAATTGGCGGAGCTATACCCATCGGAAGCGGGCAAAATATCGTATTTTAGAAAATTTCCAAAAATCAGGATTTTCATGGGGGTACCCCTTGAAAAAAATCGAAAATTTTCAAAATGCTTTTTAAGCAAAACTTTGAATGAGGAAAAGCGCTAATTATATCCCTGATTACAAAATGGTACGTTATTTCCTGATCGGATACAAATTGGCGGAGCTATTCCCATCGGAAGCGGGCAAAATATCGTATTTTAGCAAATTTCCAAAAATCAGGATTTTCATGGGGGTACCCCTTGAAAAAAATCGAAAATTTTCAAAATGCTTTTTAAGCAAAACTTTGAATGAGGAAAAGCGCTAATTATATCCCTGATTACAAAATGGTACGTTATTTCCTGATCGGATACAAATTGGCGGAGCTATACCCATCGGAAGCGGGAAAAATATCGTATTTTAGCAAATTTCCAAAAATCAGGATTTTCATGGGGGTACCCCTTGAAAAAAATCGAAAATTTTCAAAATGCTTTTTAAGCAAAACTTTGAATGAGGAAAAGCGCTAATTATATCCCTGATTACAAAATGGAACGTTATTTCCTGATCGGATACAAATTGGCGGAGCTATACCCATCGAAAGCGGGAAAAATATAGTATTTTAGAAAATTTCCAAAAATCAGGATTTTCATGGGGGTACCCCTTGAAAAAAATCGAAAATTTTCAAAATGCTTTTTAAGCAAAACTTTGAATGAGGAAAAGCGCTAATTATATCCCTGATTACAAAATGGTACGTGATTTCCTGATCGGATACAAATTGGCGGAGCTATACCCATCGGAAGCGGGCAAAATATCGTATTTTAGCAAATTTCCAAAAATCAGGATTTTCATGGGGGTACCCCTTGAAAAAAATTGAAAATTTTCAAAATGCTTTTTAAGCAAAAATTTGAATTAGGAAAAGCGCTAATTATATCCCTGATTACAAAATGGAACGTTATTTCCTGATCGGATACAAATTGGCGGAGCTATACCCATCGGAAGCGGGAAAAATATCGTATTTTAGCAAATTTCCAAAAATCAGGATTTTCATGGGGGTACCCCTTGAAAAAAATCGAAAATTTTCAAAATGCTTTTTAAGCAAAACTTTGAATGAGGAAAAGCGCTAATTATATCCCTGATTACAAAATGGAACGTTATTTCCTGATCGGATACAAATTGGCGGAGCTATACCCATCGGAAGCGGGAAAAATATCGTATTTTAGCAAATTTCCAAAAATCAGGATTTTCATGGGGGTACCCCTTGAAAAAAATCGAAAATTTTCAAAATGCTTTTTAAGCAAAACTTTGAATGAGGAAAAGCGCTAATTATATCCCTGATTACAAAATGGTACGTTATTTCCTGATCGGATACAAATTGGCGGAGCTATACCCATCGGAAGCGGGCAAAATATCGTATTTTAGCAAATTTCCAAAAATCAGGATTTTCATGGGGGTACCCCTTGAAAAAAATCGAAAATTTTCAAAATGCTTTTTAAGCAAAACTTTGAATGAGGAAAAGCGCTAATTATATCCCTGATTACAAAATGGTACGATATTTCCTGATCGGATACAAATTGGCGGAGCTATACCCATCGGAAGCGGGCAAAATATCGTATTTTAGAAAATTTCCAAAAATCAGGATTTTCATGGGGGTACCACTTGAAAAAAATCGAAAATTTTCAAAATGCTTTTTAAGCAAAACTTTGAATGAGGAAAAGCGCTAATTATATCCCTGATTACAAAATGGAACGTTATTTCCTGATCGGATACAAATTGGCGGAGCTATACCCATCGGAAGCGGGAAAAATATCGTATTTTAGCAAATTTCCAAAAATCAGGATTTTCATGGGGGTACCCCTTGAAAAAAATCGAAAATTTTCAAAATGCTTTTTAAGCAAAACTTTGAATGAGGAAAAGCGCTAATTATATCCCTGATTACAAAATGGTACGTTATTTCCTGATCGGATACAAATTGGCGGAGCTATTCCCATCGGAAGCGGGCAAAATATCGTATTTTAGCAAATTTCCAAAAATCAGGATTTTCATGGGGGTACCCCTTGAAAAAAATCGAAAATTTTCAAAATGCTTTTTAAGCAAAACTTTGAATGAGGAAAAGCGCTAATTATATCCCTGATTACAAAATGGTACGTTATTTCCTGATCGGATACAAATTGGCGGAGCTATACCCATCGGAAGCGGGAAAAATATCGTATTTTAGCAAATTTCCAAAAATCAGGATTTTCATGGGGGTACCCCTTGAAAAAAATCGAAAATTTTCAAAATGCTTTTTAAGCAAAACTTTGAATGAGGAAAAGCGCTAATTATATCCCTGATTACAAAATGGAACGTTATTTCCTGATCGGATACAAATTGGCGGAGCTATACCCATCGAAAGCGGGAAAAATTTAGTATTTTAGAAAATTTCCAAAAATCAGGATTTTCATGGGGGTACCCCTTGAAAAAAATCGAAAATTTTCAAAATGCTTTTTAAGCAAAACTTTGAATGAGGAAAAGCGCTAATTATATCCCTGATTACAAAATGGTACGTGATTTCCTGATCGGATACAAATTGGCGGAGCTATACCCATCGGAAGCGGGCAAAATATCGTATTTTAGCAAATTTCCAAAAATCAGGATTTTCATGGGGGTACCCCTTGAAAAAAATTGAAAATTTTCAAAATGCTTTTTAAGCAAAAATTTGAATTAGGAAAAGCGCTAATTATATCCCTGATTACAAAATGGAACGTTATTTCCTGATCGGATACAAATTGGCGGAGCTATACCCATCGGAAGCGGGAAAAATATCGTATTTTAGCAAATTTCCAAAAATCAGGATTTTCATGGGGGTACCCCTTGAAAAAAATCGAAAATTTTCAAAATGCTTTTTAAGCAAAACTTTGAATGAGGAAAAGCGCTAATTATATCCCTGATTACAAAATGGAACGTTATTTCCTGATCGGATACAAATTGGCGGAGCTATACCCATCGGAAGCGGGAAAAATATCGTATTTTAGCAAATTTCCAAAAATCAGGATTTTCATGGGGGTACCCCTTGAAAAAAATCGAAAATTTTCAAAATGCTTTTTAAGCAAAACTTTGAATGAGGAAAAGCGCTAATTATATCCCTGATTACAAAATGGAACGTTATTTCCTGATCGGATACAAATTGGCGGAGCTATACCCATCGGAAGCGGGAAAAATATCGTATTTTAGCAAATTTCCAAAAATCAGGATTTTCATGGGGGTACCCCTTGAAAAAAATCGAAAATTTTCAAAATGCTTTTTAAGCAAAACTTTGAATGAGGAAAAGCGCTAATTATATCCCTGATTACAAAATGGTACGTTATTTCCTGATCGGATACAAATTGGCGGAGCTATACCCATCGGAAGCGGGCAAAATATCGTATTTTAGCAAATTTCCAAAAATCAGGATTTTCATGGGGGTACCCCTTGAAAAAAATCGAATATTTTCAAAATGCTTTTTAAGCAAAACTTTGAATGAGGAAAAGCGCTAATTATATCCCTGATTACAAAATGGTACGATATTTCCTGATCGGATACAAATTGGCGGAGCTATACCCATCGGAAGCGGGCAAAATATCGTATTTTAGAAAATTTCCAAAAATCAGGATTTTCATGGGGGTACCACTTGAAAAAAATCGAAAATTTTCAAAATGCTTTTTAAGCAAAACTTTGAATGAGGAAAAGCGCTAATTATATCCCTGATTACAAAATGGAACGTTATTTCCTGATCGGATACAAATTGGCGGAGCTATACCCATCGGAAGCGGGAAAAATATCGTATTTTAGCAAATTTCCAAAAATCAGGATTTTCATGGGGGTACCCCTTGAAAAAAATGGAAAATTTTCAAAATGCTTTTTAAGCAAAACTTTGAATGAGGAAAAGCGCTAATTATATCCCTGATTACAAAATGGAACGTTATTTCCTGATCGGATACAAATTGGCGGAGCTATACCCATCGGAAGCGGGAAAAATATCGTATTTTAGCATATTTCCAAAAATCAGGATTTTCATGGGGGTACCCCTTGAAAAAAATCGAAAATTTTCAAAATGCTTTTTAAGCAAAACTTTGAATGAGGAAAAGCGCTAATTATATCCCTGATTACAAAATGGTACGTTATTTCCTGATCGGATACAAATTGGCGGAGCTATACCCATCGGAAGCGGGCAAAATATCGTATTTTAGCAAATTTCCAAAAATCAGGATTTTCATGGGGGTACCCCTTGAAAAAAATCGAAAATTTTCAAAATGCTTTTTAAGCAAAACTTTGAATGAGGAAAAGCGCTAATTATATCCCTGATTACAAAATGGTACGTTATTTCCTGATCGGATACAAATTGGCGGAGCTATACCCATCGGAAGCGGGCAAAATATCGTATTTTAGCAAATTTCCAAAAATCAGGATTTTCATGGGGGTAAAAAATCGAAAATTTTCAAAATGCTTTTTAAGCAAAACTTTGAATGAGGAAAAGCGCTAATTATATCCCTGATTACAAAATGGTACGTTATTTCCTGATCGGATACAAATTGGCGGAGCTATACCCATCGGAAGCGGGAAAAATATCGTATTTTAGCAAATTTCCAAAAATCAGGATTTTCATGGGGGTACCCCTTGAAAAAAATCGAAAATTTTCAAAATGCTTTTTAAGCAAAACTTTGAATGAGGAAAAGCGCTAATTATATCCCTGATTACAAAATGGTACGTTATTTCCTGATCGGATACAAATTGGCGGAGCCATACCCATCGGAAGCGGGCAAAATATCGTATTTTAGCAAATTTCCAAAAATCAGGATTTTCATGGGGGTACCCCTTGAAAAAAATCGAAAATTTTCAAAATGCTTTTTAAGCAAAACTTTGAATGAGGAAAAGCGCTAATTACATCCCTGATTACAAAATGGTACGTTATTTCCTGATCGGATACAAATTGGCGGAGCTATACCCATCGGAAGCGGGCAAAATATCGTATTTTAGCAAATTTCCAAAAATCAGGATTTTCATGGGGGTACCCCTTGAAAAAAATCGAAAATTTTCAAAATGCTTTTTAAGCAAAACTTTGAATGAGGAAAAGCGCTAATTATATCCCTGATTACAAAATGGAACGTTATTTCCTGATCGGATACAAATTGGCGGAGCTATACCCATCGGAAGCGGGAAAAATATCGTATTTTAGCATATTTCCAAAAATCAGGATTTTCGTGGGGGTACCCCTTGAAAAAAATCGAAAATTTTCAAAATGCTTTTTAAGCAAAACTTAGAATGAGGAAAAGCGCTAATTATATCCCTGATTACAAAATGATACGTTATTTCCTGATCGGATAGAAATTGGCGGAGCTATACCTATCGGAAGCGGGCAAAATATCGTATTTTAGCAAATTTCAAAAAATCAGGATTTTCGTGGGGGTACCCCTTGAAAAAAATCGAAAATTTTCAAAATGCTTTTTAAGCAAAACTTTGAATGAGGAAAAGCGCTAATTATATCCCTGATTACAAAATGATACGTTATTTCCTGATCGGATACAAATTGGCGGAGCTATGCTTATTTACCGGGTGGAAGACAAGACAAATTTAATAATATTGTTTGACAAAATTCAAATTGGTTTTCGTACTCGTAAAAGGTTAGCCATGTTATGAACCGTTCTTACGATATTCGATCGAACTACCAGGCGCACAAATACCAGACGATGATTTTTTGGTATTTTTTAAGTGGGCGTGACTGGTCGCTCTGATTTCGATTATCACAACAAATCCGCAAATAAACAAAAGACTTGGAGTAAACATTGAAAACTGAACAACTATGCAACAAACAAGGCTCCGAGGATAACCAAGAGAATGGAGTTGGACCCCAGAGCGGACCAGAGCGGCCAAAGCGATACCAAATCTCTGGAACCAGGGGATCTCGAGAAATAGATCCCGAACTAGGACTCTTTTATATTTAAAGTTGCTATAAATACATAGAATTTAAACGAATAATCTTGGTATTTGGTTTCCCAGGACTGTAGCGATGAATTCCAACTGTCCCACGTGGTGCAGGACTTATCTTATTATGGCTACGGGAGGATGCTCAACGGGATGGAGTCCCGAGGCTGGAAGTCATCTACGGTCTAAATAGACACGGATAATCGACCTATGATTGGATTCCCATCAGCTTGGAGCTTCAACAGAAAAACTGCAAAAGCATACCTTCGTTCCGGAGCAGGATCGGATGCAGAACACCAGTAGCAGTAGCATATCTACGGACAACAGCGATATGCACAATTGCCTGTGATCGTCACCCATCGGGAAGGATAGGGCAGGACCCCTGCCAGGTAACCGTGATGGCAGCAACTCTGCATTCCGCCATTGATCCTTCGCGCTTGGGATTCAGCATAGTTTGGATATTTACGATAGGCGTATCTTAAGATCTTTGTATTTATTATACATATACATATACATCGTATGTTTGTGATAGTTATCCGTAGTTTAAGTATGTCTACATCTCCTGTTAAATCTAAAATAGCCATAATCGAAATAAAAGTGGTACAAACTGAATATCCTGTGTGTTTTATTCTATGGGAATACGTTTAGGTATGGCATGGTATTAACTTGGTCAAAATCGGATGCAAAATGGCCAAGATATCCGAAAAACCCGTTCACAGAAATTGCTTGACGTCACAGATATTTGCGGCTGGAAATTTGTAAATTTTGGGCGCTACCAGGTGCGGAGTACTAGGCGAACAGGAATGGCCAGTAGGTGGATTTCGATTTTTGAAACAGTTTTGAGTGAATATCTCGGCCATTTCGCATCCGATCCTGGAATGGGATGGCTCAAAAAATGCGGAAAAATAAGGCCCATCGACTGGCCAAGAAAATCTGGTATTAGCCAAGTTAACACCGATGGAAAATGAAAATTGGCTTAAAAGGAATATATTAATAAATGCCTCTATTTGCCGATTGAGTATATATCGGCCAGTTTCGAACCGATCTGGAAACGGAGTACCATTTTGGGATCAGGACATTAATATCCATCGATCACCAGCAAAATATCCTTGATATCCTTTAAATAAATTTGTTCCTGCATTCAACATTAAATGCATTTGATTTTGGTTGATTTCAAGGATCAAACATCCTTTGACACAAAAACTTTTGAAGGAGTTCGAAGGACCTTGAAGTCCTGATTCCGAAATGGCATTCCCTTCCAATATCGGCTATGGAATGTCAGAGATATAAACAAAGGAGTATATCCAAATTAAGGACTTGGCCAAAATGATCTTCCCAGGGTGTTAACTTGGCCAATACCAATATTTTTCAGTCATGTCGGTGGAGCATATTTTTCCGCTGTTTTTGAGCCATTCAAGTCCAGGATCGGATGCGAAACGGCCGAGATATTCACAAAAAACTGATTCGGAAAATATAATCCACCTACTGGCCATTTCTGTTCGCCTGGTGCTCCGAGCCTGGTAGCGGCCCAAAATCCAACATTTTTCTTCGCAAAAGTCTGTGACGTTCCGAAATTTGTGTAAACGGATTTTTCGTATATCTTGGCCATTTGGCGTCCGATTTTGGCCAAGTTAAGTGGGCGTCATGCCTGCAAATAGTCCCCATTGAATAAACCACACAAGATGTTTATTTAAAACGTTTATTAAAATCATAATATTTAAGATTCACACACTTACTTTAGCTACAACTAAGTACAACCTTAAGATACATATATTGAAACTAAAGTTATGCAAACAGAAGTTCACCGGGCATCGAAGGATACTTCATGGAATGAAGTTGCTGTCCTGATGGTTTTCTGGCACAGAAATAAAATCGATGAGTCGTTTTTCAACCCTCGATCGGGTGGGCGGCGACCGTGCGGCGATTGTACGTATCCTCGGTGTCTATTTTTGACTTCCGGTGTGCCGCATCCGGATAACTCGTCGCACGATCTCCTGAGACAGCAGATTGGTCCTGTTTACCTTGGGGGTTCACCTATAAAAATATGGAAACTCAAAATAATATTGGTTTTCACTCTTTCGGATATTTACCTACCCGACATGGACCGTTATCAGCATGGGCCACATCCTCCCATTGGCCTCCATCGTATCCCCAGCCTTCCGCGAGATCGCATCCGTCCCTGTTATATTTCGGAGCCGCCTTGCTCAGGATGACTTAGTGCCCATTACAGGGTCCTTCTTCAGCCGCTAGATGATCTTTAGGGCAATTTTCATGTCGCTTTCCCCAGTTTCACAGGATCATTTTTATCTTATTGTCGTTAAAAACTCAAATTTGTTTTGATTATCGGATTCAGAGATACCAGTCATGCTAAAGCAAAAAATACCAAAAACTCATCGGTAATACTGCACGCCTGATAGAGCAAATAAAATATCGATAAATCGAATCCAATATCGTAAAATCGGTTTAGAACTAGGATAACAATTTAAAAATTCAAAACAATTGGAAACCATTTCATTTTTAATTGATTTGGAAGAATTTTGAAGAATATTTAGGATCCTTTGATGAGGATCGACGGGGATTAGTTCCCTGAATCACAAATGGAACTCCTTTTTTGGATTGGATGCGAAATAGCCGAGATATTCGCCAAAAACTGGAAGAAAAGCGTAGGTTGCGGGATTCCGCACTTTTCCAAGGGGTACCATCATGATTTTGGCCGAAAAAAGGGCCAAAATTAAATTTGAAGAATATTTAGGATCCTTTGATGAGGATCGACGGGGATTAGTTCCCTGAATCACAAATGGAACTCCTTTTTTGGATTGGACGCGAAATAGCCGAGATATTCGCCAAAAACTGGAAGAAAAGCGTAGGTTGCGGGATTCCGCACTTTTCCAAGGGGTACCATCATGATTTTGGCCGAAAAAAGGGCCAAAATTAAATTTGAAGAATATTTAGGATCCTTTGATGAGGATCGACGGGGATTAGTTCCCTGAATCACAAATGGAACTCCTTTTTTGGATTGGACGCGAAATAGCCGAGATATTCGCCCAAAACTGGAAGAAAAGCGTAGGTTGCGGGACTCCGCACTTTTCCAAGGGGTACCATCATGATTTTGGCCGAAAAAAGGGCCAAAATTAAATTTGAAGGATATTTAGGATCCTTTGATGAGGATCGACGGGGATTAGTTCCCTGAATCACAAATGGAACTCCTTTTTTGGATTGGACGCGAAATAGCCGAGATATTCGCCAAAAACTGGAAGAAAAGCGTAGGTTGCGGGATTCCGCACTTTTCCAAGGGGTACCATCATGATTTTGGCCGAAAAAAGGGCCAAAATTAAATTTGAAGAATATTTAGGATCCTTTGATGAGGATCGACGGGGATTAGTTCCCTGAATCACAAATGGAACTCCTTTTTTGGATTGGATGCGAAATAGCCGAGATATTCGCCAAAAACTGGAAGAAAAGCGTAGGTTGCGGGATTCCGCACTTTTCCAAGGGGTACCATCATGATTTTGGCCGAAAAAAGGGCCAAAATTAAATTTGAAGAATATTTAGGATCCTTTGATGAGGATCGACGGGGATTAGTTCCCTGAATCACAAATGGAACTCCTTTTTTGGATTGGACGCGAAATAGCCGAGATATTCGCCAAAAACTGGAAGAAAAGCGTAGGTTGCGGGATTCCGCACTTTTCCAAGGGGTACCATCATGATTTTGGCCGAAAAAAGGGCCAAAATTAAATTTGAAGAATATTTAGGATCCTTTGATGAGGATCGACGGGGATTAGTTCCCTGAATCACAAATGGAACTCCTTTTTTGGATTGGACGCGAAATAGCCGAGATATTCGCCAAAAACTGGAAGAAAAGCGTAGGTTGCGGGATTCCGCACTTTTCCAAGGGGTACCATCATGATTTTGGCCGAAAAAAGGGCCAAAATTAAATTTGAAGAATATTTAGGATCCTTTGATGAGGATCGACGGGGATTAGTTTCCTGAATCACAAATGGAACTCCTTTTTTGGATTGGACGCGAAATAGCCGAGATATTCGCCAAAAACTGGAAGAAAAGCGTAGGTTGCGGGATTCCGCACTTTTCCAAGGAGTACCATCATGATTTTGGCCGAAAAAAGGGCCAAAATTAAATTTGAAGAATATTTAGGATCCTTTGATGAGGATCGACGGGGATTAGTTCCCTGAATCACAAATGGAACTCCTTTTTTGGATTGGACGCGAAATAGCCGAGATATTCGCCAAAAACTGGAAGAAAAGCGTAGGTTGCGGGATTCCGCACTTTTCCAAGGGGTACCATCATGATTTTGGCCGAAAAAAGGGCCAAAATTAAATTTGAAGAATATTTAGGATCCTTTGATGAGGATCGACGGGGATTAGTTCCCTGAATCACAAATGGAACTCCTTTTTTGGATTGGACGCGAAATAGCCGAGATATTCGCCAAAAACTGGAAGAAAAGCGTAGGTTGCGGGATTCCGCACTTTTCCAAGGGGTACCATCATGATTTTGGCCGAAAAAAGGGCCAAAATTAAATTTGAAGAATATTTAGGATCCTTTGATAAGGATCGACGGGGATTAGTTCCCTGAATCACAAATGGAACTCCTTTTTTGGATTGGACGCGAAATAGCCGAGATATTCGCCAAAAACTGGAAGAAAAGCGTAGGTTGCGGGATTCCGCACTTTTCCAAGGGGTACCATCATGATTTTGGCCGAAAAAAGGGCCAAAATTAAATTTGAAGAATATTTAGGATCCTTTGATGAGGATCGACGGGGATTAGTTTCCTGAATCACAAATGGAACTCCTTTTTTGGATTGGACGCGAAATAGCCGAGATATTCGCCAAAAACTGGAAGAAAAGCGTAGGTTGCGGGATTCCGCACTTTTCCAAGGAGTACCATCATGATTTTGGCCGAAAAAAGGGCCAAAATTAAATTTGAAGAATATTTAGGATCCTTTGATGAGGATCGACGGGGATTAGTTCCCTGAATCACAAATGGAACTCCTTTTTTGGATTGGACGCGAAATAGCCGAGATATTCGCCAAAAACTGGAAGAAAAGCGTATGTTGCGGGATTCCGAACTTTTCCAACTTTTCCATCATGATTTTGGCCGAAAAAAAGGGCCAAAATTAAATTTTAAGAATATTTACGATCCTTTGATGAGGATCGACGGGGATTAGTTCCCTGAATCACAAATGGAACTCCTTTTTTGGATTGGACGCGAAATAGCCGAGATATTCGCCAAAAACTGGAAGAAAAGCGTAGGTTGCGGGATTCCGCACTTTTCCAAGGGGTACCATCATGATTTTGGCCGAAAAAAGGGCCAAAATTAAATTTGAAGAATATTTAGGATCCTTTGATGAGGATCGACGGGGATTAGTTCCCTGAATCACAAATGGAACTCCTTTTTTGGATTGGACGCGAAATAGCCGAGATATTCGCCAAAAACTGGAAGAAAAGCGTAGGTTGCGGGATTCCGCACTTTTCCAAGGGGTACCATCATGATTTTGGCCGAAAAAAGGGCCAAAATTAAATTTGAAGAATATTTAGGATCCTTTGATGAGGATCGACGGGGATTAGTTCCCTGAATCACAAATGGAACTCCTTTTTTGGATTGGACGCGAAATAGCCGAGATATTCGCCAAAAACTGGAAGAAAAGCGTAGGTTGCGGGATTCCGCACTTTTCCAAGGGGTACCATCATGATTTTGGCCGAAAAAAGGGCCAAAATTAAATTTGAAGAATATTTAGGATCCTTTGATTAGGATCGACGGGGATTAGTTCCCTGAATCACAAATGGAACTCCTTTTTTGGATTGGATGCGAAATAGCCGAGATATTCGCCAAAAACTGGAAGAAAAGCGTAGGTTGCGGGATTCCGCACTTTTCCAAGGGGTACCATCATGATTTTGGCCGAAAAAAGGGCCAAAATTAAATTTGAAGAATATTTAGGATCCTTTGATGAGGATCGACGGGGATTAGTTCCCTGAATCACAAATGGAACTCCTTTTTTGGATTGGACGCGAAATAGCCGAGATATTCGCCAAAAACTGGAAGAAAAGCGTAGGTTGCGGGATTCCGCACTTTTCCAAGGGGTACCATCATGATTTTGGCCGAAAAAAGGGCCAAAATTAAATTTGAAGAATATTTAGGATCCTTTGATGAGGATCGACGGGGATTAGTTTCCTGAATCACAAATGGAACTCCTTTTTTGGATTGGACGCGAAATAGCCGAGATATTCGCCAAAAACTGGAAGAAAAAGCTTAGGTTGCGGGATTCCGCACTTTTCCAAGGAGTACCATCATGATTTTGGCCGAAAAAAGGGCCAAAATTAAATTTGAAGAATATTTAGGATCCTTTGATGAGGATCGACGGGGATTAGTTCCCTGAATCACAAATGGAACTCCTTTTTTGGATTGGACGCGAAATAGCCGAGATATTCGCCAAAAACTGGAAGAAAAGCGTAGGTTGCGGGA